>JAFIRS010000068.1:0-1403516 GCA_018342105.1 Gonioctena quinquepunctata
ACAACTTGGACTTGGAGTCATCGAAAACACGATTCGAGGGATATGGGACACCCAAACTGACCGACTGGGATGCTCATAGAAATCATCTCGAGAGACAGTTGGGGAACCAGCATACATCCATCGATTCATCTCAGGAACTATATACTGTCTCCAAGCAGCTTCAAAATGCTAAAATGAAGGCATATCAAATCAGCTGCCCAGAAAAACAAAAGGCAGTCAACAGAGACGTGCTTTGGTGGAATGAAGAGTACAACAAAGAACTCAGAAAATCTGAAAGAAGAACATGGAGACAAATGTGCGAGGGGATAACAGAATTAGCCCCAGCTCAACGCTTCCAGAAAGTTATATCTAGAGAACATAACAAAGGTATGAAGAAAATCATAGGTTTCCTCATCCAGACACACTTTCCTGGGTCCAAGGATGTTGCAGACGAACTGCAAAGTGCTCAGCTGGAGGGGATTATCACAAACCTCCATAGATCCGACAGGAGCCTGGCGGCGAAACTCTTCACCACCCAAATGATCAAATAGGCCGTTGAAAGCTCCAAAACCTTTGAATCGGTCGGAAAGGACGGAATATTCCGCCTTACTTCAGAATGGCTTTGAGATAATGGAGCCCTTCTTGAGAAGGCTTTTCGAAACCAGTTTCATTTTTGGTTCGGTTCGAAAGCTTGGAAGAGGCTGCAGTGGTGCTCATACCATAGACTGGGAGACGTCCAGCAGACGAACCAAAGTCTTATCGCCCCATCAGCCTCGCTTTTTTTCTACTGAAAACAACGAAGAAAATTATAGACTGTAATATAAGAAGTGAAAACCTCTTGGACAGACCGCTTCACAAAAAACAGTTCGTCTTTTAGGCAGCCAAATCAACGATTATTGTTCTACAAATCTCAGTTGAAAGCATTGAAAAAACATACTCGGTCAAAGAAATGGCTTTATGTGAATTCACAGATATAGGGGGTGCTTTCGATAACCCTCACATGACTCCATCATTAGATCACTAGAGGTAAGGGATTTAAACACCTCACTGATCAGATGGATACATACAATGCTAAAAAGCAGAATCATTTCAGCTGCGCTCTGAGAGGAAATGGTCAGTAGAAAAGGGTTGCCCCCAAGGTGGAGTTTTATCGCCTTTGCTGTGGTCTCTGACCGTGGCTAATCGGATAGTAAAGCTACATGAATCTGGAATTACCACTCAAGGTCGATGATATACAATCGCATGCAGGCAGCCCTTTACATAATTACAAGCTGGTGCGCAAAGGAGGGACTGAATGTTGATCCTAGCAAAACAGGTTCCATTTATAAGGAGGCGAAAGTACAAACTGAGAGCCCTGACTCTGAATGGAACACTGCTGACATTTTCCTAAGATCAATCTCATTCTTTCCAAGGATCCAGCGGCAATCTGGACGTGCCGCAGACTATCAAGTGAGACAAGGGGTTTGAAGCAAAAAATGATATATTGGTTATACTCAACAATCATCAAACCAATGGTCACCTATGCATCATTAGTATGTTGGTTCCCGTCTGTAAAATTATACCTAATCATTTATATAAACCTACTAAATTTAAATGTACAGCTGACTCGCAAAAATCTATTCTGTTCGCTTGAAAATACATTTGAGATTGGAAAAGCACTTGTTTACCTACCCCAGTTCCCTGTATTTTTCAAATACTTTCTTTGATCTTATTGAAAGTCTGATGTTATTCCAATTCGGATATCATTTGGGCCCAAGTAAAATACAGGACACTTGCTATGTTATTTTTGATGAAAATGATGTGAGCTAATGTAATTTGCATTTGATTGAAAGAAATGTTGACTTTCGCTTGTCCAATATATGTGGAATTTCTAACTAATCGTTTGAGAAATGTCAGAATGGAGTCTGAGGAATATCTATTCAAATCTAGGCTTTCTACTTCTCTCTTGTGTTTGGGAAAAAATATGAAGAAAAATCGTCTCTTTGAGCTTGAATGAATTATTTGTAGTAAATAAATTTCAAAATGTTTTTTTACAAATATAATTTTTTACATAGGATAGAGTGATAGGAAGCCAAATATGAAGATGTGAGGAAGCTCATATCAGTATTATTGATCTGTAATTATCAATAATGAGTAAAAATTAAATATTGGAAGGAACCCTATAATTGATACGATTGGAACAGGTAACCTTTAACATATTGGGCTACCTCATAGGTTATTATTCAAGCTATGTAGATGAAATTAACCCAATTCCAGCACTATCCACGAATCAAAATTAAACGAAAAACCAACTGCAACCCAATTCGACTGAGAAAATTAAACAACTGACCAAGCACCATTACTCGTTCAAAGTTCACCAAATCCATAAATTGCTATCCTCGAGGAACGTGTACCTGCGAATCAGGTGAGGAGTTCTAAAACAATGTGTAACATTTTATAGAAAAGAATTATTTTTTATTACTCGTTATAAGCTTTCCGTAATTTTCTCATTAAGAAAATAATCTTTATTTTATAATCTATCAGTTGCGGTGGTGCAACAAGTTAGTTCACCGCCTGTTTATATTGGGTTTCTTGGTAATGCAGGCATTTACAGAAAATATCATACAAGATTTCAATCTTCATTTTCCAATATTCGCCCCATATAGTTCTGGTCTCTCAGTATGTTTGAAAGTCAACATTAAATTTCTCTTTCTGGAGAAGGGAAGGAAATGAGGCACTTCTGTGAGTATTGGGGCAATCCAACTTGTATCGACGATCTCGAATGAATCTGAGTATTCATTGCTTTGGCAGAAGTTTTATTCACATCCGCACTAATCACAAACTTCTTCTAGCGATATCAGATTACCTGGGATTTACCACGAATGAAGGAAAACTGTATGGTAATCATCCCTACAATTGCTTTCATTGCGGCTGTATAGAATAATAATATAATTATTTTGAAATGAAATAAAATTACTAATGAAAAAACTTTTTGAAGACAAGCTTTTATTCAAACCGTGAACTACAACGTATAAAATAAGTTTAAGTCATCGCTGACAATGATTTAATTATTTTTTGCTGGATTATTTGATTCCACAAAGCTTGTCGCGCGAAGTGTTCATAAAAGTAGGTACGAATTAATTGGATTGGGCAGTGATTGGTTGGTGAGTAAGTACTTATCAAAGTATTCTTAAGGGTAGGTAGCAATTAATTCCATTGGACAATGATTGGTTGGTGAGTAAAAACTTGTCGAAGTATTAATCCCATTACAATTCGCACGAAAAACTTTTTGAAACCATAGAATTAAACAAAAAATTATTAAATCATTGTCAACGATAACTTTAACTCATTCCATACGTTTCAGTACACGGCTCAAATGATAGCTGGTCTTTAAAAAGTTTTCTTATTGGTTATTTTATTTTTGGCTTCTCAGTTAGTTCGCTTGATCTGTTAATTTTTAATAGAGCATCGTTATTGTAGGGTATCTTCCCTGTGAGTTTTGAGCAGTGAAAAATCATGATCTGCGACCCCAGAAACTCCACACACTAATTTTGAATAGAATCTGACCATAATCAATCAATCAAAACTCCTGGAGTCGCCATCTTGAGTTTATGATTTTGACAAAAAATTCATAATCTTCGAACCTGAAAACCCCCACATACCAATTTTGAATAAAATATGACCCTAATCGCGAAACTCGTCCTCCACCTTGGAGCCGCCATCTTAAATTTATGAATTTTGACAAAAAATTCATAATATCCAATCCTGAAAACCCCCACATACCAATTTTGAATCAATTGGCCATAATCACAAAACTCGTCCTCCATCTTGGGGCCGCCATCTTGAATGTCATGAATTTTGACAAAAATTTCATAATCTTCGACCCCGAAAACTCCCACATACCAATTTTAATCAATTGGACCATAATCACAAAACTCGTCCTCCATCTTAGGGCCACCATCTTGAATTCATGAATTTTGACAAACATTTCATAATCACCGACCCCTAAAACCTCCACATACCAATTTTGAATCGAATCGGACCATCATCACAAAACTCGTCCACCATCTTGGAGCCTCATTTTGAAATCATGAATTTTGACAAAAATTCATAGTCTCCGACCCCAAAAACCCCCACATACCAATTTTGAATCAAATCGACAATATACGTATTTTGTCAGCCATTCTGTTTTTTTCTCCAACAGTAATGCATTGTCACCGGAATTATGAATACCTGCCAAATTTCAAATCGATCGGACGACTAGAAGTCGGTTTTAATTCACTTGCAAGATTTGACCCAAACTAACGAGCGAACTAACAAGTGAAACTAAATAAAAGCTTGAAAAATGGTGTTCCTCAGAGATTGATTTTGGCTGCCCTTCTCTTCATTCTCTATACGTCTCCATTCTCGAAACGCATTACACTGCAATGCACTGTTATGCTGACAATGCGCAGTTGTGTTTAGAACTTTGAGGGAAGATTCTTTAAATCTTACCTTGGATTAAATGAATCCTCGATAACAACATCAAAACAAATATTGTCTCACTGCAAATGTGATGTAATTTGAGAGAACAGCCGCGAGAAACCGATATAAGGATACCTATAATAATATTTATTTTACCTACTACAGAGATAACTGAAAATCTGGAGATATACCTTGACAATACTCTACGATTCATATACATATTTCTTATTTCAGAAAAGATATAAAATCTGAATATGATATATTTGAATAAAAATAGTAAACTCGTATTGTGTGATGCGTTAGTACTACCACATGCTAATTATGCATACGTATTTTATGGACATCGGCTACTGAACTCAGACGAAATGAGACTCCAATAACTTCAAAATAAATGTGTGAGACTCTTACCAGATATAAGAAGACGAGAACACATTTCACAGCACTTGAGAAATCTTGGTTGGCTGAAAATGGAGGCTAGGCAAACCCTACATTCTGCTTCAATATTTCATAAAATTGCAACAACTCGGAAACCTTGAGAATTGAGATTTCGGAATCATTTAACAGCGCCTAAACAGAGAACTTCTCTATTCCGTGTATTTTGTCCAACTTATCTGTTTCAGTATAAATGCGATTCACAAAAAATGTACTGTATTGATTTTACTCTCCTCAAATTATGAATTATCACTGTTAATTTTATTGGTTGGATGGAAGAACAATTTCGTCATGTGTAGAACTTGAATCCTGCCATTTGTCTGGTTATCTTTACCTCTCAATAAAAGCATTTAATTATTATCATTATGATTTAATTTACATGTTAAGAACAAGGGACATTGGAGTCTTCTTCACAACGAATTCAATATAAATTGAAACAAGCAAAAAACAACTGCTTTCCTGGAATATACCACCTGAAAATATATGCAAACTTTCATTGAAAATGAAAATTGATTGCAAATGTTTTTTTCTGATAAACTTTATTATGTTTAATTTATGGCAAAAGCCTGATACCGGTATGCGGATTGTTAGGCGGACCTGGAATAAATTAAACATAATGAAGTTTATCAGAAAGAAACATTTGCAATCATTTCTCATTACTGATGGATGTTTGCATAGATTTTCTGGTGAATATCATTCAACGTTCTGTGTGGTATTTGCCAGGTAAGTAGTTGTTTTTCGCTTGTGGTCTACCACTTGTTTCAATTAATATTGAATTCGTTGTGAAGAAGACACTCCACATGGCTCTCTTATTTAATTTATATGTGTTCCAAGCAGATAAATCATGTTATCGAATTAAACGCTATTTCATAATTAAATCAATAATTTGTTATTTTTCGGCAGATGCCTACTTGGAAAAATTTCCATGACTTGAAATGAAATTAGTCAAAGTTTGTTGAAGTGTCCTCTTAGAAAGTTGTTTGCTCCTACGGAGCGTGAAAAGTGGGTATTTCGCCCCAAGTTCACGATAATATCTATTCATAAATAAAAATCTTCCCCAAAAGTTTTCATGCTCATCATGGTTGTACTGAAACACACTTTCTGAGTTACTCTGTACTGTATATTCACTTTTTCATGTATGGACATTTAAATTGTTTTCAATTTGCTTCCCATTAACCACCCAACTAAGGCCCTGAATGCTTATATATGCTTTTGTATGACAATCTTGCAAGATGTATCTTCAACAATGAAAACATTTCACTATCGTGAGTGATCCATTTATTTTTGAACGTCATATAAACCAAAAGTGCTTTTTTATTTCGACAACAAAATCTCTTCTCGTTCATATTTTGGGATATTCTAGCAGCAATAATAATGATTTTGGATGAAAAAGTTGAATATTCTGTCAGTTAATGCGAATTTTCAACAAATCCAATTCAACACTAGAACTCATTGGGGGATATTCTTGTCATTCCACAATATAATAGTAAAAACAATGAAGGAATACAGCATGAAAAAAACATTTATTAGCTAAATTATTGTTGGGCGATATTATTAAAAATTATTTGGTGTTCATGCAGTGAAGCATTGAATCATCATTTATCATATCGCGACATATAAATTGGAAAGAAGTCACTGCTGCGTCAAATACTACGGGCGTATCAAGAAAACGTTGCCCATTCACACATGCATGTCTAAGAAGAGCTGGGTCGCGATTCTCCTTCACAAAATATTTTGTTCAAAATAATGGTTTCTATGGAACATTTCAATTCATCCAAAAATACATCTGCATTATGAAATTATTTTCGGCCATCTCTCATAAATTCAACGACTTTTTTGTCGACTTCCACGACATCCCTAACGATTGTCTACTTCAGACTTTGTTTTTTATGAGAAATTAAAATAATTCGCAGAAATTATTTACACAAAGTATTTAGCACCGCCCAACAAATGTTTGTGCGTATGCCCGTATTAGTATGGATAACCCAATATTTTATTTCAGTTATTTGGGATACATTCACAGAAATTGTCGTCTTTCGCCAGGACCACAGTCATATCATTCTGATGATACATTCTTTAATGCCATAACTGAATACTTTCTGATTCACATACTTTAGCGAAATTGCCGGGAATACATATTTTTCAATTTTGTGAAACAATTTTTGTGAAAAACAGCTTAGAATTCGAAGCGTTTTCCAATCAAACGTATAAAAAAATACATGATTTTCACCAAATTGGTTAAAAGTTTTTCGCTCTAGGAAAACTTATTCAAGTGAAAGTAATACTTACTCCAGCGGCAACCTGGATGTGCTGCTGAGTTTGTTTTTGGCAGGACTGGTCATATCATACGATTATGAAACCCATGGTCGCCTATGCCTTGTTATTATGGTTGCCAAAATCCAGAAAGTACTCGGTTAGCCTGTCTTGGAATCACAGGGGCAATAGTCACGTGTCCCACTGCAGCATTAGAGGTGATAATGAACCTTCCACAAGGGGGGTTGTATGGTTCGAAAGGAATTTTCATTCTGTGTTCAGCAATGTTAAGTTTTTCAAATTTGGTGCAATCATAACTGAGAAAATGTATTTCGAAAATATTAAATTTTGATACATTATGTAGAATGATAGATAGTTAGATAGATAGATAATCTCAAGAATAGGTCTTCATTATTATTATTATTTCTTATGGGGTTATTTGAAATCAGAAGTATATTTCAATAAACCAGACGATATTGCAGATTTGAAAGTAAGTATAACGGAAGAAATTAACAACATCCCTGAGGTCCTACAAAATGTTGTATGAGAATTCCAAGATCGACTTGCTTATTGTCAAGAAGTGAATGGTGGTAATTTTGAACATTCAATTTAAATGTGAAATAAATTGAAAAATATTTCCTTAACATTATGAGACATTATTTTCTTCAATCTACTTAAAGTATGAAAATTTAACATTTTCAAAATGAATTTTCTCAGTTATGATTACATCAAATTTGAAAAACTCAATATTGCTGAACATAGATTGATAATCCATTTCGAATAAGGTGCCACACGCCCCCTTTCTCATTTAAAATTTTTGAGGAAGTGCTCATAATTCAGGGTGCAAGAAGGAGGTGATATTTTCATACTGTAAATTGTCAAATTGACAATAGAAATCGACCTGTCTGTAATAATAATAAGGTATTTTCTTATCTGTTTTGCTAAACGTCAGGAAAATGTCGTTCGAAACACCAAAAAATTATTCACAAAACCCACATAAATAATGTGATGTCAATCTGGTAGACAACTGTTATTTTGATATTTATAAGTTGCTGACACACGTCAGTGTATTGAAAAATATTTGTATTTGATTTAACCATGTCTCATCTATCCGAAACTCAAAGAATATACATTTCAATTGATATTGGATGCGGTAATAAAACAGGAACTCAAAAGGGAGTTTGTGAAATCTTTGATAATAAATACCCTAATCGACACGTTTCACAGTCTAAAAATAGCAAAATAGAAACAAAATTTCGTGAAACTGTACATGTAAAACCTATTCAAAAACCAGGTCGAAATGTTAAATTGGATGAGAAAAAAGTTAGATGTACTGTTAGCGATTGAGGAAAATCCGCATATGGCAAGTAGACAACTTGCCGCCGACAAGGATGTGAGTGAATCATCGATATTGAGAGCTTTACATAAAGAAAAATACCATCCTTATAAGTTCCGTTGGTTTAGGAGTTGAATGAGGATGATCCTGATAGAAGGCAACAATTCTGTGAATTGATGATGGACAGTATGGAAGCAGATTTGCAGTTCATAAACAAAATTGTTTTTTCTGATGAAGCTATTTTCATTTAATGGAACGGTTAATAGACAAAACGAGATATTGGAGCAGGAAAAATCATCATAGGATATGTGAGGCTCACACAAATATCCCGAAAAATAACGTTTGGGCTGATATCATTAACAACAAATTATGCTTTTATTTTGAAGCAACATATAAGGGTGACATTCATCTAGATTTTTTGATAAACTTTTCACAGCCTACATTGAAAATATTTTTGCCTGATGGTAATGATCCAAATGCAATAGATAAATCAATTTGGTACCACCAAAACGGAGCTCCACCGCATTAAAAACGTATTGTTAGAGATTATATTAACGAAGTTTTTTCCGAATAGGTGGATTGAAAGACGTGGAACGATTAAATGGTCGCCTAGATCCCCCGATTTGACTCCTCTCGATTATTCCTTGTGGGGTTATTCAAAATCAAAAGTATATTTCATCAGACCAGACAATATTGTAGATTGAAAAGTTAGGATAACGGAAGAAATTAACAACATTACCTCTGAAGATTTACAAAATGTACGAGAATTTCAATCCACTTGCTCATTGTCAAGAAGTGAATGGTGGTCATTTTGAAAATTAATTTAATTGTTAAAGAAATTGAAAAATACTCCCTAAACATTATGTGACAATATTTCCTTCATTCTACGTAAAGCATCAAAATTTAGCATTTTCAAAATACATTTTCTCAGTTATGATTGCACCAAATTTGAAAAACTTAATATTTCCGAACAGAGAATGCTCTTTCGAAAAAAATGCCACGCAACCCCCCTTCTCATTTAAATTTTTTGAGGGCGTTCCTTATAATTCAGAGAGGGTGCAAGTAGGGGGTAATATTTCATACTGTAAATTGTCAAATTGACAATAGAAATCGACATGTTCCAGTTTTTTTTTTAAACAAATACCTAATAACGCTAAAAATTACTCTATTCCATACCTTTGGACTGCACTGTATATTCACAATGAACGGGCCTCAACTAGGAAGGAATGCATCAGTTTGGTATTCTGATGAATTCAAGATGGTCGAAAGGGCTGAAGTAGAAGTAACGGGTCCCAGTTTTAGGCTCCCAAAGCCCCCAGGCAAACTATCATAAATTTTTTAAGAAGAAATCCACACTATCGAAATTCTCCCCTAAGAGTGCCTTGCAAGAGGCTCCAGGGGGCAAAAATCTATATCCTATCAGACAGCCAAGCAGCTCTGAAAACTGCGAAGTCACTCACTTGAGAGTCAAGACTGCCTTGGGACTGCAAACAAATCCTGATACAACTCGCTGTGGATAATCAGCTCACTCTGATATGAGTGCCAGGTCACGAAGGAATCAAAGACAATGAGGAAGGAGACGGTCGAGCCAAAGAAGGGGTGAACACTCAATATTCTGGCTCAGAACTATTCTGTGGTCTCTCCGAAGCTCACATTGAGGAAGAGTTTTGGTGCTGAGAAGCTGATCAAGAAAAACCCACTCAAATAAGGTTCCATGGCAAATACAAGCAAAAAAATGTCTAAGCCCATCGCCACGGAAAGCTGAACAACTTCTCGAATTAGACAAGAAATACTTGAAACTAGTATATACTTGAAACTAGTAACTATCAACTGGATATTGTTCTCTGTGGTATCACCCCAAAAACATGGATAGATCTGACAGAGAATTGTGCCGTTACTGCGAGAACTTCGCTGAAACTGCAAAACACCAGCCTTGCGATTGCCAGGCACAGTTTTGCAAAAGGCTCAAGTTCCTCGAAGGGGTTCACTAACGCACTCAGATATCAGGAACTTAGCTTCCAGGAAAATGATACACTTCGCAAGAAATCTGGGAATTCCAGGTCTTGAATAGATGAATAGTTAGGTGCAAAATATTTTATATGTCGAGGTACAGAAAGGATGAAGTACAATATAGATCCCCTTACAACCTACAATCTTATACTCATCAACAATCACAATTTTGCATCCCAAATAGGCACGCAGGGAGATAAAGTACTTGGTATAATGGTAATTGAGGATATTCAAAATATTCTAATAGGTGATTATCTAGAACGGGGATTAAGTAAGATTATGTCTATCACCTGTTTGATGCTCAGTGAAATATATTTAAAAAAGGTAATTATTTGAATTTATCTGGTCATCAAGTTAATATTTAAATTCTTGCATTCATTTATTTCCAAATTTTCTAGAATGTCGATTTTACATCCTTTCTTTTCTATATATCATATTCCAAACTCGTTGGCAAAATTCAGTCATGAGGTGAATAGCAAAAGTTGAATTTGTTTCACCATTGACAAAACAGTTCCTATGTTCTGATATTCGTCCTCTGACTATTCTACCTGTTTGTCCTATATAAAAACTTGTGCAAAGATCACAAGTTATATACTTCAGATTTTTCGGTTTGAACTTTATTATTGTTCCTAACAAATTTACCCCAATTATCTATGTTTTGTATCCTATATTGATATTGTTTCGATGTAAGAAAGTAGTTTTTTTTTGTTGGATGGCCGAAATATGTGATAACTTGGAAAATAATTTTTTCATTCTGAATAGGAAACACTTCTTGCAAGATTTTTTGATAGAAAAAATAGTATTTGGAACAATTCTTAGATATATATTGACTAATAACACTAGTTTACAAAACAAAACATATGTTTTACCCAAAGATAAATTATACCGAATTCGCTTCGTGTCCACCCCCTCATGGGAAAAATATATTTTTATCACATCAAGTTCTTTAAATATACCCACAAACATTTTGAAGCAATTTTGTTATGTTTGTTTGTTCGTGTGTGTGTCATTCGTTAAAGTCGTATATCAATAATTGTTGGGCGTTTAATTTGTTTTAAAATGTCATTAAGACCGTGTTAATGAAATCCAAACAACTTTCGCTATTTTTATGGTGAAATAATCCTAACGAAGACTAAGAGACCAATCACAGCAGCAGTAAAATGGGCGTACTTCCAACATTCCAAATCTCGGTGAAGAACCTTGACAAAAAATGGGTTCCTGAGTAGTGTGTGAAGATTTTAGAAGTATACTGACTAATTGGGCTTTAGGAAAAAAAAATATTTGCAATTCGGTGTCCTAATGTTGTGGAGAGCATCAACAAATCACGCTAATGACTTTTTTTCTGCCTCACGAAAACATTTGGTTTTAACAGAAAAACGAAGAAGCATATACAGTACCCTGATGTGGCACCGGTCACAAAACCTGTGGTGCATTGTAATAAAGTTTCTCACCCGTCTTTGTCCAGCAGCCCAAGCGGAATAAATGAACCAGAGCAGATGGAGACTGAAATGGAAGAACCCATTTCAAGCCAGAACACTAATTCTGACGATGATCATGGTGGATGTACTTTTATTGAAGGTGAGCCATACGTGATTTCCTATAGTGAATCAAATGACCCAGTGAAAGACCTGAAGCTTTCAAAAGGTAAGTCGGAATTGCTTGCTTCAAGGCTTCAGCAATGGGATTTGTTAGCTCGTGATACCCAAGTGACCACAGAAGAAGTGATCAGTTCTTGGAATCGCATGATGGATATCAATAATGCCATGTGATGTTTGTCAACATGTCCATAAAAATTCTCTTTTTTTATTCACACCTGGATTTTTTTCCTGATAATCTGGGAAGTGTAAGTGATGAACATAGTCAACGTTTGCGTCAAGATTTAAAGTCGTTTGAAGAGAGTTACCGAGGTTTTTGAGATAAAAATATGTTAGCCCAATATATCAGGTCTACCTTGAGGGAAACTAACCCTACCACATACAAAAAACATAGTAATTTGAGTCATTCTTTATTTTTTTTGTGTTCCAAATATGTGAAATTTTAAACATTTCAAAACATTTATGTACGTCCTAGTTTTTATTCACTTCAGTATACATCTAGGAGCTGATTACGCTACCAATCCACATTAGTTTCAACTTTGGGTAAAAAATCGTGTAAGCTAGTGTTATTAGATGGAATTTGATATTTTAGTGTTTTTACCTACTCTTTGAGTACACTCAACCAATATGCAGAGTTTTTATAGCGACAATTTTCATTTATTTTATGCTTACTCAACTTGAATTCTGTTGGTATATCATATCGGACCTTCTATTTCTGCCTAGAAGCAGACCTCCAATTCCAATGGCAAAAAAAAAGAAATATCTTGGATTTGTTATTGTCCTTTGGTTCATCAAAATTCTGCTTCTGAAGATCACTACAACAAAGTGCAATACGCATGATGAGTGACTGAGTAGGTTTGCAGTAGCGATGGTAGGTACCGAACTTGAATTATAGTTAACTTATAAATTGGAGGCTCACTTCAGCCGATGAATTTCAGTCTTGAAAATGAAATCAAGTCCTGAGAACATCTCTAGGGAGAAGTTGTTGGGAAGGGTGAAGCCAGTCCTTAGAACGTATCCAGGAAAGGGATAATGTCAGTGACGTACCTCCGTACTAGAAATTTCAGTGGGTAGAAGTTTGGTGTTCACAGAAAATATTTGTTGTCAGATATAAAAAAAAATGCACAAGTAACCCCTTCACCACACTTACTCACCACACCTATATACACAGTGTAGTCAACCTACTGATGATGATAGCTTAGTAATCGGAATGCGGATATAGGTGTGAAGTGAGTAAGTGTGGTGAAGGGGTTACTTGTGCAATTTTTTTCATTGTGTGACACCACAGCGTCTAGCCAGTCTTCATCGTGGTCAGATATATCAGAAATAATTTTAAAAAAGTCTGGAAAGTAGTTCTGAGTCTGCTCGTCAGCAGTATTGTTTTTTTTGCGTAATTTATTAGAGTGTG
Source organism: Gonioctena quinquepunctata (assembly GCA_018342105.1). Taxonomy (NCBI): domain Eukaryota; kingdom Metazoa; phylum Arthropoda; class Insecta; order Coleoptera; family Chrysomelidae; genus Gonioctena; species Gonioctena quinquepunctata. The sequence goes on from JAFIRS010000068.1 coordinate 13,457, forward strand.
TATATTTTTCATGTTAGAGAAAATTGTAATTCTCTCAATAATGTTGTAATTTTGCTTTACATGAAATTATATTCCTAGAATTGTATTCTGGATTCATCACCTCATGTAGCTCGATAAGTTTCTCTTCATCAAATTATTACACTCGAGGGAGAGAACAAAGAAGGTATTCATAAAATCTCTGCATACATGATACATTCCTTTTTCATTTCAGCGGTTTGTTTTGGATACATATTCGAATTAAACATAATTCGTATGAAAACCTCAAAGAAACAACTATAAACATCATTCACATGCGTTTGCTAACTGTGGGCTCTCATGCACATCATGCGTCGGCCAGTAATGAACATTTTCGAATATGACCGAAAATAAAAGTCTATACTAGGAATTTTCACAGCATTTTCCTACCCATCCCTTCAGAACGCTAAAGTTCGGGATTTAATCAAAATTGTTTTGGACAGCTTTGCGCTCCGGGCACCTAATCCACCATTAATCTGAAAGCCAGTCAAGGAAATGTTCCCTCATTTCATACCTCTGCTGGCTTGTAAACTAATTCGTTATTGAACAAGAAAATACAACTATGGAAGTCGTTTAATGGAACAATGAGGAAAGGTTCTTCTCTGGAAATAATTGTAACGTTGCTGATTAAACGTGTTCATTGGTGTATTTTATTTCCGGAGATTTTATTAGAGCTATTGTTGTCTAGTCGGAAGCACGATGAGTTCAAGGATATACCAGGTGACCAATGAATGTGGCAAGTTCGATATGTTCCTAATTTCGGAGAGCTGAGAAATTTCCTTTGGAGGGGGGTCATGAGGGAAACTCAAGTCACATGATACAAAATTCCGGATTCTACTTGTCATTTTCAATCAAGATGTATTAAGTTCCACTAAAACTAGAATCGACCGTTTTTGGTTTCTATTTCTTCCATATTTTAAAGTTTGCATCCATTAATTTCACTGCGATTACAGTTGACCTGAGAGACATACATTGCGTGCCAGGGACGATGTGAATCTTAAGTATCGAAAGTGAGAAAAAGGCCTAATGACCACGACAGTCGAAGTTCCAAATATATATATATATATATATATATATATAGAGGTGAGATAAGCTCAAAATATTTATGGATTTGTGATGAGGGCATCAAATTCAATACCAATACTCATTTTCCGCTGAAGAACAATCAATTCTGAAAAATCAGAATCCACATCTCATGAAAGTGTTTTGATAAGTGAGACAAATTTGGATTTTACAGAGCTGAGAATATGTATTTATGTTGAATTTGATGTTCCGATCACGAATCCATGAAAGTTCTGAGCTTATCTGGCCTCCTAATAGTCTAAGAGCCGGTGGGAGATCGACCTTCACCGATCTGATACTCGATGAGACATATTTTTTATCAAATATAATTCATAAACAAATATGCCCATGATAACTTCCTATCGAAAAGTGTTCATAGCTATTTTTAATTGAATTAATTTTAATCAATGTTCTTTCATCACCTTCACTCTTTTGATAACCGAATGAGTTTCATCTCAACTGATAGTTTTTAACACTAAGAATATGCCTAGGTAGGCTTGCCTACTCATTTCTGGGCATGGCTACCTGGCAAGCAGATGTGAACAGGTAAGTCAATATAGGTAACTACACCGATCTGTCAACCAATCGAAATTGATATCATAGGTAAGATAATTTAATTACAAAACCAATCGTATAGGCTTGCCTGCAAAAAATCGTACATAAAATATTATTGCCAAGCTATAAAGTCTTAGAATTTCAGCTATTTGATAGGTGCGAGAGAGAAAGTAGAGCGTCCGAGGTCCGTGTGATAGAACAGGACACAACATAGCAGCTGCACGCTACCTGACCGTTGAATGTATCCGAGTGCGCATGCTCGTGTACATGTGAGTGACAGTGACAGCATTTATTTACACTCGACAGTAATTCTGAACTCTAATTTATTATAACTCTAATTTCGATCACAATTTTTGTATTATTTCACACTATATATACTTACAGCTATGAAATGATCAAAATTAAATAATTTAATATATTAATAAATGAAAAAAATAATTAAAATTCAACAATTTTTTTTTTATTTTAAAGCTGAATTATAAAATTTAAAAATGATAAAAAAACATATTATAATATATAAATAAATTAATTTTTTTAAATAAAAAAATATCAATATAGAAAAATAAAATTAATACATTATGTTGTTAAAAGCGTTTATTACAAAGCATATAAAAGATTCAAAATTACTGTCGAGTGTAAATAAATGCTGTCACTGTCACTCACATGTACACGAGCATGCGCACTCGGATACATTCAACGATCAGGTAGCGAGCAGCTGCTATAATGTGTCCTCTCGCACCTATCAAAAAGCTAAAATTCTAAAACTTTATAGCTTGGCAATGATATTTTATGTACGATTTTTCGCAGGCAAGCCTATACGATTTGTTTTGTAATCAAATTATCTTACTTATGATATCAATTTCGATTGGTTAACAGATCGGTGTAGTTACCTATATTGACTTACCTGTTCACATCTGCTTGCCAGGTAGCCATGCACAGAAATAAGTAGACAAGCCTACCTAGGCATATTCTGTGTGTTATAACTATCAGTTATGGTGAAACTCATCGGTTATCAAAAGAGTGAAGGAAAAAAAAATTAAAATTAATTAAAAAAAAGGGTTTTTATATTTGATAAAAAATATGTCTCATCGAGTTATCAGATCGGTGAAGGTCGACCTTCCCACAGTCTCCTCTACTATAAGGTTATATTTTGCAAGAATGAGTATCAACTCTGGGGCAGTGAATATCAGATCAACCCTAGAAAATATTTATGCTTATCTCTGGTTTATCTACCAATCGTGAGAATTTCAGAATTTATCTATAGAAACGGAAAATACGGGGGTGTTTCCATAAGAAGGGAGAATAATTCAGATTTCTCAGAACAGTTTTTGTCAAGAATTCAGGTTATCTCGGGAAAGGGGTATTTACATCGTTCTTGGGCGCAGTATATGTAACTCCCTCCAATAAGACACGGGGGTGTTCTCATGGTATGTGAAACAAATTCGGATTTTCCAGAGCTGAAAATGCTTCACCAAAAATGTGTATTGAAATCAATTTGATGTCCTGATTACGAATCTGTACGAATTTTGCAAAAATAGGTATTTTCTTCGCTTCTGGAAGGCAGGATTAGACTCATCTTTGGTACACCAATCGTGAGAATATTTCAGAATTCTACTCCAATAATTACAAAGATACGGGGGTGTTTCCATGAGAATTGACATTATTGAATCATGTGGATTGACATTTTTTTAAATGTTATGCTGGATATTTTCATTCTGTTATGGAGAAAGTTGATTCAAAATCCTGATTTCATTCCATTTTATTTCATTCCTTCATGAATATTCACTCCACTTCGGTTCATGGACTTCTTCACTACTTCACTAATATTTTTTTTTATATAGAAGGTATTTCCCTCGCTCCTGGCGCGCAGTGTAGGTATGTCACTCAGGTCAACCCCAGGAGATATTTGAGCTCATCACTGGTATATCTACCAATCGTGGGAGTTTCAGAATTTTACTCCAATAGTTATGGAAGATACAGGGTGTTTCCATGAGAAGCAAGATTTGGATTTTTCAGAACCAACTTTTTTTATCAAAAATGTCTATTAATCAATTCGTAATCCTGATTATACTAATCTTTGGTATGTCTACCGAGTTCAAATTTATATTATAGTTAGTGCACGCATCTATACCATGAAGGACAAAATTTCGTCCGGGTATTTATGGCTGAGTTCACTACATTTTAGACATCTACTCTTACTTCATTCTAAAGTCATTCGGATTGATTTGAAGGAGGTTATTCATTTGAGATGAATAAATTATTGAAATCGATCAAGAAAGATAATTTGATAGAAGTTGATGAAAAACATTCTTTCATGAATCTTTCGTATTATGAAATCATTGAAAGAATTACAAACACGGGTCTAGCGATAAAAATTGATTATTAGCAATGAAAAAATCACTAGGATCTGGAAACTGGTGGTGTCATCTATGGCTGCCCTGGTACCTAAGTCATATGAAATTACTTTCAGCGAAGTAATATAGAAAAATCTGAAACTGAATTGATACGTCATAATGTCTTCAGAATCAGAACGCATGAAAATTTGTAATTTTAGATGATGCTTCTAAATACATTCGAAAGCATCGGCACGCGATATCACAGAAAGATAGTTCTATAATAAATGGAACTGACTATTGGAAGACAGTAAAAATGCTTTGCTATTTTTAAGAGAAGTAAAGTCATTCACCGAACACAAAAAAAAGTTCTTCATCAGAGAACAATAAAAATTAATTATTAGATGAAAACAATGCTGCAATTAACACCCAGGGCATCCACCCTATCGTATCATAAAACTAATAAGTGAACAAGCTGTTCTTCTGAAACTGACCCCCGTCCATTATCAATGCGATATATTCCTGTATAAAAGTGATGCTTGGGAACAATTGAATCAGTCGATCAGTTGGAACAGTCGAATAGTTGAGGTAGTTAGGTATTCTGTTAGAGCAGAAATAGAAACAAGAAGTTGTTTCCAGAGTTGGTTAAAATAATTGGCCAGTAGCCAGAGCCATCAATTAATTGAGTTCAAGTGATTCAAGTCATTGCACACAGACAGTGCGATTTGATTATCAAAGTAATTCATTCAATAGTGAAAATCAGTGTTAATAGTGCTAGTTCAAAAAACTTATAGTCAAGCAATTTCTTCGGAATATATTTAATAAAGGTTATAGAACGTAATAGATTTGATTTAGCATCAGAAACTACCTTTGAAATATCATAACAATCGTTTTATACCTGATTTTGCAAAATGAAAAAATAACTATTTGTTCACTCGTTGTAGTGATGTTTTTTTGTTAGCAACGTAAAATTTACATTTTATGCCACGTGCACTTCCATACTTTTTTAATTCATTTATATATCTGACTTGATGTCTATCTGACGGATGTTGTATTGAAGGGACGACTATGATGATCTTTTATGATCTTTATTTTATTTATCAATGCTTTTCCATTGAAAATACGAAAAAACGGCGTGTTGAACTCATGAGAAAAGTGATTTTTCTATCTCGTGGAAATATGAATTTCCTCGCTACGCTCAATAGAAAACTATCACTTTCCTTTATTTATAGAACGTTATAATTAAATAACATATTTGAAGACCGTAATTATATCATAAACAAAATAGAATCACAAATAACGATGACTAGAATTTCCTTATAATAATAAAATAAATGAAATAATAAAATAAAATTGTCAAATGTCAGTTCGCTAAGTTTGTTTTTATTGAAAGCACCAAACTGATCGGTGGGTATTTTGGACATACCATTTTTCATTCCTTGTTTGCAAAAATCAAAGGAATAAGTAAACATTTTTCCATTGCATGAAATTTTCACAGATATTCGAAACGAATTCAGATTGTAACTTCTGTATACAATTTACAATTAATATTTTCATAAAAATGGGTTCCGTGCAGGAATTTCAGACAATTCCACAGGAATGTACGACTTCTGAGTGGGACATGCAATTAGAATATTACGTTTGTACCATTCATCAGGACTAAGTAATGATTATTTGGAAACAAAACTCGATAGAGATAAAGTTCCCTACCAAGTGACTACAACTTGAAGCATGTCTCCAAAATTTAAAGATATATTTTATTATTGCAAAATCACTGAATAGTAGCGCTCATTCAAATAGTGCACGGGGCAGAATCAATGTTTTATGTTAGTATTTCGTGGAATTTATTATTTTGTTGAATGATATTTTTTTTTTGTATAAAGTGTATATTTTCATAAGTTTCGCAAAGCGCTCTCGACTTTCGTCATCTTCAGTGCTTCCTGAAAGTAAATACTCGAGTTGACTAGTGTGAGAGACTTTATAAATTGAAGTTAAAATTTAAAGGTTTATCTTTCAGTCGCAGATGATTCCTCATCTGATTTTATGAACATCCTGTTCATATTTTCAAACAAACTAAAAAAGTCAGGTCAAGAAAACTTTGGAAAATTATTAAATTTTTGAGTACTAACAAGTCAGGTGCAGAAAATAATATAATAGATTGTTAATCAAAGGATAATAATAATAACGTATCACATGTTGGAATTAAAGGAAAAAATTTTTTTTTTAAAAAGGAAAAAAAAAAGTTGCCAGTTCAGTGAAAAACTTTTTGATAGAAAGGGTGGTGGAAATTTTGAATTTGATTTTAGTGTTACCTTTTTGAAGGTGACATGAATCTGTGTTCAAGTTTACTTGGGTGTTCAGAAAATAGTCATTATTAGAAAGTTCCTTAGAAATTTCCACTTTTTCAAACAAGTCAAGCTCAAATATTTTTTTTGTCTGTGTTATGTAAAAGTTTGAGTTTTGTTGGGACTGAAATTATGATAATTAAATTTAAAGTGGATTCCAAATGTTGATTTATCAGTTATTTTCCAAATGTTCGTTGATTCTAGTTGATAGAAAGTCAAAAGCGCTCTGAAAAACTCATGAAAATATACATTCTCATTTAATTCTACATAAGTGTAGTCAGCTTTCCACATTTATTATCTTGTGTAATTCACAGTGAGTTTCCGACCTACAAAGTTATATTCAGTGCTTGTCTGCGAAGTGAGCGAATGATAGATGATTGTTGTTTGAATGTCATTTGAAATGGTTATTTTTCAACTGATTGTTGAAGTATAATTTATTCGACAGGCAACAACAAGAGAAACCCTTAAATATAGACATTCACAAATAGACCAATCAATAGAGATTTTTTCATGACAAAAATATTACCAGGAAATCGACTGTGCCATCATACGAAAGACGGACCGTAGTTATACCATGTTAGTTTCCTACTCCCAACTGTCATTGCTAAATTTTTTATAAACATTTAAAACCTTTTTTTTTCATAATCGTTCTCAACTTGTTACTTGAAAACTAATGAAGCAATATCGATACCCTTAATAAACGAATTGCAGAGAATCAAACCCCAAAGAAAACTCAATTGGATTATCAGTAACGGAGAAAAATCGCAAAAACTGGAAAAAATCTTTGTTTTTAAAAAAATTTATAACGCCACTATTTTCCATGTTTGGAAGCAGGCTCTGAACGACATAGTAGTGATTGTTATGTACTTCACATGTGAGAAACTCAGGCACTGTTGAATTATTAGTTTTGGCATAATTCCAATTTGATTTTCTTATTGCACTTTATTGCAGCAGACCTGGATGCTCATAGGTGGTCCGATTTCAATTTTTCTGAAAAATCATGAGAGTTGAAGTATAGTACTACAAAATGATAATTCTCATTTTGCGTTAAAATGCTGCAAAATAGGTGAGAAATACTTCCAGACATGACCGAAAAGCGGCGAGTGCATGAAAGCGCTTAGGAGTGGGGGTAGAGCAGCAGATTCATAACGGGCGTAGCGCGCTTGTATTGCTCATATTCATGGACCCCCACTACTCAGCCGCTCTCACGCACTCGCAAATTTTCGATCATGTTTGCAAGTATTTTTCACCTATTTTGCAGCATTTTAACGCAAAATGAGAATATACATTTTGTAGTACTATACTGCTAATTTTGGAATCTTTTTGGAAAATTGGAATCGGATGACCTATGACGCATCCAGATCTGCTGCAATGAAGTGCATTAAAAAATTCAGATCGCAATTATGCTTAAAACTAATAATCCGACAGCGCCTGAATTTTTCACAAATAAAGTACACACTAGTCGCTACTATGTCGTGGAAAGTTTGCACTACATCTCAAAAAGTAACAGAGTTATGAATTTTTTAAAAAAGGTGATTTTTTTCGATTTTTCTTTGTAACGAACGATCCGATCGAGTTGCTGGAACTCATTCTCTTTGCATTCAGATACGCTACAATTCGTCCATTGAGAATATCGAGATTGTTCCATTAGTTTTCAAGTTACAAGTAAAAACGATGAGAAAAAATGATTTTGAATGTTTATGAAAAAATTAGCAATGACAGTTTGGAGTAGGAAACATAACGGGATATAACTACTTCGTATGATAGCACAGTCGGTTTCCTGGTAGTATTTTTGTCACAGAATCAATAGATCAGAAAATCTCTATTGATTGGCCTAGAAGTTGAGATGTTTGAAATAGAACAGACAGCTTTTCGAATCATCCCCACCAACATAAAATGGCAATTTTCAGCTGTTACGTTTACCCGCTTGTAGATATACCTTCACCACCTGCTGAGTACAAGGAAATTAACATTCTAAAACAATTGTCTTAAAAGTAGGGCAAAAAAAAAGGGAAAAATGTCAAAATATCTTTTAGGACCAATAACAACTCAAGCAGACATTTGATCAATACAAAAAATAAATTGACAAACTATCATGAAGTGGTATCTACAAATTGAATTGTGGTGATTGTGATGCAACATATGTCGGTAGAACTTGTAGACCTCTGAATGTCCGCATAAATGAGCACCTGAACGAACACGAACATTTCTCTTTCAGCCATCACCTGAGAGTTAACAAGCACCACTTCAGCCCCAGTATCAATTCGCAGATTTTACATGAGATCAGATCAGAGAACTATATAATAGATTGAATTTACTTAAGGCTGACATATTGAAAATTCCTGAATAGACGTGGCCTATACTTGATGCAAATCCATAATTAAAGTAACTACGATTTTCACAAAAAAATTGTTTAATAAACACACGACACGTGTTTCGCTATACTACAGCACATTTTATAGCTAAAGAATCAGTCGTTTGACGTCGGCACTTTGATCTTTATGTTCCGTTTGTACCCTGCGCAACTCTGATTTGTATCCCTCGCGCATACCGCGTGTTCTGTGTTACTAATAGGTCATTTTTCGGATACTCAGAAGACCTGATACAATATACGACAACCGCGTAAGTCTTCTGCGCATCCTGAATTATTTTCCCTGGAGTGGATATTACCTTGGAACATGCATTTGAGCGAACTGATTCTTTAGGTTGGATGCGCACAACACCGCTTCCATATGGTTAACGCCCACTCCGCTGTAGACGGCGTGTATGTTAGTAACTTGTGCTCTGGTGCGATGAATTGATAATGGCAAATGAATCAAAATACGACTTTCGCCAGGATAAATGAATGTTACTGTATTAATCGCCTCACTTGAAACCCGTGGGCTCATTCGACAGGTTTAAAGATATATTTGAATTTTTAATATCAAATCACTCTATGTAGTGAGCTCAAAATCCCTTATATAATTATTTTAGAATTTCCTATTTCCTTATAGGAACTGAATGTGTTGATATATAATTTTGACAAGGAGCTAATGTGCAATTATTGCAAAAATATCTGGATCTCCTATCACTGTTAATAAGCCGGGTGTAGCCCTAAGGCTCTTACTCTTTAGACATCTAATAAGTGGGCCACAGCCGTTCACGAATTTAGAATTTGGTTGGTCAAGAATTAGAGCCGGTCTCTAGTCCTTGCCATGATGGTGTATTTCGAACAATGACCGAGAGGGAATTCCGATCGTAAAAATTTGAAAAAAAAATTTCTACTGAGGATGCAGCTTTGCTACCCTGTATGGATTAGTATAACCCATCACTCCAGAGAGTGCCTGCGACATTTAAAAGCGAGGGGTCGTCTATATTGTAATCGGTGGCTTCCCTCACGAGCGGATTCTCGTGAGCTATTGCACAATCAAATACTTTCTGATTGCGTTCTCTAATGATACTTCTGATAGAAGGTCTTCGAGGATTTGATCGTTCCGCACGTACCACGGAGCGTTCGTTATCATCCGCAGGACTCTCATTTGCGCCCGTTCCAGGATGCCAATGCTAGACCTGCAGATTTGGCCTCAGGCGGCCGAGACATATAGAATGACAGGCCTGAACATCATTTTGTAAATCGTGACTTTGTTTTAAGGTACAGTTTGCTCTTCCTGTTAATCAGGGGATTAGTCACAGATCTTTTTGACATTTTGTCTCTGACAATATTGACGTGTGGTCTCCAGTGAGCCGGCGATCCAGAGTTACTCCCAGGTATTGACCTGCTCTGACCATTCTATCTGCCTTCCAGAAATAGTCACTTCCCTCTCCGGGTTGCTCCTCTTGCGACCCATCGAAATCGCTTGTGTTTTTTCAGGATTTAGCTTCATCTTCCACTCCAGATACCACTGCTGGAGGTCATCTAATGCATTCTGCGAGTAAACGACACCCATCATGGTGGTCAGCTGCAGAGGAAAGCAAAGCCGTATCATCGGCGAACAGAGAGACCTTCACATGTTCGCTTCTTGGTATATCTGACGTGTAGAGTGCGTATATATAGGAGACAGTACAGCTCCCTGAGGAACGCCGGCCTCAATTCCTCTCGAATCCGATAGAGAATTGTCGACCTTGATTTGAAATGTCCTACCAAAGAGAAACGACTTGATCCACTTGATCAAACTCAGAGGCAGGTGGAAATCTATTAGCTTCAGCAAGAAGGCCTTTATGCCAAACCCTGTCGAAGGCTTTGCTAATATCAAGTAAAACAATGTGAACGCTGTTATTTGAGTTTAAGGATGAAATGGTGTCCTCCACTAGCCTCATCACCTGTAGCTCAGTGGAGTGAGCACGTCTAAAACCAAATTGTTCGTTGGTTAGGACATTTCTATCCTCCACTTCTCCGTCAAGCCTTTCTAGAATGATTTTTTCAGCCAGCTTAGCCGAACTGCAAAGCAGACCGATTGGTCGATAATTTTGTGGAAAGGTCAGGTTTTGTCCCTGTTTCGGAATTACAACCACAACGGCATGCTTCCACCTCCGAGGCAATCTCTTATGGCGAAGTGAATTATTAATAATATTCAATAATGACTGCACCTGGTTATCCGGGAAATACTTGATCATTCGATTAGTAATTCCGTCGTAACCAGGCGCCTTTTTGGGATTGAGTCCCTTTATATGGGCCTTAAGTTCATCCAACGTAGCTGGACGAATGTCGTCATGATTGAGTTCCTTGAGAGAACGGTGAACCCGATTTTCCAACAGAATTTCACGATCCAGATCATCGTCAGGATACTCATTCAGTCTAAACTGCCTTTGCATCGAGTCTGCAAAAGCTTGAGCTTTGGACATTGGGTCATAGCACATTCCGGCCTCACCATGAATAGGGGGAAGATCGACCTTCTTTGGTTTTAAATTTTGATTCATTTTCCAAAGTTGGTCACAGTTTTCTAAATTTTGAAGGGTTATGCCAAATCTTCCGTTCCGAAATTCCGATATATTTTCTTTAACCTCCCTATTTAATTCATCAGCTCGCATTCTGTCCACAGGGAACAGACTCCTTCGATACGCTCTTCTAGCGCGATTTCTCTCGCGGATAAGATTTTTAATCCTCATAGGGAATTCGTCATGGAATCTAGGAGCCGGTTCCTTGTGGGAGAAATCCTCTAAAGCATTTTTGATGGTGAGTTCGTAGCGCGCTACGGCCTCATCCAACTCGAGTGGAGAATATATTCTCTCAGGAGCGCAGTAACCTGTCTCCAGAAGCGAACGGAATCTCTTCCCAGCTCACCTTGGTACACAGCGATCCATATGGGGCGGTGGATCACCTCCCAGTGATAAAATCACCGGATTGTGATCAGAGCTCAACTCGGTGAGGACGTGTATATCCCAGTTCCAGGTGATATTCCTGGCCAGGGCAATGTCAAGTACATCGGGCCTGTATGGACCAAAGTGTGTCGGCTCATCTGGAGCCAACACTTGGTATTCATACATGTCACTGTGTTGCCTCAAACGTCTGCCATTGACGTTGGTTACACGACTCCATTGCACGTGCTCAGCGTTCAGATCACCCATGACCAAAACAGGTTGGTCTGTTTCCATCAGGAGCACATCAAGTGCCTCAGGAAGTATTTAATTCCGCGGAGGGTTGTAAGCACTGATTAAACGCAAAGGACCACTCCTCGTGTTGAAAATTATACCTACAGCTTCAATACCATGGGTATCACCATTGGAAATGCCACACTGAACATGCGAGTGACACCGCTTGACCAAAATGGCAACACCGCCACCCGGACGTCTAATCCGGTCAGTTCTAAGCACTTTGTAGTTAGGAAATCTAACAGGTTCTCCATTAAGATGAGTCTCCTGCAGAAAAGCAACATCGATGTTATTCTCTACAGAACTTGACTCAGTCCATTCTGGAAGTCCATACACAACTCCGCTTGATGAATTCGACTGTTGTTCACCATTGTTGAACCTGTTGAGAACTTGCAGCATTCAGTGAACTCCATACACCCTTGGAGGTGTATTTAGGTTGAAATTTGAGCTGGCTGGGGTCTACCTCGCAAGTGCCTGTTTCGGAAATCGTCGATTTACTGAAGCGGGTCCACCCTGCGCCTTATGCGTGGACATTTGGGACATCCACGATAGTTCGCAGTATGATCCCCATGCAGTTCCCCTACTTTTCTTCCCTAGGCTTTGGACATTCACGAGTAATATGGGCATCCCCAACTTGACGCAGGCGGGGGTGGCGCAGCAGTTTAGCTGGCAGTGGCCAAACCGCTGACATCTGTGACATTGGCCCACAGAGGCTCTGGGCCTCTGTGGCTCAGCCGTAATTTGGACATTCAGTAAATCTGTAATTTTGAAAAATTATTTCTGGTCTTTATTCAGGAGAATTAAAACTGGTGGGATTGGAGTCTTTTTGGCACCTCAGTTAGCTCGTTTTTGATGTCATCACAGGAAATAAATTCTGGGACACCTCTGAGAACAACTCGCAATTTTTTCTCCTCGGGGAGACTATATGTGTGGAAGGGAATTTTCTGATCCTTCAAAATGCTACTAATTTTCCTGAAGTCATCAGGGAAGTCGGGAAAAATTTGTATGCCTTCATAGACATTCTCAGCAGGTTTGGTTGGTTTAATGTTGTTTGATTTGAACAATGAAACCACTGTGGTCCACATATTTTGGTCCCTAACAGTGATAGGGGGTACGTTCTGGCGTTTTATTGTCTGTGGAGTCTGTTCCGTGGGTAGTACAGGAGTCTCGTTAGTTTGGTCCATGTCAATGTCGTCATTAGTGGAATTTTGAATGATATTATTATCATTATTGGTGTTTACGGTGGATTTTGAATTTATCGTGAAGGATTCGGTTGAACTCATATTGGCTGATTCCGACCCTGGATTTGTAGGCATTTCAAACGTGGGAACGTGCATGTCACCGTCCATCAGATTTGACAAGTGATCATACTAATTGGAAGTTACAACATAATTCGCATTTTTTCCAACAGGGCTATTGTATATGACATTTCTATTACTTCTACGGAAAGCATGAGTAGGTAATGAGGGATTCGAATTATCTGTAGGCACTGGAAGTTCCGGAATGTCTCCTTTTTATGTCTCTTCGAAGAGGCACGTCCATTTTGGGCATCGAAATCAGTCGATTTATAACTTATCAATGCACTTACGGCAGGAATTTTTGAAAGATCATTTCCCAACGAGGCGAGTAGGGTGCTCAGCACTTCCAGGAGATCGGCCCTCGGGAGAGAACCGATCCCTGCCAGCACAGCCAGGATACCTTTTCCAGAAGCCTCGTCCAATTCTACTGAGAATTTGGTTTCATATGGGATCTTCGGTGGGGTGGGTTCTAACGGTTGCTTTTCCACTCTTCGGGGCACAAGGCGACATCGGAGTTTGAAAACACTTGGAAATTCGCAATTATTTGCGGAGCGATATGAAGCACAGCGTCTCCGGTTCTATGCAGGACCGGACTTATTGCGAAAATAGTGTGCATGAAATTATTTCCTGTCGATTTTGAATATATAACCTCGATTTGTTGAAAATATAAACAGGATGTTCATAAAATCAGATGTGGAATCATCTGCTGTAACTTGTGTCAGATACCTTTGGGTATATTCATGTAGGAACATCTCGTGTTATGTTGTACCTTTCGATGTTTGAGCGACACTCGCATATTGGATATCTCCCCTAATCTGGGCTCTTTCGCACTTCTACTGTCGGATTTTCAACGTTCCCTTCTCAACGACGCCAAAAGAAGTATATCTTCAATAGGAGAAAGTTATCTCATCAGGAGAGGTTCCATTGGTTGTCTTGTATTTCATTTCTATTGTTTGATGAGTATGCATATTACCCTTGTCTGAAAATCAATTTTGAGAAAAGTGCTAAGTAACAAGTTTTCTAGGATAGGAAATTTCTGAGAGTTATTCTCAATCCTCAATTGTCTCAGCACTGAAAGTTGGGTGCATCAATTTTATGATTCTATTTTTGAGGTTAGGATTGATAAAAATGTAGAATGTGGGGTTTTCCGAGAATTGTATATTTATATGTTTGTCTAGAGGATAACTCCACAAGATTGTGCCATTTTTGTTCCCATTGACCCAGTTCCACCCTGTATGTTTGGCGTTGAGATCTACCTCTATGAGTATTCTGCACTAGCCAGAGACTCTAAATCTCGTTCAGTTAAGTTATTCGCCGTGGAATTGTATACCGCAAAAACATAAGTGCCGTCCCCCAGCCTGATACGACGTCCCCCAGCCTGGTATGACGGCAACCCAGACGGCATACAATCTCTTAATCGAATCCGGACTATCAGCCCTAATGATTGTAAAACCCTCTACTCTGAGATCATGGTCTGGCTTGAGGTGTGTTTTCGGACAAAAGCATCAAGTCCAGTCTTTAATTGTGAATGCAATTAACAGAAAGGGCCAGCTTATTGTTAATCCAATTAACATACAACCCATTTGCCCTTATTGATGATATTTCTAAAAAAGTTTTGTGATGTTGAAGTTATCGATGTTATTTCTGGCTACATGCGATAAATTGGCCAGCTCTCTTTTCGCCCTCATAAGCTTCTAGATAATAATTGGGGACAAGTACCTGAAGTCATCAGCTAACCCCACGAACTCATCTGTGCCTTCAGCATCCTGTCCATCATTATCTTCTGAGGTGGGGGTATACTATTCCTTTCATTTTCATACAGGTGAACTGGTGGTGGGGAAAATTATTATCTCCTTGATATGCTTTATCTGGTTTGTGTTTCTTCGTAACTTATGTTGTTTCTTCTCTCTCACTGGCTTTCTGTGGTCGTAGGTACTGAGATATAATCTTCATAAATCGCCAGTTTAAAGAATTTATTCATAACAATCGAATTAAAATAATAATAATTTTTTTGCTAACTGCGACGTTTGAATGTTACAGCAAAGTGCATCACTGGCATCTCAAAGTTTTATATAGGTAGGGCTTCACTCCGACCGTCATGATGAGAGTGAATTTAGTTGTGACATAAACTCTCAAAAAGAGAAAAAAGTCATTCTTATCATTAATTTTCATCACAAAATTTTCAAGTTTCTGTTTTTTTTTAATTTACTCGTTCTAATGAAAATATTCTGCACAACAAAAATATTTCCATAAAATCAGATTTTCTTGATGGGAGTGAAATTTCAAGATGGTGTTCAACATTTTCATGTAAAGTTTTAAACGAAACGCTTTCGGCGCACCAAGGATGGAAAAAAGCTACTGCCCAGAGAGAGAAATAGAGAGAACTATGCTATATAAGTTGCTGGCCTCGTTTTTGATTAGTCGTTCTCAGCTACATAAATGATAATAAGCATCGGTGTTTCAGTTGTAAAATTCTCGAAGTTATTCTTCTTGAAATAATTATTAAAAAACATTTTTAAAGACAAGCGTTTATTCAAATGCGCTAGAAAGTGGAAAATAATTGTTTCGGATGTGCGACGTAGGTTATTCCATGAGTTATAGATTCAGGAGCTTGTTGCGCAAAGTTTTCAGTTCGAATACAAAAGCAAAAAGCTATATCTTCGTGCGACAGTTCTTCCTTTTGATTGGCGTCAGATTCCATAGAAATGTACGGATGCTCTCAGGGAGATTTGAATTCTTCTTCATCTTTCGATTGAAAAGTTTAAGGTTTATACAAAAATAAGAGTTCAGTTTTTGTTTACAATGAAAATGTTCCCTGTTTTCTGACACATGATTCGTTAGCTTAATTGATGGCAATTTCAGAATCAACAAATGAATTCTGAAATCTACGTTTCCTACTGGCCGCGCCGTCTTTTTTTTTGAATTCACCCAATTACGATTTCTTTGCTGGCCAACGATTTCGAAAAACCTTAAGTTCTGGGAAAGTATGAGTAATATATTGCGGCATGGATAATGACGTAGTTATATTGTTGAAAAAAAATAGTAGGAACAATCGGGAAGAACATTAAACCGCTACAAAATTTGAAGGCAAGTTATAATTTTTTCTAGAATTGAGAGTGAAAAAACTAACTATTGGAAAACTGAACCAATGTCGATAAGAGGCAACTTGCAACTTTTACCTAAAATAGTAGCTGCTCAGCTACAAGATGATAATAATTTTGTGTTGTTTTAGTAACTCCTTCTGTAATAGTTACATTAATTAAATGATTAATTTTAATTTTCTGAATATTACCATAACTAAGTTATTATGAGACACTCCGCAGGAATAGCAGAGTTTTGTTGGGTTGTTTTGTTATTTTCTTCCAAAATACTGAACATGTTCGTTCCCAATGAATACAACGTACGTGACACATATCTCTGCAAAACACCCGCTTCATATTTATTGCTACGATTTCACAAATAGACTAATCAATCTCAAGGAAAAAATAATTTAAAATGTCATAATTGAATTTAATTTTTATTAGGCTGCATAAATCAGATCATCACTAATGTACCTCGCCATCTAGCAAAGATAGCTGAAACAGGTATAATCGCGTGACCGTTGTTTGGTGGAAAAATTTCGAAAATCATTATTTATTAGACAAAAAAATTATCGCAATTTTTTTTTCCATAAACTGGAAGTGGACTCTTTGAAACACTTTGTTGTTTCTTCAGTAGTATCAGAGATGGATGAGGGAAAATTGGGTTCGACGCACATTCTCAGAAAAATAAATTCAGTACTGGCAATCGTAACATCCTGAAAGAATAGTTTCTGATTCCTTTGAGAAAATGAATTATCTTACAGAACTTTTCCCTGAAATTGTTTTAGATAGATATAATTTATCATAGTGAAGAAATATGCTAATCAGTGAGTTCCATCATCTTGGAGACAAGTTGATGTGACAGACAGATGGATATCTACAAATCTTGGATTTGTATGAGGATATTTGCCTCTTTTTTCCGCGTTCGAATGAGGAGAGTCTATCATTGACTATTGAAGCATGTTCTACGAGCGTGTTATTATCATGGTACATCAAGCGAAAATTATGTAATCTTAAGAATAGGTATGAATATGAGTGAGTCCCAGAATATTTACTCAACTGGTGACAGATTAGAGTTTGGAGAATTTCTTTCACAGCAATAAAAAACTCATATTTCTCCTCCATTCCATCTTCGACTGGAAATATTTGGAGTTCGACTCTCAAGATCATTTGCTCAGATTTTGCCCATGATGAAGACTCAATGGAAATGTCATCAATAAAGGTTTTTTTATGAACGTAACAATAGGTAAAATAATTATGGCATTCATGGTAACCTGCCATTTCAGGAAATTTCATAACCCTATATTGATTGGTTGGTTGAAGTTATAATGTTTCTATGTATTGTTTTTATGTGGACCTTTTTCATATTCTATATTATTTTAACGATGCAGCTGATCTTCAGTATCTTCACAACACTCGGGAATGATTGACAGTAAAATGCTGAATTATTCAGAATGCTTTCACTATCTCGTGTGGAAATGGAAAACATATTTCATAAGATCATCCGTAGCTTTCGACCTCGGCAGAATTGCGATAGGATTGGCAATACCTTTCCGTTATTCGATGAATTATGCATGAATAAAATCAAAATATGAATAAAACGATGTGACGCGGCCAGTCGGAAAGGTAGATTTCAGAATTTACTTCTGAAATTGTTATCAAATGAGCTAACGAATCATGCGTCAGGAAAAATGGAAACAAAAAACAACATTCTTATTTTTTTATAAATCTTTTCAATCAAGATGGAGGATTTCAAAGCTCCCTTTATGCTTAAGTTTAACTTTAATGTCGAAAAATGTTAAAATGCAATGATGTTCTGTTTGTAGGCAGAAGAAAAACCTAAATAGTATCTGATTGATATGAAACTCAAATGAAAGGAGCATTAACGTAATTAAAAATTAATAATTGATTGATGTGGGCATCTTAGAGACAATTTTTTGTTGATAATGGCATGAAAATGAAAGATTGAGTTCTCAATTTTTCAATAGTTGCCCTTTTAAAATTACTAAACCGATTTGGCCCATTCTCGAACTAATTGTGTATAATATTATTTTTACAAATTTCGTTCCATTCGGTTGAAAAATGTGGCCTCTACTTTATCAACAAGTTTCGAACTAATAGTATTTTTGGGTTCTAGGGACAATTATCGGCAAACATATATCTTCTCATTTTTTAAGTCGTGTAGTGGTGACATCCTCAATAGCTAGTATTTCCATTGGAATCTACCTGAGAGTGATGCTTTCCCTTCCTATGTATCAAGTCAGAATCCACGAGTTCCTTGAATATATATATATATATATACATATATATATATATATATATATATATATATATATATATATATGCATATATATAAATATATATATACATATATATATAAATATATATATATATATATATATATATATATATATATATATATATTTGGCTTGTTTTTCTTGGATTTTAGGTTCGTGGATCTGACTTTAATGAATTAATTACAACTTTGTTCTGGTATAACAAATTAGAGATGATTCACATCAAAAACACTTCCAACTGCGTAAACGATAAAACTGATATCGCCGACTTGAACAGCATCTATTACAATCTAATATGAAAACAGTAACGCCACCTATCCAAGCCGAGCACACAATCCCTCGAAAACAACATAGCTCCCCAACCAAATAAAATATGCAATTCGAAACACTTCCCAAAGATGACCCCAACACTATCTCTCCATAAATCATTTCCACCTTACACATGCGCAACTAATTAATATCAGCAGATCGTGAAGTAAACAACTCAACCACTACTTATTATGGATATAAAACGAAAAACCAAGAAGGTCCAAACGAATACTATGTTTGAAGGTACGGCATTTACATCTTTAATAACCGTAATTATTATTTGTTTTTAATTCGTACAATTTTACTTACTCATTGTTTTAACCTTGTAGAGTTGTAATGTTTTTGATCCTGATGAAGACGATGATCCACCCGTCGAAACGTAGAGACTGAATTACAGATGTTATACCAGAACAAAGTTGTAATTAATTTATTAAAGTCAGATCCACGAACCTAAAACCCAAGAAAAACAAGCCAAAAATATACCCTCAATATATATATATATATATATATATATATATATATTTTGTTATGTTAGGAAAAGTTCATTAAATTATGAAACTGATAATTCTTTATTATTATTAGGTATTTAAGTTATTGTGATTCATGCTATGTTCATTTTGCAATTTTTCTATACTTTTTACTGCTCTAGAATCTTGTACCATGTTCTAGTAAACGCATAAGTCCCAAAAAGTCAGTACTGAAGTATCTCTATTGTCATAAGTATGTTATCAACAATACATTCAATTTGCACAAACAATAAAAATAATATGAAAATTTAAATTCATGAAAAACTTTGGATCTCAAGTAGATGAAATGGTATACAAGTTGGAACATCCTGTATGGTTAATCATATCAGGAGGGAACCCAACAGCGAGATGTCATCCAGAGAATTGTAATGAGATTGGCAAGACACCCGTAAGTCGGTGGATTCAGGAAAAATCACTCCGATGTGAATTATGCATGAAGTATATCGAAATAACAAAAATTGATGCTCTTGCTTCCTGTTTCTCAAATTCGTTTGCAATACACGACTCGACTTCAATCTTTACTAATGGGTTGAGTGGCGACCGTAGGATATCCTTTATCGTCGGATACACCAATTTTCTTTAATGTGGCAGTTAGCTTGCCTATAGATGAGCATATCGCCATTTTGTGCCTAGTACAGGTCGGCATATATGTCTAGATTGAAACCCACTACACAGTTTTCGGAAAAAGTATTGGAGTACTTTTTTGTAGATTCTTCATGAAAAGGCCCGAAGCCGTTTTAAAGAAAAAGGAATGGATACAAAACAAAATAACTCTTTGTGGAAGATACCAAGAGATGAAAGGCTACTAATATTCATTTATTTATTTATTTAATCCAAAAACAGACCAATCGGGTCTCATTATATGGATAACAAATAATTTCAAAGAAATATATCAATTTTATATAGTAGTGAATATCAAGAAAAAAAAACATGTAACAGGAAATAAAAATAAAAACAAAAACATATAAATTGTGATCCGCTGGTTTGCCGGTTGTCAAATTGCCAAAGGATTGTCACCAAACCTGACGAATGAATTTACGAAATATTGAATTGATTAGTTGATTAATGGGGATGCCTATGGTGTCATATTGATAATTTGACAATCTTATTCCTAAATGTTCGTTGATAGAGAGTCCAGTTCAGATCTATCAAAGTGTTGATTTCATCAGCAAAACGAAGCATTTTTCACAAGTTGTCCTTTAGCGGAGCAGAATATTGGTAGAGAAACGAGTTTTTCTAGGTGGAACATTGAAATTTATCATCGATAATGAATATGGAATTAATTTTATTGCTCCAAAGTTTGAATAAAAATATCAGTGTGCCGATCTTCCTCCTATTTTCTAATGACAATGTTTTGAACTTGATTCTCAAAACGTATGTTCTCACTATGTGTTAATCAGGATACACATGGTATTTTTTGAAATGCAGATGTCGTGAAAATCCATTCTGAATCCTTGTTACATTATTTTCGAAAACATAGAAGACATGGATTTGTGTTTCACGTAGTTTTGCATAAAACGCATTATTTCTGCGTATGTTATCCAAAAGTGACCACCGTTGGTTCCATTAAACGATCACCAAAGAACTATCCACCATGTTCGAAAGTGCAATCTATCTGAATGCAAAATCGCGTTAAGATTCTACGCCACATGTGATTTTCGCAAACCTTGGAGCATTGCGTGTTTGAGTGTAATGTATCAACGAAGATAAAGAATTACCTGTGGAATTCGACCGTTCATCATTGTGTGAATATAAAATCTAGATAATTCTCCTATAAAATGAACACACGCGATCCATTCCAACCTGAAACCCGACAAAAAGTGATTCTTTCTTGTTACCCGATAGTCTCACCTACAGCGTTGTCAGCCATAACATACATACAACTAAATGAACTAACCATTACGAATCATTCCTATCCTTTTTTGGTATTCAACGACGTAAATAGTAGTTGATGACCAAGATCACTGCTCATCCTAGGACTTTCGCAAGAAAAAACTCCTGAACCCAGTTTCAAGGAAGTATTACGGTGGCTACTCCACCCATATCCAGAATTGTGCTTGGATGAGATTAAGCAAGAATATCATGGAAAGATGCCATAGTCTGATTCTAAATCAAGACAATTGAATTGGCATTGGTTTGGAGAATCAGACTCCAAACCCAAACCCTAATCAATAGTATGAAATTAGGCCGATTTGGATAATTAAGAAGGTAATAGTTGTGAAAAATACATGGTGCGGGGCTTGGTTCGCAGTTTGCTGTTGATTATCCGCAAGGAAAATCATTTCCCACAGTTTGTTACTCATTGAACCAGAAGCGTTCACTACATCGGTCACATCTGGTGTGCTATACTTGAAGCTTACGAATGAATATTGGTGAAGAAGTGAACGGATATAGTTCTAGAATAGCACATCCGTTCAGCTTCGTTCACACTCACACATCTCGAACAGCTCTGCGGGTAGCCCGAAAGAGGTTTGAATTTCGAAACGAATGCTGTCGTGTGCCATGTTTGTATATAGGTACAATCTATTGATGGCGCGGTTGATGGCCTGCTTTGCTGGTGAGTTGCAAGGTTTGAAGCAACCTTGCAACTCACCAGCAAAGCAGGCCATATATATATATATATATATATATATATATATCTCATAATCTCATAATTTCAATTAAGTATACCTGACGTTTGAGGCGAATGCAGTGGAACCTTTCGAAAATCATTCCAGGAAAAGAAAACGGATTTACTAAATAAAAGCTAAGTAAAATAATTAACTCTCAACATCTATCTCAGATTATGAACGATAATGAAATTATTTATCATTCTTGTGATTCATGTAATAAGAGTTTCAAGTCTCCTCGGGGCCTGAAAATTCACAAACCGAAAACTCACAAAATTTCAGCAATACCAGAATGTTCTAGAGAAAATTCTCATTATGATTAATCTAAATCAAGTCAAATATCTGATGAATCTCAAATGCAATCTAATATTCTTGCATTGCATTCAAGATTGTCTCCTTTGAAACGAAATAATCATGTTATCAAAAGAATCCCAAAGTCTGCTAGAATTTGTTCAGCCTCAGCTCTGAGTGGAATCATAACCATGTTCTGGCTAGTTTTGATGTAGTCTCTTTATTCAGTAACGTATACCATGAAGCTTGCCAAAGAGAAATTCATGAAAATTGGGATAACATTAAAAATCATTGTAAAATTGATGAAGTAACTTTCATGACTTCATTATCTTTGAGAATACATATTTTTCATTCAATAATAAATTTTACAAACAAACTTTTGGCACCTCCATGGGAGCATCAATTTCCCTCATCCTGGCGCGTATTATGGTGATGGTTAACACAACTTCCGGTATAGTTTAATATTAATTTATTAGAAAATGTGGATGACATAATTGTTATATCACCACAGCATAATATCACAACGACTCTAGATACTCTTAACAGCTTCGACCCACATATTCAGTTCACAATCGAGCTAGAAGCCAACGATAATTCGGTACCATTTCTGGATACCAAACTCATACGTACTCATATGAATACAATATTAGTTGATTGGTACAGGAAGCCATGCAGTTCGGGCAGGTACATTAACTATGAGTCGTATCACAAACGCTCCATGAAAGTGAACTTGATTTAACAAATGAAGAACAGAGTAATCAGAATCTCGGATAAAACTTTTCATGAAAAAAAAAAATTCTTAATCTTTTTCCAGACAATTTATACCCGCCAAGTTTACTGAAAAGTATTTTGTACAACACACCTTCCAGTTCAGAATTATCAAACAATATTATCACTCAACCCATTGATGTGAATGAATCTAATGCTACCCCTATACTACCGGTTTACACCTCACTTCCGTATATCAAGGAGATCACTCCCAAACTTACTAGACTTTTTCGCTCGGTTAGCAATTGTAAAATTGCCAACAAAACAATTTTAACACTAAAATCAATTTTCTCCAAAGTTAAAGATAAGACACCAGTCACATCAATGTCAAAAATCATATCTAGTATTCCGTGTCAAGATTCTGATAGGCAGTATATTGACCATACTTCAAGAACATTAAACAGTCGTATCACCTCACACAAAAGTGATAGCAGGCTTCATCCAGAAAGATGTGCGTTAGCACTTCATGTTAACACACACGATCATCACATGGATTATGGGTCAGTGAGTGATTAGCAAGCAAGTCCCACTGGGCAAAAAGGGCCTTCCTAGAAATGGCGTTCATAGCTCAAGATAACAACTGTATCAACAAAGAAACTGATATCAATCACTTGAGTGAGATTTATGATTATTTACTGTCACTAGACATAAACCCAACTAGATCAAACTCTGGTACAATTACATTATAAAGTGAACATTTTATCCATCATTAAACTTTATTTTCCTCACAACAATATAAATATAATAATTTTCAAGTTCTATCATTCATCAAAACCTAATCACAGTAAATAGTAAACCACACTAGTTGGTACCACTGTCGCAGTTGGCACACTGGCTGACATTAATAATACTTGACATGTGTCAATGTCAATGTCACATACAGCTGTCTAATGTGAATTTAATTTCTGACCTGCCAGTTTTGATTCCAACCACATGGTTGAAGAGATTTTAACATGTGTTATTTATAATTTTTAACATATAAGTGTGGTAGTTGAACATTAGTTCATTTCTCTGTTTCACATTCCTCATTATTCATTACCATTATGTCAAAAGATAAAAAATATTTTTTACTGAACATCGTGTCATCCATTCTCACCTAAGTTGTGAGTATTATCAATTCACTTGATGATAATCTCTCATATGTAATATTTTTCAATAAATTATAGTTCCCTGATGATGGAATAAACCAATTCCGAAAGCTTGGACAAACTTACAAGAGTTTTCTTTTTGACATTGCTGCATTCCCCACTATTAACCAGTTTATATCCCAACTAGTCAGCAAAGACTACCCTTTATATATATATAATATATATATATATATATATATATATATATATATATATATATATATATATATATATAAATATATATATATTGTAACGAACCTAGGCCGGACCTGTCGCCTCGCGCGTTGCCGTCGACAGCGATGAGGTCATCCCCGGAGATGTTCGAGAACAGTCCAGTCGCTCTGCCGCGGAGAGCAACGGTCGATATTGGAAACGATTGGAACATGCTGGTCGCCAACTGCCGGAATTCGAAAGATCGGGAATTCTGTGACGGAGATAAATAGGTAGCCCTCAAGATGGCAAGGACAGTCTGAACGAGTCCATACGATCGAGCTATACAGTGGCGTAATATAAATTAAGTTGTAGATTTAAGTGTGAAATAAATTATTAAAACCAAGTTAAGTTTATTTACGTTACAAATGGTGTCGGAAGTGAGATTTTGAAAATAAACAAGTGATCGTGGAGTGGATAGTCAGAAAAATAAATTGATAGACCTTTTTGTACGCCAAAAATAGACAGTGGCCCGGTTTTCGCAAAGTGGACAATTGTGCGTGGGAATATAAACTGATACACTGTTCGCGTGAAACAGAAAATAGACAGTGGCCCGGTTTTCGCGAAGTGGACAATTGTGCGTGGAATATAAACTGATACACTCTTCGCGTGGAACAGACAATAGACTGGTGGCCCGTGGAAAAGAATTCTGAAGTGAATTTTTAACAAACTGATAAACTTTTCGTGAAACAGACTGATACCTCGTCAAAGACAAAATGTGTTCAAGAAAAGATGCCTTGCAATTTGAAGGTAGCGGAATTGAAACAACGGGTAAAAAGCAAGTACTCCAGGAAAGACTTGCAGAAGGACTTATACAAGAAGGTGAGGACCCCGAAACATTTTTATTCGAAGTTCCCGGAGGTGATTTGAGTCCGATAATAGAATCCTTGAAAGAAGAGCTGCAACAAAATTCTAGAAATCTGGAAGAGGAGCTTGAAGAAAATTCAAGAAGCCTGGAAGAAAATGCAAGAAATCTGGAAGAGAAGCTAAGAAAATTCTAAAACTGGAGAACTTCAAGAAAATTCTATAAATCTGGAAAAGAAGCTTTAAGAAAATTCAAGAAGCCTGGAAGAGAAGCTACAAGAAAATTCTATAAATCTGGAAGAGAAGCTTCAAGAAAATTCAAGAAGCCTGGAAGATAAGCTTCTAGAAAATTCAAGAAGCCTGGAAGATAAGCTCCTAGAGAACACAGAAGGCTTAAAAAAAGAACTCTGTGGTGTGGCGAATCGTCTGGAAAAAAGAATGGGAACCGTCGAGGCAGAGATGGACAAGATGAAGGAAATAATCAGCGATGAAATCAAAGACGGAATCGAGGCAGAAATGGACAAAATAAAGGAAACGATCAGTAAGCTGGAAAAACAAATTAATAGTGCGTCCTCCACAGAGATGGTTAACGAAAATGCAATGCTGGACTTGAGTTTGAACGTGGATAAATTTCAAGGAGGTATAAAAGATGTCAAGGTCATTTCAGAAATAGGGAAGCTTTCCATGAAGCCGCCTCAGTTCGACGGAAAAACTCCATGGGCAAATTACCGCCGGCAGTTTGAAGCAGCGGCCAAAGCAAACGGATGGAATGCAGGGGAAAGAGCTGTAGCACTGACACTTGCATTACGTGGAGAAGCGACAAATATTCTACAAACTCTCACCGCCCAAGAACAGGAGGACTATGATCAGCTGATTAAACATCTAGAATTACGATATGGCCACGCCCATTTGGAACACGTATACCACTCCCAACTGAAAAATTGCTGCCAGAAATCGGGCGAATCCTTACAAGAATTCGAAGCTGACATTGCACGCTTGGTTCGTCTCGCATATCCAGCCACACCGGAGAATGTAATGGAGCGATTAGCGGTTCAGTCATTCCTGGATGGACTCCGTGACCAAGAAACCAGACAAGCGTTGACACTAGCTCGTCCAACACATCTCGTAGACGCACTGGCACGCGCTTTGGAATTTGAGGCAGCAAAGCAATCCTGCAAAAACCAAAGTAAAGTTCGAAGTATTGAAGAAGACTCACAGGAGCATGCTGATTTGGAAGCTGCCATAAGAAAAGTGATGAAGGAAGTTTTGCCTGAGAAAAGACAGATAAGATGCTGGAATTGTGGCAAAATTGGACATGTGCGTAGCAAATGTTTAACATTCGAAAACACGACTCCGATGCAGGAAAACTAAAGAAGGTCGACGAGAAGGGGCAATCGTCGGCCTGTGTCCAGCAAGCCCCGGTTAACAACGCATATGTCGCTATCCTGAAACGACAGAACAGAGGTGTTTTCGTAGACGGTCTCATCAATAACGAGCCTTGCACCATGCTGCTAGATACAGGTGCGACTAGGACAATTCTCGGACCTTCCTCTGCCAGAACACCGGAACGAATTGAACCGACAACTTGGAAGCTACGCACAGCAACAGGGGAGCCAGCTACTGTATATGGCGAGCTACCGATTGAAATAATTTTGGGCAGCACTAAAGTGAAACATCAGGCACTTGTAGCGGACATCGAAGACGATGCAATCATCGGAATGGACATCATGAATTCCAGAGGGTTTGAATTGGATTTCACAGACGGCGTCCTACGTGTCAACGGAGAAGAGCTGGTACTTCATGGGAGAAGTGAAGAGTTGATCCGTGTGCTGTTGGCTGAAGATGTGAGCGTACCTGAGAGGGCTGAAACCATCCTGGAGGCTCGCCTGGACGGGAGTGCGAGCAGTGGAGACGTGATGATGTTCGAGCCCAAACTTCATGATGAGAAAATTGGACGAGGGATTGCCCTAGGGAAAACCCTGTTACGTGCTGAAAAATGTGTACCGGTAAGGGTCATGAATGTCAATTACTTTCCAGTGACCTTAAAGAAAGGAACAATTTTAGGGCACTGCTCGTCAGTTTCATCTGTGATCCGGGGCGTACGAGGTACGATTAGCCAACCCAACAACTTGCCCACAGAACTAGAAAAATTAGTTGCTATCTCTTCCAAAGACATAAAACCAGCTCAACAGCCCAAACTAAGAGATTAAGTCAAAAAGTACCAAGACATCTTCGATACCGGACAAGGAAAAGGGGGTCGAACTAATGTGGTCCAGCACAAGATTGATACTGGGGGTGCCCGACCGATCCGTCAATCAGCAAGAAGACTTCCTCTTGCCAAGAAGGAAGAGGCTGACAAAATAGTCAGCGATATGGGAAAGAAGGAGTTATCGAACCATCTGACAGTCCCTGGTCCCTCCAGTCGTACTGGTGAAGAAAAGGATGGATCGACACGCTTTGTGTAGACTATCGCCAACTTAATAATGTCACGAAGAAGGACAGTTACCCTCTCCCGAGAATAGATGACACCCTAGACACGTTGGCTGGTTCCACGATTTTCTCGACCCTTGATCTGAAGAGTGGATACTGGCAAGTAGAACTCGCTCAGGAAGATCGAGAAAAGACTGCTTTTACCATCGGCTCAGGATTGTGGCAGTTCACCGTTATGCCATTCGGGCTCTGTAATGCTCCCGCCACATTCGAAAGATTGATGGAGACAGTGCTGAAGGGACTCTCATGGAACACGTGTCTAGTGTATCTCGACGACATAATTGTGGTCGGCAGATCGTTCGAGGACCACGTGAAAAACTTGGAGGAAGTATTCCTGCGATTGAGGAACTCCGGATTGAAGCTGAGCCCTAAGAAATGCCATCTGTTCCAAAAAGAAGTACGATACCTCGGCCACGTTGTCTCTGGGGAAAGAGTAGCAGTAGATGACCAGAAGATCAAAGCTGTTAAGGATTGGCCCATCCCAAAAGACATTCACCAACTTCGAAGTTTCCTTGGTTTATGCACATACTATCGCCGATATGTGCTGGGATTCGCCAACATCGCTAAACCACTGACCAGGCTCACGGAAGGCCAAACAGAGTTCCAGTGGTCCGGAGAATGTCAAGACTCATTCAGGAAGCTGAAAGGAGCTTTGATCAACGCACCTATACTGAGCTATCCCCTACCCAAAGGGAAATTCATTTTGGATACGGACGCCAGCAACGTGGGACTTGGAGCTGTCCTATCTCAGATCCAGGAGGGACAGGAGAAGGTCATTGGTTATTTCAGCAAGACGCTTAGCAAACCAGAGCGCAATTACTGTGTCACCAGGCGAGAGCTGTTAGCTGTTGTAAAGGGAGTGGAGCACTTCTACAAGTACGTGTATGAAAGAAGATTCCTGTTGAGAACTGACCATGCAGCTCTCAAATGGCTCTTACAGTTCAAAAATCCTGAGGGTCAAGTAGCACGTTGGATCGAGAGACTCCAAGAATTCGATTTCGAGATCGAACATCGAGCCGGAACTAGCCATAAGAATGCAGATGCCTTGTCGCGAAGACCATGTCCAGATGATTGCTCACATTGCCGAAGAGCAGAAGAGAAAGAAGCAACACTTTGTAGAACCGCGGCAATGGATGACAACTGGAATGACAGCAAGATCCAGAAAGACCAAGAGAAAGACCCCGACCTTGGCTTAGTCGTCAGCTGGAAGAAGGGCAAGCGAAGACCATCATGGCAGGAAGTCGCAGGAGAACTCGCCGGCTGATAAGTACTATTGGGCACAATGGAACTCTCTTATTCTGGACAATGGGATCCTGAAACGTGTGTTGGAGGCCGAAATTGGTGGGGAAGACAGACGCCAAATAATTGTTCCCAGGAACAGAAGAGAGGAAGTGCTGCGGGAAATCCATGATGGAGTCGCTGGAGGACATCTGGAAGTGACGAAGACCCTGCAGAAAGTGAGGCAACGGTTTTACTGGGCCAATTGTCAAGCTGACGTCTAGGACTGGTGCAGAAAGTGCGCTATATGCGCTGCTAGCAATGGACCTCGAATACGACCCAAGGCCCCGATGCGTCAGTACAACGTAGGCCGCCCGTTCGAGAGAATCGCCATTGACATCGCCGGCCCGTTTCCCGTATCCGACCACAGGAATAAATACATCCTTGTGGCAATGGACTACTTCAGTAAGTGGGTGGAAGCCTATGCCCTGCCCTGTCTTGGTGAAAGAGTGGATATGTCGATTCGGTATTCCAATGGAGCTGCACTCGGATCAAGGCAGAAATTTCGAATCCAACCTTTTCCAAGAAATATGTCTACTGCTGAACATCCGCAAGACAAGAACCACGGCCCTACATCCGCAGTCCGATGGAATGGTGGAACGGATGAACAGGACGATCAACCGCCACTTGTCCAAGGTTGTCTCTGACCATCGAAGAGACTGGGACCAGTATCTCCATTTGTTCCTGATGGCCTATCGATCCGCAGTATACGAGTCAACCGGTCAAACTCCTGCTAGTATTATAATGGGCCGAGAACTGCGACTGCCTTGTGACCTGAAGTTTGGGATACCGCCAGGACAAGACACTGCGGGAGAGGACTACGTCACCAAACTTCGGCAGAGAATGGACGACATCCACGAACGAGTCCGGTTGAACATCCAGAGTGCCAGCGATAAAATGAAGAAGACCTATGACATCAAGGCCGACGCTGGAGGATTTAAGGTTGATGACCTGGTTTGGCTGAACAACCCCAAACGTCGTCGTGGACTATCACCAAAGTTGCGGAACTCGTGGGAAGGCCCGTATAAAATCGTGAAAAGGATAAACGACCTTGTGTACCGAATCCATAAGCCACCCCGAGGGAAACCAAGGGTCGTCCATTCCAACAGGTTGGCCCCTTACGCTGGAAACCATGACCAAGTTCGCACCCTCAAGCCACCGGAGGATGATGTTCGAGAAGTTTATGTCCTTGTATTCAAACGGGCAGAAAGTTCTACATGGGGTTACTAGAGAGGAGTCACGAGACCTTTTCGAGGTGCCTGCTGACTTCGCACTAGCGCACTGTGTGGCAGAAGATCTCCGAATGTCCAGGGGCATCGCCGTAGTGTTCTCCAAGAAATTTGGTCAACTCCAAACACTGCGGGAGCAGAATCCAGAAGTTGGTGGGGTGCTACAGTTGAAGAAAGGCCAGAGAAACATCTACTACCTAGTTACCAAGAGGCATTCCCAAGATAAACCGTCCTATGAAGATGTCTGGAAGAGTCTCACCAAACTAAGAGATACTATGGTGGACCAGAATCTGGTGGATCTAGCAATTCCAAAATTGTCCTGTGGTATTGATGGGTTGGACTGAGAGGCATAAGAGTATGCTGGAGGCGATATTCAGATCCAGCGGCGTCAAGATTTTGGTTTGCTGTAACCCTTCCACGACCGATCATGAAGACCGTGGAGTGTTACTTCCATCGAACTTCACGGTGCAGATATGGGGAGTCATGCAGATATCGTCACACTCCAAGGATGAAATTTCGGGACGAAATGTCTTTAAGAAGGGGGCAATGTAACGAACCTAGGCCGGACCTGTCGCCTCGCGCGTTGCCGTCGACAGCGATGAGGTCATCCCCGGAGATGTTCGAGAACAGTCCAGTCGCTCTGCCGCGGAGAGCAACGGTCGATATTGGAAACGATTGGAACATGCTGGTCGCCAACTGCCGGAATTCGAAAGATCGGGAATTCTGTGACGGAGATAAATATATATATAAAACCCGGACAGTCTGAACGAGCCCATACGATCGAGATACAGTGGCGTAATATAAATTAAGTTGTAGATTTAAGTGTGAAATAAATTATTAAAACCAAGTTAAGTTTATTTAGTTACTATATATATATATATATATATATATATATATAAATATATATATATATATAAATATATATATATATATATATATATATATATATATAAATATATTGATTTTCAAGACACTTCTTCACCAGTAGTGATATACTGAACAATATTGTTGATTGCATTCTCCGTGGAATGAAGTTCAGAAATGGACCATTTCGATGTTGATAAGGGGAAGTCTATATGAACCAACCAGATGACTTCATTTTTCCTTCTAGCGTTTTTGAGCAGGCATACCTTTTGAAACCATCTGGTTGGTCCCTATAGATTCCCCTTTCAGATCGCTATTTGAAAAAGCAATTATAACGTCGAAATGGTCTATTTCTAAGCTTCATTCCACAGAGAATGCAATCAACTACTGGTGAAAGAGTGCCTTGAAAATCAATGCCTATACTTCAGTGAAACCTTTGGCTACCAGATGTGCTTTATATTTCTTCTCGCTATTCGCATCGATATTGAACTCAGAAACCCAATTCCTTCCCTCTCACGAATCGACCAATTCCTAGACCTCCGTATGCATCCAGCATAACAATTTTCCACATTTTGCTGACATAGCATTTTTCAGGGTTTTCATCTTTCCCATCCAGGCAAACAGTATGATATAACTTGAAGTTCGGGTAGTCGTCCGATTTCCTATTCTTCAGTGGCCATCTTCTAACTTTCCGCTCTGGATGAGATGAATCTTTTCTCGTTAAAATATGCTTATATCTTTATGTAGGATGTAACATCACTTTTTCTTCCACATCTTTTCGGTCTTTGGGTTACAAATATTCATCAATTTCACGTAAATCCTATGACAAGACATATTCCAAGGATACTTTCCCATAATTTTTCACTTGATAATGATATTTTCCAAAGTTATCAATATATATAACATCTCAAGCTGATATTTTCCATCTAATGAATAATATCCTTTTGAATATTCACAATATCCAACCAATGTATATCCTTCACTTCTCGCGTCCCAGTTGGTTCTGTTCTGTTTGGATATATATATATATATATATATATATATATATGATGATGATGATGACAATATTCATTGTCGAAATATTGGAAATATAATGTTATAAGAGTACATTTGCGTTTGCTGGTGTCCCAAAGAATTTCTCAAACTTTTTATATATATATATATATATATATATATATATATATATATATATATATATATATGATGATATGTTTTGATAAATTGAAAAATCTAAA
This sequence comes from Gonioctena quinquepunctata, assembly GCA_018342105.1. Lineage (NCBI taxonomy): Eukaryota > Metazoa > Arthropoda > Insecta > Coleoptera > Chrysomelidae > Gonioctena > Gonioctena quinquepunctata. Next base: position 45,751 of record JAFIRS010000068.1, read on the forward strand.
TTTTCTTTTATTTTGCCCCACGTTTTGGGTGCCAATTGTTATGTTTTGATAAATCGAAAATGTTAATTGTTTCTATTGAATGAAAATTGCTAATATAATTTTTTTACTATTCTTTGAGAGCCAAATTTGATATGATGTAAATAGATATTTCTGACCCTGTAATAATAATTGTCAGCGAACGTCACTGTTCTCTCGTCACGCTACCAACAATCATTATTTTCTTTGCCACAGCTAACAACAGTTGGTACGCCCTTATCTCATATAGTCGGTTCAAAAGGAATTTGGCCACTGGTGGCTAACTTCAGTTTATTGAAGGATCTTAGTTATGTTAGTTGATCATTGTGAGAAAATAAACAAACCAAATATCAAAAACAATTATCTCCTTTATTCAGGAAGACTAAAAAATACCTGGCCTACGAGAAATAACTTATGCTAGAGTGAATCAAACAATTATTCACGGATAATCATAAATTGCATATCATGGATAAATAAACAGAACCTCACTTTTTCTGTGGGTATAATTTGCTGTTATTGTTCATAAAAAGTGATATAGAGTTCATCGAATGTGAAAAATGTTATTTGTAAAATAGTTCAGGACCGAGAAAGCACTATTAAAGGTTTCATACCTGGTTGGAACTGTTGGTGTTCACAACTATACCATAAAAAACAGGAAGTCTCCTCTCTCCAGCCTCCGTTAGGAACTGCAAAACCATGTGTCAGGAACGTATCGATGCGGGACTCAGCTTTTGGAATCGTGGATATACGATATCATCAAGGTAATCTTGTTCTGTTCAGCAAATGATGGAATTATTCCATTTTTCTTTATGTGAAATTTTGTGCGTGCTTCCGCTTTGTAAAATATCTTCGATCTCCTCGAAGCTTTGTTTTTTCGTCGCTTCGCAACATCTTGCCCTTGTTGTTGTTCCATTTGAAATTTCGAATTCGCGCACCAAATTATCACTTTGCACTGTTTATATTAATGTTGCACAATTTATACACACAATTAAATTCCCATTCTCATCATTAATTACAAGTTTGAATAATAATTGCCTATGATACCCTCTCTTTGCCATTCCCTCACAATTTCCAACTTTTCATTTGATCATCTCTTCTCTGATTGGCTATCTTTCATAAAGACGTTAGCTGTTCTCTCATTGGCTACTTTTAGTTTGCTACAATTTCATGTACAGAGTGTTTCAAGTTTATAAATGTGTTGATTACTTTTTATTCATGATAATTTTGTAAATCTTTTGAGCAATTATGAGTTATGATAAATTTGACAGTGTATATAATTGACTGTTTTATAGTACTTTGACATTTTTATCTATCCATATCATACCTAGGCTCATAAATTACATTGAATTTCAAAAATTATTTACAAGCAAACTCTTGAAATTGATAATTATTTATTATTTATTCTTTTTGTGGCTTTTTAGTCTTTTAAAATTTACAAATGGCATAACATAACAACATTTCTAAATTTATATTCAATAATTTTCTACTAGTTAGAAAATTCTGAATATCAATTTCTTTATTTATATTTTTAGTTTTCCTTTAACTAACACTAATTTTTCTACTTTCAGAAAACTTCTTGAGCTGGACTTCAAGAACAACAAGTTCTACAACAATAACTATTATTTACAACTACTAAAATTAAGTTTTATATTATTTTGTTTCAGAAAAACTTGACTTGGACTTCATTTCGGATCAAGAGAAAAAACTTTTCAAATATTTTTTTTTTTTTATATTTTATACTGATATTAAACTTCAATTATCGATTAAATTTTTATCATTATTGGTACTTCTTTCAATTATACTTTGTTTTATTATTTTTCTTATTTCTTCCTTTAGTTGTTCTTTATATTTTTTTTATATTGGATATTTTTATTATTCATTTCTCTCTTTTATTTTATTTTTTAATTTTGTACATACCTTTTTTTTTTTTTAATTTTTTTTTTAATTTTTACCTTCATTTATTTATATATACCTTATCATCATCATCATCATATTTATTATAATATACTTCTTTAGTATTATTATTATTATCATACCCACTTTCATTTCTCCCATACATTCATTTTATACACAAAATATTTTTAATCTTCATTTCTTTTCATTTTTCTTCAAAATTCACATCATTTATTATCCATTCCTATATTTTTCCTTCTTTATAATCTATATTGTTTTTCAACTTTACTCTATCTAACTATCCTGTACCAATAATTTTATCAACTTTTCTGTTTTTTCAGTATTATGATTGTTATTCAATATCTTTCTCTTTATTTATGCGTTGTTTTATTTCCTCTTATATTTTCTCTCATTGATGTATTTCTTTCTTTACTTTTTTTTTTTTTTTTATTTTATTATTTTTTCTTTATTCTTAACTTTAAATTTTTCCAATTTTTAATTCCAAATTTTTTTTTTTTTTTTTTATGGAATCTTGCTTGTTTTGTACCTGCAAGCTTACTTTTTATTTCAAAAATTTTCAAAAGAGATTTCATTTCAATATTTCGAATTATTTCTTTTTTCATAGTTTTAGATTGTTCTTGTTTTTGATAGTAATATTTATTCCCATCCTTTCCTATTTTTATATTTAATATTTTATTATCCATTATTATTATTATTTCTTTATTTGTATTGCTTTGTTTCATCTTAATATTTTTATTCGCCCTGTAGATGTCATTTATTTGCATTACTATTGTTTTTTCATTTATATTTTTTTTTTCCAACTCAAAATTTTTGTATCCACCTCATGTCATTCATTTTTATTATTATTATTTTATCATTTTCATTTCTTTTTTGCAGATCAATATTCATCTTTGCTATTATTATATCATATATTTTCATTATTTTTACTTTATTATTAACTTTTTCCTTTTTCATCTGAAAATTTTTATTATTCAATTTATATTATGTATAAGTTCATTATTTTGGAGATCGAAATTCATTTTTATATTTTGTATCTTTTTGTCATCATTTTTACCTAATAAATCATTACTATCATTTGTTTTTTTTATAACTACCTCATTAATTTTATTTTGTTCACTACTTGTTTCAATTCATCTTAATTCTAATAATTTTATCTTTTCTCTACATTTTTGGTTATTTCACTCTCTACATTTATTATTTTCAAATCAGTATCTTTATGTTGTTTGTCTATTTTTTTATCAAGAGTAATCATTTCATTTTTAGCTCTTTCTTGTTTACTATTCATGTCTTTTAGTTTTTCCTCCTGCCTTTCTGCATGATTATTTATAGTGGATACTTCTTGTGTTATTGCCACATAAAATTCCCCATTTTGTTGTCCTATTTTAGTTTCTAACTGTTTGTGCAATTCTAAAAATTCTTTTTTATTTCGTTCAGATTTAGTTTGTATTTTATTTTCCATTCTTTCCATATTTTCTTTTATATCTTTCATATTTTCTTTCACATTTTCTCTTAATCTTTCTTCCCATACTCCTGTTTTCTTTTCAACTCTTTTTATTTCCCTTTTCAAACTTATTTTCATTTCATTCTTCATATTTCCCATTTTTTCTTCCATTCTTTCCTCCATTCTTCCCATACTTTCTCTCATTCCATCATTCATTCTTTCTATTTTCTCTTCCATTCTTGCTGATCACCCCTATCTCTTACCTCCTGCACCTTCTTCCAAACCAACTTTCTTACCATCTCTCAAATCCATTTTTTATTCACAAATATTTAGTCTTATACTTTGAAATGCAATTGCTAATGTTCGCACAGTTTGCGATAAATATTTAGAAATAATATATTGCCCTTACTTTGCCTTTTCTCGCCTTTTCTCAATAAATATAATGAAATGATATATTGCCTTTACTTGCCATTTCTTCAATAAATATTATGAAATGATATATTGCCCTTACTTGGCCTTTTTCTCGCCTTTTCCGCCCCACGTTTTGTGCGCGACTTGATATGTTTTGATAAATTGAAAAATCTAAATTTTCTTTTATTTTGCCCCACGTTTCGGGTGCCAATTGTTATGTTTTGATAAATTGAAAATGTAAATTGTTTTTATTGAATGAAAATTGCAAATATAATTTTTTTACTATTCTTTGAGAGCCAAATTTGATATGATGTAAATAGATATTTCTGACCCTGTAATAATAATTGTCAGCGAACGTCACTGTTCTCTCGTCACGCTACCAACAATTATTATTTTCTTCGCCACAGCTAACAACAGTTGGTACGCCCTTATCTCATATAGTCGGTTCAAAAGGAATTTGGCCACTGGTGGCTAACTTCAGTTTATTGAAGGATCTTAGTTATGTTAGTTGATCATTGTGAGAAAATAAACAAACCAAATATCAAAAACAATTATCTCCTTATTCAGGAAGACTTAAAAATACCTGGCCTACGAGAAATAACCTATGCTAGAGTGAATCAAACAATTGTTCACGGATAATCATAAATTGCATATCATGGATAAATAAACAGAACCTCACTTTTTCTGTGAGTATAATTTTCTGTTATTGTTCATAAAAAGTGATATAGAGTTCATCGAATGTGAAAAATGTTATTTGTGAAATAGTTCAGGACCGAGAAAGCACTATTAAAGGTTTTATACCTGGTTGGAACTGTTGGTGTTCACAACTATACCATAAAAAACAGGAAGTCTCCTCTCTCCAGCCTCCGTTAGGAACTGCAAAACCATGTGTCAGGAACGTATCGATGCGATCAAGGTAATCTTGTTCTGTTCAGCAAATGATGGAATTATTCCATTTTTCTTTATGTGAAATTTTGTGCGTGCTTCCGCTTTGTAAAATATCTTCGATCTCCTCGAAGCTTTGTTTTTTCGTCGCTTCGCAACATCTTGCCCTCGTTGTTGTTCCATTTGAAATTTCGAATTCGCGCACCAAATTATCACTTTGCACTGTTTATATTAATGTTGCACAATTTATACACACAATTAAATTCCCATTCTCATCATTAATTACAAGTTTGAATAATAATTGCCTATGATACCCTCTCTTTGCCATTCCCTCACAATTTCCAACTTTTCATTTGATTATCTCTTCTCTGATTGGCTATCTTTCATAAAGACGTTTGCTGTTCTCTCATTGGCTACTTTTAGTTTGCTACAATTTCATGTACAGAGTGTTTCAAGTTTATAAATGTGTTGATTACTTTTTATTCATGATAATTTTGTAAATCTTGACTTTAAGTTGTCTTTTGAGCAATTATGAGTTATGGTAAATTTGACAGAGTATATAATTGACTGTTTTATAGTACTTTGACATTTTTATCCATCCATATCATACCTAGGCTCATAAATTACATTGAATTTTAAAAATTATTTACAAGCAAACTCTTGAAATTGATAATTATTTATTATTTATTCTTTTTGTGGCTTTTTAGTCTTTTAAAATTTACAAATAGCATAACATAACAATATATATATATAATAATAATAATATTAAAATTCCACGATATTAGGTTCAAGCTTCACCGCACATATTATCAATCATCTGATGCTGTTCATATATATATATATATATTTTTTGTTATGTTTCACTTGTCTCCTTCTATCTAGCTTATGCCTGTGGCTTTGGCAGCTTCCCTTTATCCTGTTTCCCGTTATCTCATTCCTCGTTATCCACCTCACCCATTATCCCGTTTTCCGTCATTCCGTTTCCCGTTATCCTGTTATCCCGTTTTCCGTTATCCTGTTTTCCGTTATCCTGTTATCCCATAATCCCGTTTCCCGTTATCGCGTTATCCCGTTTCCCGTTGACCCATTATCGCGGTATTCTGTTATCCCACTATCACGTTTTTGCTTTTCGCGTTATCCCAGTAGCCCCTTATCCTGTATGTATTCCATCCCGCTATGATGACGGGAATAGAGTATGTGACAATAAAACCACATTTCTTCATAATCAAGTGCAACCAATAGAAGGTGAGCTCCCATTTCAAGTATATTTATGTATATATATATATATATATATATATATATATATATATATATATATATATATATATATATACGGGGCCTGTGGCTCAGTGGCACCAGCGTCGGTCTTGTGTCAACTGTTTCCACCTGGCGCGGGTTCGATTCCCGCAGCTGGTGAAAAATTTATTTAAGGTCCCAAGAGTGGTTTCGGATCCCACTATAAAAAGTAAGGTCCCCGTGATCTTAACTCGTACAAGTTTTCATTAACTTCTGAGGGTTGGTCAAACAACTAAGAAAGCGGTTAAAAACAATTACAATATATATATATATATATATATATATTTTTGGGAAGGTTTTCTTGGGTTTTGGATTCTTTGAAAACAATGTTCTGGTAGTTCGTAGGAGAAGACGTTTCGTCCCTGGCCGGGGACATTTTCAATTCTTTATTTATTTTTAAATAAAGAATTGAAAATGTCCCCGGCAAAAAGTTCCTCGAACTACTAGAACTTGTTTTCAAAAATCAAACAAACTCCCAAAAAAATATCTCAAAAAGGATTCAAGAATCGAAGAAAACTTATATATATATATATATATATATATATATATATATATATATATATTTATATATATATATATACTATAGTGCCGCTGGACCGTACCGTAGTATCGCGCACTCGGTTTGTCTTCGTCGCCAGAATAGCTCGCAGAGATGGTAGATTTTTTCCTACTTACTTGACACTTATCGTCATATTTTGGACAACTCAAACAATATCTTTATAAATTTTAGCCTATGTGTTATTCCGATGTATAAGCTATATTATAGTAAAGTTTCATTAAAATCCATCCAGTAGTTTTTACGTGAAAGAGTAACAAACATACTTACAAACTTTCGCGTTCATGATATTAGTAGGATATATATATATATATATATATATATATATATATATATATATATATATATATATATATATATATATATATATATATATATATATATATATACACTATAGTGCCGCTGGACCGTACCGTAGTATCGCGCACTCGCTTTGTCATCGTCGCCAGAATAGCTCGCAGAGATGGTAGATTTTTTCCTACTTACTTGACACTTATCGTCATATTTTGGACAACTCACACAATATCTTTATAAATTGTAGCCTATGTGTTATTCCGATGTATAAGCTATATTATTGTAAAGTTTCATTGGAATCCATCCAGTAGTTTTTACGTGAAAGAGTAACAAACATACATAGGATATATATATACAAACCCCTCGCAATCAAACACCCTAATATGACGAACTGCAAGCTTCCGCCTACAAACTTCAAGAACAATTTGCATACTACATTATATATAGATCTAGCAATATCACAAATAGATCTTTGAGTGCGTTCTGCTATACAGTTCTGTTGTGGGTAATATAGAATAGTGCTCTGATGCTTTATTCCATTCATTTTCGAATAATGCCCAGACTCATTGTTCACATATTCCCCACCATTGTCAGATCTGATGCATTTTTTTCAACTATCGCTCTAAATTCCATGAAATATTTTGATTCGGAAAAAAAAACAAAAATCATCATAGTGGAGTCATCGAAGAACTTTAGCATATATCTTGCTTCACCAAATGATTTTTCTGACATTGGTCCACACAGATATGCATGAATGAGCTCAAGTTCACATCGAGGCTCACTTTCTCCGGTGATTTCAACACTTCAACCGCCTCACGATTTTTCAGAAATTTTGGCACTTGGGCCGATTCTTTTTTTTCACAGAACAGCTCAACAATTTATTATGTTACATGAAAGAACAAGTTGAATAACTACCAAATAATGTTACAAAAGCCTGTGAGTTTCTGTCACGTTATTCCACGTTCTGTGAGAAATTCATGAACGAGGCCTGGAAATAACATTTATATTTATACGCCATGTAATGCATTTTCTCGCACATCCAGTTTTATGTTCCAGCTTGTTGGGCAACCGATTTTACGTTGAACAGTGACTGTCACACATTTAGTTTTCTGTTATCAGTAACTGGTAGTGGTGTATCAGTATATTTGAACATGTCGTGAATACGTTTGAAAAACAAGAAAAAAAATTATAACGGGGGCTGACGAGGTAATGAATAATATGTGTCGATAGAATTTGACGACTCGAATTCCGATAAAAAATGTGTACTTGAATCAGCATCAGAGACTGACACAGAGTCGGAAATGCCGTTTCTATCTGGGGGAGGTATTGAAGTTGAGTTACAAATAAATCTATACTTTTTCATATTACAAAGTCTGCTATACGAGTGAATTTGTTCAGAAATTCCTACAAAAAAAAAATTAATACAACGACAATGACGATGAAGAAAAGCAAAAAAACCGATCAGGTATTTATGAATCATTAATTGTTATTTTATTCAGCTTACAATTCCAAATTCGAATTTCACAGCAAAATACACAGTGACCAAGCAGCTATGCGCTATTGATTCTGAGCCAGATATAGAAGATGCGCATACTGGTAAGCCAGAATCAGACGTTTTGCAACATTTTGTTCATTATTTCATGATGAACATAATAGTGAGAGAAACGAACAGGCACGTCAATCAGGTTATCATATGGTAAATTTTGGGAGAATCTTCACTGAAGCAGTTCAGACTTATTTTCTGGGATGACACAAACCCTGAAGAAATACTCGTCAACCTAGAAATTGCACCCTTGATGGAACTAAATGGAAAACCATCCTCGCACCATATCGGAGCACGTCTGATTTATATAGAAGTGAGCATGTGAATATATCGCGTAATAAGTTTGAGTTACTTCTAGAATGTGGCATTCTGCCGACAATGAAATTGTATAGAAGGAGACCGATTGCATCAAATAGCACACTTTATTGACCATCCCACATCTAAATATCAGGAAACAATGATACTGGGCCAACAAATTGGCAATGATGAAAGCATGATTCCATTAAGGGGTCGTTTAGGCTTCCGACAATTCATATTTTTCAATTGTGCTTGAAAACGGTTACACCTATAATTTTGGACTGTATTGTGGGAAAACAAGAAAGAGAAGAATTTTCTGTAGCAAAATGGGTAGTAATTTTGCTCATAGATAATATTTTTGATCAAGGGCATGTTTCGTTCACGGACAAATGGGACAGTAGTGTTACGAACATTGGCAATGGACCAGTTTCCGAAAAAAACTCATTTGGTTGGTGACACCAAAAAAAAAAAGATTTATACTGAATAAAATCACCACAATTGAAAAGGGGGCGAAACTGTTGGCTTGCAAACTGATGACGGCATCAGAGTCATGAAGTGAAGGGACAAAATATATGTACTTATGTTATCAACAATGAACTTGAAAATGAGTGGGATGTGATGGCATCAAGGGTCTCGCAAAAAACCTGCAAGTATTGTGGACAAAATCGTTCATCGATGTTCCTGAGCGAAGGGCCTCATACTTATCTGCGGTCCGTAAAGCAATGAAGTGGTAGAGATAACGTTAGGTAGGTACCACATTTTCCAATGCATTATATTTTTAAAATGGAATAAATCACACCAAACTATCAATTAGCAAGTTTTGTGGAAATTTTTGTAGTCAATATTTGGGATACTCTACAGAATAACTACTTATTTGTTGGATAATAATCTAATATAGGGAAATAATCATGCATTAAAATTGCAATTCAAGAGTGAAGAGTTGTTAGAAGTCGGTGTAGAAGCGGCTTTGCTAGAGCAACCACAAATGTTCAAACTATACTACTATTATAAACATAATACAATGTGTTTGTGTTTTGCATGATTTCGTTCGTATTAAAGACGATATACAGTACCCGAGTATGAATGTCAACAAAAACACGGATTACAACATTTGGATTCACAACAATTTTCTCCAACACTTCTTGGCTAATTATTTCATAGAACCTCTTGCATCTCTTCCATGGGCATAAAGTATTGTGTATGAAACCGTAATAAAAACTTTCTTACTACCTGATTGGTTTGATTTTTTCGTTAATTCCACCCATGCCTTTTCGAGAATATTTGGCCAATGTATAATTATAGATTGAACGACTTACCTGTAAGGAAGTTCAATCTGAATTATACGAAAAACCACGTTCGAGTAGACCAATATGTAGTTACGCCTCTGGCAACAATATTGGGATCAAACTGTCGGGCAAATACACAGCAAAGTCATGGTAGGGCACCCAAACCAGACCCTGACGGCTGACCTGAACCTGAACAGAACGAAGGCACGTATAATAGTAGGTCTGTTGACTAGACACTGCGGCCTAAGAAAACACCTCAACACCATGAGAGTACGCAGGAGAACCGTGGAGTGTAGGCTATGTGATGAAGAGAAGGAAACAGCCTCTCATATTATCTTCGACTGTGACGCTCTAAGTAGAAGGCGACACAGAACCTTTGGAGAGATCAGCCCGGAAACAGGCATGAACCGATTAACCTTATTAACAGGCTACTAAACCTAATTGAGGGCACAAACCTCTTTGAATGAGGAACCACTGACGACAGAGTGATACAATAGACTCCAGCTGGTCGCAGTGTCAAGGGAAGCTAAGTGCCAACCCTGTCTCTGGCTCGTCAGCTTTCAAACAACCAACCAATCAACCTACGCCTCTGGTGGAACACAACTCACTGTTTTGATATATAAAAACTATTCTCTGCCAGAACCCGACTTCTTGCTTGATAATTACTCATTACGTTTGACAGTGTCTAAGACTAAAAAAAACATTGGATAAACACGGGATAAAGGTGTGGTTCTTCGTATAATTCAGATTTAACTTCCTCGAAAGTAAGTTGTTTAATCTTCAATTATACTGCATAACCACGTCCTCGTAGACCAATATGTAGATATTGCAAGCCTTGGAAATTATTTTTTTTTACATTTATTCCCAATATCTTTAAGTTTTGAATGATTATCTCAGAAATATTATACAGAAAAGTCTTAATTGTACCCAACATTATAGTACATAACAATACATTATATGGCTATTCATTCTTTATATAATTATACACACTCTCAAATCCGGAAAATCTTAGTTTATGATACACTTCTTTTAGCATAATTTGGCCTATCAATTATTGGCCTGTTATGAAACTTGGCGAGAATATTCGACCTGCTAGTCCATCCTGCTGTGTTTCGGATTGTTTCAATATTCATTCCGGAACGTAGTGCTACGAATGTGGACGCATGCCACGTGCTGTGTGTACCGAAGATAGAAGTATCTATACCACTCCTACATAATTTAGTCTTCATCCATCTCGAGATGGTTTGAATGGAAGGCCTGAAGATGAGGTTTTTTATAAGTCAGAAAAAGGGTATCTATACCCTCTCTGATATCATTTGTAACAGCTATGTGATGATTGGGAGATTTCCAAACACAGAATTCTGGTTTTTTCATCAAACTTCACGATTATCAAAATAGGTTGTGCTTCACCTGGAGCTGATGTTTTGAGAAAGTCTGTTTTTGTTATTTTAATCATGTCTTGTTCATACGAAAAGTTATTTAATTTTATCGAAGCCAGAGTTTGAACTCTAAGCGATGAAGTGAGAGCTATCAAAGTGTTTAATTTCAAGGTTAATCCTCAAGGGACAAAGACTCTGATCTGTATAATGTTGATAAATAGTCCAGAACATTATGAGGGTCCCAAGCAAAAGAATATTATGGAAAAACTGGTCTCTTTCGAAGAATGCCTTTCATAAATCGTTTGATTGAATTATTTTCATCTTTTACTTGAAACAAAAAATTTAGTGCTGATCGATGACAATTCAAAGTGCTATAACTTGCACCCCCTGAAAATTCTTCATTTAGAAATATTAGGATTTGATTTGAATTTGGATCATAGATATCAATATGATTATTACTGCAATATCTCCACCATCTTGGATACGTGGAGTTATGTTGTGCTATAGTATTTGAACTAACAGATGACTCATAAACATGAATCAATTCTGATGGCATTCCTTGTCTTTTGAGAGCCTTCCTGATAACCTTCCCACGACCAGGGTAATTTTTTCCCAAATTGGATGGCTCTCCCTGAAAGGAGAGAGACTAAGTTCATTGTGTGGACTGAAGTAAATTGGTTCAGAAATGAGGTGTTTAAAAAGAGTAGATACCCTTGTTGAGTAGCCCATGCTGGCACAACAACCAAACCTTCTGCGCCGTCCGAAATTATTTTGTTTAATACCCACGGAATCACTGGAAACGGTGGGAAAGCATAAAAGAAAGTGTTTGACCAACATAAAGTAAAAATGTCTATAGCAAAAGATCCTGGATCACGTTTCCACGAAAGATATTTTCCACATTTCGCATTTGAGCTTGAGGCAAATAGATCCACTTGTGGTCTTCCCAGCTTTCTCATATTATCTGGAAGCATTCTATTAAGTGAATACTCAGTTTCGATTTCTACAGAACGTGTTTCAAGATCGGCCTGAAAATTATCTTCATGAATCCATATATCTCTGGCTTACACCATTTCCAAATTTCCCGTAATGGAATAAAGTTATCGATATTTTGTATTGCCCATTTTGGTAATACAAGCAATGGTTGTCGTATTATCGATTCTTAATGAAGAATTACAACTGACATATCCGCTTGCGAAACATTTCAATGCATTGAAAGCAGCCAACAATTATTAATATGAAGGTTGGATTTCTCTTTGGTCCAAAACCCGTGAGCGGTTTGGCCATTGCAAAAAACCCCCCATCCTGACTTGGATGCATCTGAAAATATCTCAAATTTGTACTCAATGTGTTGAAAGATTTTTCCAGATTTTGGTATATTTGTCAACAACCAACGTTTGATAAAATGACTAATTCTGCCAGCATATTTTTTTGGTGTGATAGATACCTCTAATAAAGATTCTGTTGTCGTCGATATGTTCTGCTTGGTTTTACCTGTTGTTGTTGTTTTCTGTCCTGAAAACGGTAATTTTTTCTGAAACTTTGTCTCATGTTCGAGCGATTCAAAAGTCGCTTGGAGTTTGAATTATTCCTCTCAGATTTTTGTTGAATTCAAACTAATTTCATTTTGTACCAGTATGTACCTTCAGTTCCCGAGAAGTCTTCTGAATGATTGTGCAGACTTACACTGTTCATGAAAATTTGATCCGAACAGAAAATTATCATGTTTGGATTCTTCACCAACTTTTTGAACTATTTTGTTGGGTAGAATTGATATTTTATGTGTTTTGATATGAAAAAATGGACCTCACAAAAATTCTCCCTGCATCAACCAAATCTGGAGTAATTTGGGATCGGGTTTCTCCTTATATAACAACCAATAACATTTTGTTCAGAACGGAGCCTACAGCTGCCAGACCGGTTCCCAGCTTATTTCGAAGACCTGCCAATACAGAGTCTTTTTTCTTGTCTAAGGATGACAAAGTAGCATCAATCTCTGGATTTACTCTGGGTGGTGACAGGGTCTAACAATTATCAGGTATTTGCCAGCGAGAAGATAATTCTACTCTTACTCATTTGTCTATACCATTTGTGAGATAATTTGACCACCTTGTTACCAGCCCTCCATCTAGGGGGCGTCGAAAGGACCTAGTTACCGTGGGGTCGACGCCAAGTAAGTTGACCAGCATATTATTGACGTCAGTCTGCCCCCCCCTCTGCTGTGACCGCCCCCGTTTCAGTTGGTGGATTGTGAACCTGGGCAAATGTCACTATTGGCTCATCTGGTTCAATGGCTTCATCACTGCTGATCCTCATTCGTCGCCTGGGGTCTGGGCGATCCGAAAAGTCCTCATTGTCTCTATCACCTGAAATAAGGTGACCATAAGGATCCGTTATCATGGATCACCCTGTATAATATCTCACATGGACAAGGAAAGAATCAAAATAGATATATACTATCGGAAACTGCATAAACAGATTTCCTATAACATAAAATTCCAAAATGGAAATTATATTATATGTACTGCACTACCAATGAAGTCTTTATATAAAGAAAATTTTATTTTATTTTATCCCATGTATAATACTATGGTATGATACTGCATGAAAAGAGTCAGTCATATTTCGAATCGTGAATTCTCCAAAAACGGACATTATATTTTACTCTCTGCCTAATAAGGCATGACACTGCATAAACAGTCATATTTTCAAAGTACTTCATGGGTACATTAGTATATCAGCATAAACTGATATAGTTTGATCTCCCCAAACAACGTCCGCATAAACGAAAAAATATTATTTGAGATAAATTTTCTAATTTAACGTTCTCTCTGCTTTTATTATCTGAAATTCCAATAGGATAATAATGTTAATAGAAAAACTACTTGAAGAACTTGTTGATACTGATTCTGTACCTCTCCAATTCCTTTGAACTTACGTTGTTTCAGCTTTGGGCCATAACAGTGAATTTCACCTATTCTCTTTAAAAAATATAATTTGATGAAACGGACTATTTTTCGACAACTTAGATCAAAAGTCTTCAATACAGAGTCATACAAAATGAATCAGCATATGAATCAAAATCTTTCCATCGACCAGGCTGACATTCAGAGGCTTTCCAAGATTTTATTGAGTTTTACTTGAGATCGATGAATTCTCAATGTTTGTTTAATTGATTATACTCTGAAGAAATGGAATTACACATCCTTCTTCTGGAAGGATACCCCCTATATACAATATGAATGATAGTAGTAGCATTGTCCAAAGATATATAGTCAATCTCTGCGGTTAAAGCATTTCATGCAATCGCGAGAGCCCTCTATCAAACTTTCAGGAAAACTGTTCAAAACTAAACTGCCGTTTATTTTCAGAAAAAGACACTGAAGCAAAACGGAAAATATAATTCGTGCTGATTTAATAGCAAATTCTCACTCGGACATCAGATGTGGAGCGTGGTGGAGCGTTTTTAGGTTGACAGTTTTTCGAGTCAAATTGCTGGAGGAAACAGTTTAGAATTTGAACAACACAAATTTACCCAATATCAATACAAACATCGAGTGTAATTCGGCAGGACAATTCAATGAATAAGAAATTTAGAAACATATCAATGCAAACTTTATTTATTCTGGCAACCAACACCGCGATAATTGATGAACAAATGAATGAGTGAAAAAACCACTAGTGCATTTGTCTCTGTAAAAGTTGCAGCTAACTTTTGCCCTGTCAAACTGACAATTGCACTGTGGCATATGCGATTTTTTCATTTGAATTGTCAGTATAAAAGTTTAAGAAGAGAGCATTGAAAGGTTTAAACAATATAGATGGCAGAAGCGTTTAAATGGTTTTTATTGACCTTCAGAGGGCCCTATTGAGAGCGACCAAAAAATAGTATTTAGACAATAAAAAAAAAACATCCCAAATTCCATTCAATTTCAGAATGCAGTATGAAAACAGGAGAATTACTCAGACATGTCATAGTAGATAATGAGATACTAGGAAATTTTCGATAACTCACAGATTAAATCGCTATACGATACAATTATTCTGTCGGTTAATTCAAATTGAGTTGAAATACTTTCTCAATATTGTTTTTAACAATATCTCGATAGGCCAATCATGCAAAATGTCGACTCCAAAGCCCTATTGACAAATGGAAATTATGAAAAACAACATTATTGTAACGAAATCGCACACTGGTAGAGTTGAATCGCGAAACAAACTAGGCACCGGTAACTGACCCAGCAAGTATTGTAGAAGATTGACCATAGGCGGTCAAGATTGCCAATATGGTGGTAGCCCATTCCAATTATTTCAGCAGTATATTTTTTTATTTCAACAATTAGCAGTAGTGCAGCAAGTTGGTTAACACCCTGTACATTGGAAAATTCTTTAAACCTAACATCGAAATAGTAAAAAAAGCAGATCACCAAAATATGTACTATATATTTATTTCCCTATATAATAAATATATGTTTTTATATATTTATTCAGTTTCTCGAAATCCTCATATATTTTTATTTTTTGCAGACGAAAAATATCCGCCCCTTTCCGTGAACCGGCATCGTAGTGCATTGTGCGACGCGGGCCCCCAAGAGCCGGCAAAATTAGCGAGTGTGGAAAATATTGCGGCCCAACCGCCAACGGCCCCACCATTTCGTTCAGCAGCTTCCGACAGTCTTTCACCACCAATGTCAATTACCTGAAGAGGCGCTTCAGCTCCGGGGATTTGTCCTCGGAGTGCGAGGATGGAGACGCTCCGGTTGACCCGTACACCAAGCCACCGGTCACAGCACAACCGCAGGTAAAGGGTTTTTCTTGTTGTAGTAGTTATATCAAGAAAAACAATAATTTCCATGACTTCCAATGAAAGTTTGGTGATGGGTGAGGTCACGAGGCCTATTTCTGCGACCAAGGCTAAACGCCGACGCTGGTGAGCACACTCCCCCCAACCGAAAATTTTGCCAAATCCTCTGTTATTTCAGAGTTCAACATCTATGAACTCGGGACCGCTATCTCAATGTCCCCTCCAAAGGACGGCATATCTATCGTTTCATCTCGTGCTCATTGATAAGATGCCTGCAGCTGCGGATATGCTACTAACGCTACAGTTGTTAGGGCATTTACGCGCACCTTCAGGTCAGGTGGTCTCCATTCAAGTACTAAACGCGCCCGACGTTGCTTGGCTCAGATATCGATAAGACTCTCGTCAACCTGACCAGCCACTAAAAATAAAAAAATCCAAAAATATATATTCAGTTCATAAAATTCTAATACATTTGACTTAGCCTTCTATATACACATTGAAAGCTACTATACATAATTGATAAATAATCGTTGTACGAACGCATGCTCGAATTTCCTGGGAAGTGCGAAGGGTGCGTCCCCGCCTGCTGGTGGTGACTTGGTATGTGGTAGGGTCATGTCATTTAGAAAATTCAGTGTAGACTCCCCCCCTGCTTTTGCTCATGGGAGTATTGTCAAGAATGTTTCAATTTAAAAAATTCTGTGTGTTTTCAATCTCGTCCAAGTGTGTGTTTTTCTATGGAGTCCCTTTGATGGAAAAGGGTGGCATGTACTGAAAGTTAATTGAGTTATGTGATTTAAGGGTATTGTTGTTTGTGTGTTTTTGTGGTTTGAGGTATGTTTTGAGTGTGTGTTTGAATTTGGTTGAGAGTGATTTGAGGTTGTTTGAGTTTTGAGTGTTTGACGTTGATATTTAGTGTGTGTGCATTTTTGATGTTTCTCGAGTGAATTTGTTTGAGGTTTGTATTTTTGTGTATTTGGGTGTCGACTTTTGTGTAAGTGTGTGTTTGATTGTGTGTTTTGATGTCCTGCTCACCATCCTCTCCCCCGGACACGGTCTCTGGAGCTCGCGTAGAAATTCGAGGCTAATGCCCCCTCATCCACACATCCCCGGGTACCGCGCCCGCGAAAGAGACGGCCAGCTGGTGTACAATTTGAGTCAGTGCTTGTATAGGGTTTGAATGTCTGCTAATGTTTGTGTTAGTTTTGAAATATTTGCTTTTAATGTCTGTATTTCTTTTGCGGTGTCTTGGTCCAGGTTTCGTGGGGGTTGGCCATTCCCTCTTTTCTGGTTCTTCGGGTTGTGATTCTCTCCAATTAGTTGCGCCATTTACCCCTAGGCCTTGGGACTTGGCTAGCATTTTTGGTATGTTATTTTGTTTCCTTGAGTTTCCTCTTTCCACGCCCTGGTTTGTCAGAGGTAGGTCCGCTCTTGTTGTTGTGTGAGCATCTTTAGGTGGACTTCACACTTTTTATAATTGGCTGGGTGGTCCATCATACAATTGGCACATTTGACTGGTATATTTGGGCTTTCTCTACATGTACTTGTGGTATGTCTTTCTGCACATTCGAGGCATCTGTACTGGTAGTTGCAATTTCCAGCGCTATGCCCCCATCTCTGACATTTACGGCATTGCGCGGGTGTATTGTCATCTTTCCTTTTTTTTTAATTTTTTTTATCGTTCAAGTTTTGTTCATCATCAGGGGTTTTTTGGGGGGTGTTTAGTTTCTTTACAACTTGGATTATATACCTTTTCTTCTTTATTTTATAAACGTTTATGATTTCAATGCGTGCTCTCGTTCATCATCAGGGGATTTCTTGGGGTTCCCCTTCCCTAATCATGTTAGTTTTTGTGGTAAATCCTATGTTTTTCCTTTGGAAATATTCTTTAACTTATTCAAAGTCCTCGCCATTTTCTGTTAACACGAGTGTGTTTTCTTTCGTGAATTTGAAGTAATTATTTCCCTTGCAAAGCTTGGTTAATTCTTCGCGGTGTTTATGTTTGTTACTGTTTTTTTTCTAGGCAACCCTGCGTGATCGGTACCTCCGGATTGTTTCAATTTTGCCACTGTTATTTTCATTGCTTTTTCCATTGATTTTTTCTTGGTCATTATTTTTTTCTTGG
This sequence comes from Gonioctena quinquepunctata, assembly GCA_018342105.1. Classification (NCBI taxonomy): domain Eukaryota; kingdom Metazoa; phylum Arthropoda; class Insecta; order Coleoptera; family Chrysomelidae; genus Gonioctena; species Gonioctena quinquepunctata. The sequence continues at coordinate 63,994 of JAFIRS010000068.1, forward strand.
GGTTTGGAAAGTTTCCTTCTCTTAACGTTTTCGGTCCCATGCGTCCGTTTTTCTTCCATTTCATTGTCTCGGATGATTTCGTCATAGAGTTTGTGCTTCCTCCATAAGTATTCTTGTCCCATGATATTCTCAAGCTTTGTTTGCTGTCTTCATCCCTTGATTGTTTGCTCATGTGTAGGCATTTTTATAATGTGTACGTTCATAATTAAAATTGTGCCATTTTACTTGCTCACTTAGTCAAATATTTTTACAAATTCTTTGAATTCGTAGGTTTGTTCGGGCGTTTTCATTTTCTTCGTAAAGTTTGTCCTGTATATATCGGTTTTCATTTGGATGTGGTACCTCTGAAGGGTCTAAGTATTTGGAACACCCAGTATAACTTTATACTGGGTGTCCCAGATATTCTCATACAGCCAATATATCGGGTGTGGAAAAAATTGGAAGAAATTGTACTTGAAATAAGTACAATTTCTTCCAATTTTTTCATATTCCTCTTAATATGTTTTGTCACATTTAATGTATGTCAAACTATCCCTGAGAAACCACCCCCAACTTCAATTATGCAAATGGCACCCTATACATTTTTCTTTCGATTTGTGAAGTGTGATCAATTCTAACTTCAACGATGTATCATACTTGATATTTCAACAGACGTCAAACTACCAAAATTAGAAACCTCAAAGTGAAAGTTAGTAATGAATAATGTATTGTATACATTTTCGGGTCATACTGTACTTCATTCGAATCGGGTGATAAAAACTGTCAATATGTTAGACAGTTTCTTTTCTGTTGTTTTTATTAACTTCGTTTTTCGACAGTTGTTCTTGCACGGGTCTTTCAATCGGTTTGTTCCTTCAATCAAGAAAATGCCTTTCACGTTTACTCCAAATGAGTATGTTGATATGCTGTTGATTCTTAGAGAGTGCCAGAAAAATTCCCATGCTGGCGTAGAATTATACCAGCAGCGTTCCCCCAACCGGCGAGTGCCAAATCATTCCACATTTTCCTATGTTGAGAAGAGGAATATTCTCAGGAAAAGGTGAGCCACGTCCAACATGCTGCACCAACACGAACTGAGATAATTAGTATGGAGGCTAACCCGCACATTACTAGTAGAACACGAGCTGACGAAGTTGGAATGAGTAAGTCGTCTGTGCACAGAATTATAAAAACACATAGTTATCATCCTTACAAAATACACATGCACCAGGGGCTTCGACCGGATAATTTTGAAAAGAGACAAAATTTAGTTGCAAGTATGCAAGCGTTGATTGTGGAGTGACGAATCAGGATATCATAGTACAGTGAACCGTCACACCATGCATTATTGGTCACGTGAGAATCCTGATTGGGTGAGATAAACCAATTTCCATCACATGTGGATTGTAAAAGTATGGTGTTTGCTGATCAATGGACGTTTGATTTTACCTAATTTTTATTAATACATACTGACTGGGCAGATATATTTGGAATCATGCAAAATGAAATCACGCTACTTTACTTATGTCCAGCATACCACAAGAAGATAATTACCTACACAATTCTCTGGAGGTATCCTCAAACTACCAGTATCACTCTTGGATTTGGCTAGGGCAACCTAAAATATCATTGAAGATAAATGTAGCAAACATCCAACAAAATACATGGACATGCCTGAAATTATCTTTCAATTCTTTATATGAGAACAGGTTAATAGTGTCCTTCACGAATCCAACATTTTTGAGATGTGTTTTCAGGACTTCCGGCAACACGTTATTCAGAAACATTTCTTCATCATCTGAATTCGAAGAGGACGATGAGCTGGAGATATCCGTATTTTTCAATCGAATCTTTGATAAGTCAATTAAATAATACTGTGTCAACAAAGAATGGGGGTTAGAATGTCAGGAGCATGTACGTTGTACGCATGGGTACCCAAAATAGTACGCATAAAACAGGAACTGTCTCTGTACTAAGCACTGACATGCATGCCCTGATATTTGGACCGTTTATTTTCGGAGAGCGAACAAACCACACTTGTTTCCTCGTAAAACATGTGAATATCAGTGTATCAGTTTCCTGATTAGAAAGGATTACTTTGATATGTACAAACTTGCTAGCGTGAATATTATATTTCCTTATAATGAGGGTCTACAGAAATCCCTATATTCCAGATTTTTTGTTATTATAAAAGTGTTGGGTGAGTTTACTGCTGTTCCCCAGAACTCCATGCCAAATTGAAGTAGGCTGTGAAAATAAGCAAAACAAACGGATTGTAAGCCCCAATGCTCACAGTAGTTATATTTTTTTATGAAAACCAGTTTTTCTGTATAATGGTGATTTTTAGGAACTGATACTTTGAGTCTGATTTTATTTTCATTATTCACAATACTTGTCAAACTCGACAACTTAATGTTTTCATATACAAAGTATAAAATATTGAATTGAACTCATATGAATCATTGATAATCTGAAGCTACACTTCCTCCAGTAATGGAACTCGCTCCATTACACTTCAGCTGCAACACTCCCCTCACTAATGAAACTCGCTTCATTACTTTTTTATTTCTCTTTTTCTTTTTCCTTCTTCCTTCTCCTTTGCAAATCAGGAAACATATCTCACACCAGAACGTCGAAATACCCCTAATTTTGTCTTGACATCTACCATTCTGATTTTACCATCAGAACCAGGAAATACTGCAACAACTCTCCTCTTGGGCCAATAATTTCTTGGAAGTTAACTGTCGACAAGAACGACTACGTCTCCGACTTTTACTTTCCGAGGATCTTTCTGGAATCATTTGGTTCTTCTGGTCAGCGTGGGCAAGTACTCCCTGAGCCATCTTCGCCAAAAGCACTCAGCTAAATACTGGGCGATTTTCCATTATTTTCCCGAAAAAATGTCATTTTCTGAATACGATCTGAACAGGCAGTCAGAACTAGAGGTACCAATCAGAAAATGGTTTGGTGTCAAGCTTCCTTACCTTATGGATCGATCGATACATGCACCAGAGGTCGTGAGTTCAAAATGTGCTCAGCTTCCACCATCAGTGTCCACAAAACTTCTTCGCGCGGAACTTGTTCCTCTATAAAAACCTTCAAAGTTTTCTTCACTGATCGCACTTGTCGCTCCTAACTACCTTCCATATAGACTCCTTCCGCATTTCCTTTAGGGCTTGCTTGAGTTCCTTGTTAGCCCCATCCCAAAGGAATCCTAGGACCTACGTGTTCTTAGAGATAAAACGGACATCGCAAACAAATTCAATAAACATTACACTGACTCAGGTCAGGATAATGCGAATAAAATAGTATCTCCAAAGGACTACACAGAGAACATAAACAACTTGGAAAGTAGTATGTTCCTAAATCCCACAAATGTAACGTGAGTTCTTCAGGTCAATCTGAAACCGAAAAATGCACCAGATAGGACAACATAAATACGGAAAATTAATAAACGTCAGTGTTCAAATAGTTAACCCCTCAGTTTCAATTAATAAAGCTTTCCAAACTATTAAAAAATTATATTATGAAGCCATTATACACAGGCGAAAACAAAAAAAAATATGAAAACTATTGGCCAATTTCTATACTATCAATATTCTCAAAAATATTCGAAAAACTATTGAAAATCAGAATCACCAAATTTATGGATAAATTCAATATACTTCCTCATGAACAGTACGGCCTTGGACTCAGAAGTATATAATGTCTTGGCTAAAAATATTCGATCAATTTGTATTTTTGTTGACCTTTCTAAAGCGTTTGACACTGTTTGTCACGAACGCTTACTGGAAAATCTGAACTGTTACGGATTGAGAGGGAAAATATACGAGTTATTCAGAGACTACCTATTTGTCAACATCGACGGAACACTGAGTGATCCTAGAATAGTAACCTATGGCGTCCAACAAGGTAGTGTTCTTGGTCCCCCACTTTCCACTCTATACGTGAACATCGGTATGAAAACCACAGCAAAGGGTTAAATAATCAGATTAGTCGATGATATGGCTATTCTCAACCAATACCCATCCTGGAAACAACTAAAAACTTAATCAGGAGAAGATTTCCGGAATATTAGCGAATGGTTCAAATACAATAAATTGACAATAAACAGCCAGAAAACCTGCCACTTACCGTTTACCTCCTACGTCAACAACCTATCAAATTCAGGGCCACTAAACATTGATAATAATATACAAATTCTGGATAAGGACTCATCATTGATAGACACTTCAGATGGGGTATACAGATGAAACATTCTACTAATAAACTGAGGGATCTGTTAATCAAATTCAGGATCCCTTCCGATTACCTGGATAGTACATATCTCAAAACCATTTATTTTGCACCTATTCAATCCCAACTCTCGTACGGTATACACGTATTCGAGTAATACACTCTTCAATGAAGCAAAAATATTGGACATCCGACAGCTTTTTTGCCGACAAATAATAATGAATACTCATCAAAATTAAATCAAATTAACCTCCGTCAAACATAAATATGAAACAAGAACAAAGAAAACACAGTATGGCACTTCATTTAGTAATAAAACAATTGGACAACGTTCGGGGAATACTTGGCGCCAAGACTCTGGAATACACTGCCAAACAAAATGAGGAGTGTTCGGAGCTAGAATGGACTCGAACACAAACTAGAAATGTGGATTAATGCAACTGAAAGAAAAATATTCAGTGATGTGGTGGACTTAAGATATCTAAGATGATAAATAATAATTATAAAATCTCGGATATTTATGTACATATGTTCAAAATAGTGATCAATGTTATTGTTAATTCCGATCTGAACAATAAATTCACCTGTTTCACTCAGAATTGAACAATGCATCTATAATAACTCAAACTGACAATACTTATATTTTTTTTGACAATACCTACCTGATATTGTCTATACTTCCTTCTATATATATATATATATATATATATATATATATATATATATATATATATATGTGTGTGTGTGTGTGTGTATATATGAGGTGAAGTTGAATTTTTGAATCGGATAAATCGGGTAAGTGTAGACACAAAATTATGGAAAGTATAGACAATATCAGGTAGGTATTGTCAAAAAAAAAATAATATTGTCATTTGAGTTATTATAATGCATTTTGATGATTTCTTATAAAACAATCTATATATTACACCGCTACTTACATATCGTATCACAAACAAGTATATTTTCTTCTATGATATTTTGATCATTTGCGGATTTTATTTATAACTTTGTTACTTTGTCTCTACACTTATGTGAATAAACACACTATATAAATATATATATATATATATATATATATATATATATATATATATATATATGAAAGAGAGTAATATGAGGGGACTTTTTAAATAAAGGGGTATTATATATATATATATATTTTGCAATGCATTGTCATGCAAGCCTTTTATGCATGTCAAATTTCAATTGGGTGAGTGTGTGGGTCAAACTTAATATTTCATAACCGACGGATAGCTACCTTCACTAATAATGGCGAAAGCTTTGGTACCAGTCTATGCATCCACCAAATTATATGTTTACCACCGCATCACTGAAATCATTATTATATCATATGTTCTGGGATGAGAATAGCATGTTCAAATCAAGATTGAGCTTTTCTAGCTTGAAGTAGATTCATCATATAATATGACAAAATTTGTTTTCATTATCAATAAATTAGGCGTAAGATTTATTGTTTTTCAAAAAAGACGAATGAGTAACGTGAGTTTAAGAACTTCATATATATCACAACATTCAGGGCAAACAAAAATCAAGCATTCATTGAGAAATATGACCACAATTTGAGAGTGATATTCTGTTGTGAGTAAATATTAGAGAAAAATCCTTAAATAAAAGTTACGGGACACCCTATCGATACATACGGTATACGGAGAAAATATAAATTTTGGAATTGTATCCAATGATTAAATAACTGCCAATCCGAAACTACGTGGCTCATCAGGCCCATCTTCGCAATCAATCGAGATTTACAGTATCTTTGTGCTGAATTTCGTTTCAGTCTCTTGAGAGTTATGGCCTCTAGTTTGTCTGCAAATCAATAAAACGTTATGTGAGATATAAGGAACATCACAAAATATAATATCAATTTCGGATTGAAAAAGATATTTCACTTCCGTTTCGATAGAAACCAATCTTCTCCAATGAAAAATGATGAGAATGCTCTTCTGAATGGCAGTAAGAAGTGACTTCCAATATAACAGAAATCGTGAGATTGTGAGAAACCCACATGACTACAATTCCGTGCCAAAATCGATACATCGAGAACCGTGGTTGGGGAAGTTGAGAGAACTGGAAGAGACGATAAATTTCGAGACAACGGAGTTTCCCGCAGGAAGTGAACTGGAGATCAAATATTACGTACAATGAAATGGAACAATAATTTCATTGTTCGAAGATAAAATCTGGATTTATAATTTGACGAAAAATGTGTGGGCAATGAGAACTATCATCCCTAGGAACATTTCGTTATTTATGACGCCCAGACTTTTTTTCAAGCTATTTTCAAACTATACTTTTACCCTTGGGCGCCAGATTTTATAGTGGTTTACTCTACTTACCAGGAGTAGCAACATATGGAGATAACGGAATGTCCAGGGGTCTGGTTTCTTCACTTAATTGGAATTTCCAAAGGTCTGTAGAATTTAATTACAGCCCTTGCGAATGAAATCCGGTTGCAGAGACAGTCAGACAGACCTGTCTTTATTTCGACTTGAACGCTGGTCTGATCCTATAGTTGATAGGTTCGAAAAGGGACAGGTTCTTTCTATAGAAGCTTTTAAAGGTAACCACAATAAAACAATTTTACATAAATAGTAACTTAGTCAAGTTTCACAATTTTAAAATAATTACAATTGGTTATCAGAACTTCAATAACATATTTCATCCACTCAATTGAATAGGATAATTTTATCGAAACATTAACTTAGTTAATTTCCACAATTTTTGAATTTATTACCAACGTTTATGATATCTTTAATAAAATAATTTTTTCGAAATATTAGATTTTTGTGGACAAGTATCGGGAGGATAATTGATATTCTGGATTATTTTCTCGACGGTTGCTGTCACTCGGTCATTGCCAGAATTTGAGTTTTCGTGAAAACTGACATACTTGCGGAAAAAAGAATACTCCAATCTCAACCCTGGACTCAAACCCAGAGTTTCAGTGGACAACCGTAAATCACAGAGCTGATGTTAATGAGTCTCAGCACACAAGAACAATGAGCTAGATGTGATATATATTACGAACAATGCAATACCAAACTTCTACGAATTACTCTATACTCTCAATACCTGTAACAGCCGAAAGAGTAAATTTACAGTTATTATTATAGAATTACTGAAATACCTCACGACATAAATCAATCCGAAATAACAATTATCTTTATTCATCGTGAAAGTTACGGGACTGGAATATTTTCCACTTGTGCGATTAAATTATTTCCACAGCTGAATCGTACTTTTAATGCAATATTCACAAAGCACGAAATAAAATGAATTAGGCTTGTCGCCAACCTGATAAACTCAAACGGCTATCAAACACAGTAGGAAAAAATATACACAACAGGACAATTGGTTATAAAAGTGGTCCTAATGACACAATCGAATCAACAGATTATCAAAGGTTTATACACAATATTTCACCTACGGTTACCTCACTACTTGAACAAAGCTTCTGCATGAATGCTTATGCTTTACGGAAAACTATTTAATTTGACGATCGCGGCTCGCAGAACGATTTCAATCAATTTTTCTGGAGAATAAAAAAACTTGTTTCAGGAACAGAAGCCAAAAAGGCTCCCGGAAGCAAAGTAAAAGAGCTTGTGCTCGACACGGAAGTAAATAGAGCAGTCCCAATTGAACCTTGGCTTTTATATCCACCGGATTTGAAAGAAATATAGGACAAAAACCGTATAGAGAAAGACGTCCTTTTTGTATGATTCACATAAGAACTGGAGCAGCTTATATTTTTGTCCCCTTATGAAAAAGCATACTATGTTTTTACTAATATGCATCTTCCTTTCTCTACTCTCATAGTGAATACACTGTGGAAAGTATTTTAGTTTTTTGTACAGTGTAAAAAGGCATTAGAACTTTTTTTGTTTGGTTTTGTGATTGTTCCAGTAGCTTTGTATAATTACACTTATTGTCTAAATCCATAATTGATATTGAACCCCCAAATACACAGGGACGTACCAAAGTTACTTCAAAATTTTAGTAAGCCGTTCTTAGTAAAAGAGCTTGGAAAAAATGCTTCGTTACAGTATGTCGTTGTAGGGACCTTATTGAAGTTGTGAAAATAATTCATTATTGGAAATCAAGAAGTATGATGGCAGAAATTGAACGGTGTAATTATCATGTGATTGGTTGGCATCGGATGAATCTATATACTTTATTAATTTTTCATTATATAATTTTATTTTGGATTGTTACATTCAAAAATTTTGCAGTACAAATACAACCGTCCCTGCCTGAGACAAATAATGGTCCTGACAAGTTTAATATCAGTATTATTGCATAAAAATATTTTTGTGTTTAGCGAGTTAATTTTTGTTTTTAGAGATTTTGGCTGATTACTCCATTTGCCACAGAATATTGGAAAGGTCGAGTTCAAATTCGTAATGTGGTTTATTTTATATTATAATATTCATATTATGTGAGAGGTTACATAAAATATCGTAAATATTTTTATTTTCAACCTCAAGTAGATGAGGAATGTTAACTGGCAAAAATTGTCGTTATCTAAAAAAAATTCAATAACAGCTTCAATTTCATTAGGATTGGAGCATTTGAAAAAAAATTTGATGATATCACACACGGAAAAATTATTGCAAGTCAAAAGTAATAAAGGAATTCTTTTTTTTTCAGCGAGGTGAGCCGAAAATCTTCCATGATTGGTTTTTGATTGAGAAATTGTTGCGGCAGATCTTTAAGACAAGTGATAATTAAATATATGTGGAATGTTAACAGGGAGAAAAAGGTGTACTGGGTTATTCGAATTTTGAGAGTGTTTTACCCATTTTTTTGCTATTTTCGGAACGAAGTTCCTTTACGCGGCTTGCGATAGGTGTTGACTGGTATTATTCGTCACGTGAGAAAAAAGCGTTATGCCCCCTCCATGCGACTCTCTCTCTCTCTCTGTCTCTTTCTATCATATACGGGTCTGTGAGACAAGCATCCCGCTCTTGCTCATATGATTCTGAAGTTGTACGAAACCATCCGAACTGCAGTTTTGCTTGAAAGAAATTCAAAATGATACATGAGCGGTAGGATATCCATGCAAATACAAGTCGGATATTATCATTGAGTGGTAATACGTGGAAGATATTTTTGTTTCTTTTATATTTCTATATAACATGTGTTTGGATGATTATATCCTTTCTTATGTTTTTTGGATGCCGAAGTTGGATTCATGGTTTACATTGAAAATGTGGCACGTATTATCAGGTAATTAACTGATTCATTTGATCGTTTGGAAAAGATAAATTATACAAAATTAAAAAACGACTTAAATCATTTGAATTGGGAATCATTATATAACATTAAAGACGTGCAGAAAGCTACAACCTACTTTATTGGTAACATTAATCAAACTATTGGGAAAAATACCAAGACTTATGAAGAAAAAAGGAAATACATAAAGAAAAAAGATTGGATAACAATAGGGCTTATAAAATCTATGAAAAAACGCGACAAACTACACAAGGAATGGCAGAAAGATAAAGTTAATCTAAGACTGAAAGAGAACTATGTTAAATACAGAAACCATCTAAATAAACTTATCGATGTTACAAAACTCAACCATCACAAAAACCTAATTGAACAAAATAAAAATAATGCACAGAAGCTCTGGAAAACAATAAAAAATATAACCAACACCAATAATAAACCTACAAAAATAAAACAATTGAAATCGAAAGATGGCCAGTACGTAGACTCCAATAGAGAAATCGCGAATACCTTCAATGATTTTTTTTCCAACGTAGGACAAGAACTAGCACAAAACCTAGAAAAACCTCCAGTATCACCACCTCCTAGAATGATAAATCCTTTCTCCTTTTTTTTTAAACCTACGGATGAAAAAGAAATAAGTGAAATCATTATATCCTTAAAAAATAATAAGACACCAGGTATAGACGATATAAAAGCCGAAACATTGAAAGCAATATATAAGGAAATAGCAGCACCCTTGTGTTATATTATCAATATTATAATAGAAAATGGAATCTGCCCTACTGAATTTAAAATCGCAGTAATAAAACCTTTACATAAAAAAGGCGACAAAACTATAGACCTATATCTCTGGTAACTAACTATATCTCTGGTAACTAACTATGCTAAAATTTTTGAAAAGGTCATACAAACAAGGTTGGAACTATTTCTGAAGAAACACAAAATAATTGCTGATAATCAATTTGGATTTCAAAGCGGAAAATCTACGGAAGGAGCCATTGCATCAATAGCTCAGAAAATGTATGATGCAATCGATAAGAGCCAACCTGCTATCGGTGTATTTCTGGATCTTGCAAAAGCGTTCGACACTGTCGACCACCAACAGTTGTTGGAATCCTTGGAAGATGTAGGAATACGAGGAGTGGCACTTGACTTATTTCGATCATATCTGCATGATAGGAAGCAATGTGTCAAAATTGATGATACCTATAGTAGTTTTGAATTGGTTAAATTTGGAGTACCACAGGGGACGGTACTCGGACCAATTCTATTCATCATATATATCAATACCATACTAACCGTTAGAACCTCTGGACACATAATAAGCTTTGCGGATGATACAGTTATATTGTATACATCAAACAGCTGGGAAAACTTAAAATCTAAAATCCAATCAGAAATGAACAGTATCATTGACTGGTTTAATCACAAGTTGCTAACCATAAATTTTGATAAAACATTGTTCCTCCCTATAACAAGCTACAAAAACAAACTTCCGCAGTATAACACTTTAGAGATAAATAATCACAATAAAACGATCACAATAAAACGTACTGAGAATATAAAATATTTAGGGATAAGTATAGATTGTCATCTCCGTTGGAATCATCATGTTAATAACACTGTTAATACGATGCGAACCTTCTTAGGCCGCTTCAAATACCTCACTAAAATCCTACCTCTGCACCATCTAAAAATGCATTATTTTACTCTTGTAGACTCCCGTATAGCATATGGAATTATCGGATGGGGTGGCATCGCGAATGTATATCTAGAAAAGTTGAACACACTTCAAAATATTTCCTAAAAATTATATTAAAAAGAAAGAACCTACCCATCAGATAACTTATATAAAGAAGCTAGGATACTAGATATTCGACAGATCTTCTTTCTAAAAGCAGTGTGCTTTTATACAAGAATAGGAAACATATTGACTTTCTTTCACATAATTACCCAACAAGAGCTATATATTCAAATAAGTTGAGAACTCCACTAGCGAATAAAACAGTGGGTACCAAATGTCTATCATTTTTAGGACCACGATTCATAAATATTATTTCAGAAAGGTCCCTTTTCAACATCTCCAATTCTGAAGTATATTATAGAAATAAGGTTAAGTCATTCCTACTAAGTAATCGAAGACAACTTATACATAACTTCTTTAACTAAAAAAAATTACCATTAATCCAGCATACTCCTCATGCTCTATATTATCAGTCCTCTATTACTGTTCAATATGCCAAAATAATTATATGTCCATCAGTTCTCTTCGTTTAGGCTATTTTTTTTTCCTGCTTCAATATTGTAGTAACATGTATATCTATGTAAATATATATGTATGTATGTGTGGAATATATCTATGTATATGTATGTGTGCATTCATTATATGTATGTGTCTTATTAAAAATTATAATTCTTTGTTATGTTTTAGTGTCGCATGAACGAATGAATGGGATATGACACGGACAGCGAAAGCTTTGTGTTCTTTCTCTTTATTTGTTTGTGTCAGAGTACTATTACTAAATATTATGTTAAATTATTATTAGGATTATTAACTATTGTAGGTATTACTGATGCAAATAAATATTATTATTATTATTATTATTATGTTTGGAACCATGGAGGGAGCATAACGCTTTTTCCTCACGTGTCGAAAATATACACATATAAACAATCTGAATCTCCATATCGAATTACATTCGGAGTTGAAGAAAAAGCGTACCTAAGGAACTTCGTTCCTGACGGGGGTCCCCCGACCACACCTGATTGTTTTACGTATTTGAGTCGAACTTTGTTATGATATTTTCCAATTGTTCATCAACTACAGACTCCTGGGCTTGTTTGTCGACCACTCCGTTTCCAGGAGTCCCAGAATGGCTCTTAGCCCAAATAAATGTAATGTCGTTATTCGCGGTTTTATTTTTGAGGTTCAATATCAGACATTTTATGGTTGTGAATTGAGTTTAAACTACTGAGAATAGACTGAGTGACCGATTCAATCGCCGCATGACCTATATTATTTTATTCTCATCAGTGGAGTTATTTCTCAATTGCTATAGCTCCTGCTATGAATATGGAACAGAGGCAAAGCAGTTTAATACCATCGATTGGTTGAATGTGGTAATATATATCGCACATCCAGAACTACCATCTCTTTTCTTTGGAGCCATCTGTGTAGACGATTGTCTTACCGGTGAAATTTTTTGAATTTTGATGATTCCATATATTGGGGAAATATAACTTTGGTTTTCCATGGCAGTGCTCCGTAGTCAACATTCTTTTATACATTAAGTAAATAACCCATAGATTTTGATTCACAAGTTCTTAATTATTCAATTATATATTTGATTGATAGATGTTCGCATCAATTCTCCAGCAGTTTTTTCTTTACTTTCAGCTAGCAGTACTGGAGTAGGGGTTGATTTCATAGATCCGATACAGATTCGTAGGTAGTTGAATTTGATTCGATGCACGCTATTATCAATTGGTTCTTCACCCTCCGTCCTCGCATGAGAGAAATATGGTCCTCAAATGTCAAGTTTTATATCAGTTAAGAATTTGAATATCGCATCAACAATATTTTTGTGTTGTAGAATGAGTAAGGAGTAATGATAGTTGAATTTGATTCGATAGCACGCTATTAATTAATTGGGGTCCTTTCTGCTGTAAAGGAATTACATGCGAAAAAAATATGGTTTAAGTCACAAATTGAAATGTTGACATACGAGCAATAAGCTGTTTCAGCTGAGCCAATTTTGTGCAGATGTGAAGGAAATTTTTCGTGATTCAGTTTTAGTCAGCGCCTCTCCCAAGTAATACCAATATTATTCTTTACTAAGCCAATCAGCTCTTTATGAGGGGTAATTACTACTTCATTCGATGGAATACATGCCTGCTTGGCTAGTGCATCTACTGTCCCATTTCCTGCAATTCCATAGTGAACCTCAACCCACATACACTGCGCGCCAGGAGCGATGAATATACCGATTTTTGCGAAAAATAATATAAGGGGGCTAGAAAGGCTCAAAATTCTCACCGATTCATGATCGGGACATCAATTTTAGTATCGTTCCATATTTTTCCTGGAAAATTTTCAGTTCTGAAAAATCAGAATTTGTCTCACTTCCGTAATTATTGGAGTAGAATTCTATAATTTTCACGATTGTTAGATATACCGAGGATGAGTCCAAATTTTTTCTGGGGTCTACCTGAGTGACATACAGTGCGCGCCAGGAGCGATGAAAGTAGTGTTTTGTGCGAAAAATAATATTAGGGGGCAAGGTAGGCTCAAAATCCTTAAGGATTCGTATCAGCACATCAACTTCAGTATCAATCCATATTTTCGCTGAAACATTTTTCAGTTCTCAAAAATCCGAATTTGTCCCACTTCTATTGGTAACACCCCCGTATCATCTGTAATGATTGGAGTAGAATTCTGAAATTTCCACGATCATTTGGTGTACCGGATATGATGCTGAATATTTTCTGGGGTTGATCTGAGTGATATATTATAATGCCCGCCAGGGACGATTGAAATAATGACTTTTGCGAAAAATAATATGGAGGCGGATAAACGGGATATACTGATTCGTGATTGGAAATCAAATTATAACTGATAGGCATTTTGCTGAAGAATATTTCGTTCAGAATAATTCGAATTTCGACTTTCATGGAAATACCTCCGTATTCTCGAAATAATGGAGTAGAGCTCTGGAATTTCCACGATAAGAAGATATTCAGGAGATGAGTCTTAATAGTATGAATATCAAATTTGCTGAGCTTCCAGAGGGTAGTACAAAAAGATGGATTTATAAAGGAAGTAATGAACTTTCAATCAATCAATATTTATTTCCATTTTTGACATAGTTTACATGTATTGGAATTGTCATTTAGTTAGTACAATTACATTAGTATATCCAAATAAAAAATTACACTCAAAAACAAGAAGAATGTATATATTAAAAATGATATGCATAGTATATACAGAAACCAACAATAGAATAATAAAAAATATTAAAAAAGAAACACATTCGTCAAACATAATTATCACAAATTCTAATTTTGTATAAAATCACTTATACTATGAAAACATTCTTTCAATAAAAAATTCTTCAACTCATGTTTGAATAAAGAAAATATGTTAATACCCTTCAGTTCTTCCGGAAGATTGTCAAATATTTTGAGTCCAATATGATCAGGAGCACATGAATTTTTTTTTTCGAGCTAAATTTACATGGAAATGGTGCTTGTTCCCTGTTTTATAACCATGAATATCAGAATTGCGTATAAAAGTTCCCTTATTTTCGAAAACATGGACAAAGGTTTCGAAAATGAAGAGGCATGGAAGTGTCAAAATAAAAAATGTTTTGAAAAATGTTCTACACGATTCTCTGTCAGAAATTCTTGCGATACATCTCAAGATTCGTTTTTGTCAAGTGCAGATATCTTTCGTACCTGGTGCATTGCCCCACAGGCAAATGCCATATCTGAGTCTCGATTCAACTTGAGCGTGGTATACATTCAACATCGGTTTCACTTCTAGTACAGTTCGTAAATTGATGAATAGATATCTTGAAGAATTCAATTTGGAACATAATTGTTGGCAATGGGATTTCCAGGAGAGGTTTTCATCCAGAGACACCCCCAGAAACCTAATCACACCATGTGTATTGCACATGGTGTTTCCTCCAATTTTAACTTCAAGGTCATCAATAGTTCTTTGACGGGAGTGAATTCTCAACATCTGTGTTTTTTTAATATTGAAAAATAAGTTTCTACTATTGAAAAAAGATGATACTGTATTAAGTGTTTCAATACACTTCGATATTAGGTGTTCACTATCTGTGGAGGACAAAACCAATGAAAAGTCATCTGCATACGCAGTAAAATCTGCAGTACCAATGATAGCATCTTGGTGATTTACATACAAAAGGAATAAAATTGGGCCCAAGATGAAGCCTTGGGGAACACCCATTTCGACTTCCCTACTACTCGAACGTATGGTTTTTAACTGCATCGTGACAATTTGTTTTCTATCTTTTAAAAAGGATGAAATCCAGTTTAATGGTATACCCCTTATGCCTAAACTCTCCAATATATCTAGCAGCTTCTGATGGTTCACACAATCAAAAGCTCTGCTCAAGTCGCAAAATATTGCTAAAGGGCATTCATCCTTATCGGAAACATCACAAAATCGAAAAAGTGTAAATGTCATTTACCAAAAAATTATTTTTTATGTGAAATTTTTTTGGTCAATGACTTTATTCTCATTATTTTCAACTTTTATAATTTTATTTTCAACTTTTCAGTCCAAATTGCTACAGAAGACTAAAAAAGACGGGAGAAGAACTCTTCGATTGATTCATCCACATGAGATGGAAGTAAATAATTGAATTCTGGCGATTACGCTGAGGACCAGTGCATTCGCGATATCTTTGAATTGTAAATTATGCTGAAAACGGCCTCAGTGCATTCACCATATTTTACTAGTAGCCACTGAAGAGTTCCACTATTCACCTCCTGGCTCCATCATCAGATCAGCTCCAAGATACCAAATTATAGTATTGTCATCAAAAATACATTTATATACCAAGTTTCATTTCGATTCGCAATTAGAAGTAGGTTAAAATTGACTTTCAGTTAGTTACAAGTGAAGCTAATAACAGAAGGTTGTTAATGAAAAATCGTTTCTTTTTCTGTTCATTGATATTTATCAACGGAACAACGGCTAGAAGAACTCAATGTCGAAATATTCCTCAATAATACTGCATTATCAGTGATAATTATCACTCGATATCACGTTCTACAGTTATAAACTCTGCAAAATGGTTCTATCCATCGTCCGTGGCGCGCAGTATATGTCACACAGGTTGAGCCCAGAAGAGATTCAGACTAAAACTTGGTATATCTAACGATCGTGGAATTTACAGAATTCTAGTCCAATCATTACGGAAGTTACGGGGGCGTTTCCATGGGAAGTGAGACAAATTCGGATTTTTGGGAACTGAAAATGTTCCAGCGAAAATATGGAATGGTACTGAAGTTGATATCTCGATTATGAACCCGTAATAATTTTGAGCCTATCTTGCCCCCTAATATTATTTTTCACAAAAATCGTGATATCCATCGGTTCTGGCGCGCAGTGTATGTCACTCAGGTCAACCGCATGAGAGAAATCACACTCACACCCAGTATATCTACCGATCGTAAAAATTACAGAATTTTACTCCAATAATTACGGAAGATACGGAGGTGTTTCCATGAGAAGGGAGACACACTGTATTCCGAGAAAATGATGGTTGGTTTGAACATGATTGCGTTGTATTCTAACAAGTAGATGGGGTATTCATCGAAAGACTCTTTTGGAGTGGAATGCATCAGCTGAAAGTGAACTTTTTTGAATTCCCAAAATTTAGATGTCAGGGTCTCTATAAATAAATATGATATACTTCTAGGAACAGAACGTTAGTTGCAAAACACTTTACTCTTATCATCCCTCTGGCTACTAGGTATGTAGGTCTGGTGCCAACGGACGGTTCTTGGACTTCAACTAAATGTGCCTTAAGGCGTCAAACTGAATTCTGACGACAAAACGCAGATGACATTCTGCTGCTGATCTATACAAAATACAACCGTAGTCCAGTATCGAGCACTCCATTTGGTTTTTGTGACACACTCACTTTTTTCCTTAACGTGATCTTTGTGTTCATGCCATTATAACTTATAGTATAAGACAATGCCTAGATATTTGTAATGTTTTCTCATGGGAATATCAAAACAACATAGAGATACCCTACTCACTAAACCATTTCTTGAGGCAGTAAACTGTGTATTTAATTTCTGAGATACAATGGGTGTAAGAGTACAGTATAAAATCAGAAGTCATGTATTGAATGCATTCCACGCTATTATCTGATAAGTAGTAGATATCGTGTGTTTGAACATTAAATAAGATAATTCTCAGAAATTCCCCTTGGATATCAGGATTCTTTCCATCAATGTCTGGAAATGTTACTGTTAAATATGGAAGTTTGTAACATTTCCAAATGATTTTCACCTGTCACAGTACTGTCAAAAAAATATAGTCCTACGATAGTATTCCTGAGAATCCCAGTCCACACAGTTATCAAATCTGTTCCTTCATTTTCAAAATTTATAAAAAAGTTGACAATTACCGTGCATGAAGTGCACGTGACACGTGTTGGCCATGTGATGATCGAACTCACATTAAACACTGATAGTAATGTTCCTATGTGAAAAAATTGCAGTTTTTATACATGTTAAATTGAACTGTCCTCAAACAATAATATTGAATTTGGATTTATAGAGATGGTCCAAGAAAGGACACAAATTTTCGAAAAACATACGTTTATCGCCACATGGAGATCGTTAACAATTCAAAATGATATATTGCGAGTTAACCTCTTTGAACGATACAGCACAAAATTCATACACGATATTGGAATACATCAATATTTTTCGATTGGGAATTTAATACTGCCCAATTACCAAAACCTCCTCGTTGTTTGTCCATTCAACAGGAAGAACCAATTGAATGGTAGCCTTCAATATGACCAAAATCAAGTGAGCTTGTCTTTAGAGCTGTTTCAACTAAACGAATGAATTTTAAGTTCTTAGCAGAATTTATTTCACTGATTTTATCCGCGTTTAATGAATTCATATTCAGGAAAAACATGTTCGGATCAAATAATACCTTTCTCTGTTGATCACCCTGCGTTTCGTGAAAAAATTACCAATACAAGCTCCTTGGGACCCGATAACAGGATTCATAGCGCTTTTGAAATAATAGTCATTTATGGTGACCTTAAACGATGCCTATTGAGTAGCTTCACCATAACTTTAGAGGTAGTTCATACGTCCACTCGATGAACATATAGTAGACATTTCTTTGGAACACCTTTCACTGATATAGATCCATCATTATTACTTCCCACTTCCAGATTCTTCCTTGGTTTATTAGCCGGTTGCTTTCTTACAACCTCCCGCCATTCGTTTTGAGATGAACTTCCTTCTCCTCCTTCAGAACTCAGATGGATATAGTCATTCAACTTATTAATATGTTTATTTTCGATAATAGCCGTAGGAACTGCGTATTTTGATACCAATTTTCTTGTACTAATTGAAGAATTCTCACACACGTTTTTTGGGATAGTCCCTGAGTCTCGCCTTTTTTTCCAAGGGGAATCCTCATCATTTTTCTGGGCATTGCTTCTCTTCAGTTTTTTAAATAGGGGACTCTTTGTTGTAGCGTTTTTTTGGTCAATGCTCATACATTTAGAATTTGGGAGAGGATTTGGGATCGATTGAAATTCATTCATCAAATCTACCTGATTGATTAGGATATTTTATCGTGGAGCTCATTGATGATCGCATTCTTCTGATTAATAATGTACTAAGAAATGCTTATATCCATTGCCGATAATTGTTAAACAGCATCGAAGAATTGGGCTTCATTTTCATTAGGCAGATTCAAGTCAACTTCCTCACAACAAACTTACAAATTGTCATCAATAATTCTGACACCACCACGCAATTTCGCACAGCTCAGATGGAAGGTGCTATCGCATTTTATGCATTTTGAGGTATTCACAACTTTACTTTTGCACTTTTTACACACAGCGTTTGCCGACTAACATGACTAACCTTCAAATACCTTGAAACAATTGAACACCTCTGAAAAGCAATTACCTGAAACTAGAAAATCAATCAAAAATCTATAGCATGCCTTGCAACGACTGCGAGAACTGATATATCGGAATGTCATCACAATCATTGTGCAACAGAATCAATGGCCATAAATACCCAGAAAAATTCAATACTGCTCTTGATAAATACATCATTCAAGACAACAACAATCCTCATTATCTAGAAAAATCTCAGAAGTTGAAACCAAACAAGAAAAAAGAGCTATTAATTTTTTACCGTGTACTTTTTCCATGATAAGCAAAATACTGCATTTACTTACAATACTGAATATCCTATTTACCTATCTTCATCAGTTAATTGACCGATTCTTTGATTATGCAAGATTAATTTCCCTCTATACTACACTAAACATGAGGATAGTGTGGAGGAATCGGTCATTGAACCTTTTGTTTACCTCATTATTTCCTAACAAGGGTATTTGAATTTGTATTTTATTTCATGGCGGACAATAAACTATTTATTATTATAGTTGAATCACGATTGGTCTACCCCATGATATATAACGGTATGTTCTGAACAAACTAATCACACATGCCTACAACGAAATCCTACAGAGCATTCACACTAGAAATCGGTGGAGGAATATTCCCGGTATCCAGGGAATTATGGAAATGCAGTGTGGCATGAAACATATCGAGCCAACAATGTGGAACATGTATATGCATAATATGTCTTCACCTTTCCATTTCCATACCTGAATACTGATGGAGGAAATACACCGGGGTTCAGATTTTTATGGAACATCAATTATTAATGCAGTCCTGGATTTTTATTATTCTGTCATTTTGTGTTGGTTCGTGATGGAAAACCGTGGTACACTTCTGCCTCATGAAAAAATAATGGAAGTTTCTTGACTTCCGTTTGAATCCACCCTTCTCATAACAATAAAAGCTATTGAATATGATACTGAACCTTATGAAATAAAATAACTAATGAAAAACCTTTTCAAAGACAAGCTCTCATTCAAACCGTGTACTCAAACGTATAAAATGTGTTTAAGTCATCGCTGACAAAGATTTGATTAATTTTTGTTTGATTATTTGGTTGCAAAAAGCTTGGCGCGCGAAGTATTCATAAAAGTAGGTGCCAATGAGTTTGATTGAGGCAGTGATAGGTTGGTAAGTAAGAACTTGTCAAGGTATTTAATTTTTACAAAGTATTCATAAAAGTAGGTACCAATTTATTTCATTGGACAATGATTGGTGGAGTGAGTAACAACTTGTCGAAGTATTGATTTCATTGTAATTCGCGCGACAAGTTTTTTGAAACAAAATAATTCAACAGATAATAATTAAATCATTGTCAGCGATGACTTAAACTTATTTTATACGTTTTAGTACACAGTTAAAATAAAAGCTTGTATTTTGAAAGTTTTTTTATTAGTTATTTGCTTTTTAGTTAGTTCGCCTCAATCCGATCATTTCTAATATTACAAGGTTTCTTCCCTGTAAGTTTTGAGCTGGAAAAAATCATGATCTTCGGCCCCAAGAACTCCCACACACCAATTTTGAATAGAATCTGACCATAATCACAAAACTCGTCCGCCATCCTGAAGTCGCCATTTAGAATTTATAGATTTTGACAAAAATTCAAAATTTTCCACCGCGAAAACCGCTGCATACCAATTTTGAATCGACATAATCACAAAACTCGTTCTCCATCTTGGGGCCGCCATCTTAAATTTATGAATTTCGACAAAAAATTCATAATCTCCGACCCCGAAAACCCCCGCATACCAATTTCCAATCGAATCAGACCATAATCACAAAACTCGTCCTCCATCTTGGAGCCGCCATCTTGAATTCATGAAAATTCATAATCTACGACCCCGAAAACCCCAGATAACAATTTTGAATCAAATCGGATCATTATTACAATCTCGTCCGCCATATTGGAGCCGCCATTTCCCTTTTTCCTCTCAAATTCCATAATGCATTGTGACCGGAATTATGAACACCTGCCAAATTTAAAATGGATTGGACGACTAGAAGTCGGTCAAAATTCACTTGCAAGATTTGACCCAAACTAACGAACGAACGAACAAGTGAAAGTAACTAAAAGCTTGTAAAATAATGTATGTGAAAAAATATTCTTGGGTGAAAATTTAATAATTATATGGACGGAAATTAAGGTTTTCACAGAAAAAATCTATTTTTAGTGAGGGTATTTGACTTGGAATTTCATGCTTTTTATTGAAGGCTTCAATTATCAATTTAATTTTTTCTCGTACCCTATTCATATGAAATTACTTCTGCCAAAGTAATATGGAAATATATAAAAGTGCAAAGTCGGTATTTTGTGTTATTTCCGAATTTTTCTCTAAATATTGTAATGAAAATGAATACAGTGTGCCTCTGCGTTATTCATCTTGCACACGCCAGATCATGAAACGGTTGCTTACCGAGACGGAAATTCAGGAATGTGACGACTGCTTCGATATAGCATATTTTTTTCAATCTCTAATATCCCTAGTCTCCCGAGTGACGCTAGTAGTGAAAGACGGGTATTAAAAAGACGTCGTTAAGACGATAACAGCGATTTATTAGCCATATAAACACGAAAGAAAAGCAACACGAGAACGCAGTTCGAGATGGTTATGATTTGGTTGCTATTACAAATGGTTTGTTCACTATGCGAGTTCGGATTATTTATCGACTCGATAAGACACAAGTGTCTTATGAGTCATAAAACAAAGTGGTGATTCATTGACCTCATGAGACCAGCTGTGGATTAATGAAGTATTTATCAACAATTAGTATATTAAAGTATAAGTGGATAAAAAGGGCTTTAAAACACGCGCGATTTTTCGAGCACGACGGCGCAGCCGGAGTGCTCGAAATAGAGCAAGTGTTTTTAAGACCAGTTATCCACGAATACTTTACGTTATTTTATTTTATTGGTGCACTTTGAAATCATATATACTGGTATTATTACTACAAAAAATAGAAATAAGAACTAATAATGCAAGAAGGTTGAATTCGTGATGTGACATCAGTATACCTTTCGTTGTCATGGAAATGAGAAAAACAGATATTCATTTGCAATTTGTTATGAAAGATCAATATTTGTTGTCAACAGAGCTCAAAAATGAATTATTCTAATATCGATTTTTTGAATAGTGAGGCAGAATCGCGGTTAATACAGCGAAAATCCAGTGATATATATAAAAAAGAATATGAAAAGTTCATCAAATGGATGGACGAGCACATATAAATGAACGAATTGTTAGTAATATCTTATTTGACGTTACAAGGTACTCCTGTCAGATCAATAATCAAAAATTTGTCATTTAGACTTCACGTTTCTCGATTTGTTGATGTTGTCATGGTAACTTTAAAAAACGCGCGTTTTTTAAAGTTCGATTTAAACATGCTGAGGCGTGCTTTAAAAGGGTAAAAAGGGGCACCAATAAAAAAAAATTTATTATTTCACAAGATAATATAGCCTCAATTCCATAAAATTGGAGGTTTAACCGGGATCGCCATATGTGGAATGAATAGAAGTGCAAGTCTGTCAGACTGACAGAAGAGTGGAATCACGTCAAATCTGTCTCAATTTGGAGACGGATAGTTATTTGTTGTGAGGATCTGATTGGCAATATAAAACGTGGAAGAAAAGCAACACGAGAGAGTGGCTCGAGTGTTTGCTTTTATTGGGTGTTTTATTTCCTAATGAGACATGAAATCAAATACAACATTTTATCCACAGCTGGTTTTATCAACACGAAAACTTCTCCAAAATCAAGGGTCGTTTGATGTCAATTATAATTGCTGAATATTTATAAAACATGTTCGAGAAGGTTATGATTAGTTTCTATGACAAATGATTAGTTTATTATATAGTTCAGATTGGACTCATAGGACTCTAGGGTCTCATGATCATAAGACTAGAGTCCAATGGACTTCATCCATGAGATATTTGACCAGAAGCATTATGAATACTTTCTAATATACCAGCTTGGGGATAAAGATACTAAGCGAGGAGACGGAAGGATAGAAAGAAGTGAAGACGAAAAGATACCAAGACGTAAAAACGAAAGAATAGAGAAGGCAAACGATTCCATGATCGTGTAACGAACAATTTCGAATCTTTTCAAAATCGCAGACGCTTCATAAAAAATATTTTTTGACTGTTTTGAAAAAAATGGTGTGGAGTTTTCTCTGGAAAATACAACTTCTATGGTCCGCTCAGAGCGTCGTCCTAACAGAAGCAATCACGACATACCAAAAAAATTATTGAAATTAATCTGTTAGTCCACCAAAGTGGTGTTCATTATATTGGATTGAACTGCTTACTGGTTCAGTGATAGACAGTTTTTCTCGTTGTATTCCTAATGATTGAATTATTCACCTTTTTTTCTTCGCATTTCTCATTTTCCTAGGTCATCGGAAATATAAGATGAAAAACAGATAACAGATCGATTCCCATAGTTATTCAATAGTTCTAGGAGGATGACTTTGATTTTCAATAAATACAACTCTAGTGTAACAAGCATGAGTTAATCGATAGTAAATTGGATCATAAAAGCGCTATTGATCTTTTTATTGCCGCATCGCATTTGAACTCGTTAGTTATGATAATTATTATCCTACAGTTTTGTTTTCCGTAACAACATCATGTTCTATGACAAATCGAAATGAACTTGTCAAAGTTCACCATGTGAAATGGAATGTTCAGGGAATGACCTAATTTTCCGTTCTTGTGGTATTTAATGTTTCGGAAGAGTCTACAAGGAAACAATTTCTTGACGTCGCTTTTCTTTTGTCTGTTGACGCACTCACCCATCCGTGAAGCAAAGAAACATTTCTGAGGGTTTGTACCTCTTGTGTCACATATCATGTCCTTCAAGGCTACTGTTAATAGGCTGGACTACGGG
Organism: Gonioctena quinquepunctata; assembly: GCA_018342105.1. Classification (NCBI taxonomy): domain Eukaryota; kingdom Metazoa; phylum Arthropoda; class Insecta; order Coleoptera; family Chrysomelidae; genus Gonioctena; species Gonioctena quinquepunctata. The sequence continues at coordinate 88,064 of JAFIRS010000068.1, forward strand.
GTGTTGTGAATTACCACACCACACCTGTAATACCAGACATTATTCGTTAGATTGGAAAAACAGTATTGAGAGCATCGACTATCTGAAGATGGTCGAACTGAAACTATGTTTTCTGGAGCGGCTCAGAACTAATTTCATTTCTCCCAAATACTGGAACATGGGTTGTTTATTCAGGAAGTACTACCGTTTTAGAAAGATTCGAAAAGTTATTCATACAGGAAAATAAATGCACTCATAAAATGTTAAGAATGTACATATATATTTAATAAAAATTGACACAATTATCTCAATCGTTCTGTGGACGAATGATATGCAACAATATTCATACAACGAAAACGGGTGTAGCTTATTGGCAGATGATTTTGCAGTTGGCTACACAATGGCAATGATTTTACTAAAAGAACAATCTTGAAATCAATTTCCACAACGGCTAGAATAAATTCTCTTTTGAGATCTTTGTAATCTTGAAAACTATGGAGATACTTTATAGACACATACACATTTCCAAAGGTTGGGTTTGCCATAAACATAAATACAGAAAAACAAACATTAGACTCACCCTGTTCAACACTTATTCACTGGAGTAGTTTTTGAACGGCAATTTGATTTGAATTTATTATTATTTCGTTTTCTCCCGCGTCAATCGGTTATTTTATTTTATTTCGCCCGGTATATTCGTATACGGCTAAGATTCTTTCTAAATGATCGTGAACCATTGAAATTGCGGAATTCCGTTGTATTATCTCTGGTCTGGAAGCGTTGACAAAATAGACAATTTGTGGAAAACTATACTGTTCACTCGTGTTTTTACTAGGAGCTTCAATACTTGATTTGACTTGGCTGAGTTTCTATGTTTTCTGAAGTTCACTACACTGATTGGGAAACTCTCCGTATTATTGTAAGATACTGTAATTCGACTGACTTTTATACCTCACTTTTGAGAATGACATGTTCTCCGAAATCTTTTCGTCTGATATAAGTGATTACTGAACGGAATAACGTTTGGAACTGACTTCACTCTTTCGGGTTCCGGTGTCTTTTATAAGATCTTCGACACAGGAGCTGGGGGCGGGATTAAGGTAATACAATTGCTTTTCTTCTAGTTAATTGGTTGGTAAAAACCCGATAAAGATGTGGCTCGTAAAACTGATAAGGGCCTTGTTTGTCTAATATATTCTTGAATAAACCGCGATGCTTATCTATGTTATGAATGGGTAAAAATCTTACTGAATGACAGGAATTTATGGTGGGCTGTCTGATGGTCGCTGAACTAATGACCACACCAGGGTGAATTATGAGTCTAGACGTTGTCTATTTCCTGTGAATTTCGAGTTTGTTTACTTCAATTAACGATGCGAGTTGGTGATGCTAGCGTTATCGAGTTTTTTAATTTCTTTTCGGGTAGCGATTTATGTTTCTTTTAACTGCCCTGTGTTTATCGACTTTGGACGTGTGTCAAATTTACGACGTTGTTTTGGTAGTTATTGAAACTGACTTCCTTATCTCGCTGTGAATGTACCAAGTAGCAATCAATAATCTTTGTTTACTCTCCTAGATGAATTATTATGCATCCGGTCTACAAGGGTTACTTCTTGATAATTATTTTTAAATGCATTTCAATTGTTCTCCAATAACAACCTATGATTTAACGAGCGTATGCTCATCAGCTCTTTCAGTCAAACATGGTGAACCCTATTGAACCTTTTCTGGCCATCACGATATTGTTTTGAGAATATTACGCTGTTTTGCAGGGAAGAAAGTTTCTCTGTAATTACGTGGCTTAACACTACCACATCTTATTATATGTTGTTGAAATCAACTCCTATATGCTAATCGATAAGTAGCATTGCATTTAATGGAAGTAATTTTCTTTGATGTCTGGAGAAATAGGCAACATGGAATCTATCTACGAAATGCGACTATTGTGAGGACCACCGTTCGAATTTTGACAATTATTATCACAGGAAAAATTTTTGGTGAAAAAAGAAGAGTCATTTGTGATGATTTGAATTAGAAAATCACCTTTCTCGGTCCTCCGAAGGGCTGGTACTCCGAAAATAAGAAAACAAATACTTCCCTGCATAATGCTGTGAAAAATAATGGATTACATTCAATGGACAATCGCCCCACGACGATTCATCGCCGATGGTTTCTTCAGCGAAATGGGTAGAGATTGAAGACCTCCTGCAGAGTATCTTTGCAGTTGATATTTATCCATTTCGCAACAAAAATTTGTAGAGTATCTTTGTAGGACTTTGCATGATTTTCCATCAAATATAATCCAAAGTTCGTCTACGCATTAGCTAGTCAAGTAATTGTTTTTTAATGGATATTTCAGTCAACATACATCCAGTGTGAAGTTAGTTGTGAGGGATGATACATTTTCCATGGTCTATGAAATCGGCTCTCTACTATGTGTCACAGATTTCTGAAATGGAGGGCTTGTTTAAAAAATATCGTTCATCGTGTACCTCAGTGCAGACACATTAATAATGAAAATAATAGAATACTCGAAATGTATCATCTTCAGTTGATCAACATCAACCTTAAAATGTTTCTGGTGTGTCATTTTTTTGAAACTAGTACTACTGAAAAGTATTTCTTTTTCTATCTTTGTATCTGCTCCTTGCGAAACACTCGATATTTGCCTACAATACTAATGACACATGCACGTGAATGAATCGAATCCTGTTGTTCACATAAGTCATAGATCATTATATGAACTCTGTAATCTAAATCATTTATTTATTCTCGTGGCATTTTTTTAAGTAACATTCATTTTTCCCAATTGGAAATATTGTATAGGCTGTATATTCCCGTCACAATTTAAATTAATTTTTTACAAGTGAATTTCATTTTTAGAAACAACAAGTAGTAAGTATTTTCGAATCACAATATGTTCATGCACGATATATTGAATAGGAACTCTTTCGAAAATAAACAATAATTCTAGAATGGTTGTCGAGAAATTCATCTGTTCATTCATTACAATCTTATTTATAGATCACCGCTTTCAATGAGTCTTCCGCGGTAATTGAATATCTTCAGAAAGTCGCAAGCGATTAAGACAGGTACACTCTATGATTAACACCAGGTTTCTTATTGATATTAATAATGTACATCGGGAGGTCATTCGAACTGATGATTTCCATCGTGCAATATCTAGTCATAACAATCGTCACACTCAGCAACACGGTTGGAATTTTTGTAGGTGTGGAAAAACTTCGAAAACAAGAAAAGTATCACTTGTGTATCCAGTATATGATGCAATAAAAATTAATTACCTTCTACCCAACTCAGCATGCATTTCATTTCAGGCTCCACCACCTCCACCGCCTTCTCAGTCGAGCACAGCATCAGACCTGTCACTCAACCTCCGCGCTGGTTCTAAAACGACTTCAGCTCCTAGCTCACCAGCCAAATCTCGCGAGAGCCTTCTCCAACGGGTGCAGTCACTCACAGGCCAAGCCAGAGACCAAGGCGCCTCTATTTTGGGAGCCGCTGTTTCTAGTGCTACTAGAGTGACATCAGTGGTGAGTAGAGCGTGTACTTCAAAGGATAGCCATTTGAGGCACTACAAAACTGAGGAAAATATTTGGTTATCAAGCGTCTGGAATGTCTAAAAACTCTCACTTATATCTGAAAGTTTGAAATAACATTGGCGACACCTGCCTAGTTTATGATGTGAGATTACTAGGTTTCAGATGGTAGCACCGTCTGATTGACACCATCTACACTCAGAAATAGAAACTCTTGTAATCTGTTTTGGTGCTCCCTCAAAATTCTGAACAAAATCAGTACTTTCACCAAGCTCTCTATACATCTCAATCAAGCCCTTTCAGAACATTCCAACGGTGAATCCTGAGAAGATTATATATATATATATATATATATATATATATATATATATATATATATATATATATATATATATATATATATATATATATACAGGGTGTAACTGAATAAGTGTAAAACATTCAAGGAGGTGATTCCTCATCGAAAAAAAGATAGGATCTTTCATATAAAGAAACTTCATTGGAGCATCCCTTGTTAACATACAGCCCCTTAAAGGGGGTACATAAAATTTGTATAACAATTTTTTTTACAAGCACTGAAAAAGTTACAATATTGAAATTAACCTGACGTTTTGTACTACCAAAAAGACACTTAGCCAGTAATTTATTTGGTTTACCCCATGGTTGTAAAGGGTGAAAAACGCAACCCCTAAAATTTATTTCCATAACTTTTTGTCTTATATTTGTTTACCATTTAAAAATTTATTTCCGATAGCCTGTTTCATTCTAAAAAAAATTTTTTTTCCCAAAAAAAAATTATTTTACGAACAACTACAGAGATACATCGTCATAAATGCGAAAATACGAAACTAATCTATCTAGTAGGTCGCTATTAGCGATAGTGACAATTAAATTGGTATGACGCTGTCAGTTTGGGAATTTTCGAAATTGAATTAATACTAATTGTGTGTTGTTGTTCTGTTCTTAATTTGTTACTTTAATAATTCACTTGTTAATAAAATGGCATACACAAATGAGGAAATGGCTGATATGCATTACGTTTACGGTCTGTCGCAGGGAATGGGTTAGAAGCTTCTAGAAGATATGCTGAAATGTATCCTCAACGGCAGCATCCTTCACATAGAATATTTGCTCGACTTCATCAACGATTACGAGAATATGGTTCATTCGACAAAAGAACGCAGGATTGTGGTCGCCATCGAGAAATACGAACACCACAGCTTGAGGAAGCAGTACTTAATTTGATTGAAGAACAACCTACTACCAGTACTAGAAAGATTGCTTTCCAGCTAAATGTTGATCATATGACGGTATTTCGAATTTTAAAGGAACAACTCTTATACCCTTACCATCTGCAACGAGTACAGGCACTGTTACCGCGAGACTTTCCGAACCGTCTTGAATTTTGCAATTGGATGCTGGAAATGATTAGAAGAAATTGTGACTTTCTGAAGACGATAGAATTCACAGACGAATGTAGTTTTTCTCGGGACAAGATTATTAATTTTCATAATTACCACATATGGGCTGATGAAAACCCTCACGCTATTGTCGAAACTAGCCATCAAGAACAGTTTTCTCTAACGTGTGGCTCGAGTTATTGGGGATGATTTAATTGGGCCTCATTTTCTACCTCCTCGATTAAATGGTGAGGCATACGTTCAATTTTTAAGAGAAGTGCATCCAGTACTGCTGGAGGAAGTTCCTTTGGGCGTCAGAAGGGATATGTTTTTATGCATGATGGGGCTCCCGCCCATTTTAGTCAAGTAGCACGTCAGCATTTAACTGAAACATATGCAAATCAGTGGATAGGTCGAGGAGGACCACATAAATGGCCCGCTCGATCCCCGGATCTCAATCCTCACGATTTCATTTGGGGCCATTCACAGCATTTGGTATATCGTACTCCTGTTCGCGATGTAGAGGACTTAAGAAACCGCATCATCGATGCGTGCAGGGTAATCAGAGAGACTCCAGGAATATTTGAGCGAATACGTGGCTCAATGCGCCGACGTCTAGACGCATGCGTAATGTTTGAAGGTAGACATATTCAACATTCACTATGATTTCTACATGTTGTGTGTTTTGTTATTAATAACTTAGTTTTGTTTATTACCCTTTAATCGTTTAATGCAGGTACTAACTACAAAATAACAATAAATCCAGTTCGCATTTATGACGATGTATCTCTGTAGTTGTTCGTAAAATAATGTTTTGCTGCTTACTGGTTTATTTTGGGCAAAAAACCCAGGAGACATTTTTTGTTTAGAATGAAACAGGCTATCGGAAATAAATTTTTAAATGGTAAACAAATAATAAGACAAAAGTTACATTGGAAATAAATTTTAGGGGTTGCGTTTTTCACCCTTACAACCATGGGTAAACCAAATAAATTACTGGCTAAGTGTCTTTTGGTAGTACAAAACGTCAGGTTGATTTCAATATTGTAACTTTTTCAGTGCTTGTGAAAAAAATTGTTATACAAATTTTATGTACCCCCTTCAAGGGGCTGTATCTTAACAAGGGATGCTCCAATGAAGTTTCTTTATATGAAAGATCCTATCTTTTTTTCGATGAGGAATCACCTCCTTAAATGTTTTACACTTATTCAGTTACACCCTGTATATATCCTATAACTGTTGGAAGAAGAAAGAAGAGATAAAATCATGAAAGTATGTTTTTTTCATTGATTCCGTGTTTTTGCTGTACGGACCACTGACGTCACAAAATAGCGGCCATCACCTGATCGTGGAACAAACGAAGCATTCGAATCCGTGAAATCATTGTTTTCTTGTGGTTGTTGGTGGTTTTTTTGTGGAATTTCCAAACGAGGCGGTCGATACTTAATGAAAATCCAAATCAAAGCAAATGAAGAGACTCACTTCACTAAATAATTTTCACAAATCCGGTTTCACAAAACCACGACACACGTTTCGCTATAGAATAGCTTCTTCAGATGGAGATTAAAGAAACTCAACAATCACGATGTATCATGTTGAATAAACAAGGCAGGTAGTAGTAGGTATATAATTTGATTAAGGATAATCCAATGGGTAATTGATACAACGGGGACTGAGAAGAACGGGGGTTATATCCATTACCTGTTTTATATTCAGTAAAATGAATTGAACAAAAGATAACAGGTGAGATCTCTAATTTCTGGAAAAATACCACAATGTCCAGAACGATGAGAAAAGTGATTGGATTTTTTTTTCAATTTTCTGAGTAATTTTTCAAAAAAAAATCCCAAACAAATGATCCTGTTTGAACACTGCGAAAACCGCGCCAGGATGTGACGTAACAAGTTCAGATCCAAGATAATTACAGAGTTGCCCAACGTTATTCATAATTTTTATTCACAATGAGAGCAGTCCAAAAAAATTATGACATAGCACTCGGTATATTATCCAAGAATAACTAAATCAAGGACAGCTATCAAATACAAAGTCTTCAGTTCAATATAACACAAGCTGACATAAGTTCTGATTTATTCATGGGGTGGAAGAGAATAACGTTTTCTCAGAAGTTCTGCAAAATAGTGACACCGGCAACTCAGGAAAATGCCAAATCAATGGACTTCTGACGTCAAAAGAAGCGGCAATAACGCTGTGATTGAATGTCTCACTGAATTTGAGGGTTTTAGAGCAACGTTTATCCGAATATTACACAATATCTTCTAGGAAAAACCATGCATATTCAATATTTTATCACTATATCTCAACTCCAAACACATATGAAGCAAATTTGTGAGTTTGTGATCTCGCCTATTATTCAAGTCATAACAATACAAGGGCACACTGCTCTGTAGTTCCTCCCAATAGTTAACCAGTTGCCTTTGGTGATGTATATCTATAGTAGCCAGCAGGCTTCTGTTAGTGGTATTTTCACTAAAATTGAAGATTTAGAAAATGAGTCGAAAAAAGCCATTCAGTTGCATAGGGGTCAATAGAAAATGTCGAAATTGATTTGTAACGTTTCAAAGAAATGACAGGTTCGAGAAGAGAATATATGAGACTCATAGGTAGGGATGCCAGTAGGAATGGAGTTTTCTAGTCTCTATATTGATATTTTTCCATTGAAGTTCAATAATACATCATCCGAACTTTTCAAATTCGAATAAATTTAAGTTGACAGTTAGGTATCAGAAACTCCTTGTAGATCATTCCCTTCAGGGGATCTGATGAAACATTGTAATGTAGAATAATGAAATATGCTCTTTCTCTGTATAAAACCTGCAGAATTAGGAAAAGTGAAAATGAAATACCTACTGATTTGTTCGAACATATAAACAGGATGTTCATAAAATTAGATGTGGAATCATCTGCGACTGAAAGATAAACTTTAGTTACTATCTTCCATCGTTCAAGATAACATCTTGTGGGGTATTCATGTTGAAAACGGAAACATTCTCAATTGAATATTGAACAAAAAGATTTTTCTGTGAATTGAAAAATACACGATGAAAATGAAGGTTTTTTTTGTAAACTTCTAACAGAAAACAACTACTTTCCCGGCTAAAGCCACGCTGGACATTGAACTACATCTGATAGATATTCTGAACAAACCCTAACCGAAAAGAAAAAATCTGAAATTGAAAATTTGCATTTTCATTCAGATAGTTATTTGATTTTCTATTCCAGTCTTAATTAACAACTCATGTAGATGAATGAGGCGAAGAAGAATGTTTTTCGAAAAAGAAGCACTTCTGTTCAATATTCAATTTAGAATGTTTCCGTTTTCAACATAAATACCTACTATTCTTGTCAAATAAAAAAGGGAAAGAAGCAGGAATTTTAACGTGTTTGTCTCGATTAGATCGGTAACAACAATCCTCAAGATAACAGAACTCCAGGGTATTCATTATCAAATCAAATCAAATTTCATCATGTCAACGTATTTTCAAACTGGAAAATCCATGTTTAAAACACCCCATATACGTATTCATCCATTTAAAAGTTACCACAATGAACCTATAATCACAACAATATAAAAACTCTCAAGACTCAGTTATTTTTATATGTTTCAAGAAAAACATTTAACAGATTTAAAAAATGTTTTTTTAATTTTTTTTTCCATTTTTATATGACGTCTCTATATTATACTTATACGTTTGTGGAATCAACTTCAATTGCCTCCAATATACTGATCCATATATTGATTATGTGTTTTCCGTTCAACTAGCAGTCCAGTTTTATGACTGCAATTCATTAGTATGCGATTTTTTATATACTTCAACGAATGAAATATATGGAGGTAGAGTAAAGCATGCCATGGCATGTTTATATCGTTGGAATACTCAATCACTTGGGGAAAAATCGAACGTTCCAGGACAAAACCATTGCACAAAAAAATCAATACAATTCTGTGAGGCCACAAGCGGTGAAGTACACCATCAGAGAAAGTAGAAATAAACATCGTAGAGTTAAAAAAAAGTAGAGAATTACGACTTTCTGAAGTTGTTTCCTATTGCATTACGGAATAATATCGAAATATGCAATACAATAGTTGTTATGTTCTTGAATGTTAAGTTATAAAACCTTCTATGAAAATAGGAATTAATTATCAAAATTAAATTTTGCTAGCGTCAATCTATTTTCCAAAAAAAAAATATATCCATTGCCTAAATTTCGATACATCCCTGCATGTAATTATTCAAAAATATCAAAGGTTTATGGAATAAATTCCAACCAACAATCAGCGCAACACGTTTAAAAATTTGAAATGTCACCTACATGAAAACGGTGGTCTTTTGTTTCCATGATATACTTGGAAAACCAAAGAATCACCCTGAAAGTTGAGGAATTCCTTGAATTTCATTGAATAGCTCGATAGGGGATGGAGTTAGGTATAGATAATACCAGAATACCTTTACTTTCGAAAAAAGAACCAATAGGAACAATTTGAAAAAATGTATTTTCTGACATTTTTTGCGTGATTTGAAAATTGATTCCGCCCATAAGGTACTAAATAGGACCACCTGAAGGACATTTGAAAGTGGCTTGAAGGTACTTCCAGGTTGCTGATAAATTCAGTTTTTCAATTTTGAATGATTGGCAAGATTAAATATATTCCAGAAACGACAATTGTTTTTTAAATCGACTGAACTATGACATGAGTTGACAACTCGAGTCAGATCATGTTGAGAAAATATAGGTTCATATTTAAATAAGAAAGTTGGTACCAATTCACACAAATTTGCAAGTTGAAAACTTCCATGTACGGCTTAGGAATTTATATTTCTTTTTCATCAGTTTATATGAATAAAAAAGCTTGCACTATTGGGAATTTGCTAATGATATAATATGGTAAATAGGTATATCAGTACACACAAATCTACTCAGTGTATCCCATTTTTTTCACTCTATATTTATTTTATTTATTCCTTTCAAGTTTAACATTTCATTTTTCTGTGGTGTTTTCATCATTTCAAGGAAACTCATTTTCTCCTCCAATTTGGAATTTGTTCTCATATCCGTCTGTTTGTCTCTCAATCGCCGACAACCATTCTTCTTCATACTTATTCTCCACCACCACATACATTGTTTGACGATAGCAATTTCATCAACTTTACATAATCGCTATATCGTTTTTTTAAAATCAGCTAGAAAATGCCCATATTGTATGTATGAAAATGCCCATATTGTAAGTTCCGGATGACTATATAGAACATGACACAAGATTGAAAAATTCAATGTATCTTTATCCCACCGATACCAGAGAAGTCCACGACATCATAATGCAACTGAAACCAAAAAAGGCTCCTGGTCACGACAATATACGCGCTGAAACCTTGAAAAACATATCAAAACAGATAACTGCCCCCTTAACCCATTTAATAAACTGTTGTTTCGAAAAAGGCTATTTTCCAAAATCATTGAAAATTGAATCGTGAAACCACTATTCAAAAGTGGTAGTAAATTTGAAATGATAAATTATAGACCAGTCTCATTAATATCAAACTTATCTAAAATAATTGAGAAAATCCTCAAAATCAGGATACTCAGCTTTGTACGAAATTTAACTTGATATCTAAATATCAGTATGGATTTGGGGAGGGAAAATCAACAGATGATGCAATTTACCAATTAGTATCTAATATTTATAACTCACTGGATAAAAGTAAACCATCATTATGCATTTTGTTGACCTCTCTAAAGCATTCGATACCGTGTGCCACAGAAAATTACTTGACAAACTAGACCATTATGGGATAAGAGGAAATATATACGGAATATTAAAAGCTTTTGACAGAGCGCGAACAGAAAGTAAGTATTGAAGGGAGTTGAGTGATAGTAGATATGTAACATACGGTGTTCCACAAGGAACTGTACTTGGTCCACTGTTGTTTACTCTGTATATCAACAGTTTACTTTCTTTAGGAACCGGGGGCAAAATTTTGAGCTTTGCAGATGATACGGCTATATTCTATGAGGCGAAATCATGGAACACCTTAAAAGCAGAAGTGGAGGATGATTTTAGAGTTATAGAAAAGTGGTTTCGATATAATACACTAACTCTCAACCTGAGAAAACAAAATATCTACCGTTTTCCTATACTCCAGTGGATTACCAAATATGGGTCCTTTGATTATCGGACCAAATTCAGAAATACCTGAAGCTGAATCGATTAAATATTTAGGTATTGTAATTGACCGACACCTCAAGTGGACCTTAACATAAGAAATATAGTCAACAAGTTAAGAGGTATGTTATATAGATTTAAATATCTGAAAGATTACCTTGACACGAAACACCTAGAAATATTATACTACGCACTGGTTCAATCTCATCTAACTTACGGTATTGTGGGCTGGGGTGGTGTAAATGACACGCACTTAGAAAATTTAAACGTCATTCAGAGATGGATATTACGAATTATATACGGTAAACCACTCAGATTCTCCAATGATAAATTACATGAAGAATCGGGAATATTTGACAGTAGGCAACTTTTCTGTCAAAATATACTAGTCAACATAAAAAAAAACAAGATCTCTTCTCACCCTGTTACACACTCCTACAGCACAAGAAATAAAACAATATCATTAAGCGTACCTCCTGTGACAAAACCATAGGGCAACGTCACTGTGACTTTCTTGCACCAAAACTTTATAGTCTAACACCTGTTGATATAAGGAACTTACAGAGCATCAATTTATTCAAGAAAAAAATAAAAAAATGGATTTTGGCTTTTGGAAGGAGCAAATTACACGATTTTGTTAATCAAAAACTAAATTAATATATGGTTAGGTATTTTATACTCTTCAATCGAAACAATGAATGGTCTACTTATTATTTTTATTAGTAATATAATTTATATTCATGTTCTCCCGTGTTAATTGTATAAGTCTGAGTACATCTATATATGTACGTATGCCATATCCTCAATTAGTTACTCGAATTTTTATATTCTGATACTTTTATATTTTATATTTGTACATTTTAGATTTTAAAATTTAAACTTTTCCCTTTTAGCACTTTACATTTTACATTTATAAATTTTACATTAATACATTTTTATAATTACATTTTTACATTTTACATTTTTACATTTTACATTTTACATTTTTCAATTTTCATATCTTCATATCTTCACATTATATCTATATATTTTATATTTTCAAATTATTCATAACGAATCATCTTCAACTAGTTATGTAATGATCACCTACTGAAATTGAATACGCGAATTCGTAAATTTTCCGCGATTTCGCTGGCAATAATTTTTGTTACGCTACTTTAGCTACATCTACTAACTTAAGTTTATATTATTCAAAATAACTACTAAACAACCACTAAGTTCGCAATTTTTAAACCAAATCACAGAATTAAATTGGCAGATATTTGATTACTTTATAGGTTTCCTTAACAACGCTACGAGTACAACAGCCTACCAGTTTAAAAATTCAAACTTTACATCGATAATTTTTTTACTTCAATATATTGTAATAATATGTTTTCCCAATATTAAATCGTCGTTTTTTCCGTCACAGAAAAAAATAGTGTATTATACACGGGAAATCTAAGGTAAAATCTAAGCTTTCGGTTTTTTGTCTGCCTCCGCTTCGCGTCGGGAGACAACACAACCTCGAGCTAAAATCTAATACTTTTTTCAATTGTTCAATAAATAACTATTATTGTTCTAGTAATTAAAATTTACAACTGGCAAATTTTTGTTAAGGAAGCACAACATAGCTGGTGTCAGGCCATTTCTTTTATCAGTTTGGATATTCCCAGCCGTTGAAAAAAGCCTTTCCGAGGCGAGTGTGAAACATATTTTCCTAATATTTGTGATTATCTATTCTCCGAATACGAATAGTCGGCGAATTTGAATATTGTATTCCTATTCGTTGCATCACTAATAACAAGTTTTTGGAACGAAGTTCCTTATCGCGCGTTGCGAAAGGGGGCTAGACGGAATAAATTAAGATCAAAAGTTGTAACGACACTTTCTGCTGTAGTTGTAAGCCGTGCGGCGTGCGCGTGTTTCTCTGTCTGTCTCTATCTCTCTCTCATAGAAACCAAGCCAGTTATTTTCGTTTCGTCTTTCTATTTCGCATTGAACAGTGTGGTGTCGCGACGATTATTTTTGTTGAGTGTATACAGGTTTTTTGTACATAGTAAATAATAATAAAAAATAATAACAATAATGAATCCTGACAGTGTTTCTGCACAAGTTCCGGATATTGCTGATGGAGTTAGGTAAGTAGAGATTTTATACAGACAATAATAAATGCTTATGTATTTTAGAAGTAGCATCATAATTTTTATTTAAAAAAATTTTTGCAAGTGTACGTCATAACTTTATTAAATTTAAAAGCTAATTATATTTTAAATATTACAATATAATGGTATGTACTAAAATTGAGCCTACTGATTAAGTTTATATTACATTATATTTGTTAATAAAAAAAAAATATTATTATAACTTAAAAAAAAAAAAAATTACAATTCCTTCACTAATTAATCGAAAGGAACTTCGTTCCATCCGGGTGTCCCTTGACACCTCTCAACTTTTTTTTGTATCTATATATGTATGTTTGGTTCATATCTTGTAAGTGAATTTTGACCCACTTCTAGTTGTCTGATTAACGTGAAATTCCGCATGTGTTCATAGTTCCGGTGAGGAATTATGAAATTTTCTAGAGAGAAAACAAAATGGCGGCTCCAATATGGCGGACAAATTTTGTGATTATGGTTTGATGCTATTCAAAATTGGTATGTGGAGGTTTTCGAGGACAGAAATCACGAATTTTCCATCGAAATTTATAAATGCATGACGGCGGTTCCAATATAACAACGAGATTTGTGGTTATAGCCCGATTCCAATAAAAATTGGTGTTTTTTTTTTCAAAATTCATGAATTCCAGATGGCGACGAGTTTTGTGATTATAGCCCATTCAATTCAAAATTGGTGTGTGGGGGTTTTTGGGGTCGGTCAAAATTTATGAATTCAAGATGGCGGCGCCAAGATGGTGACTTGTCTTGTTATTATGGCGATTCCATTCAAAATTGGTATGTGGGAATTGTTGTCAGAATTCATTAAGATGACGGATTTCATGAATGGCTAAGAAACGTAATCTCTTTATTTGTTTGACCTAGATCATTCGGTGAGTAGCAGATTCAAAAATAGGTAATAGGATTTTTTTTCCTGTTGTTTAAAAACTTATTTTTTCAATTTTTCATATTCTCTGAGAAGTACTGGAATGTTTGCCATCATTTTTAAAACAGTCTTCCTTCGGAGAAAGAGTTATCCTTTTCTTCTTTGAAAAATGTTGGTGTTGGTTGGTGAATCTTCGCCCTAATGATAACTGGGAAAAATTAATTCTTTGTCGACTGGGCTATGCTGAGGTTAATGAAATAATACTTCAAGCAATATTTTATAACTTTTGTGGTGGTGAATTTCCTTGTTCAAGTTCATAAAATAATCGTGTTTATGTAGTGTAGCGAAAGGCCAGAGGAAACGCATCCATCTCTGATTCAACAATTTATTGTTATTATCTCTTAGTCTCGTATGATATTCTTCATGTAACATCTGCCACTAGAGGTGAACAATATCGAATTTCATTACTTTCTCATAATGCTCAAAATAATAACCATTTCTGCGGAAGACATCATAATGACTTCTCGGTAAATAAACAGAAAATATCCGTGAGATGACGAATAATACTTCAAATGAGTATTTACACTGTAAATCTTTATACATATTCCATTGTTTCCATAGAACAGTTATTACTTTATGAGGATGTGTTATGGAATATAACAGAATTTGAAATCCATAGAATTTTGAAAGACGACTATTTGCCTTCTCTATAGAAATAATGTTCTTCATTGGCTAGGCTTATAATATGAGTTGTTTCTAAGAGTTATTCCTAGTAATTTCACACTCTGACCAGTATGTGTGGAATGGTTGTTGGAAAATATAATATTTTGGGTTTTCTCAATATTCATGATGTTATTAGATGAAACCCATTGTTCATTGCGAGATTTTATGTTTTCGATTTTTTCAGTTGAGTTTCTGCCATTATTGACAGATACTAATAGGGAAGTATCATCCGCAAATGAGATACATTTATCTGATCTTAAATATCCATCCAAGTCATTTATGTAAATTATAAATACTAGTGGACCCCAGACAGATCCTTGAGGAATCCCATGTCGAATCAACTGGAAGGAAGATGAGGAATTATCATCTAATCGTCTGATTTTTGGTGACGGTTTGAGAGAAATGACTCAATGAGGGCTAAAGTGAATCCATGGATTCCATAATACCATAGTTCCTCTTAAAGTGAGAGACACAATCGAAGGCTTTGGTCAGGTCACACATCGTTACAGACGTATGACAGCCGTTTTCAAAGCCCTCGACAATTGTAGAGACAGCATTAATGGTTGAGAGATTTTTCCGGAAACCATATTTATTGTTTGATAAAAATATATTATTCTCAAAATAGTAAAGCAGTTGTTTCAATATAAATTCAATAATTTTGGAAAAAGTCGATATAATTGATATCGGTCGATAGTTACTTGGGACCGTGGGATCACCTCTTCAAGTAGTCCAGTAGTGAGCCCATTTGTATCTTGGCACTTTAATTCTTTCAGGGAGTTTATTGCCTCTGCTTTTTCAAATGTTGAGAGTGGAGCTAGAAAATAATAATATTATTCCAATGCTCTTTCTCGGGCACAAAAACTGTTTGAACAAAAATATATTTTTTGTGTTTGAGAAAAATGTATCGCGCGTAAAGTGTTTGAATATCCAATTCACTCCTCCAATTTTAGCAGAAAATTATAACAAATTTGACTTCTTCGTGCAACCTGTGATACATATGGAAGTAATGTGTGATCTGTTTATCCTCCAATATGAATGATAAATTCGCTGCATATTGTTGAACATTTTGATTTTATGAAAATGAAATGTGTTCGAAATGGTCATTCAGTTAGTTCTTCCAATAGCCCAAGAGCTCGATAAAATAGTTTTTTTAAATCTAATGATTTAATCTTGTACTCAAGATGTCTGAAGACATACTCCAGTGAGCAAGTCGTCAGGTATCGAGACAGCTGGCGCCGCAGCGCTTTCGCTTGTTTAGAAAAAACAATAATGAGTAAAACGTTTTTGTTATTTGAAAATTCATAAGCTATTTGTGTCTGAAAACACTTGAGGAACATCGTCAGATAGCATCATTAGAATAACAAAACGTATAGAGTGTCGTAAAGTCAGGTGAGTTTTTTGAATTATGGAATTCTGTATAATTTTAATTTACTCATTAATGTTCATGGTAATGATCTTTAACAGATTTCTTTTAATCATAGCTAAGAACACTCTCGATCAAGTCACCTTTCAAACAAACAAAAACTAAATCAAAATCGGTTTGGTTAGAAACCACCCAGTCAGCATCTTCGAAAGCGTTCCAGCTGCAAGTGTTCCAATATCTTACTTAGTGATTAGTGTCGGTATATACAGGGTGTTCCATAATATAATGGCCATATTGAAAGAAGTTCTTTCTCGGTTCATTGCGGGACGGTATCTAGAAATATTTAACCTAATTTACCTCGTTTTCAAGATACCGGGTGTCACAGTTTTAATAGAAAATCGGTATTTATTAATTGCTCAGAAGTTATTTTGCTGACATTGATTAAACTTGGTACGTTTGTTCCTAGCTTTTTTTAACTTCATTTGTCGCATATTCGTAAACTGTCATTATATCATATTGTAGAATGGCAAAGACTGTGCATCAAAGATGAACTGAAAAGCATTATCGCAACACAAACGAACAAACCTCATATGAGAGATGATTTTTTTTTAATTCATCGAACAAAGCTGTAGTGCTGTGCACTTTAGACCTGAACTTTTCCTTCAGATCAAATTTGTTCCTTTTTGTTTTCCACTGAAGTGTGTATTATTAGTATTTGTCATGGACAGAAAAGTTAGAAATATGATGCCTGTTTCCAAAGATTTTCTCATTCTAAAAACAGACGAAACAAGCAGAATACTAGAATCTTTCGATCAAAAAAGTGTTAATTAAGAAAAGGCCCCGAAACTCAAAATCAGCTATAATACTGAAAGAATCTGGCCCAAACGACTTCATCGTATGCACAAATGATGTATCATATGTAAAGTTTATTTTCATTGAGTTAGATACAAACCTCAAGATTGTATAGTTGTCCAATGTTTAACTTGGTATATGGTTGTTTTGGCTATGCTGTCATTCGGTACTCAGTTGACTTGTCATAGTTTTTGCTCTCGCAGGTAATAGGTAGGCTCATCATATCGCAATGAAGACACTTATCAAAATATTCCATTTGAACATAGGACATGACATGGTGGCAGCCGTGGAATGATATAATCCAAGATGGATAGAAATGGATCTTCACCATCTTTAATAGCTTTTGTCAGTAAACTCTTCACGGTTTGATTGGTTTTTCGAAACAGCTCGTTGCTCTGTGCATATGTAGGGCTTGATGTGCTTGATTTGATCTTAATATTTGTTGTGCGATGATGGTCTCATAATTTATAATACTTTTGAGCTCTCGGAAAAAAAGGACACAACAAAGATTGCCAGGTGCTTTCAAAATTTGAAGCCTATTGTAACCCGGTGGAAAATAAAGTTTATGAACATTTCAAGTTTTTCAAAGGAGATTAACTTCCGAATGAGACTGTCGATCAATTTTTGACCAATCTGAAGCAACCATATACCGGAAAATGTCAATACATGATTGTATCCTTATTGATCAACATCAACAGATTCAAACTGATATTTCATTTCGTGTTTCTGTACATATTTGAAAAAATACTTTATATGAAGTTTTTGGTATCAAGAAGCTCTAATATCAAAGACATTTAATTTTTCAATGCTGGTTGAAAAAATACAAAATATTATCAAATTATTAGATTTCACTAAACTGTTTCACTTTCTCACGAGCTCCCAGACTATAAAGTCGATAAACTTGAAAACGGTTCATTTTTGCATTAATTGTATGACAGATGGAACTGAATCGAAACTATGAATTAAAAAATACATAGACTGCTCGAACTCTCCGAGATATATCCTGTATGCATATTGCGAAAGTTTGGTTCTCCTGACGAAAATACCAATCCTAGAACCTACTTATATAACTCGAAGGCCTACATAAATTCTACCCGTATTTTATCATGCACTTCGTGTATTCTAATAATACGATTCCACTTCCTCAATATTATCGAAATCACTTTACGACACTACACATAACCCCTCATTAATTAACAATTTTTCACAATACACAAGGAGCAATGAGGAATCAAACGAATTTACACATCAAATCGACAGTTGCATAAAAAAAATGTCGACACCAAAAACCCGGCTATGTTATCAACCGAAATCCTCATAATTGACGGTAAATTGAATTCATATCAGCAGCGTAATGTTTATTTTATGTTCGCGTTTTATTACCCGATGTCTTTTATTACGCAAAGGTGAAACATTGTACTCATAGAACCTATGTTTTATAATATTGGTTAATGTTCTCTTAACGATTATAGTCAAGCAGAAGATATGTTGATATACAATAGAATATAAAGTGAATTGTTGTGTATTCAATTTCCACTTGATATCTACTTGTTTTTTTTTGGGGGGGAAATATTCCAAATTCTCGAAAAATTTAAATAGAAAATGAAGAAAGGAAAAGGATTTCGTTTGCGCTGATACATATTGGTTGTCAGTGACATCACTGAGAACACGAAATATGTTTTTTCATATAAACGAAATATTCCAGTTGATAATTTGTCGTGTTCTGAATTTCACCCATAAAAAAGATGAATGGGAGTAGTCAAAGGATTAGAAATGTTGCCTCTTCCTATTGAACTTGATTTCAATAGATGCAAACTAATTTCACTACTAGTCCCAAAAATTTATTTTGAATCCAAATTTCAATCATTAGCCACTGGTATAAAAATTATGGAAAAGTCAGATTGCAGCCTTCTTGTTGCGCCCCTTTCTATAAATGCTCTTTCTGGACATATAAGAAATAAAAAGGACTCTCTGCAGTTACTCTCCACCCGTCTGAATGAACTACCAACTCAAGTCTAATTTTTTCTCTTGAGAAATTTCCTCGCTATACCAAAATTGATGTATACCCTCAGATGTTCTCCATCTTGGAAAAGTCCCAAGATTTCGAGATTGCGCCATACTTTGGAAAATGTTACTAATAATTATTTTAATGAAGATTCTTGGTTACAAGCAACACTTCCGGTGAATCTTGGGGCTCCGTTTGGCTTCTTCTCTAGCTTTACCTGCCTTCTTAGCTTCCATGAGTAGTGTATCCAGTCTTATCGATTCTATTCTCCCTTCCACTTCTTTTGTTACGACTGATAAGTTTTTTGATGAAGCTGTTTCTCTTTAGTTATAAGAAACCAACTTAGATTTGCCACCCGCTACGAGAAACATTCAGAAATTCTGGGACCTTCCACTTTTGAATATAACCTCAAAAATCAAAGGAAATCCAGTGAAATATTTTATATCTTTGATGGAAAATATCTGGAGTCCTGATTCTTCTCGGAAAATGGTGGATACTTCACATTTCGTCCGTCTATTCAGAAATGTTGCTCCTTCCTTTGATCATAACGTCCCAGCAGATTCGGAAGAGTATCTGAGATACCTTCTGGTAGGTTTACATGATGATTTAAACAAGGCGAGTGCAGAGAATCATCCATCACCAAACGATTTTGTTATCATGAATGATAATCAGAAAACTTCCATTTCTTGGACAAGATATCTGTCTAATCATAATTCCAAAATTGTGGATACATTTGCTGGTCAGCTTGAAGTCTAGATTAAGATGGACTTTTTGTAATGACTGCTCCGTTACTTTTGAACCTTTCTGGGTTCTTTTAATCCCCATTCCAGACTTGCCAAACATGAATTTAACACAATATATTGAACTGTTGACAAAAGAGGAGACTTTGACTGACGATGCAAACTCATACTGTTCGAATTGTGGATTAAGAAGGGAATTCAAAAAGATAATTCGTATACAAACATTTCCAAAAATTTTTGTTATACATTTCAAACGTGCTTCTTCGACTGATGGCAGTAATGTGGACAATGTGAATGATTTTCCCATTCAAAATTTGAGTTTGGACCAATATTCTGTTCAGGATGGAATGAATACTCTTTATAATATCTACGCCATATCTAATCATAGCGGCAGCATTTCCAATGGACACTATACGGCATATTGCAGAAACCCTTATTCTAATTGTTGGCACCTCTTCGATGACTCCCGTGTATTTTCCAAGATTGATTCTCTCATCTCCCAGGGAGCATGAGTCCTTTTCTATGATCTGAATTCTGATGGTGTTGTTTTTCCGGGTTTTCCCCCAACTGAAACAGCAAATGCGCCATCACTTCGAGTCCCGGGTTACAATCAAGATTTTCATCTTGATATTATTTTATATTTGAAACTTCGCTTTTGTATTTTTAAATTAATTTTTATATCTATGTATTATTCTCAATAAATTTAACTTTTTAATATGAAACTTCCATGCTGAATATAATTAAATATCATGTGCTGAGATTCAACATATTATGATCATTTTGTACTTGGACGTGTAAGGATATATTTCAGCAATTTCATTATAATATCTTATTTATATATCATCGGTGAATGTTTTAGCAATGTTGAACATTTCTGCTTGAAACCAATTTAAAAAAATGGCCCTCAATCTCTCATTCACATCACCATCGAAAACTTCAACTTTTTGGTGGTTGAATAAAAATAAATTACTTTCCTATTTTTCTTGTAAATAATTGATTAACTTGAAAAATATGAGTATGTTGAGTCTTGAATCGAAATCTGGAGAATCAAAGAAAAAACAATGCCTTTGAATGATTCCACCCAACCTAATCTCTAGTCTGACTATTTGAATGAGAGAAACATATATTTGAATTTTCTTCGTAAAAAGTTGCATTCAAATATTGATTAATTATTTTGAAATGCACTATCTAATTTGAATGCACTATCTAATTTGAAAATTCAAATGAGCCCTAGTTGAGAAATATTGAATTCAATCAAGTAAAGTTGTTTGTCTACTTTCTTTTTTCTCGTATTTATTTCCATTTTGGGTATAGCAACAATTTCAATCAAGTACAACATTCCCATTCTCAGTGATGAACTGGGGACATTTCTTCTCAAACATACACGATTTGGTTATATTCAAAACTTTCTCAATCTAAATAGGTTCATTAACATAACTTTATATAATACTGGATTTGCAATTATCGAAATCCATATGCATCCACATTCTATACTTGGGAAATTGTATATTTATTTATGAATCATTTTTAATTCAGCTCAAAATTCCTGGAACAAAATATGTATTGAATGGGTTTTTCAATAGTGCAGTCGTAACTTATATTAAGTATAGAAGAATTATACCTAGCAGACAGGCAGAATTACTTCCATAAGTACAATAGCTCCGCAATACCTTCCGTTGATCGTAATAGGGGATTATGGTTGTCTGTCTTTCTGTAATACCTTTCTCCTCACTTGACCATTCTCATATGACAATATTCTATCAATCTAGAAAATAGATCAGTAACCAAAGATTACCTCGCATGGAGAAAGGGGAATCACTTTATATCGGATGAGGACACCAGCACTCCTAACATTTTCTCTTGAGCGTTAAATTAAATTTTGCGTCTATCAATAAGACTTACTGTGAATTTATATGGGCTTTCTATCAGTCCGCCTTTTCTACATATAAATAAATTACATAACTGTTGAATTCTTAAACTTGATCCCTCGCAAAACCATCAATGACGTCATTCACTCAATATTTATAATGCCAGAACACTGGCAGAAGCTGTACTTGGAATTCGTAAAAGATGAATATGAATCGAACAGAAACTCAAAAAAACAGAACTAAAAAAGTGTGATATAATTTTCATTTGATTTATGGATGTAACATGAAGATAATGTTGTTTATCCGAAAGTTTTCTGCACATATGACAGTAATTGTATTACCTCCATCTTCTGCCATTTCTTTTTCACATATTCCATATAAAAACAATGTGGATAAGTTTCAGTAGAAATTACATATTAAAGTTGATTCTAGTTGACCAACAAAGTAATTGATTTTGAAGTTGTCCAGGTATCTTGAAAACGACTTTTTCATAATCGCTCAATTTTTCAGCAATTTCTTCCAATATAGTTTTGGTCTTTTCTGTTATTCGTTCATATTCTCATGAAGACATCCCAAAGTGTATCTCAGGAATTCATGGGCATACAGTTGAACATATTCCATAAAATAGCTACAAATATTTAAATAAGACTTTTTGAAGAAACTCTATTTACCACTCTATCAGACGCATTTCTCCTCTTTGAATTCCCATATTGAACATATACAGGGTGTAATCTAACGACGAAGAGTTTCACATACCTGCTACAGGTTTATGTTTTGTGATTTGCTCTTATTATTTATTCTGAAATAAAAAACATGGAATCAAGGGAAGAAGGATCCATTATATCATCGGCGTTGAATTAGATAACTATGTGCCACTAATACATGGATTAAAACTTCTGATTAGATTATCAGGATTGAAGAAGTTATCTAATTCATCGCCGATGATATAATCGATCCTTCATAATTGTATATGGATATTGAATAATTCCATGTTTCTTATTTCAAATTCAATAATATGGACAAAATACAAACCTGTAGCAGGTATGTAAAACTCTTCGACTGCAATTTAAAGCCAAAGCTTACCACTTATGAATCCTACAATCGTAAAAAAAGGAATTGTAGATCTCTTCAAGTCAATTTGGAGCCTTAATATCAAGACATAATTCAAAAAATGTGCCATTCTATGAAAACATTCTTTATATCATGTTAATATCTCTAGTACTAAAACGCCCGAAGCGTTTACTCATTTACGATATGCACAGTATTTTTCTGACTAGTGATTACCGACTCCAGAAACAAAACAGAATTGAAATTTACTACTTCATTCATAAATGCGACGAGGGATTTCTCTTGACTTCCACATTTCAAAGTTCGGTGTTCAGTTGTAAAAACCAGATTATCTTCGAAACACTAGTTGACAACTGTGTTCACATGTTATTTTCAATCACTAGTCTACTCGACAAGTTGAAAATGGTCTAAAATAGAGATATTGCTCTTAAAATTATATGTGATAGCTCATTGTATCCGGAATAACGCGTAGAAAAATGTGCCAGAAGCGTGTATTAGCACATAAAAAATTGCAAAAGTTATAAACAATTGAAGATGAAAAAAAAATGGCATTTCGTTTTTTGCCAATATTTCATAAACTATTGATATTTAAGGAATTTCAAAAAGATTCTGAAAGAGGAGGAAATTTCCAATAAAAAACATCCCGCTCCTGGAACTCTATCTCCATTATTTATCCATTTTAATTTAACGCTGAAAATGGGTCTCCGTGCGACATTTTTAGGTTGCGCGCGCGGCGTCAAAAGCGAGTACGACACATTAATTAATTTATTTGAGGTATTAAAAATTTTTTTTATTTGAAAAAATTATGGTGTATTCGGAACATTATAAATAATTTATTCCCGTTAGAAATTTTACTTAAAGTCAATTTTTCAACAAGTTAAACGATTGTTAACTAACAAAATTTTCTCGAACTTCTGTCTTAATTGTAAATGAAAAAAAATGTTCAAATAATCATCGTAAAAATGTTTTGCTTCGTAGAGCCTTTCTTATATACATATTCAACAAGATCACGCCATAGAAGTTGAAAAAATATTCATACTTTGTTATAATAATTTTTGTACTTGAACAAAAACTAAAAAATCCAAGTAATGTTAAAAAAATTGTTTTTTTCTTAATTATCATATTATCGTTTTTTTATTAATACAAGATATAAATTGATTTGCAAAAAAAATTTTTCCCGCCATTTGTTGATCAATTTTTTTATAAACAAATTGATTATTTCATATTTTTAAAAAATTTTTTTTCACAATTTTTATTACAAATATCATGATTTTTGAAAAAATAAATTTTCCTTAATAACAATTTTTAATTGTTTAGAATAGTTTTTTTTATATTTCTATTGTTTAAATAATTAGTAAAGATTTTTTTTTTCTAAAAATCATAATTGAATCCTTATAAGTAAAAAAAAAAATTTTTTTTTAAAATTTTTTTTTTCTGAAACTTCTTAAATTAACAAAAACAACCATATATAACAAATTATAGAAAAATATTTTTTCCAATTTTTTATTGTACTTTGGGAATTGGAACTGGGAAAAATTGGAAAAATTTTTTTATAATTATTTTTATTATTTTTTAAATTAAAAATAATGAATAATAATAAAAATAATATTTTTTTAAATACTTCATAGAGGACTGTCAATTATGATTTTTAAAAAAAAAAATTCCTCAACTAATTATTTGAACAATAGAAATATAAAAAAAACATTATAAACAATCAAAAATTGTTATTGAGGATTTTTTTTTTCAAAAATCATAATATTTGTAATATAAAATGAAAAATATTATTTTTAAAAATTGAAAAATAATTTTTTAAAAAATTTATAACAAAAGTATGAATATTTTTTGAACTTTTATGGCGTGATCTTGTTAACTATGTATATAAGAAAGGCTCTACGAATCGAAAAATTTTTACGACAATTATTTAAACATTTTTTTTTCATTTCCAATTAAGACAGAAGTTCGAGAAAATTTTGTTAGTTAACAATCGTTTAACTTGTTGAAAAATCAACTTTAAGTAAAATTTCTAACGGGAATAAATTATTTATAGTGTTCCGAATACACCATAATTTTTTTCAAATATAAAAAAAAATATTTAATACCTTAAATAAATTAATTAATGTGTCGTACTCGCTTTTGACGCCGCGCGCGCAACCTAAAAATGTCGCTCGGAGACCCATTTTCAGCGTCAAATTAAAATTATAAATAATGGAGATAGAGTTCCGAGAGCTGGGAGTTTTTTATTGGAAATTTCCTCTTCTTTCAGAATATTTTTTTTAAATATTAATAGTTTATGAAATATTGGCAAAAAAAGAAATGCCATTTTTTTCATCTTCAATTGTTTATAACTTTTGCAATTTTTTATGTGTTAATACACGCTTTTGGCACATTTTTCTAGGCGTTATCCCGGATCCAATGAGCTATCGCACATAATTTTAAGAGCAGTATCTCTATTTTAGACCATTTGCAACTTGTCGAGTAGACTACACACTGAGTCACAATGATGGCCGATACTATTTTGAAAACATTTCAATACTGTGGCTTTCGTGCGTGTTTTAGTGTTAACTGTGATTCGATAATTGCCTCAAAGCTGTATTGACCTCATCTACCAGTTACGACTTTTTCTACCAGTTCGGACTTTAATCGGATTCTTAACCACTCTAGTTCGTTATAAAATGGCATTATTCACTCGTCATTCACGGGTGAGCAAAAAGTTACATTACACCCTGTATATAAATACTCCATATGTTTCAATTGTCAGTGGATGAAATTAATAGAACAGATCGGAAGAGTGAACTGAACTTTGCCTTCATTTCAAATAATATATTATGTATTGCGTATTGTTCATCATTTACTTCTGAAAGTAATTAAGATTATTATATTCATTTCCATTCATTACACTTTCGCGTTCAGTATGCATTGTAAAATATTACGAGATATGATAAATATATGTCAAGAATTTGTTTTTAATTCACATTTGAAGATGCTATACGAATTGATCGTCCTCAAATTTGAAATCACGAAACTTCTTCACGTTTCATTGCGCGCTCTAGAAAAAAAAAACAAATGAATTATTCGGATCACTATACGCAACGTATAAAATGAAACTGGGTCTCTAGAGTATTAACGCACCTTCAAACCATTAATACCAAATTGGCATTTAAAAGGAAATTAAAATTAAAAAAATTCGTAGTATAACAAACGCATCATATTTTCACTGCAAATATGGCTAGAATCATGAGGAAATTTTTTGAATAATCGTTCGCAACTAATCATCAACTTGGACCATGAATATTGAAACAGCTCGAGCATATTGACTTAAGTCGACATAAGTACAATAAAGAAGTACTTTGTGATAAAAAAACTATCAAAAATATTGACTTCAATCAAGTAAAGTTGTTAGATAAAATAAAGGATTATGAATGCGAGAGGATTCTGCAATGTATTGTGGAGATAATGAAATGGTTCCTAAACAATTATAATTTTCCTTAAATAGACAAAACAATTCGTGACGGAAGATACAGTCAGTTCATTCATTTACTGATTGACTGTCTCTAGATCTGGAATTTGGCTCTATACGTGACTAATCCGAAACATATGCTATGGGAGGTGGAATAATAATTAATTCAACAACTGAAAATGTAGTTTGTTTTCGGAAAATACTGAAACAAATCAATTATATTTGTATTTATTTGAAGATATAATACAGAATATGCATATGCGATTGAAATAACGTCTTGGGAAGGAGTCATGTTGAAAAGGAAAACATTCCCAATCGACAATTGAAAAAAACATCCGCACACAGGGAGAGAAAATCTAGATTTAAAAACTAAGCTATTCCTTGTAATATCAAACAGAAAACAACTACTTTCCTGGCACTATGCCAACGATGAACATTGATCTTCATCTGTTTGATGATATGAAAAGACCATCATTTGAAATAAAATTTCAATTGATCGTCTCCATATAGTTCTCTGAGTCTTCATCTAGGTTTCATTGAAAAACTCATCTAGTCATAAAGACAGAAGACAGGAAGAATTTCTCAAGAAAAATGCATGTTAGAGTGGCGTCTCCAAAGAATTTTTGTTGACGAAAACCTATTTCGCGCTTCAATAATTTCGTTCAAATGTGGAGGATAACCTTGGGTTTCGGTTGAAAAATTACTCCTATCGCAATATGTCCCCAAATTAATGTAACTTCTGCATAACTGGAATTTGAAAGAAGGACTTCATGATGGTTTGGAGACTGAATACGATATATTAGGAACTCTTTTCCCAAGAGGGTGAAATGCCTCATTGAGAGGAATTTATTCAGTATAAAAAAAGGTTGCTATTTTCAAATGAAAGGTTTGCACAAAAATTACTTTTGCCCTACGTATATAGTCTTGGTTTTCGAAGTAATCTACCTATAGGATAAGATACCCTCCAAATATTATTTACTCTTTTTTAAGGTGGAAGAAATTCTTTATGGACACCTTGAGGTAGTGTGGAAATCCCTGATCCAGATTTACCCACTGAAACCTTCACCCCGTAGGATCGTCTGGCCATGGCCTCCGATGACACTTGAGCCTTCTGGCCCATTGTATCCTCCCTGATAAGAGTACAGGTCCGGGAGATCTCAGTTGATCTGCTACACATTGCTCTCCACTTGTCCCTCCCAGACCTTTCATTTCACCATGTTATATCCATGGTTCCCGATTAAGGGCCCCTTCAAAGACCCTCCTAGCAACTGCAAGTACTGTCGTCGCTACCTACAGTGCTGAAGGTTCATCCGGACGGCACCAATCATTTGTTCAGCAACCTAAAGCGTACCCTTCCAATCTCGTAGAACGCTCGGAATCACATTCTCTCCAGTGCCCTGAAAGAAGAGTTGTCCTCACTCCCTTACGGTATTTTGGCGGCATTTGTTCCCACGAGTGAGTTGGGGAAAAAACGGGTTGCTCCAGCCCTGTGGTGCCCCTTGCACGGGGCTTAGGCTGATTATACCGAGATTTCACCCTGTTTCTTGGAGGTTCCGTTGCGGCACCGTTTCTTCCGAGACCCCGTTGCCATACAGCCGTCGCCAAGTCACTCACAGCACTAACCAAGATAGAAGTGGAGAAGACTCCAGTCGGATAAAGAAAAATAATTGATTTTTAATTGTTTTTAACCGCCAACTTAGTAGCAAAGCAACCCTCGGAAGTCAGAGACTTGTGTGAGTTCAGAAGACGGAAACCTTACCTTAGCTTTTTAAGTGTCATCCGGAGCACTGCTCGGCTGGTAACCGTGGACAGTCCGAAGGATTGATATCTAGGTACCAATAATGTTCGGTTGGTCACCTATCTCCTCCCGCTCAAAGAAACTACAGAAATAAATTTGTATTTCCATGGCTGTGCCGAGATTTGAACTCGAACCATCTGGACATCAGCCAGCGCCTCTACGCTCACGACTACCAGCCCAGGAATTATTCTTGGGAATACTCAGCACCATGGCTGTCTTCAATACTGATACCAAAGTAGTTCATTGAGACAATTAAAGCTCCATATCGAAAGCCCTTCAAATAAACTGATGGAAGAAATTCTGTCAACAGACGGGAAACCAAGACTGTGACTAGGCTACTAACGTGACACAATCACCTGCAGAGGCACATGAAACGCATCCGGATAACGGATGATCCCCTGTGCAGACGCTGCCTGGAAGATGGGGAGACATCATGACACATCCTAAATTGGTGCACCAGAAGACTTTATTCTGAACTCAAAGGATGTCGAAGAGATTCAGCCGCATAAACTGCAGAGTTTCGCAGGAAAATCGGCGCACATTATGCCCGAGCATTCGTGGATTGGATTCCCTAGAACCAACTTACCTTGTGTCAAGAAGAAGAACACCCCTGAAGTGTGCAACGATTGCTCAATCCATCTGACAGAAACGAGTAAGCACGCTAATTCATAACGCTTCTTAGGGTTGGCTCGGTAACTCCCACTCAGAAAATAAATTGATTGATTTACAAACCGATCATTTTACTCATCATTTTCTTTTAATTTTGATGGAATGCGTATAACGATATAATAACACACAGTTTATCATTCATTAAGCGTATTTTTATACTTAATTAAGAATAGTATTACTTCATGAAACAATAATGCGATGGTTCGCTATCGTTTGAAAAAATTACTTGTGGTACCAGGTTTTTGAGGAAAGAAATAATATTGATCTATCCTATGCCTCCCGAATATCACATCGAAAACCACGAATATATATTTTTCTGAAATGTTATGAAACAATAATTCAGTATAATACCCTTGATCTCTATCTCTATCTAACAGAGGAAATAATTGATTTTTTGTACATTTTCAGAGCCAGTTCATCAATTATTAGTACCGATCTGGTATCCATTTCATACTTTTTTTTTCTAACGTCGAATTGGATTCAATATAAAATGTATCATGGGTTACCTCTCATAATGTATCTGGAAAAATGTATTCGCAATTAACTTATTTTCAGCGTTCTATATGGAATAGAAAAACTATCCATATTAAATTGAAAATAGGTTACTTCGAATTAATGTAATAATGTAAACATTTCAACGGTGATATATTCTGCAGACTGAAACGAAACATAAAAGTCGGATGGAAATGAAATGAATTAGTATAATTCAACTCCCGAGACATATATGTTGCGTCGATTCTATGACACCATTTATAAATCAATCACGTATAGCTTGTAACAATTGTCGCACCTCGTATTAAATAATGTTTTACGTTGATGAGTGTTAAATAAAACATTCGTTCATTTGATATTCATGGTATGGTTCATTTCGGGTATTTCAGGAGAATAACAAATCACTTGAACTCTCAAAAAATCTAGTTTTCCTCACTAAATACCTACTTATCGCCTTATACTATTCTTTCGGGGTCAACAAGAGGTAATAAAAGTGTACCAAAGCTGACGTGAAGAATATATACATAACCGACTGCTTTCCAAATGAAAATATTTTCCCCATATATATATATATATATATATATATATATATATATATATGTATAGGGTGTAATCTACCCTCTTGCACACCCGTGAATGACGAGTGAATAATGCCATTATATATATATATATATATTACAGTGATTGAAAATTCGAAAAAAAAGTTCAGAAAGAAAACAATTTTTGTGAAAATTAGTCCAAATTTTGTGAAACGCGAAACAGCAATAGTTTACTAGATTTTTTTTCATATTTTTTCTGGCTTATTAATGACCGTTAGTAAAAATTTCAAAGGGAAAATCTATTTATTTGATGTTGGACTATCAACTGTTAGCGGATGTGCAAGAGAGTTAATTACTCCCTGTATATATATATATATATATATATATTGTTTGTTTGTTTTTAACCGCTTTCTTAGTTGTTTGACCAACCCTCAGAAGTTAATGAAAACTTGTACGAGTTAAGATCACGGGGACCTTACCTTTTATCGTGGGATCCGAAACCACTCTTGGGACCTTGAAAAAATGTTTCACCAGCTGCGGGAATCGAACCCGCGCCAGGTGGAAACAGTTGACACAAGACCGACGCTCGTTCCACTGAGCCACAAGCCCCGTTTATTATATATATATATATATATATATATATATATATATATATAGGGAAATTTATTTAAATTCACAACATGTTTCGCTAACACAGTACCTTCTTCAGGTGAATATGCAATAAACCAGATATTACAATGATAAACATTTATATACCACCCAAGATCATTCATTATCAGTAATTACCTCTATGGAGAGTACCGACACAATCTCACAAAATAAATCCTCAATTATTATGATTACTATGGTTTATTCCATGTTCTAGTTTAATCTTTTTCTGGGAACACAAACTCAAAAGTGGGGAATTATTCAAATCAAGTTGATCGTAAAGTATATGTTTGAATTTTTGCACCTATTGATTTCTGATGTTCCCAAACGATTCAGTTAAATACCTTTATTTTCTACATGTTAAATTTGAAAATCATCATTGAAACAATGGTTTTCTTGTAAAAGGTTATTGTAATATGCTGAATTTGTTTTTTTTTACATAACATATATGATTCTTGACATGATTTTTGGGTAACCTTCCACAGTCTGAAAATGAAAATATAATCAGGAAAATCTATACAAGTGTAGAAAGGGCAAACTGATTAGTTCACCCCGATAAGTTATTGCGTTCACCAAATTATATTTCCTATGGAAAAATGATTCAATTTGTCAATAACTTGCCGTTTTCTGGATTTGCCTATCAAAAAATTTTTAAAAATTCAAAGATACTTCTCTATATAGTTTTTGCTTGACGTTTCGGGGACTATATCTGCCCCCGTTCTCAAAATCTTCTAAATCTCCTTTGATTGTTTTATAATTTGGATTTTTGCTCGCAGAGTCTTTTTTGCTTTTTCAACTGACGGATGTCAATTGAGATCTGCCAAAAAAGTTTGAGATTGACGTATTGCTCATTTGATATATGGGGTGTTGTTCGGATCAGTTTATTAGCATTCTACCATATCTCACTTCCTCTCGAGTAGAGTAACCATGTATGATCCATTTCAACAGAATTTGTTGAAAGCAGTTGTTATGGAAGAAGAATACAGGCCGTTTTTCAATTTTCTCCTCTCTTGATGTGGTTCTTTCATCAAGATTTTGTCCTATTCCATTCAATCGTATGATCGCCATTGGATGTGAGGATATGTTCTGCAATTTTGTCCAGTTACTTGTCGATTTCTGATGTAACTCTGATGTTCACTTTGGCGCACTTCAATGGTCTTGATGTTTCACCTATATAACTATCACCACAAGAACAAGGTATGTTGTAAACACAATTTTGGTACTTTCTTCTGCGTTTTTGGTTTTGTTTGTGTTAGTATAGATCTCAGTGTGTTTGTTGTTCTAAATGATGTTCTCACATCATACCTATGTCCAATTCGTTTGATCTTTTCAGATAATCCGGGGACATAAGGTATTATGTTGGTTGTGAAATGTGTAGGTGGTGGGATTATCTGAAAAGATCAAACGAATTGGACATAGGTATGATGTGAGAACATCATTTAGAACAACAAACACACTGAGATCTATACTAACACAAACAAAACCAAAAAACGCAGAAGAAAGTACCAAAAATTGTGTTTACAACATACCTTGTTCTTGTGGTGATAGTTATATAGGTGAAACATCAAGACCATTGGAAGTGCGCCAAAGTGAACATCAGAGTTACATCAGAAATCGACAAGTAACTGGATCAAAAATTGCAGAACATATCCTCACATCCAATGGCGATCATACGATTGAATGGAATAGGACAAAAATCTTGATGAAAGAACCACATCAAGAAAGGAGAAAATTGAAAGAAACGGCCTGTATTCTTCTTTCCAATAACAACTGCTTTCCAACAAATTCTGTTGAAATGGATCATACATGGTTACCTCTACTCAGAGAGGAAGTGAGATATGGTAGAATGCTAATAAACTGATCCGAACAACACACCCCATATATCAAATGAGCAATACGTCAATCTCAAACTTTTTTGGCAGATCTCAATTGACATCCGTCAGTTGAAAAAGCAAAAAAGACTCTGCGAGCAAAAATCCAAATTATAAAACAATTAAAGGAGATTTAGAAGATTTTGAGAACGGGGGCAGATATAGTCCCCGAAACGTCAAGCAAAAACTATATAGAGAAGTATCTTTTGAACTTTTTAAAAAATTTTTTTGATAGGCAAATCCAGAAAACGGCAAGTTATTGACAAATTGAATCATTTTTCCATAGGAAATATAATTTGGTGAACGCAATAACTTATCGGGGTGAACTAATCAGTTTGCCCTTTCTACACTTGTATAGATTTTCCTAATTATATTTTCATTTTCAGACTGTGGAAGGTTACCCAAAAATCATGTCAAGAAACGTTGTTCCTCCACAAAAAACCACATTCATTCAATACATATATGATGTTCATGGATCCGATCTCTGAATGTTCTACCAGTTTGGCCGATATATACTCAAGGACATGTTCCACAATTCAATCTCTATACCCCCAATTTTTCAGATTTCGAGTTTGTCTTTATTATTTTTTCTACGTTCATGAAAAAAAAAACTTTATTGAACTATATTTAGTGAGAAAACTGGTTCTTTATTGCATAAATCGAATTCTCTAGGTTATCCATGAAAATTTTGGCAAGTAAAGGACTTGAAGGGTTTCCCATAATTAATCCTTTTGAAGAAAAATGAATTTTGTGTCGAATTGAAAATAATTTAATTATTCCTTGTTTGATATACATGGTTCTTGTCTAATAACTCTCTGACAAGAATCATAGTATTATGCGTGTCTTATGAGTCATAAAACACTACCTGTTTTTTTAATAATAAAAGAGAAACAGGGATTCTAGTAATTTATTGCCACCATTTGTAATTACCAGAACAATTTTTTCTACCTAAAATGGAAGACTGTGAACAAGTCAACTTATTTATTTGTTACATTTACATTTATATTTATATCAATAGACATTTTGCTTATCATTTGTAACATCCTTGGAATTAGTAAGTAAATAGTAAAGTAAGTAAATTTATTCAGGTAAGTATGAGTTTCATCTACAATATCAATTCATAACTAAAACTAGAAAAGAAAAATTATGAATTACAGATCATGTTCCAGGCTGATCTACCTAAGCAAAGCTTGTGTTGTAGTCATCAGCCTGAAGTTGTGAAGTTTATACATATATTTTGAATGAATGAAAATTTGAGAAGAAAAAAGAGTTATATACAATGTGAAGATCAAATTTGTTGTGATGAGGGAGAGAGAAGGGTGTTTTTTTCTTTTAGTCAAGTTCATACACGGTTTTTAGTTTGTTATAATTCATGTTTACAAATTCTTTGAGTTTAGATTTCATTTTGAATTTATTGGGGATGATTCTGATATCTATAGGGACTAGGTTTAACAGTTTTGGCCCAAAGTATGATATGAATCTCTGCGTGTGGGTTACAGAGAGGAGCATTTGTTTTCTGTTCAGATTTAGCACGTGTGTTGTATATATGGCTTATATGAGAGATGGGATTGTTTTGCATCCATATTAGGCAGTGGTAGGTATATAGTTTTCTTACTTCAAATAAGCCAGATTCTTTGTAAAGGTCTTCAGTTGAGTATCTTCTATTTTTCTTAAAAATTATTTTTAATATAGTATTTTGCATAACTTCAAGAACGTGTAATAATGTTTTACTAAGACCACCCCATATAATGAAGTCGATAAATAATCAAAACTCACATAATATATAAAACATTTGTCATAGAAACAATATCATAACCTCAAAAAATATGTTCAATACATATTCGGCATCTGTAATATACATCAAATAAACCCTCAATTTAAAAAAAATCTTCGTGTTCATAACATACCCGTTGTGGATAAAACTATCTATTGCATTTCAGGTATTATTGGCATATGGAACACTTGGGAAAAGCAAACACTTGTGATGCTTTTTTAATATGGCAAATAAGACACTCATACGATAGATATTATGTACCCCAAGGTGAAATGAAGACTGGAACGTTCCAATAATTTTTCTCACAGCTAAATATTTCAAGTTTTCCAAAGAATATTACGACAAAAACCGAAACACGGCATATTATTATAAATTATTGAAATATAAGTTGACAATAGATATTGCCTTTCAATAGTATGTTCATAAATACCGAATAAACATATCCTGAACAAAAATTTAAAAAAAATATGGAAAAGCTTTTTTTAAGTCAATGAATCATTATATCGGCAAGTGCTGAATTCATTTGGGGCGACAAAAGCATACGTACCGGCCCTGACCTCATTACAAAAGTCTGTGAAAGAAATTAATTAATGACGAGTTAACTTTCATTCGGCTTTCAATTATCTGTTCAATGTGTATTGAAAGAAAACTGATCGAAATCGATGGAGTGAAATGACATTGTACTCTCATATTTGGATCTTTATTTGCAATGGAATGATCATTGGTATTGATTTGAAAATTAACTATTTTCCAGAACTTTGCGACATATTTTCGAAATGAAATGAATTATTCGTATTGTGTATAAAATCTACTTATTATTTATATCCCAGACAAATATGGGAATGAACTGAATTAATTGCTTAGTGGAAATAGAACATTAGAAATGTTTTTGCTGAGATAGGTTGACTGTTACTTTATTCTGGATATATTCCATTAAATTTCATCTCAGAAGACTACTCACCCTTATCGTTACTTCTACCTCAGAAAATAACCTCTTCCATACTCGAGATATTAGGCACATTTTTTTTAATGTAACCAATTTTACGACCAAGACAAATATTGGTGATTTAATGGTTTTGACATACATTCCAAATAAAATACCATCAAATTAACAATTTTTGCGTCAGAGTTATAAATTAATACACCTAATTCAACACACTGTTGAGTTATCAAAAAATTAATTCGAACGAATTGAAATGTCATTTCCAATATTCACCATATTTTCAGGTAATGAGTATCTAAAACTTACGGGTCCAATCTTGGTCGGTTGAAAAATTACCTCCAAGATTGTTTAGCCATATGTTGCTCTGTTTATTAGTTATGAAATGCAAAAGCGTTAACCGTCATCTTTTTCAAATGCAGAATATAATCGGATTTTATTGATAACTAGCTGAAACCCGCGACTTCGTCCACGAAAAATTAATTTTTTTCCTATCTTTTTTTTGTGTTATGCTTGTGACTTTGCCCGCTTCCCGTTATCCGTTGTCCGTTATCTCGTTATGCGAGTTATAGCAAAATGGATGGTGCGAATATATTCTCCGTGTTCAAATATCTGTGTATACCAATTTTCATGGCGATCGGTTGAACGGTATAGAAGTTGATGAGCTGCAACGCCATCTAGTGGCGAGTTGAAGTAGATAGCATAAAAACCTTCTCCATAAAAATCACGCATGGTGAATCGGTCAAACGGTGTCGGAGTTTATCAATCCCATACAAATATACCAATATCCATTTTCATTATTAGAAGCTATTTATTATTATAAGATTTTATTTAACTTGCTTCGTTCATATGTCATTCTGTGATTCTTTCAGGTTCAAAATTTGTAATCCATTTTTGGAGCAATTGCCGACATCTGATTGAGCTGAAATTTGGCAGGTGTTCATAATTTTGGCGACAAAACATTATGAAATTTTTGTTAGAGAGAAAACAAAATGGTGGCTCTAAGATGGTATGTAAGGGAATTCAAAAATTCAAGATGGCGGTTACAAGATGGCGAACACGTTTTGTGATTATGTTCCGATTTGATTCAAAATTGGTATGTGGGGGTTTTCGGAGTCGGAGATGATGAATTTTCCTTCAAAATTCATAACCAAAAGACCTTTATGCTGGTGTTCCAGGAAATTACCGATTGTGGCCTTATCTAGTGCCGAGGCAGAGTATATTGCCGCTGTAGATTGCACTAAGGAGTTAATTGATTTAAAATCAATCATTGACGAGCTTACAAATCGAAATGTGACCATCAAGCTGAATATCGACAATCAAAGAACCATGAAATTATTACGAAATGGGCAGTTTGATCAAAGGAACAAACATATTGATGTCCACTATCATTTTATCAAGGAAAAAGTGAATGAAGCAGTCATACAAAACCCCTTGCATATTGCAAGTTCGAGAAACAGAGCAATTCCTCAGTTTCCAAGATTTGATTCATTCAGTAATTCATTATTTGGAGAAGGTGTTGAGGATAATAATAAAAATTACGTCTATACGAAACATATTGTATATTTTAGTAAAGTTCGTTGTTATAGATTACTAATGAAGAAAAGTATAGTATTGTTTTATAATTGGAAAATTAAGAGATTTCTATTTGAAAAAGGAAACATAACTTTCGCAATGCGTTAAACTGCCATAATTTTCAATCTAAATCATAGCACTATACGCGTAAATCGATTGAAAAACGAAATTCCTGCATTGCAGTTAACAATGAATGTCCTTTTTGAGTAACAATTGTCAGTTCAAAGTGACAATTGTCACTTCTAAGTGACAATTGTCAGTTCAAAGTGACTACTGTCACTTAAAATTGACAATTGTCAGGTCAAAGTGACAATTGACACTTCAAAGTGACAATTGTCAGTTCAAAGGGACAATTGTCACTTCGAAGTTAAAAACATTTAATGTCCCAATCTTATTGTAAAACCTCTTGGAACTTTTGTTTTTCTGACGTCTAATTTTAGTTTTGAAGCGGGATATAGGTGATCTATCTATATCATTCATTTTTAACTTCCATAATTCACCTCTTCGACATGCACCACTGAGTGTGATAACTATTACAACCTACAATGATAAATATTGAATTTGTATCGTAAAATATGAAAATGTTTCTCTAAAAATTACCTTTGTTAATTGGTATATGTCGTCCGGCGCTTCTTTTATAAATTGGTCTATTTCTTCGGATGTCAGAATCCGTGCTTTTTTCCCAAAATATCAGTCTGATTTTCATTTATGAAAAAGCTCGTAATTTTGCATACATCAATATGTCAATACCATGATTAATATTAATAGTC
This sequence comes from Gonioctena quinquepunctata, assembly GCA_018342105.1. NCBI lineage: Eukaryota > Metazoa > Arthropoda > Insecta > Coleoptera > Chrysomelidae > Gonioctena > Gonioctena quinquepunctata. The sequence continues at coordinate 125,357 of JAFIRS010000068.1, forward strand.
GACTTTAGCATTGAATATATTGACCACATAGTAGAAGCTTTTCTTGTTTTGGATAGTTCTTCAAAATATGCCATGAATTTTCAGAAACACTTTCAGTTTTATATTTTTTCTACCAATCCATGAATTGTTTGTATGTAGTTTCATATTTTCACAAGCTTTTATTTAACTTGTTCGTTCGTATGTCATTCTGTCCGGGTCAAAATTTATATGTTTCAGATGTTCTAAATGTTACTTAGTGTTCTACTGTCATAATTGATATTACTGTTTTTTTTTATATATTTACACAACTTAGTACCCAACTGTTTTCTGACTTGACATAAATGTAATTTACATAACATGTTCAAATAAATCTATCTATCTATATATCTATCTATAATCCCTTTTCAGAGCACTTGCCGACATCCGATTGAGATGAAATTTGGCAGGTGTTCATAATGCACTGTTTATGAAATTTCTGTTAGAGAAAAAACAAACTGGCGGCTTCAAGATTACGCACGAGTTTTGTGATTATGGTACGATTCGAATGTGGGGGTTTTCGGGGTCGGAGATTATGAATTTTTTGTCAAAATTTATAAATTTAAGATGGCGGCTCGAAAATGACGAAGGAATTTTGTTATTATGGTCCGATTCTATTCACAAATTTGTATGTGGAGGTTTTCGGAGTCGGTGATTATGAATTCATGAAATTGAAATGGCAGCTCATAGAATTCTTGTTATAGAAAATAAACAAAATGGCGCTCCAAGATGGCGGACGAGATTTGAGTTTATGGTCAGATTCGATTCAAAATTTGTAAGTGAGAGTTTTCAGGTTCGAAGATTATGAATTTTTCTTCTAAATTCATTAAATCAAATTGGCGGCTCCAATACGGCAAATGATCTCTGTGTTTATGGTCCGATTCTATTCAAAATTGGTATGTGGGTGTTTTCGGGGTCGGAGATTATGAAGATTATTGATTTCTAGTTAAAATTCAGAGTTTGAAGATGGAAACTCGAAGATGGCGGATAAGCTAATCTTTAGATTTTTAGTGCATTTGAATAAAAGCTTGTTTTCAAAAATTGTTTTTATTAATTATTTTATTCTCTTGAGTTCAATGACAATGAATTAACTTGTTCTTTTGGTTTCTGGAAGAGTATTTTCAAATTCAGAACTATCGCTATCCATTTTAGTTTAATCTTATTTTAAAAATTAATAAAACAGGAATATTTCATAATAATCTTATTTTTGACCTTTGTGGGCATATTCAGATGACTCGATAAACAAGTTGGTCGATTGCCTAGCAACATGTAGTATGTTTGGGTATTCGAGACAACAATGATGTCTGTGATTTTTCTTCAGAATATTATGGAACCGTACATAAAGGAATATTCCGGCACAGAAATGTCACTTTCCAGCACACTTATGTCATATTTCAATTATTGGGAGGATTGATCAAGTTTGCGAACGTCAAACTATGCAGAAAAGCGTGTTTCGAAGTATATGGTTGTGGAAAAAACAAAGATTTCAATTTTTGTTTGTAAAACCCTGCAAGTACTTGATTCTGAGTTTTTTGTGATGAATTCGTTTATGTGTATTGTGCTTCTTCTGTTTTGCACCTATTCGCCATAACATAAAAACATTGGTTTTTGTGAATGGTATAAATATGCTTTATTTTTGCTGCGGAATGTATCCCAGCGGTGTGGTCCTCACGTGTTATTCCGAATCAGTGAATTATCGTATTGAAAATTAAAAACACTAATTTGCCATATTTGCAATTCAAATTACTACATCAGTTATGAATTGGCAGACAAATATAAAAAACAAATTTTCCGTCTCACATTTATAACCATTACATCATATTCCTCTCCATACTACTGCGCAATATTTGAACTTCGAAAATAAACATCACCGGTAAATGAGCAAATCGTGATTTCACATATGGAAACTGAGATTTGATGTCCCAATACCCTTTAGTACCCATCTCTCCAAACAACGAGAATTTATAGTGTATTAACTAACCTGCAATCACGGTGAATACGTTAAAATCGATCAAAATGAATGCAGATTTTCTGGTTTCTCAATAACTTATAACAATATTATGAGAACAGTAGAGATGAACTCGAAAACTACTCAACCATACTACAGTACAGTAAAAGTGAAGGAAATTGGAAACAAGTATTCCGGATGCATATTAATGAATGCGATATCTTGGCTTTCAGAAAGACATTAAATGTGGCATGAAAGAATTGAGAAGATCGAAAAATAAATTGAATTTTAACATTAATAATGAGGAACCATATTGGGTCCAATCCTATTTATAATTCATATAAAATATAGAATTACCTTTGATGGTTTCGCAGACGACACTGTCGTTATTTACGATGATGATACTTGATGAAAGAGATATAGGAAATCTAATTGAATGTTTTGGACGAAAAGTACTTTCGATAACTTATGAAAAAAAATGTTTCGTTCCCTTTTCTTGTTACGTCACAAATTGATGTACGTTCTGATGAAACTATCACCATACAAAGAGCCAGTAACGTTGAAATATCTTGACATAATAGTTCATTGTCATTTTAGGTGAGATAAACATCTGATACAAGTCTGCAAAACTCTTCGTTCGCTCCTGTATAAGTTCGAACACTCTCAGCGAATACTGGACTGGAAATATCTCAAAATTCTTTATCATTCATTGGTGGAAACACTTGCCGAATCTTGAAGTTATTCAAAAAAATTTTGGAAAATTATATCATCCAAACCAATCAGATACTCATCCGATCTTATATTTACAGAAATGGAAGTTATTTTTTTTTTTTTATGTTCTGGTTCCCACGAAAAGGGATATCCTGTAATGTTCAGAGAACATCGTGGGAACCAAGGGAAAGAAGGTAGGAGTTGGTGTTCTTCTTAAATTTCTGGAGGTTGTATGCCTCGGGGAACACCTCCCTAGGCAATGAGTTCCAAAGCCTCGCTGTTCGTTGGATGAACGAGTCTTTGGAAAGTGATGTTCTGCAGGTCTCCAAAGTGACCATGAAGGGGTGTGATGACTGAACTTGACGGGTTAGTCTCGAAGAGACTGCCAAAGCAGGAACGATTGTTGATATTTCAGAAGAGCATCGCCCATGAAAATATCTATAAAATCGCCAACTTTTCTACGGTGTTCCAGACAAGTGAGCGAGTTTGTAAGCGAGGCATCACCGACGAGACGAATTGCCCTTTTTTGGACAGAATCCAATAGCCTCAGGATATGTTTAGGTGCCGCGCTCCAAATATGGGAACAGTATTCCAGGACAGGTCGGATCTGTGCCTTATAGATCATAAGCAGCTGAGTGGGGGTGAAATAGCTCTTGGCACGAAACAAAAAACCAAGTTTTTGGGATGCACTTTTGGCAATGGACCTCACGTGATTTTCCCAGGAAAGGTTATTGCTGATAGTAATACCAAGCATCGATATGGATGACTTCAGTGGTATGGTTACTCCTGACAAAGTTATGTTAGGCACAGTGAGATCGGCTTTTCTAGGGAAAAGACATGATTGTGTTTTGTTTGCATTGAATTCTACCAAGTTATAAGATCCCCACTCGAGAATTGTTGCTAAGTCCATATTTATATTATTCACATTTCTTCCTCGTTCATTTCTGGTTTCACAGGCTGATATGGGGGCCCTGGAAGAGAAAGCGGTATGGAGAGTCCTATCATCGGCAAAGCTGTGTACTGGACATGAAGTTGCTTTCAACAGGTCGTTGATGTGAAGTAGAAATAGTGTTGGTGCGAGAATAGATCCTTGCGGAACACCAGCATTTATGAGTAGAGTGTCAGATGAAACTCCATCGACCACTACATGGAGAACCTGTTTGAGAGAAAACTAGCAAGCAGAGAACACAGCTGAGGGGCAAGCCATAAGACGGAAGCTTGGCGAGAGTCCCTGGTGCCAAACTCGATCGAACGCCTTGGAGATATCTAATGCCAAAGCTTGAGTTTCTCCATATTTTTCAATAGATAGCTGCCATATATGTGAGACGTAAGCGAGCAGGTCACCAGTTGATCTCTGATGGCGGAAGCCATATTGCCTATCGTTGACAATTCCTGAGTCTTCCAGATATTTCATGAGCTCGATGTTGATGGCTTTTTCCATGACCTTTGAAATAATAGATAGCAGTGCGATAGGTCTGTAGTTGCTAGGTCGGGCCTTTTTGCCTTTTTGGGGACTGGCTGTACTCTTGCAATTCTCCAATTGGACGGAAATACCCCCAAATTGTAAGAGTGGTTGAACAACTTGCAAAGAACAGGTGTTAGTTCGGGGCACATTTCTTGAGAACAATCGGCGGGATTCCGTCAGATCCACAGGCTTTGTTGGTGTTGAGACCCAGCAAAATCTTTCTGATAGTACGTTGGCGAAAGGTGATCTCGGGCATGTGACTGTCAATAGGTGTAATGTTCGGGGTTGTTTTCCGATGAATCCCGAGTGGAATTTCCAGCAAATAGGTGGGCAAAGATATTGGCTTTTTCCTGGGCAGTCGTTGCTAGTGTTCCATCTTCTTTGGTTAGAGGAGGAAATGAGCTGGAAGTGAAGTTTCTTCCCACAGCTTTGGCGAAAGACCAAAATGAACGGGATCCGTTAGGACATTCAGCAAGTTTTGATCTTATTTTGGCATTGTGGGCATCTTTTGAGCATTCTATTGTCTCTTTGCATATGCCTCTAGCCTCGACATATGCTGCTATGGTCTCAGGGCCCGGATTTTTTAGCCATCGATGGTATGCTGCCTGTTTGGAAGCCACAGCTCTAGAGCAGTTTCTGTTAAACCAGGTCTTATGGGATGATGTTCTTCTTTCGGTATTCGGTATGTAAGTTTGCATCCCCAACATGATGATTTCAGAAATTGTCTCAGCACATCGTGTTGGATCTACTGAAGAGAAACAAACTCTCTTCCATGGAAACGCTGAGAAAAACATACGAAGACCTTCCCAGTCGGCCGAATTGTAATGCCACATGAGACGGGGTGGTATTGTGCAGCTCGATGGTAAATGGAAAGAGCATATTGTGGAGATGAGGGTGTGATCAGAGTTTCCAAGTGGGGCACAAACTTCTATTCTATACGGGTCAGGATTGGTGGTGAGGAAAAGATCTAGTGTATTGGCAGACTGGTTGTTGACATCAGGGATGCGGGTTGGTAGCTCGACCAGTTGTTCTAGACCATGAGTGATGGCGAAGGCCTCGGCTTGACGACCCGCATCATCTGTTTTGTTAGAGAATTTGAGCCAGGCAGCGTTATGTACATTAAAGTCTCCCATGATTATGGTTTCCAGCTGTTGGATGGTTCTCCTGAATGTAGTCCAGTTTGAGTGATAAAAACTCAAAGAGGTCGTTATATGAAGGTTCATTAGGTGATAGGTAAAGGCAGCAGAGGAATTTAGTCAGTTTGGTATCAGATAGCTTGAACCACATCACATCAAAGTCTTTCGGTTCCAAACTCTCTTCACGCTGGCATGAAAGGTTAGCCTTAGCGTAAAGGCAGACTCCACCTTTGAACCTGAATCGAGAATGGAGTTCGTAACCAGGACAAAGCATATGGACCTTGTTGGTGGACGAGTTTACTTGTGTTTCTGTTAGAGCCAGAATATCCGGTTTTTTCGTCTGTAGGTGATGGTGGACGTCATTGATGTTCTTGTTGAGTCTGCGGATGTTGCAAAAATTAATCTTTAATGTTGAGTCCCCTCGAGTACCTCTCGCCCGGAAATCCGAATGGAGAGGTATTTTGCTTCCGGAGTGTTTTACTCTAGGAGACTTCATCATTATTACTATTAGGATGCACCTGAAAATAAAGGAGGAATTGGGGAAAAGGAAAGAGGGAGACCGGAAAGTATCGACCGAACACTGAAACATGGAATGATCCATTTCACAGCACACAAAGTCGATATGGTGGTATTTCACCGGGCGATGAGACCATCTTCCACCTACGGTTATCCTTTTAGTCGCCTCTTACGACAGGCAGGATTTACCATGGGGCTATTCTAAAGCCGACCCCATACAGCTTGATTCACGTCAGCATTATCATCATCATGAAATTGTGATAAAACAATTCAAAAGTAGAGTCATTAACCATGAATACCAAACGGGTCTGAAAACCAATAAAGCTCTGAAAATGGCATCATCCCGAAAGAGAATAGGGCGGAGAAATCATATTTTTTTAGCTAGTGGATTTTATAGCTTACTCCTAAGTGGAATCAAAGAAGTTTCAAACATATATTTTTTCAAAAAAAAAAGAGACTAAATATTATATTATTTCTCCAGAACGTATGGTTATCCATTTATTGTTTGATAATTGAAATATTTAATAGCTTCTAGACCTGTTCATTATTATTATTAGAATTTGTTCCCTTCATTGTGTTATTTAAGATTCAATAATTTAATGTTAGTATCATTTTAGCATATTCAATACAATTTCATTTATATTAAAATTATTTCAGCTAATTCAACAGTATATTATTATATAATTTTCATATATAAAAATTCAATTGAACTTGGTTTAAAATGTCAATAATTTAGGATGAGTAACTCGCCCACGCGCAGGTTCTGCCTTAGTGGATATCTATTCATTCGAAAATATATTTTACCAGTATATACTATCCTACCATACTCCAGGAATGTTCACTTGAAGATGTCTGATTTTTTTAAATTTTTAATAAACTTATTATTATTATGTCTGACCCTGGATTTCGAAGCTCCGACCCATTCGGAGGGGCGCGCTGGATACATAAGCCAATGACCTTTCCCCCCCCATCCCCAACCATGGGGTGAGAGATCATAGAGTCCGAGAATCATGAGTCCTGAGCGGACGTAACGATCCGAGAATGACTGCCTTCTGCATACGATCGGCTAGGGATTCTGCCGATTTACAACATGCCGGTATGATCTTCAGATTTGATAGTAGCGCTTGCCTCATTCCACCTAGGGCCCCTATAATCAGAACCACTATCTTCACAGAATGGTCTGCCGAGATTGAAGAGTAGTTTTTGATATGTCGTCCGTTTCTCCTCCTCTTTCCGTACGATATTCATCTCGGCCGGGGCCGAAAACTTATTGACGTATATCGTTTTCTGCTGGCAATCGAGGAGGACTACATACCAACTGCATGGCAAAAAGTGAAACAGATCTTTCCCAAAGTGGGTAGAGTGACAGACCTAACACCAAAGTCATACAGACCCATCATCTTTTCTTAAAAAAACATTGGAGAGATTGCTAGACAGATACATCAGGGACAAAATACTGAAAGAAAACCCTCTGAGTAATCGTCAATACGCATACCAACCTAAAAAATCAACTGACTCCGCGTTCGACGACCTAAACAGGCTCATCTCAAAGTCAATACAGGACAAAGAAATAGCCATGACAACCTTTCTAGACATAAAAGGAGCATTCACCAACGCCACCACAGACGCACTAGTGGATGCACAAACTAGAAGAGGGGTTCCGCCAAGCCTATGCAGATAGATAACGACCAGTCTAGAGAGAAGGATAATCACATCCACTCTAGAAAAGGACACCATCATCGCAAAAGCAGGCGGAGGCTGCCCACCGCTACTGTGGGCAACTCTAATGGATGATTTCATACGAAGGCTGGTCCAAGAAGGCTTCCATTTTCTGGGATATGCAGACGACCTAGCGATAGTCGTCGGAAGCCGGTTTACGGGAATAATCTCAGAAAGAACACAAAGGGCCCTAAAAATCGTGGATGATTGGTGCAAAAGAGAACAGCTATCAGTCAATGCTCAGAAAGCACAAATTGTTGCTTTCACGAAAAAACGAGCGCTCAAGGCCAGTACTGGAGGGAACAGAAATTACATTGACCAAAGAAGCAGAAGGGTAGTTTTTGAAAAGTTCATTCAACAAAAATCACCGAAAAAGCTTCCATAGCACTAGGCAGGTGCGGAAGGATGTGTGGCAAAAACTGGGGACTCAGCCCCAAGAGGACTATATGGCTATAGACAAGGGTAGTCAGGCCCATGATAACATATGGGCCGTGATGGAGATCATTCTGATCCTACCACCATAACATATTTACATACAGGAAGAGGCAAGAGCTGTCACCTTCGGACTGATGCAAGTGCCATCAGCCATCATCAAACCCTAGACAGAATATCAAAGGCTAGAAAAAGAGCTAAGGGCTGATCCATCTGAAGGAATGCCCAGCGATGCCATGATAATTAAATGCAACTTCAATAGAAAATATGAAGTTAATATACCAGAAAGATAAAACTGGAGCACCCATCAGCGTAGCATCAATCACAGACGGCTTGAAGACCGAAGAAGGAGTCAGAGCCGGAATAGACGGGCAAAAACCAAGGATAACGATCCCAGTGAGCCTGTCAAAAGACACCACAGTATTTCAAGCAGAAGTAACAGCAATACCCCACTGCATTGGAGAAATAACAAGCAAGATAGGATCGGCCATTCCATTGTGATATTTTTCGACAGCCAGGCAACACTTGAAGCATTGGATGCCACACAAGTTAACTCCAAACTTGTGTGGGACTGTGCCTGTGCTCTGAATGAACTAGCAAACCGTAAGAAAGTGACTCTGGCATGGGTTCCAGGACACAAAGGTCACCAAGGGAACGAACTGGCCAGACAAGGCTCTTCAATGGCATTCTACGGCCCAGAGCCCTTCTGCGGCATGGCAAAAGTATCGGACAGGAAAACAATCAGTGAGAGGGTGTGAAAACAGACCCAAAGCTAGTGGGAATAATCCCCAGGACAGAGGCAGGCAGAAATATTTCTCAGAAAACCATCACCTGCACTAACGGCAGACCTACTGAGCAAGGCAATAGTAGGCATGCTCACAGGACACTGTAAACTCAACAAGCATATGAAAAACCTAGGTCTGGCAAAAGAACCATCCTTTGTACACATCTACAAATCTACATCTACATCAGGCTTGTTAGCTCGTATTTGCCTGAGGGTGGGGAATAAATTCGACACTTCTCATTCACCACAACGAACTCAATATCTTCCGGAGTAAATGGCAGCACTGGTGTCTCGTCAACGCCGTACGAGTGTCGTACGTGGTAGTACAGCACTCGTATCGCCGCGTTATGACAATGGATAATAATAATAATAATAATCATTTATTTTCCATAAGATAATTTACAAAATTATATAGCGATAGTCAAGTTGATGAAGAGAGAGAAAAATTCTCCCACACTATAAAAACATTTTCCTTGTAAAAAGGATCTAAGTCTACTTTTGAACACAGCAATATTATTACTGTTTTTGATCAAATCTGGTAAATGATTGAACATTTTAGGGCCAAGATAGTTTGGGGAGTCGGAAGTTATTTTGAATCTTGCGTATGGAACATGTAACAATTCTCGGTTCCTTGTGTTCAAATTATGAATATTGGCATTCAGTTAAAAATCATTTTTGTTCTGGAATACATATACATATATTTCATATATGAGAATACAAGGCAATGGCAGAATATAGTATTGGATAAATATTGCTCTACATAAGAATGTGTTTGCCACCCTGGCTATACTTCGAACAATACTTTTCTGTGCAATAAACACATTTTTAGACATTGAAGAGAGGCCTCTAGAGTCACCTGAGCATGGTACAAACTTAGCAATTGATCTTTTTTCAGTACAAAACGTAGATTCACAAAGAGGTATATCAAGGAGTTCAATTTTGAAATTAGTTGTTTACAGTGAGCTTTCCAGTCCAGAAACTGATCGAAATGAACACCTAAAAATTTTATAGGATCATGGCTGTTCTCGAAGGTGTAATCGTTAAAATCAAACTGTAGTCGAGGAATGATGTTCTGGCGATGGTGAAATTGAATAATTTGGGTTTAATTGGCATTGAAAAATAGATCATTGTTATTGAAATATTCGGATGCTGAGGCTGAGGTTGCTACATTCCTCAACCATGGAATGGGAACCAGGAGCTGACACAATCGAAGAGAAATCATCTGCATAGGCAGTGTGGTTTATTTCTCCCAGAACAGTTTCGATTTGGTTCACGTATAATATAAATAAAATGGGACCCAAACTAGATCCTTGTGGGACACCCATATTGATAGAAACTGACTCTGAGTCAATCCTTGATGTTCTTTCGTTGTTACAATACTTTAAGAAAACATATTGTTCCCGATTTTTCAAGAAAGAAGAGATCCAATTCAAGGAGACCCCTCTAACACCATAATTCTCGAGAGTTGACAGGAGTTTGGTGTGATTGACACAGTCGAATGCCCTGCTCAAATCGCAAAATATTGTAGCAGGACATTCGTCTGCCTCAATCGAATCAATTATTGAATTAAACAATGATACTGGAGCCGTAGTGGTAGATTTCTTTGTCCAAAATTCATGTTGATTTTTACTCAGGATGTCATTTCCATCAATAAAATTCATAAGTCTATCCAGAAAGGCGTATTCAAATATCTTAGAAAAGGTGTACGGTACAGTAGCTGGCCTGTAATTGTTCATTAACTTCGGATAATTTTTTTTATGTATCGGAACAACCTTACCTTTTTTAATGATCTTAGGAAAGTGACCCTCAGAGAAGGAGAGGTTAATTAGATTTGTTAGGGGGTTGATTATTGTATGTAGGATTTTCTTCAGTAGAAACAATGGGACCTCGTCAGGACCAGAGGATTTTTTGTTTTTTAATCTTCTATGCGACAAGCATAATAATTCTTGTTCAGTATACGGAAGAAGATATAGGGTGTGCAAAATGAAGTTATTATTAAAAATAAAGGCTGAGAGCAAATGCATAATGGTGTCAGGCGCTCCATGGCAGGCCCATCACGCGGCTTCGGTAGACAAGAGTGTTGAAGACACCATCCTGACATGATGAATCCTTCAGCTCACTTGACCTGAGAAAAGCAAAGGTTGGCCTTTCGGATAATTCTTGAAGAAGAGTCCATGCATTGGCTCATCTGTGTGGAGCTGCAGATGTATAGTATTATCTGCAACTTTTATGAGGGCTTTCCGTCGAGTAGGCTTCAGCTCGGTGATTGAGTCTTAGAGTTCCCGAGTCGAATACGAAACTAAGTTCATCGGCTGCGCGTATTGCTGCCTTGAAGAGAAACGCTCTTTTCCCTGAAATCTCATGGTCTTCAACCATGCAGAGGAGGGGATCCAAACTCCTGATGACTTTACAGGCTCCAGCCAGCACCATTCTGTTGTGTATACATTCCAAACTCAGAAGTCCACGGCATCCCTGGTGTCGGGAGAGGTACAACCGTGGAATGGACGATTTTGGATTCAAACTCCGATGAAGGTGCATCATTTTGCGAGTCTTTACGTCAAGTTGACGCAGCTCTTCCAGTGTCCACTTCAACTTCCCCAAATAACTGAGATTTATTTCTATAGTTTAACTGTGAATTAAAAAAATGGTAAAACACAATGATGTTCTGTTTGTCGGCGGAAAAAAAACTTGAATTGTGTCTGATTGAAATGAGCGAATGAACCTCAAATGAAAGGAGCATACAGGGGTAAAAAAATACGTTTTCATGAATGCTAATTTACAGCGATTTTTTATTAGTGTGTACATTCTAGAGGAAAAACAGATGGAAGTTGTGGAGCTAATGAAGCTCTATAAAAAGATATATGGTTTGCCGAAATTGGTATGGAATTGAAAGATTGAGATTTTTTTTCAATCTTTCAACAGCCGCCATTTTGATGAATAGTATTTTTGTACTGAATTTTGATCAAATCGGTAAAAAAAATGTGTAGTCCACTTTATATATATATATATAAACATCTAAGCTTAAAATCTAGCAAGCGATTGTTTATCAATGACACATTTGTCAAATATTTGTCAAATATTATGTTCATTTTTCATGAAATAAGTATTTCAAGAGAGTTTTTCGGATGAAACGTGTGCTGTCGCTACGAAATATCAATTAATATATAGTTCATTGCGTCTGCTGAAACGTTTTCGAGATGTTGATTATAAGTTTCCTGAATGAATAAAAATAGTCCTATAAAGTGTTGGCATGCCGACTTTACCGGCCATTTTGTAGGGCGTGTACAAAAAAAGATTTTTATTGATGATAATTGTACATCTTCCAAATAATAAAATGGCCTCATCTTTCGTTGACACCGATGAAAATTGATAATGAACAAGGCCTACTAACTTGAGTGATACGTTGATTATTACCTTCAGATACATTGTCAATCTGGTAACCTAGATACATACAGAGAAATCCATACATAACTCCTTCATGTCTAAATTTCGAAAATATGAATATTAAACCATATTTCGTGATTTTATACATTCATTAGTGTCGGTATCACTGACATTCACATGCTCATTTTCTAAATTATTGCCTTTCAAATTCGACACGATCATTAGCCTTGAACTCATCGTTTCTATTGCATTTGTGAGTTTTGATATCCCAATATATTTTTTCCACTGATGAAAGGAATCAATCAATTTTGCAACGTAGTTCACGACGAATGATTTGATTGGTCTTTCCACTGTTACCATAATGTTTCTATAATGACACAAAATATAAGGTTTAAATCTACATTTTTGTGACTATGGGCGGTTTTTAGAATATCCTTTTTCACAACGCTGACAACACTTCTCCTTGGCCATTAGTAGCGGGGTGGTAAGGAGCACGCACTAGTTGGGTGCTTTATGCCCCTTGCATCGAGGAAATGCTAGAAAGATTCCGACATAAAGTTGCAACATTGTTGGTGCAGAGTTGAAAGTTCCCTAAAATAATGTATTGTGGTATCAGAAGTAATGTTACTAGCTTAAAAACATTCTTCGTTCTAGCATCTTCAATCACTTAGAAGTTTATACCAAAAATTGGTAAAAAAAAAACACGGAGAATTATTATCGTACCCTATGCAACCTTCACATCATTTTCTATTTAGCTATCCATCGTTGGCCCCCAAAAATATGAATGCGCCAATGATTTAATTTTGATGTAGGATTTATAATGGGTTAGTATGAAATTTTGGAATGTCATCTTGTTTATCGTAACTGGTCAATAATCTATAGACAAAAAATCTGCGGTATTATTTATAAATTTAATATATTTGATTTCATAATCGAAACTTGACAACTTGTGCCCATCATCAAAAACTATTTGCTGCAGAAACTTGTATAGCTATCGTGGAGAATGGTTTATGAGCCTTGTATATAGTAAAAATGTTCTTCAAAATAGATTTTGATTTTTTTCATTCCAAAAATTATCGCAGCTGCTTATTCTTGCCTTGCGAATATTTTGATACTGCAGGGCTGACCAAATAGTTTGTTTTTCGATAGATATTGCCACTCGATGAAGAAACAAGAATATGCTAGCTCAACGTTAAGCTTCCTTGTTCTATATGATTGAACATAAAATCGTTATTGTACTTCATGTTGCTAATTCGTTTGTTCCTTCAGATTTTTTGTTGCTCCTTGCCACTACAAAACGGATAATTCTCTAGTTCGACGTTCAGCTATTTTATTGCAAAATAAAATACCGTTTATACTATCTAATGTTTCTTTCTAGGTAATTCGTTTCTACTTTAGGATTTCCGTGATAGGAAAAAATAGACTACACTTCCTCAACTCCTTCATTCTACCGCATTAAAAACATTATTCACACCATTTTATATTACAAAAAATCAATACAAGTATTCAATCGAATGGAGTTCCATTAAGCAGATCCAAATGCGCAAAATAAATATGTCGGGTGGCAAGTTTTAATATTTTTTGTTCACTTCTTTAGAAATAAAATCCTCTTATATTTCACTTTTTTTTTGTCTTTTTCACTCACACCACCATATAGAAGGATATAAGATAGTATATAATTATGGTTGTAATGATAGAAATGATGGCGTCATTATGTATATTAGGGAAGATGTCAAATACAAGTATAGTTTGATCGATATCGGAGAAACGGAAACCCTTGAAGTGAATATACGAAGCTACAGTTATCGCTATAAACAGGTCTCCTAGCATGTGTCAAAAAGATTTAATCTCTAATTTTGCGAACGTAATAAAAACGCACTCATATTATAACAGGTGATATCAATATTGATCTGCTTGAAGAAGATTACGTTGAGGAATATAAGGGCATAATGAGTTCTTTCGATTACATATCTTACACTTATGAATAAACCTAGATCATTTTTTCATTAACAGCAATACACATATTTTAGAAAACATCAAATTTTGTATTTTAAATCATATGATTACTGATCAATAACCAATATCTGTGTTTCTCAATCTTGATAAACCCAAACCGAATTATTCTAAAAACAGCACAGGTGAAAAGTTCAAAAAGTTCATATATTACAAGAGATTGAGAGATGACCTTCGGCTAGAAACCTGGAACTCTATGCACGAGGAATAATTGATTCTACTGATTCGTTCCGTTGAATAATAAAAAATCCGTCAATTACTTCCGGACTAGTAAACTCTATCAACCACATAAATGAATGATTGAAATCTAGAATTATCTCCACAGAACAACACGCTTAGAAATCAACTTAGTATTTACAAAAACAAATTGCACAAAATTCTAAGAAAAAAATATATACAGGGTGTAATCTAACATTTTGTCAACGCGTGAATGACGAGTGTATATTGCCATTTTATAACGAATTACAGTGGTTAAAAATCTCAAAAAATAAATGAAAACATGTTCTGTTCTTTGTAAAAATCAACAAAATTTTGGGTAGCGCCACCCGCCTGATTTCAGGTGACCTACTCAAAGGAAAACTTTGGCAATTGCCGAATGCAATATACATTTAACTCGACCTTTGAATAATGTAGAAGGTTGAACTGATTCAAGTAAATTATCATTGCGGGCTGCCTGAGATAGATATTCAATTTCTAAGTGAAGAAAATAACTAACCTTGTCATATCCAAACTGGTGATAAAGTCAGAACTAGTTGACTACATACTCTGCTTTGAGGCACTTATCATAATTATCACAGTCACTCATAAGAAATAAACGACACAAACATATTGAAAAGGGAAACATTCGCAATTGAATATTGTTGCCAAGCAAGATTCTCGCATTAACAGTTTACAAAGATGTCTACGAACGGAAGTTTGTTAGATTCTTCTAGTGTGTCCTGATTGGCTGGTGAATGAAAGATCCTAATCAGCAACCAATCAGAAAACAGGACGCGATGTACAGGAGAATTAATTTGATCATTTTTGACTTTGTCTTTTGGTGGCTCTTAGAACTAAACGCCGAGCTGTTCCGTGCGTATTTTGAAGAGTAGAAGATGAATCACTCACATTTATGAATGGAGTCGTCAATCACTGTGCGGGCGTTTTCGTACTAGATTTATTAAAATAATATATATTATTTTTTTATAGAATGGCAAATTTTTCAAAAGACAATGACAATAATGTCCAAATCATTCCTTCTGACCATCGCGTACTGTTGTTGTTGTTTAGTTGTTAATTAAGATCCTAAGATCTTTCATTCATCAGCCAATCAGAAAACTCTAGTAGAATCTAACTAACTTTCGTTCGTAGACCGTGCTTTGCAACAGTATTCAGTTCACGTGTTCTGAATCACTACAATGGTCTTGACATTATTTTCAAAACAATATTCAATTGCGAATGTTTTTCCCTTTTCAACACTGTGTTATTTGTTGCTTACAAGTGACTAGCACAGTCAAATAGTTTTAACCAGTTTAGATATAACAAGGTTAATTCTTCTCTTCACATTGAAATTGAATATATTCCTCAGGCAGCCATTTTGTACATTCACCACACAATCAGTACAACATTCTTCCTTATTCAAATGTCGAGTTAAATGTTATTGCATTAGAACACACATCATATTTATTTCCAACTGATGAGACCGAGGTTAGAAATACAATATGTTCGCAGTAAAAAAAGAAATATCCGGGTACAGACAACATAAGAGCGAAAACATAAAAAGAAACATCCAACGAAATTGCTACTTCTATGAATATTTAAATAAATTAATGTTTTAATACTGGCTATTTTACGAATGCTTTGGAAATTGGACTGATAAAACCTTCAAACAAAACTGTAGTACGAAATTTCGACCCATTTCACTCATTTCCAATATATGCATATACAATTATTGAAAAAATTATAAAGAATAGGATTGCAAAATTTCTAAATCAGTTTGATGTCATTTCCAAAATCTATATGAATTAGAGAGGGGATGCCAACGGAAGATACAATGAGAGCAATAACTTTGAGAATATATAGAGCGATTGATTCAGAAACCCCAGCGCTTTTTATATTCGTCGACCTTTCTGAAGCTTTCAACACGGTATGTCACGATAATCTATCGAAAAATTGATATTACATGGAATGACAGGAAATGTTTTTGCCTTATTACAAAGTTATCGGCGGCAGCAAGATTATATTTATGGTGTCATCAGTGAGATGATAAATGTTACACATGGTGTATCGCAAGGTACACTGCTTGGACCACTGCTATTCACTCTATACATAAATAACCTTCTAGCCATGGTTACAAAAGGTGCGGTTTCCAGTTTTACAGATGACACCGCAATTTGTTATCAATCTGAAAGTTGGGGCAATCTAAAAACTCAGACTTCAAGGTCATAAAATATATAATAAATTAACATTAAATACAAATAAAATCGAAACCTCCCTTTCACTTCTTACGCAATGACTTGTACAACTTGGATCTCTGAACATAGACCAGGAAACCAAGATACCAAAAACAGAACCAATTAGATACTTAGGAGTGAGTATACTTAGGATTTGAAGAAATTCCTAGATATACCTCACTCAAAAACTATTTACAATTAATTTAATCAATATCCTATGGAATTTTTAGTTGGGGCGGAATCAATGACTGTCATCTTTTTCACATAAATACGTTACAAAAATGAATTGTGAGAATTAAATAAGACAAAAAAGTGATTTACCCTAGCGATGCTTTATTCACAAAAAACGTATTTATCGATGTTAGACCTTTTTTTTTCTGAGATTACTTCTAAACATTCATCAATGTAAAATTAAGTTGGGACCGTATGAACACATATATCATAGAAGACGCAAAATCAATACTGTTGTATTACCGAAGTGTAAAAAAAGTATAAGACAGCGTAGTTTAGAATTTCTGGCCATAAATATACAATGCTTTACCAGATGAACTCAAATCAATAAAACAATATGCATCTTTTAATTTTAATATAAAAAAATGGTTACATTTCAATGAGAGAACAGTTCATGATATAATCAACAGCAGATGATTTAATTTGCAATCCCACATATTCTTCATGTACACCAATCCTCTAGAACAGATCCAGACAATTTTATGTTCAATCTTGTTAACCAAAATTTCATTTTGTAATTATTCAAACTCATTCTTCACTTTAATTTCCATTCTTTCTTCTATTCCTTATTTTCATACATAATATATTTTGATAATTGATAGCATAAGTTTATATAAAGCACATGCTTATATTTATTTATTTTCTTTTTATTTTTGTTCATTCAACATATTATGCAATAACCATTCATATCGCGTACAAGCTGTGATTAACACAGTATCAGTGATTCTTCGTTTGTTCAACTGAAAATATTTCTATATCACTTATACCATCTTTATGCTTACTTGAATAAACATTTCAACTATATTTATTATTATATTATCGATAACTAAACTGCTTAGTCTCCGACACTGAAAACGAAAAGTTGTTAAAATGTTTTGTCAAACGAACCATACACAGTATGGGAAATATTTGAATTCAGAAATAATATTTTTATGGAACATGAAAAATCTACTTTAACAGAAAACAACTACTTTCCCCGCCAAAGAACACGCTAGATTTCGAACTACATATGATTAAATTAACCTTTCAGTTCAAGATGATTGATTATATGAATATCATGTTCATGTATTCAAAGAAATAAATATGCTGTTCTTCATGACAGGCTTTGAATGTCAGAAAACTCAAATTTAAAAGTGTTTTTCCGGGATAAATGTTTCTAACATTTTCTATATCTGGTTATCCTGATGACCATAAAAGCGTTAAATATATTTTTGCTGAAAAAAAAGTATTTTAGGTCCAGTGAATGCAATGCCACTCTTGCATCAATGTTTCGTGTGATTTCTGGCGAGTAATTCATTTTTACATAACATTCCTATTTGTCTATTTGAGTTCTTAATTGAGACTGCATTGAATAATCAGACGACTATCAAATGAAAATGCTAGTTTTCACTTCCAGATTTAGAAGTTAAGCCAGAGAAGTAGTTGTTTTCTATTAGATATTAGAAAGGTAGCTTGATTTTCAACAAGCAAAAATTAATTGGCCAGCAATAATGAAGCACTGAATTATAATCAAAACGATTATCATTTTTAGGGCCCAAAAACCAAGTTGGTGACACAACAACTTCGTGTCAACATACATTAAACTAGAATAATTTCGTTTTTTTTTATAGTAAAAGCCATGAAAATTTGAAGTGAGAAGAAATTAACAACATAAAAGCGGTGTATATTGACAATATAGAAGAAAGGTGCTGACATGTTTTTATTTTCTATAAACAATTCACTGTAATTCGCATAGAGCTGAAAGTTGGTATTACAAATGAAATATCAAAAATTCATTCGAGGTCAATGGTCAGAGGCATCGGTTTTCTGCATTTTTCTTGTAAACGGAAAATGTTGTCGTGAAAATAGGCCAGACAAAAGTTGTAGACCATCCAGTTGTCTAGAAAAATTGTTCACATAATTTTTTCCTTACGATTCGCCATTCCTGATATATCGCGATTCCAAAAGTTGAAGAAGTCTTATTCTACATAATATGCAAACATTTCCGCACCATGTGTGGTTACCCCGGTAGAAATACTCCACGATCTATAATTATTCAGTTTTATTATACAATAATTTATTAATAAAAAATTGTACTATTGGAAATGATAAAATTGGAACAAATTATTGTTGATTTCGGGAAAATTTTAGCCTGACTGATAATTTCCAGAAACTACTTCAACAGTAATGTCTTCTTCGCTTTCTTCTTCTTCTTGATGGATATCTGCGAATTGTTCTAAGAAAGATGCATCTCCTCATTGATATCATAAGAATCCTCATCTATTGCATTTGATTCAACATTGGAGCAAGACTGGCCTTGACAATTGGTACATACTGGTGAACAAAATAATCCGACTTTTCACCCTACTACAAAGCCAAAAAGGGGGTTGTGATGTTCATCTGTTCCCGCATATCTTCTTAACTACTTATCATAATTTGACAAATGAGATATCATTCAAATAAATCAATCAATCAATCAATCAAAATATACTTTATTGTCTGAAGATTAGGATCTTATTGACAAAGTCTTGTACAAAAAAATATATGGTATATGAATATATATAAAAACATATGTCACACAATAATTAATAAATAGTTATGAATAAGTGAAATAAATGAAAATACATTCACATGCGCAAAAAGCAGTTAAAATATAAAGTTTTAGCAACTTATGGTTTTATTGGGGTATTCTTGAACATCATAAAATACCTCTTCTGTGAGAATATGTTTTACAGATTTCCTGAATGAATGGGTGGATTCAATGATTCTAACACTGGCCGGGAGATGGTTGAATAGTTTAGCGGCATTATAAACAATTGAGTTCTTTATCAAATTTGTGGATGGAATGGGTAGCCTTAAGTGGTTCCTAGAACGATGTCGTATGATGTTTTGTTTTTATGTACCAGACATACCGTTTCGAGGATAAAAAGAGACGGAATTGTAAAAATTTTCTGTTCTTTGAATAATTCTTTACAAGAAACCCTAGGCCCAACTTTACAAAAGTAGCGAATAGCACGCTTTTGAAGGATGAAAATCATGTTGAGGCGTTGTCTATTGCAGGTTCCCCAGAAAGGAATGCCATACCTGGCATGTGACTCGAATATGCCGTGGTACACTATTTTAGCAGTTGCCATCCCTAGTTCATTTGAAATCACACGTAAGGCATAGCACCCTGAAGATAGCTTTTCACTCAACTTATCAACGTGATTTTCAAAACTGAGATCGCAGTCTAGATGAATTCCTAGAAATTTATTGTTTACGTTCTGAGTGATAATGTCGGTTCCTAAGGGGATATCTGGTATGTTACAGTGTAATGAAAGTAAATTTGTTTTGTTTATGGTAAATGAAAGTAAATTTGAGTTGCACCATTCTCTCACAACAGAAATATCACGAACCATTTTTCTGTGAAGGTTATATAAATTTGTATCATGCCATAGGATAGTTGTGTCATCTGCGAAAATGGTGAAGATACCTTCTATCTTAGTATTTACCAAGTCATTGAAATACAACAGGAACAATAATGGTCCAAGGACAGAGCCCTGTGGTACCCGATGCCTAATAAAACCAATATCTGATAAGGTGTCCGTTTTCACAATTTGTGTACGTTGACTCAAATATGACTTGAACCAGTTGAAACTTTGCTCTCTGATGCCATAGTGCCGGAGCTTACGCAGCAGTATTTCATGATCAACGCAGTCAAAGGCTTCTGACAGGTCACAAAATACTGCAGCGCTTGCTTCTTTCAGGTTCAACTTTGAATAAAGATCTTTCAGGAAGTGAAAAATAGCATCCCCTGTACTTTTGTTGGATTGAAAACCAAATTGTTGGGAGTTTAAAATGCTGTGAAGGGCCATGAAGTTAATTAATCCATTCTTTACCAATTTTTCTATTATTTTCCCAAGAGTCGGAATAAGTGAAATAGGACGAAAGTTGGACGGATCAGAGGGTTCACCACCCTTATATGGAGGAATCACAACACTGGTTTTTAAGAAATCTGGGAAGTGTCTTGATTGTCCGCTGGTTATGGCTATATGACGTCACATTAAGTTCAATATGGCGCCTTCTAGAGGACATAATGTCCAGTCTGAAGGGGCTTAATTGGCACATTTTAAAAATATATATATAACTAGCTATTGCTCGCTGCTTTGTTTGCATTAACTCGATAATTGCGTATAATTCATTTATAAAAATTTATATATATATATATATATATATATATATATTTCAAATTATTGCATTTACCTAAACAATACCCTAAAATGTTTTGTTAAGTAAGCGAACCTTAGGCAAGGAGGCATGCGTCCACGGCTATCCTCTGTACATCACTATATCTATATGTGTTGAATTGGAATATATAAGTTATTAGACGATAAATAATTGAATAGTTGGTAGATAAGAATTTCGGACAAGAATATTTTCTTGTTTCGTACTTTTCAGAGCGCGATTTTTTCCGTAGTCGGGTTTTAGTTTTCGAACTTATTTTTTTATTATCTATTCATTTCCAACCCCAGTACTCTGGGACCTGTTGATTGCCTAGCCACACTTGAACTCAATAGTATACTCGGTATAAGTGTTAATAAGCAGAAGCAGGTTGATTTGTTGAAAATATAAACAGGATGTTCATAAAATCAGATGTGGTATCATCTGCGACTGAAAGATAAACTTTAGTCACTATCTTCCATCGTCAAGGTATCCTCTTGTGGGGTATTCATGTTGAAAAGGGAAACATTCTCAATTGAGAATGTTTCCCTTTTCAACAGAAGCAGGTGTTGGAGGAAGATAAGATAGTTCTACGCTTTTATTGTTCCGTGTATTTTTTTAAAAACTTAAATATCTTTACTTGTCTATACAATACTTTTTTTTTGGAGATCCATATAGAGCAAGAAGAAAGCGAATCCCGTTTGTTATGATGACTTGTGGAGAAGAGTCAATATTTTTAAATACTTCTGCGCTATCAATTGAATCATCTTTTTCAAACAATTACTCCTTTTGAAAATTGCTGATGTAGTATCGCAGCCAGTTATTGCACGTAAGAATAAGATATTATTTTGACATTTCGGATAAGCAGATAAACTTTTCGATTAATATATTTTTGTTTATTGTTGAGCCTCCCCAGGTTACAAAAGTAAACAATCTTATCAATTGGAGTTCGTGCAGTATTAACAATTCAACATCTTGTTGTAGTTGTATTCGTTGTATTGAATTGTTCTTTTGCTGTTTCAATAAGGAGGACATCAGCGTCATTATCAGCTTGTTTCACTAAAATGTTGGTAGTTGTAAATTTTCCACATAACATTGAAATGAAGCGAGACTCGTGAGTATTTGCGAAAAATTGTTATTGGTTTGTTGGAACTGTCATGAATTGATCGTAAAAGGACATCAGATGTTTTTGTATTTCGACGACGTTGTTCTGTAGCTTTGATGTTTTTCTTATAATCAATATAACCATCAAATACTATAGTCACTCTATGACCGACATGTCTATGTACATACTGAACGTTTTCATCAAAAATAACCTTTAATACGATAAATTAATAGGCGGCGAAAGCGTGCATATTAGTATTTTCGATGATTGAAATGGTGATATCTCAGTAATGGTGATACGTAAGAAAACAATTTTTGTAGACAATTGCACGATCTACAATCTTTTGTCTGACCTAGATTCATGACAACACTTAAAAAAATTAAAAAACCCAATACTTTTCACCTTCGAATAAATTTATTATCTGACGTAGGATCGTTGGGGATTTTTGATTTTCTATTTGTTTGTACGACTGTACCAATTTTCAGCCCTATACGAATCATTGTACACTTATCACTATTTTTGGTCTATTTTGACTGGACTTTGAATACGAACTTATGTATTCTACTTGTATTTGAAGAATTCTACTTGCGTGCATTTTTCTACTTATGTATGTATACGTTGGGATTGATGATTATTTGAACTTTTTTCGTTTCTGTCAACCTCTTGTGATTGGTACTTTTTCTTCACGAAACTCAACGCTACCCATAAAAAAGGGGCACTCGGAGTTATCCCTCATTCTTGCTCTCAAAAAACTGATTAAAGTCTACTACAATTCAAGTGGTTTCTGAACAGTATTGATTCTAAACACTTCAGTAACTGTACTCAACAACTTTTTAGTATATCGTAATGGGAAGCTGAGTACTTTCCTTTGTTGCTCAAAACATCTCGGCCTGTGTCAATGCAGGTCAACATACCAAAAAGGGTGTGAATCAAAACTACCAACTTTCTACTATATGCTTTTAATTGATTCCTCACACAATGGTGTAGTTTACGATGGGATGTGTTCTTATACCGCCCATTATGATGCAAATTGAATCACCTGCTCATAACGACGAATACGCGTAAAAGTGAGAGAGATGTCTATCATAATTGCTATTTGTTTTGTCGTAATAATCGGAAGAACGTTCGTAGAAAGTAACCGGTTGTTTTTTATATTTTAATTGGTCAAAGTTGGAGTAGGCGAGTGCGATGTTTTGTAACATGCGGGAAAGAATCCTATACGACGAGAAAGTACATATGCAATATTTAATAATCATATGTTTACACACGTATTGATTATTGATTCTGACGAGATGATTACATTAATGAAATGGTCTTTTAGATGGAACCGCAATAGTCATATCCGCGTACCAGTTTCAAGAAATTGCGAATTACATCTAGGTTTCAGAAAAGCATATGGGCTAGTCAGATAATTACAGCAGAATTGTGGACTTTTTCGATGGCGATTGTCAATATTACGAACTATTAACCTGTCCTTCATTTATTAGTGTGCCACTTTTCTTATTTGCACAGATTCGAGAACTTAATGGAGAGAAAGAAGTATTGGAGAGAGATAATCGTGTCTTTGCTCGAGGTTTTACCTTGGAATTTGATTATATTCTTGTTTGGGTTTCAGTTATTTTTCATTTCCCAAGACAACCTCATTCATCATCATTTGAGATGATATATCAACCTATTTGGAACTCTCCATAAATATTTTGAAGCACTGAATATGCATTATTTGGTAATTTTTTTAATAATTCCTATAAAAAATGCATTTTTCACTGGTTGCTGTCATTAGTTCCACAGCAATCGTAAAAAATTTATATCACAGAAAATATACTCGATAAAAATACATGTATTCGTATTGTCTCATATTCACAATCACATCCAAAATTCATTTTCCTTCGACCATATTCGGGAAGATACAGAATAATGTAATATCATACATTCATTTTTCAAAGTAGAGAAAGTTCATTCCGAATATTGAATCCATAGTCCTAGAGCAGAATGGGTTAGCCAAACGCTTCAACAGAGCCAGAATTTATAAGGCAAAATCTCTTCTATTTAATGTCGGACCAAATGTTTTTGGCAGAAGCCAGTAATACGTCAGTTTACTTACAGAATCGGACAGTTCATCAACCTTAAATGGCAATACACTTTTTGAGCTTTGGACAGGAAAAAGTCATCATAAGTCATTTGAGAATTTTTGGCAGCAGAGTCTTGGTGCATGTGCCAAAGGAAAACGACTTAAATGGGACAGATAGACCGAAAAATGTGTGAAACTCCAGAGGATGTGAAAGGATACCGCATTCATAACCCCAGAAAGAGAATTGTGACAACTAGTCGAGATGTGATTATAATTGAAAATAATCCCTCACACAGAGAAACCATGAGAGTCGATAGTTCAACAAAAACCTCTGATGAGTTGTTAGATTCAGTGGGGGGACATACAAGAATTGACAGAATATGAAGATAACACATCATCTGGCAGTGATGAAATATATGTGCCCTGTTTACACGAAAAACTCAACACTACTGACAGCAGTACAGACATTGCACAAAATATTAACACCGTACGTTTTTCTCATAGAAAAAGAAAGCCACCAAAAAGATAATCCTGTGTTAGTAACGAGAATGACAACTGAGAACATTCTGGTGAGCTGACACTGGAGAAAAAGAATATGAATGTGACAATGAAGTGCGTTAATGTGCGAGGCTTGTGGCCAAGTAATTTTAACAAAGACCGGGTGTGGACTGCACAGTAACTTTTTTCCCTGTGGTAAGGCATACAACCCTTAGACTATTGTTTGCATGGTCAGTCCATTAAGAACTAGATGTCGCCCATTTAGATGTAAAAACTGCTTTTCCAAATGGTGATTGAGAAGAAACCAGTTTTATGCTAAAACCAGATTGTTATGATCCTTCTGAAAATGTAAATAAAGTCTTGAAATTAAAAAAAAGGCGATTCATGGTCTTCGAGAGCCTGGAATAAACAGTTGATATTTGTTTACAGGATAATGGATATAAAAAAAATATTTATTGATAAAAGTATAATATTGATAAAAGTATAACCATTGTAAGGGTTTATGTTGATGATTTGTTTATATTTTCAAATGATATAATTGAGAAAAAATCTTAAAGATGTTTTAGCAAGTTTATTTAACATTGAAGATTTAGGAAAAAGTAAAACAACGTTTAGGAATGAATGTAAATTTCAATAGAAAATATTGTTCTATTACTTTTAGTCAAGAATGTTATATTGATCAATTGTTGAAAAGTTTGTATGGAAGATTGCAAACTGTTATACTCCAATGGACAATAAATTGAATGTAAACAATGGTTTATATAACAAACTCACCTTATCAACAGCTGATTGGTAGCTTAATGTATTTGTCAATTTAATAACTGTCATACTCATGAATTATTAGGCCAATCAATAGAGATTTTCTGCTCTATTGATTCTGTGACAAAAATACTACCAGGAAACCGTCTGTACCATCATACGAAAGACGGTTCGTAGTTATATCATGTTATGTTCCTACTCGCAACTGTCATTGTTAATTTGTTATATACATTTAAAGGCATTTTATGGCTTGTAACTTGAAAACTAATTGAAACAATCCCGATACTCTCAATAGAAAATCAAAATTCAAAGAAAATGAGCCCTAGCACGACTCGATCGGATTATTGGTAACGGAAAAAACCAGAAAAACCGGAAAAAATCTGCGTTTTTTTTTAATTCATAACTTTGATACTAATACAAAATGTATATATTATTGAGGAGGTTTGTTGGGGTTTTGGATCAATTTTGTTGAAGAAAAACTATTGTTTCCTTGCCAACGTTTCGAATTTTAATAAATTCATCTTCAGGGCTCAAAAGTTGGAGTAAATAAAAATAATATATAAATAGACATTCTAGATATAAACGAAAAACACCTTCACGGGACAACAGGTTTAACATTAAGTACAAGACAAACAAATTTTTTTCTTCATTTAGGTTCTGGTGTAATTCGTTGAAATTTTTTCATTTTCCGTAACAAAATAAGATCGATATTGCTTTCATTCAAGAAACACATTTACACGGGGAAATCCTTAGAGTTCCAAACTATGAACTGTATGGGAAGGACAGAGTTGGGAGTCGGAAAGGGGTCGTTGTCATTTTGGCTAAACGTTCTCTTTCAGGCGCCCAATTTTCCATGATGCTCACGGTATGGAAGCTGTGGGTTCATGGTTCATTTAGACTAATTTCTGCGAATAATCCTCCAAACCCTCGACTAAATGATGAGGTGCTTGACTTACTTTTGATGCGGACAGATCGTCCCACCATTGTGGCAGGTGATCTTAACGCTAAGCATATACAATTAGCCATATTACAAATCAAAGTGGAAGGGTGATGAAGCGTCACAGTGACAGGTATAATTAACAAGTGGTGGTCCAGATGAGCCGATGCATTTTGGTATCTTCAGACTTGATGTACTTGACATCGTGTTAGTTAGAAATGTCATTTGGGTCTGGGTCATTAGCGTTCTATCAGAGCTGGACTCGGATCACAATCCAGTGATTTTCACTATGGGAGATGATCCGCCGCCCCTGGAAAATGCGTACAAGAATAGACTGGGAGAGATTCCGACTCTATCGAGAATGCTTATTGTGCCCCTGAGCGGATCCAATCGCCACTAGAGTTGGGGAGGCTGTAGAACACTATGAGCTTGCCATAAAAAGCGCGTTAGAGGATTCTTCCTTCATGGAACAGGCAATGAGTTTCCATTGACAATTAAAAACCTAATTCTTGATAGAAATAGTGCTAGAAGAGCATATATGAGTATGTTACCTGGAAACAGAATCCCGTCGAATCGATTAAATAGGGAGGTAAGAAACGCGATTGTAAACTATAGAAGCGAAAAATTTTGAGAAACTTTAGAAAACATTTAATATTCGAAACAACTTTGGAAAATCGCTAAGAATATTAAAGTCAAGCGTCAAGATCTACCCCCTATTCATGGTGAGTTCGTAGTGGTTTACGATGCCGATTCAAAAGCACGTGCCTTTGCGGATACAATGGAATAGCAGTTTAGACCAAATGTAGACCCAAATGACGATGTGGAACGAGACATTTTGTTGGAAAATCGGATTAGGTGGTACCCTCCTAGATGGAGGCATGCCATGGTGGTATTGATCTCAGAACATAACATAATCACTCTGGTAAAAAATAATACTGAAGATATTCCAATAATAATTGAAGATGTTAGGAATAAAATTGGGAAAGCAATCACTTGCCTGTGGCAACAAGAATAGGAAACAAAAAAGCCAAACTAAAAATATTTGAGGAGGCTTTACTGGGTTGAAGGCAATATCCAGATTTCAAAAGAAGAGAATGTGTTTGAGAATAGGACTTGCCAAATATGACTTTCAGGGCTCCAGAGACAAACGATATGTGTCATGCATATCGTAGATCATTGTTTAAAATACACAAACAGTTCCGATCACTACCACCTTGATAGAAATATCAAAATTTACCCTACACAATATCTAGAAGACGAAAATATTGGAAATCATCAAAACAGCCAACGTATTCAAGTCTAGTACAAACTTCAGACAAAGCGATAAAGCAGATTGGCCCTGCTTACTTGAAATTTATTGAAAGATGCATTAGTGCTTGTTGTGAGCTACTGAAGTTAAATTTGATGGCAATCCGTATCATCAGCATCATAAAATCGAATATGCTCCGAAGTTTAACAATACATACTTCAAAAGACAGATTCATGTTGAAGCGATAGATAATACATTCATGTGATTGACTCGAACCAGTGTTCTACTTACTAATCAATATCCTAACCTAATAATTGCCACCTAATTTAAAAAATATCCATAGATATATCGGAATTTATACTGAGAACATAATTCAAATAACATTGATATTCATTTGGGAAGGAAATACGAAAATATTTATCGAACATAATAGCTAAACCTTCCACTTGGCATGTTTTTTTTCTAATGTGCTAAGTGTGAAACCGTCATTCTGCATTCGTTTATATAACCGCAATTGGTGGATACTTTCTCCACACAGTGATCAACTGGGTTCAAGTCTAATTTTATTCTTTTCCTAAAGATGTTCAAATTATTCTCCAAACAACGACACACCTATCATCATTACGTAAAAAATACTTGTCACCATTATCGATCTCGACATTCGAATTATAAAAACGAGATACCATCGGTACAATCCCAAAACTTTCTTCTAACGCTCTCGGGATTACTTTCTACTCCGTAGCAGCATCCAGAGCCGGAGTGGCTCTTGGAAAATGAGGAATTATTATATTGTAAATAGATGAAATTGTAACTATCTGCTTTTTGATCCCTGAAGTTCAGATTTGCTTTTGTTCTGGTCTATGGAAAAGTACTTTTTTTTTTTAAATTTCAAAAAGAAAATAATTGGTTTATTCTTTTATAGACTTAATGAATGAACCTCAGAACGAATATGTTGAATGAGCAACCGAGAAATGTTTGTCAATACATCTTCAAAGTAATAATAAAGTAAGTCGTGATTCCAGAATTTTTTATTTCCGTTCACAGTTTGAAATCACCCAACAAGCTCAATATAAAGTCACGGAAGAATATCTAGGGTATTCGCTATAATTACTTACGTCGAATGAATTGAAAATCAGTATTTCGAGTGGAAATCATTTGATGAAATCCGTTGCAATTAGAATTTGGGTTCATACATTAATTCCTTGAAGATCAAAGTAAACTGGTCATTCAAATATTTCGAACAGAATTTCCGAAGAGCCGGGCTCCAGGTAGAGCGGGAGTGGGGAGAAAAGAATATAACTGAAATATCTTGAATATAATTGAAATAATCGATCCAAGGGAAATAAATTACTGAAATGGAAAACATTTTTCTCTTATTGCAGATATTTCAATCCTGGTATTCAGATGACATTCGAAGTTGGTAATGTTTTAGTTGTAGTAGTTGTTGGGTTACCATTCCTTCGATCTCAGCAAATGTTTTGAAATGGATTGATGTTAATTGTTTCGGTTAGGTAACGCAGACATTATTCATTGTCTGTTGACCCACCCTGTACTGATGAGGAGCAAATACCTCGAAACCGTTCTACAGGTGGTACCTTGTAGTACTTTGCACGTTAATCCAACGGATGTCATTAAACGTCCGTTGAGGCATTGCCAGGGAAGTAGTTGTTTTTTTATGGATATGCGACCAACATACACCTATTGTATCGGTTTTTGTAGTCAGCTGTCTTGAGTAATAAGAATCTTTTCATTTTCAATGAAATTATGGCTGGCTATCAAGAATGTTACAGATTTCTGTCTCTTAATGCAGAAAACATTCTCACTTAAATATTGAATTTTCAGGTTAGGTTCCCTTCAAAATATCTATCAGATGTAGTTCAATGTCCAGCGTCGCTTTAGTCGGGAAGAAGTTATTTGTGTTAGATATAAACAAAAAACTAACTTAATTTTTGTCGTGGATTTTTAAAATTTTCTGAAAAATCTTTCCATTCGATATTCAATTGAGAACGTTTTCTTTTTCAACTTGAATACCCCCAAGACATTATCTTGATCGTTAGAAAATTGTGACTAAAGATTATCTTTGAGTGGCAGACGATTCCACATCTGGTTTTATGAATACCCTGTTATTTTCAAAAAGATGTATAAAACCATTTTTTTCATATTGTTATTTGAGAATGTCTATTGGGGATCACCCTATCCTCTCATATTTATGGCCTCCGGAGGAGATTGCACACCTGAAATCAACTATGCAAGACACGTTATAGGTTAATTATGTCTTCTTCTATTTACCATAGTCTTTTGCTTTCAATTTTGTTCGCCCTGGACCTAAAACCTGGCCTGGTATATAGCGTGCTCTTTTTTTGCAGGAATTCAGAGATCGTTTTACATATATTCCTGTTTCGTTGGAACAATCCTTCATTCCCTTTCACGATGAAAGGAAGAATTTTCTCATGTAATTTCTAGATAAGATTCCTCAGTATTCACTTTTAGGTAAATTTCAATAGAAGTACCGAGGCGTCATCACAACAAGACCTTTGGAAATTTTTATATCTTTGCGATATTTTTATAGAGCTTTATGAGCTCCAGAACTTAATTTGATTGTTTTGGTCTAAGATGTACACACAAATAAAAAATCGCTGTAATTTACCAGTCATGAGAATTGATTAATTGATAATTTTCACTTACCCTGTATGCTCCTTTTATCTGAAGTTCATTCGCTCGTGTCAATCAGATACTATCGAATTTCTCTTCTGCAGACAAACAGAATAACATTGATTTTAATATTTCTCGAATTCAAAATTAAACTATATATATATATATATATATATAAATATTGTTTTTATTTTTCTAAGTGATATTAAGATTGTAACCCAAGTGAGAACTGTCTATTTCCTTGTGAGCTGGTTATATTCTTTTTTTCTATTTGTATCAGATTACATAAAATATTTATTTAGAGAGATTTGAATCCTTCAAACTTTTGATGAAAAGTTTACACAAATAGAAATTTTGTTTTGTTTCCATTGAAAATGCCCCATTTTTTTCTGGCACATGATTCATCAGCTTCCTTGATTAATGCAATTTAAGCATCAATAAATTAATTCTGAAATCAACCTTTTCGACCGGCACGCCATCGTTTTTTTTCTATTACAATATTTACGTCAATGCTTCCAATGCAGCCTAGCCATTCAAAGAACAAGATATGATTAGCATTTCTTAGCCCTGCGCAGTGAAGGAAAACATATTCAAACACATGTGATTCAAATTTAATTCATCTATAAGTTGCAATCACAGAAGGTACAATTGTTTTATTTATAAAAGGTGATTTCTCTTGTGTTTACTATTCCACTAGATAGCATGCCGGAAGTATGTTTTCCAACAGGTTGAGAATATTATAGAAAAAATATATTGGGGTTTTCGTTTTTATCTGAGATAGTTTTGGTAAAATAGATTGTATCAAATCGTTAATTTATGTGATTTTCAAATTATCCAGCCCGTTTCTCCTGGAATCGAAGGGTGTGTATACACTGAGGATTTCCCAATTTTCTCGGTACCTCATACGCCATTTTTTTCCACAAAGTACCTGTGATTGAGATCCATGTTGATTTGAGAACTTTTCTTCTTCCATGCAAGTAATACGAGATAGATCATTGAGTCACTGTTTTTGCTGAGCTAAAGCAGCTCCTGATACTTTTTTCTACGAGTATGTGGAAAAGTGCACTCTAGTGCGGATAAGTACTTTTCCGTACGATTTCAATATACTCAGAATTGTTTAAACGAATATGCATATTTTTGCCCTCACGTCACTATATGTGAGATTCCCTCGACTGATTACAAACGGTGGTACTCAAGTTCTTAGACATTTTTTTTTCAGTGAAACCATTGGAGTGACGTGTATTGCTCACAAAAGCAAAATGTCAATTAAACCGAGATCAAAAAGGTATATGCGTGTGTTTCTGCAAATTTCATTTTGATCGTTCGAATCATATTGGTCCAAACATATTGTGAAAATTTTGTAAGATTCAGAGGACTTCCTATATTCTTCAACTTTTGCATATAATTCTTCAAATTGATTGACAGTAGGAATGACAAGTTTATCTACGAGTACATTTTTTTGTTACCATAGAATCGGGTAAATAAGTAGTGATTGTTAACTTCAACAAAGCAGAATACCCTAAAGTTGTATTCAAATTTCATCTTCAATTTGATATAAAAAATGAACAATTCAGAAGATTCATCAAGTGACATTCCATCAAATATCTTGGAGGCTGCCGATCCTGTAAGTAGTCAGTTAGTTCCAGAAAAGTCTCGCTGGCGTTACGAGAAGGAATTTGCAGCATTTGAGTTGTGGTATAAGGAGAAAAATACAATCACTGAAAGAAGACATATTTATGGAATACTTTCACCACTTATCAAGGAATATTTACGTCAACCTTGTAGTCGAAGTACTCAATGATTAAACTTATTGTAAAATTGAAGAAAGACATCGATATAAGCAAATATTTTAAATTAACGGCATATCTAAAAAGACTGAACGAAGCCTTTAAATTCAAGATATCGAAGGTTTTCGTAAAACAGGAAATCGATAAATTCTTATCTGATGCTCCGGACCACGACTTCCTCTTGATGAAGGTGGCTACCATTTTTGGAATCGCTGGTGCGTGCCGACGCGAAGAATTGATGAATATGACGATAGACGATATCAAAGACAGTTCCAGTTCGATTACAGGAGTACTCAAATTTCTTGAAGGGGTTTTGCATGGGGACCAGTTGTAGTACCTCGGAATATAGTAATAATGATGATAATAATAATAATATCGGTGTTTAGCCCTGGTCGCAGAAATAGACCGACGTTAAGTAAAGCAAAAAAAAAATTATAATAATCACCTTCCTTAACCAGCAAAAAAAATATATCAAACGACACAAACACGACATTGAAGTAAAAAAAATCAGAACACGTGAACTGAGCACCGTTACCAAGCAACATTTCAGCATGCACGGTTTACAAAACTGTACGAACGAAAGTTTGTTAGATTCTACTAGTGTTTTCTGATTGGCTGGTGAATGAAATATCCTAATGAGCATCCAATCAGAAAACAGTTCGCAATGTACAAGAGAATTGATTTGAACATATTGTATTTGTCTTTTGCTGGTTCTCAAAACTAAACACCGAGCTGTTCCGTGCATATTTTGAAGAGTAGTAGAAGACAAGATCAATCACTCGTCGTATTTATGAATGAAGTAGTAAATTTCAATTCTGGCTAGATTCTGGAGTCTCCAATTACTGTGCGGGCGTTTTCGTACTGGATATATTAATATAAAATGAATCATTTTTTGACAGAATGGCAAAAATTTAAGAGACAAAGACAATAATGTTCAAATTAATTCTCGTGCACATCGCTTACTGTTTTCTGATAAGTTGTTGATCAAGATCTTGATATCTTTTATTCACCAGCCAATCAGAAAACCCTAGAAGAATCTAACAAACTTTCGTTCGTAGACAGCTTTGTAAACCGTGCATGCGAGAATCTTTCTTGGCAACAGTTTTCAGTTCACGTGTTCTGAATGTCTGAATCACTACAATGGTGGCGAAAAAAGTATTTTTGTTTGTTGTGATTGTCCCTGTAATAACATAACCCCAACAGTATGTTACCAATGCCAAACGTCAACATACGAAAACAGAAGATAATGGAAGGAGGAAAGCTGAGGGAATACATGAAAGAAAGGTACTGGCATAGGAAAATTGAAAAAAGGTGAAAAAGATAAGAAGAACGTTGAATCCGACCACCTCAACCCCCAACAGAAGGACTCGACAAACTTCGTTTGCGAGACAAATCTGAGTCGATGGTCTTAGGAACGGAGCTCAAAAAAGAAGAGAAGAAGGAGACTACAATGGTCGTGATATTATTTTTCAAAACAATATTCAATTGCGAATGTTTCCCCTTCCAATACTGTTTGTGTTGTTTCTTACACGTGACTGTGATGATTATGATAAGTGCCTCAAAACATAGTATGAAAACAACTTGTTCTGACTTTAACACCGGTTTGGATTTAACAAGGTTAGTTATTTTCTTCACTTGGACATTGAATATCTATCTCAGGCATCCTGCAATGTGTACATTTACCACCCAATCAGTTCAACATTCTACCTTTTCAACTCCGAAGTTTTTCCTGAGCAGGTCACCTGAAATTAGGCGGAAGGCGATACCCAAAATTTTGTCGAATTTTCCAAAGAACAGAAAAGGTTTGAATTTTTTTTCAGATTTTTAACCACTGTAATCGTTATAAAATGGCACTAGCACACTCGTCATTCACGGTGTTTAGTGTAGGTTACCACAAGAACGGTTTTTTGATTTCCATCCCTAAAGGGGTGAGAAGGAGGAGAAAATTTGAATGGAAGTACCATTAGTTTTGAGTACCGTTAGTTTTCAAGTTGGGATCATGGAAATTGGTATTTGAGGTATTTGTTACAAATGAAGAAAAATGTGTTCCAGTGTTTTTGGAAATTCAACCCCTGAAGGGGTGAAATGGGGCGTAAAATGAGGATTGGAAATCAGTATGGGGGTTCCGTTAGTTTTTGAGTAGGGTCATAAAAATTGGCATTTGAAATGAGGAAAAATGTAGATGATGGGGTAACGGGGTAACGGGGTAACGGGGTAACGGGGTAACGGGGTAACGGGGTAACGGGGTAACGGGGTAACGGGGTAACGGGGTAACGGAGTAACGGGGTAAAGGGTAACGGGGTAACGCGGTAACAGGGTAACGCGGTAACAGGGTAACGGGGTAACGGAGTAACGGGGTATCAAGGTCACGGGATAATGGGGTAACGGGGTTACGGGGTAACGGAGTACCTGAATAAAAGCAATACTGAAACAAATAATCATGAAAACATGTTTTTAAAAAAAAAAATGTATACATACAATAATTAGTTTAATATCACATTGCGGTTTTTGAGACCTGTCATCATGATATGCCTGCAGGCTATACTATGCAGCAGATTTTTTATGAATTTTCTGAATATTTTATGATCTGATATATTCTCAGTTTCAAGTTTAAATATTTATACAAAAATATATAACGAAGATTTATTTAGGAAATATAAATAACGTTATCACTCAAAAAAGATATTCAACCATTATTGTCAATGCATAATTGATACGTCTTCTTATATTTATAAGTGCATTGGAAATTGCTTCATAATTGACATTCAGATTCTCTAGGTATTCCTTGTCGAATTCTTTGATGAATTGAATATTATTATAATTAACAATGTCTTTGAGGAATCCCCAGAAAAATTAATCCATAGGGGTCAAGCCCGGTCTGTTAGGTGGCCACTTAATACTTCCATTATTTCCCATCCATATTGGGAATACATTATTCAAATGTAGGACAATATGCGGGGTTACCCCATCTCGCATCCAAATCATACTCGGCTTCCGAAACAATCTGTAAAATAATATTGTATACTTCTGGGTTGAGTATTTCTTGATAGGTAACTCCTATTGATATATAATCATAAAATATAGGGCCAACAATTTTATTTCTGAAAATTCCGCACCAAACACTTACAGTTTTTTTACCTGTTTCCTTCATTTGTTTTACCAATTTTTTCTGTTGTCTTTTTTTCCCGCCTTCATTTTTCCATAATATTTTAGTTTAATAATCGGGATCTTCATTTAAATTTTTAATCATCTGTTTGCAAAATTCCAGCCTTTTCCTCTTATGAGTCTCTGTTAAAACTTGCACGGGTAAAATTTTATATGGTTTGTAGTTGTTCTTTTTCAAAGTGGGTTGGATTTTGGAATAACTTTCACCTAATTGATGATTTTTCAAACTACATTCACAATTTTCTAGAATATATTAATATATAATGAATGATAAGCAAAAGTCGTCATTAAAAGGTTCAATATAAATGGATATTGTTCGCAAATGTTTCTTTCTGATAATGTTACAGAACCTTGAATGATATTCACCTGACAATCCATGCAAACTTCCATATAAATGGATATTGTTCGCAAATGTTTCTTTCTGATAATGTTAGGCGGACACGACATGAATTTAAACATAATCGAGCTTATCAGAAAGAAACATTTGCGAACAATATCCCTTTATATGGAAGTTTGCATGGATTGTCAGGTAAATATCATTGAACGTTCTGCGTGGTATTTGCTAGGAAAGTAGTTGTTTTTCGCCTGACGGTCTACCAATTGTGTTTCAATTTATATTGAACCTTTTGTGAAGACGACTTTGTGTGCTTCATGCATTTCATTTCATATCTTATCCCCCTTAATATGGTTTTTTCTTTCATATATTACAATGTTTCAAAAATCTCTATTCGCGAATTAATATGCGTTTTATCGATAGAAATACCATTAAGTAGCAAGTTATCATGGAGATACAATGTTTTATGATTATCGGCGTAGAAGAAGAATATTAAATTCTATTGATTTTTCTCTGCATTTTCGCCAGTTTTCATTCCATCCATGACTTGTTATGATGCGTTAGGGTTTTCGGAAGAAGTGAGGCTGGTCTATGGGTTCTGTAAATCCTACAGGCGCTGATTTAGCCAGCCCGCCCATAGTGAAGTTTCTCATATATAAATACAGAATCATTCGAATGTATTTGTAATTGTGTGTAACATTTATATATCATTTGCATATCTAGAAGTTGAAAAAAGCTATAATATCGTTTATCGTTTATGGAAATGTTGAAAAGAATGGGACCTAGATGTGACCCTCGATACCCGATTTCAGTTTTGCTGATATCAAAGTATAGTTACATTCACCGATAGAGGGAATGGATCCCTCAAAGATGTTTCAGTCCGAGCCTGAACTAACTGGAAGCAAGTCTACCGCGCGCGCACAACAGGTCCTATAAATAAAAATGTTACATTCTTCGGATAGACGAATGGTTTCCTGTCTATTGAGAGAAATCTTTATAATCACCGGACAGGTTTTTACATAAACACTCGTTTATTTCCAACGACTTTTTCGTTGCTGATAATTATTTGCCAAATGGTAGGTTTGACGAACGTAACTGCATCGGTCGTAATTGGAGTGCATTCTCTGATGAATTATGTAAATTGTAAAGGAATTTATTGCCTTTACGTAACTTTGTCGACGCCTTCTCGTTTTCAGATGCATTACGACAAACTAAAGATTCATCTCATTCATATATATACATATATATATATATATATATATATATATATATATCAACAAAAATAATTAAATATATAGTTCAACACATTGCACTGCCTCTGTGTAAAATTGTCGAAAAATCTCTTATAATAGAATGATTAATTACCTGGATAAACACAATATTGTAACAAAATGTCAAAACGGTTTCTTAACTAATAAGGACATTGTTGGGGCAC
Organism: Gonioctena quinquepunctata; assembly: GCA_018342105.1. NCBI lineage: Eukaryota > Metazoa > Arthropoda > Insecta > Coleoptera > Chrysomelidae > Gonioctena > Gonioctena quinquepunctata. The sequence continues at coordinate 162,311 of JAFIRS010000068.1, forward strand.
TATTCTTTGATCTCACTAAGGCTTTTGAAAGCCTTAATTCAGATACTGTGGAAAAAAACTATATGCCTTGGGATTTCGTGGAAACGTGCTGACTTGGCTGATGTCATACTTAAGATTTAGGAAAATAGCAGTCAAAATGAATCAAACTAGTCAAATGAGGAATGTTAACCTGGGTGTTCCAAGATTGTACTGGGTCCACTTATATTATAATGTTTATTAATGACCTACCAGAATTCATGAAAACGAAGTATAAGGTTAAATATGCGGACGATGATTCCTTTGCAACTTGTGGCAATTATCCTGGATAACTGGCAGATAACTTAAGTGTACTCTATAATAAATTCACCGAATGGTGTTTGAACAATCATCTAATTCCAAATCATGGGAAAACAGTTCTTGAAATTTAACATTACAAATGATCCCAACACTTCTTTTGATATACATACTGAAAATATTGATTTGACGTCCACTGAGACAACAAAATTCCTTGGAACCTTTCTTGACTCATCACTCTCTTTTCAGGCATGCACTGATCATATATCAAAGAAGATCTGTAGCAATTACTATGCAATATTACAACTTAAAATTATACTTTTTCAACAACAACTAATAAATATTTACTATGCGATGACATACTCTCAATTATCCTATAATGTTATAATATGGGGAAACTCCTACGTCCTATCTTTGGGATACATACATACAATCAAACAAAATTCTATCTCTCCCCTGTATCATCTACAAAAATATTTTATTCGTTAAAAATAATCTGAAAGACTTCATTAAAAGGGCTGACAATCATTACTATAAGACAAGGCATAGTAATATTCTCCGCATACCGCCTCATCGGACAATTTTTTTGAAAAGAGTCTATCTTTTACTGGCATACAGTTGTATAATAAACTACCAAGCTCTATAAAAGAAATCCAACATTTTAATGTATTCAAAAAATCTCTCAATGATCTCCTGTGGCAATACTCATTCTAGAATCAGAATGAACTTATGAAATGTAGCTTTTAACACAATTGTATTTCTTTATATATTTATCTATGATATAACATATTTTATGTTTTCTCTTTTCTCTACTGACTTTACCTAATATCATGTAAATGGTCTCAATGGAATAAAAGATTAGTTATTGATGTATATATATATTGATATATTGATGTTTATATATATATATATATATATATATATATATATATATACAGGGTGTAATCTAACCTCTTGCACACCCGTGAATGCCATTTTTTAAGGAACTAAGTGGTTAAAAACATGTTTTGTTCTTTGTTAAATTCGACAAAATTTTGGGTAGCGCTGTCTAATTTCACCGGCTTTCACTTTGACAATTTCCGAATGCAATGAACATTCAACTCGACATTTGAAAAATGTAGAATATTGAACAGATTGTGTGGTTGCCTGGGATAGATATTCAATTTCAAAGTGAAGAGAAAAACTTACCTTGTTAAATCCAAATTGGTGTTAAAATTGGAACTAGTTTACTTCATACTCTGCTTTGAGGAACTTATCATAATTATCAGTCACTTGTAAGAAACAAACGATACAAACACACACACACTATTCGCAATTGAATATTTTTATATCGTGACCATTGTATGAAGTGATTCAAAACAACACGTGAACTGAACACTTGTCAAGCAAGATTCTCGCATGCACGGTTTACAAAGCTGTATACGAACGAAAGTTTGATAGATTGTAGTAGTGTTTTCTGATTGGCTGGTTAATCTTCGGTACAGAATCAATGTCTAGGAACTATTTTCTCCATTTCAGGTGACTGATTAAATTAAATATATACAATAACCGTCACATTAATGTTCCATAATCAATATTCGTGAAAGAAATGGATAATAAAACATCAAACTGAATCATAATCGAATGTCGATTGATGTTGAGGGAAATTTTCAATATTTTTTGAGCTGATTATCATAACTGAAATGAAATAATGATAACTAGTTTTCCGTAAAATTGGTGATTGAAACTTATGTTTTGAGTACTAGTCACCGACAGAAGGTTACATTTATCGACATAGACTTGTACGTAGTATCGACAAAAAGATTTTTGAACTCCTATTTGATAATTTGACGGAAAACAGTTTGTCGATAATTGGTACACAGAAAATTGTGGGTTTATTGAACATAACAATAAAACACTTGTTTGGAGGAACATTAAATTTGAGTAGCAAATCAAAAATCATCTTAAATGTCCCTTTTATCAACACATGTCGATATCTACCACACCACACCACATGTTTCAGGTGTACCTATTATCGACACCCTAATTTCTCATTAAATAATATATGTGATGAATAATAAATTTTCCTCAATTCAAATAGAACATAATACCGAAAAAGATTCACGGTATAATACGAATATCGCGTGGTAGAAAAAGTAAACTGTTACTTCATTTATAAGGAGCTATGATTTATGCGTGGGCAATATTTATATTTGTCATACACCTGTATCAGAAGAACAAGGACAAACATTGAATTAATTCGGAATATGCCCTCAATAGATCAGTGAATCTGAATATATGGAATTTACTTGGATTTCGCTACATAACTGACTAGTCAATCAACGATATATAATTTTTGCCCAAACGGCGTGAAACATACAGGGTGTCCCGTAAAGACTACGTCAAATTAAGGAGACTGTAAATCAAAGGGTACCCCACCTGCTATGAAAAAATACCCATTATAAAGTCTTACCGGTTTCGAGATATAAGTTTCATTTTCAGTTTCATTTCATTTTCACTTTACTAAAATGTATTGTTATCAGAGAAAACGAACCAATGCTTATTTCAAATAATGTTACGGTGTTTATTTTCAAGTTGGAATCAACTCCATATAAAATTAGTTTTCATCATTTTGTCATAACTCACAGAACAACATCATTTGGGATTTGATTTATTGTGTTCTGGATGAAATAGAAAAGAATATTTTCAAAAAATAATGAAGAATCTCCGAGTATATTACATAAATGGTATAGTTAAAAATAAACGTCCTGTAGAGTGTTATTGAACTGATCAACTTCAATGTGAAAATTAATAATCAGTGTGTTCATTCGAGGAAAATGAGACGGAAGATTTATATTTATTTCATTTAATTAGTTCCTTCAAAAACAGTGTTTACAAAACAAGTATTAGTTAGTCAAAAAAGATTTTTTCCGAAGCAAACTTGTCTATGTAGTCACGCACAAATGATTGAACGTAAGGCCAACGAGAGCTGCCATTCATTCAAACATCCACCAAATTTCATCTAGAAAGTATAATCGAATCAGTTCAAGGATAAATGATATCTGTCAGTTTGATTCTCAACTTCCGAAATGAACTTTTCCATAAACACATCTATAATCCACTGGATTCTGATTAAAAAAATGTACAAAAAGATTTCAAGATTATCTTTAATGATGATACCGCAATATTTTTTCCGAGCGTAACACCAGATGAAACAATCATACTGGTAGGTAACCTACTAGATAGAAACCATGTTAATCCGATCATCAAAGATGAAATATTGGATTTACTCACAGTTTGTTCAACACGAAATTATTTCCAATTTAATAATATTTTTTATTCTTCTAGTGAAGGGTTAATAATGGGCAATCCATTGAGTCCGTTAATGGCGAAAATTTTCATGGATAATCTCGAAAGTAAAATTCCTAACAAACCGTTAATAAAAAACTTCTTATACTGGTATAGATATGTAGACGACATCTTATATTGCTTTGTAGGACCTGATAGACAACTACATACATTTTTGACTTCATTAATGGCATTCATCGCTCAATAAAATGTACAAAAGGAATTGAAATGCTTGATTCGATAAACTTCTTAGATTTGACCATAACGAAAATAAACAATAAACACGATTTTTCAATTTTTCACCAACCTTCATATACAGATATTACAATACATAGTAATTCCACTCATCCGTATCAACACAAAGTAGCCGCATATAATAGTATGATCCCTCTGTTAGGAGATAATTTCAATAAAGAATCAAATTAATAAACAAATTGCAGCCAATAACGGACATACTCAAGTTTAGTCGACAGCATTCTATCGAAAAAACTCTATAAAAAGGCAATTCAGGATGTTTATCCAACCGATTTGAATACAAAGTCAAACTTCAGGATTATTACTTATTTCGGCAAACCTTCAGAGAAAATTTCTAATTATTAAAGACATAAAGATATTAATATTGTTTACAGAACAAATAATACTTTGGGAAAATTGATTTAAAACAACAACGATCGAATTGAAATGTCTGACAAATCTGGGATATATAAACTAACATGTGGTACTTGTCCAAGTTTTTACATAGGACAAACAGGTAGAACTTTCAAGCAACGCATATCTGAGCATAGAAAGAGTTTTATTAAGGGCAAATCTAATTAAGTTTAACCAGCCATCTCCTGCTGAAAAGCATTGATTTGCTTATGACTTTGAACTTTTGCATGTAGAAAAGAATGGTCAAAAATTCGATCTCCTGGAGAGCTCAGAGATTGTTTCTGAGACGTGTTCCCTGATTTCACTTTTTAATATTCCTCAATTTAATAGTTGGCCACACACATATAGATTAATCCACCGCGCCAGTTTAAACCACCGTTGTCGATATAATGAAGAATATCACCAACTTTTGATTTTTACCTTACAAAAAATACTGTAAAAATATTTTTTTGATACGTCCTATAGTTTCCGAGATATTTAATTGTTCAGCTAGGCGTGCGACGACGGTCAGTGCGTGCTCTGCTTCCGAGCTGTGTCTATGACGTTTGGCTCGAAAATTGATAAAAATGTCGAATCCAGAAACTGGAAAATCGTGTATTGTGCCCAAATGTTTAGATAAAACTACTAATGCACCCAAAAAGTTGTTTTTTATTGTTGCTTTTGAACCTAAAAGTCGATAGAAATGGATGCAAATCATGATGTTCTGGGGTGGTTTGGCATTTCAATATCTCTTTCAACTTTCACATATCCAATAGCGTCGTCGCCGAAGCTGTTTCTAACCGATCTAAAATAAAATAAAGTTGATCTAATATATAAAAAATAAAATAAATAAAAATGCACGTATCCACGATCACATTAAAGAGGAAGGTAAATATAAAGTTACACCACACATGCACTCTGAATATAAGATTTTTCTTACGTGGTTTGCCTCTGAAACGAAAATGCGGCAGTCTCATACCGTTCCCGAGTTACAGAGTTTAAAAAAAATACCTCATTAGGATCGTGTTAAAACTCACTAATGCTTCCTTCTTTTACATAGCATGAACAATACACCCTTATTGGCATATTGACAAAATATCGTCGTTTTCATCGAAAAATCCTCCTCCTTATACATTACCAAATAAATCAATTTCAGACTCTGATACATGGAATTTAGTAACTTTGCCTTAGTTTTCATGTTGGTGATAAATGAATCACCGCCAACTTTTCGAATTCAAATGAGAGCAAAAGTTTCATCTTCATTTATGTGTGCAATTGTTGTGGGCGGTGATTCATTTATTACCAACATGAAAAATGAGGCAAAGTTACTAAATTCCATGTGTCAAAGTCTGAAATTGATTCATTTGGAACTGTGTAAGAAAGAGGATTTTTTCGAAAAAATGACGATATTTTGTGCGAAGTTGTGCCGAAAATAAGTTATTTAGGGTGTATTGTTTATGTTGGTAAAAAGAAGGGGGCATTTTGAGTGAGTTTTGTGCGAGAAAACGGTGCTTGAAAATGGAGTTAATTTTTTTTAAGATCTCTTACTAGGGAACTGTATGAAACCGCCGCATTTTTTTCCGGATTCGTGTTAAGGAGGCAAAAACACGTAAGAAAAGTATTTTCCCCATATTCAGAGTGCATGTGTGGTGTAACTTTATATTTACCGAGAGGAAATTAATATGAGAAGTTTTTCATCTTACCTTAATCATATTCAATAGGTGTAGTCGCGTGCATCCTAATAATAACCTACTTTTGAAAAATATATTTCATGGGTTCAAATTTCAAAAAGTTTTGTGCCTCTGGTACATAATGTTCAGGTTATGTTTACTATGTTAATTTCTTGTTACATTACATATTAAAAAAATACAAAATTTAAGTCATGATCCAAACTTTGTAGGTACAATAACACAGTATTGTTTTTGATAAGTCCCACCCTGTTTCAAATACCTCCGCATTCTTCCTTCTCAGGAACTTAATGTCGAGTAAGATGTTCATAGTATCACTATGACGTATGACGTACATTTATAAAACACTAGTAATGAGAAATATGTACATATAGGGATCAAAAGATTTATGATAAAAAGTAAAATTTTATTACGTAATACTTACTTTTGAATTTTTACTCCTCGCATCTCGGCGGCCAAGAAATCGGAGTTATTTGAAAAATAGTGGGTAACCATTAACCCGTCTATTTCAGGCAAGTTATCAGATTGTCCTTTTTCAAAACCGTCATCCATATCTAATATTATACTTATAACACATAAAAACTTAGGTTAAAAACATTATTGAGATCGAACATCCGATAGCAAAGCAATGATTGAGTGTACGGTGAGAACGTTGCGTTGTAAAATGACGTCACGCGAGCATAGCGCGCTCGCCCGAAATATTTGAATAGAACGGAAACTAAAATTGTCGTAACTTCAACACTATTCGCTTGATTGAAATGAAACAAAAACAGGTGTATTTCTAAACATTCACGCTATACGGTCATAAAGTTTCAAGTCATTTAACAGACCCAGTGACATTCTTCATTCATGGAGAAAAAATACCAACATATAATTTTTTCCATTTTCGTGACTAAAATGTGACATATTTCAACTCAAATTAGTGAGAGAAGTTGTTCTTTCAATCACTAGTGATTAAAAATATTTTATTCACAAGTGATTAAAAGTGTTACCTAGGTTACCAATAAACAACCATCATACACATTGCTCATAGCGCAGCAACAGTGTCGAATGATTCATATCGAGTAGGCTGGTTTCCAAATTGAATGCAACACAAGCAACGGTAGCGCAGATTTTTATTCCTAGTAGGCTGGTTGCAATTTTATTTCGACGAGTCAATGACACAATAGTTATTTATGCAACAATTTCAACATAATTTCTTTGAATTTCTGCGAAAATGGAAAAAATCAGATATAAAACACGTGAGTAAAGCGCATTCAATCACTCGTCTGGTTAAGGCCACTGCAGCTTCTCTGCTCGGGCGCTCAACATCCAGGATCATGATTAAATGCTACGCTTTACTCACTTGTCCTAAAAATAGCTATTTCTGAACTTCTGTTCAGAATATCTTTATCCAGTACCCACTCCTACCTGTTATTCTATTTTCTAAGATTTGTGATGATTCTAGGATTTATTGACAATATCCCACAAATAATACAAATGACCATGATTTGGACGCAATACCTGGATCATTATAATCCCCTTAAATTGACTTTGACAAACGATAAGAACCTTCCTAATTTACTTGAAAAGGTGATATTTTATATACTATTGAAATGGGATGGTATTAAGTCTCAAATATTTGAAAAATATATTTTGTATTCACCAATTTTATGAGGTCAAAATTTTTTATGTATCTATTCGCTCACAGTTATGGAGATATCCAAAGTAATACGTGAACGTGGCAAAGAAGTGCTTATTGCGCAGATCGTATAGATATCTTGGAGAAAGTAAATAATTCGACAATTAGAGAAGAGCATTATCTATTCATTAACAATCAATATTCAAAGATTGTTGTGTTTTCGTGCTTGAAAAATAATCGCTATTTATGTAGTAGAGAAAAAATTACTTGCATGGGACATTTAGTTAATGCCCACAACATTTTTTGCAATTATTCACCAATCATACGCTTGAAAATGGACACTACATTCCACTGCCATTTTGTTGTTGTTAATTCCTGATAAACGTGAAAAAACTTACGAAAGTGTTTTTTGGTCGATAAAAAATAAGTGCGAGAGTGTTGACTTGATTTGAGAATCCAAAAAAGTCGTAGCGGATTTTGAAAAGGCAATTTCCAATGCAGCGCAGGCAGAATAATGGCAAAACAATTTCAAACCGATAGGTTTGTGAAACTTCGAAGTTTAACCAACCAAGTGAAAATTCGGCACCCTACAGTACGTAAGCATACAGAACTTTTATGTACTAATATCCGACGCAAGATTTCAATTTGTCAAATGTGTAGCTCAACTATATGCTAAATAAGTCTATTTGGAAATATATAATGAAATAAAACATGAAGATATTGAACTGTTTTCTTTTACTCAATGTTTAAGTGACTTTTCATACTCAGGTTACACTAAGTTGCCATGCATTTGTGCAGGTCAGAAATACTAGCGTCCAAATTATGGCACCCCTAACAGGTATACGTGTCACAAGAAGGATTAACTGAATTTCAAGCTGCCAACTAACTTATGGAAGACCAAATATGTTAGATGAGTTACACATGAATATACCTGAAAGCTACATCTATTGATGATATTTATTGTCAAGTCGCATTTCAAGGAGTTGAATAATTATTTTTTTGAAAGGGAGGAATATCGAGGGGACTGTTAATTAAACAAAATAGAATAAATTTAATGGACATCCCTCAACGAGAAGTGTAAACCGTAGTCACGTGTTTTGGGCTCTCGGCTCTCATCAGTACGGTGAAGAAGTGCAAGGATGAACAACACTTGGTAGAAAACGACAAATCAACAGAAGCCAGCCGTACATTTGTGGTTTCGGTTAGCAGACTCTGCATTCCAGGGCAACAACCAACGTTACCACGGAGGCAGCTTCAGCTACCAGCGTGACATCCGAGTCCAGGATTATAGAGATGAAGGGGAGGAATATCGAGGGGACTATTAAATAAACAAAATGGAAATTCAATGGACATAGCCCTCAACGTAGTCACGTGTTTTGGGCTCTCGGCCCTCATCAGTACGGTGAAGAAGTGCAAGGATGAACAACACTTGGTAGAAAACGACAAATCAACGGAGTCAACAAACAGAAGCCAGCCGCACATTTGTGGTTTCGGTTAGCAGACCCTGAATTCCAGGGCAACAACCAACGTTACCACGGAGGCAGCTTCAGCTACCAGCGTGACATCCGAGTCCAGGATTATAGAGATGAAAGGGGAGGAATATCGAGGGGACTGTTGAATAAACAAAATGGAAGAAATTTAATGGACATAGCACTTCTCCTTGAAGGCTATGTCCATTAAATTTCATCCATTTTATAATTTTTTTTTGTTTGATTTCGATTGTTATGCCTACATTGTGTGATGTTTGTGCAAAACGGGTACAGAAGACAATTCAGAAAATTTCACAGGAAAGCTACTCGTTCAGTGTATCGACAATTGTTAATCTTGCTCAGATATTAGTACGAACAAGTTCTTTGACCGTGGTGATTTATTATATAAAACAATTGGAGTTGTCGGAAAAAGAGGAAAATGACATATATCCATGGAATCGAGCAGTGCACCCAAGTTCTAGGTCACGGGACTATGAAATGATAACCAAAATTATACACTCCATAAAAACACTCCCAAATGTAATGACTACTGGATGTACCGTACGAGAATTCGAAAGGTTTTCTTCAATTCACCGTTACCAAAAATATTCCCATCGAACCTCCTTTCGAATGGCTTTTTCCAAATACGTCGAAATTAATACTGATAGCAAATTCATTCTCAACCGCGACTAAACACCAACGAATGATCCCTAATTTTTCAATCGTTCCGTTTCTTTGTATTCTTTTCATTCCCATGATAGATTGTCGGACATACATCATCTATATAATTACAAATTCCTCACCACCTTTAACTGTTAAAAAATACCGAAAACATTGCGAAACCCTATTAATCTCTCAATAAGTGCTGACACCTCAAATTATACTCCACGAGTACCACCTCTGGTCTCGCGGAATGAATGGAAAGATATAGGAAATAATAATAACTGCGCATTTGAGAAGATGAAATAAAAAAATCAAAATACCGGCTAGAGTTCAACACCTACATATTACATTCACTCGATAAGAACACCTTACCATGGGCGTACAAAACACGATCTAATATTGAGATAGTGGAATAGATATACCAAAAAATGCGAAATCTACAATTATTATGTCAATGTATCACGAAAAAATGCTCCAAAATAACTTGAGAAATTTTTAATCAACGTTTTTAGAACTTTCCCCTATGTCTTATGATGATAAAATCGAATAATAATCGGTACTTTTCTGATATAATTTGAAACAATTTCAATGCATTTCAGTTTCAAAGCGTTGATTCATGTTCAAAAAATAAAACTCATAAAAATTTACTATTACAGCTACCGAAGACAAATAATAATAATAATAATAAGTTTTATTCACGTAAGTTAGATTAAATATACAAGAATATGTGCTCAGAAATATCGTGAGTAAAGAAAGAAGAGTGATAAGTGCTAAAGCACTTGTTTCACAATTATTCAAACAATAAAAAAATTGTATAAAAATGATATCTAAGCAGAAGTATGAAATTTTTAAATAATGAATAACAGTAATATGTAAAAGTAAATAAAACAAAACATACAAAACAATCAGTCACACACCTATACACGCATATACATATAATAAAGTTAAAATGTTCATTATGATACAGAATAAAATTATAAAAAAGCAGATTTGTGAGCTGGGTACAGTACATAGATAAAATGGGTAAAAGTCAGAAATATACATAAAAGTAAACAGTAGAAACTTAAGAACAATATAGTATGGTGTATAAAACATTTAAGCGAAATTATTTAAAAAAATGTAAAAAGTAGTGATAATAAAATGACACAATCAGTCACTCACCTATACACACATAAATATTATAAATATAAAAAGTTCGTTGTGAATCAATATAATATTATAAATAAACATATTTTTATATTATTTAACGAAATAGGTTTTCAAAATTTTTTTTTAGTCTTCAAAAAACGAACGAATCATATTTCTTGGATTTTCATTTATGAACTCTCCCAATTGTTGTTTAAATTTTCTTTTGATATTTATATATTTTAGTTCATCAGGAATGCTATTGTATAAATGGCGCGATATAACGTAAATAGTCATCTTAGTTCACCTCGGAATCTGAGATACCCAGCTGAATATTTATATAAACTCGTATTTTGGCATTCTGAAAGTTGTCTCAGAACCTACATATGGTAGGGTATACGCGTCTATTAAAATTTGAGGTCAAAGGTCACAAAAATGGATTTTTTGCATATTTTTTGCAAATATCTCATTTCCTATGGGTTTTTCGCTATTTGTATTCATCATCAATATTGTAGAGAATTAAATTCCCTACAACTTTTGGTTCACAAATTTTTTTCATACGTTGAATCGTTTTCGAGATAGAGGGCGGAGAGCGCGCGGTTAGAGCATAATATAAGGTCAACCAGTATAGTCCCGGTCAAAACACGCTGTATAAAGTATATTAATTATTGATAAATAAATAATTAATAATAATTTTCATTTGTTATCAAATATTACATTATATTTAATAATTTTTTTTTTTTTTATTAATAGAATTGTTGAGGAAAATACTAAAATTATATTTAAATTCTAATGTATTTATATCATAACTCCTTAAAAAATTGAAAAAAAAGAAATTCTTAATTTATGATTTTATCAAAAATACCATTCTATTCTGAATAGAATAAAAATTACATAAACTGCAACTTATTATAATTTTAATTATCTTCTTCTTCTTCATCGTCGTCTCCCAACCGCTGTGGTGTTTTGAAGTCTTCTTATATATTTACGTCAATATTGTCTCTTGTCACTCTTGAATCTCTGGAATCTACGTGTTGCTCTGTCGAGTCCAAGGAAATATTACAGAACTTCTCCATTGCTTCACAAACAGTGTTTGTGGCGTACATAGCATATACCCATTTACACAAAACACTTTCTTGCGTACCTCGACCACGAGATACTCCTTCTGTTTTCATTGATTTTATGAGACTTTGTTCAATCACCATATCTATCCATTTACCTGAATTGAATTTTTCTGTTCGTTTCACAGTGAAGAATCCATTTTTCAACGTTATGAAAGAATTTGAGAGTTTACGGAGTTTAAAGAATATGTACTCCATTATTGTCTACTTAAATTATAATTAGTGGAAATGAGAATATGATTAAAATGTTATTAAAGTTTGTCCCTTAATTATTTTTTAATTTTAGAAATAGGTTGTAAGTATTATTGAAAAGATAGATTCAATTGATGCAAAAAAATTATTAATTATAATGTAATAGCTGATAACAAATAAAAAGTATCAATAATTATTTATTTATCAATAATTAATAAACTTTATATAGCGTGTTTTGACCGGGACTATACCGGTTGACCTTACATCATGCTCTAACCGCGCGCTCTCCGCCCTCTATCTCGAAAACGATTCAACGTATGGAAAAATGTTTCGTACAAAAGTTGTAGGGAATTGAATTCTATACAATATTGATGATGGATACAAATAGCGAAAAACCATAGGAAATGAGATATTTGCAAAAAATATGCAAAAAAACGATTTTTGTGACCTTTGATCTCAAATTTTAATAGACGCGTACACCCTACCCTATGTAGGTTTCGAGACAACTTCGAGAATGCCAAAATACAAGTTAATACGAATATTCAGCTGGGTATCTCAAATTCCGAGATTCTTACCTAATTTTGACTAAGATGACTGGGGTATAAAAACTATTGGAGTGGACAGTAGACTGGAAATTTGTGCACACAAAACTGCTGTTTTATAATCTTTCTTCAGTCGTTGTACTCATTTTTTTTTCTTCCAACTTGAATTGTAAATGTATATGAGCTTTTGAAATTGAACGTGTTTCCAAAGACAATCAACGGATATGTTTTTTCGTCAGGGTAACTTTTTCCGAGAAGCAGATATATCTCAACTGAAGTATTTTTAATACATTCTAGAACTGAAATCATATTATCGAACTTTTTGACAGAAATTATGACAAATATTATCTCTACCCAGTCACATGATGGTTTGTGAGAACTATTTTGAACGTTTCATCAGAGGGATTTCTAAATATTTTGTGGTATCGCACTTCGCGGCTCCATGAAACAAAACTAAAATAAAAATATTTAAAAACCTTGATACAAAAAAAAACGCTTAAAAGTATAAAATAATATGTATTGACCCTTTGAGTTCAATATAAGTAGTAATATTTTGATGCAAGCACCGTCGCGTCGGGGAACCCGAACGGACAGACGCGTGAGGGCAGACGTCGTTGAGTCTATATTGTTAATTTTACGGAGTGAATTAACTAAGACTCAGTCTCAATGATTTGGTATTGTTGTTTTGATATTTACCTTCGTTGCATAGGTAGCTTACTTGTATTTACATTTCATATTTCATTATTTTCAGTTGTATTCTGTTTTAATTTTATTTACTTAGCTTAGCTTACGCGACGGCCTTCGGATCAAAATATTACTACTTATATTAAGCTTGAAGGGTCAATACACACAATTTTTTCTTTTTAAGGTTTTTTTATGTCGGGGATTTTTACATTTTTTATTTAAGTTTTATTTCATGCTTTCCAAACTTTATATATTACTAGTAGACATGCTACGATCGACATTCTATCCCCACTTACACACAAATATTTTCCGGGTCGAAACACGAGATCTTCATCTTCATCATCCCTTCATCAACTAGAAAAGAACTGATGATCTCTAAACGGCTGAAGAGATTTTCTTGGATCATAGCTAAGAATATTCTCGAACAAGACACTTTCCAAACAGAAAATTCTGCCTTGGAGGTTAAATATGCATTAAACACTATCATGCCATCATTGTTTCTGTAGTCTGTACCGTACGACACCATCCATACCATACTGTATTCAACACCCTATTGTATCATACCAAACCGTAATCATTCATTCACTTGATCCCATTTAATCACCTCCCACATTCGAACCATATCGTGTTTATTCATTCACCCAATTACATTCACCCATTCATTCTTTCATTCACTTTACACATTCATACACTATTCGCCACAAACGGTACTACATCGTATACCAAAATTTCATATCGTTTGGACAACTGAAAGTTGCTTAGAATCCTTCAACATTTATCCCCATTTATTTTTCCTACTCCATCATCAGAACTGATCACCATCCATCTATTACCTATTCACTGAGATTCCAGGTGATGCTAGAGCGTCAGGTCAAGATAACCATTTTCTTGCAACATCATCATTGAAGTAACAGGATACCAAATTTCGAATCGATCAGACCTGTGGAAGTTGCTCATACCTAACTCTTCATCAACTAGAGAAGAGCTAATGATCTTCAAACGGCTGAACATATTTTCTTCATCATAGCTAAGAACACTCTCGATCAAGTCACCTTTCAAACAAACAAAAACTAAATCAAAATCGGTTCATCCGTTTGGGAGCTACGATGCCACAGATAGATACACACGTTGCCAAATTATAGCACCCCTCTGTTTGCGTCGGGGGTTTAAATAGTGTCTAAATGGTACATGGATTTGGCAGCTATTCGATAGTTTTTTCCTCAACTCAGGTAACTCATTCGTCTTTCTTTTTTCAAAATCTGATAAAATCAGCCGAATCGTTAAACGTCAAACAATAAACTTTCCTAAAATATCAGATGAAAAACGGTCATCGCTAATTACGCTGAAAACACTTTCAGCACCAACAGGGCTTCCATTTAATCCAGTTCTATGAGACTTTGTAATGCTGAACCAATTGATTCCTTGCACAAATACACAAACGCAACGTTCAACGAATATACCGGTGAAAACACTGTCTTTTTTTTAGCCAAAGTGAGGCTGGGCTTGGAAAACGTAATCCCCTAGCAGTCAATAGTGCTGATCTTCCATTTAGTCTGGTTCCATTACCCTTTGTAATGCTAAAGCAGTGAATTCCTTTCACAAATACACAAACGCTACTCGAATGCGTCAGAGAAAGTAGAAATACTACAAGTATAAAAATTCCCGTTCCTGGGGTGTTTTGGTACTGTAGTTGGAGCTAAAGAATTAGCAGGAGAAGTAGAATAGAATCAAGTGGAATAATAATTTACTTTTGCTCCCAGCATCCTAAGAACTGAGATCAATGAAAATTGTCGAATTGCATTTGGTTTGGTTGCTGTGTTTACATTTGAGCCTTAGCAAAAGGTTATCACATTTCTCTTCCAAAAAAATGGATAGTTACAGCTTTCATCTAAGTATTAATTTCCATCTTCCAAAAATTTCATCTATCACTTGGTAGAAAGGATTATAAGTACTTCAGAAAAAATCAGAAACAATACGAAGAGTGTACGCTATCTGGCCCAGACAATCCAGAATAGCTACAGTATTCTAGCGCAACGCGGTGGCCGCCAGAAAAACAGAACCCCCTGAGCCAATCTCGAGTCGACCTTTCCGTATTCCACTCAATGTTGGAAAAACTGTTGTGTAACTATTGGAATAGTTATTAGTTTTTGTTTATGTGAAGGTGCATTCGCACATATAAAGAACAACTCGATATCTGAGGCAAGCAACGTCGGGCGCGTTTAGTACTTGGATGGGGGTCCACCTTACAAGGAAGGTGCGCGTTAAAATGACCCAACAACTATAGCGTAGTAGCATATTCGCAGCTGCAGGGGTCTTATCAATGAGCACGAGATAAGACGTGATATGCCGTTCTTCGGAGGGGACGTTAAGATAGCGGACCCGAATTCATAGATGCTGAGCTCGTTAAAGAGCCCTACCTCTGAAACAACAGAGGATTCGGCAAAATTTCCGGTTGGGGAAGGGAGTGTGCTCACCGACGTCGCAGAAATAGGCCGACGTTAAATAAAGCAAAGAATAAACACGAATTTACTAAATCAAGTAGTTGACATTTATTCGTGTTTTTTCATTCGTTTACATTAGTTTATTGTTCTCAAACAAGTACAGTTGCTCGTGCATAAATGCAGTAATGAAAATATGTAATGAAATAGCAGAGAGAAAGGGAATGGACAATAAAGCGGTCTGTGAGTAGATATAAAATTATGGCTCTTCTCCTAGATTATTATAAGAGAACTTGCAAACGGAGTTGAATCGGGGTTGTTGAGGACAAATTACCAAATACAATACCATAATGAGAACTGTTGTTTCGGTCAGCATAAAATTGGAATTCACTCTATGATATTTAGCAGTATGACCTTGGCAGCCCTTGTATTTCACAACATAGTAGTACAAAGTTTTTGCACAAATTTCTTCGTTGGGTTTTTTTTATTATAACGAGGTATGTTCTCAATGCAGTCTGTACCAAAATTCACTAAACTGACCTGTCTAGTTTTGTTTATTTGTCGTTTAGCTGTTGCTGTAACTAAATTTGACTATTTTACTCGGTAATTGCTTGTGCTACTTCATAAGTCCAAATTATATCCACCCCATTTAGAAGTTGAATGATATTGATTCTTTTTTTTGCCCAGAAATTGTGCAGATTTTTCTGTACAGGAATTTCAGTTGGACTTCTGGTCTTTGGGTTCAGTAAATAGTATATATGACATTATTGACGAACTGTCTGCACTTTTTCCTTGGCACCACTTTTAAGAGGACTCCCCTCTCCTTACGAGCCCGACCACCCCAGCCGCGAATATGGCAACCCCGCAGTCGCCCCATCGGATCGCTGCCGATACAAGTGGAAAGCCAGAGGGCACACAGAGATTTGGACAGGCCGGATTCAGTGTCAATTGGGATGCAGGAGGAAGAGTCGACTTGTACCCTCCTAAAATTATCTAAATTCCACCTAGCACAAAGGGATGTCATTCAACTCTCATATGACTGATTTTCGATATTCCATGAAATAGATGACTCTGCATTGATGAGATATTTGTGTCTTCCATATTGTGTGGTTTTTTCTTGGGCATCTTCTTTCAGTATCAACTAGTTCGGTACATTTTCTTTGAAAGGTCCCTAATTTGACGTGTTTAGAAACAAACTTTTTCGTTATTATCCGTCAAAACTGGGCATCGTTCCGTAAAATGTTTTTACATACAACAAAAACAGGATAGTCCTTACAAAAATATGTAGGACAGCAGCGCATGGAAAGGCTAGTGTGGTCAAGTTCATTCGGGTAAGCTTCTATGGGAGTAAGTTTTCCATTTCAAAAGAAGTTCACCTGTACCCCGTAGTATTTGAAAGAGAGTGAATAGAGCTCACTTTGCATTTTCAGTAGCTAAATTTTAAAATAACTGCAACTGTCCCGTGATTATACGTTCCGTCAAATGGGGTTATTCACAATGAAACAGTCGAGTGCCCTTCACTTTCCATTCGTTTCGCACGCCTCTGCTACTCACGGTTTCCTCTCCTGACTGAAGAATGAGAAAAAGCCTCCTGGGCACTTGAAAGAACACCAACTAACGGCTTGAAATCTTTCAGATTACGACTATCTCCTATTATAAATCGGATAAATAGTACGACTTATCTCCAGAGCTATGCCTCTTTGTGCTTCTTGTGGAAATTAAAATTGTGCATCTCTCTCTGGTGATTTCTGAACGAACGGTCATTCTGCAGATAATCATTGGAGGAGTTAACCTTGAAGTTAGTCCATGTTCCATGGAAAAGCTACGTCATATTAGAATTTTGTTTAATATAGATGTTGTTTAGGCCAATAGTTTTTTTATGAGGAACCTAAAACACAAATCGCACCCCGGCGTGAATAACGACACAACACAAAAAACCTCATTTTACAGCAGACCAAAATTAAAGGTGTGAAATCAAAGTTTAAATTGTTTGTAGGGGCCAATTTGAGCAACATGTACCTTTATTAATTGGGAATTGAGTTACTTATTTTAATTTTGAATTGCTGTTTTGAATTTGGGACTAACTAAAATTTGTGCATTTTTTAGTTGTGACGTTATTCTTGCCGGGGTGCGAAATGTGAAGATGGCGTAAAAAAGGGGGAAGGTCGGAACTTCTGACAGCCGTCACCCAGGGGTTATAGAAAACAGTATACAACTATTCCGAATAGTTTTAACATATCAGTTATAGGACATCCGCAACTATCTATCAAACATTAGTTGAAAATAATAACCAATAAAGATTATTGAGAAAATAGCTGCCTGCATTCAGAGCTGCGATACTCAGTACTGAAACGTAAAATACTAGTACTTTTCGGAATTCAAGAATTTTACTCAAATTAATTTCACAAGCGGTGTAGTGGTAGTTGCACCATCTCAATAACTTCCAATAGTATGGGTACTATGAATACAATACTTCTCAAATAAGGATTTTCTCGAACGTACTGGCACTATAAAGTATTTATATTCTGTTTTCCATATTTTGTGTTTTTTCTCCCCCTGGAAGTGAAAATGATCAGTCATCTATTCTGAATTTGCCCCAATACGTTACTGCCTTTTTAATATTCTGGTTTCTAAAATAAACTAAGGAATTGATTTGTTGAAAATATAAACAGGATGTTCATAAAATCAAATGTGGAATCATCTGCGACTGAAAGATAAACCTTAGTCACTATCTTCCATCGTCAAGATAACCTCTTGTGGGGTATTCATGATGTAGTTCAATGTCCAGCGTGGCTTTAGCCGGGGAAGTAGTTGTTTTCTGTTAGACATTCACAAAAAATAACTTCATTTTGATCGTGGATTTTTTCAATTCACAAAAAAATCTTTCTATCAATATTCAATTGAGAATGTTTCCCTTTTCAACATGAATACCCCACAAGAGGTTATCTTGACGATGGAAGATAGTGACTAAGGTTTATCTTTCAGTCGCAGATGATTCCACATCTGATCTTATGAACATCCTGTTTATATTTTCAACAAATCAATCTATCATACCCCATGACAGGTTTTAATGTCAGAAAACACTCATTTCAAAGTGTCTCTCCAAAAGAAATGATTCTAACTTTTTCCATCTTTGCAAAGTGAGATTGCTTCTTGAAAATGTGTTTCCCATTTCTTCCGGTCTTCCTGATGATCGTGGAAGCGTGAAATAGATTTTCGTCGACAAAAATGTATTGAAGACCTAGTGAATGCGATGTCTCTCCTGCGTCAATGTTATGAATGATTTCTGGTGAGTACTCTCTTTTGGAAAACATTCTTCTTTGCCTCATTCATCTGCATGAGTTCTTAATCAAAACTGGAATAGAAAATCAAATAACTATCTGAATGAAAATGCAAATTTTCAATTTCAGATTTTTTCTTTTGAGTTAGGGCCTTTTCAGAATATCTATCAGATGTAGTTCAATGTCCAGCGTGGCTTCAGCCGGGGAAGTAGTTGTTTTCTGTTAGACATTCACAAAAAATAACTTCATTTTAATCGTGGATTTTTTCAATTCACAAAAAATCTTTCTATCAATATTCAATTGAGAATGTTTCCCTTTTCAACATGAATACCCCACAAGAGGTTATCTTGACGATGGAAGATAGTGACTAAGGTTTATCTTTCAGTCGCAGATGATTCCACATCTGATTTTATGAACATCCTGTTTATATTTTCAACAAATCAATCTATCATACCCCATGACAGGTTTTAATGTCAGAAAACACTCATTTCAAAGTGTCTCTCCAAAAGAAGTGAATCTAACTTTTTCCATCTTTGCAAAGTGAGATTGCTTCTTGAAAATGTGTTTCCCATTTCTTCCGGTCTTCCTGATGATCGTGGAAGCGTGAAATAGATTTTCGTCGACAAAAATGTATTGAAGACCTAGTGAATGCGATGTCTCTCCTGCGTCAATGTTATGAATGATTTCTGGTGAGTACTCTCTTTTGGAAAACATTCTTCTTTGCCTCATTCATCTGCATGAGTTCTTAATCAATACTGGAATAGAAAATCAAATAACTATCTGAATGAAAATGCAAATTTTCAATTTCAGATTTTTTCTTTTGAGTTAGGGCCTTTTCAGAATATCTATCAGATGTAGTTCAATGTCCAGCGTGGCTTTAGCTGGGGAAGTAGTTGTTTTCTGTTAGACATTCACAAAAAATAACTTCATTTTAATCGTGGATTTTTTCAATTCACAAAAAAATCTTTCTATCAATATTCAATTGAGAATGTTTTCCTTTTAAACTAAGGAAATTTCAGATTTGTCAGTAATGTACCGTTTGGAAATTATTTGCCTAATATATTTCACAACAAAAGTAAATTCACTTCCATACTTCCAGTGTAAGAGGAGACCCAAAATATGGAAAACAGAATTCCGATACTTCCCCAAAATCATTCACACGTTATTTAGTATTTATATTATTTCTTACAACTGAAAGTACTCCAAGGACTCAAAGTATTCACAATTTCCGTGAATAATGGAGAGGATTGTACTGAATACTTCGAAAGTACTGGAACTTTCATCGAATATTTCATGTATAACACTGCCAAACATCTAACAGACTCATTATTTTCTTATTATTGTCGATAAGGCTCAGCGGGAAACCGACCGCAAGCAGAGACGTACTCGATACAATGAAATTTTCACACAAGATGATATGTTTTATTAACGGCTCGGTTCAACAAATTATTTCGCTGCTATAAAATATTGAATTTACTAACGAGTGTGGAAAGTGGTTCTTTATAGTAAGTTCGTAGACATTGAGTTTTTATAAACTTCTACTTTTTTAAACTGAAACATATTTTTTATTTTCTAGTAGGCGACAAAGTACAGTTTTCCAAATACTAGTAGAAAAATAGGTACTTATTCTTAATGTTTCGAAAAAAAGTTAAAAATATATAAACGTGAAGATGATGTATAACAACTGGTTCAATAACAAGTAATCAATAAACAGTACGGAAAAGTACAGTGTATGATCAATATAGGACACTCATTTATCTATATGCACGTAATAATATGCATATACCTACAAAATATACTTGTTTGTAGAATATAAAATTTCAAATTTATAAATTCCGGGTACAGATATGACTGATTTTTTTATGTAAAACAGGGTAGACAAATAAATGAAAATCATGAAATTGAGTTCAACAGGTACAAGTATAATACAAAGTAAAAAGTGTCCTAAAAAGAATTAATACGTTTTAAGTCAGTTTCACTGTCACTGTCGTCATTCAAGTTGAGAACAATTTTTTCTCTGGGCAACAGATCCATATTCAAATATGATATTTCTAATTTTCGCAGATGCGCTACGCAATTTTCTTTTGGAATATTCTGCATTTTCGACTGAATCAAAGCTACCACAGATGAATTTTAAGTTGGAGAAACATTATTTTCATAAATTAGTCTTTTGTATAATTATTCCCAAAATACATATACATTCCCAAGCATATATTCTTGAATGGTAAGTTTTGTGTCATTTGGACAAGGATCTTCATTTAACCTTCTACTGTGGAAGCTCGCAGTATCCATCTCAATCACACTCACACTATTTTCATTTTTTTAAAACTTCAGGAAACTAGGATGAGACTAATACTGAATATTCAGTATTTTCAGGAATGGAAATGTATATATATATATATATATATATATATCCTATCGGGCATATGGCATATATATATATATATATATATATATATATATATATGCCATATGCCCGATGGGATTTGGATGCAGGTTGACAAAAAAATCATTTTATCTCATCATTTGGACGACGTTTCGTCCCTAGCTGGGGACTTCTTCAGGTTTTTGATTTATTCATTTCTTCATACTCTGTAATATATATATATATATATATATATATATATAAAAACGTCAAAATTACCAAATTTCTAGACGCGGTTCAACCCGAACTTTCAATATTCAGAATATATATATATACTACCGGACCCGACAGACGTTGTACTGTCCAAATTTCTATGTTCCCTAAAATGTTTTTCCCGAAAAATTTTCCGTTACCCCTTTTTGTCTTCACCCCGTTATCCCGTTATCCCCTTATCCTGTCATCCCGTTATCCCGTTTTTTCGTTATTCCGTTATCCCGTTTTCCTGTTATCCCGTTTTTTATTTATCCCGTTTTCTTATCCCGTTTTCCCTTATCCTGTCATCCCGTTATCCCGTTTTTTCGTTATACCGTTATTCCCGTTATCCCGTTTTTTTTTAAATAGGGGTTGATCGTAGAAGGGTGAATTAAGAGTAATATGAATTTTTTTATTCTAAGTCATGACAAAATAAAAATCTTGCAAAAAAAAATAGGGGTTGATCGTAGAGGGGTGAAAATTTAGGGTTGTTTGTATTTTTGAATGCTGTATCATAAAAAAAAATTGAGGGGTGGACTACCCTTAACATTTAGAGGGATGATTTGTGAATCTAAACCATCCAGAGCGCCACCCAAACGCATTCACAAAAATTTATTCAAATCGGTCTAGCCCTTTAGGAGGAGTACAGTGACATCACACGTACAGTAGAATTATATATATAAAGATATATATATATATATATATATATAAATATATATATATATATATATATATAATTGGATAAATTAGCCAATCATGAATAATGAATAGTTGGTACCTTGAAAAAACTTGAATTCTCATTTCAATTGATTCATTGTATTACAAATATTCGATGATTTTTTTAGTTGTATATAATTCTAGTTGCATATTCCTATTCATCAATTGGAAAACCACGAATATTTTAAAAATATTAATCGGTGATATCAAGTTTCGAGTAGGTTTTACAGTTATAAAATGTTGTTGATTAAGAAATACAGACATTGGACCATACTTTACCAATCAATTCTTACTCGGATCATTCACAGTTATAGGTGATACTTTCTGCTAATAAATTTACATAAACTCGCAAATCGTCATGAAGTACTCCATCTTGATTAAAGCGGTAAAATTGATAGAATTTAATTTCAACTCGCTTTTATATTATTAATGTTGTCTAAAAAAACTTCAGTAACTTTCATATTATTAACGAATGTAATAATTTTTACTGTCGAGCGACTGCAAAAATAGTTATTTGTTTTACAAGATTTAATGCCGCGGCTGGTATTTTTTCAGGAAACCAGTCGAGACATCAAATCTGCATTTCTGCCGTGTGAAACATATAATTTTTTTCTCCAAATTTGTTCTAATTTCACGCAAAATCATCTTTTTTATGTTTATTAATTGCGTTTCATCATCAATATCCAAATATCTTCGTTACTATGTTTACCGATAATGACGTTTGTTGAATTGTTTGTATTTACTTTAATGTCATTGTCAATTAAAAAAAATGTCAAGTAACTGTTTGAAATGGATGTAATTGAAAGTGAGGATGAGTTATTACCATTAACATCACCTGAGATAAGAGATCTGGCGCGAAATGTGGAATTGAATCTATTATCGGATAAGTCAAGAACTTGTATATGAACTCACATACAGCAGATTCATGGAAGATAGACTGAAGAAAAATGTAGGGATCTTTCTCTGAAATTTGTTTGACAGTTCTAACAACCATTAAAATTTTGTCATTTTGTGTCATATGAAACAATTTCACCCAATCATGTCAACATAACACTGATAATTGCATTCATTGCACCAATCACTATGACAACACGATTGAGTTTGACAACTTCATTCCAAATAAATTTCAAAATGTCACGTTCTGGCAATGCGAATGTTCAAAGTATAAATGCGCTAATCAAAGAAAACATTTCGAGAAATACAACCTACAGTCACAAATATATTCGCGGAATAGTTATGGAATTTTGCTGCGAACGAGAATATGAATTTAATGAACATAGAAGTTTAGAAGAATTGGCGTTGATACTAAAAGATTGGGCGGTCAATATGAGAAAGAAAGACGGGACCGAATTTAAAGAAGCAACGGTGAAGACAATGTGGAATTAACAATATAGTATTTAAACCAGCCCGAGGTGCCCGCGATGCAATCAAGAAGAAACTACAAGCAGATCTATGTAAACGTAAGTCCAGTTGAGTTTCGTTAAATTTGTCTGAAGTTAACAAAATAATATTGCTATGAGATGAAAATAATCCTGAAGGTCTTATGCGTAAATTTGACCATATTTCTGCTGTAGAATCAGCGTGGCGAGGAGGAGAGGCAGTTGCTTGTCTGGTGGTTTTTTTTCAAATCGAGAAAAATAACTAGGACTCTCCAACAAATCGCATTGAATACAATCCGGTGTTCAGTAAACTCGTCCACCAACAAGGTCCATATGCTTTGTCCTGGTTACGAACTCCATTCTCGATTCAGGTTCAAAGGTGGAGTCTGCCTTTACGCCAAGGCTAACCTTTCATGCCAGCGTGAAGAGAGTTTGGAACCGAAAGACTTTGATGTGATGTGGTTCAAGCTATCTGATACCAAACTGACTAAGTTCCTCTGCTGCCTTTACCTATCACCTAATGAACCTTCATATAACGACCTCTTCGAGTTTTTATCACTCAAACTAGACTACATTCAGGAGAACCATCCAACAGCTGAAACCATAATCATGGGAGACTTCAATGTACATAACGCTGCCTGGCTCAAATTCTCCAACAAAACAGATGATGCAGGTCGTCAAGCTGAGGCCTTCGCCATCACTCATGGTCTAGAACAACTGGTCGAGCTACCAACCCGCATCCCTGATGTCAACAACCAGTCTGCCAATACACTAGATCTTTTCCTCACCACCAATCCTGACCCGTATAGAATAGAAGTTTGTGCCCCACTTGGAAACTCTGACCACACCCTCATCTCCACAACATGCTCTTTCCATTTACCATCGAGCTGCACAATACCACCCCGTCTCATGTGGCATTACAATTCGGCCGACTGGGAAGGTCTTCGTATGTTTTTCTCAGCGTTTCCATGGAAGAGAGTTTGTTTCTCTTCAGTAGATCCAACACGATGTGCTGAGACAATTTCTGAAATCATCATGTTGGGGATGCAAACTTACATACCGAATACCGAAAGAAGAACATCATCCGATAAGGCCTGGTTTAACAGAAACTGCTCTAGAGCTGTGGCTTCCAAACAGGGCATACCATCGATGGCTAAAAATCCGGGCCCTGAGACCAGAGCAGCATATGTCGAGGCTAGAGGCATATGCAAAGAGACAATAGAATGCTCAAAAGATGCCCACAATGCCAAAATAAGATCAAAACTTGCTGAATGTCCTAACGGATCCCGTTCATTTTGGTCTTTGCCAAAGCTGTAGGAAGAAACTTCACTTCCAGCTCATTTCCTCCTCTAACCAAAGAAGATGGAACACTAGCAACGACTGCCCAGGAAAAAGCCAATATCTTTGCGCACCTATTTGCTGGAAATTCCACTCTGGATTCATCGGAAACAACCCCGAACATTACACCCATTGACAGTCACATGCCCGAGATTACCTTTCGCCAACGTACTATCAGAAAGATTTTGCTGGGTCTCAACACCAACAAAGCCTGTGGATCTGACGGAATCCGCCGATTGTTCTCAAGAAATGTGCTCCGAACTAACACCTGTTCTTTGCAAGTTGTTCAACCACTCTTACAATTTGGGGTATTTCCGTCCAATTGGAAAATTGCAAGAGTACAGCCAGTCCCTAAAAAAGGCAAAAAGGCCCTACCTAGCAACTACAGACCTATCGCACTGCTATCTATTATTTCAAAGGTCATGGAAAAAGCCATCAACATCGAGCTCATGAAATATCTGGAAGACTCAGGAATTGTCAACGATAGGCAATATGGCTTCCGCCATCAGAGATCAACTGGTGACCTGCTCGCTTACGTCTCACATATATGGCATTTATCTATTGAAAAGTATGGAGAAACTTTAGCTGTGGCATTAGATATCTCCAAGGCGTTCGATCGAGTTTGGCACCAGGGACTCCTCGCCAAGCTTCCGTCTTATGGCTTGCCCCCTCAGCTGTGTTCTCTGCTTGCTAGTTTTCTCTCAAACAGGTCTCTCCATGTAGTGGTCGATGGAGTTTCATCTGACACTCTACTCATAAATGCTGGTGTTCCGCAAGGATCCATTCTCGCACCAACACTATTTCTACTTCACATCAACGACCTGTTGAAAGCAACTTCATGTCCAGTACACAGCTTTGCCGATGATAGTACCCTCCATACCGCTTTCTCTTCCAGGGCCCCTATATCAGCCCGTGAAACCAGAAATGAACGAGGAAGAAATGTTAATAATATAAATATGGACTTAGCAACAATTCTCGAATGGGGATCTAATAACTTGGTAGAATTCAATGCAAACAAAACACAAGCATGTCTTTCTCTAGAAAAGCCGATCTCACTGTGCCTAACATAACTTTGTCAGGAGTAACCATACCACTGAAGCCATCCATATCGATGCTTGGTATTACTATCAGCAATAACCTTTCCTGGGAAAATCACGTGAGGTCCATTGCCAAAGTGCATCCCAAAACTTGGTTTTCTGTTTCGTGCCAAGAGCTATTTCACCCCAGTCAGCTGCTTATGATCTATAAGGCACAGATCCGACCGTCCTCCGGAATACTGTTCCCATATTTGGAGTGCGGCACCTAAACATATCCTGAGGCTATTGGATTCTGTACAAAAAAGGGCAATTCGTCTCGTCGGTGATGCCTCGCTTACAAACTCGCTCACTTGTCTGGAACACCGTAGAAAAGTTGGCGATTTGTCTCTATTTTATAGATATTTTCATGGGCGATGCTCTTCTGAAATATCAACAATCGTTTCTGCTTTGGCAGTCTCTTCGAGATTAACCCGTCAAGTTCAGTCATCACACCCCTTCGTGGTCACTTTGGAGACCTGCAGAACATCACTTTCCAAAGACTCGTTCATCCAACGAACAGCGAGGCTTTGGAACTCATTGCCTAGGGAGGTGTTCCCCGAGGCATACAACCTTCAGAAATTTAAGACGAACAACAACCTTACCTTCTTTCCCTAGGTTCCCACATGTTCTCTGAACATTACAGGATATCCCTTTTCGTGGGAACCAAAACAAAAAAAAAAAAAAAAAAAAAAAAAAACGTGCCAAGGTGGTTCTAAAAGCTGTACAAGTAGTAAATGGTTGGTTTCCAATAGTGAAATACAAAGCTGCCCTGTACGTCTTTTTCATAAACTGATATCAAAACGAGGCGACAATATTACCTCACCACGACTTTTCTCAAAACCAAATCGACACTGGTAAAATCAAACTGACAAATGGTACGATAATGTACCTGTTGGAAGAAATACAATAAATGGATGGACTAAATCTGCTGCTGAGGCAATTGGCTTGAATGTAAAGGACAAAAAGATAACAAATCACTCGAATAGATCAACTGCTGTTATCAAATTGACAAAAAGTGGTGTAGAACAATTGCTGAAAATTACTGTTCATAGCAATCAAAATTCTATAAACTCATACTCAAATCTCGATCAAGAACACCACAACAAGATCATAAATATTATGCGTGGTAATAGATCTTCTATAGTAGAGAACAGCAACGAATCTAATGATCAGTTAAATTTTATTAATTGTACTTTCACTAACTGTACTTTTAATAAATAAATGTTTCATTGTGGTGAGTTATAAATTTTTTTGTAAAGAAAATTTCCGCCGAATATCCCTTGGTCATTGACAAATGCTTATGACAAATTTCTCAAGCTCGTTGCTTGGTTACAACCCTCAGCCTTCGGCTTCGGGCTGTTACCAAGGAACGAGCTTTCGATTGCCATAAAATTATCTCGTCTATTATCAATGTCCTAGGGATATTACTACTGAAAATGTAATCATTGTCTATTTTTCCCATCTTTCAAAAAAAACAATTCATTGGTTTCAGATACAAACATATTTCATTTGAAAAATTATATATATTTTAGGTTTTTGGACGAGTTCAGGAGTAGTGAATGATCATTGTAAATGAATGAATCTGAGACACGAAGCATTTAGAAACGGACACAATTCCTTCAATTTTGAAAAGAACTTTGTTCCTGACGGGGGTCCCCCGACCGCTCACGATTTTTTTATTGTCACGTTAGAATTGATGTTTTTCTGTACTGGGAACAGAACGCGAGAAGAATAAAGTCTGAATGAGATGATATATACCGGTATCTTACCTGTAAAATGTTTTTTATCATATTTATCTGAATAATCTGATTTACCTTTTGCACGCCTCACATCGTATAAACATTGTGTTAACTGAAATCCATACAAATCAACTCATTTTTTCCCGCTAATTCGTTCACAAAATGTGCCCACACCAACGATAAACATATACCAACTGCAGCGTTGCCGTTACGGCCATAAAGTATCAACCGTGTGAATACTGGAATTTTCATTAGCTCCCAATAAGCTAAAATAATAACTGAAACTTTTCAATCAACTTCATATGATCACATCTCATACCTTGAAGGGTACTCTACACCATCGGCCATGATGGACGATCATAGAATGGGCCATGCTTGCCACGATCAACAAATCATTGATCTAATGTCACCGATCATGGGCAATTACAGGCGATTATGCCCTCTACACGTTGGCCGATGGTGTAGAGACGACGTATAATATTTTTATCTTGGAGATTGGATTGGAATCAATATAAAGTCGAAAAAGAATTGTTATTATAGTTTTCTCAGGGCACTGTTACAATAAATTTTCATAGAATCAAAATAGTTTGTGCTTGCTACTTTGTACTGTCCTAAATTCGAGAAAATATGAATAATTGAAAAGGTATTAACCAAAAAGAGTTTTTTCATGTTAAAAACGTTATAAAATTGTATAACATAGCAGACATAGTAGATACACAACGAATACAAAAATCCACGAGAAAATTGAATATACTCACAACAAAGACAAACAATAATTGAGGTAAAATCTGATTGTAGAGAAAATGGAAATACTACCAAAACATAGATAATAAAAAACAACAAGGGTTTGGATCATTCCACCCAAGAGTATTTTTGATAAATATGGTCGTAAATCAAGAACAACAAGGTCAGTGAAATCATAATTATGATTATTACAGTGGAATTAGGAATGTTTAATCTCTCATGCCCCTTCTTTTCAAATACCTTCCTGTTTGGCCTACTAACATTTATTAGAGTTTTTGAAAATAATTTTTCATAAAACACTGCATTGTAACTCCAAATGAGTTTTTTCGTTTAATTTTGTCGTGAGAAGAAATATTTTCCAATGATGTTGTCATTTGAAAAGGCATTTCTTACTTGTTCATGCTTTAACAATACATTTTTTATAGCGGTAAATTAGATTGCAACTCCAAATAAGTTATTTATTTTGAGTTTGTCGTGAGAAAAAATGTTATCCAACGGTGTTGTCATTGATATTTTCCACATAAGGAATTTATTTTAGATATTTCTGGTGTAATTTCTGTGATGGACGGTTTAGTTTCATGGTTAATATTATCGACCAATGTAATTAAATAATTATTTTTCACTTGATATTGTTTTATTGCTTAAATTTCTTTTTATTTTCGTATAATAATTATATTCTTCTTTCAAGGAAATTCTTAATTATGAGTGAATAGTTTGAAATTGATCCGAAATTTAATTTTTGTTATCTTCTTTTTTTATGCATTTACATATTTTTTTAAGGAGGTATTGAGAGAATGTTTTTCTTAACTCAATAGCTATAAATCAGACTTGACAAGATAAGCATAAATGGGTAACATACAATTTCTCATGCCCATTTCTTTGCAAAACCACCATTAAATTTATAACAATTTGATTCTACACAAAACTGAAAAACCTTTCTGATGATATCAAATGATAATTTATTTCCGAATTCACTACATTATTCTTTGATATCTTCAGAAACGATTTTTAATTTTGCGTAGAATCCAATTACTTTGATTTTAGTGGCGGGTATAATCAATATGTGGTTTTGGGGTGAGAAGTTGTCAGTCACCCATTTGAGCTGATCTTGCCATGTCAGAACAACAGCAACAAAAGTTTTTTAAAATAACCTTGTACGAAATATATGTAGATGAGATTCGACCATCCGTGAAGATAGGAAACAATAAATTTTACATGTATTTCAAGTTTTCACAAAGAAATAAGATTCACCTCGGAATAGGAAATGATTATACCATATTGGGGAAACATTGTCAATTGAACATTGAATAGAAAGGCTCTAAATTGAAAAATCTAAGCCCACTGCCCCAGTTGAGCATGCTGGGGAAATCGATACTAATTATGATTTCATTAACTCTGTTTTTCTTCATGTACAACAATATCTACCAAAAAGTTTTCTGAATGAAATTTTTAACATAAGAAGAATTAGTCTTTCCCAACCCGGTGCAAGACATCGATATGCTTGTGGATGAATTTACTGAAAGCATTGTCCAATCAGCAATCGTAGCCATAGGAAAAACTACCCAGGTAATGCACCATCAACCTGTACCGTGGTGGAATGAAGTATGCCAAAAAGCAACCAAAGAAAGCAAAAGGGCTTTCAATAAACTGAAGAGGCAACACTCTACTGAGAACAAGATCGAATATAATAGACTCAGAGCTCGTCAAAGGTACATAATTAAACAGAGCAAACGAACTTCTTGGACACAATATGTATCAACCTTGAACAACTCCACGCCGATGTCTGAGGTATGGCAGAAAGTCAACCGTATAAGAGGGTCGAAAAGTCATATTGGTATATCATCTCTGATTGAAAATGGAAATACTATCACAAATAGTCAGGAAATTGCCAACTTGTTAGCTGACAACTTTCAACAACAATCGAGTAATGCGAATTATGATGCCAATTTTTTACAGATGAAAGAAACCATGGAGACATATCCTTTAGATATTGAAGCAGATGTGGAGAACCCTTTGAACTATGATATTACGATTGATGAACTGGAGGATGCTTTATCCAAAGTTAAAAAATCCACCCCTGGTCCAGATGACATTCCTTACATCTTTCTTGTGAAACTTCCTCCAGTAGGAAAGCGACACCTTCTTGGAGTATTCAATGAAATATTCCGCACTCGAAAATTTCCTACTCATTGGTTAGAAGCAATAGTATTGCCTATAAAAAAATCAGACAGACCACATACAAATCCACAGTCCTATCGGCCCATATCTCTAACATGTACTATGTGTAAACTTCTCGAAAAAATACTTAACGCTAGGTTACAGTACTACCTGGAACAAAATAACCTGATTATTCCCCAACAAAGTGGTTTTCGAAAGCATCGTTCGACCACAGACAATCTAGTGAATCTCCAATCAGATATTCATGAAGCCTCCGCAAATAAAGAAAAGCTAATTGCAATATTCTTTGATATACATCGAGCTTTCGATACTGTCTGGAGACGCAAAGTTCTCAACCAGTTGAACCAATGGCGAATTCAAGGAAATATGCTAGCTTTCATATCCAATTTTTTGAAGAATAGGTCTTTTTCGGTGAGAGTCAATGGTGATTTTTTGGAAACTAAGTCTCAAGAGAATGGAACTCCACAAGGATCGGTCCTTAGTGTGACGCTGTTTCTCATTGCCATTAATGACATTTTGGAAGACATTAGAAGGCCTGTCAGGGGTAATCTCTACGCGGATGATTTAGTTCTGTATGCATCGGGGAAAAACATACTCACAATTCGAAACCATCTTCAGAATGCACTTAACAGCCTTCAGTCATGGTCAGAACGCACAGGACTTAAGTTCTCGACTACAAAAACAAAATGTATTCTTTTCTCGAAGAAAACGGTAGATGCTCCACCCTTTCTAGAATTGAATAACCACCAACTGGAATTTGTGGACGAAGTTAAATTTCTTGGTGTTACTTTTGATAAAAAACTGAAATGGGACTCGCACATTAGGAATCTCAAGAAATCCTGCCAGAATGGCCTAAATCTAATGAAGGTATTAGCCAATCACACATGGGGAGCTGACAGTAGTACCTTGCTACGGATTTATCGAGCATTAATCAGATCCAAACTGGATTATGGGTCCATTGTTTACTCTACAGCGAGGGCAGTACTCTTGAAGTCTTTAGATGTCATCCAGAATGCGGCCATAAGAATTGCTATGGGAGCATTCTGTACCAGTCCTGTGGAAAGTATACAGATCGAAGCTGGAGAACCACCACTTGAATTACGTCGACTCAATCTAACTCTAACATATGCAGCAAGAATATCAGCCAATAAAAAAAATCCCAGTCATTACAATACATTTTCCAATCGTTTTCCCGAAATATTTGAACAACATCATAATTCGCAGATTCCACTTTATGCCCGAATTTCCAAAATATCAAATAACCCAATTCATAATCAGAACATTCTCCCTCTGAATATAAAGATAGCCCCCCGTGGACAATAGCCCTTCCCAAATGCAATACCCAACTCACTCAATATCCCAAAAATGATACCCCAGCAGTACTCATAAGAAGAGCTTTTACAGAAGTGGCCTCCAAATACGTGAACTACAGCCACATATACACAGATGCTAGTAAAACCAGTGATAGTGTAGCGGCTGCCGTCATCTCAGACAGGGCAAACTATAGTTATCGACTTCCAGCAGAAGCAAGTATTTATACGGGAGAACTGTATGCCATAGCCAAAGCCCTTGCGCACTGCAGCGAATATGGAGAAGATACTGTCATCTTTACCGACTCATTGAGTGCTGTGCAGGGCATTCAACAGCTTTATCCCAGAAATGCCCTTCTGCTCAGCATCAAAACAGAACTGGGAAAATTATCTGATTTAAAAAAACGTGTTGAAATTGTTTGGGTTCCATCACATGTAGGAATAGCTGGTAACGAAACTGCAGATACACTTGCCAGAGAGACAAGCTCAAATCCTCGCTATCAACCGATTCACCAAGTGCCACATGAAGATTATTTCCATGCCATTCGAAAACTCACAATAAATACATGGAGAGAAAGATGGCAAGTTCTTGAGAATAACAAGCTCAAAACAATTAACCCTTGCATGAGCCTCCAGAATTATGGATCAGTCTCTCGTAGACAACAAACAATACTAACACGCCTCAGGATTGGTCACACTAGATACACACACCAGCATCTACTGAAGAAAGAAAATCCCAAAAGATGTGTCTCCTGTTATGAAGAACTGAACGTGAAACATATAATCTCGGAGTGTCCCGACTACAGAGAGGAGAGAATAACTTCAGGACTGCCCGGAAAACTTAGCGATGCTTTGAACCTGGATAACATCATGTTGTTATAAAGTTTTTGGACTCAATTAATATCTTAAAACAAATATAATATATACTGTACCACCACCGCTAATAACCTTCGCGGTTAATGCGGTTTTCTTGAATAAAAAAAAAAAAAGAATTAGTCTTGTTGAGTACTATTAAATTATTCATATTTCCTTCAAACTATTTTCTTTATATGATAATCCATTTTTACAGTGCGCTAGGGATAAAATCAAATAAAATCGAAACAATATTTTTTCTTCGACTCAATATTGATCCCAATGCCAACAAAAAAAAATAAGGAATCACCAAACTAGTCAGATCTAAATGATTTTGTTTCTTTAACGACGTTAAAATAACAACCAATAACTGAAATGTGATCAATGTAACACCATGAAAATGAATACATGTTGCCTTCAGGTATATTTGTGTGCTTAGCATGTAGCTTTGTTCAGCAATTGGCTGGAATTTTATTAAGTTATAGTAGAATAGGTCATTAGAAAAAAGTGTGAGTTTGAATAATTTTGTATGTTTAGTTTCTGAGATATAAGCGGCCAAAGTTCGTAAAAACGTCGTATTGGGGTAGGATTGACAAAGAAAAAAACTGTTTTTTAGTCGAAATAAGACAAAGTAAGGATGAAAATGTATTGATCGGAACTCATAAACATGTTCAATTATAATCTTGTTGATGATAGTACATTAGGGTGAATACGGGGCATAGTAAAAAAAATAGTATTTTCGGATTTTTTTCCAGCACTATTTCAAAACCAACAAGTTATATTTTGTTAAGATATCATAGTTTCAGTCTATTGTAGGCAAAAAACGTGTTTTGTTTCTTGATGACTCTCTCTGTTTGAAATATATATTTTTTTTAATTTTCGAGTATACCCCTATACTGATAATAATTGACAGATCGTTTTTTATTACAAAAAAAGGAATTAATTGCTACTGCCCATTGAATAAAAGATAGGGTAACATTCTGATGAACTCAATTGTTCAATATTAACTTTCATTTAGATAAAGGGTGCGTTACATTTTTTTTAGGACATTTACAATGTTTTTATTGAATGTCTAGAAAACTGTTCCGTTAATTTGGACCATATTTTACTTACAATATTTTGAAAATGTTGACTATCATATACAATAGTTTTACCAACTTTCTAGGATATGCATTTTTGAAGTTTACGGTATTACGATATATGGGGTAATCTATCGATTCAACAAAATTTTATGGAACCTTTCGACACATTCAATTCTATTATAAAACTTTTTGAAATCAATTATTTGATACTATAAACAACACAAACCACAATCAACAACAATTTGGAACTCAACAGTATAGACTCATAAAAAACGACTTTTAACATAAAAAGTCAATTAATATTATGGAAATTATAATATAACAAATCGAAATGAACCTGATGAAGCTATTGTATAGCGAAACAAGCCGCGTGCTTTAGTGAACCCTTAAGTAATGAAAATCTTATAGTGTCTTGTAGTAGTGAACTCTATCTATGAATCGAAATTGAAATTATTAAGTTATAAACAACATAATCAACAATTTACATAATGGAACTCTCAAAAAACAAACAATCACCAGAACCTTAATTCAAATAATATTATTCATATTGTGAAAGTGGGAAATTATTGTCAGAGTCCCGCTTGAGGATGCTTTTTTTCTTTAATTTAATAATCTGTCCATTATGCCACAAATTCCTTTTTCATTATTCATATTGTTATTTATTGGTCTATTTGCGCAATCTAAAACATTAGTTTTTGGCTGGGGTACTTTATTGTTTCTTGATGACGAGCATATCCTAGGTACCAAAGTACGCTGCATATATGGGAACAGCATCCCACTGTTCTTGCTCCACTTTTGCAGGTACAGTAGTAGCCTAGAATACGTTGCAGGTGCATCAGAAATAATACTAAAGGATATCAACAGTTGATACTTTATAGCATTCCTAAATCTGGACGCTATGCGGCAGCGTAATAGTCCAGGTTCAGGATTACGTATATCAATTTCAAATAGAAACAATAATGTACCCTAGCCATAAACTATTGAGAAATGTTTTAGATTGCGCAAATAGACCAATCAATAACAATATTAATAATTTTATTTGAATTTGTGTTTTAGTTATTGTTTGTTTTTTGGGAGTTCCATTATGTAAATTGTTGATTATGTTGTTTATAACTAATTAGTTTTAATTTCGATTTGTTATATTATAATTTTTATGTTAGAAGTCGTTATTTAAAATTCGATTTTTTTTTAGTCTATACTGTTGAGTTCCAAATTGTTGTTGAGTGTGGTTTGTGTTGTTTATAGTATCAAATAATTGATTTCGAAAAGTTTTATAATAGAATAGAATGTGTCGAAAGATTCCATAAAATTTTGTTGAATCGATAGGTTACCCCATATATCGTAATACCGTAAACTTCAAAAATGCATATCTTAGAAACGCAACATACAAACTATCTAAAATATTGTGAGTAAAATATGGTTCAAATTATGAAACATTTTTCTAGATATTCAATAAAAACATTGTAAATGACCTAAAAAACTGTAACGTACCCTTTATCTAAATGAAAGGTAATATTAAACAATTGAGTTCATCAGAATGTTACCCTATCTTTTATTCAACGGCTAGTAGCAATTAGTTCCTTTTTTGTATAAAAAACGATCTGTCAATTGTTTTCAGTATAGGAGTATACCCGAAAATTAAAAAAAAAATATATTTCAAACAGAGAGTCATCAAGAAACAAAAGACGTTTTTTCGCCTACAATAGACTGAACTAATGCTATCTTAACAGAATATAGCTTGTTGGATTCGAAATAGTGCTGGCAAAAAAAAAACCAGAAAAACGTTTTTTTTAATATGCCCCGTATACACCCTAAGGTACTATCATCAATAAGGTTATAATTGAAAATGTTTATGAGTTCCGATCAACACATTTTCATCCTTACTTTGTCTTATTTCGACTAAAAAACTGTTTTTTTTTTGTCAATCATAACCCAATACGACGTTTTTACGAACTTTGGCTGCTTATATCTCAGAAACTAAACATACAAAATTATTTAAACTCACACTTTTTTCTAATGACCCATCCTACTATAACATAATAGTTTCAGCCAATTCGACCGAGAGCCAATTTCCCATATGTTTTCGTGCGGGCTTCATTTATCCAGGAATCTTGAGATAAATCATTTTTTAGTTTACAAATAACTTTAAGGAAATAATATTTCCTTACGGTACAGAAATAAATATTTTCTAACAGTTATTTTCCGTTGCCTGGCAACGACTAAGGGCAAGGAAATATTAACTTTTTCCTTCAAATTTTTTATTAGAAAGTCAATATTTCTGATCGATTTTCGTAAAGTTAATTTTTTGAAGTCATTTGAAAATGTTCCATTGTAGTATATCCAGGTGTACACAGAAGGGCAATATCCCAATACAAAATCCCAATTTTAAAGAAAGTAATAACGGATACATTTTCGGATCAATATCGGCGACGCAAATATATAAAAATGAATTAAGTATATACTGCAATTATAACTGTACCCTAATGACGGCTGTGGCTGTAGCTGTAAAAATAATTGCCATGTGTATTCCTAAACGATGATTACCTGTATATTTTTTTCCGAATGAGTGACGAATCATCAGAGTAATAATTAATACTTTCTGTTTCAAAACACACCGGTATGGTATCTGCATAATTTTTTCCTCATAACTGTATGGCGAACATTTTTCATGGTGAATTCACACACAATAATGAATTGCATTCTCGTTACGAAATTGAGGAAGTGGAATAGTGATTCATAATCTGGAGATGAACATCTTTCATAAAAATTGTATATTGTCAAGGATATTTGTTAAATGATTATTTACCTTCGTGGAAATGAACTTCCTGTGTGGAATATATTCATAATTCAATGTCTCGTGTTCATTATCTTGTCATTTTTATTGCACCTTCTACAATTTTATAACGTGAGGTTTTTTTTTATTCATAATAAAATGTCAACAAGCATATTCCATATACTTTTTCAAGGGGACAAATATTATTATACAGTTTCTCCGATTCCACTGAATTTGGAAATAGTAATAAGTATTCTACACTGAGTGTTCAGTTTTGAAGTGTTCAGTTTTGAAAC
Organism: Gonioctena quinquepunctata; assembly: GCA_018342105.1. Taxonomy (NCBI): domain Eukaryota; kingdom Metazoa; phylum Arthropoda; class Insecta; order Coleoptera; family Chrysomelidae; genus Gonioctena; species Gonioctena quinquepunctata. The sequence goes on from JAFIRS010000068.1 coordinate 199,463, forward strand.
AATAGGAAAACATGATGAACTTTACCATATTTGGTACTATTTTGGATATATTTATCAAAGGACTATTTCAATGAAAATCAAAACAGTTATTAATTTTTTTTTATAATTTTAGTTTATTTCTGTTGTAAAGGAGAAAAAAAATACTGTTCGAGAAAAATTTGATTATTTTTGAATGTTTCTAAATGTATTGACAATTGTTTAATTCTAATAAGGAAAATTTGACAACCTAACCAAACGAAAAATCTGGAGAAATATTAATTCTGAAAAGGAAAGATCTATCCTGCTGTAATATTCACATTCGCGTGTTGTTTTCGTAGTGATAGTTCAGAAATGTATTATTTCACGATTTCATCAGATTCGTAAATAATCTGAACATTACTTCAGCAGACTTCTAATTTTCATACTGTGCAAATCAAGCCTGCACTATTTCAGAATGCAATTTGCAGATATACACAAACCTACTTTGGCTATGTCCTGGATAAATGCCCCTAATAGTAATATATTATATACATTTTCACTGATTCGTACGATACAGATGATGAGCAATGACCAGAAAACTATATTGTTGTGACTTTTGATATGGTTTCCCTTTCCACAAACTCACGGCTAGAGGTGGTTGAGCTGAGTTTATCCAACAAATGGAACATATCTGACATTTTGGAATTTATTTTTGATTCTACTTTTTTTATTTTTGACAATACAGTTTTTAAACCAGATTTTAACAATAGTTACACATTTTATACTTGATGACTTAGTGAAAGATTGTCTATCATTGATTCCTTTCCATATCCCTTTCGTTAACTCTTTCAGGTTCGAAAAATTTGGTGCAAAAATAGCCGTGGCAGTACAAGATTTTTTAATAACTTAGAAACATTTTTTTCTTTACAATTATATTCTATTATGCTTAAAGGAACTCAAAAACTATTTTACGAAAAAATATGTGTTTATCATTAACAAAAAAAAAAGATGGGTAATTTTGTACACCACCGTACTATAAAGAGAACTCATTGCTTGTGATAGTTTTGGAAGCAACTCTTGTTTTTTGATAAACGTAATGGTATTTTCACACAGAACACTGCGAATTTGTTCTCACTTCGTTTTTTGTGTTACTGCAAAGCCCGCATTTGCGCCTTGATGTGCGTATTGGCTTGTGACAAGCGGATCGACTTGGGATGACATGATTTTCTCCGTTATATGAGAACAGGCAACTCCTGAAGAACAGTATTGATCTAAATAAGTGGTGGATAGCGTCTGTAATTAAATAACAATAGAAAATGTTTGTGGCATTCGGACGATAAAATGAAAACTAGAACTGGCTTGAGTCATGCACCCTGAAATTTCCGGTTTGAAGTTAGTCGATAATCCGATATGGATTGACACCAGCGGATAGACCAATATAATTTCATTAGGTGTGCATGCGTGAATGTTTTCATGCATCATATTAACCCTCATCATCTTCGTTACTAACACAGAACTGAATTTAAAAGTGTGAATCGCCGGTTTCGAACAAGAACTGGTGGCTCAATTGGCAGAGTTCCTAGTTTTCATTTTCTCATCTGAATGCCACAAACATTTTCTATTGGTATTAATCTTTGTAATCAATATATCTGCTAGAAGATGTTTGATAATATCACGAAAAAAGTCTTTTATTGACATCTTAGCATTTTCTGGAAATAAGTCATATAACACATATGCGTTGACGACACAAGTGTCAATGAGAAAAACAAGATTATGTCACCACTTGTGGCTTTTTTGGTCGATACAGTAAGTGGCTTTCATTTGGTCAAATTTGACTACGAAATACATATTTTCGTTATATTCCGTGACTATAACAGGACAAGTAACTCCTGATGTTGTACTAACTCAATTTTTCCTCTTCAATTGGGTTGTTTCACGGGGGTTCAGAAAATTGGAAAGAAGGTGGACACATCTTTTATCACGCCATTTAACAGCGGATAAACCATTACTGCTCTGCCACCAGTCATATTCCCCACGTTGCAAAGCCTACAGCTACAAAATTTGGTAGATTTATTCTTTTGGTGTTCACTGTTCCGCAAGCATAGATCTTCTCTATGAGAAGGTATTCCATCAAATTCACAGAACAAAAAAAATTGTAGAAGTATAAGCGGTGGTTTTTACGTTCCAATTTAGCAGCTAACTCTTTTACAACTGAGAACATCAGTTCCAGTTCTACCAGTGTAAAAGTTGAAATCCCAGCAATATCCAGTTTGGTCGGCCAACACCCATAATTTATACCCTCTTTTTATTGGTTTTTATGGCAAATATTGTTTGAGTGTTGATGGTCCTTTGAATTTTATCATCGATTCATCGATCGCAACATTCTGGTGGAGATTCAACATGCTTTCATCTCCCGTATGTCAGTTGCTACATACGCTTTTCCTGTTTTCAGATATTCTTGTTGTGCATACAAGTTAGTTTGGAATACCAAATGAGTGAAAATTCTATCAGTCAACAGAAAAGTGAAAAGATCAATAGGCTCGTGTTTACCAAGTTCTTTGATGAACTGAGGTATGCCACAGTCACAAACTCTTCAGATGGAGGAATATCTTATTCGCACTTTTTCCATACTGTTTTTTTCAAGAATGAGAGCCGGCCTTGCCAAAGAAATAAGATCCTCAGGTTCCCATTCTCCTTCGGAACTCTCACGGGATGAGTGAAGAACATTTTCTTCATGTATTTCTGGAAAAAAAATCATCGTCCATATTTCCGTTCATATCTGCATTACTGTCATTATCCGAATGACTATCAGATGGTAGAGGAGCACAGTCACCATCAAGATTGTCAATTTCAGCATATGAATCCTGTAAAGACATGTCAAATAAATTGAATGACAATTCTTCATATTTTCTTCTATCCATCTGGTGAGGTATGGTAGGACAAATTTTGTACCTGGATAATTCAACAAAAACTACTAATCTTAGATTTGAAAATATAGTAATCATATTAACACATCCGTCTCATCGATTGGAATGTCTGAAGGAATTAGAAAACATTTCAAAATATAACTCGTACCCATTGAAACTCATCAACAAACATAATTTTTCAATGTCATATAAAGTATTCCTTGTTGAAATTGTGTTAAAGTCTACATAGGACAGACAGCAGACAGGCAGAAATTTGTGAGGACGCATTATGTTTTGGTAATTCCGAACGAACAACGTAAATCTCATGTTATCCAAATTTACTGATAATATCTGCCACGATGATAACATGGCCTAAAAAGAAAGAAGAAAAATAGTAACGTATATATGTAACAAACCTGCTGACAGCATGGTTATTGAATTTATCACATTATAATTTCACAACTGTATACTATTTTTCCTGATGAAGACGAGAGACCCCCCCGTCGAAACGTTGAACATTTTTATTAAACTGTCACTAGGCCACTACCCTAGAGTCATTTTTGTTAACCATACCCCAAGACTATATATATATATATATATATATATATATATATATATATATATATATATATATAAATATATAAAGAAAGAGTAATTTTCTCAAGTTCAAGAGAGCCACCATCCGCCTACAGCTGTTCCATAGTTTCCCAATTATCAGGACGGCTTGTGGTCTTTCTCTAACTTGAACCAAACCTCTCAGAGAATTGTGCCTTCCGGTAAGGGGCAAAGATGTCAAAGAATATTATATGGTTCTACTCACTGTCTTTCAAAGCCTAAAGCCACCCCGTGATTTCACAGCTGAACATGAATTCCAGTTGATCGTTAATTGCCAAAACGCTATACCTATCAATATCTACTTTCATTTGAACGAAATTCGCAGATATTGTTTTCATGGCTTGTTGAAAAAAGTTCTCAATGACATGGATCTGATTGGGCATTTGGGCATTATCATTTGATGAAACACAAAATCTTTAAGTAACTGATTTAGTGTTTTATCGATTTTAAAATACAAGTTAAGAACTACGCTAGCGCCATCATCAGTGGTGTTCCACCCTTATAGTTTGGAAATCCCCTCATACTAGAATGCCATTTTTTTGAAAAGGAAAACATTCTCAATTGAATATTGGTAGAATGATTTCTGGTGAGTACTCTCTTTTGGAAAACATTCTTCTTTGCCTCATTCATCTTTATGAGTTCTTAATTAAGACTGGAAAAGAAAATCAAATAACTATCTGAATGAAAATCCAAATTTTCAATTTTAGATTTTTTCTTTTGAGTTAGGGCCTTTTCAGAATATCTATCAGATGTGGTTCAATGTCCAGCGTGGCTTTAGCCGGGGAAGTAGTTGTTTTCTGTTAGACATTCACAAAAAATAACTTCATTTTAATCGTGGATTTTTCAATTCACAACAAAATCTTTCTATCAATATTCAATTGAGAATGTTTCCCTTTTCAACATGAATACCCCACAAAAGGTTATCTTGACGATGGAAGATAGTGACTAAAGTTTATCTTTCAGTCGCAGATGATTTACATCTGATTTTATGAACATCATGTTTATATTTTCAACAAATCAATCTATCATACCCCATCACAGGTTTTAATGTCAGAAAACACTAATTTCAAAGTGTCTCTCCAAAAGAAATGATTCCAACTTCTTCCATCTTTGCAAAGTGAGATTGCTTCTTGAAAATGTGTTTTCCATTTCTTCCGGTCTTCCTGATGATCGTGGAAGCGTGAAATAGATTTTCGTCGACAAAAATGTATTGAAGACCTAGTGAATGCGATGTTTCTCCTGCGTCAATGTTACGAATGATTTCTGGTGGGTACTCTCTTTTGGGAATCATTCTTCTTTGCCTCATTCATCTTTATGAGTTCTTAATTAGGACTGGAATAGAAAATCAAATAACTATCTGAATGAAAATGCAAATTTTCAATTTCAGATTTTTTCTTTCGAGTTAGGGCTTTTTCAGAATATCTATCAGATGTAGTTCAATGTCCAGCGTGGCTTTAGCCGGGGAAGTAGTTGTTTTCTATTAGACATTCACAAAAAATAACTTCATTTTAATCGTGGATTTTTCAATTCACAGAAAAATATTTTTATCAATATGCAATTGAGAATTTTGCCTTTTTCAACATGAATATCCGACAAGAGGTTATCTTGACGATGGAAGATAGTGACTAAAGTTTATCTTTCAGTCGCAGATGATTCTACATCTGATTTTATGAACATCATGTTTATATTTTTAACAAATCAAGCCATTTTTTCAATAATTAGTATCAAGCTATTTCTTTGACGGATGATTATATACACAAAATAAATAAAACCCAAAATGGGAGTTATCTCACAATCGATCAGTTGTAATAACTGTACGAAACACGTGTATTCGCTGTGATAACATGCTTCTGTATAAAGGAGGTCACTGCATCCTGCATGATTGCTCACCTCAGTCAAATATTTGCCCATAGCCCACATTTCTTTGGAGAGAAGAAATCTGTCATCTTCGGAAGTATTAACCACAAATTAGGAATTTTCAATATCACTTCGTGAATCATCATGAGGATTAGAAAATATAAGAAATGAAAAAATGTAGGTCAACAGGAAATAGGATGTGCCAAACAAAAACAAATAATTATTTGACTGAAAAAAAAATATATACCACGTTTTTAAAAAGGACCAAAAAGTATAAAATATTTTCTACTAGCGCCATACAGATTGTCCTGAAAATTTGTGGTTGTGCATTTTTAATAGCTATGAAAATACTTATCAGTATTGGGGTGCCTGCAATAGGTAATTAATGCATGAATAGTTCACCTAAGTCACTAATAATTTATTTGCACTGCAAATGATATGAACTGTGTGAGTTTTCTCAACGACAGCTACTTCTTACACTCACTCACTCACTATTACTTATTTTAAATCTTACAGAAGTATTTTCATATCCATTGAAAATTCATAATCAATTTTGGACTTGGTAGTAGGTCGGTCCTAAATGCATGATTTCGTGCAGGGTCCTCCGTTGGTTGTGAAGAAAATAGGTTGAATTTTCTTTTCATTATTGATTTTGCGAAATGTTGGTAGAGGACTTCTTCGCGATGTCTTCTAGTTTGGCATTTTGATCTTTGGAGATGACAATGACGGCATGGAATCCTTTGTTTTTTTGGACAAGCGATTGTTTTTTCCTTGGTTGAAAAAGGGATAATGTCAAAAAGTTTTCGGGTGCTTTTTCACTTTCAAACTATCCACTGAATACACTCTTTCAGCATTTTTGCCGCTTTCCGGTTGGTTTTGGATGAACCTAATGCTGTCAGCGGAACTAAAAGATCGACGTCTTCGACAACGATAAAAAGAGCCAACGATGATAAGCAAAAGGAAATCGTTTTATTGACAATCAAGACATCAGCATCTTCTTCGGCCTGCATATCAGATTTTTTTTTATCAACTTCGAAATCAGACGGTTTTTTTTTTATTCCAAAAATATCGTCAGGGTCTCATCGAAAAATACTTCCGCAGACATCTGTTCCTTCGTTCGGCGAAGTCTTTCTGCACTTTATGTATTTTTATTGTCACCATAAGATATCCATCGAAAACAACCATCATAAAAAAAAACGAGGGACGGTCCCATGAAAAGAATTTAAAAAAATCCATACACTAATATCATTTATAGTGGAGTAAAAATAGGCTTAAAATTATGCATTATTTCGGAATCCTGGAGGTTGCCATGGATTTTCCTAAAACCTTCTGATATTACTTAGAAATGACTTGCAGAATTAAGTTATAAACTCAAATTGGTGCGCTGATTGTTTATTAATTGTTTAAACAGGGAAAAACTTTTTTTTGTCAAATTTGAAATAACTTCGTTTCGAAGCAATTTTACCCAAATTGTTTTTGAGGTCTCCGAACAAGAATATGATAATAAAAAAATGATGGCGGGGCCAGTCGTAATGATAGATTTCATGAATGATAATATACAGTGATTTTTCATTAATGTGTACATCTCGGGAAAAAAAATCGGGTAAAAGTTGTGGAGCTAATTAAACTCTATCAAAAAACTTTTATTTTTTCCGATATTGGTATGGAAATGAATGACTGCGAATTTTTTCAAATCTTTCAACAACCGCTGAACAATCTTTCAACAATCTTTCAACAACTACTGAACCATTATCGAAATTAGCCGAGGTATTGATGCGAAGTGTTTTTGTGTCAAATTTTGTGTCAATCTGTTGCAGAATGTGGCCTCCACTTAACAAGTTCTTTTTTCAGTTGATAATAATAACATCTCGTTATCCACTTTTTTTTCTTTAATTTAAATTTTTGGTAGCTTAATTTGATCAATTGAATCAAAAGTTAAAACAAAATTAGTGTAGAGCGCTCGTGGCCTCGTGCTCGTCCAGCGTCGCACTTCAAAGTCACCGCTTCACATTTTCGTACGTTAGCAAAAAAAATCTGCATCTTACAGTTTTTATTTTAAAGAAAAATTTCATATACCTTTTTGATGTACAATTTTTTTTTTAAATAAACAATGTAATTAGGCAATTAATTGACTGTTCGTTTTTTTTATATATTATATATTTTATATATTGTTTCCAACATCATCACTAATGTACATTAAAAAGTTACCACCATCCTCCAACTTTCTGAAGCTAAAATCTAATATTACTTCACTAGTATACGTAGAGCGTCAGGTGAGTACTGAACTTACCGATCAACTGTTCTCTCGTGTTCTATCTTTCTCTTTCTTCAAATATGATATTTTCGATCCAATATAAAGTACATCAAAAGATAAAGTTATATTTCTATTTCAAACAAGAAAATAAACATTGCGTCAATATACTAAAAAAACGTTATATTTTCGTATTTGATAAAATCTACACAAATAAAAAAAATTATGCTGCGTATACTTTGCTCGAGGTCGTAATATAAATATATGTTGGTTAGGTAAGCTTATTATTTTTTGTATAATCGTTATCAAAGTTTATTTAACAAGTATCATTTTGGGAGTAAACTGTGGGACTTTCAAATGTTTATCTTAAAAATTTAAAGAGTAGCAGATCTTTAATTGATTTTATAGAAAATTCAACTTTGACGTAAATTTATATACAGGGTGTTAGTGAATAAGTGCGACCAACTTCAGGGGGTATTGCAGTTTTTCTTTAAAACTGACTATTTATTTCTTGCTCTGAAACCGGTCGAGATATGCGAATGAAATTTGGTGAGTTTTGAGAGAAAGTTATTGCGTATTTTTTGACATGCAATTAAGAATTTTATGTTCATCATTGGCGCGCATACGGGTAATGATCTCAATTTTTGAATTTCTCGCTCAATTTGTGACAAAAATCTCTCTTATCGTTTTTCGTATGTGGCGCCGTTTTTTATGCGAAAAATAGAAACATCTTAACGGGTATTTGTCATTTCTTCAATACATTATGAAAAACTATTTATACAATAACGTTAAACCAGAAAATAACACTAATAAATAAATAGGCGCAAAGCTAGAACAAATGTTCAAAATGACCTTCCGCAGACGTGATACGAGATTCAACTCTTCGCCTCATTGATTGTCGTATTCGCGCAAATATTCCTGGTGTATTTCTTATTGTCTCACAGCCGGCTATAATTCGATTCCTCAGGTTTTCAACATTTTAGACGGGAGTGGAATAAACTAATGACTTGTACAAACCCCAAATGCAAAAATCTAGAGGATGTAAATCCGGAGATCGAGCAGGCCAATGTTCCGTACCTCTCCTACCTATCCAACGATTTGGATATACTGTATCTAAGTGATTACGTACAATAATGCTAAAATGGACTGGTGCACCATCATGCATGAACCAGAAGTGTTGTCTCAGCTGTCGAGGAATTTCTTCAAGGAGAACAGGTAACTCTTCCTGTAGGAAATCAAGGTGAGAGTCGCCTGTCAGTCGTTGTGGGAGGAAATATGGACCGATTGAATGATCATCAAGAACCCCAAGCCATACATTTACTGAACAATTATGCTGAAAAGGAGCTTCAAAGATTCCATGTGGATTTTCCTCAGCGCAGAGGTGATTGTTATGGAAATTTTGTATACACTGTCGCCCAAAATCAACCTTGTCATCGCTACTAGATAATGTATTAAAGTAATGACAAATACGCATTATAATGTTTAATTTTTTTGTTTAAAAACGACGCCCCATATGAAAAAAAGGCAATCGGGATTTTTTGTCGCAAATTGAACGAGGAATTCAAAGATGATTTTCAATTTAAAATATCTCAGTGGCGTACCATTTTTTCCTTTAAAAAAATTGAGATCATTACTCGTATGCGCACCAATGATGAACATAAAATTCTTAATTGTCAAAAAATGCGCAATAACAACCTCTTAAAACTCATCAGATTCCATTTGCATATCTCGACCGGTTTCAGAGCAATAAATAAATAGTCAAGTTTTAAGAAAAACTTTAACGCCCCAAGTATCTCGGAAAACGAAGCATTTGCGGACTAAAGTTATATGGCAAACTGCATTCATGCAGAATCACCCCCTGAAGTTTGTCGCACTTATTCACTAACACCCTGTATGTACTCTTCCTATTCATATTCTTTTTACGTTTGAAAACATGATATCTCGTTATCTACTTTTTTAACCGACGAAACCAGAAAGGAGGAGGTTCTCTAGTCGACGCGTATGTTTAATTTTTTTTATTTTATTTTTTTATGTATGATCACGCATAACTTTTTACTGAGACGTCCGATTCCGAAAATTCTTTTCACAGTGAATAGGGTGTACCTCGAAGGTGGTTCCATTTGAATTTAAAAGATGGAATCCACCCCTAAGGGTAGCAAAATGAAGGATCAGGCATAACTTTGTACTGGGTTCTTCGATTTGGATGATTTTTTTTTTAATAGATAGGGTATACCTTATATTTGGATTTTGAATGAAATAATCCACCCTTACGGGTGGGAAAATAGGGGATAATTGATTTTTCACTTGTGAACATTAACACACACATACGTAGTTGACAATGACAGATCGCTACTGACATTATTTTTGTTCCACATCCGTCAAAATCGTTATATTCTATGAGAGGATGGAATGATATACAAAGTAATGAAATAAACTAACTAGAACAACAAAAATAATTTATATTACAACAAATAGTAAAAGTAGATAATCATATTATTTAACTGGTGATAGTTGAAGTAAAGTGGGTAGGTTAGTATTTTGGAAGTAATCGAAAAACAAGTAGGTAGTAATTAGTAGATTTTAGCCACAAAAAATTGAAAAATAAAAACTTTTTAACAAAAAATTAAACCGACGAAATACGGAACTGAATAGTAAAAAATGAAATAAACCTTCTTAGTCTCAGTAACTAAGCTCCTGAACTAATGTAAGTAACTAATTTTGAGTCGCCAAACGAACAATCAACGAACATCATTAAATAAAAATAAAAAAAATTATCAGAATATCACCGCGCAACTCGATGCCCTCATTTTACGCCTTACCTAATTCATTTGCTTGTTTGTTTGGCGCCGACTCAAAATTAGTTACTTACATTAGTTTAGGAGCTTAGTTACTGAGACTAAGAAGGTTTATTTGATTTTTTACTTTTCAGTTCCGTATTTCGTCGGTTTAATTTTTTGTTAAAAAGTTTTTTCTTCTTTCATTTTAATTTTTGTTAGCTGAATTTGATCAATTAGATCAAAAGTAATAACACATTGAGTGAAGCGCGCTCGTGGCTACGTGCTCATCGAGCAAGGCGCTTCAGTGTCGCTTCTCGCATTTTAGTACGCTGGAAAACAAAATCTGCAGATTACAGTTTTTATTTTAAAGAAAAACTTTATATACCTTTTTCATGTAAAATTTCCCATTCTTTCGAATGGCTGCATCAGTTTTTTTTTCAATATTTTTTCAAGATATTCAATAAAAAAATTATTCAAGTTATTTGTTAAATAATTAAGCGCACATCTTACGGTTGGTAACTTCTTATAAGTTGTTCCTCATCACTAATATACAGTAAAAAGTTACCGCCAAAGCTAAAATGTAATATTATTCCATTATAATACTTTGAATGAATTCACGTCCCAAAGGCAATAAAAAAAATTATACTAACAAGAAAAATCACTTCAATTTGACATAAATTTCGCTATATTATGTTATTGTGATGATAATATTATAAATATTATCATTTATAAATAAATGATAAAATAACTAATATTATCATTTTTACAATTATATATATAAACATTCACCATTTCATACATAAATGATGATATCCTTAATATTATCACTTTTATTAAATTTACCGTGAAAATATTAAGTTGGACGATTTTCAGGAAGAATGTTCACGTTTCCGCCGCTGTTACTCGTTACCCATCAGACTTACAAAAAATGTAGGAAATTAAATCTTCTTCAAACTCATAGGATCAATCGTTGAGGATTTGTTGAAGGAAAGACTTTTTTTCATTAATTTAATCAAAGATGGCGGACCGCGTCGACTCCCCCCAAGGTAAAAAACTTTATTTTTCAGCGGGGTCTGGAACTAAATAACATATATGAAAATCATTTCTACCCCACCTTTCGTAGGGCAGAGGCCTTTCCAGTGCCTATTGACTGGATTAAACGGGTAGTAGATTCAAATATACAATTAATATATGTCTCTTCTAACCTCCTCCAATTGTTTGATAGATAAGAAATTCAGTCAACAAATAAGTTCATGCAATTTTACAAATTCATGCCTTCAACTTATTGGACAAAATTTTCATTGATTTTTTATGAAACATTTTTATTGCGAAGAAAAAGAGCATTTATATTTATATCAAAAGTTGGAGAGAGATTCAAATCTCCCTAAATGACTCCTAATAGCTCTATGTAATCTGACTCAAATTAAAAGATAAAAGTATTACCAGCACACAAGGATACAGGCAGTACTGACTTGGGATTTAATCTAAATATCACAAATAATCACTTATATTATTTACTAATATAGTTTAACTTTGATATCGAGAAATGTTGAAATACAATGATGTTCTGTTTGTCAGCTCAAAAAAACTGAAAAAGTATCTGATTGTAACGAGCGAATGAACCTCAAATAGAAGGAGCATACAGGGTAAACACAAATTATTAATTCTCCTGATTGATAATTCACAGCCATTTGTTATTTGTGTGCACATCTTAGAGAAAAACTTTTCGCCTACAAGTTGTACCTATAGTTTGCCAATAATGGTATAAAAATGGGAGATTAATATTTTTTTTCAATCTCTGGACAGCCGTATTTTGAAACGACTGGACCTATTTAGCCCAACTTCGAAAATTTTCGAAGCATTGATAATAAATATTTTTCTGCCAAATTTTGTTCCATTCGGTTGAAAAATGTGGCCTCCACTTTGTTCTGTTATTTCTATTGAAATCCACCTAAAATGTAGCTTAAGCCTCATTTTGCGTACTTTTTACATAAACTACTATTCATGTTGTTTTGTGCAATTATAGTCCCATAGTCAGAGAAAATACTTAGTGGATAGGGGAGATGAGATATTTTCATATTTCAGGGATTTTTTGGTTTACTGAACCAACAATTTAGTCATAGAAAATGAAATTGTCTTATTCCTCAGTCTCGAGAAATAAAACATTTTAATTTCCTAGGAAATCAGCTCCCTATCATGTCTGACAGTTTAGCCATTTTTGCTTAACAGTAACAAAAGCTTCGAGCAGATGTTTACCAATTTCAGTGCAACATCAGTTCAAATTTGTTTGTGAGTTTTTGCTACGTTGAAATATGACTAAAATTTTAGAAATTATCCATGTCATTTCAATATGTACCCAGGAAGTTGAGTGTTCGAGTTATAAATATTATATAATATTACAAAGTCATCCTATTATTTCATCAATTAAAAACATATTCTTCCGGGTTCAATGTTTGTGAACTGAACTCGTTATGGATGATTTGAAAGAATCAGAAATATGACTTTATTCCTTTAGTGGTGCAGACGAGGTGAACATCCACAGATCATCTTTTTTCTGAAATTATTCCAATTTCTGATTAGATTATCTGAAGGTTGAAAAGTTCATGAATGTTGAAACCTTCAAAACATAAAAAAATCAGCAAAGGTACCTTATTCCAAAAAAGTTTTCGGTTGATTTTTCCATCAATAATTATGAACAAAAATGGATTGCCTCAGCTCAATACGAAGGCGTAGAAGGGCCAACGAAAAAATTCTTTCAAAAACATTGTACCGCAATTGTCACTTTCAAAAACCTTTGGAATTGCCACTTTGAACTTACAATTGTCACTTTGAGGTGCAAGATGTGTTAATAGAAGTTATTTTGTACTGTTTCATAATTCAATTGCAGTGTGGATTTCCGTCCTTTTGTTTCTGCATTTTCTATCAGAAACGACCAGCGGCAGATATAATACTATAGCCACTCCCAATAAGCCATTTTTATTGGTGAAAACATAGTTTTCGTTGGCCGACGCACATTTCATTGAGAATGGCAAATGTCGATCAAGTCCACGGACAATTGTAGGTTGAAAGTTACCTGCAGAGATGTATAAGCAGAATAAACAGCAGTTTTTTGTTACTCATTGGAGTTTCTTAATTGGGGTACGGAATTTTGCAGGACTATTTTCTTCCCTTAACAAACAGATCTTTTTCAGAATGAATAGTTCAATAATCTCTGGTATTCTAACTATATAATGAAATAACTATATAATGAAATAACTGATGAAAAAGTTTTTATTTAAGCCGTGTACCAAAACGTATAAAAGTGTTCATAAAAGTAGGTACTAATATATTTCATTGGACAGTTTCAATTAACAGAGAAATATTTCTATTCAATATTCAATTGAGAATGTTTCCCTCAGAATCTGACCATAATCACAAAACTTGTCTACCATCTGAAGTCGCCATTTTGACAAAAGGTTCATAATCTCCTATCCTGAACCCCCCCCACATACCAATTTCGAATAAAATATGACCATACTCCGAAAACTCGTCGTCCATCTTGGGGCCGCCATCTTGAATTTATAAATGATGACAAAAAATTCAAAATCTACGACCGCATACCAATTTTCAATCAATTGGTCCATAATCACAAAACTCGTCCGTCTCCATAATGCATTGTCACCGGAATTATGAACACCTGTCAAATTTCAAATTAATCGGACGACTAAAAGTCGGTCAAAATTCACTTGCAAGATTTGACCCAAACTAACAAACGAACGAACTAACTAACAAGTGAAACTAAATAAAAACTTGTAAAAAAGTTTTTATTACTGTCACTTGAACGAATCCGAATCGAGCTGCTAGTATTATACCTATATGCTAAAAGAGCAAAAAGTTTTTTTTCTGGAAGTTTTGCATTCTGATTACAGTAAATTGTAAATTTCGTTGGGGTGATAAATGAAACCACTATTGATTATTTGACGACGTTCCGACTTTTATAAAGTCATCTTCAGGGCATTACAATGTAAAATGGGAATATAAAATATATAAAAATAAAATATTATACACATATTGTGAAATATAAATGAATATACATACACATTCATATATATATATATATATATATATATATATATATATATACAAATACATACGCACATGTAGGTATATTACGTTATAAAAGGGCCCTGACTAATTTGAATAGCACATAATATGTAGAAGACAATAGGATGTTATACTCACATTAACACAAGGTTTTTTGTCGAAGAAGTGATAAAAAATTTAAAATAATAGGGACATTTACATGTGTGTTATCAGAAGATTTTTTATTTCTTTTCTTTTCATAATATTATTAGGAGAGATTGTTCTTAGATGAAAATAACATCCAGAATTTGCAAAGACATTCCTCTTTTTTTGAGTCAATGTTCTTATCGATTGGGGTAAAAAGGGAAATCATTGACTCAGGAAAAAGCAAGTGATGTCTTTCCAAATTCTGGTTATTAGTTTCATTTGAGAACGATATCTCCTCCCAACGATATTATGAAAAGGAACAGAAAATAAATAATAGTTTAAAAAAACTAAAAAACACGCTTTTATAGAAAACCAGGCTAAAAAAATATAAAATAAGAAAAAAAAGTATATTATTTAAAAAAGCGTGGGGTGCATGGTATCGCCTCGGTGTATAATGTACTATATAATTATTGATACCATGCACCCCACGTTTTTTTAGTCTGGTTTTCTATAAAAGCGTGTTTTTTAGTTTTTTAAACTATTATTTATTTCTTACTTTTTAGTGTGGTTTATTTATAAAAGCGTGTTTTTTTAGTTTTTTTTAAACTATAATTTTTTTGCAAATAAAAAAATGGAATAATCTTATCAAATTAGGTAATCATAATCTCCGACCCCAAAAACCCCCCACATACCAATGTTGAATAGAATCAGACCATAATCACAAAATTCGGCCGCCATTTTCAAGCCGCCATTTCGAATTTTCCAATTTTCACAAAAGAATCATAATATTCGACCCCAAAAACCCCCACATACCAATTTTGAATAGAATCAGACCATAATCACATAACCCGCCTTTTAAAGCCGCCATCTTGAATTTTTCAATTTTTACAAAAGAATCATAATATTCGACCCCAAAAACCTCCACATACCAATTTTGAATAGAATCAGACCATAATCACAAAACTCGGCCGCCATTTTAAAGCCGCCATCTTGAATTTTCCAATTTTTACAGAAGAATCATAATATTCGACCCCAAAAACCCTCACATACCAATTTTGAATAGAATCAGACCATAATCACAAAACTCGGCTGGCATCTTGAATTCTCCAATTTTTACAAAAGAATCATAATATTCGACCCCAAAAACCCCCACATACCAATTTTGAATAGAATCTGACCATAATAACTACACTCGGCCGCCATTTTAAAGCCGCCATCTTGAATTTTTCGATTTTGACAAAAAGATCATAATCTCCGACCACAAAAACCCTAGGATACCAATTTTCAAGCGAATCGGACCATAATCACAAAACTCGTACGCCATATTGGAGCCGCCATTTTGTTTTTTCTTCACACAAAAATTTCTTAATGCATTGTCACCGGAATTATGTACATCCGCCAAATTTCAAATCATTCGGACGTCTGGAAGTGGGTCAAAATCGCGCCCAAAGGAGTCGGTTACAAACAAACAAACGAACAAACAAACAAACAAACAAACAAACAAACATAAAGGTGAAGCTAATATAAAGCGTGTAAAAAGAATCTCCGGTTAACACATATGTTAATGTCCTCTTTATTTTGAATTTGTAGCATTTCTTCGACAAAGAAACCTAGTGTTAATTCGAGTATAAAATCCTGTTGTTTTCTACGTATTATGTCATATACAAATTGGTATGGGCCCTTTTATAACTAATATACATGTGTGTATGTATGTATATGTGTATACCTTTATATATATATTTATATATGATCAAGATCATGATATATATATATATATATATATATATATATATATATATATATATAAATATATATATTATATATATATATATATATATATTCATTTATATTTTGCAATCTGATTTCATTTTCATATTTCCATTTTACATTGTAGTTTCCTGAAGGTGACTTTATAAAAGTCGAAACGTCGGCAAAGAATCAATAGTGGTTTCGGTTACTGGACTTTACGCCAACAAAATTTACAATCCGAATACGTTTTATGGAATGCAATAAAAAATTAGAGTTATGATACGATGCCATTGCATAGTAAAAATCATTATTCCACTTCTACATCAGGGACTTCCATCACCTTCACGGGCTGCTACTTTTTGCAGTACCTGCATTTTACATATCGCATTCCATGAAATTATAATGCGACATACTCCTCGCGTATATGTGTCACCTGATATAATAATAAATAACGCCGAGGCATATAACGGTGCAAGTGAATCACGTCTGTTTCTGATATGTGTTATTCTGATATCTTGTCATCTGATATTAACTCACAATATGATATGTTAGGCCAGAAATTGTTATTTCTTTTACGACGAATTCGACGCGGTCTGGCGGTTCCGCAGAGGAAGTAGGGTGAAACGGAGAGCGCATACCGACTACCTGTCGCTTTACTGAAAACAAAAAAGGGTAAAAAATGTCATGTTGGTTCGAGTGCGCTTCCTGAACGAAATTACTCACCGAAAAAAATTGTATACGTGAGAACGAACGTGCTGAGGTGATTCGGTGTGATTATCATAATAACACATTCGATTTCCGACAAAAAATCTAGGAAGTTCTAGTCTTTTTTTTAATAAGTCTCTTCAACATTTAAATTTTGTATATGTCAAAATCCGTACATGAGGTGTCATTATCATAACAACACATCCAAATGAGACGACCCAGTAGACCCAGTACAATTTCCGCCAAAAAGCAATAGGAAGTTCTAGTTTTGTATGAATGAAGTCATACTGTCAAAATCCACACGTGGTGGTTTGTTCTCTTAGCCACATTTCAAAAGATGATCTGTCAGTTTCTGATTAGAAAGGGGCGACGCTCAAATCTCCAATGAAAATTAATGTTTATTTCTTGCCGTTCGGATATTCAGTCCCCTCAATGGGGTTAATACAATTAGCTATCCGTGATCATTTTTCTGTTGTCTGTTAACCTCATTTAAATGGTCAAAAATTAAAACAAAATGAAAATGCGATGAACAGTTATGGGATCCTTCATGCTTTCTCAGTCTTTCTGCCATTGATTATATATTTATATATATATATATATTTTATATATATATATATATATATATATAAATTGGAAGGAATTTAATGGACATAGCCCTCAGAGAAAAGGCTAACCGAAGACACGTGTTTCGGGCTCTCGGCCCTCATCAGTACGGTGGAGAAGTGCAAGGATGAACAACACTTGGTAGAAAACGACAAATCAACGGAGTCAACAACAGAAGCCAATCGCTCATTTGTGATTTCGGTCAGCAGACCCTGAATTCCAGGGCAACAACCAACGTCACCACGGCGGCAGCTATAGCTACCTGCATGACATCCGAGTCAGGAATATAAATATGAAGAGAGTAATATCGAGGGACTGTTAAAAACAAATTGGAAGGAATTTAATGGACATAGCCCTCAGAGAGAAGTGCTAACCGTAGACACGTGTTTCGGGCTCTCGGCCCTCATCAGTACGGTGGAGAAGTGCAAGGATGAACAACACTTGGTAGAAAACGACAAATCAACGGAGTCAACAACAGAAGCCAATCGCTCATTTGTGATTTCGGTCAGCAGACCCTGAATTCCAGGGCAACAACCAACTTCACCACGGAGGCAGCTATAGCTACCTGCATAACATCCGAGTCCAGGAATATAAATATGAAAGAGAGTAATATCGAGGGGACTGTTAAAAACAAATTGGAAGGAATTTAATGGACATAGCCCTCAGAGAAAAGTGCTAACCGTATACACTTGTTTCGGGCTCTCGGTCCTCATCAGTACGGTGGAGAAGTGCAAGGATGAACAACACTTGGTAGAAAACGAAAAATCAACGGAGTCAACAACAGAAGCCAGTCGCTCATTTGTGGTTTCGGTCAGCAGACCCTGAATTCCAGGGCAACAACCAACGTCACCACGGAGGCAGCTATAGCTACCTGCATGACATCCGAGTCCAGGAATATAAATATGAAAGAGAGTAATATCGTGGTGACGTTGGTTGTTGCCCTGGAATTCTGGGTCTGCTGACTGAAATCACAAATGAGCGGCTGGCTTCTGTTGTTGACTCCGTTGATTTGTCGTTTTCTATCAAGTGTTGTTCATCCTTGCACTTCTCCACCGTACTGATGAGGGCCGAGAGCCCGAAACACGTGTCTACGGTTAGTACTTTTCTCTGAGGGCTATGTCCATTAAATTCCTTCCAATTTGTTTTCAACAGTCCCCTCGATATTACTCTCTTCATATTTATATTCCTGGACTCGGATGTCATGCAGGTAGCTATAGCTGCCTCCCTGGTGACGTTGGTTGTTGCCCTGGAATTCAGGGTCTGCTGACCGAAATCACAAATGAGCGACTGGCTTCTGTTGTTGACTCCGTTGATTTGTCGTTTTATACCAAGTGTTGTTCATCCTGCACTTCCACCGTACTGATGAGGGCCGAGAGCCCGAAATACGTCTACGGTTAGCACTTTCTCTGAGGGCTATGTCCATTAAATTCCTTCCAATTTGTTTTAACAGTCCCCTGATATTACTCTCTTTCATATTTATATTCCTGACTCGGATGTCATGCAGGTAGCTATAGCTGCCTCCGTGGTGACGTTGGTTGTTGCCCTGGAATTCAGGGTCTGCTGACCGAAATCACAAATGAGCGGCTGTCTTCTGTTGTTGACTCCGTTGATTTGTCGTTTCTACCAAGTGTTGTTCATCCTTGCACTTCCACTGTACTGATGAGGGCCGAGAGCCCGAAATACGTGTCTACGGTTAGCACTTTTCTCTGAGGGCTATGTCCATTAAATTCCTTCCAATTTGTTTTTAACAGTCCCCTCGATGTTACTCTCTTTCATATTTATATTCCTGGACTCGGATGTCATGCAGGTAGCTATAGCTGCCTCCGTGGTGACGTTGGTTGTTGCCCTGGAATTCAGGGTCTGCTGACCGAAATCACAAATGAGCGGCTGTCTTCTGTTGTTGACTCCGTTGATTTGTCGTTTTCTACCAAGTGTTGTTCATCCTTGCACTTCTCCACCGTACTGATGAGGGCCGAGAGCCCAAAACACGTGTCTACGGTTAGCACTTTTCTCTGAGGGCTATGTCCATTAAATTCCTCCCAATTTGTTTTTAACAGTCCCCTCGATATTACTCTCTTTCATAAATATATATATATATATATATATATATATATATATATATATATCAAATAAGACAATAATGAATAAAGTATCAATAACCCAAAAACGTCTACTGGAAATAATATACAATAAAAAACGAACTTACCCTTCAGATGAACTCCACCAACAAACGGAAATATTCGATCCAGTACAACTCTTTTTTCATCTCAGCAACATAAAGATCCACAAAACACAACATGAGCTACAAAAAATTAACCACAAATATAATACTAGAAATAAGGAAAATAAATACAAGATCCCTTTTATGAATAAAGCTATCGACCCAAAAAGCCACAGATATATCAGCCAAAAACTTTATAACCAACTACCAGACAAACTAAAAAACAAGCAGAATCCAAATAGATTCAAGAGAAATCTGAAAGAATTAATCCTATCCAAGCCCCGCACTGATATACACACTTTAGTCTATAACTTTTAGATTTTATGTTACATTTATGTTTTTATTGTTTTTTTATTTTTATATTTATATAACTTTTTATACATTTGTTTTTTTATTTATATATTTATATAACTTTTTATACATTAGTATTGTTCTGTATACATATGTCTTCAATAATCTTTTTATCAATATTTTTATCAACATTACAAGTACCTTAGTACTAATGTGTAATGACCTAACTACGTTTATTTTTTAATTTATATAGCACTATTGCAGTGTAATGTATTCAACTTCGAAATAAACGTCTTATTATTATTATATATATATATATATATATATATATATATATATAATATATTTAAGTAGCATCTCATATTCTGAAGGAATCTGAGTTGCTCGGGATCACATTTCAATCGATCCAGCATTACTTCATCCTTCCTCATGAATAAGCTCGCTGCAGTGAAATCCACGCCACAAGTAACAAAAAATATGCCTACCACACCGACACCTCATTCATGGGAGCTGACTCAATTTGAGTAGAAGAGTTTTGACTCAATTTGAGTTCATCTGCCACGATGCCGCACAGCATGGGGTTGGTCTGACAGTCACGAGGTGGATCAGGTCAATGTTGTCACATCGAGTGGTAAAAGAAGAAATAAACGGGAGGACCGTTGCTGCCAAGGTAACAAGAGGGTGTCCTCAGTCAGGAGCATGTAACCCCCTCATGGTGCTTGTTAGTTAACGAGTTCCTCACGGAGTTGAAAGAGTCAAATATGCAGATGACTCAGTCATGCTGGCTCAAGACCAACCGATTAATCTGCTGAGATAAACTATCATTGCGGAATAATACGGTGATGGTCCGCCGGAGAGTTAAGAGTCAATCCAGAAAAAGCGGACTGTTGCTATCCACCAAGAAACCTGAAAGAGGAACTCTTCGTTCAATATAAAAGGTCAACCAAATATTTATAGAATCCAGCATGCAGAAGATCCTTCGGTAACACGTGAGGCCTGACACTTAAAGTCCGTACTGAATATACACATACAGTCGCTCGACATTAACGTACATTACGGTCATATGGTGGATCGGTATCACTGAGAGTTAGTCAAGAAATGGACTAGATGAAGTTCAACCACTGACACCTCGTCACTGAGCACGAAGGCATGCATACTGTCTACAAACTCGCAGGAGTAAGCCAATAGATCGGCACTGGGACAGATCATGCACACTCTTCTATATGAAACAAGACAAAAGGGGCTACTCAATCATATTGATGGAAAGAGGCAGCATCCCGTTGGCTCTGAATTTGGAAAAATGTCCCACATTGTGATCCCCATGAGGATATAAACAACCCCCCTTTATATGGATCAATCTGGTATACAGATGAATCAGGATTTGGGAGCATATCCGGTGCACAAACAGAGAAATCTCGGTTCTGTGTAAAAAGAAGTAGGTCAGATTCAAGGCGAGAAAGTAGCAATTCTGGCATTGGGATTGAACAAAATCCAAATGTGATTGGCAAAAACTGGAAAATAAGCCTCATGTGGGGCACAGGACATTAAGGTCTTCCTGGAAACGAAGAGGCAGACATAATAACTGATATAGATTCGAGAGTGAAGCCAATCGAATTGAAACCGTTCTTGGAATATCCAGTAGCATGGCTATCTTCAATATGGCCACAAAATCGGTCTGGTGAAATATGACAGGAGTCGCCATGACAATCAAAGCTCCATATGAGCGTGCCTTCCGAAAAAAATGATGAAAGAGATTCTGTCATTCAATTGGGCTCCTTACGGAATACACTCACCTGAACAGGAGCTCATTGAGATCACAGATGATCATCTTTACAGATGGTGCCTCACTGAGGGCCCTGTACTGATGCTCCAGGCTCCAGAGGGAGCCCAATTTTGGGAACATTATTGTGAACCCAGAGGATGTCAAAGAGATTCAATTGGAAACAACTGGTGAATTTCGTGAGGGAAATCGGCATGCCCAAAACAAGTGGGCACACAATGGGCACTGACAGTTAATCACAACTTAAAATAATGTTCTAATTCTGCTGGTAAATATTATCAGATGATAACAAATATTCTCCAGAAAAACAGGTAAAGTTAGCTTTTTCGTGAAAAATGGAATTTCTTCCAATATGATATAACAGAGAAACTCGTTTCCCACCGTCATTTTCCAAGATGACATACATAGTTGGGGAAAAAAATTGTGAAATTCTCAGATATATACAGGATGTCCCAAACTCGAGTGCCTATTAGACATTTCTGGAGAACGGGACACCTATACCAATCTCAAGCGGTTTTTGAGGAATTCATTGATTTCCTTATTTTTTGTGGAAAACATTGCTTCAATTAAATGTTTATTACTGCGGTATTTGGACTAGTACAAAGCTGAAATTTGGTGTGTAGTATACCATCGATCTGTGTATCAGTTATGTCTTAGGGAATTCGTTCTCCATTATACAGGGTCGTTCAAAATTTGTGATTTTTCCGATAGATACAAAAATGGTGGAAAGTACATTTTTATAAATGGAACACCCTGTATATTATCGATAATTCTGAAAGACAATTGAAGTTCCTTTCGAAACCTTCCTATACCTAAAGAGTCTGGTTTCCGAAATAAAAGCAAGTTTCTATACAAATTTAAAATATCTGCCTTTGAATATGTATTATTATCCATTTTTACAGAAACTCCATGAAAATCACTGCGTGTCAAACTGAAAGATTGTCTTGCTCTTTTCTGGTCACGGCACACTACTACCATTTTCATTTCCCAGTTTAACAAATCGAAATACGTATTATGAATGAAATGATCTGATTAAAAATCAAATAAATCTGGAATGATTCGCTCCAAAATGTTCATACTTTTGGAGATACAGCTGAAACTTGAGTTTTTTTCTTACTCTCACATGATGCAATTCAGTTTTAGCAAAGATTTATTAAAAATATTTCTCAGGAAAATTGGGAAATAGGTTTGAGTCATACTCGAAAAAGCGTCCATTAGTAATTATTTTTCAGATCATCCTGTATATATCATTTCAGTTTCAGATTTTACTCCTTAATATGTCTTTTTTGTCGAGTATGACTCACATCTATTTCCAAATTTTCCTCAGATATTTTTTTAATTAATCTATGCCAAAACTGAATTGCATCTGAGAGTTGAAGAAAAATTAAACTACCAGCTGTAACTTTAAAAGTGCGATGAAACCTCAGGTCTCAAAGTTTTTCCTGATGAAGAAAACTGCGTGTTTTGCTGCACTTTGGGACTTTATAAACGGTAGAGATAGGTACACGACATGTACAGTATAAGTTATTTGTATTCGTCAGTAGAATTAAACACTAGGTGTTCCATTTGAAATTCGAAAGTTGATATTCGTTACAAGTACATGTGGCAACACTGCAACCGTGAACATATTTTTGAGAGCTAGATCGCTGTCTCTCATCGTGGGATACAAAATTTCGAGTACCTCTGATCTACAGAAATGTCTAATAGGCCATCGAACTTGGAATACCCTGTATATTAATCATTCTTTGTACAATCAAATCGTCATCTTATCAACCATATACACTACATCCAATACACTACAGAACTTTATGCATGTTTACGCTATAATTTGGTCACATTGACCATGAAGATAAACAATTTCATCAAAACTTCGTTTGAATAGTTATTGCCTTCAATTTTTCATCTTTTCTGATCAAATTGTTGATAATGAATGCGCGAAAGTTTTATTATTGGTGCAATAATTGTCGAATTTTCATAATGACGTATTCCATGACATTTAATAAAAAATATGGCAAAATAATCCGATTTTTATAGAAATTTGCTTTTATTCTATTAGCTATTAGCTATGGGAACATAAGAAATCATTTTGAAGGAACTTCAATTGTCTTTCAGGACATTCGATAATATACAGGGTGTTCTATTTGAAAAAATGTACTTGTCACTATTCTTGTATCTATCGGAAAAATCACAAATTTTGAACAATCCTGTATGATGTAGAACGAATTTCCTCAGACATAACTAATGCACAGAACGTTGGAAAACTACACCCAAAATTTCAGCTTTGTACGAGTCCAAATACCGCAGTAATAAACATTCAATTAAAGCTATGTTTTGCACAAAAAATACGATAATAAATTAATTTCTCGATAACCGCTTGAGATAGGTATAGGAAAATACCATACAAAAATTATCGTAAAACGAAGCAGAAAATGCAATAATATTCAGAATGTGTCATTCAAAATATCAAAGTTGTTGCTACTTTTCAATATGAGCGGCAACGCCGCCTCGCTGAAAATATTTAAGATCGATAGAGCAAAACTAATTAGCCAAGAAACCCAACTTGCAAAATAAGCCTGTGTCCCGTTCTCCAGAAACGTCTATATATATATAATATATATATATATTTATATATATATTTATATATGTATATATATATATATGTAAATATATATATATATATATATATATGTTGGAGAAAGATTCATTTGTTTCCAATGAAAATTTTCCATTTTTTCTGACAAATGATTAGTTAGCTTGACTGATGGCAATTTCAGAATCAGTAAATAAATTCTGAAATCTACCTTTACGACTGGTCGCGCCATCGGTTTTTTTACTTTGTATCGTCCTGGAAATTATTTCACTAGCACATCGAAATCAACATCAATCTAGTGTCTGCGATGTAATAATTCCATCTGCACTCTCATGCATGCGTGAATAAATAATAATGAACATTAACACTTTTTGCGCCAAATGTTCCATTATGATTCATAAGTCGTTCAACATACCGGAATAGCAAATTCTTTCGTAATTGAAGTGAGGTACGAAATGCATTAAGTGCGTATTTACTCCATTTTTCACGCTTTCTGAACATGAAGATGAGGTAGACATTTTTTTTAGATTCTCACTATTCTCGATGTTGAAAGTGATAGAACCAGCGGTTATAGAAGGAAAATATTGCTTTCGGTTGCCATTAATATTTTTCAGATATTATCGAATCATTTCATTTTAAGAGTGAGGATTACTTCGAGATTTCAAAGGGTACATCTTTTTAGGATTTGCAACTGATCATTTGGTCATAGTTATATACATCAATTCAAAATTCGTATATCCTGATCATTTCAAGTTTACTGAATTCAGGATGTTTTATTGTGTGATACTGATTTATTTTTCTTTGTTTCAGATGATGCCATCTCAAAATGCCCATCCTACTTCTAAGAGAGGACTCCTCAACTTCCCTTTCTACGTTGGTAGAAAAAGCCCAGAAAAAATCACTGCCACTGTTGGAATACGACCTGCAGCTCAATAATAATCACCTCGATCTAGTGTTACTCTCGAAACCCGATCGAAAGATAAACTCAACATCAACGGATGAGGGTTTCGAATCGGACATAGATAGTTTATCCATAGTTTCCAGCGATAACGATAGCTTTACGATTGAAAAAGTTACTGAAAATGGCTCAAAAACCACAACTGAGACTGATTCTGCCAACGGGTCCTCCAGCTCGGACTCTGATACTGAAGTGGTGGATACAAAAAAATCTGAAACAAATTTGGCATCCGAGGGAGCCAATTTCGAAACGAGTCCACTTCCTAGTAGAACGAAGGAAAGTTTCAATCTAGTCGACTGCGTTTGTTACACAGACGTGAAATGTACCGATATTCTGATATTCGTCATCAGGAATGAAGCGCTTGTCTTCAAATTCGATAATATCGGTTACTTGAAGAACTTCTACACCAACTTCACCACCCTCAAGGCAGTTGCCAACCAGAAGGCTTATAACAAAAACGTGATGACGAAGTTCAACCTCTTGCAAAGGACTGATCAGAATGGGATAACCCACATCGAGATTACCAGAGAAGTTGATACTAGGACAACTAAAGATGAGGGTCCTAGCAGTATAATGAGCATCAATACACCAGGGGAAATGTTCGAAAAATATACCAAAAACAAGCCCAAAAGCGTCAACGCTAGGCAAAGAACAGAAAGTCAGTTAATTAACGATATCAAATACAATACCATCAACTCCAAATTGGGCCCCAAAGCCAAAATTATCACCAAATCTAACTCAATAGAGAACATCTTGGATTTGGATCAGAATAAGTCATATCTAGTCAACAAGGAAAGCAACCTGAGAAAAATCTGGAATAGTGCTGAAGATTTACTTGAACCTCCGAAACGTCCAGACAGGCGGAAGAAGGGAAAGGCTCCGCAACCTCCTAAAAGCACACAAGAGAAACAGGACATTTTCAGTGGTCAATATGTGAGAGTTAGTGTTAATTTCGACCCCATAAAAGAACTTGACAAAAATAGGCTGATAATTAAGAGCTCCCTGAATGAACCGCACCCCAAGAAACTCCAAAACTTCAATATCTTGAGTACCAAACCTAGTCTATCTTCATTTCTCAGGTCTAAAGAGAAGCAAATTCTCAAATACGAGCCTAAGAAGCAGGATGCCGAGACTTTGGGTAGAAGCAAAGTCGTTACTGAAAGTACTTGGACCAATTCTGTCCCACGACTCCTGAGGAAGCCCAGGAGCAAATCGGAAACCAGGAATTTTGTACCAATGGCTTACAGATACATCGATACCACGCAAGACTACCCGCTTTCATATAGCAAAAATCATATTCTGGAGAAAACGAACGGCCTTTTTTCTGCTCACAGTCAAAACGTGGCTCTTTCTAGTTACTTGAGGGGTGAAAGTAGCAGTCCCAATATCAACAACAGACTGTTTGGACTGAGTTCAAAGTTGAGAGATTTCTCAGGTTTGGAGGAAGGGAAGGAAGGTAAATGGGGGGCAGGCGGAGAACCTAATACTAGTGCTGGTAAAGACAGTAATCTGAAAAGTGTCATCAAGAATAATAATGAGTCGCATAAGAAAAAAAACGAGAAAAAAGTTACATTCAGTGCCTACACCACTGTACAGGTTGTTTAAGTTTTGCATCGTTCTTTCATATTAAATGTACTCAATGAAATATTGATATTATCGAAGAATATCTCTGATTTGTTTTATAGATGTACCGAGTGGGCCAAATTGGACACTATTAAAGGGAAAGTCCTGTTTTCAAACCAGATAGATAAAAACTGATGGCTGTGTCTGGGGGTCAATTTTTATGACAAACTTAATGGTGAAAACCGCATATCGAGATCTATCATCGTTTCTGAGTTATAGCATGTTTTTCGAAAATGTGCATTTTCGAAAAGTTGCTGTAACTTTTTTCCCGTCAAAAATTCTGTGTTCCTATGAAAACATTTCCAAAGCACTTTTTTACTTAGGATTCAATGGTTTGAGTAATTCATTTTTTCAAATCATATATCAATAGCTATTAATGAAAAAATCATTTTTTTAAAGGAGACAACCTGTATATTCCTGCATATTTCAATAGAACTTGAAATAACCATTCTAAAAATGTAGCACACTTGATGTTTTGCTAGAGTCACCTTTGAAATGCAGAGGTTTTAGGGTTTTTCATGTAGACTTTCAAACGCACACTTTGGACAAGTAGGCTTTGGACGATGCGGCGATAAAACAGAAAGCAAGTGTCCACTAGTAGCTATCAATTGTTAAGAAAACTGTTCACAGCAATAATCAAAACTCATAGTTTCAATAAAACTAATAACAATGTATAGTATATTTACTATTAATAAATAAAACTCCAACAATAATAATAATAAAGAACAAAATATATCTTCAAAATGTCTAACAGCTTTCCCTATACACAGGCAGCACCTTTTTTACATTTCTTGCCGAATTAATTAGTTCAATGGGAGTGAGAGAAACAATTTAAAAATAAGATCTTTCAATCTTCCCCTTAAAAATGAGATCTTTTAAAGTCCATAGGCGTTAGGTCCGGTGACCTGGCAGGCCAATGGTTGAATCCTTGGTTGGCTATCCAATTATTGCCAAAATTTGCAGCCAAAAAATTGTTGACAATTGCAGTGTTGTGAGGCGTAGCCTCGTCTTACTGAAAATAAATTTTCCTGAGCTCCATTAGCGGCAATTCATGAGTGCCATTATAAATGAACGGGCCGATAATTCTACCCCTAAAAATACCTGCCCATACACTAAATCCAAATCTTCTTTGACTTCTCTGCTCCACAATAAAATGAGGATTTGAATGTGCCCAAGTATAAGAATTGTAGCGGTTGAAAATGCATAACATAAGCTTCGTCAGTCCAAATACAATTTAACGAAAAATCAAGCACTTGGTTACAATTTTCCTGGAACCACTGGCAAAAATCCATGCGGCGTTCAAAATCTCCTGGTCTGAGTTCATGAACTCTTCTGGTCCTGTATGACTTGCATTTGTGCTTTCTCAAAATACGCCTAATATTAGTTCCTGGTAGGCCTGTTGATATTTTTAAATTTCGCGTTGACGTTTTGGGATTATTTGCAACAGGTCCTAAAACGACTATTTCTTCCAACTCCCTATCTCGATTTAATGCATATAATTTTGACCTTCTCTTCTCAAATTGACCACCATCAATTAGGTTGTGTCGCAATCTTGCGAAATTGTCTCTAAAAGGTTGTCTTTCCTCTGGTACAAATTGCTTGCTGCCTTTGCATTTTCCTCGGTTTGTATAAAACAGACTAAGATATTCCTTTTTTCTTATTTCTCTTCTCTTATAACTTCATCGCAAATGTGTTTAAGAAATGAAAAAGAACCACGAATTGAGGAGCGTCTTCACTGCTTAAATCAAAATTTGACTGCTACTAGAACACTTGCTTTTTGTTTTATCGCCGCGTTGTCCAAAGCCTACTTGTTCAAAGTGTGCGTTTCAAAGTCTACATGAAAAACCTAAAAGATCTGCATTTCAAAGGTGACTCTAGCAAAACATCAAGTGTGCTACATTTTAGGAATGGTAATTTCAAGTTCTACTGAAATAAGTAGGATATACTGTTTGTCTCCTTTAAAAAAAAATATTTTTCCATTAATAACTATTGATATATGGTTTGAAAAAATAAATTACTTAAACCATTGAATTCTACGTGAAAACGTGTTTTGGAAATGTTTTCATAGATACAGAGAATTTTTGACAGGAAAACAGTTACAGCAATTTTTCGAAAATGGACATTTTTGAAAAATATTCTGTAACTCAGAAAAGATGATCGATATGCGGTTTTCACCATTAAGTTTGTCATAAAAATTTACTCTCAGACACAGCCATCAGTTTTCATCTATCTATTTTACAGGACTTTCCCTTTAAAAGTGTCCAATTTGGCCCACTCGGTACCTATTGATTTTCGACATTCAAATTTTTGAGATGTAGAAATGTTCTCTCAGGAAACTGGGAGTTTGTGGAAAAATGGTAAACTCTTTGTGTGACTTCTAGTTCAAAGATATTCGTTTTATATGTATACGATATATCATCAAGTTCATTATAAATCTTTCTTCCATTTCTGAATTTTAATTTCATATTTTTTCAATAAAATATGAATTTTATTCTCCCAATAAACACAAGAACAGATTGTTGTTGCAAATTTATGGCTCTATTGCTTTATAGCCCAGAAACAGAAATTCAAAAGGCGGAATAAGACAGAGCCAGCTGAGTTTTGCAAATAGATCTTTGGTTTCAAATTATACTTGAAAAGTCTCTTCGATATTCTGCACCTCAGAATAGTAACTAGATATCAAAATTTGATATCGAAGTTCACTATAACTATTTTTTCGCAAATATATTGTTTGGAAAGAAGTTATCAATAAAGTTGTGAATCCAAAAATCTTCTACACGAAGTGTTTAATGTGATTTTGACACAAGAGCTATCGTTTTGATAATAATTTGATGCCAATTTCATAGACACGGGCACACTTCACATCGTATAGTTTTCAGAAGAGGAAATACTCTTGTATCTATTTTTGGAAATAAATCTTGCATTAATGAAAAATGAAATAATACTTGTTTTTCCACGCTTTCAGTTAATGTGCATCTGTGTTTCTAAGCAACGTTTGAAACACATGAAAATTCCAAAAAATCTTGACAACAACCTTGAATAACATTTACATATTGATGGAGACTTTTAACAGATTGATCATAATGTTATACTGAAGGTCTATGCAAAAATTCAACTACTTCTTCCTATTCTTCAACAATCATTTATGGCTGTTCTATAAAAGGAGTAAGGTCATGTAGACGTTATTATTCTATTGATTCTGTTAGTTCAGTATCATATGATCATACTCCCTTTTTTGACTGAAAAAGGCATTCAAGTGGAAACCGTAAAAAACGTTCTTTTGTGATTTATTGTATGCTGGATAAACTTTCCAATATGCGTTATAGCATTTTAAAAATATTCATTTTACCTTGATTGATCTGTTTTGTAATCGATCATATAAAAATTATATTTTTCTCTAAAAAAAATTTCGTCAATACCCCGTACTGTAATGATAATCGAATGAAGATGGTAGGATCATTGATTCAATGAAGATTGCAATATAAACCAGTATCTAATGTGTATAATAAATATTATGTAACTACGTATTTTGAAAACGTTTTCGTAGAAACAATTATGTTTGTAAATGACCTGCTTAGTGTATATATGTAAAGAAATATGCAATTAAAATGTATGCGAATATGTTCATTATTATTTTTTCCCGATGTATCAACCACTGATCTAATTTAGGTCCAAGGGTTAACCACTAACTGAATTTGCAGATATTCAGTTCACACCACTTGAACTGAATAGACCAATATTGTATCACACCAATGGCGTTAAACAAAAATAAATCAGAGTTTTTCTCTACATAAACATCATTTCAGAGTATTTTTCATATGCTCATAGATTATTTCAATATGTCGCTTCTCATGAATTATTTTAATTCTGCGAATATTGACAAATTCAAAATGTTTAAATTGTCCTATTGTGCATAAAATCAAATTCATCCCACTATTTACATATTATACACGGTGATCCTGAAGGGCGATAATACTTGGATGATTTTAAGAAAAAATCTTCATATGCAACCGCTTTATTTCTGAGATATAGGATGTTTAAATTCAACAAAAAAATCAGTTTTTCCCCAATATCTCTGAAACCGCTTATGCTTTTTCTTTCAGTGTTGGTACATGCAAAGTACGCATAATAATACATTTTTTCCATGATGAAGGAGTACTTAATTTTCATCAGTGGCGTCCCTGTTAACATGCCCTGTAATATTTTTGATCAAAATAATGATACGCCACTGTCTTTTTCCCAAATAAATATTATTTTTGTAATTGTCCTCTATCTTCTCCTAAAAATGGTCTCCTGCCTTTTTCCATTCGGCAGACGGTTTTCAATTTAGAAAATAAAATACATTCATTTGATTGTCCCTATTCGATTTTTTCTCTTACTCTTAATTTCACAATTGTGGTAACCAAAGGAACTAGGCAAGATTTTTATTATTTTATGGTGAGTATTTTTTAGTTTTTGTAATGAGTACACATAAAAATCAATTTTTTATTTTTAAAAACATAACTATAATGAACAAAAAATACCAAAATCAAATTAACTGTTCAAACTGTCCGCCTCCTGCAAGTATGCACGCTTCATCCCTCCTTGTCCTTGACTCTTTGCAAAATTCCTGGAGTATTCCTTATTGCTTCACAGGAAACTATTACGCGGTTTCGCAATTCTTCCTCACTTGGCATTGGTTGACTGTACACCAAAGTCTCAAGATGTCCCCAAAGAAAATAATCAAGACTGCTTAAGTCTGGGGATCTAGCTGGCCCTGACTCTGTTCCCCCAAGATATATCCAGCGATTATGGAAGTTTTGGTTTAAATAGGAACATCTTCCAACAGAATTCAAGAATTGAAGAATTTTCCATAATAGAATATAGGCGATATTCAAATTATTGGCAACTTGCCTCGTACTCATTTCAGGATTTTCGTCAACTGAATTTAAAACATCTACCTCAATTGCTTGAGTTCTTGCAGTCCGATGTGCTCCTTTCAAGTGATGATTTGGCTCAAAACTTCCTGTTCCACATAACGTTCCGTGGGTGCTTGAAATCGTTCGAGCATCAGGAACCTTTCTTTTGGGAAGCGCTCTTGATACAGTCGCCTGGCTTCTTATGCGTTCCTGTCAGCTAGCCCATACAAGTAATGCATGTCTGCTAATTCGGTATTTGTAAAATTTACCATGTTTTTTTTAATAAACAAGTTTTTATAACGTAAATAATAATATCACGTACCTAGCTGAAGAAGTGACAAAATTGTTCATGTTGAAAACAATGAAATATGTTCTCAGCATACTAGATGTTTCTAGCCCACAAGATAATCCTACTACTCTTCAACGGCTGATTTCGCATAGGGACAAGCAAATGAATGCATTTTATTTTCTAACTCAAAAACCATTTTTATATACTTTACATGTACCAAAATTGAGAAATAAGCGATATTGGGGATGATCTTCGTCGATAGAATGACTGGATAGTGCACACGATCTTATAAACCTTCTACAATCACTTTTGTGGCCTGTGATTCTATCTTTTAATAATTGTTTTGTTTGACCAATGTAAACTTTATGACAATCAATACATGGTATCTTATAAATAATATTTGATTGGAATTCCTTTGGAATTGGTGTTTTTAATTTAGTATGGAGATTGGAAATTGTTTTTATATTCGTTTTTGCTATTTTTATATTATTTAATTATTAAAAGATAGAATCACAGGCCACAAAAGTGATTGTAGAAGGTTTATAAGATCTTATGCACTATCCAGTCCTTCTATTGACGAAGATCATCGTATCGATTATAATAATTCAGAAATTTTTGATTTTGAAAGTGTCTTATCTAAAAGACTTTTTTTAGAAATGGTACATATCAACAGAAATATAGATAATATCATTAATAAACGAACAGATATTAGTGATCTGAGCTCTATTTATACTTATATTTTTCACAAACAAAATGAACTGAATTCAAATAATAATCTTCTTCAATCCGTATATATATTTTGACAATTTGTAAAAAGTCAATTGACACTGTCTAAAAATGTTTCCTTCATGAAAGAAATTTCTAATGTCACTTTTTATGACTAATTTTTAATATTTTCATTTTAGTAAGTATAATTGTTAATAATATTATTCTGTTATTGATCACACATATTGTAGAGAAGTCTTGATGAAGATGATAAACATTATCGAAAGCTTGACTGAAAAAACGAAGAACATTGAACCTTCCCAAAAAAAAATTTCCTTATATTTCACACAATATATATATATATATATTATATATATATATTATATATATATATATATATATATATATATATATATATATATATATATATATGTATATACGTTCCTTGGGGCACTCCATATTCAACTATTTGATCTCTACTATATGTATTATTTATTTCAACTCGTTGTTTTCTGCCTGATGAGTAGCTACTCATCAGATCCAGCATTTTTCCTCTAAATCCTATATTTTCTAATACTTCAAGTAATTTATGGTGACATACCATGCCAAATGCCTTTGTCAGGTCAACAAATACACATTATTTTTCTCCTATATCCATTGCTTTGTAAACATCTTTCGATGGGTGAATCATCGCATCTTGTGTTGACTGGCTTGGCGGAATCCATATTGGTTACTTGAAAGAATTTCATATTTCTCCAGTTACTTCTGTATTCTCAACTTGAGTATTTTTTCAAATATTTTTGCTACATGGCTAATAAGTGAAATGGGTGTGTAGTTGGCTTGGTTCGTTTTGTCTCCTGATTCATACAAGGGCTTTATTATTGTTTTTTTGAACGAGTCTGGAAAGATGCCGCTCTTGATTGACATATTGATGATGTAGGTAAGTGGTTTCACTGTATGATAGAAAATTGAAAATATTTGAAATAAATTCAAAGAAGTATTCAGGTGCTGACCGGGATCGAACCGGTCGGCCACTGATTGAAGTCCAAAATCCTCCAATCGGAAGATTATGAAAATCTATAAACTAGTATTATCTTTTGTCTTGATATATTTCTGTATTTTGATCTATCAAGCCATGTCTACTTGGCTACTTATCATGGAATACTAACAGTTTATATAAGAATAAATTGTTCTTAATCAAATCGTCCTGATGGTTTTCGTAGAAAATGGGTTCAGGATTTACGGCATTCCAGTTGATTGGTTAGGCTAGTAGAAATAAAGCAAAATAATTCACGAAAAGTTCATTAGGTAGAAATGGGCGAATAATTTATTTCATCGATTTGAAATGCCATTCAAATGAAGGCTTGCAAAAGATCTTCCTGAACGAATAGTTAAGTAACAGAAAATAATAATTTTGAAAACGGAAACAATCTCAATTGAATATTGAATAGAAAGATTTTTCTGTGAATTGAAAAATCTACGATAAAAATGAAGTAATTTTTTGTGAATATCTAACAGAAAACAACTACTTCCCTGGCTAAAGCCACGCTGGACATTGAACTCCATCTGATAGATCTTCTGAAAGGACCCCAACTCAAAAGATAAAATCTAGAACTGAAAATTTCCATTTTCATTCTGATAGTAATTTTATTTTCTATTCCATATGATGTTCCTAATTAAGACTGGAATAGAAAATAAAATAACGTTCAGAATGAAAATGCAAATTTTCAAATTCAAATTTTTTTCTTTTGAGTTAGGGTCTTTTCAGAATATCAATCAGATGTAGTCCAATGTCCAGCGTGACTTTAGCCGGGGAAGTAGTTGGTTTCTGTTAGACATTCACAAAAAATAACTTCATTTTTATCGTGGATTTTTCAATTCACAGAAAAAAAATTCTATTTAATTTTCAATTGAGAATGTTTCCCTTTTCAACATGAAACCCCACAAGAGGTTATCTTGAACGATGGAAGATATTGACTAAAGTTTATCTTTCAGTCGCAAATGAGTCCCCATCTGATTTTATGAACATTATGTTCATACTTTCAAACAAATCAAGAAAATAATAAGTTAGAAACTCGATGGGGGGCAGCAATTTCTTTACCGAAGGTCTTTTGTGGACTAATATTGTATTTTCCAACCAATTGAGATATTCCGTGGCTAGGGGAAACAAATTGTCAATAATTCTATCGCAGATATTTTGTATCTATTATTACTGGACTATTTTATATACATACTTTGGAAACATCACTGATGATGATTGATGGGGCCAGGGATGTTCTGCGGATGGAAGACTTTCATAAAGGATGGGGGATAATTGTATAATTCTGGAGAGAGTTAAATCCATTCGAGATTCTCAAAAATATACATCTCTTGAGGGCATTTCGTTCTAATTATATAGGCCTTGTCCACCTGAATTTTTCTAATTCATTTAAATTTCTTGTCATTCAATCAAGTAATAATACAGTTCAAAATACGTTCATTTTGGGTTGATTCACATTAAAATTTGAATACAAAAATTTATGATATGATTATCCTTCCTTTTGCGTATTAAGTATTTCAGAAGTTAGGTACCCAATTGCCACGAAAGAATTCATCGAACTGAGCTTAATAAATTAAATTTATGTTGTTCGAAAGCTCAAAAATACGTTGTGCTATCAGAGAGAATACTAAGAAGGATAACTACAACTCCTTAGGTTCAAAAAGTTACAGTTCTAGAAAGGAGTCTTTCAGTAATTGAAAACCTAAAAAAAAATGGAGTCAGGGAAAATGTTACCGGAATCCAAATTTCTTTCAGTCTCGAGACCATCCGGGGACTTCAGAGTGAGCATCTACGGTAAGTGAAACAGATATTTGTGATTCTCTGGCAAAATCTTCGGCCTGCATTTCTGAACCCACGCAAGTCATATATATTTAGAGTTGAATTCATTTGGCAACCGCTCGGCGATCAAAAAGTAATTTGTATTTGATGAACTTTATTTTTCTTAGTTAAATAATTAATTATAAAATACCATGGCACATTTGGTATATGCTTGGCACATTGTAACTCCATACTAAAGAAGTAATTTTTTTGTGGAGATTTGAGAAAATTTTTGGATTTATACGTCTCCACTTCATATGATAAATTATGAATTATCTCTCTCTATGTTCCTTTATTAGCGAAAATATTAGTATTTATTCAGAGCTTGGATAAAGTATATCAAAGTATTTTTCATACACGCCTCATAGAATATTTCAATATTCCGTTTCCATGAACTATTTTAATTATTGTAACCAAACAGATAACAAGGATAGATTTTTCTGTTTCGAATCGTCCTAAAGGGAGAAATATGTTTGTATTAACATCATGGTATTCGCAGAAAATGGGTTCAGTTCAAGTGCTGGAATTATGGCATTATAACCGTTGCTGGAAATAATTCACGAAGAATTAATTTGGTTCACCGGTAGAGATGGGTGAATGAATTATTTTATCGAGGGTAATATCATATGTGATAGGGGTTTTATCGCTCAAAAATTTTAGAAATTTTCGAGAAAGCATTTGCCTGGAAATTTTACTGATTGCGATTTGCGATCTTATTATCTGATTAAACCACGGAAGTGAAGCTTGAGTGGTTTAATCTTTGATAATAAAGCCGCAAATTGCACGAGTTAAATTTCCTAGAGGCAAAATGCTTGAGGGAAAATTTAAAAATCTGCGATAAAATCCTCTAGCACGAATGATTTTTAATGAGAATGTTTCCCGAACCACATTTAAAACTGAAGAAAACTACCAGAATTCATGTTATATTCGAATTTTCAACGTGGAAAGCTACAATTCTTTTCATTCCAAAATCGAAGGAATCGTTTTACAGATTCATTCATTCATACTGATTATCCACTGCTCTTGAATTGAACTCCCTCAAAAACTCGAAATATATATAATTTTTCACTATGAATAAAATATTATTGTAGCTGGAAGTAATTTGAACAAAAATAAAGATCCACTGCTGGGAATGAAAAAAATTTAAATTCGCCTTTTGTTTTCTTGCGATCACGATAAAATTATGAATATTTTAGGTAAACGTTGTATAGAATGGAGAAAACAATAGTCATTTATTATTATTGGAGGTGGAGTTATGGTAGCAGCAAAGAAAAACTTTATCCTAAAAAAGCTGAGCTACACTACACTGGTGATATTGAGTGTTTGCTTGTTGAAACTAAAATTAGAAAAAGAAATATTTATCTCTGCTGTGTGTATGTTCCTTCCTGTACTAGTGATGATAGCTTCAGTGAGTTCTTAGATTCATTTGAGAAATTAGTCTCTGAAAATATTGACATTGTTATCATTGGTGATTTTAATATGACCCACTTTGTAACGAACGGTTGTAACAAAAGTATTCTTTTAAACAATTTCCTTCATATTTGTAATTTTGTCCAGTATGTTGATGAACTAAGTGGACAGGAAACTGGATTTAGTTTTAGCCAATGTTGAAACTGAATGTTATAGGTGTTAACAACCCGTAGTGACTGAGAATCGCTATCATCCCGCTCTGTGTCTATCTGTTCAGACACGGGCCCAGGCATACCAAAAGGACTATGTACAACCATCCCATGTCGCAAAGGGTAATTTCCATTTACTATATAATCTAATGGGTGATATTAACTGGGATCCGGTTGAAAAAACCAACAATGTTGACACTGCTCTCGAAAAGTTTTATGAAAAAATGCCATCCTGTATTGACCAGGCAATTCCAAAGAAGCAATCAAATCCTGACAAAAAAAGATGTAAGTACCCATCCTATTTTTCAATAGACTTGATAAGAGAAATTAAAAAAAAACAGCTACATAGAAAACTAAAAAGTGGGAAAGATAGTGTAGCACAGTGTAATGAATATCGAATAATTAGAGGCGAGGTTAAAAATCAAACCAAGCGTGAGTATGAGCATTATTTGCAATCAATAGAACACAATGTGAATGATGACCCTAGTAGTTTCTGGTCCTACATCAGATCCAAAACAACCACTTCTGCTATACCTTCTGAAATGCAGTACAATGATAATGTATATAGTGGGCCTGAGGACATCGCTTTCGCACAATTCTTCAGCTCAGTTTAAAATTCGCTCTCCTCCCCTGATCTGCTTACAGATTGTGGTAACTTTAACTTCACCAACATTACCGAGGAAACCGTCAAATTGAGTATAAAAAAACTAAAACCTAAAAGAAGTACAGGACCGGACAATATTCCTGCATACATTTTTAAAGGCTGTGCTGACTTTGTTGCAAAGCCTCTTGCATATATTTTCAATACATAAATAAAATAAAATGAAATTTCAATACAAATCCATGTGTCCTGAAACATTCTGCAGTCACTCCTATTTTCGAAAACAACAGCAAAACTAATATCATAAATTATCGGCCTATTAGCATACTGAACATAATAGCGAAAATCTTTGAAAAAATTCTTTACAACGACATTCTAGAACATTTCGGGAATAACTTTGTGCAAGAGCAACACGGTTTCTTACCAAACAGGTTCACAGTCAATACCTAGCGCTTTTCACTCACGTGGCAGCGAAAGCAATAAATAACAAAAATCAGCTTGACGTCATTATGACGGATTGCGCGAAGGCCTTCGACAAGGTCGATCATGATCTACTCTCAAGCAAGTTAGGCAGGCTAGGCCTTTCAATGAACGCACTGAAATTTGTAAAAAGATACCTTACCTCCAGGACCCAGCGTGTAAAAATAGGAAACTTTCTATCCGATGAGTTTATTGCGACTTCAGTGGTTCCACAAGGGAGCAACCTGGGTCCCCTCCTGTTTGCAATCTTCATCAACGACCTACCCGAGACCATATCCCACTCTTCTTGCCTACTGTTCGCAGATGATTTCAAAATGTTTAGAACGGTGAAAAATCAACATGACTGCACTCAACTTCAACAAGACTTAAATTGCGTATGTAAATGGTTTGATACAGACACAATGACTCTGAACATTGACAAATGTGCTGTGATAACTCTTAAAGTTAACTATCTACAATTTTCTTATTCTCTTAAAGATTCCGAACTTGGCAAAATGAGTGTAAGGACCTAGCACTTATTATCCAGTGTAACCTCAAATTTAACAAACATTTCACATTCATTATTAATAAAGCTTACAATGTACTTGGCTTTGTAATAAGAAATACAAAGTTCCTCAAAAACAGTAATAACATCATCACCTTATACAATACCTAAGTTGGACCCCACCTTGAATATGCCTCTGTTATATGGTCACCACAGGCGGACATCAACAAAGATGCAATAGAAAAGGTTCAAAAAATATTTTTGCGACACCTATATGTTCGTAAATACAATGCATATCCATATTTGGTATCCTATCAAAGTATGCTAGAAAGTTTTAAACTGGTGTCGCTTTAAAGAAGGAGACTGGTTCAGGCTGCACTTTTTATCTATTACATTATCAACAACGTCAAATACAATGATCTCTCAACGTCAAATACAATGATCTCTCATTAACAATACCCAAAATAAACTTGAGAATGAACAGAAACATGAATTTTTCCACAAATCCTACGGATTGCTCACCAATAAACAACATGCTTCAACAATGTAATTCCCTTGTTGATAAGTATGACTTATATTTTCACATGTCCTGTCCTGAAACTATTAAAGATTGTATGCTATAAAATTTTAAAATTCGAACCTTTTTGGAGTTTTCTCCCTAGTATAAGTTAGTTTTAAGCACTTTTGGAGTATTCTCTTCCTAGTATTAGTAAGTTTGAAGCACCTCAACCTTACATGTTGTTACATTTTGAGGTGTTTGTAAGTGAAACTAAATAAAATTATATACCGGATGGGGCAATAGTGCGTCAGAGTCCAATTGTTCGGGTTCTATGATAGCTAGAACGATGATTCAAAAGAGAGAGAAAGTAAAGTAGACAACAGAGTCTATAAACAGAAATTTGCCAAATATACAGGAGAAACCGAGTAAAATTTACAGGGTCAAGTGCATTTTTTTCAAAGGGAATGTCATGTATATTTGCCCATTTTTTCAAGCAGTTTAGTGACTATCTCTCAACCACTTGAAAGTAATTTTTTTTGTGGAAATGATGTCATCTGCAGATGCATACCGAAAAAATCACCGTCACGGATATGAAATTTAAGAGGAAATTATGATAATACTATTTGATAGACAGATGTGTGATATTCATGATCCATTTCCATAGTCCATAATTATACAGGGTAGCTAAAAATGTTTATTCCATTCGAAACTTTTTTAATTGAATTTTCTTGTTTTTCCAACGGAATGTACATTTTTGGACCATGTGATGTAAGATTAGGACACCAGACCATTTCTAGTCGTTTCCGATATAATGAATTTTTGAAATGTTCAGTTGCTCATTTCCACCGACACACTTTCTTGGGTGCCATAACAACACATCAGTTCTATTGATCAAATGATGCTTAACCTTCATGTACAATTGATTGAAACAAAATTGAAAGCAAACGAAAACAATCCACTTGCAAACTATCGTAATCGAGAAACAAAAACATGGAAAAACAGAAGAATAAACCATAGTAATTGCTTCACATGTTGCCCATTGTGGTTGATACACATCTCTATGATGCGCATTCAAAAAAAGTTTTCTACTGCTCTTAGAATTGCTGGTGTTATATTCCTGAAAGCATATACCGTTCTTCCCTTCATATTTTCAATTGTGGTGTATCTTTATACCCGATTCTTCTCACATATCCCCATAAAAAGAATAGTGAGATCTGGGGATCTAGCAGGCCATCAAGTGGGTCCGTTTTTCTCAATCCATCGAAGTGCGTAAGTATTGTTCAAGTGCTCCCTCACTGAATTCAAATAATAAGGTGGAGCACCATCTTGTTGAAACCACATTCTATTTCTTTCAGGAAGATTAATTGTCCATTGTGGCAGATAATTTCAAAAAAAAAACAGATAAACAGCTCCTGTCAAGATACCATCGAAGAAATTATGCGGCCCTATAATATGTTCCCCAATAATTCCGCCCCAAACATTTGTGCTGGTTATGAACTTGCCTGAAGAAATGGGGATTTTTCGTTGCATAATAATAATTATTATGCCTATTAACGAATCCATTTTCATGAAATGTTTCCTCATCAAGGAACAAAACATTATTGAAAAAAGCAGCACCCTCTTGCATCTTACCCCTCGCCCAATTGCAAAACTGTAGATGCTTTTGAAAGTCGTTATCATTCAGTTCCTGATGCCTTTGAATATGAAATGAGTGGAACTTATTTCTCTTTAAGGTTCGACCAACAGAACGTCTACTCATCACTCACTTCTCGCTGACTGATGTGGGGATTCTCAACAGTTGCCAGCACTCATTATCTTCGTTACAAATATTTTTTATTCCTTCCTTCATTTCATATTGCACATAGCCAGTTCCTTTAAATCATTCTAGCAGATTTCGAAAGCTTTTAATTTCCGGGCATCTCCTTTCAGGATACCGCTGATAATAAATTCTAGTGGCGAGCAAAGAATTATTTTTAGACTGACTCAAAACAAAAATTATATCCACTAGTTTTTCTCTGTTGAAATTCATTTCAGCTAACTTTGAACACTTCAAAATTGATACAAATAATAACTGTAAAGGGGTTAGTGCGATAAATGTTTGTTCAATTGAAATAATGTACATCAAACACACTCATTTAGTAAAAATAACGCAAAGTCGAGAAATAATAACACGAACCGAAGTCACACAAAAACTCACAATATTTTAAATGCACATGTCGATGGAAATGAGCCACTGAAAACTTTCAAAATTCAATGAATCGGAAACGGCTAGAAATAGCCTGGGGGTGTACATACAGTTATTTGTATGCCAAGGCCGCGAAATACCTTATAGCGACCGAAAGAAAAGTTTTCGCCGAAGCTGCTTGCGGTCGAGGCACGATAATCTTGAGGTCGCTGAAAATTTTCGCGATCATGGCATACACACTATGTTTCGTGCAATCGTCAAAATTATTAAACTAGATAATTGCAAATAAATATATTATTGCTTTAAAATTGACAGCAGTTCAGTTAACTTAACAAAGTCACAGCTTTGCTATGGAGATGATATGGTTGAATATATACAAACGATTTTGGCAGTTCTTGACAGAACGCAAATATGTCAGATAGTGATGTGATATTTTAGTATCTTGTACTCCTCCAGAGCCAATTGTACGAAAAATGTCACAGCGAGTTTAAAGATTGGTGTGACAAACAGAATGTTAAATAATTCTTGTCATTATCGTATTTTAGAAATGTAAAATTTGGAGGTGATGTTTGGTTTGGCGGCCGTTGCTATGGGTAACTGCCGCGAAATTGAATTTCGCGGACTGTGTTGAGAACGCGAAATACTCAGTTTGCGTGCGATTGCACGAAAAAAATATTCGCGTCCTAATGCTACATCACAAGGTCGAACAATATACGGGGTGTACACACTGTATGATTTTAGGGCATGAAAATGGATCAGACATATCTCACATCCATCTATCAAATGGCATTGTAACAATTTTCTCTCAAATTTCATAATCGTGACGACAGTGATTTGTTTGGTATGCATCTGCAGATATGATACCTTTCAAGTGGTTAGGAGATAATCAATAATATTGGTGGGGTGGATGGAGGTCAGTGAACTGCTTGAAACAATGTGCTAATGTACATTGCATTTCATTGTGTATATTCGGAAATAATTTCTGGTTATAGGCTCTGTTGTCTAGTTTACTTTCGTTCTTTCCACGTATCATATAATTCGAGCAACTGGACTCTGACGCACTATTGCCCCACCCGATATATATACATAGATAAAAAAAATTGGGATAGGTCCAAATGAGACATTGTCATTGCGACATACTGTGGTGTTTTTTATTGACGTTTCGGCAGGAGACTCATGCCTTTCTCAAAATATCACCAGAAAAATTGTTGCCGTTAGGAAAATACATTATTGTTAGAAGAGATAAAATAAGACTTACCCTAAAGCGTAGAATTCGTTTTTCTGTTATTGTTGGTAATTTGTTTAAAACGATTTTCTTCCTGGTTGAGGTAAAAAAAGGGATGGAACATTTAACTTACTTTTGTGTAAAAAAACGGGACGTGGTACGGAACAGACAGTTGTGAGGATTTGTATAAATTGAAATGGCCAGCAAACTTATAAGATGTCGGCTCGTGGTATGTGTTTTTGTGTGATCGATTTGGTGTGAAACATTTTTCTTCATCAGATGTGTACGTGGATGTTTTAATTTACAGGTGGTTTTCAAAAGGTTATAGCATTTTTTTAAGTTTGGTTTAAATTTGTATATTTTTTAAAATTAATTTTTTTTTAAATTTGGTTGGTTTTTTTTTTTTGTTTTAAAAAAAATTGTTCTATCAAAATTGTGATTGA
Source organism: Gonioctena quinquepunctata (assembly GCA_018342105.1). Taxonomy (NCBI): domain Eukaryota; kingdom Metazoa; phylum Arthropoda; class Insecta; order Coleoptera; family Chrysomelidae; genus Gonioctena; species Gonioctena quinquepunctata. The sequence continues at coordinate 242,841 of JAFIRS010000068.1, forward strand.
GCTGAGTTTCATGTTTGGACAGAGCAGTTTGATTTTTTTGTCATATTTATGGGAGTGAATCCTTGATACCAAGTATTGGCTTGTTTGTCCTATGAATACACCTTTGCAATCTTTACATGGAATTTAGAATACTACGTGTGTTTTTTTTTGAAGCTGAGTTTTCAGTTTGCTGAAATTGTTGTTGAGTAGGTTATGACCCTTGAAGGCAATTGAAATTGGAACTCATACAAAGAATTACGTAATTACGGAACATGTGCTATTAAGCGGGAAAAACGCGCATACATGGAACATGTTATGAGGAGAAAAAATAGCAGAGAGATTTGGGATACTCTCAGTCGGATGAATGTCACAAATAGAAAAGTAAATCCTCCCATCCCCCCTAGTTTATCTGATACTGACTCTATAAACTTTCATTTTAACTCCGTACCTGATGCTCGGTTACAATCTAATTTGATGTTGAATAAGTACAATGAACCGAGCAAAGAAAATGAAAAATTCATTTTTAGAACGGTAAACACCTCTGTAGTGCTTGAAGCATTGAACAAAATAAAAAGTAACTTTATTGGTTCAGATGGTATTTCACTAGTCTCTTTGAAATTAGTCAGCGAATTTTTGATATCCCATATTACATTAATTGTTAATACTGCCCTAGCTACCAATTACTTTCCTTCAGCCTGGAAGCACGCCAATATCACACCACTCCCCAAAATTTCTCATCCTACTGAATTTGGGCACCTGAGGCCGATAAGCATCCTGCCAACTATGTCGAAAGTGCTAGAAATTATAATGAAACAGCAGATCTCTGAATACGTTTTTAGCAGAGGTATAATCCCTGATATTCAATCGGGCTTCAGAGAACACTACAGTACAACCACAACGTTACTCAACTTGGGCGATGAAATTTTCAAATCTTTGAATAATGGTCGATTGGGCTGCTTAACTTTGCTGGATTACAGTAAGGCCTTCGACACCTTGAATCATGAATTACTTTGCAAAAAACTTAATTTTTTTGGATTTGACGAAAATGCTGTACAATTAATCAAGAACTATCTCTCACAACGGACTCATCGAGTTAAATTAGATAATAAGATGTCAAATGCCTTACCAGTTAATTTCGGTGTGCCACAAGGCTCGGTACTAGGGCCATTGTTATTCTCTCTATATATATCAGATTTCCATGAATTCATAACATCTTGCAAAATCTACCACTACGCTGATGATACCCAAATATATATCGACTTTGAGTATGAGGACTCGGATATTTGCACTATACAAATCAACAAAGATTTGGAAAATCTTTTTAAGATATCCTCCGCACACAGTTTGAAATTGAATGCCGCCAAATCATCGGTAGCGTTATTCGGCAATCGAATTAAAAGGGCCTTGGTTGAGCAAAACTTCGCCATATCAATTGATCGCGACATTATACCTTCAACCGCGGAATGCAAATACTTGGGTGTTTGGTTTGATTCTGAGCTCAAATTCTCCAAACATATCCAAATGCTATGTAGTACCTCTTTTGGCACACTGAAACAACTATTTCCTCACAGGCACTTCCTTCCTCAACAAATTAAGGTTAAACTATGTGAAAGCTTGATATTTTCAAAGTTGTCTTATTGTGACCAGCTTTACGGGTCTGCAATAATGAACTCTAATCTGAACAGGTTACAATTAATCCAAAACTCTTGTGCTCGTTTTTGTAGTGGTCTCAGAAAATACGATCGAATATCTAATAAAATTATAGAATTGGGTTGGTTGAAAATAGATAAAATGTTCAAACTTCATACTCTCACTCTTACGCATAAAATTATAAAAACGGAGAAGCCCCCATATATATATATGGTAAACTCAGATTCCTAAAGCATAATAATGTTAACACTAGGAAAAAACAGACTTCACAGATTCCCAAGCATCGCACCTCACTCTATAAACGAAGCTTCATTTACACTGCTTCCAAGCTTTATAATGATCTTCCGACTCCTTTTGGGGATTATTCAAAAATTGATTTCAAAAGAAGACTCAAACTTTCTTTTTTTTCTTTGGAATCTTAGTCTCCCAACGTCTCACGAACCTTGCCATGTAAACCTAACCTGAGTCATGTATTTAATAGTTAGTATTATCATTCAGTAGTTATTTATATGCGTATATATGTGTTTAATGTAAATATGTATGTAAATTTATGTGTGTGGGTATATTTATTGTATTAATTGCATTGATGTATATTTATTGTTTGTTATATCTATGGAATATTAATCTCTGCCACCACTATTATATTCTGTTTGCATTTGTATATTTGATCGATTTATTCTTGTTTATTTTATTTTTATTTTTTTCTTCAAATTGTTTGTTAAACAAATTGGTAAAGTTGAGAAACAGCTCTCAGCTGACACTTCACCATTTCATATTACCTAAAATATGAATAAAGGCGATTTATTATTATTATTATTATTATTATTATTAAATGTTATATTTTGATAAGAGATGTTCTAGTTGTTCTGATAATCCTTGAATAAGGGAAATGTTAGGATGTTTTTTTGCGTATCGTTTTTTTTTTTTTGGGTAGACAAAAGCTGTTATGAAAAAGATCGATTCTATTTTTGAAAATTGGGTTCGTCAATTTGAGAGGGAAGTTGTTATTCAAAAGCGCATTTTTGGATTTGATTATAGCTTTTTTTCTATATACTGGGTCTGACAATTTGATGACTCTATCGGCCAACCCAATTATTACGGATATTTTTGGGATAAAGGATGATTGGAATTGAAGTGGTGTATCGACCGGACCATGTTTCTTCGGTGTACCATTATTTTTTGTATGTATAGTTATATCGAGAAAATTGATCTTATTTTCAGATTCTACTTCTACTGTAAATTGCATTTTTTTGTGGTATTTATTGAAAGACGTTAAAAACATATTCAATTTCATGGGGGGATTGGCGCGGTGGGTTAGCGTCCGACTCATGATCGAAAGGTCGTGAGTTCGATTCTCGGCCAGGGCAGAAATTTTTCTATTTAATTAGAGAGAATTAAATGTTAAATTTCGTAGCCGGGCCGAGGATGGTCCTCGACGTGTTTTAATAATATTCAACTTGTGTCTGGCCGAATGACGAAATGTCCAAGCCAAAAAAAAAAAAAAAAATATTCAATTTTGTTTCATTTGGACCTATTTAAAAAAAGTTGAAATTTTGAATATATATATAATATATATATATGAAAGAGTGGAATATCGAGGGTTATGTCCATTAAATTCCTTCCATTTTATATATATATATATATATATACAGTGTCCGTCATAAGGTTGGCTACATATGGAAAAAAATGTTATTGAAATTGAAACTCATTAAGTTTTAATTACAAATATTAGTTGGTTTAAATTTTATTCAGGGTCGAGAATATTGAATAAGTTCATGTGCATCAATATACAGGGCATGACAACACCTAGTGACAAGACTAAATCGTGTTTTCATAATTAATCTCCCGCAAAATGTCTATTTGATTAGTTTGAACCCAAATTCATGTGATTTAGGTTATTAAAGCTGTTTCCAGATAAAACAAGAATGTATAATGTTTCTTAGAAGGGTAGAGGAATGAAATGGTTTTTTTTCTATCCGGTTAGAAATGGGTACATGGTGTCTTTGTTGAATTCCAAACACATTCTCCCCATAAAATTTTTCGTAAACTTGTAAATTTTTCGCCACCTTAGACAACTTTTTTTTAATTCCCGCCAAATCTGAGGTCACGTGATATAAGTCGCAACGGATTTTTTTGTTGTCAGACATGCAGAAAAAAACCGCCATTAGAGTTTTTCAGAAATTTCAATAACGAATTGTACACTGTATATGGTGACCTAGGTGTGCGTGCAACTTTTTTTCTATCCAAGCTATCGACTTGATTTTTATTAAACGATAGGTCCGACAATGAAACACATTCTGAAACTATTTCTATTTATATACAGGATGTCCCAAAATAAGATACACAACTAAGTTCTAGTTTTTTAAAAGGTAGCCCGCATTTTTGTTACATTTTTGGATTCGCCACTAAATTGTCGATACACACCCGGGTTTCTCAGACCTATCTTCAATAGTTTTTGACTTATGTCAATTTATGTGTCGAAATAGCGACGTGCATAGACCCACAGAACAATTCATAACTTCCGAACCACTCAGGATAACTCATTCAACTTTTTTCCAGTCGATTTTTTAGGCTCAAGTGCATCTTTTGCGCAAACTACGAGTCGATGATCCATCGCCTACCACGATTTTCTGAAAATGACAAATTACAAATGGCACTAACTCGAATTTTTCAAATGCAACACCCTATATATTATTGCATCATTGCATGGTATTTTGTTCGGTCTACTTTGTAAAATTTGCGAGATTTGTTGCCAAATAAGATATGTTGATGATTTTTCCGAAGAATATAGCAATCCAGTAGGCCGATTAGACAGTGAAATGTGGCGTTATTGCGAGAACTTCGCTGCAGAACAGCTGCTTTGCGAATACCAGCAAGTACTGTTTTGCAAAAGGCTCAAGTTCCTCGAAGGGGTTTCATTAACGCTCTCAGATATCAGAAACTTAGCTCCTATGAAGCTGACACACTTCGCAAGGGGTCTTGGAATCCCCAGTTCCGAATAGATGAAGGGTAATGTATGAAGTCGAAGTACGGAGAGGCTGAAGAGCCATATCGACCACCTACAATCTATAAAACGTTCTTTATTTTGTAAATGTTTACACCCGACACACGTGACCGGATCGCACCAATGCTGCTGCATTTTTTACAGACTGATTCTCGAAAACAATGTGGCTTGTAATGGGTAAAAACTCAGTTGCAAGCACTTGCTCCATCACGAATAATACTTTTCACGACTCGTCTAAATCTGCTTTTTATTCATTACTAGCACAATTTCTGAAACCGGGACTCAGTTTAATTTAAAGGTTATACACGCCGAATCACAATGCAACCGCAGTTTTCACGTTTGTAACAAAAACATTTGAACTCTTGAACTTTGGAAACACTCTATTTATCAAAGTAGCAAATGCAGATAAATTGCACTATGTGGACTAATTTGCCAGATTCCGCCACTGCAGCGGCACTTAAAAAGGTGCTTCAACTCCTTAAGCGATCCCACGTACCTAACCAACAAACCCGTTCATTATGGTTATGAAGGCTTCGGGATGAAGAATGCAGAAGTTAATTCATCCCCCCATCACAATGAGGTAGTCAAAAAGTAGTACGCATATATTGTTGGAATTATTTGTCACAATATATTACTGTAACCAATCCGAACTTTTGTACCGGATGATCCAAATATCAATTATACCTCAAAACCTCATCGTTTTCACTACAACGGAACTACTTTGATGACAAAACTCTGTTTCAGTTTCTCCAATAATGAATCATTATCCACACCTACAGTTTCACAATGCAGACGAATCTCTTACCTGCATTGTAATCAAATGGTCGTGATAGACTCCAGTAAAAAACGTTGATCTTTCGAGAACTCAAGGAAGTTGGAAAGAGAAAAACGATTCGAAATAACATATCGGTACACTATTGTTTTAATGAGAATAATCATGATACACTGCGAGAAAAAGTCGTAGGATTTATATTGGTCACGACCTTTATCTCATTATCTGTATAAATTATGCGGTATATCCTGATATGTATAGTGCAAAATAACAATTCGAATTTATCAAAGGAACGAGTAGTTTTTGAGCACCTAACCTGCATAATTCAAATCATACGGGAGATGGAAAGATCAGTGGTTCGCATAGGATGTGAATTTTATGCAGTAGAAACCAGATCACTGGCAACATAGGTACAACGTCAACGCGTTTACTTATCTGCAGTAATACAACGACTTTCCCAGGGTGTCACAGAATGTTGATATGGTCAAAAGGTGTTTTTTTTTGGAGTGGAATAGATTTAATAAGAATGCCCGAGCGTTCTGAAACAGTTTAATTCACAGTTAATATTGCTTGTCTGGGAAAACCGACCAAATCTTGAAATTGTAATTCCATGAATCTTAATGTCATCCAAATGGTATGCTGGAAAATCAAGTAGTAGAAGTGTACATATCTAATACTCGCTCTCTCCCCCGTTAACTTTTTTAACCACCGATTAAAAGAAATGAGAAATACCCTAACATCATTAGAAATTATCAGTGACGCCTCTAATAGTGACATGAACAAAAACATATACAAAATGTACAAACGTGAATATATCACTGCTCTAAATGTGTCCAAAAAAATAGCGTACACTAACTACATTCAAAACTCTGAGAACAGATGTAGAGAAATTTTGAACGGAACAAAGACCCAAAATCAAATTTTTCCGAATGTAAATGGTAGCAACTTTTATTCGGAAATACTTCTCAGGATCATTATTTGGAATATAACGAATAGTTTATATTTAGAAAAACTAAGGGTATTTAAACAAAATTGAAACATGTGAATCAGTGTATGATATATATGTACATAAAACTACATGATTTTCACCTTATTCCAGATACATTTAACAGATTTCGGGAAGGGGGTAACCCCTCTAACCCTCCCCCTGGGTACGGCCTTGGGTGATAGGAGAATAAAATTTTGAATGAGTGTTGCCTTCCAGGGGTGGGTACGTAATGAGAAAAAAACAAACTTCGAATCCTGAATATTTGAATAACGAAATTAAAAAAATTGGCAAAACACGTATTTTTTGTCTAAAAAATTTTTTTTCATACCTAAGTTTTGCTTCCAGCAAAAACTACCGCTACTGCCTGATGTTGAATATAAAAAATTATTAGGAAATAGTTGTTGGCATTGGTGCCAGCAGTTGAAAGAATCCTAAAACTTTTCGCATATTCTTTCTGAGGACAGATGTCCTGAGGTTTCAGAAAAAAACGTATCAGTGAAGTTTCGCCACTTTTCATCCATAACCAATCAAGTACATTCGACACAGCAGTAAGAAAGAGGGTTACAAATGCTCAATTATTGAGGTAAATAATATCATTAACGGGGTAATCAACTTGTAAAGAGAGGCTAGAATCCCAATTTATAACGTTACCAATAAGAAATATTATTAAAGAAATGTTTTAGAATATTTCTTTAATTATTTGACTTGGGTTATTCTGTGAGTAACAGATTCAAAATCTTAGAATATCTATTTTATATCAGCTTTTGAATCTGCTACTCACAGAATAGCCTATGTCAAACAATTAAAGAAATTATGTTCTTCTCTTTAGTGCATTTGTATAGAAGCTTTCTTTCAATTATTTTTAGTCATTCATGGAATACGTCATCTTTTTGAATTCTGACAAAAATTGATAATCTCCGACCACAAAAAACCTCACAAATTGAATCGGGCCATTATAACAAAACACGTTGCATCCCGGGGCCGACAGCTTGAATTCATGAATTTTGACAAAAAACATCATGATGTCCAACCACAAACAAAAACCCACACACCAATTTTGAATGGAATCGGACTATAATCATCAAAATCGTCATCTTGGAGACGCCATCTTAAATTCGTGGATTTTGTCCAAAATTCAGATTTCCGACCCCAAAAACCCTACATACCAATTTTTATTGCAATCGGCCTATAACCACAAAACACATAGCCATATTGGAGCCGCCATCTTGAATTTATAAATTTTGACAAACAAAGTCGTCATCTCTGTGTCCGAAAACCCCCACATACCAATTATGAATAGAATCGAACCATAATCACAAACTCGTCCGCCATATTAAATCCGTCATTTTGTTTTTTCTATAGCAAAATTTCCATAATGCAATGTTACCGGAACTATGAGCACCTGCCAAATTTCACGTTAATCGAACAACTAGAAGTTGGTCAAAATTCACATGCAAAATGTGAACTTAACATACATACATACAAGTGTAAAGTTAAATAAAAGCTTGTGAAAATAGGATAAATTCCGTTTCTAGGTACAATATTTAAAAAAAAGTGCATCAAGCCTTCCGAACACAAATCCTTCAATGAACGTTTTTTCAAAGACTAATAAAATATGGACCACCGAAAAAACTTTCTCTCAATTATAAAATTCAATGCTATTCTGCATAACAAAACATTAAACCGACGAAATACGGAACTGAAAAGTAAAAAATAAAATAAACCTTCTTAGTCTCAGTAACTAAGCTCCTAAACTAATGTAAGTAACTAATTTTGAGTCGGCGCCAAACAAACAATTAGGTAAGGCGTAAAATGATGGCATCGAGTTGCGCGGTGACATTCTGATAATTTAATGATGTTTGTTGATTGTTTGTTTGGCGCCGACTCAAAATTAGTTACTTACATTAGTTTAGGAGCTTAGTTACTGAGACTAAGAAGGTTTATTTTATTTTAACTTTTCAGTTCCGTATTTCGTTGGTTTAATTTTTTGTTAAAAAGTTTTTATTTTTCAATTTTTATGGCTAAAATATACTAATTACTACCAACTTGTTTTTTGATTACTTCCAAAATACTTACTTACCCACCTTACTTCAACTATTACCAGTTAAATAATATGATCATCTACTTTTACTATTTGTTGTAATATAAATTATTTTTGTTGTTCTGGTTAGTTTATTTCATTACTCTGTATATCATTCCATCCTCTCATAGAGTATAATGGTTTTGACGGATGTGGAACAGAAATAATGTCAGTAGCGATCTGTCATTGTCAACTACGTATGTGTGTGCCAATTATCTTCTATTTTTCCACCCGTAAGGGTATACAATTCCATCCGAAATTCAAATATAAGGTATACCCTATCTATTAAAAAAAGAATCATCCAAATCGAAGAACCCAGTACAAAGTTATGCCTGATAGAATCGGTTAACGGACCAGAATTCAGAGGGTGAGTGATCAATATCCTTCATATTGCTACCCTTAAGGGGGGATTTATCTTTTCAATTCAAATGGGATCACCTTCGAAGTACACCCTATCCACTGAAAAAAGAATTATCGGAATCGGACGCCTCAGTAAAAAGTTATGCGTGATCATACATAAAAATAAATTATGGAAACAAAATTATACGGGTCGACTAGAGAACCTCCTCCTTTTTGGTTTCCTCGGTTAAAAATGACGTGATACTCAGACAAATGTATGCATATATTTTTAGTTCTCCTGTAAACGATATTTCGAATCAAATTTTGGTGGTGACGTTTTGTATTCTATAGGTGGGATCAAGAAGGTTTTTTGTCGAATTACCTGTTTTTAACCGACGAAACCAAAAAGGAGGAGGTTCTCTAGTCGACCCGTATATTTTTTTTATATGCTATTATTAAATAGAAAATATGACAATAACTATGTTTTCTTTTTAATTGTTCATTGTTCTGTTCACAGTTTCATTATCAAATTCGCAATATGGAATCCTCTATAAATATTTACAAAATATTCACTTTACAAAAATTCCACATGTGAGCTATCAGGGTCGTAAACATCTCTGGGTATATGAGTTATTGTTTATTATCGTCTAGACGTTAATAAAAAATTTGACCTAGATGTTTTTTTATCATCTTGTCTACGTTATTTTTGAGAATGTCGTTGGATCCTTTTGCAAAAAACGGAGGCTTTGTTCATATCCCCCAGTTCAATTTTTTATTGCCCGAAAAATTTAATTTAATAATTCACTTATCACCAGCCTCATTCACGAACAAAATATTCGAATAATTTGCTGGCACATGTGAAAGTCATAAGTAATAATTTCAGTAGATTGAAATTTATGTTATTTTTTCGTTCTCTCTTTCTAATGCATAATTTCTGAAAATTATCTCCAGTTGCTATTTCTTCTTGACTAATATATTGTTAGGATGATACGAATGGGTTGAGTGCCAGGAGTAGCTTTCAAGCTAAACTTCGCCTATTTATATCTCAATACCACAATGAAGGCGAATTTTGACCGACTTCTAGTCATCCGATTAATTTGAAATTTGGCAGGTGTTCATAATCCCGGTGGCGGAGGAGATTTGTAATTATGGTTCGATTAGATTCCGAATTGGTAATTGGGGATTTTCGGGGTCGGAGGTTATGCATTTTTGGTCAAAAACACAAATTCAAGATGGCGACTCCAAGATGACGAACGAGTTATGTGATTATGGTCCGATTCGTTTCAAAATTGGTATGTGGGAGTTTTTGGGGTCGGACATTATGAAATGTTTGTCAAAATTCATGAATGCAAGATGAAGGAGGAATTTTGTGATTATTGCCGACTCGATTCAAAGTTGGTATGAGGGGGTTTTTGGAGTCGGAGATCATGAATTTTTTTTCGAAATTCATGAATTCGAAATGGCGGCCACAAGATGGAGGACGAGTTTTGTGATTATGGTCCGATTCGATTCAAAATTGGTATGCGGGGTTTTCGGGGTCGGAGATTATGAATTTCTTGTCAAAATTCATGAATTCAAGATGGTGGCATCAAGATGGATAACGAGTTTTCTGATTATGGTCCAACTCGATTCAAAATTGGTATGCGGCGATTTTCGCGGACGGAGATTTTGATTTTTTTGTAAAAATTTATGGATTTGAGATGGCGGCCCCAAGGTGGAGGACGAGTTTTCTGATTATGGTCATATTCTATTCAAAATTGGCATGTGGGGGTTTTCAGGTTTGGAGATTATGAAATGTTTGCCAAAATCTATAGATTCGAGATGGCGGACGAGTTGTGCGTCTTGTAACAGATCGGCGCAGCGACTGCGGTGTGGAGACCGTGCATGCCGTTGAGTCTACCAAGGCTTTAACAACATCAGATTTCCAGTATACTGAATTTTCTGGTTGTTTTATCAAATGAACTAACGGAGAAAAAAACAGCCTTGTAGAAATGAGTCAAACAAGTTTGTATTTTCAACACCTTATGTGGGTGGTAGACCTTTGGTGGCAACGCTATCGACGCGGTAGACTATTATTTTTCTGTACATCTAGGTATCATTTATCACTGTGAAAAGTTTCAGTCTTGTAGGTATGAGACTTTCTTACATTTTACATAATTCGTTATTAATGTCGGCAACGACAATCTCGCGGTAGACTGCCATTCTGTTCACTTGTGATATCACCATAACAAAATAAGAAAGAATCAGCTTTGTAGAAATGATGACAGTCGACTGTCGCCGACTCTCTTAGTATATTTATCATCAGTTACCAATTTTATTTGCTGTTTTATTCATGATTTCAAGTGCTTTGCGATCTTCTACTGAGCTAATGATTTTTTCATCCGTTCCAACTCCAAAAGCTCCTAACTTGAAACTGTCTGTCGACAACACAGGTTTGCATGAATTTGTTCATATTCTCCAGATGTATGAATCACTGATCCATGAATAGTCCAACCAAATTTTGATTTGACAGTATTGGTTGATTTATTATTGTTGGGTTAACTTGACGAAGAATGATTAGTCCACAATTGTCTTGGCCAATAAGATTTTCAGGCTCAGCATTCTCAAGAGAATCGAGTCTTTCACGATATAAATATGGAAAATTTCGAGATAAAGATTTAGCATTGATTTTTTGACTTGGTAAACTCAAATTTCCAACTGTTCTCAGGTTTTTCATAGTGAAGAGGTTCGTTTATTGGTATCAGGAGAAATATCCACAGAAACTCTCCTTGGCGTATCTTCAAAATGAGTGATATCGTTAGTTCACTCAAAGCAAAGTGGAACAACTGGACAAGAAAGATTCATTTTCATTGCTTAACTCCCATCGATAATCGAGGATGTCAAACCTTCATAAAAAATATCAAATGTTTTTGTTTCACTTGAGGGTTCACGCAATATTACTGGTGCTATTTTCAACAAAGTTGTTTTATCAGCATTGTTCACCTTTGCACAAAATTCATTTGTAGAGATATATTTATTATGTGAAGTTGGATGTGTACTATGCAGATCATCTCTTGGAATATGAAGAAGATTATTATGTTTTTCTTTGTAACCATTCATACCACAACTTGTTTTGACAAAACATGTGTTTGCCATATGGCCCACTTGAAGACATATGAAACATAGTTTCAAATTCAGTACTTATTCTTCTTTCTGTCACAGTTTTTTCGATCAACTCACCACATTCCCTCATATCATGACTATTCTTGAAAATACACATTCTTTGGAAACTTCTGCCTTTTTAGCATTATAATTTTTCAAACCATTACCGTTTCGTTTATCGGTATAATTAACGGATTGCTGGTAAAAGCACTTGTTCTTCATACTAACTTGCAAAATCCTCAAGAGATGTTGGTATTCCCTTTGCATCTTTCTGATATTTATATTTTCACCAGTTGGACCTCTGTATAGGAGGGAGTTTTTCAACGAGATTCACTAGTAATTCTGGATTAAACAAATAATGTGTAGAGTTTTTCATCGTGGTCACCATATTATTGAGTCCAAGACTCCAATCTGCCTTCTTCTAATTTTTCCACCTAGTCTATGAGTTATAGAACAATCCACTCAGGTCCGCCGAAATTTATCTCAAGTATTCTGATAATCCTAGGAATATTATTTGGTGATATCAAAAGTTAACAGTTTCCTCAATTTATGCTAAGTTTGGTTTTCACAGATATGTTCTTCGAATGGTTTGGTTGGCATATGGATCAATGTTATTGGAGAAAAACTATTGTTTTCTCGCTAACGTTTCGAACTTCAATAAATTCATCATCAGGGCTTTGTAACAATGAGTTTTGCATTACAATTATTTTTGAGAAAAGTTGAATATGGTAAAATAATAGAAAACATATAATAAGAAAAATGCCCACAAAATATTGAAACATTTCCAGGGGTTTAAAATATAAAAATGTTTTAAATTATGAAATATAAGAAGACTCACCAAAAATTAGTTTTTCACAGTAAAACAATAATAAATAAATAAAAACAGGCATTTTAGATACGTGAATAACGAACATTTACGGCACAACAGATTCCACATTTAGCTAGAGACAAATGAAACTGGGTTAAAATCCCGAGAGTGGCTGTGAATCTGTGAGATTCTTCTTATGTTGTTGGATAAAAACAAAACAGTGGTCAAAAAACCTATACTGATAACGAATCATTTCGGTAGCTGACTTACCGTGTTGAAATATGCCGTGTTTAATCCTTCTTTATCTCTTCTGGTATATACACTATCTTGGTGAAGAATTTGTATCATTTTGCTGATAAGTCTTTCAGACAAAGAGGATTTTTGGTCAAGAATGGTAGGATTTATAAAATCAAAAGAGTGGCCATTTTCTCTAGTGTGTTAAACTAAGGCTCTGGGATTATTTACATTCAATTTTCTTGTGTCCATGTCATGTTCAGATATTCGTGTTTGACCCACATAGTATTTTGTGCAATCGTTACAATTAATATTGTATACAACATTTGATTGTAGATCAGTGGGAGTTTTTTCTGTTTGACGTGAAAATTACATTTTTCCAACAGTGTTTTCGTTTGAGAATGCAATTTTAGATGGTTCTTCATCCAAAATATTTGCAAATCTTAACAGTTTCCTTAGCTTTTCCTCTGAGGGCTCTATCAAGACGAATAAGGTATTCCCCATCGGAGAGATTGAACTGCTCATTAGATCTTTTGCATTCACCAATGAAATTGGGCCAATATGTGAGTTCGCCTCAGAAAAGTGGTATTTAGCTTCTTGTCTCAATAATAACTTTCGCAGTATTTGCATTACATTGTCTAGCAATATCAAAAACATCTCTTTATCCACGAACGACAGGAGAATATTTTGGATGTTCGAAAGTTAGGCGGGAACTACTTCTTTCACAAATGTCTAGACTATCAAAGTACTGTGCATTCACACTGATATATTTCATGGTATAAATACATTTCTTGGTATCCTCAACCCAATTATTCATAAAAACTGGATCTTGATATAAATCTGTGGAGGATAATGTCTCAATATCAGCAGAAGAAGTACTTTTTTGCATGATTTTCCTCTGAATTTCAATTTCTTTCAGAACATTTTCTCTTCTTTTCTCGATTGCTTTGAATTTTTCTTGTGTTGCTTTCAATTTTTCTTGTCTCTCTTCCCCAACCAACTCTTCCTGCTGTTGGATGAGTTTCAATTCTAGATTTAGTTCAGAAATACTGGAATTTTTCGGAAGTACAGTTTTATCTTTCTTCGAATATTTGTAATAGAGTCTTGAAAGAGGGGTAAAGTATTTCCGATCGTGTAAATTTTCTTTCATATTGTGCGAATCGAACCAATAATTTAAGAAATAATTTTGCCTACAGCACTCTTGCAGTTTTTTTGCTCTACTCTACTGGTATTAACTTTACCACTAGGAACTACATTCATTCCAAGTTCAGCATCTCTCATCTCTGGAAATCTCGGTGGGACACTCTTAGACCTATTACTTCTTCGAAGTTCAATTTCACCATTCACCTCAAAAGCTACTTTCGACGGACCCATAGCGTGTTTTTGTGTTATAAGAAGGACCAATGTAAGTTTTTTAGTAAAATAAACCCGCTAAATAAGCCTTTTCTGTTATTTTATTCCCAACTTGGCTTACAAATCAATCAAACTTAAATATAATTTTAAAACTTCACTAATTTTCAAAAATCATAAAAAAAACTAACAATTATACAGTGTGTATTTAACATCTATAATTATTATTATTAATCATGTTAAAGTATGGAACTCGATTCCAAATTTGTATTAAAGGCTACAAAAAAGCTCGAGACGACCCTGATTATACAATAATCTAAGTATCCGTAAAATGTAAAATTCATTCTGTTCCTAGCCTGAACCTTACTTGCGGCTGTTTAACTCGACCATGCAAAATAAAAAACCACCAGCTGACACTGAATCTTATCATTGACATCTTTACTGCTCCTTTTTTACCGCGTTATTGTGGGGGTCATCATCGTTTACATGTTGACCTTTGCCGATACCGTCTTCCGAATCCCAATCGATTAACACGACAAGCGATATTTCAGTTTTTTCTTCCATCGATACTTCCGTGAGTACTCACAATAAGAATGACAATTTTTATTTTATGAAAGTATCACGAATAGCCGTCTGTGCTGTGAGATGTGGGAGGAGAACGATGAATCATCGATGAGATGATCTGTTGCTTCGTGCTTTTCTAGTATGATTTTTGAGAGATGAATAAATATAATTAATACATTTTTTTTGAGAACAAGTCTTCATTATACACAGTGGTTTTGTGAAAAAAGTCAGTCCATCCCGATTTTCCGACATATTGAGCAACAATAAAATAATAGAATATATCGATTTTTATTTGAAGGGGGGCACATGACTAATGTATTTCCATTCTTCTTCAATTCCACATTTAAGTGGGGGTGAAAGTTATAATGAAAATATCAATTGGCAATCAGAGTTGATATAAATAAATACATAATTTTATATTCAATGCTTTATTATTGCAACAGCTTTCGAAATTTGGTCCAGTGGTTCCTGAAAATTGTTCGGTATTTAGAATAAAAATACGTAATATATATATATATATATATATATATATATATATATATATATATATATATATATATATATATATATATTGTAAATATAATCTTGGGAATTCATTGAAATAAGTATTAGACAATTTTAAATGTGTTTCCAACTTCAAGTTCAGAACTTCATTATTCACCCTACAGTACATGAAGAAGATTCATATATATATATATATATATATATATATATATATATATATATATATATATATATATATATATATATATAGAAGAAGGGTAGTCTCGTGACTGGACTAGTTGAAAATAACTATGAATTTGAAATAAACTTTGTAGAAAGGATATTCCTTGAGGTTGCAGTCAAATTTAATGGCCAATGAGAAAAGAAAAACTCTTTCTTATTTAGTCAAGCTTTCGAAAATGTTTATTTTCATTATCAAGACAGTAAGGTGAGGTTAAGTGAAGACAGCGATCTAATCACCATTTTGTGATTAAGGTAGTTTTCAAAATCATATCACTATGAAACACTACTAGTAATATATATAAAAATTAAACAATTGCAAACGCACATATTGTTTAAGAAACTTAATTTAAACAATTTAAAATTTGACAGGTACAAAAATTACCACATGGTTAAAGCATGACTGAAAAAGGAAATCAGTCATGCTTTAACCATAATAACCATGCATAACCATAATCCTAACATCCCAGAGGTTATTTTCATAATTGTCTGAACGAATTTCTTCGGAATTGCTCAGTAGCTTGGTTTTTAAGTTCATTAGGTTTATTAACATGTGTTAGTTTTTATTTTACATGCGAAAGTAAACAAAAACTTTCACAAACATTTGATAAAATTTTATAAAAACTCATATGTCTAATGTTGCAGTAAATTACACGAATGAAAAACTATTGAAGAAATATATTAATAAATATGAAAGCAATATAAATAAATATATTGAGAATATTGTTTTCTTTTTTACATACATACATTTTCACATATTTTCTATATTGTTCGTTTACTGTCAGAATTTGACAAAAAAAATATGTAGGATGTATTACATGAATAAAAATATGTTTCATCCATTTATACATTTATCCATTTATATATTATTATATTACTGTAATTATTAGTATAAACAAATTTAATTGTTTTTCAACCCAAATATGAGCAAAGAAATTATTAATTGACTATGAAATTTGCAAGTATATACCGTACCTACAAAGTCAGTATCAATACTGCACTCATTCCAATTTATCAATAATTTTCAACAGAAAAGTAATACTAGTTGTAAATTAGTGTACAATAATAACAGACTTTTCACTCATTTTACCCTTCGTACTGCCAGTATACATCTTTCATTTTGGGCACGTTTGTAGTTCACAGTAGAAAAACAATAAAATTTCTTATTCGGGGTTGCATTCAATCGGATGTTTGGGCACCCTACAACTCAGCAGTGGTCATCCAAAAAATTCTTATTCATGTCCTTCACGTCACGTCATTTGATTCGAGGTTATTTGCAGCCGACTCGTTCATTGTCATTCATTTATTATACGCGTACTTTCAACACTGTGCCTCTCTTTGATACCGTTAAATTCAAAATATCGCACTTTGTAGACACCCTTTTCATCACAGCGGTAAAGGGGGATAAGTGTCTGGACCAGTTTGTCCGATTTCGCCACTGCGGCGCTGCACGTTGATTTCCTCCCCGATGCTCTAAGTCAATTGGTTTGGAGAACATTTCAAAACAGATATAACAGATAGAGAGGCGTGGTAGGACGGAACTCCAATGAACGCTGAATTTGCCTGCCTTACAGATGTCTCAGAAACCGAAGCAGGAGCATGAAGACAAGAATTTTACTGAGTTTGGGTAAACATGCAACGGTACTCAGGAATTGCTGCACTGCACGAGTTATTAAGAAAAAAAATCAGGAAAAAGACCATTGACATTTATTTCAACAGACAAGCCGCTATATAGCAACATTCAGTTCAATGCATGTAAATTCAAATCTAGTTTGGGAATGCCCGACTTCCCTGCAAGAGCTGGCCAGTCTAAACAGACTCATTTTTGCATGGTTTCCAGGACACTCAGGTTTTTCAAGCCCTAATTTTGCACCCCATGCAGTAAAAACTACTCCTATAATAGAACAGGTTATATCTCAAAGAGTATCGGTAATGATATATGAATTTTTGAATCAGGTATTCCAGGAGAAGGTACGTATTGAAAGATGATTCTACAAAATTGAAAAAACGGCAAAACAGTTCATTTTTATTTTGGCTTTTGCCCTAGAGGAATTTAATTTCATGTTCAAATTCTGCACTCCAGGCTGTAAAAACTACTCCTGTCATAAAACAGGTTATATCTCAAAGAATATCGGTAATAGAATATTGAAATTTTGAGGTATGGTTATATTCCAGGGTAAGATACGCAATGAAAAAAAATTACCAAGCTTTGAATCGTAAGGTATGGAATCTACCCCCCTCCTCCAGAATATTGAAATATTTTTTATCCACGAAACTGTAATTTTTATTTGATTTTTGAAGTGAACTTCTTTGTGCGCAATGAGAGTCAAATCGAATTTGAGTGTAACGTTTTGCGTCAGAAGCGTTTTGTTCTCACGCAAAAAACGACAAAAAATGCGTCCTAATTTTGGGGAACCGCGACACCAAAAAGTTTTGGTTGGAAAATATTTTTTTTATCTTTTTTTTCCTGGCTTAAATGAAAAATATTTTTATTTTTCGATGGACTCTCAACTATTGGCGGATGTGCAAGAAGTTAGATTACACCCTGTTTGTATACACTTACAAATCGAGGTTCAGATTGCCAGATGAGTTCCACTTCTGTCACGTACACTGTTTTACACACGCTTTACTAGCTTCACCTGTATGTATGTATGAGTAAATGTAACGGAAGCTTTGAAATTAATTTTCACCCACTTACAGAATTCAGCATCATATGAAATTTTGTACACGTATTAAAAACCGATGACAATACAGTCATTTCATAGCATTGCCTGATATTCTTACCAAGAGCGTCAGATCAAAAAATTCACAATACCATTTGGAGATTTGGTAAAGTACAGTTAAAATATTTGGTGAATTAACCTGGGATGGTCTTTCACGAAATGTTATGTACAAGAGTCTTACGAATAGCTAGCGATAGAAATTGTAAGATAACTGATATCAAGCACCCCACGCTTCAATTTTAAATCACAGTAAATTTTTTGGAATCATTCCTAATATTTTTAAATTTTATAAGTATAAAGATACTTCACCTAGTAGTGGAAAATATTGAATTGATTCCATGAGCAGCTAAAGCCTTTTTTTATGTTCTCGAGCGAAAATATTCAACAAACACTGATAAAAAGGAAGCAGTTTGAATTATTATTGAGAGTCAAATTGGTTTCATCGCTGTACCGTTTACGGCTGTAATGAATTTTGCTTATAGCCACCGACTTGTTTTGACTATAATCGAGTGTTATCTAAAGTGCTTGGGGTTTTAACGAGGGTAATATCATAAGTGCTAAGGGTTTCAACGAGGGTAATATCAGAAGTGCTGAGGGTTTTATCGCTTTTTTTCAATTTTAGAGAAAGCATTTTGCCTAGAAACAGTACGCTTTGCGGTCTTATTATCTGAATCAACCATGAAAGCGATGCTTGAGTGGTTCAATCTTTGATTGTAAGGCCGCAAATAGCAAGAGTTGAATTTCTAGAAGCAGAATGCTTAAGAGAAAATTAAAAAAAAATGCAAGAAAATCCTCTAGCACGAATGATATTTGATGAAAATATTTCGTTAATCACATTTAAAAATGAATAAAACTACCAGAATTCACGTTATATTCGAATTTTTTACGTGGAAAGTTACAATTCGTTTTGCAGATTCATTCATTCACTGCTCTTTAGCTCACTCAAAAACTTGATATATATATATATATATATATATATATATATATATATAATTTTAAAATATTATTGTAGCTGGAACTGATTTTGACAAAAAAAAGATCCACTGCTAGGAATGGAATTCGAGTCTTTCGCGTGACATTCTGAAGAAAGAGGTATGTTTAAAAGTGGTTCTCATTGATTATCGGAATATTGAATAGATGAAAATCTGATCTATAATCATTGAAAAAAGGGGCACAAAGGCAACGACGGCACGCGGTGTTCCCAAGCGGTCACCCATCCAAGTACGAACCGCGCCCGATGTTGCTTGATTTCGCGTGACAGTTTGGTTACCCAACCACTACTCCACAACTTTTCTTGATTGTCTGAAAATATGGGAATTGAATGATTCACTGGCTCATTTAATACGCTGAAAAAGGTATTTTATTTCTCTGTTTGTAGTGAGCTCAAAATCCCTCATACAATTAATTTCTAATTTACTGTTTCCTTATAGGAATTGAATTATAATAAATAAGATATAAATGGAATGCGTCGACATATAATGACATAGCATCGCAAAACAATCTCGAATCTACTTGTAGTTTTTTCAGTATAAAACAGGGAAAGGACATTTTATCACTATGAAACTGATCTGATTGGTTCTCTGTTTGAAATTTCGGTGATTTGGTTGGCTCAAAAATATTGAGGAAATAGCAATTTTTTCAAATTTTCGAGAAAGCATTTTGCCTGGAAATTTAGCCTGCGATTTGCGGTCTTATTATTTGATTAAATCACGAAAGCGAAGCTTGAGTTATTCAATCTTTGATATTAAGGCCGCAAATTCCTAGAAGCAAAATTGTTCGAGGGAAAATCTAAAAAAAATGCGATAAAATCCTCTAGCACGAATGATATTTGATGAGAATATTTTCCAAATCACATTTTTTTTTATTGATTTATTTAACGTCGGCCTATTTCTGCGTCCAGTACTAAACACCGACACCGGTGAGCACACTCTCCTCAACCGGAAATTTTGCCGAATCCTCTGTTGTTTCAGAGGTATGGTTCTTTAACGACCTCAACATCCATGAACTCGGGCCGCCATCTTAATGTCCCTTCCGAAGAACGGCATATCTATCGTCATATCTCGTACTCATTGATATGAATGAGTTCCACCTGTCCCTGCAGTCAGTTATAAGGTTCGTTTGTTTGTCTGGCATTTAGAAAATAATGCATCTTTCTCCATCTCACGTAAAGTCGCTTTCTTTTGAAATCTCATAAATTCAACTAAATTTGTGGAATGAGCAATGAACAATCTTTTGAAATGATTATTAAGATTTAGGGGGGGGGGCTAACGCAGTGGGTAAGCGTTCGTGACCGAGACGTCCCGGGTTCGATCCTCAGCCAGGGCAGATATTTTATAATTTAAATGGTGAGAATTCAAATTATAAATCTTGTAGCTGGGCTGACGATGTCCTTCGACGATTCGCTGTTGCGTTTTGCGTTCAAATCAACAGTGCAGGTGGCGTATGGAATTAGTAACAACGCCTACCCAGAACACTGTGTGAATGATACATCCTATGTTGTGATTATCTAGCCGTCATAAACGTGCCTGCAAAAAAAATGCGATAAAATCCTTTAGCACGAATTATATTTGATGAGAATATTTCCCGAATCACATTTGAGTCTGAACAAAATTACCAGAATTCATGTCATATTCGAATTTTCAACGTGGAAAGTTAAATCAATTATTCTCTAACCAAAATCGAAGAAATCGTTTTACAGATTCATTCATTCATACTGATTAATCACTTGAAAACTTGAAATATATATAATTTTTACACTATGAAATAATATATTATTGTAGCTGGAACGGGTTTTGACAAAAAAAAAAACACTGCTAGGAATCGAATCCAAGCCTTTCGCGTGATAGTCTGGAAAAAAGTATGTTTAAAAGTGGTTCTCTCATTGATTATCGAAATATTGAATAGATACAAATCTATGATCATTAAAAAAAATGGCAGAAAAGGATGCGACGCCACGCGGTGTTCCCAAACGGTCAACCCATCCAAGTACGATACGCGCTCGACGTTGCTTGACTCCACATAACGACAGTCTGGTTACCTATCCACTACCCCACATCACCTTTTGATAATATAAGAATACAGGGTGATTCAAAAGTACTTTGACATACTTCAGGGGGTGATTCCTCACAATATTCTGATATGAATTGTCCAAATAAATATGTCCGGAAACGCTTCGTTTCCAAGATACAGAGTGTTGAAGTTTAATTTTTATTTTCGAGTTTTTCAAATAACTTTTGAAATACTGACCTTAATTGAACGAGAATTGGTATTGAGGGATTTTTTGAGGTGTCGAATTTGAACCTAATGTTATTATTGCTCTTACTCGTGGGAGTCGCCACCTACACGTTTTTTTCTTTTTTGAATATCTATAACTTTTTTGAGCGTACTTCTAGCACATTTTTTAGTAGAAAAATCCATTTCTCTATCATATCTACGTAAAAAAGCTACACATGTTACAGATCTCTATAAGCAACCGTTTTCTAGATATTTGGAATTGAAAATTTCAAGTCGATTATTTGATAATAATCAATGCGTGTTGAAGTTATTACCATTATTTTGCATTTTTCACAAGAATGCTTAGGAAATGAATTTGACGTTTAAGTAAGTAGTTTTGGTAATTACATATTATGTGACAGTTAAACGTTTTGTTGTTTAGTTGAAGTTTCTGTAAGTTTTAAAACACAAATTTTGGAAAAATGGATTATTTGAACAATAATGCTCATTTAGCAGATATGCATTTCGTTTATGGCTTTGCGGATGGCAATACGCGCGAAACAAGACGTATTTACCAGGAGCAAATTCCTAATCGAGAACTGCCTTCAGCTCCAACATTTACCAGTCTCCACCGTCGTTTGGCATAAACAGGTGGCTTCAAGAGGGCAGCTGATACAATTGGAAGACCACGAGCAGTCCGAACTTGGAAGAAGCTGTTTTGAACGATCTCGATAAGAATCCAGAAACAAGTACAAGAATAATTGCTGAAACTCTCAATTCTACTCAGTCCAGAGTTTGGAGAATTATACACAATCAACAATTTTATCCATGCCATATTCAAAGGGTACAAGCTCTTTTGCCACGAGACTTTTCCCAACGCATTACTATGTGTCAGTGGTTTTTGAGAAAATTGGCTGGAAATCCTGAATTTTCAAGATATGTACTCCTCACGGACGAAGCAAACGTCTCCCGAAATGCTATCACAGACTTTCATAACAATCATGTTTGGGCTCTGGAAAATCCGCATGCAGTCAGTGAAAGACATTATCAGTATCAATTTTCTGTAAATGTATGGGCGGCAATAATTGATAATTACTTAATAGGTCCTTTCTTTCTTCCGTTCCAACTGAATGGCGCAACTTACAGAGACTTTTCAGGAAATGAATTGCCGAGACTACTTCAGAATGTACCATTAGAAATTCAGATTTTGCACCCTTGATACAAAAATGACTATTTCAAACGAGTAAAAATAAATAGAATAGGTGGCGCCCCCTACAAAAAACCAAAACCACTTATTTAAACGTCAAATTCATTTCCTAATGCATAATAATGGTAATAACCTCAACACGCATCGATTATCAAATAATCGACTTGAAATTTTCAAGTCCAAATATCTAGAAAACGGTTGCTTATAGCGACTTGTAACAAAGGTAGCTTTTTAACGTAGATATGATAGAGGAATTGATTTTTTCACTGAAAAATGTGCTAGAAGTACACTCAAAAAAGTTATGATTTTTCAAAAAAGAGAAAGACGTGTAGGTGGCGCCCTCTACGGGTAAGAGCAATAATAACATCAGGTTCAAATTCGACACCTCAAAAAACCTCTCAATACCAATTTTCGAAACGAAAATAAAACTTCATTTCGGAAACGAAGTGTTTCAGTACATTTATTTATTTGGACAATTCATATTAGAATATTGTGAGAAATCACCTACTGAAGTTTGTCAAAGTACTTTTGAATCACCCTGTATATAAGTTATATGATTGCCTCACTTGGCTCCTTTAGCAGACTGGAAAATGTATATATTTGAATTCTAATATCAAATCAATGTATGTAGTGTGCTCGAAATCCCTTATTTAATCAATTTTGCGTTTCCTATTTTCTTATAGGAATAATATATTTATTTATTTAGCGTATGGCTACATCACAGGTAGGTGTATAACAAAAAGAAAAAAATTGTAAAATTTCACAAACAGACATTAAGGTTACAAATATATTCTATTGACTCTCTTGTCGCAATCAGGAAATCGGATGGGTTGCCACTGTAGGAACTAATTGGGCAGTCCTCTACCAGGTGTTTAATAATGTGTCTTTCAGCGCCGCAGTCACAATTTGGGGAAGTTATTCTTCCCCACCTGAAAAGTGAGTCGGAGCACCTGCCGCAGTTCGCTCCTTATTCTATAACTTAATAGAATAAGGACGAACTAACTGCCCAAATGTGACTCCTAAAGACACATTATTAAACACCTGGTAGAGGACTGCCCAATTAGTTCCTACAGTGGCAACCCATCCAGATTCGTCTTGGTTGATCAAAACCCTCTGGCTTGCTTGTAACGCATGGCATGTACCGGTTGGCAGGTGTGGCCTTCTTCTCCCAGTCTTCTTTCCACCGCTCAATTATGTTGAAGTTTTCTTCGAGAAGGGTTTCTGCCGTTTTTCAGAAGGGGGTTTCGTGAGCGTAGCCTATGTATGGTTCTGCCGGTTATTCCAACGTGGGAGCGGAGCACAGGATCGGCGTTGATTTTTCCATGCTCCCTGACCAGAGCATGTTCTCGGCGAATTTGTGGGGGAGCTATGTGGCTCAGTGTGGGTAGCCAATATGTGGGCGTGGCCTTGATTGTGCCTGATATAGTACGCATAGCTTGATTGAGTTGGGCTTCAACACGTTTGGTGTGTGGGCTGTTGATCCACACCGGTGCACAGTATTCCGCAACGGGGTACACTAAGCCCAGTGCTGTCGATCTGAGAGTGGGCGCTGTGGAACCCCATGTGGTACCGCATAGCTTTTGCAGGATATTATTTCGGGTTCTGAGTTTTGCAGCTGTCTTCATAAGGTGTTCTTTGGAACTTAGCGTTCTGACGAGTATGACACCCGAATATTTTGGGTGTATATTGTGACTGAGAAGTCTGCCTTCAAAGTTGATTACAGTTGGTAGTTGGCCATCCTGTTGTTCAGGTGGAAGCACGATACTTCCGTCTTTGCGGCACTGGGCTGCAATCTCCAGTCGCGAAAATATCTTCCAAGGGTAGCCAAGTCATTTGTTAGAATTTGCTCAGTTATCTCAAACTCCTTGTGGCTTGTAACGAGCGCCCAGTCATCTGCATAGCCGAACTTCTTTGATGTAGTTTCGGGCATGTCTGCTATGTAAAGACTAAAGAGCAGGGGAGCAAGCACCGATCCTTGTAGAAGGCCATTCATTTTTGTACTGGTCTTGTCGCCCTTGATGACTTGATAACATCAGCCGTCTTTCTGCATAGGAAAGCTCGCAGTAATTTATATATAACTCCTTGTCTCCACACAGTGTCGTATGCCACTGACAGGTCTATGAAAGCAATAGATATTTTCAGTTGCTTTTGAAAGCCTGTTTCCACATAGTTAGTTAGTGCGAGTACTTGGTCGGTGCAGCTGCGGTCCGGACGAAATCCTGCTTGTGCCACAGGTATATGTTGCAGTATTGTTGGACAAATCCTGTTATATAGCAGTCTTTCAAAAAGTTCGTAGGCCATGCTTAGGAGGGCAATTGGAAGATAGTTTTATGGTGTGTCATTCGCTTTCCCTGGTTTTGAAATGGCGACGATTTTTGCCCTCTTAAGTTGATGAGGTACATTGCCCGTCTTGAGGATGTCTGAGAAAAATTTTGCAAGCCATTGTTTAGTAAATTTGCCGCTATGCTTTAGGAATTCAGCATGGATACCATCGAAACCAGGGGCTTTTCCAGTTTTCATTTCGTTCAGGGCCCCCGTAACTTCTTCACAGGTGAAGGGGTTGGCATATTATGTTCCGGCACAAGTGGAATTGAGGGTATTGAGATCTTTTTTAACTTTAATTGTGTGTGTACGGTTTTGGGGTGCTCTTGAGGTAGACACTATGTGGGACGCCACTTGGTTTGGCGTTACTAGATTGATTGGGCGGTCTGGTGGGTTGCTACTGCCGAGCTTTCGCAATAGGGACCAGGCTTGTCTGCTTGATTTTTGGAAGTCTAGATTTTCAACTGTTTTAGTCCATTTTTCGCGCCTAGCAGTATCAATGCTGTGGAGTAGTTCATCTGCAATTTCCTGCCTTCCATCTTCACAAAATTCTTCATACAGTCTCTCGCTCTCCTCAGTCCATCCAGGTATATACTCTTTCCGGTAAACCTCTAGGTATGGTTGCTTCTGCTGCTGTCATTATTGCCCCCATCAATCTCTCGTAGTTTTCACCCTTTGGTGGAATCCATCCCAAGCATTTATCGGCGTGGAAACGATTTCATGACTGGGATGCTAATGCCAATTTTGATCAAAATAGGGCGGTGTTGGCTATGAGGGAAGTCGGGCATGACCTTTCTTGATGCTGGTAAAGGTTGGCCTCTGTTCTCAGTGGTAACAAAACAAAGGTCGAGGTTATATTCCCTCCTCCAGGCTGCAGATCGAAAAGTGCCTCTGTCTTTGGCGTCGAATAGAAGATGGATACCGTGTTCCTATGTTCATTCCAAAAGGGACGTACCATTTATGTCATTGTCACGGTACTTCCACATTTCATGGTGGCTGTTAAAATCCCCTACGTATATGGCTGGGTGCTCGTAGAGGTTGAGTACATGGGCGGGCCAGGTGAGAGCTGGTGGTTTGTAAATGTTAGCTATTGTGATATCGCCAAGTTTTACGGTTACCTCATGGATGTTATTTTCAGTGGAGGTGGAAAGCAGGGATGCATTTTCTATGTTTGTGCTTACGTAGGTTGCCACAACATAGGCTCTGTCATAGGTAGCACCCAATAGGTCAAAACCTGGGATCTTTCCTCTTGAGCTCAGTTGAGCTTCATTTTCAGTGTGCGTTTCCTGAATTGCGACCAGGTCAACATCGTTTTTTTTTTAAATCTGTGCAGAAATTGGCATTTTGCTCTGCTTATGCCTTCTATATTGAGGTGGCAAACTCGTATACTAGGTCCGAGCTCCTTTGTCAATTGGTCCTTAGAAGAACCATTTATTGAAGGTGTCATCTTTTGTTGCGCCTGTGATTCTCTTGCCAGGAGATCTAAAGATAATCTAAAGATTGTCTGGCGCCTCTTGTGTTAGTTCATTTAGCGTTATAATATATGAATTGACTGCATTGACATATAATGACAGGGCATAGTGTGGTTTTATCTAAAAACAATATCGAATCTACTAGTGGTTTCATCACTTGCACGAGAGGTTTGTATTTAATCGGGTAAATTTGGGTTGTTTAATGAGAAACTGTTGCCTAGCAATCAGACAATAAAAACTGTCAACAATTAAAAACGCGACACCGAAGGTGAAGCGTTTTTAGGTTGACAGGCATCCAGCTCTTGCTCATACGATTCCGAAAGTGTGCGAAACCATCCGAACTGCTGTTCTTGCAGGAAATTTAAAATGATACGGACTACAAGTCGGATATTATCGTTGAGTGGTAATACGTGGAAGATATTTTTGTTTTGAAAAAGGAAACATTCTCAATTGAATATTGATAGAAAGATTTTTCTGTAAATTGAAAAATCCACGATTGAAATGAAGTCGCAGATGATTTCACATCTGATTTTATGAACATCCTGTTTATATTTTCAACAAATCAATATTTATGTTTCTTTTATAATTCTATATAACGTGTGTTTAGATGATTATATCGTTTTTTGGACATAATTTCCTATATTTTTTGTATGACGAAGTTGTATTAATGGTTCACATTGAATATGTGGCCCGTCAATATGATATAATTTAACGAATAGTATTATCAGGAATAAAATACCTTTTACTGTGGCGGAGGAGTTTGAAAAGAGGATATCTAGGTGATGTATTGCTTGGTATTACGTGACGATTTCTATCAGTCAACACCTACCTCATGGTTTCAATTTGAAACTGAAGAAAGTTGTAAGATAATGCATATATCCGCAACAAATATCATGGTTGGCAAAACTGACCTTATTTTGACCTTCAAGTAGGTCGGCGCTGAAACGGGGGTGAATGTTAAGACATATTTTCGTCAGATTCACCTGTATTGGAAAAAACTGAGGAAATTTGAAAGTCGAGAATTGAGATATCAGGATATTTTGCCCAATAGATCGAAGGCACATATGAAAAAGCCATAATAATGGCCTTACAACTGATTCACCACCTGAAATCAGCTGCAAGGAATAACAAAATTGGAAGAAGAATATTTCTTTATATTTATTTGTACTAATGCGGATTATTTTCAATTAACCTACTTTGAGAAGCGAGAAATGTTAGCGTTGCGCCATATACATCAAAATTTTCATTCGATAATTTCTTCCATCGAATCAAAGGATATGACCTACACGAAAGCCGCGGGCATAAGCTAGTTGAATACACGTTGCAATTTAAAACACTTTATCAAAAACTTTTCCCACTAAAATAAATTATAAAAATTTCAAGTCGAAACGATATCAATATTGCTCACGAAACCGGTAATAATTTAGAGGAATTCATTGAGAACAATAAAGACAATACTTAGAAATTTTGAAAATCTGGAGGGTATTGATCAAGTTGGAACACAAAATATCCCAATATTTGCTTGATGACCATAATAATTGGAATAATTTTTCTTTGTCGAATTTGTTTTATTGAACATCACACCGCACAAAGTTGATTAACATTTAAGGAATAATTTGTGATAAGTGAATGATTATTTAAATCAGCCATCATTTTGTGAACTTTTGCCTGTTTTCCACAGAGTTGTCGGTCAAGAGGTCATTAGAAATGAATTACAAATAAGTATTCCGACTGGCTTGATAATAAAAAAAAAGAAAATTATGTGAAATGCAGTAAAAGATTCACAAGATAATCGCCGGAATCCATATGGTAATGCTGAATACAATGAATAGTACCGTGGATCACTGAAACACACAATTCTGATAATAGAAACAATAAACATGTCGTGATTAGGTGATCATCGCTAATACAACTAACCTCGTTCTCTGAAAACAAGTTCTTTACGGCTGTGTTGAATCCAATTTCTTTGTTTTTTATTTCTCTTTCACATTCTCGAAGAGAAACAATATTCATTACTGGGTGATTATGGAAAGATTTAAGAGTCCGAACACGTCATTATTCCAGTTCCTAACTTCCAAAATATTTCAGCATGTTGATAAGGGGGAATTTTTAAAATCTAGTTTTAGTTTGTAAGTAGGAGAAATATCTTTTGTTTGAATAAAGTTGAATTCTGTCATTTTCAACATTTCCTATTGCGAGATTAGAAACTATCAGAATTTACGTTATTACAGGCTTTTATTTAGTTTTTATTTATAGTTCCTTCGTTCGTTAGGGTCAAATCTTGCAAGTGAATTTTGACCGATTTCTAGTCTAGTCTAGTAGTCTAGTCTAGTAATTTGGAAGATGTTCATAATTCCGGTGACAATGTATTATGGAAGAGAAAAAAACAAAATGGTGGATCCAAGATGGCGGACGAGTTTTGTGATTATGATCCAATTCGATTCAAAATTGGTATGAGGAGTTATCGGGGTTGGAGATTATGTTTTTTTTGTCAAAATTCATAAATTCATGATGGCGGCCCCAAGATGGCGGGCGTTCTCTGATTATGGTCATATTTTATTCAAAATTGGTTGTGGGTGTTTTCAGGATCCGAGATTATGAATTTTTTCTCAAAATCTATAAATTGAAGATGGCGACTTCAGGATGGCGGAGAAGTTTTGTGGTTATGGTCAGATTCTATTCAAAATTGGTGTGTGGGAGTTTTTGGTGTCGGAGATCATGATTTCTTCCAGCTCAAAACTCACAGGAATGATAACTTGTAATAGCGATGCTCTATTAGAAATAAGAACTGACTTGTTGAGGCGAACTAACTAAAAAGCAAGAAATAAACTAATTAATAAAAAACATTTTAAAAGACAAGCTTAAAATGAGTTCAAGTCATCGCTGACAATGAGTTAATTAGTTTTTGTTGAATTATTCGGTTTCAGAAAGCGAATTGTCATAAAATTATTACTTCGACATGTTGTTACTTACCAACCAATCATTGTCCAATGAAATTAATTGGTACCTACTTGTATGAATACTTTGGAGAAATTAAATACTTTGACAAGTTCTTACTTACCAATCACTCAGTGTCCAATGAAATTAATTGGTACCTAATTTTATAAGCACTTCGCGCGACAAGCTTTTTGAAACCAAATGATTCAACAAAAAATAATTGAATCATTGTCAGCGATGACTTAAACTTTTTTCAAACGTTTTAGTATGCAGCTCAAATGAAAGCTTGTCTTCAAAAATGTTTTTTATCAATTATTTTTATCGCCATCAGTTACATTTCTAGAATTTGTATTCATGATTACAAAAATTGAGCGAAAAACGGGATAATCTGCGAATTGGTGGATTCCGGCGAAAAGGACTTATTTTAGAGAGTAAAATATAAACAAAATTCATGTTATTTCTCTTCAACAACTTTTGGGTCGATGGTATTTTGTATAATATGAATACGCAAGGAAATAGTTTCCAATTATTTTTGGCTTCACAAATTGCGTATTTTCAATCTATATCATATATTTTCTCTCCTTGTATTAGTTGAGGATCCGAATTAGAAAAGCCCTTCACCCATCTGCTTACCGGATGGAAAGTATTTTATATCAAATATATTATGTGAAGAAAAATATCGCGAATGGGTTGCCTAAAAAAAATATGCTTAGGGCTATGACTCTTTTGGTTACCAAAAAAAAGTAATACAAATCGGAAGTATGAAGCCTGAAGAATATGCAAACGTTGAGTTGTTTACCTTTTATTTGACCGGCCCCCTCGAGTGGTCAAGTAATGTAATCGTGCGAAAAGAAAATCGAGATAACCGTTTTGAGGTCCCCCGAGACGATTTAAACCATTTCCAGAGTGAAGTCTGTCTTTCTGTCTTTCTGTCTCTGTGGGTGTGTCTTACGTTACCATCCGAGACGTCCGCTCACCCGGGCGTTGACTAGGACGACCTGCGTTTGGTGAAGGACCGCTCAATTGACTGGGGCCAAATATCTCCCTTGGTCAAGTGACCGGGTAATTGAATCGACCGATCAAATTGACTTCGTATAGTCCTTGAAATATTTTATTAAGTTTTTTTTTCTAAAGACCCCCATTCTCCCGAGGCCCGTGCCGGTCAAGTTCTGGGGTGTCACACAGCTGATTTTTATGTTCACTACTGTTGGGTTCACTACTATTAGGTTGGGTTACTATTGGGTATAAACAGGTGAGTCGATACTAGGAATTTGTGCTCATCTGCTCGCTCAGTACATTCTATATCAAAATAAAAATAATTTTATTATTGCGAACACGGTGGTATAAGGTTGCTTGCAAAAATCGTTCATAAATCAGGGTTGCGAGGATTTGAAATTGAAAAATTGAGGCGAATGAAGATGTGCGACTATCCGGTGCGATAGAGGAGTGCGCAACATAAGAGCTGCGCGCGGCACGTTTGTCCGATGAAAGAGAGTGCGCATGCTGTTTGTCCGTGCGATTGGAAAGGATAGTGCTAGTAAATGCCGACCATCATTTTGGATTTCAATGACAGGAAATATCGTGCAACATTGATAGGTCAACATCAGATGCCAGTATAGTCTAATCCAGGACACCAAAAGTCGTACTTCTAGTGCGTTCAGAGTAACGCAAAACAAATAACGAAAGAAAGAGATTTGTTTCGATTCCAAAGAAGCCACCATCCGCCTACAGCTGTTTCATGGTTTCCCAATCATCAGGACGGCTTGTGGTCTTTTTTGAATTCAAACCAAATCACTCAGAGTGCTAATACCTACCAGCAAGGATGAAAATGTGAAATGCACGAAATTATAGAAGTGACACCTATAATTTGTGGGGTGAAGCTTAGACCTGATGAAGTGGAATTCAATGACATGAAATTTCTTGCAACATTTGACGAACACATCAGACATCTCAATAAAAAATTTGCATCTGGATGTTACGCGCTAAGAAATGTTGTGAAAGAGCTAGGTTTTCCCAATGCTAAGGCTGTGTACTACGCCTTGATAGATTCCCAACTGCGGTATGGAATAGCCTTTTGGGGAGGTTGCTGTAACACACTTATGCAGTCAGTCTTTGTCTTACAGAAAAGAGCCATCAGATATCTTTGTAAGGCCAAGAGGCAAGATTCATGTAAACCCCTCTTTCTTGAGCATAAAATATTAACAGTCATTTTAATATATATAATGGAAACAGTGACCATAATCCACAAGAACAGAGCTAATTATGAAGTCACAAACACTGCATATTCAACCCGTCAAGCTAACCAACTCAGGCTTCCAATACCCAATTCAACTTTGACACATAACTCACTTATATATAATGGTATTAAGATGTACAATAAACTCCCGCTAGAAATTAAAGAAACAACATCGCTGAAACTATTTAAAAAAATGAGTGATAAAGCCTATTATAATCTACAAGATTACTTTAATGACACACTGTGATATCCTAGTTTATTAAGTATACCAATCTTGTCATTTTTTTATATTATCTGTTTAATCTATATTATTTATGTTCTTTTATTGTATTATATTACATTTTATTAATGTTATCGTAAAATTTAACTATTTACAATAAGCTAATGTCTGTTATAATTTTAAAATAACTGTAAAGACTAATTATCGATAATCTAACTGTATAACATTGTGTTTGTTAACAAGCGATAACTCTTAGCAACAATAAACATATTCTCTCTCTCTCTCTCATTGATAGGTCACCAACAGATGTCAGTAAATGCCAATCCACGACATCTGTTGGTGACCTATCAATGTTGCACGAAATTTCGTGTCATTGAATTCCACTTCATTAGGTCTAATCTTCACCCCACAAATTATAGGTGTCACTTCTATAATTTTGTGCATTTCACATGTTTATCCTTGTCGGTAGGTAATAGCACTCTGAGAGATTTGCTTCGAATTCAAAAAGACCTCAAGCCGTCCTGATGATTGGGAAACCATGAAACAGCTGTAGGCAGATGGTGGCTTTTTTGGAATCGAGACAAATCTTTTTCTTTCAATATATATATATATATATATATATATATATATATATATATATATATATATATATATGTAGATTGTAGAGGGGTCGATATGGCTCTTCAGCTTCTCCGTACCTCAACCTGGTTGATCTTTTGTACATTGAAATGAATGCCTTTTAAATATGTTCAATTTAAAAACATAATAATAATAATAATAATATTTCTTTATTTCTGAATTAACCTTATATATACATGTATACATAAAGCTAAAAAAGCAATGACGTCAAAAGTATAGCACATTTCAGAAGATATGGTTCATATAGTCATCTACATTGTACGGTTCTAGATCTAGGAGCAATTTTTTAATTTTTGTTTTGAACAGATTCTGGTTTCCTATTGATTTAATAGTATTCGGTAGCTTATTTAATATTCTTATACACATATAAGATGGATTTTTTTCAGTCAAACAAAGTCGATGTTTGGGGTAGTTTATGTTAATGGATCTGGTTTCATATCTGGTGTTTAATTCTTTGATTATTCCAAATTTGCTCTTGTTTCTTTGTAAGAACATCAGGCACTCGTATAGATAAAGAGCATATACAGTGAAAACTCTTTTCTCTCTGAAAAGTCCTCTGCATGACTGTCTAAAATCCATCTTATATATTATTCGGAGTACCTTTTTTTGGATAATAAAAATGTTATCTACAGTTGAGCCTATTCCCCAAAATATTACTCCATATCGCATGACAGATTCAAAATTGTGTTATATACTTACTTATCTTGAAAATTGTATATATTTTATAAGAGGACTAAATCAAAATGAACAAATAATAAAATTAAAAATATATTAGAAAATTAAAAAAAAACTAAGGCATATTGTATCATCTATTTTTTCTGTAAATTATCGTACAATTGAAATACAAAAATACTAAAGTTTCAAATTTTTCATTTTAATAATATCTTCGTTTTTCAAAGGCCTTTGGTTCACAAATAATCCTGTTGGGTATAAATAACCATCTGAAAACCAACCGCAGTTTCACACAATCAGAGTCAGTTGCATTCATCCACATGGAATTGATATAAATTGTACACTTTTTGTTTTTGTTGTAGTGATATCCAGCATGTTGAAAAGTATGGAATCGTTAGGAAGAAGGTGTTCCATTAAAATAAAAAAATATACAGAACGCCTCATTCGTTCTGGTGACTGATAGAATAAAAAAATGGCCGCCGAGTCCCATCAAGAGAAAAATGAATTGAGCTCAATGTGAATTTAATTGGAAATATGGCAGACAGACGTCGATCGCGATAAAAAAGAACTTGGAATTGTGAGGAAGGGTTATAGAGAAAAAACATGGCAACTGATTGAAAAAACATGATGGTATATTAATATACAGAGTGTTCCATGAAATATACAGAACGTCCCATGAAGAGAAAAAGTCAATTATGCTTAATGTGAATTGAATGGAAAATATGGCAGACAGACGTCGTTTGTGACCAATAATATGCCATGCTTCACACATCGTGTCTCTGTTGCCACATCTGACATTTCTGAGAAATCACAGATGGATCAACTAACCCCGGTCTCCCCTACATGTTGATCGAATAATAAGGTACGTTGAATAGCGAAATCGTGAAACAAGGAGATGTCGTAGATCATCATCTGAAAAGAAAACAAAAAGATCAAACATTTCAAAAAGAGGCCACTAGAGATTTCACTCGAAGTTTATGATCTTTATACTTTGGACTCAATTTAGAAGAAATTATCCGACTCTCCTGAATATATATATATATATATATATATATATATATTCAGGAGAGTATATATATATATATATATATATATAGGTCACTGGAAACACTACAAAAAAATCAATCAGCGAATGACAATAATTGAATCACCCTGGCTCGTCCTCCAGACATTTAGGCCAGGTTATTCAATCAAGGATGACCAAGTGATTGGGGTTAAACCAGGATTATCAATTTTGTTTCGGTTGTTCAAAACGGGCTTATTAGATAAACCTAGTTCAACAATGGTTCAAGTTAATCTCACGAATTCGGTGGTTTAAGGAGATAATTTGCCGATTCTAACCTATTTGATTGTTTGACATTTCAATTCTGAAAATTATTACTGTGTTTAATATTATTGTTTTATACCTACTGCAAAGATGTTCGAAGATATAAGAGACTATAAATATTATTTCTGAACTTTTTGATATTATTGCCCCAAGAAAAAAGATACCCGTAACCGTCAATCAATTGAAGAGAAAGCTTTATAACACTAAATATTAGCAGAGCAAAATTTGACAATGTCGTCCGGAGCTATACAGGACCAGACTTACTTATCTATGGAAAACAAATTACTAATATATAAGCTAATCATACGGCAGTAATGTTATACGTTCGTCCGGTGTTCTACAGCAGGCCCAAGATTACTTTACTGACGTTGGACAGGATGCAGAACAAAGTGCTTCGTATAGTAACACGAAGCAACAGATACATTTGCCTGGATGAACTGCGGGAGTTGGCAAAAGTTCCACCAATTCAAGATTTTATAAAAGGCTTGTCGTATAAATTTTACAAGCATTTTATACCAAAGAGGAGTCTGACCAGAGATATCACTGCAGCAAGGTCATATCACAATGAGCCCAGGAAGCATATCTACCAGAAACTGGACATCTTTCATGAAAGAGCGTTAGTCGTAATGAGAGAATAAAAAGGTGAGTACATTTATTTTATTTGATTCCATACAGCAAGTTGATCCATCCAAGTACTGATCGTCAATAAACTTCTCTAAACCCGGTTTTCTGCCTTTACTTTTACCACGCTTTGACTAATTTAAAGAAATTAACATCATTATATAGGGCTATCGCTACCGTCGCTAGTGCATACCCCAAAACCTCCCTCTGGGGCGTGTAGGACACCTAGGACTAGGGCAACATATTCACTCTGTAGATACATAGAGAAAACTGTGGAAAATCCCCCAATCACTCCACCTATCCCCCTCTACCTTTCCAACCTCTGCACCCCTCTACTCGAGAAGAGGCAATAAGCCGAAGAGAATAGGTTGAAATGTATAATTTGTTAATTGAGATATACCGTACTCAAAGAAAATAAACTAATATTGGATTTGGATTTGGTTTGGCCATTGGAAGGATGAAATATAAATCCGATAATCTCTAAAACAGAACAAGGTGGAGCACAAAGATGTGCTTATCATAAATGGTTGATACCAAATACCAAAAACAGCGATATTCGTCCTGTTCGATTGTTCAAGGAGTTACTAAGTAAGCGGAATGCAAATATTAAGAGTGACAGACTCTTTCTTAGTGTGAACATTGCTTGGGATGAACCATATTCTTCAGAATGGTACAAAAATATGCTGATTGGAGTAAACATGATGTCCAAGTAGATGAAGAAATCTGCAGGCTGATAGAAATGGATGTTAGAAAAATAAAATTACGAATCACTCCGCACGATTAGTGCAGTGTCTCATCTTCCTAGAGCATCAATGAGCAGAAAATTATAAAAATTACGGATCACACCTCATCTGATTCGTTGAAACCTTACCTACAATTGGACAATGAATATCATATGAATTTAATTGATAACACGAAGGGAAAGCAATAACGTAACAGAACAAAACAATGTTACGAAATCATCCACCCAGGGACAGAACATTTATTATAATTGTATATTTCATTTTCAACACTTCAATGCAGTTTTATTTCGATAATTTATTTTGTTTATAGGGAATTAACTAACCTTAATTTGTTAAAATAAAAATTTTATATAGTAAATGTGAATTAAAAAATCATCTATAGAATACCACACGAGAGTTCGATAAAGTAGAAAATAATGTTCCAGATTATTTCTTAAATAGCCACTCGTTCCCATCGGGCACTGTGTTTATTGCCTGGCAACAACTTGACGAAAAAAATATGTTACAACTGGATAGGAATATTCTGAAAAACAAAAAAAAATTATTGAAAAAACAAACCGAAAAATGTAATTTCGAACTACCGTACATCCCAGTATTCTACAATATTCAATATTCTCTGGAATCCATATCCAAGAAAGCTTCACTGCTATCCCGCTGATAACGCTCGGTATCTATTTTCCACAGTTCCCAATTTCTTTCTCATGTATCACTTTTCAATGCATCGTGAATGTCTTTTAATGGTGCGACAATGTAAATCTTCTAAGAAATCGATTATGTAGTATATCAAAAACAAACACTCGATTATAATGTAGGTCGATTTGTTTTCAACCAACATTTGCCTTAAATGATGGTATCACCTTGTACTAAAAAAAATACGTATTCGGTTTGTGTTTGGTAAGACACTTGAAATCTGAATCGCCTTGATAGAGGATCTCATTTGTATTTTCTTCTGAGAAATTCACTTCATGTTGGATTGATCAACCTTGAGAGTGTTGATATATGTTTTTATATGAGTTCTCCGTGAATTTTTTTCTGAATGATGTTTTTTAGTTAATTGGTTTATTTTTATTCATCCTGTAAAAAAACTCCAGATACACAACATTCAACCAGTTTTGATAGATAAGCGAATTCCTTTTGAACCGGAAATTATCAGTTGGAATAATGAGAGGTAGACGATTCCAGTAAATCAGGTTGTTTATAGTTTCACTCCTTTGTAACTAGCAACATTTGTCAAAGCTTGCGATTGAAGATTAACTTATTTCCACTTATTCGACTGATTTGAAATTTGGTAGGTTTATGTTATGAAATTCAAAATGATGGCTTCAAAAGCGCATACTTGTACGGTGATTTATGGCCAGAGTTTAACCAAATTAATATCGATTTTTTTTTTCAAAAAAATTAATGCCCCTCAACAGGTGAATATAACAAGTTACAGAGCTAACTTGAAGTAGTTATAAATGTTAGCAAAAATTTGTGATTGTGAATTTTTTATAGCTATGAGAATACTTGTGAGATTTAAAACAAATATCGTGGGGCGCATACAATAGATAATTGTTACATAAATAGTTCACCCAAGTCACTAACAATTTTATTGCCCTGCACATGATATTGATTATTGTGTGAGTTTTCTCAACGATAGCTACTCCCTACACTCCTTTCTATTATTGCGTGCGCCCCAAGTTTTTCGTTTCAAATTTTTCAAGTATTTTAATAGGTATCAAAAATTTTGAATCACAAAACTAGTATGGGGCTAGGAGAAACTATTTTATACTTTTTAGCTCGTTTTTAAAACGTGGTATATTATTATTTTTTCATTCAAATAATAATTTCCTGCTTGTTAGTCTTGGGTGTATAAAATTTCTTTATTAATTTTTTTCACATTTTTCTATATCTCTCTCACACACCCACACTTAATTCTTCAATATAAAACCTTTTTCAACATTTGCACCGAACAAACAACAACAAACAGATGGGGTAAGCAAGAATGTGACTTCTAAGGCTGCAGAACACGAGCAACAGATCGGATCCCAACAAGATAAAGGAAATAGTGGGAGGCAACATTCTTGAAATTAAACCAACGGTCCACACAACTCCTAAATACTTCTTTGACACGAACTTCGAGGTGATCATACAGGACCGAAGGGAATGGACAAACGACACCATCAAGGGCAAACCTGGAGAGAGGATCTGGTGTACAGACGGATCCAAGGCCAAGGAAGGAACTGGTGCTGGTATATACAGTGAGGCAATAAACTCCCAAATGAACACCTCACTGGGAACATATACTTCCGCATTCCAAGCGGAAATGTACGCAATCTTACACTGCGTGAAATAAAACAACATGAGGAAAGTGCGCAACACACGGATCAAAACATGCACCACTGAAGGCTCTCACGAACCCAAAAGTGACATCAAGACTGGGAATGCCAAGAAGAACATAACAGAATAACTTTCATGTGGGTCCCAGGACACTGTGAGGGCAATGAAAAAGCTGATGAACTAGCCAGGATGGGCTCATCAACTCCATATATTGGGCCAGTACCTGCATTCGAAGCAACAAAATCAGCCATCCGAGGCTGCGTACGGGACTGGGTCAAACGAA
Source organism: Gonioctena quinquepunctata (assembly GCA_018342105.1). Lineage (NCBI taxonomy): Eukaryota > Metazoa > Arthropoda > Insecta > Coleoptera > Chrysomelidae > Gonioctena > Gonioctena quinquepunctata. Next base: position 281,407 of record JAFIRS010000068.1, read on the forward strand.
AACATGGGAAGTGCTGGAAGGAAGCCCCTCTCATGCACCACGGAAAAATATATATTAAAGAACCGTCGAAACAAATAGCTAAAGAACTACTCAAGATGAGTAGGAACCAAGTCAGATAAATAACGGGCCTCCTCACTAGTCATAGCCCAAAGGGAAGAAAGCCCCTCTCATGCACCATGGAAAAATATATATTAAAGAACCGTCGGAACAAATAGCTAAAGAACTACTAAGGCCAAAAAAAAAGGGCCTCACTAGTCATAGCCCAATGAGAGGACACCTGCATAAAACGGGTGCTGTACAACGGAGAACTTACCTGCAGACCATATGGCAAAGGGACAGAAACGGCCAAACATATATTGTCAGAATGCGAGGCGCTAGACCGTAAAAGACAAGCAATATTCGGACAGCCAAGGCCAACCCCCGAAGAATACAGGAGTCAACTGGTGAAGAACCTGTGAGGACTGATACAGGGGACTGGAGTTACGGAGTGGGTGCTGTATAATCTAACGAAGCATTTTTTTTAGAGCTCTGTTACTAAGCACAGCTAAAGTATATTTAACCTCACTTTGGTACGTCCCTGCCTATTTGGGGTTTCTATTGGTGCTGGTCTGGCAAAATATTTCATTCCCTGTTAGAAATTAAGGTACATACCCAAAGCTACTGGAATGCACGTCAACATCATGCATAAAACATAACAGAGTTTTTCTCTAGATCTTATAAAAAGGGTGAAAAGTTCCGGTGATAATTTTGGTAAAAGACGAGAAAGAAATAAAGATCGCGATGGGAAAAACCAAATCATTTTTTGTATCAGGAACGAAATCATCCTTCAGATTTTCGGTCCAGTTTCAGTTCATCGGACAAAAAACCGCCCCTTTCTTACTGGGCTTTTTCGTCTAGTTTGGTCATACATTCGAGATCTATAAAAAGGCACTATGAAGCTCTCATCGGGGCTTGTTCCTGTTGTTCTTCCGTGAGACTTGTTACTTGTTACTGGAGTCCTGTGCTGATACCAAGTCCGGATCGAAGTTTAGTAAAAGTGTGAAAAGCGATTCGAGGTCCAGAAGCGTTGTGGTATCCGTAAGTGGAAATAGTGAATAATTTGTATTTGAGCTGGGTTTCTCCGTGTGCCGAAGCACTCGAAGTTTATTATTTCTACATCCATTATTATTCCATTTGATTCAATTATTTTGCCGGAAGTTTAAATATTATTATATGTATCATTATTATTTCATTTATTAAATTATCTGTCGTGGCATTTACAGTTTAGTTCTGCCAAAGTATTCTTTATTTGATTTAATTCGTTACCTGAGAAGTTAAATATATTTTCTGCATTATTATAATTTCCTTCATTCGAGCATTTGCCAAAACGTTTAAGTTGGTCAGAAGACTACAGAGTGAATATTGATTTATTATATTTTTGGGTGGTTCAATCGAAGTTTTTTGTGAAATCGATTGAGTGTTTAATTTTGGGTGGTATTGACATTTTAGTCAATTGTTGGTTATTTTTACGGGTAAAAATATATGATTTATTTGCCAAATTGAACAGTATAAAGTAGACCATTTTATTTTGTGTCCCCGCGGAAAATAATTCTCACATAAGCTCTGGCAGGTGTTTTCTTTTTCTTGTCAAGGGAAATTTTACATAAATAGTTCTTTTATTTGCCCGTTATCAAAATTATTGAGTTATGTTTTCAGTTATTTGAGTTCAGGGAAAACGCCGAATGCAAACAACTGACGCGAATATTTACATCACTTAAATCAGTGAATTTAAATTTTCTATTGTCTTAAGTTCGGGGAAAACACCGAATTTAAGCAATTGACGTATAAACCAATTACATAACAATAATTATTGTTCCCCGTTGTCCCGATTCAGGCACTAACCAAATCGGAACATCGGCCGCGATAAATGCGTTGAAAAGTTTATTTGTCCCTGAAAATACATGCCGAGCAAAACAAAATTCACGAATTTCAAGTTATAGTCATATTCAGGAGGAATAATTCATTCAGCGACTTGAGAAGGTGATTTGGGTAAATAAACGATTTTTGATTACATTATGGGGAAATAAGGGATTTCATAACACGAAAATACGGTGATGCTTTGTCGTCTGTATCCACGCCTAGTTGTTGATATTGTTTAAGCTCAGGAAATCGCCGAGCATAAACAATAGTAAAACAAAGAAAAAAATATAATTCTTGTGACCGAGAAAAGTCGTAGAAGGAAGGAACAGAGAAAAAAATATCACAGCCGGGATTATTACCAACGTGAAGCTTAGGTAATATACAAGTGACACGTAGTATTCAAATTTTGTGTTAGGGTTAACAAGGGGAAATCGGGATTTGCTTACAAACTTGAGAAATCACTTTCTGAGTCAGGCAGATAACCGTGTTCAGGAAGAAACAGTTTTTATTTGCTCTTAAGAGTAGTCCATTTTATTCCTTAAATTGTCGGAAAATTTACTGTTCATTTGGCCAGTTATATTTATCGTGAAGGTAAATATCATTTCGATACTATTTGATAAATAGGATTATATATATATATATATATATATATATATATATATATATATATATATATATTTATATCGGTATATGTATTACCCCCATTTAAATGTGCCAGACCGGTTTTCTTTTGAGCAAAAATATTTGTATTACGAAAATTGTTGTGCCAAATCTTATTGAATATACCAGTTAATTTGATACCTATTACACACTGTGTTTACATTGAAAAAAAAAACCTTTCTATTTCCTATAAAGTATTGAAGTTACGCAACAGACGTATTTAGTCAACTTGTAAAAAAAACAAACGAAGACATTTCTGTCTGTCTATCTCTTTGGGAGACATAAAAGCAATCGGCGTTCAGTATCCAAAATTTGTACTCAAAGCCTACAGTATTTTGTAAAGATTCAAAAAAGTGTCAATATACCAGACCCCTGGACGTTCCGTATCTCCATCTGTAGCTACCCTAGTGCGTGGAGAAAACCACTATAAAATCTGGCGCCCGAGATTTTAAATAGAGAAAGGAAAATGTTTCCTGCCTAAAATTCTAGCGTCATAAGTAACGTGATTTTCTAGGAGTTAAAGGGTTATAAAAACAAACCCTAGTAAAACACGTCACAATAACAAAAACCAGAAGGCACAAAAAGTCCAAGAGGCTGAGGTGCAGCTGGCGACGAGACCAGCATCCGAGGGAAAAAACCATTAATGTTCATGTTTTAGGAATGGATAAAATTCAGTTTGTAAAGTGTTACCACGACGACACTTTACGGACAAATCCGTAAGAGTGGCATTTTACGGATTTTTTTTTATTACCAAAGTTGCCGTTTTGGGGAGCGTATACAAAAAATATATTTTTTATAAGTAACACGAGCATTGATTTTTATCGTGGATTTTTCAATTCTCAGAAAAATCTTTCTATTCAATATTCAATTGAGAATGTTTTCCTTCTTCAACACGAGTAATTTCGAAGAAATTTAGATGTAGGTATATCCACCATATTTGGGTTATATGAAAAAATAATTACTAACGTTAGTTACACCAAATACTGAAACTCAGATGGCTAGTATCATTTTATCGCCCTTTAGCAATTTTTGTTTACCAAAGGTGGTGGTAATGTATTTTTTCGAATAATACACAACACTTCTAATCGAAAAAATATATGATTAATATGATTTGTTGCAGTAGGTGGCCGTGATGATTAGGCGGCCGTGCTGTTGACGCAATCAGCAAAAGGAGACAACTGTCAAACATTTCTTGTAAGCACTTGCGTCAAAAAATTTGAGAAAAATGGAATGCTTTGAAAAGTGTAATTCATATAAATGTTGCAAAGAGTTGAGCTACGTGCAAATATGCCATCCCAATTTAATATATTTAACGAATTTAATCAAAGATTGTGAGGGAGTGTCGAATGGCTTGTTTAGGAAAATTCTGCTGCAGATGTCAAGAAAGATATGGCTCTAGGCCTTGAATACATTTGAACAAAATTGTTTCAAAATGTTATGAATATGTGTTAAAATATAGACATAATTGATTCACCTTTAAGAAGGGAGGATGTGTTAAAAGAATTCAAGGAACAATTAAATCTTGTTATGTATGTAAATCCTTCGTTTCAAATATAATTTGATAATGCACAATTAAACAAATTGTGCTATTTGTGTTCTATGTTAAATTAAACTTTATAGGAAATAATAAATAAAAATGTTAATTCTTAGAAATCTTGTATTATTGACAAGTACATTATTTAGTGGTTGTACAGAAAATATATGAGATGGCAATGTGTAGATCATATATGTTTACCAAAAAATGTTCACTTAAATATCGCCTCGGGAAATGTTTCTGGTTGCCATGGTAACGAGTCAAAATAAAGGCACCTCATTGGTTTTAAAGCAGAGGTGTGAAGTTTTCAGTAGTAATACCACAAGTGATTAAATTTTCGCGATAAGGGAGGATGTGTTAAAAGAATTCAAGGAACAATTAAATCCTTCGTTCCGAATATAATTTGATAATGCACAATTAAACAAATTGTGCTATTTGTGTTCTATGTTAAATTAAACTTTATAGGGAATAATAAATAAAAATGCTAATTCTTAGAAATCTCGTATTATTGACAAGTACATTATTCAGTGGTTGTAAAGAAAATATATGAGATGGCAATGTGTAGATCATATATGTTTACCAAAAAATGATCACTTAAATATCGCCTCGGGAAATGTTTCTGGTTGCCATGGTAACGAGTCAAAATAAAGGCATCTCAGAGGTGTGAAATTTTCAGTAGTATTACCATAAGTGATTGAATTTTCGCGATAAGTCTGTCAATTTATTTCATAACGCAACTGAGTTGCTTGAAAACTCCACGAGTCAGCAGGACGAGTGGTGTTTTCTTCAAGCAACTCAATTGAGTTATGAAATAAAAGACAGACTTATGAGATGAATTCAATCACGAGTGGAATTTTATTAGACTATTTCACAAACAAAGTGAAAGGTAAAAAATCTGAAATTCGGCAGAATTAGAGGAAATTAGTAAAAAAGTTGAGAAGTTGATCAGAGAAATTAATAAAGTTCAATAAACAGGAAACATTGACATCGAACGAAATACATATTCAATTAAACCAGTAATAACATAACGTACTCAAATATTTCTCAATTATAATTATAAATGGTACAGTTATTATATACAATGCTTTGAGCTTGAAATGATATCTTTGGATGGGTCGAAATCCCTCCATATTCATTATAATATTTTTCTTGCAATAATTTCGCACTCGTATTCCAGATCGTCTTCACGACATATTCCTTGTAATCAGAACCATAAATTTTTTTCATGTTGAAGTCTCTTGACAGGCGTTGCTTCATCTAATAGGTATTTTCGTTCATCGCAAAATTTACTAAATTGCTTCCAAACGCACTCCTTCGATTTCTTCGAATTTTTCGGTACACTAACATACATTTTTTCTTTGATTAATTCGATGAAATTTATCCCAAATCTGCTCATTTTTGAATGCGTGCACAGCGTGATTATTTATATTTGAAGTTTTACTGTCTCATACACAAATCTGAAAACACAGAACTTAACAGGCCAATCAGAGTCAAGAGTCAAGTTTGGTGTTATAGTCAGTAGTAATACTATAATTATTTCTGAGTATCCGGACGATGATCTGGATCGTGAAATTTTGTTGGAAAATCGGGTTTACCGTACCCTCAGGGAACCCAATCATGACGACATTCGTCCAGCTACGTTGGATGAACTTAAGGCCCATATAAAGGGACTCAATACCAAAAAAGCGCCTGGTTACGACGGAATTACCAATCGACTGATTAAGTATTTCCCGTATAACCAGGTGCAGTCATTATTGAATATTATTAATAATTCACTGCGCCTTAAGAGATTCCCTCGGAGGTGGAAGCATGCCGTTGTGGTTATGATTCCGAAACAGGGACAAAACCCGACCTTCCCACAAAATTATCGACCAATCAGTCTGCTTTGCAGTTCGGCTAAGCTGGCTGGAAAAATCGTTCTAGAAAGGCTTGACGAAGAAGTGGAGGATAGAAATGTCCTACCCAACGAACAATTTGGTTTTAGACGTGCTCACTCCACTGAGCTACAGGTGATGAGGCTAGTGGAGGACACTATTTCATCCTTAAACTCAAATAACAGCGCTCACATTGTTTTACTTGATATAAGCAAAGCCTTTGACAGGGTTTGTCATGAAGGCCTTCTTGCTAAGCTAATAGATTTCCACCTGCCTCTGAGTTTGATCAAGTGGATCAAGTCGTTCCTCTTGGGCAGGACATTTCAAGTCAGGGTCGACAATTCTCTCTCGGATTCGAGAGAAATTGAGGCCGGCGTTCCTCAGGGGGCAGTACTGTCTCCTATATTATACGCCCTCTACACGTCAGATATTCCAAGAAGCGAACATGTGAAGGTCTCTCTGTTCGCCGATGATACGGCTTTGCTTTCCTCTGCAGCTGACCACCTGATGGGAGTCGTTTACTTGCAGAATGCATTAAACGAGCAGTGGTATCTGGAGTGGAAGATAAAGCTAAATCCTGAAAAAACACAAGCGATTTCGATGGGTCGCAAGAGAAGCAACCCGGAGAGGGGAGTGACTAGCTCTGGAAGGGAGATAGAATGGTCAGAGCAGGTCAAGTACCTGGGAGAAACTCTGGATCGCCGGCTCACCTGGAGACCACACGTCAATATTGTCAGAGACAAAATCGTCAAAAAGATCTGCGCATTATATCCCCTGATTAACAGAAAGAGCAAACTCTCTCTTAAAAACAAAGTCACGATTTACAAAATGATGTTCAGGCCTGTCATTTTGTATGCCTCAGCCGCCTGGGGCCAAATCTGCAGGTCTAGCATTGGCATCCTGGAACGGGCGCAAATGAGAGTCCTGCGGATGATAACGAACGCTCCGTGGTACGTGCGGAACGATCGGATCCTTGAAGACCTAAATCTGCCTTCTATCAGAAGTATCATTTGAGAACGCAATCAGAAAGTATTTGATTGTGCAATAGTTCACGAGAATCCGCTCGTGAGGGAAGCCACTGATTATAACATAGACGACCCCTCGCGTTTTTTAACGTCCCAGGCACTCTCTGGAGTGATGGGTTACCTACTAATCCATACAGGGTAGCGAAGCTGCATCCTCAATAGAAATTACCATTTTGCCAAACTTTTACGATCAGAATTCTCTCTCGGTCATTGTTCGAGATATACCATCATGGCAAGGACTAGAGACTAGAGACCATTCTCTAATTCTTGACCAACCAAATTCTAAATTCGTGAACGGCCGTGACCCACTTAAACCCACTAAAGAGTAAGAGCCTTAGGGCTACACTCGGCTTATTAACAGTGATAGGGGATCCAGATATAATTATTTCAAAATAATCGATAACTTGTTGCATAATTACAAAGAGTGTCAGTTTGACAGTTCAAATAATCCGACCGCGAAAATACTGCTGAAGCCAACCCGCCCTTGACGCTGAGGTATTTTTGCTGAAATCGTGCATGAGCCTCCTTCACGAACGCTCTGACAAAATATGGTGGTGGCAGGAACTTTAATATAAATATTACTGAGGTCAACCAGCCCCCGACGCTCGATAATTTTCATATCTCTTCGGAAAATTTCATTACTCTATCATGAACACTCTAACAAAATATGTTGGTGGCAGGATCTCCAATAAAAATATTGCTGCCGCTATAGCGCCCCCGACGCTCGGTGAATTTTTGCTGTCGATGGAATCCTGCATTAGCCCCCTTTATGAACGCTCAGACGAAATATGGTAGTTGGAGGAACTCTAATGAAACAAAATCTGAGGCCAACCCACCCTCGACTTCGATGGAATCCCCCATTATTCTACATCATGAATGCTCTGACGAAAATTACAATTATTATATACTACTTTTTTTTAACTGAGCTATTTTCTGCGCTGGAAACGTGGCTACTGCTCATTGAAGTGCTGGAAATACCGAAGGTGTTATTACTTGAACCTGTAGAGTTTTTAAAATTGGATCTCATCTTATTTATTATGTTTTGGTGATGTTGTTTATCTAACTGTAGGTAGGGTTTGATAGAATTGCTATTACCATGTCCTGTTATTTTAATAAGTTCTTGTTCCGATACACCTGCTTTTGCCAATTGTGAAACACAGTGGTCGGTGAGAATGATTTGAAATGTTTTGTTTGTCATATTTAAATTTGCCAATTCTGCAGACTTTTTGGTCCATTTACTAATTTCATGCACTCCAATTGGCATATTTTTGTACCAGCCAAGGGTTTTTTGTTTTTTCCGTTAGGATTTACTGTCAGAAATAACCTCTATTTTAATATTGATGTTTTCGCTTTTTTTATCATTTGTTTATCTAGAAGTCAATATGGTTGAGTACAAGCCATTTATTATTAGCACACAGTTTTGCACCTCCCTGTGTGGTTTTGGTAAAAATATTGAAATTTCAAACTGAAAACTTATTTCAGCCAATTAAATTAGTGTAAGTAGTTCCAGATACAAACATTTTTACCTCTTTATAATATGAGTATAGATTTTCATAATGATGATGATATGTCTATGATTATGTTGAAAGCCCATCCTCTCGATCTTTTCAATTTTTGGATTATGTTCATATGAATGTATTTGGTATATTCAAGTTTTCCTAATAAATATAATGTTCTTTATATTCATGGAGATTCAACTCGTGTAATGAAATGAGGTATTTTTCAACTGGTTACATGAAGTCAAAATGACTATAATTCATAATATATTTTTTACATTTTTCATTTCCTCAATTCCAAATGAGATGAGCTGGAATCCAAACCTACAAATACCAATTCATTGTTGTTTCTTGCGCGGAAACTAGTTCAGCAAGGTTTATCCAGTCATGTGAGACTCTTATATACAATTACTACTTTTTAATATCCCGAGCTGGAATGAAACTGACAGTCATACTCAACTTGCTTAGCCTTGTAATACCAGGATAAATACAGTCTACTGGTTATATTATTATAATAATAACAGTATCAAGCTGATTATCACTGTGGAGCGTTGCAAGTGGGTACTTTATGTCCAGGGGGTTAGATACTTAGAGAGCTGTTTTACTAATGTGATTGTAGATATCTTAGGGAAAGTGTTTTTATGAAACGAGACACAAAATCAATCATATATTCTTTATATTTTGGTTGAGTGTTCCATATCCTCATCGTTTGAGCAATGAAAGAGCATTTATTTGAACATTTTCGGGTTTTCTCTCTTGCTAAATATGAAAAATATCAGTCATTTCTTCAAGAAGAACAAATTAACATGAAAATATAATACTGCGGAATTGGCAAAGAAATTTAAATTGTCTACACCATGGAGCAAGTGCTCCATTTCCAATCAGAAATTAATGCCAAGCCCAAAAGTGCGTCCTTAATGAACATATGAAATGAGTATTGAATGAATGTGGTTTTTTGTGAAGGAACAACGTTTCTTGGCATGTTTTTTGGGTAACCTTCCACAGTCTGAAAATGAAAATATAATCAGGAAAATCTATACAAGTGTAGAAAGGGCAAACTAATTAGTTCACCACGATAAGTTATTGCGTTCACCAAATTATATTTCCTATAGAAAAATGATTCAATTAGTCAATAATTTGTCGTCTTCTGAATTTGCCTATCAAAAAAATTGTTGAATAATTCAAAAGATACTTCTCTATATAGTTTCTGATTGACGTTTCGGGGACTATGCCCCCGTTCTCAAAATCTTCTAAATCTCCTTTAATTGTTTTAATAATTTGGATTTTTTCTTGCAGAGTCTTTTTCGCTTTTTCAACTGATGTCAATTGAGATCTGCCAAAAAAGTTTGAGAGTGACGTATTGCTCATTTGATATATGCGGTGTTGTTCAGATCAGTTTATTAGCATTCTACCATATCTCACTTCCTCTCTGAGTAGAGGTAACCATGTATGATCCATTTCAACAGAATTTGTTGAAAAGCAGTTGTTATTGGAAAGAAGAATACAGGCCGTTCCTTTCAATTTTCTTCTCTCTTGATGGGGTTCTTTCATCAAGATTTTTGTCCTATTCCATTCAATCGTATGATCACCATTGGATGTGAGGATATGTTCTGCAATTTTTGATCGGTTATTTGTCGATGTAACTCTGATGTTCACTTTGGCGCACTTCCAATGGTCTTGACGTTTCACCTATATAACTATCACCACACGAACAAGGTATGTTGTAAACACAGTTTTTGGTACTTTCTTCTGCGTTTTTTGGTTTTGTTTGTGTTAGTATAGATCTCAGTGTGTTTGTTGTTCTAAATGATGTTCTCACATCATACCTATGTCCAATTCGTTTGATCTTTTCAGATAATCCGGGGACATAAGGTATTATGTATATTGTATAGATTTTCCTGATTATATTTTCATTTTCAGACTGTGGAAGGTTACCCAAAGAACATGTCAAGAAATATGAAATAAATTATATATGTATATATACAGGGTGACTCAAGGCATGCAAGCTCCAAAACTTTTTTCTATCCAAACTATCGACCAACTTTTTTTAACGATAGGTCCGACAATGAGGCAATTTCTAGAAATATTTTTATTTATATACAGGATGTCTCAATATAAGATACCCAACTAAGTGCTGTTTTTTTAAATGGACCCCCCCCCTCTTTTTGTTACATTTTTGGATTCGCCACCAAATGGTCGATATAACGCAACCAATCCAATCCAATATTACTCATTTTCATGATTTCAAAGGTGTCATTTCACGACTTTTTACATAATATATTTACAATATATACAAATTAACAGATAGCGGGTTGTTCGCGCAACCCGCAGTCCGGAGAGAAACAAACCGTCGTTTTCGACACACCAGACGACGCCCCCGCCCTAAGACGGGCTGCTTCCTTCGAACGAGCAAGGGATGTGCTCCTCCCAGCAGATCTTGACGCTGTTCTCTAAGCTTTCAGTAAGTTTGTGTTTGTTTGTGAAATTTGTTCGGTCCCCTACTTGCGTTCATATAAGTCCATCCAATATCAATTGCAGAAGCTGTTCCTATAGGGAGCAAATAAAAACTCACTTCGCTAACACGAGCGTATATGCGAAGAAACGGAACTAAAAATAATCTGTACTACTTGTATACAGTCTCCGTCGGCACAAAGAGCCCGCTGGTCAACGTGGACTTGGGTGACTGCTGTCTGTTCTACAACCGATTAGTCGGGGCCAATCAAGTCGGACATGAATGCTAGCAGGTGTGTCTATACGATGGGAGGTCATAAATCACGCGTTATATTTGTGTTTTAATAGCTCTGAAAGAATTAAAACCAGTAGCGTCTGTGGTCTTGGTGTGTGCCGATCGAAATACGTTTTAGGATATTGAAATATCTAAAATTGAAATAATCTAAATTTAGGATATTGAAATATCTAAATGAAGACGATTGCAGATACAAGCATTCGAAACGTCGTGAAAACCTTTTAAATACATTAAGACGATGGACGTCCGAAACAATAGTAACTAAATAAAATGAGTTATCTCCGCCACTGCTGCTCACAGGATTTCGCCGCAATGCTTCTGCAATTGATATTGGGAAAACTATACCAAAGTTTGAAGTTCGTTCGTTGTGTAAAGTGTTTTTTGTGTAATAGGTTCTGCGTAACTTTCCAGGAATATATAAAAATAAAAAACCTGGTGAAGGGTGTGAATGTTGTTACTTGTGTGACGTGTTTGAGTGTTTTGATTTGGGGTTGTTTGAGTGAAATTATTTGAGGTGATTTGAGTACGTTCTTGGGTTGTTCTTCTTGGGTTGTTTTGTTCAATGTTTTACATTTTTTCTTTAGTATCGAAAGTGTCATTTCTCGTTTTGTTATGACAAAATATAAAAGTCTCTCTATTTTTCGCATTTGAGCCATTCTATTTTTTTGGGTCGTTGGTTCATTGTCTAAACCTTTCAGGACAAAAGCATGCTTTTTTCCAGCTGAAAAAACCAACATTTCAACCTTTTATAAATTCCTCCATTTTTGTAAAGTCAACTAGATTCTCCGTATGTATAAGAGTGTTTTTCTGCGTATATCTAATAATATATACATTACTTTTACATAATTTACTGAATTCTCTATCTACATTCATATCTATGATTGGTTTACCTTCCAAGATAATCGGTGGAGGGTTGAACTGATTGGGTGTCATATTTCCTTTGTTTTCTGGTCCTAGGCTCGGGTCTTTTTCTCTTCTTTCTTCACCAGGTTTTTTTCTTTGAATCCTTTCTATTTGTAAATTTGTTATTCTCTGTAAGAGGGGTTTCTGCGTTTTCGTCTTCTGATGAGCTTGACATGGCGTATTACGTTGAATTATTGTTGGGAATAGGTAAGGTTTATCTTTATCTCTGATTGTTTTTGGAATTTCCGTTTTTTCTTTTTCTTTTGAGAGTTCGTCCACTGCTTTTTGAAATTCTTCGACTTTGTATATTTTATTTTGCTCGTCCTCGAAATCCGGATATGCTTGCCCTCTTCCTTTCTTGACTTTCCGTTAGATTCTTGCGATTTTCATCGTGCTTCCTTCGTATTTGTTCTAGATTTTTGACGAATATTTGGTTGAGCTCGGTATCGAGTGTTTCGAGTGGCTCAATGATCTCGTCATATTCATTTTGGCGTTTTTCATTACTTTCCAGGATATCAGTTGGATTACCTTATATTACATCTGTGATCCACTTAAGGTCTCACTTTTGATTGTCTGAAATAGATTAATTTTCCCATAATCATGTACATTGTATTCTTATTTTTAGTTTTTCCGTCCTGCATCTGTGTTGTGACGATTTATTCATTCAACAGGTTCTTGAATGCCTCGTTGGAGTACGTGTCTCCAATGAGTTCTTTAAAATGATCATTCTCGCAATTTTTCCCGATACTTCTGGAATTCTGGCACTTGCGGTCGTGTCAGTCCTTTTATTATTTTGGTCTCAGAGGTACATTTTCCCAAATGACGTGTTCGCATTTGGTAATGTATTTCTGAGATTCTTTATTTAACATGGCAAATTCTTTCGAGGTCGTCCATGTCGATTTTAAATTTTGTTTGTTTACTTAAATGTAGTTCTTCGAATGTACAGTTATATACAATATTATAATGCTTCTTGGATTTTAATCCGCGTGCTCTTAGATTGAGTTCTATGTGCTCTTGTTCTGGAAATTTTGTTCAGATTTCTGTCCTATATACTATGAACAAATCTAAAATTCCCTTCACGGCGGCGATGTATTATCGTAGATATATTATCGTTCGCTTCAGAAATCAGATTTGGAGAGTTTTTCATTCCACTCTATCTTTACGTGTCGACTCTCTACTCTCATTGGCCTGGGGAGCAAAAGTGAGTGGACTCAGGATTCCAGATATACACGTTTGAAATTAAAAAAAATCAGGCAGTGTTTAGCGTACTCACTTGAAAACTGAACACCACTAACTGCATTTTTCCGGCTTTTCTTATGCAATTCCACTTATATTATTATATAGTTTCGTAGTTCACATTGTTGGGGTTTCTGTTATGTACAATTTGTGTGAAATTCTTCTGGTTTTGGTGGTTTTTAGTCCGTTTTTCGGAGTCAAGTTTGGGTATTCTTGCCTGAAAACTTCGGTTTTCTTGTTTTTCTTTTAGTTTTCGGGTTCTTATGTTCTTGAATAGCTGGAATGACTTATGGTGGTCATTTATAATATATACAATCATATACGTCGAAAATATTGATATTTCAAACTTTTTCCGTATGCTTGAAGTGGGCACTGATCCGGCACCTGTCCTTCAATCATTGTTCATCCCCTTTGGTAATGAACTCAGGGGTGTTATATCTTGTATTATATACAGGTAAGGGATGCTTCTTCCTGTAGGAACTCCTATTTCTAGTTTGGGAGAAATAGTTTAGAGATTTTTGAGTATAACTTTCTCGTCCGCAATTGCCTTCGGAGCGAAAGTGAGTTTAGACTTCGCCCAACCATCCTGCTCGGCTGTTGTACGATCTCTATAACGCAACCGGTTTCTTAGACTCATCTACGATAGTTTTTGACTTACCGAGGTCAATTTATGTGTCAAAATATCGTTGTGCATAGACATAAATTCATAACTTCGGACCAGTTTTTTCGTCGACTCCTTAGACTTCAGCGTTATGTTGTGAAGTAAAGGCGAACTCAGAGTCAATGTTCTATCGCCCACTAAGATTTTTTTTAAATGACAAGTTACGAATGGCAATAAATCGACTTTTTTGGATATAGGGTGTGTGGGGTCTACTTCGTAAAGTTTGTGGAATTTGTTGAAAAATAGGAAATGTTGAATGTTTTTTCAAAAAAAAAAGAAATCGAATAGGCTGCTGTCGTAAAATTTGACACATCCGTGTACTTTCAATAATTGGACACTTCTAATTGTGAGTAATGAAATTCACTCGCGAAGAATTAGTGAATACGGTCTACTGTATTGGCGAATCTGACGAAAATCCTTTATTAGCAAGCAGAACCATCAAGAATATCCAGAAGCAAAAACTCCACGATTGTCTCCATTCCAAAAGTTGAAACTCACTGGTACTGTGTCTTATATCTGGAAGGAAATTGCTGGTGATCGGATCAATAAGAAAAATTAGTTGAAAGTTTTATTGATGATACAAGAAAATCCTCAAGTGAGCACCAGGAAAAGAAACCCAGGTGCGTTATAGATAGATAGATTATTTGACCAAGTTACAAGTTTTTGGCAAGTCATTCGAATTCTAAAAAAAGACATTTTCAAAAATATTCGAAAATTAAATATTAGAGGTAGTATAAACAACACAAAAAAAAATATATATATATATATATAATAATAATAAATATATATATATATATATATATATATATATATATATATATATATAGTGGTTGAATTTTCATAAAAAAGTTTCTTTCTCATATCAAATGATTATATACAAAGAAAACTCATGTTTTTCCTTTTTTAACAATGTATAGTTACCGTACTGAAATTGAATTTTTCTACATTAGTGCTACATGTTTGTGAAAAGCAATGCTTTCTTTTAACCTCAATTTTCGTAGGAAAAAAAAAATTTTTGTTCATTATTAATTGTACTGTAATATAATTGTAGAGTTCCTGAAGAAGAGCCATTAAAGACTCGAAAGCTTGAACAGAAACAAGAGTTCACATTACTTCAGCCTTATTGACTGCATACCCGAATATTACCCCGATTTTTCCTTAACTTAGACAGTCGTCTAACCTTCACAAATATATATATATATATATATATATATATATATATATATATATATATATATATATATATATTGTTATGATATTATGTCGTTATAAAATGATGGATATATAACAAATTTGTATAAAATGAATTTTATTATTGAATTTTGTTATTATTATTAATATATTTCTGCACCGCGTTGGGCGCCAATTATTATATAATGATGAATTGAAAAATGATTATTGATTTAATTTTGCCCTGTTCTGGAGATAAATTGATATATAAATTGATAAAGATAATTATTTTCGCCCTGTATAATATTGCAATGATGTAATAATAATTGCTAGCTAACGTAACTGTTCTCTCGTCACATTGCTGCCAATTGTTATCACTTTCCTTACCACAGCTAAACTCAGTTGGTACGCCCCTTGTCTCAGATAGCCGGTTCAGGCAATTGAGCCACTAGCCACTGCTTGATGTCAATTTTTATTCAGTGTTCATAAGTATGATTGCTGATATTGTGGAAAATAAGCAACAAAGTATCAAAAGCAATTATTTCCTTTATTCAGGAAACTTAAATTTACCTGGCCTACGATCGATAACTTATTCTAATGTCAACCTACAAATTTTCATGGATAATCATGAGAAAAGTTCATGGGTAAAATAGACACAACCTCACTTTTACCTTGAAAGTGAAATTTTCTTTAATAGTTCAAATTCAAATGAAATAAAGTTCTTCTGATGGGATATGAGTTATTAGTGAAATTGTTCAGTTCGTGATGTGCACTAGGAAAGTTTATACCTGTCGCTGGAACGGTCGCTGTTCAATATACACCCAGATTCGGATTCTCTTTCACTCCAATGATCTCAGGAACTCCAATACCAAAAAGAAGGAACCATACGTGTCCGAACGTGATTCGTTCATATGAACTGCTTGTTTCCTGATGCATAAGAATGACTGAATCGAGTGGTACGCCTCTTAAATCATAATAGCGTAGATAACTTTTCAATGAGAGCAGTGTGAGGGACTCAGCGGAAGGCTCTCGATAGATCACATAAAGTGATACCAACATCCATGCTTTTTTCAAAACCCTCAACTATATTGAAAACAATTTTGAAAACAGCCTGGGCTGTACTGCATTTACTTCTGAATCCAAACTGATTACAATTGAGAATTTGATTAGATTTCATGATTCTCACTTTCAATGTGATTTCTAAAACTTTGGAGACTATCGGAATGTTAGAAATTGGTCGATAGTTTGCAATCTGTGTTAAATCCCCTTTTATAAATATTGGTAATACTTCTGTTACCTTCAAGATATCAGGAAATTATCTCTTATAAATGCAGGAATTGAAGTAACTAAAGGATCAATTATCAAGTCTGGAATTTTTTTCAGAAGTTCACTATTATCCCATAAATATCAGTACATTTTGAATTCTTCAATATCCACAATTTAGGGGCGAATCCAAAAATGTAATAAAAATGGGGGGTTGCTATTTTAAAAAACAGTACTTAGTTTTGTGTCTTATTTCAGGACCTCCTGTATATTAATAGGAATATTTTTTGAATATGCCTCATTGTCGGACATATCGTACGAAATAAAAATCGAGTCGATATCTTGGATAGAAAACAAGTCATGGAGCTTGCACGCACCCCTGGTTCAGCCTGCATTCATTTATATAAAATTTACAAGACCACATTTTCGAACCGAATTTAATGCAAGTTGGCACAGAAAAGATGGAGCTTATTAGTTTCTAAGTAGCGAAAGGCTTCTATGCGCACTAGGCTAAGTGGGCTGTCTTACGATATGGAGAGAGACGATAATCTGCCTACAATCAATCACGTTGTACTAGCGTAAGTCTGCACGAGGAAGATGTTACATCAGGTTGTAGAAGTACAGTTGCTTAATTCTGCACGAAGGAGGAGTTACTGGTTAAAGTGAACGCTTTTTCTGACCGTTCTTTCACCAGTCAGAAACGGATCTTGGTTGAATTCGAAGGTAGGTGAAATCGCTAACCAATTCAAATTGGCGGCTACTAAGAGATTGAAAAAATCAAAAATATTCTTGTTCATACCAAGAGTGGCAAACTATACAGGTTGGCCAGACGAAAATTGAACAGAGCATTATAAAACTCCATCGTGATCATATTATCTACGTAGAGGAAAGTTTCACCTCTGATCCCTCGACATTATGGAATCACATGAACTTCAAACAAAGGAATGCCACCTCACCATCTAGGTTCAACTCCAACCAACAAACCCTATCTGAGTCGCAAGACATCTCTAATGCATTTGCCCAACTTTTTCAGCAATCTTATGCAACTCCAAAAGATATCGCTTTTTCTGACTCATTCAATGATCATCCTTCGTGTGTAATTAACGAAGTGACTGAAGAGCAGGTATCAATATCATTGAAAAAAATAAAACCCAAATTAACTAGTGGACCTGACAATATCCCCTCCTTTGTTTTACGAGATTGCGCAGCTGCCTTCGTGCACCCCCTTCGTACATTATTCATTTCATGTCTTTCAACTAATACATCTCCTACACTATGGAAAGAATCCAAAATCATACCGGTCTACTAGAAGGGGGCTAAATCAGACATTTGCAACTACCGCCCCATAGTAATTATAAATAATTTCTCGAAAACCTTTGAGATCCTACTTTATGATGACATTTATACGCATGTAAAGAATCAAATCACCCCTAGTCAACATGGGTTTTTCAAAGGAAGGTCAACGATAACAAATTCAATTTGTATGACGGAGCAATTATCTGATACTATCGATGGAAGCTCTCAATGTGATATAATTCATACGGATTTCTCGAAGGCCTATCGAAGCTTGATCATGGAATTCTTCTTCACGAACTGTCGAATCTTACATCTTCATTTCAATCCTACCTTCATAATCGTAAGCAGTATGTCATTTTCCATGGTCAAAGGTCTATTGAAGTCCTCCCCACGTCAGGTGTTTCCCAAGGGCCATAATTTTTCGTAATGTTTATTAATGACATTAATGACATTTTAATGACATATATATATATATATATATATATATATATATATATATATATATATCTATTTATCTAATTTGGGAAATATCCAACGAAAATTTTTGAAGTATCTTTGTTTCAAATTCGATGGCAACTACCCAGACGAAGGTTATCCACATGAACAACTAATTTCTAGATTTTCAGTCGATTCACTTGAATCTCGTCGAAATAGGTCACATGTTATATTCCTATTCAATCTCATTCACAACAATTTGTACTGCAGCTGCATTTTGGATATATCAAAGTTTCATATTCCTAGACTCACATCTCGGAGAAACTTTCTATCTATCTATACTTTCTATCTTCAACTTTGTCACACCAATGTTAAATCAAATGCACCTGTTTATAAGATGTGCACTTTCTCAATTGATTCTCACAATGACAATATTTGGCGAGCGTGACAGGACCCATGGAGAATTGAAGAAGAAAGATCGCAGTTGAGGAGGTTATTTTCAAAGGCTTATCGAGAGATAGATAACCCAAAGAATACAGAAACCGCCCAAGAAGTCTTATTAGATCGTTTCAAGCAGTTAGTAGATGAAAGAATCAGACGAAAATATTAAAAAGTTACTGTTGTCCCAAGAAATTGAAGGCGAAGGATTAGATCGAGAGTTTGATACAGTTGAATCATATCGAAAATAATTTATTTCATACCGATTCAAATATGAATCACAATTCATACCCTCCGCTTCCCTTCCATGATGCACAAATACGAGATAATGGGGTTACAGACTTAGCCAGATTGAAAACATTGTTAGCAGACAGATACGAAGAAAGTCCAAGCTGAAACTCAAGAAATTTGATGGCAATGCCAAGAACTGGATAGGTTGCTAGGGACAATTCTGAAAAATCCATAATGACGAAGAAATCGCAGATGATGATAAATGCCAATACCTACTTCAAGCGATGGAACCATGATCTGTTGCCCAAGAACTAGTTGAAAGCAGTCGACCATGAGAGATGAGTTTTTGATAGAAGTTTACGTGTTGAAACAAACGACACAAAAAACAGGTATGACATTGTTTTCTTCATTTGATAAGTTAGAAACTCAACTTCTTGCTTTGGAGAAACTCGAGATTAATATGTATCAATGATACCCTTCAGTCGAATCAGCACTACCCGAAAGACAAAAGACATCATAGTCTTAACAAACTAACGTTGTTTAGGAACAGTTCAGTATCTGAAGAGAATGATAATACTGAGGAAAGTAATTTTTAAACTGTTGATAACTTTTATTGGATTTCCTGAAAATGGAGGTCAAGAGTGAAGATAGGATACATCTTGTCCAAAAACCTTTTTTGCCAGAGAAGTAACCTAGGATGTTGTGAAATAACGTGACTTCCAGTAAGATCACAACTCTTGGAAGGTGAGCCAGAATCATATAGTGCCGCCAGTCTACACATAGCAGGAAGAACTAGTAAGAAAACTTTCCTCTGTTCATTTTGCAATGAATATCATGCTAGTCAAGATTGCATTGAAGCTAAGTTTATCGATGGATGAAAAACGGCATATATTGAAGAGGAATAACTCTTGTTATGCGTGTTTGAAACCAAATGTCATTTTATAAAAAGGTGTAGAAACAATGTCAAATGTATGATTTGCGGTAAAAAACACTAACCCATAATGTATCCTGAGTTGTCCACAAAAAAGAGGCTTCAACCAATTGTAATATTTCCGAAATCACACAAAAAGTTGAGAATGTGTTAATCAACAGTAATTCAATATTATGAAAGACTTTCAATGTTAGAATTATGATTGGCGATAGATGTAAAATTATTAGGGTGCTGCTAGATTTTGGATCACAGAGAACATACATTCTGTCAGAACTGAAAAAAAAAAAAAATTTAGGAAAACTGGTAAAAAAACTCTAATACACAGTGTATTTGAAGGACACAATTCAGCTCCACAAGTACATAACGTACGTTGAAAAACGAAACATAAAAAATTATATATCACATACAGTCAGAGTATTGGAACAGAATAAAATTTGTGGTCAGGTTCCTCGCTTACAAGATGTATCGTGTATAGATATTATTCCTGAGGAAAAATATACTCGTATCTGATATTGGGTCGAATCCACCTGTCATTTCAATATCATTGGGTGCGGATATATTGAGCACGATAGTCGCAGGTAATATTGAAAAATTGAGTAATGGCTTGGTTGTTATGGAAACATAGTTAGGATAGGCTATTATGGGTAAACAAAATACCTTTTTCAACCAAACATTACCGATTCATGGAATTTAAATGTCATAAGATTAAAAGATCCTGCCGACACAAAATCAAAAAAGCCATAGAAGCAGATGTTTTTAGAGAATTTAGAGAAAAAATAACTTGTAATTCTGAAGGTAGATATGAAGTTAATTTATTATAGGTTGGAGGTCATCCTAAACTATAGAATAATTAAGAAATAACGAAAAAAAAGTACTGCAAAGAAACTGAAGGATATGAACAAATTCAATGATTATGAGAAAGTTTTAAAGGAATGGCTAGATTCAGGTATCATTGAAGAGGTTTCGAAAAATGAGAAATAAACACTATTAACCTCACACCAAGTAATAAAGGGAGCAAGTACTACTACTAAGATTAGATCAGTTTTTGAAGCAAATGTCAAAGAAAAGGTAGACTTTTCACTAAATGATTGTTTGAACAAGGGCCCAAATATGATAGAGATGATCTCACAGTTGTTGATAAGATTCAGATTACAGATTATTTCAAAACAAATTGATAGAAATTATCTAACTTTTTTATGGTGAGAAAATCATGCTCAAAATGTGCAAAAAATATATAGACATTGTCGAGTCGTTTTAGGGGTAACATGCAGTCCCTTTCTATTAGCTGCGACCATACAGTATCATTTAGAAAAGGTATCATCAACCTTTCCAGACACTAAAGAAAAACTAAAGAAATCGTTTCATGTAGATAATTGCATAACGAGTGTTGATAATCAAATTAACTTGACACCTTCATTGACGTGGCAAAATTGTTGATGTCTTTAGCACAATTTGATTAACGAGGCTGAACCTATAATTCTGGGGAAACAAAAGATAATGAAATTTTAAATCATCCTGATGTTTCTTCAGAAGGTAATGCAATTCCCCTTTCGGGAATGATGTGGGATATAAGACAAGATATCATATATCTCAAAGTTGATTCAATAGATCTGTTAGATGAAAACCATAACACAAAAAGAGGATTATTATCCGTTGCTCAGAAAATATTTGATCCTATTGATTTCACAAGTCCGACAACATTGATACCCAAATTGTTGCTCCAAGTAACGTGGAAACTAAAAGTGAGTTGGGATCAAGAATTACCATGGGATTTGGTGAAAAGGTTCAATTCTTGGAAAAACAAGTGTACTGTTTGAAATTATGTGCCATTCCTCAAATTTTATGCCAATTCCCGAGACCTAGACTCCTCTCTGTTGAAGAAAATCATCATGTTCCCAGATAGCAGATAGCTAGGGAACTCGAGATTAGCCAGTCTTCAGTGATGAAAATTCTGAAAACCCATGAATTTCATCGTTATGAAATGACAATCCTTCAGGAACTCACCGAAGATGATCCGGATAGAAGAATCCAATTCTGCGAAGAAATGATCAATCGACTAGACAGAAATGTTGTAAACATAGAAAAGGTCCTGTTTTCTGACGAATCAACGTTTACGTTAAATGGTGAGATAAATCGTCAAAATTGTCGTTATTGGGCAGAAAACAACCCACACTGGATGAGGGATGGCCACATTCAATATACAGCAAAAGTTAATGTATGGGCAGGAATTGTTGGTAATCGAGTAATAGGACCAATTTTTTTCCAAAGGAATCTCAATGGAGATAGATATTCAGAATTCTTGCGGTAAGATCTAGTTCCGACTTTGGGTACTCTGTTTCCTGATCCGGATGAAGCCGATGTCCCGAATAGAAACATCTGGCCTCCCCATTTTAGAAGACCTGTCCGTGCGTATCTGAATGATGTATTTCCAGACAGATGGATTGGTAGAAGAGGAGCTGTTGAATGGCCTCCCAGGTCTCCGGATTTAACACCTATGACTATTTCATACGGGGGGTACTTGAAAAGCAACGTTTTTAACACCAAACCGGAAAACATTGAGCAGTTACAAGAACGAATACGACAGGAGTGTAGACTAATTTCCGCCCAAGAAATTAGAAATGTTCAAAACAAGTTTGAAGCCCGTTTAGGATATTGTTAGTTAGTTACTGGACAACATTTCGAGCATTTATTGAAGAAACATATTTGAGTTGATATCAGATAGATCAGGTGAATCTCATTTTCTAATTAGTTGATATTTGTTAAATATCTGTCAAACGACAAGGAATAAAAATTTGATATTTGGTACGCATGTGTAACTTACTATACCCTTCAAAAATAGTCATAAAAAATTCGGATTGCCATTTAAAAAAACAGTCGACGATGTCATATCTCAAATTTGAGACACGCTGTATAACATTTTCTTACAAAAAAACGAGTGCAATTCAAAATAAAATCGACCTGTCCGGGCATATTTCTAACAAAACAACTGTCTTTGAGTTACTGAATTTATTCCAAGTTAGAAACTCGTACTGTATATATATATATATATATATATATATATATATATATATATAATATATATATATATATATATATATATTATTAATTTTCTATTTATCCATTTCTATGGTTTATGTTCGTTATTTTGTTGATGTGTTAATTGTTAATGCAACCAATTGAAGGAGGTTATGTAATGAATAGTCAAATATTGGTTGTCCTCTATTCGTAAGAAAGTAGCAATTTACCCAATTGTTTCATAACTATCTATTCATGCTAATTTTTTCAAAGAACAACTGTCAACAAAGAGTAAGAGTCTTCGAATCAAAAACGAATCTCGAATTGCCTCGATATCTTTATTTCGAAATAACATAATATCACTATTAAGTGAGTTTATATTATCATACTCGATTTTTTCCATATGAAATCCAACGTATCAAAAAAAAATTTTTGAGTTTTTTATAGATTTCAATTTCCTTTTTGAACCTAGCAATGATACTGAGATAACAAACAATAAGAAATCATCTTGTATAGTCTCAGTTTGAATCGACAACTATATGAAGAGTTATTTGCTTGATATCCATAGGCGTCGCATTGAGGTTGCGATGGAATATAGAGAAAGTTATAGTCTTCACATAATGTGAACTCATCAATTCACAACTGAAATCTTCTTATTCATTCAGATATTTGGGAGTCTAAACTTGCAGTCGATGAGGAAACTTTGGATTGGAAATTCCATAATGAGACTTGATTAGATAGTATTTGAAAGTCGGTGGCAACCAACAGTTATTCTGTTCAAACACTCAAAAATGTGAATTTGAATTATATGAATCATCAATCGAGTGATCGAATCAAAGTCTCCATTTCTGGAATAAATGTAAGCAATACTCGATAAATATTCATACTTATGAAACAAATTATTTGGAACTGATAAGATTTTGTAATATTGGCGTGAGGTGAGTTGTGGTTTTCCGAAATTCCATCATGAAGGTCGTGAAGGAGCAAAATACCTCCTCAAATATCCATTCTTTCAATGTATCAGTTATATTTTCATTCGTTGGTTTTTGTCCTCAGACAGTGAAAAAACCATAAATAATAAAAGTGCAATACATCCCTAAATAAAAACACTGTAAGCCTGGATGGATTCATTTCAAGATACTTTGGTGTTATGTTAATTTTTTCAAAATCAGAAAATGTTCTAGAAAATTGAAATTCTGAAGGTTAGTTATTCAGGTTCTGGAATTTGGTGGGATAGGTTTTTTGAAACCCACCTTCAGTTAGTTTTTGTTTTCTGGAAAATACCTTCACATTTTATTTTTACAGATATAACTTTGGTTACTTGATTTTATATCAGTCCCTGAGAGATGGAAATAATCAAATTGTAATATTTCCTTCAGCAAGAGCCTAAATGAAAAATAAATCATTGCCGAAAATAATTTTGTTTTACGAAATGTTTAAAACAAGTCGATTCCATTTTGCTTTGCCACTTTACAACAACTGAGTTTTTTGTGAAGATTCTCAAAAACTAGCTCAACAATTGATATAATTCCAATATTTTCCAAATTAATGAACGTCTGGTAAACTGAAGTATGGAGAGGAGATTATCAGTGTCTGAGAAGGAATGAAATGGGACATTTGAAACTTTATTGGTAGACGGATGGAAGATTCCTTTGAAAGTAGTCCATTCTCTTCAACACTTTTTTTTTCCAATACTCTACAGGGGTAAAAATGGTAATATATCTCAAATTATAAGCACTATATATCTTGAATTCTATATAGGATCGGATGAGGCTTATTTTTTGTGGGGAAAAACATTCTTTAAAGAATTTCTCGGTAAGTTACTGCGTACCCTGAATTATTACATATTTCTAGTATGAGTAATGATTTCAGATCCAAACCCCTTTGCGACTTCACTTTCCCGAAATCATGTAGAGATCAGAACGTAATACCCAAAGCCTTCCGTTCAAAACATCACGATACATCATCATCAACCCAGCGCATACTCAAAAAGTCAAGTCAATCTCTGATTCGTAAAACCATCCACGATGAACTCTCACTAGCGAACATACAACCAGTAAGCTGGCACTGTTTCTCTAGAATATCTCAAGAAAAAGCAGATCACGTCAGCACTCAGAAAACAGAAATTCAGAAAAAGAAACTTTCATCCCTGTTACAAGCCACCGCCTTACCGACTTCCATACATAATCTTCCAGTCCTAGTGCCCAATGACACCATCCATAATCTATTATCCAAAGCATTCAATTCTGTATCATTCCCAGTACTGTCCCAATAGAACCCATTGTCACTAGAGTAAAAAGTGCCATAGCCAAGTTCCCTGAAACATCGCGGAAGAAAGTAGACAAGACATTGCTACCACCAGGAGAGCGTAATTCCCAACATCCAAATCACACCTACTGAAAGACAATAAAGAATGCCATAGTGTCGAAATGATGATATCACTATTAGACTCCCTCAATTATGAGATCAACGAACGTGACCCC
Source organism: Gonioctena quinquepunctata (assembly GCA_018342105.1). Taxonomy (NCBI): domain Eukaryota; kingdom Metazoa; phylum Arthropoda; class Insecta; order Coleoptera; family Chrysomelidae; genus Gonioctena; species Gonioctena quinquepunctata. Next base: position 306,703 of record JAFIRS010000068.1, read on the forward strand.
ACAACCTATCTCGAGAAGAAGACCAAAACACTTATTAATAATTTCAAACTATCGGCAGATACAGAAAATCCACCATTCCTAGGGAAAAATCATCACGCACAAGTTTTTCTTCGTGGGACATTTCTGATCTATTTTATTAAATACCATAGTCAAAATACATGTAATCTTTAGAATTTCTCGCCTCACAACAAGTTTGACTTGTATGTATAGACACTATTGATATTCGTTACATATACGTATATAGGTAAAAGTATATTACACAAAGAGTGACCCGAGAAGAATTGAAGATGGCGTACCCTCAGCGAACTCTATTGGACCCTCTTCTTTCCTATGAAGCGGAAACTTGGCCTGAGTTGAAACACAAAGTTGAAAATGATTTCATGATTCGTAAAGCTGTTCGACAGCAAACAATCAAATGTGGAAAAAACAAAACTAAATTCAAAGGAGAATTGAAAAAATATATTGTGGAAAACGATAGAAAATTAATAAACGATTTTACGGAAATGAAATCATAAAGGAGCAAAATAAAATAAATGCATAGTTACACCTTAATAACACTTACTCTAACCAAAGTCTTTTAATGATATCCACACTTGTTTGTGATGATATCATACTCGTGTTCTGTTTGTTGTATTCCATAAATACACTTTGTTATTCTTTATGATGATATTCTTGTTACCTCTTAACTCATCATTCTATTCCAAGTTATAATATACATATATATATATTTATATATAATAATTTTATGATACGTTATTTTGTTTGTAAATATCGAAACAAGTGAAAGATCACTTATCGGTTACTACTTTGTTCAACCTTAATCATTGTAATTCGATTATTATTTTATATTTATACTGAATAAAGTTTCTTAGTAAAATTACTGTATTCTTGTATAATAATTAAATGAATAAACTACTATTATTATTAGCACATACTTACTTTTCCACGGCACATATTACCAAGGAGAGGTGCACCAATGGGATCTTTCCTTTCTCCAGTTCTTTTAAACCTTTACAAACCAAAGCCATAGTCATTTGATCACAAGCCCCCTTGTTGGTTCAGATACGTTGGCGACATATTCGTTATATGGCCCCATGGCTCCGAAACCTACATGGATTCCTAGATCAAGAACCTTGTAGTAATTTATCACCTACAATTCCACTTGAAATTCACCAGCAAACTGTTTTCAAGGACCATAAAATATCAAGAAAGAATTTTGAATAACATTTTCACTAATTATAAACTCAAATATGGATAGGGAGTAAACAATTCACTCCTTCCATCTATTTTTTTATCAGTATGTGGAAAATGAACTTTAACACATTTTATCGATTATCTATCGTGAAATGGAATCCATATTTATATTAGAAATCAATAATTTCCACAAAACAACCACATCTTAATGAGTACTCGAAAAAAATACGTAAATATGTGAAAATACTTCACCATTCAAATCAGCTTTGAAGTGATTCACCAAAAAAGTTTATAGAATACACATAATTCCATTTGATTTTCCCCAGCAAATTAAATCTTCTGGGGGTTCTGTTTGTTTGAAATTATTGACAGAACTATCACATACATTTTGTCGCAACAACAACCACTAGTAGGAGTAACTTCATCCATATTCATCTTCCTCTACTGCAATTTCAGCAAAATATCTTGGTATCTCCAATTTCGACTTATGAAATTACTTCCATATTTTACCCCATATTGGGAAATCGTACATAAATATTACTAGACCATGCAATAGGGCAAAAAATTGCTGATTCTGTGATGAAACTAGTACCAGGAAACCGACTGTGCCATCATACGAAGGACGATCCGTAGTTATATCCTGTTATATTTTTTACTCGCAACTATCATTACTCAATTCGTTATAAACATTTAAGAGCAGAAAATCGTATTTTTTTCGTTAAAAACTAACGATCCGCCATTACCTGCATCATTTATACATGAAGTAGGTACATACCAATCACTACTGTCACTGAGAGCCTGCAGTATAACTTGAAAAATGGTGGTATTATGAATTTTTTTTGAAACGCAGATTTTTTTCGGTTTTTCTTCGGTACTAATGATCTGATCCAGTCGTGCCACGGCTCAATTTTTTGCATTTTTATTTTTCACAATTCGTCCTCGGAAGCATCGATATTGCTTCATTTGTTTTCATTTTACAAGTAAAAAACAAAAAACACGATTTTTTGCTCTTAAATGTTTATAACATTTCGAGCAATGATAGTTGCGTGTAGGAAACATAACAGGATATAACTATGGACCATATTCCGTATGATGGCACAGTCGGTTTCCTGGTACTATTTTTGTCACTAAAAAATCTCTAATGATTGGGCTACGTTAAATTCACCTTCGCCAATTTGGGCACCAAAATGACGTAAATTCTACAAAAATGTTTGTTGGGGGTAAAATGAACCTTTCATTGATAATTAACATTAACTAAATTTTAAAATCATATCAAAAATGAAATATTTCAGAAAATGAATTTAATAGACGCCACTGTTCATAATATCTTCGGATTGAAGTCACTGGACCCGATATCGAGACGGGAAAGTTGACTTAATGCCTGCGGGCATTTTACCTACCTACTTAACTTAAAGACACCGAAGAAATACCAGATTTCAAAGTTATTGCAGACGTACAAATTATTACACTCCCTTTACACAACTTGTAATATATTTAGAATAATGTTATTGCTTGTTACTCGTATGTGATTCTTCTTAAGGAGCAATAGATTCCATTGTACACCAGAGGAATTAGGTAGAAACCGTGAATTGATATTTTTCCATGCCAAATAATACCAAATAGTGGGAAACCAACAAAACATATTTCAATGAAATATTTTTTTAACATTCAGTATACTACATTATTCGGAATCAAGTATTCATCAGCCGACTCAATTATTTATACGTGGTGTACCAAACACTTCAATTTAATCAATTATGGGCTAGATGTGAAGGGAATAAAAAAACTCCAGATGTCGATTCAAAAAATATAAAAAACTTGAGAGCTGTCAAGGGACACCCGGATGGAACGAAGTTCCTTTCGATTAATTAGTGAAGGAATTGTAATATTTTTTTTTTAAGTTATAATAATATTCTATATATATATATATATATATATAAATGCACTCTGTCTGTCTATTCTTTCGTACACGTCATAGACGGACTTGAAATCAAATATCAGAGTGTAAATATATTATATATAATATACTACTTGGACTTCGTATACACATCAATCAGATTATGTGAACATCACTATATACAATTACAAAACATAGACTTGATTTGTAACTCAAAATAAGTTTCTTTTAAATTCTATTAAGCATCTCGTACACTTGTTAAACATTCCTGTAATGGAGATTATAACGTAAGAGACTTGTTAGACTAAAGTAAAGAGAGGTTATAATGCGTACTTGCTAAAAATACATAAGCATTTATTATTGTCTGTATAAAATCTCTACTCACCTAACTCCATCAGCAATATTCGGAACTTGTGCAGAAACACTGTCAGGATTCATTATTGTTATTATTTTTTATTATTTATTATGTACAAAAAACCTGTATACACTCAACAAAAATAATCGTCGCGACACCACACTGTTCAATGAGAAATAGAAAGACGAAACGAATATAACTGGCTTACTTTCTATGAGAGAGAGAGACAGACAGAGAAACACGCGCACGCCGCACGGCTTATAACCATAGCGAAAGTCTCGTTACAACTTTTGGTCTTAATTTATTCCGTCTAGCCCCCGTTCGCAACGCGCGATAAGGAACTACGTTCCAATATCAGAGTATAATTCAAGAATATTCTTATAATTACGGAATCAGTCACATAATTTTTTAAATATCCTTATTCCACACATTCTCAGAATATTATGCCTGGTATACTTCTATATAAAACGAGTCAAAAAGTATAAATTCTCTTCAGGTGAAATGGACATGCTGCCAACTCAATACTCACCCTCCTGAAGAATCAAATTAATACTTAAATTTTGTGAAACACATATTTATGTAGAAAAACATTGACTTCGGTAGTTCTACATTCTAAAATTCAGATCTCATGTTCCTCATCACTCATATACAATTACAACAGAATAAGACTTTCTGATTTCCTGTGAATGAAAATAAGGTTCCTTTCACTTCTCCAAGAGCTCTCAGACATTCGTCATAGAATGTTCTATAGTATTCATTTTTCCTGTGATCCTCCAATTTCTGTAAGAGTATCCTGATTGAACTATAACGATGTAATATTATTTCTAAATTTACAGTTATATTCTAATATTATGACATTGTGAAAAAAATGTTTTGATATTGCTCGAGTTATAAAACATGTCTCCATTTTTCTTTTCATATCAACAATTCTCTATTATCTAAGAAGTCACTAGCTGATTCAGAATCAGGAATTTTGGTAACGACAACTTTCACTCACACACATTCACTCACATATGTATCATGGACAATCATTGGGAGAATAACAAAAAAAAATATTAACTTTCCAGAAAAAACGCCTCCATACACAGAACAAAAAAGTGACCTGATTGTAATGAAAAAAAGGATTACGACAATGTATTTGGACATTATTTTTCAACCGATGCCCTATGTGATCACTATAATGTTCAGTTGTGTGATGAACAGGTGTTTATATGTTCACTCTAAGGACATTGCTTACGGACCACGATCATTGATACAATCCCCTTGAACATCGACTGTCATCCTGGCATCAATGTATTTTGTACATTAACTAATCAATTTTATTTCTCAACTAATTATCAAGACGTGTATTTTATTACGAAAGTTTTTTGTTTGATCCTAATTGGTACAATGTTGTAGAATTATTTCAACGATAAGGACATTTTTCATGGCCTAAATGATTTTTCTGTCACCTAGAGTTCATTGTTCAATCACAAGAGTATTACCGTTAATGTTTTTTCGTGCATTGATAATAAGAGTACATATTTTGATCACCATTCAATGTTTGAAGAGCATTATCGTAATGCTCGAGAACATTCATTACTGGCTCCATAACATTATCCTAAGTGCCTTAAAATACAGGGTGTTTCATAACTAGGGTGTAAAACAAACTGAGGATTCCTCTTGGAAAATGGTCTTTCCCAATCAAGCTAAAAGATGAAAAGTTTGTTTTATTTTGCAGCTTCTTGTGAGCTTCCATTGAAATGCAATAGAGAACAATGTTATTATATTTAGAGAGTACCATTTCAAGAATGAAGTAACATGTCAGTTGCATAGTGGCATCCAAGGGTACTTATTCTTAAGGACACTGGAAAAATCAACAAAATCATAATTCAAAATTATTCTTCAGTCTTTCAGAAAAATAGCGATTTATGACAAATACGAAACAAAAACCTAGTGACAGAAGCATCCATTTGATAATTTCAACCGGAAAATGTGAATAATATCGCATTAAAGCACCCAATATACAAAAATATTGTAGTGAGTTCCCAGTTTCGCACCCCAGCTATGAAATATATTTTTAGTCAAGAAAATTTTGGTTCCTAGAATTCGAAGAATTATATTTTATATCAAAGGAAATCTGCTTATTTCAACTAGATCAATTATACCTTCGCTTATCAAGAATATAATTTTATTTTGTAAAAAAAATTATATTTTTCTATAAAACATTTTGTTTCATATAGTTAATATAACTTTATTCAGGAATACTTTGAGTTTTCTACAGATATGTGTATTTTTGAGTAAGAGTTGTTTGATTTTATTTTGTAGAAATGTTTTTCTATAGAGGACCAAAACATAATACTTTCCTCTGAAAAATTCAAATTATAAAGATATTTTGTTTTAAAATAGGTATATACTGCCAAATTTATATTTGATATCATCAAAGTAAGTGTGGATTTCTTCTAATTTTCTTATTCTTCTCCATTGGCGAAATAAAAAGCTGAGGCGACGACTTCTTGTATTGCAGGAAGTTCATCCGGTCCTTCGCTTCTTGGACGGTTTTGCTTATATACAAAAATCGTAGGGTGAGTACTACAAGTGGGTAACTGCAAATAAGTGATTCCGGGACAAACGCAAAATTGATGGTTTCCTAACATTTTCAGGGCCGGATTAAAAGGTGTGGAGGCCCTGGGGCAACAAAGGAGTGGAGGCCCCTAATTATTTTTCAAACAATTTTTAATTTTTTTTTATTTATTGCGGAACAAATCAAATTTATTTTGACACGAGCATATGTAGGTATAATAAAATACAAGAAATAAATTGAATTACAGCGTAAACGAATGGATTCTTGCGAGCTATTTTCGACGGAAAGTCATTGATGATTTCGGTCAAATCCAGCATCCGGAGAAAATCATTCTCAATGCTAAGAAGCGATAACTTTGATAGGCGGCTTTGTCTCATCGTAATTCGCCTATTTTTTACATTTTTCATTTTGGAAAATGAGCGCTTTCCAGTGCAATTCGACACCATCAAAACCAAGTACCTTCTCAGTTGTAATATCACAAGAGAGTGAAAATAATTCGACATATTTTCGAAAACTTGTTGCCAGGCAATAGACAATGGAGACCAACTAGCTCGAGTGGCTATTGCAAAATGCCAACAAGTTTGAGAAATAAATCTAGATAATTATTTTCTACTATATCGAACTCTCGTGTGGTATTCTTCAGATTATTTTTTGATGTTACGATCATAAACACATTTCCTCGCAAAATTATATAATGTACTAAACCGGTTTTGATTCATTTCTCACTTTTCATGAGAATTGATGACAGACGTCAAATTAAAAATATAGGTTATCCGACAATAAAAACAAAATACCTCAAATTATTCCCGCGACAGTTTTCTAGGTAGAATATTCCCACTATTGATTGGCCAAAACGTATTTGAATTATTTCAATTGAACGTTTCCATTGGTTTCTAGCAATGTCAAAAAATAATCACCGTTATTTCAATGTTTGGAAATGTAGCTCTGAAATTTTGATTTTCAAGAATTTGATAGTAGAACAGCTCAGATTGGTCTTTTTGATAGTCCTTTTTCAGAAGAATTTACATTTGTTGCGGAATGTCATCCTTTCAGATTTCGGGGATTTCTCTGTTACAAGCGCGCCACTCAGCGGACACTTGTCAACGCCAATAAATAGGAAAAACAGGTATAGACGGGCAAAGTGTTTGTAGAATCGGCAGAAAAATAGTCAACAGAATTTGCAACTTTTGTTCTATTATGGAATGCGCACAGGGCTCTTATAAATAATTTGATGCAATCATATTCATAAATTGAAATATTATTTTCTTTTGCTTATGATTATTGAATTCCATTGTGAATCTAGATCGCTTGTGTCATTCGAAGAATACATTAGACAAAAAATCCTCCATTTAATGAAAAAAAAAAATTTTTTTTGAAATTTAATTGTTCTTGTTTTTACAGCTAACTTCGATACGATATAATATTTTGTATAATAGTATGATGTTTTACTTGGTGATTGTTTCTCGCATATACACATGATTCATCAGATCGAAGATTAATATCAACCATGGATTTTTACAAGAATACGAAACACGCTTTTGAATGTTTAAAACGAAAAATTAGAGGACAAAGTGGGAGAACTGCTCTTTCGTTGTCAGATTTCTTATATATAATTTTGCATATCCTTCGGTATTCGTTAGGAAATTCTACCTAAAAATTTCTATTGTGGGGGCCCCTATCTTGTGGAGGCCCCGGGGCTGCAGCCCCGTTTGCCCCCCTCTCAATCTGGCTCTGAACGTTTTTATTTCTTGTGATGCATTTGTATTATTATATTTGAAATATTTAACATTGTGTAAATTTTTTCAAATAGAAATCATACAAATTCATCACAAGAAATAAAAATTTTAGAACATCTTTTTGTAGTACTCATCCCACGAAATGATAACTGCGAATCACGTATGGTGAACTTGGTCGTTTGAGATTTTCCACGTATGTTTTTTTCCATAACTTTATTAGGCACGAAAAACCCGTGAAGGGCCCACAGAATCTCGTCCATCTGAAAAACAAGTACAATGTGCATGTAGAGACTACTACTTTTTCTATCTGGTTTTTCGAAGATGAAAAAATACAGAAATATATTATCACTTTGATTTAATTTGACCACTATAAACTTGACAAATGAAGGCCAGGGGGCTGCCGTACTCAAAACTCTTCGGACTCAATATGGCTCGAGTATTGTAGAGTTCTCTCAACCTCTCCCATTTATGACACAAAAATATGGAAAAATTATTTTTTTCAGAAATAACAGTAATTCTTTGAATTATGTCTCTGCAAGCATCAGATGACGATAAAAATTGTGTTTGTTTGTTTGTTAAAAGTTACATCGAAATATAAATCAATACAAAGTCAACACTGCTACAAAAAATAGGGGCAAACATTAAATATAAAAGATTCACGAACAAATAGAAAGCTACTGGTGTTTATGAAATGAAAATTAAATTAAAAATTGCTGCAAATACCTGCCACTTTATTGTTACTTGGGATGAAGTAGTTATTAGATTTATCGGAAAAATGTTGAAAAACCACATAAATTTTCAGTATTTAGTATACGTTTATAGTCCATCCAATATCAATTGCAGAAGCTGTTTCTATAGGGAGCGAATAAAAACTCACTTCGCTAACACGAGCATATATGCAAAGAAACTGAACGAAAAATAATCTGTACTACTCGTAAACATTTTCCGTCCGCATACGGTAGATCAAAAGAGCCGCAGTCAACGTGGACCTGAGGAACAGCTGTCGCTTTTCTTGTATAGGCGTGTCTATACTGTAAGGTCATAAATCACGCGTTATAATTGTGTTTTAATAGCTCTGAAAGATTAAAAACCAGTAGCGTCTGTGGTCTTGGTGTGTGCCGATCGAAATACGTTTTAGGATATTCTAGTAACCTACATCAAACACTAAAAGAAATAATTTTTCTTTCTTAATGTATTTGTATAAATAAAAGCTTATCTTTGATTTTTTTTCATTTTTCATTATTTATGAAGTATTTTTGAAATCTTAAAATATCTAAATAAAATTAGTTATCTCCGCCACTGCTGCTCACAGGATTTCACCGCAAGACTTTTTTATGCTTCTGCAATTGATATTGGAAAAACTTTACCTACTTGAAAGTTGAAATTGTAGAATTGTCATTGCTATTAAAATGATATCTTACCAGCAGACACAAATATCCACATGTGACACTAAACCAAAACTTCTACTTCTATAACCTATATCAATTCCCGTGAAACGATGATTATCGATGTATTCGCGACTTCGAGTACCCAAATCAGAGTTGGACAGTTCACAGACCACATATCCCATAGACGGTTCACAACAATGCTAACTAATGAAGATTAAAACAAGCGCCATCTGAAAATTCGTATCGGTACTATCGTGACGTGAGAAATTTAAACCTTGAATATGGGCGGGAAATTTAAATTTTGAATTTAGGTGGGAAATTTAATTCATTAAATTTTTTGGAAAGTTTCAGCGTGTTGTTTAGAACCTGAAACAACACTTGATGAGGTCAAGACTACAAAGTTCTCGAAATTTCAAGTGTTGTGTGAAGTTTAAATAACACACATGAAATTCCAAAAAAAATTATAAGTTTAGGATCAGATTCTCAACTACTGTTGTCATTGTATGACAAAAGGGCTTACAAAACCAAAACAATTTCATTACAGTTCTTTTATTCAGGATATTTCAAACTAAACAGCTTGTGTAATTACATGTTGAGGTTTTTTAACAGTATTTTTCTCAATTCTGTTCAAACGAATTTTATTTGCATGTACTTTAATTCCATTCGAACCTGTATACAATTTTGATTTGCCCTGTACAATTTGGTTTACACGTTTGCACCAGTTATGTATGATCGTTTTGACAGTCAATTTTCTGATTAATTTAATGATACTAATTTTATGTTCATCTTTGTCGCAAGATAAGAATTCGAAACTAACCTTGCTACTTATTGTACCCTCAATTTCATGGACTAAATATTTAGAATATGATTGTTTGTTCAAACACAGGTTTATTATTTGGAAAATGTCATAAAAAGAAGTAAGGAATGATGATGTAGGGTAACACAATCTTCTAGTGAAAGATCCACCATATTCTCGTAACGAAATTAACAAATTTTGGTGTGAATCATAATTCTTCGAAAACATACAATTTCTACAAACAGGTTACAATTTTTTTAATTTTTTTCAGTATATAACCAGCTACATAATTTGTGGCCAATGCATGTAACTTACGTGAAGAAGTTTGTTCATCAGATTCAGCTAATTTTGCACAATCCTCAATATTACATATCAAGTTTTTTTTACTTTTGAAATTCTCTCAGCTGACACTGAATAAGCATAGATGCCATATTATTCAATTTAGCAATATTTTCTTCAAAGTGGTGTGTATCTCTAAATTGTTCAGCTTTGGATAATCTACGCCTGAATGATTTTTTCTTGTTTATTTCCATGGTATATTTTTTGCGCATTGCTTCGTAAATTTTTTTTGTGTTATTGTACGCTTTGCAATCCCAGTTTGTTTCATTAACTGATATGGTGTCAATAGGGCACTGCCTGCATTACCTAAAAAAATATATATTTAAAATTCTGAATTTATATTTTCAATGAATATATCATTTTTATAACTAGTTCAAGATTAAATAATATAATTACAGATTATACCAACTTTCGCCAGAATTAAATGATTTTACTGTACCTTCAATCCTATTAAAAGAGTTATTCTGTTCTGGAATCTCAATAACTATATCAGGTTCGTACAGTTGAGTAGAACTACTTGAAGACTTTTTTGCTTGAAATTACTTGTATCGATTTGGTGGATGTTGATGGAGTATCACACAATATCATTTGAGAATTAATACCTAAAATAATCTGATTCATTTAAGTTTCATGAATAAGTTTTTTACTCACCAGGAAGATTTAATGTTGGAACAGCATTTGCAAATAACTTCTGAGACCAACTAGATACATATTTTGCCTCAAAATGTTGGTGACACAGCCTTTTACAATCGAATTTTTTGGATTCATTTCCATCAGTTCGAAGTTATTAATTGCGCGTATCCATTTGTTGAACCTATCTCTATCCTCATTTGGATTAGGGAATGTATGTCTTATTTTAGATATGCTTTGGCAATGAGGCACGCAACATTTATTGTGGTAAACCATCGTAAAAACAAATAATCACTACAATACAGAGTTATGAATTAGGAAGTGGAAATTTTGGGAATCACAGCAATTTTCACTATCTATTGTCAAAAATATGAAATTTGACATATGACCTACAACATAGAACACAGACTACATCCCTTGTGGTCCGTTGCATTGAACGCAGAACAAATAGAACCTCTCAAGATTCGTATCGCTACTAAAAAAACGGTTCAAGGTGAGGTAACCTACGTGATGTGTCTAGGAGAATGTGGTCTGTGGGACAGTTCCGAGTTCCGAGATCCGTTCATAGAGCTCATCCAGTATTGAAACGACCACTTTGGCCTTCCCCTTCCTAACAACCAATTTTTCTCGAAGATTCCCGAACCATTGTCTAAATGTGGCTATTGATAGAAATTCTATAGGCGTACCAAATTATTTGGTATAGGCGATTCACGAGACGTAGAGAACTTACACTCCTATAACTTTCCTTACACTCCTATTTCTTTTTCCGCTACTGAATAGTACTTACCACTAGACATTTTGGCAAGGTAACGAGTAAAATTGCAAAGTTGAATAAATAACTACTCCATTTAATAATCAAACAAACCTAACCTTTCAAATGCATGCATGCCAAGACACTGATGAAGATTTGCCGTAGCACAGCAAATCGTGTCCACTCGTGTTTTCCCCCTCTCTACCTACCAAACGGTTGTTTCAATACTGGACGAGCTCTACTGCGATCCTGAACATGTTTATTAGATTGGAGGAAAATTCGTTGATTGGTTCAATCGTCGTTTGGGTTGGGGGAGGTGGAATTGAATCTCAGCATTCACACAAAGCACTCGTACATTGGCAACAAGACCAAGCACATTGGGTGATGTTGAGAATAATTGATCGATGAATTGAGTACCAATATCAATGAACGGATATATTGGCTAATGTTTCCAAGCATTGTTAAAATGATGCACTGTACTGAGGCCATCTCCATTGTTACAAGGAAGTGTGATGATTAATTGTACATATAAATGTTCGTTTGCGCACTCATTTGTTTCCTTGTTTAGCCAAATTTTCATGTGGAAATGATTGCAACATAACATTAATCATGAAATTACGTTATTGTAATGGACAGGGTAACCTTATTGTAATGATTTCGTTGAATATTTATCACAGAAATGGACTGATTTTCATTATGTTTGGTCATTGCCTCAAGGAAAAATACGTTGGTGCAATGATTTTGCAGTCAATAATTAGTGGTCATTAATATCAGGTCCAATATTTCTTTCTGAGTAGATTTAGGATATAATTAACGAAGAATATTTACAGGGTGTTTCATAATTGAATGCTGATCCTGAAGGGCGATAATCCTTGGATGATTTTAAGAAAAATTCTTCATATGAACATAGGTCCGCAAACGCTTTATTTCTGAGATACAAGATGTTGAAATTAAACAAAAAAATCAGTTTTTCCAATATCTCTAAAACCGCTTTGGCTTTTTTGTTCAACTTTTGGTACATGCAAAGAACGCATAAAAATACATTTTGTCCATGATAAGGGATTTCTTAATTTTTATCGGTGGCGTCCCTGTCAACATGCCCTGCCATATTTTTGATACTGTCTTTTTTCCAAATGAATATGATTTTTGTAATTGTCCTCTATCTTCTCATAAAAATGGTCTCCTGCCTTTTTTTCGTCCGGCGAAAGATTTTTGAGTTACAAAATAAAATGCATTCGTTTGCTTGTCCCTATGCGAAATCAGCCGTTGAAAAGTAGTAGGATTATCTCGTGGGCTAGAAACATCTAGTATGCTAAGAATACATTTCGTTGTTTTCAACATAAACAATTTTGACACTTCTTTAGCTAGATAAGTGATATTATTTACGTTATACAAACTTGTTTATTAAAAAAAACCTGGTAAATTTTACAAATACTGAATTGGCAGACATGCATTTCTTGTATGGGCTTGCTGACGGGAACTCATATGAAGCCAGGCGACTGTATCAAGAGCGCTTCCCAAATAGAATGGTTCCTGATGCTCGAACGATTTCAAGCACCCACAGAAGGTTATGTGAAACAGGATGTTTTGAGGCAAATCATCACTTGAAAGGAGCACATCGGACTGCAAGAACTCCTCCAGCAATTGAGGTAGCTGTTTCAAATTCAGTTGACGAAAATCCTGAACTAAGTACGAGGCAACTTGCCAATAATTTGAATATCGCCCATATTCTAGTATGGAGGATTCTTCATGATTATTTATCATATCCCTATCACATTCAACAGGTTCAGGCTCTCCTGCTTCGAGATTTTCCATTACGAGTGAATTTCTGCCAATGGTTTTCCAAAAAGGTACCGAAAATCGTTTATTTGACAGGTAAATTTTATTCACGGACAAAGCTAGTTTTACTGAAAACCCGATCAGAAATTTTCATTATAATCATTTTTGGACCGAGGAAAATCCGCATGCAATCGTGGAATCTCATCACCAGGAGCAATTCTCATTAAATGTCTGCGGGGGGTTACCCAATTTGGGGACTTTTTTGCCACGGTTAAAAAAGGGACATAATTGTCGCCGTTTTTTTTGAAGATAATTTGCCAATTCTGTTGGAAGATTTCCCCCCTTTTTTATGCGAAATCGCATGTAGTTTATAAGATGGGGCACCTGCTCATTTGAGTGCGGGGGCACGGTTTTCCCAAAATTTTTTCATAATCGCGGAAAAAGGTCGGGGAAACAGAGTCATGAAACCCCCAGACCTAAACAGTTTAAAATAAATTATATCAACATTCCTGCCATTTTTGGTGATAGTGCAACTTTTTTATATAAATTTGAACCCGCCCCGTAAGCTCCTTTCAATACGTTGAAAAAATTCTATTCGGGCTGACACTGTTGGGATACTTTTCCCCGATACAAAGTCAGGGATCTAGTATTATTTCTCAAATATAAATAAATAATTAAATACACATATAGATAAACCATTTCCGTCCTTAGACTCCATAGTTTTTGGTTTGATTTTACATAATTCATTTGGTTTTTCATCAATTTAATTTGATATTTATTTTCTTTCATTACAATTGTCTACAAATATTGAGGTATAAAAAGGTTTCCTGGGGTTTTCTATGTCTTTTATAACCCAGCTTTATTTCAGTTTGATTTTTATTTCTGAAATTATATTCCACCCCAAATAATTTTGAAAAAAAAGGAAAGAAAATCATACCTTATTCTGAATCTGAGGATTTAATTTCATAATTAGAAATTTAGGTGATGATTTCGAAGATTCAACCCTGAATTTTTTTTCAGGAAATATAGCTTATTCCCGAACCTCTACATCTTCTTACATATTGAAATATTTTTTCCAAATTTTTATGTTTTTAGACAAATCACAAAGGCATTTTTTATCATTTCCGAATTTTGTTTGTAACCTTGATGATGGTCTTTATGAACAGAAACAAAAACAACAGGAAAAACAAAGAATAATTCATAACAAAAATTAGCACCGTTTTTGAAAAATTAAGGCCCTTGAAAATGCGTGTATTGAAAATCAAAATATACCAAAATCAAAAAACAGGGAAACAGAAGAAAAGTTCCCCAAATACATTATCATATTACAAAAAAATGGAGGCCTAGAACAAAGAAAAAAAAAAACGTTTCGGTTTTACCTCAAATATTTTGAAAACAGTTTGTGATGAAGATACCATTGTAATATCCCCGGGAAATACGAAACTTTTGTCTAATTTAACCAACTTTGTATCATTCACCGTTTTCGAGTTATTGGGTAATTATAAAAAAAATACAATGTATATTTCTTTTCTCAAATAATTGAAAACAAATTAAAAAATTGTTTTTTGGTTTTGGGCTAATGCCTTCATAATGAGATATATTGTAAAAGGCAAGCTTTTGTTGCAAGCGTTTTTTTGGGAAATTAATTGTTAAATTAAATTTCATAAATGTTATAATTTGTGATTTTTTAGATTTTAGTTCAACGTTTTGTCTCTGCGGGGCCCCCTCAAATGTTATGCTTTTTTTCATTAAGACATTTAGCAGCTTAAAACATTCCTGTATTCCCATACATTAAATTGGGGATGTCTGACGTTTCTGTGTTTGACAATTTAAAACAATTTATTCTAATGATTTAACTGACATTGTACCACCTCTCAAGTCACATCAAAGCTACATCCTTTCGCCGGGAAGATAAAAAATTTGCCAGAATACCTATATCTTTGTTAATGTTAATAATATTGCCTTATGAAAAAATGTATTAAAAATAACTATTAAGGGGCTTGTCCCCCCAATAAATTCATGAAATTAGTTGAATATACTTGATAACAATTTAACAACCATAGAATACGTATGAATTTAAATTGGGGGTTTCATCCTAATTCAATAATTTTATCCCCAAATTGATATTTGATTTTTCATGCGTGTATGGGAGCAATGGCTCAATGGGTGATGATCGTAAAACACAATATTTCACAAATTGTTAGAACTCTGTGATGGCCATTCTTGTCAATTTTAGACAGGCCTACATCCTTCATAATTCTCAGAAAGAATACTTTATCACCCCAAAAAAAGGAAATCTAAAAATAAGATTTTGAGTCAATTGGGATTTGCAAATTTGGGAAAAAAATCTCTGAGAAATCTATGAAGAATACAGATTTCTTTGAAGAATTGAACACTCACAGAATTTGTTGTATTTTTAAATTTTTAGTTGATTTATAATTGCTAAATTGAGAATCCTATTCAGATTATGACCCATTGGAAATCCGAGGCCCTTGTTATATAAAACCAAAAATAAAGTTAAGGGTATCAATTATTTAGATTTCATTGATCCAACACTGATTTGAACAGAAACGTCGAGAAATAACCAAAATGTAATACATAGGTGAATGCTGGAATGAAGAGTTTATTTAAAATTGAAAAATGTAGGTCTGCCGAAATGCAGGTCATTCATGAAATTCAATCAAAATATTTTCCGCCCAATAACTTAAATAAAGGCGCTAAAATTAGTTACTTTTTTTTCAAAAATTTTGAAAACGGTCCTTTATTCTACATTCCCAAACATTGTTCATAATCTTCCGAAATCTTTTAACTTTTGTTTAATTCAACTGAAATTGTATATCTTATCTTTAGTAACATGAATTTCTGTGCCCTTAAAAGCCCCCTTTTTTATCGCAAGTTCTTAAAAACATTTTCATTTTACAAAACAGTCCCATTTCTATATTTTCGTTATTTCTGCTATTATTTGAACGGAAAATGAGGATTTCTTTTGAAGTGTTTTTTCATATACCCAACTGTGTCTTATTTCAAGTCCATATCAAATATTTTTTTACTTCTTTATTTTATTTAGAAAAAATTAAAATTACTACCACCCATTGAATAAAACTATGAAATTATTCTCTAATGATTTTGGGTTGCTTTTTTATTCCAGATTCTGCTAGCTTGCCATGAGGCTGGCAGAACCCCTACAAAATTTATAATTTACGAAAAATGCTTGACATTACTTAACCCTAATTAAAAGAAACAATTTATGCATTACATTTAAAAAAAATCTATTATCTGGCAGGAAAATTAAAAATAAAAAAACCTTTGGCTTTTCTAACAAAGTATTCCCACAATTCCTATAAATGATGTCAGTGCCATTTTTTTAAAAACCAGTCAAAAAGAATGATTTTACAATTTATTGCTGACAAATGGTTGATGTTCTGACTTTGTTCTTATGAATCAACTCCCATATAGATTGTTCTTTCTGTCACAATTGTTAGCGCTTCACTCACAGTCAAATGAAGAACATTGAGTAATGCGAGTTAAAAGAAGACAAAACATACAAAAAAATTAAAAATTATGAATTTTTTAGGGACATGGATAAAATTTGCGTTCTGTGATCAATGCAGCATTGAGAACAAATATCTTTTGCTAATATTACATTTACGCTAGGGTAAATTTCATCTGAGATTTCTTTGGAATGCATCCTTCTGAGGAGCCGCTTTTAGAAATGTGATTACTTTTGCAATCTTATATCAGAGATTTTATATATGTACAGTTAATATCAATTTGAGCATTCTGAATTCCTTTCATTCAAATAATCCAGCAAGGTAGTTTCAAAATGCAATTTACCTGTCGAAATTGCACCATGTATGCAACATAAAATGATAATTTTAAAATTACACTTGTCATTAATGTTCCTAAATGTCAAAAACACTGACTTTGTTCAGAGTATCAAGCAAGTGAAAATTTACAGAAATGTTTTGGGTTGCTATAGTAAAAACTGCATTTGAAATTTTAACTAAAACCCTGGTGATATACCTGTACTATACAATAGAATTATACCGACCTTCAGATTTTCAGTATGGATTCAACATGGTGATACAACACGAGAAGCAATAAATTGCATATCACTGAGCTTGATTCACAAAAGTTTACGCAAAAAGCGCTGGTGCTGGAGCTACTAGCAGCGATTTGCCTATAAAGGCGGACACGAAATAATACTGTCAGCATTCGATAATTTCAAAGAAGTATGCCAAGAGAGGTATCGATTCCAAACGCTCATGGAATACTTCCTCAATTTCGAAGTCTTCCACAATAGAATTCTATGGTAAGTAGAAAAACCGGTGCTCCAAGAGAGTTGTGGGGTCTGTTTCGATAATCATTTGCATTTCAGGTCAGCTTGTATGCAATTTGTAAATATAATGTGCACTCGTGGAAGATATGAACTTCAGGGTCCATCTGCAATACGAATTCACCCTTTGGGCTGGATAGTTATTTAGAAAAGTTGAGATTCAACCGAAAGTGAGAGTTGCACGCCCAGATATCTGCTTATTTGGATAATGTCTTCGACGCTAGGCTTTGATGGAAGATATGAAACCAAAACGCCAATGCTTGGAGAAAGTAACTGAACCGAAGATGAGGTTTCGCAGGTATGATTTATTAATATACGCTTATGACTTTGAAAGAACTATCAATCAAAAAGCAGAGTTGTCCATGCTCTTTGAAGACCTCGAATCTATTAAAAACAATTATAATGGCCTAAATTACCCCAAGGATCTAAGTTTATTTGCATCTTCATTTTTGGCTTAATTTAAGATTTTTTTGGCAAACATATTCAGTCTGTTTTAACTTCAAAGAAGCTTACTATGGAAGCTAGTTATAAGTATTTTTTAAAGATTCCTGAATAAAAATTCTGTTTTTATAGTAACAGTCCTAAGATAAGGTATTCTTGGCTTTCTAATGTTTACTCAATTGGTATTTTATTCTCGTTGTTACCACAGTCCAAAAAAATTAAGCCCGAAATTTAGAACTTTTCTCACAAAATCTAAACCTTCTGTGATTTCGATCACAAAACCCGTCAACCATTTGAGTTATTGGATTTTGACAAGAAAAAATACCAATTTCTAAAGCCAGCATTGACTTGAATGTGCATGTTGAGTCAAGGCATGCATATGCACATTCAAATCTGGAAGTGTAATTTGCAATGACTCGCGCATGTTTAACTTCTCGTGAGTCACAGCTAATGCACATGACCTGAGGACAAAATGGAATGGTCTAACGGAAGACTGCTAGCAATTAATTGATTTGCACGAACAACATTCCGCTTTCACTTTCAATTGCTTTGATACTCTAAATACATCCTCTAAGCTAGTCTGAGACTCCAGTTGCTGAAGAGCAAAGTGTTATTACTAGACATTCTTGAACCGAACAGCATGCCTGAGTTTGGTGTCTTTTTACTATTTTTGGTTCAATGCTATCAATTAAATATTCGAAATCCTCTGACAATTCCCTAACAAAGTTTTGAAACGGAATGCAACTATCGTAAAGTTTATAGCCCCCAAACATCTTTGGGTTCTATATATTTCGGATCCAGAATTGCTCTAGTTTTTCATTTTCTTTTTCAATAAATTTGAAATCACTTTTATAAGCAAGCACCAACAATAACTTCTGCCATTACTTGAACAATACTAATGACCGGAAAGGACTAAAAACAATCCACATGGATGGGAAATATATTTGAACAAATGTACCAGCATACACACGCATATATATATGCATGCTACTCGACTCAACGCATGACACATTCAAGTCAGTACCCCGCTTAATAAATAGATTCGACCATTAATCACAAAACTCAATCAATTAGATGAGCTGAATGGGTCAAATTTCAATTGCAACATTTATAACAAAACATACTTGTGAAAATAAAAATATGGACAAACTTTCAAACTATAGGTTGGTAGATTGTATTGGTATTAATTTCTATAATCATAAAAAAAACATTTCAACTACTTATAACAATTTCAGAAAATATAATTGGGTTCATAGATAAATTAATTCCTCTTTGATGAAACATGTAATTGGTCATGTCTTGCAGAGCTCGGGTTAATTGTATCACAAATTTTCGTCAAATGATACTTTTAGTAAAGTAACAATTGTCATATATTGTTAGAATACCCTGAAATACGGAAATAAATTTAATACAATTAAATGAAATAACCCACATCACAGGATACACACACTGTAGGAAATATTTATCAGTGAGTTCTGACCACATCACATGTTGAAAATGTTATCAAATGTGACATCATGCACATACATGTTTCAGCGACTCCATGTGGACTAAAATACAAATTTTAATAATCACAAGAAACATTTCTGTTTATAGAGCGATTTTTAAATAAATATACATAACAATTGAAAAAGAAGATAATAACTTAAATAATATTATAAAAATGAAAGTAGAGCAATAAAATCTGAATATGGACAAACTTTCAAACTATAGGTTGGTAGATTGTATTGGTATTAATTTCTATAATCATAAAAAACATTTCAACTACTTCATAACAATTTCAGAAAATATAATTGGGTTCATAGATAAATTAATTCCTCTTTGATGAAACATGTAATTGGTCATGTCTTGCAGAGCTCAAGTTAATTGTATCACAAATTTTCGTCAAATGATACTTTTAGTAAAGTAACAATTGTCATATATTGTTAGAATACCCTGAAATACGGGAAATAAATTTAATACAATTAAATTGAAATAACCCACATCACAGGATACACACACTGCTAGGAAATATTTATCAGTGAGTTCTGTGACCACATCACATGTTGAAAATGTTATCGAAATTGTGACATCATGCACATACATGTTTCAGCGCACTCCATGTGGATTAAAAATACAAATTTTTTAATAATCACAAGAAACATTTCTGTTTATAGAGCGATTTTAAATAAATATACATAACAATTGAAAAAGAAGATAATAACTTAAATAATATTATAAAAATGAAAGTAGAGGCAATAAAATCTGAATGATGGATGATAGAAGGGTGATTCTTATCAAGTATATTTTTTAGGGTATTCTTGAAATTGGATTGGGTCTTTGTTTCTTTTGAGTTGGTGTTTGTTTTACAGGGTGTAAACTAACTTGTTCTTGTTGATTGACGTATTTACAAATCCATTTTATAACAAATTATAATTATTGTTAAAAATTAAAAATAAACAAACCTATACTGGCAATTGCCGGTTGCAATAAACATTTAAAGATGTGAAATTTTAAACTGATTGTTTAAGAAATCTAGAAAAAGAGCCTTAGAATCCTCATTAGCATCCGAAGCAGGCTACCGGTGATCCGTATTGAAACTTACTATTACGTCATTTTTACAATAAAGAAAACAAACTTAAGTCAGAACTAGTCAGCATACTTTGAAGTACTTATCAGATCACAATTATAAAAACTTGAGAAGTTATAATTAAGTATGATGATCAAAAACCGTAATTATTTATCATCAAAATCCAGGCACAAATAACGATTATAGAAATATCCTAATGTCGAAAAGAAAAACATTCTCAATTGAATATTGAATAGAAAGATTTTTCTGTGAATTGAAAAATATTTCTATTCAATTCAGAATGTCTCCCTTTTCAACATGAATATCCCACAAGAGGTTATCTTGAACGATGGAAGATAGTGACTAAAGTTTATCTTTCAGTCGCATATGATTCCACATCTGATTTTATGAACATCCTGTTCATATTTTCAAACAAATCAATCCTAATATCCATGTCAAAATAAAGCAAACAAAAGACACTCACTTCACTAAATGATTTTCACTAAACTGGGTTAATAAAACCATGACGACACGTGTTTCGCTTCAGGTGGAGATAATACTAACTCAATAATCATGATGTATCTGTTAAATAACCAAGGCAGGTAGGTATAGTAATCTAATTAAGATTATTAAGGATAATCCAATAGGTAATTGCTAGAATGGGTACTAAGTAGAGGGGGATTATAGCACTTACCTGCTTAATCTTCAGTAAAACAAATTTAAAAGAGGAGAATTATTAAAGTTGGTAATTTAGCAAATATTGTGACTCTTTTCATTTATTTATCTCCAAACTTTCTAGATGGTCGAGCTTACCGCCTTTCTTTTCTATATGTAATATTTCGAAATCGTTAACAAAACAATGTCTTTCAGTCAAGAGGTAAGTAGCAAACGAATATATTGACGAATCAGTTCCTATGTTCTGATAATCGCTTTTTATATGTTCTGCCTCTTTGGCCTATGTAAAAACTTGCATGAGAGCCACTAGTTAATTTATTTACTCCAGATTTCTCAGTTTTATCTGTATTGTTCTTACTAAATTAACCTGAATTATTATCTGTTTTGTATGCGATATTGATGTTGTATTCACGTAAAGAATACAAAACACGTGTCGTGTTTTAAACCCATTTAAGTGAAAATCATTTTGTGAAGTGAGTGTCTTTTGTTTGCTTCAATATGGATCAAGTATCAACGCATCAATTCTAAATTAAAAAAAAAACGTCAAAATTGAAAAATGTCAGTTTGCTGAAGTTTGTTCCAACTACCAAACACCGAACTGTTCCGTGCGATTTTAAAACTTTCCAGTTTTTTATTCTTTATTTGGAAGAATTGAATTAATAAAGAGATATTTTCACTTATAATATCCCTAGCAGCAGAATTATTACCGATAATTTTTTTCAAGGTCACGAATGTTTTTGTTGATAGAAAATTATCCTGAGTCGAAGACGATCAACAAAAACATGAGTGAAACCGAGAAAAAAATTATCGGGAATTAATTCTGCTGCGTAGGAGATTCGGTAAGAAAATTTCATAAATTGGAGTTGCTTTTAATATGATGAGAAGATGAACCCTACGACCTATTCTGCGTACATGTAACATTTTTTATGGGTAAAATTTGACACTTAGGTATACTACTACGACTCAATTTTTAATTCAAATGTCAAGTCATTTCGGGGACAGGTGAGACAGACCAGCAAGTAACAATAAGTTTTTTAGTCGTACCCGTGATATTTATTGTTTTGATTTTTTATTCTGAGTGACTTTTGTCAATAGATATAAGGCGCTTCATTTTTGACAGAATAATTATCACTTATTAATTCCATTAAGTTAATAGGAACTAACAAGATTATCGCGATAATCTCCCGTTGCTATAAGCAACGTAAACAAAAAAGAGCCTTCTAATTGGTTGAAAATAAATTTATGAAATTTTCCAATATATTTCTCAAATAGTATAATGAACAGGGCGGGGGAAGATTTGTAATGTTTGCTGAGGTTGGGGGGAAACTGCTTGGCACCAGAGCCTTTGGCATTTGAAGTCTATCGGCTCCGGTAGTGTCGAGCACTGCTCCAACTAAAACCCCCTTTTGACCTTTTTTGTACAGACGGCAACTGGTGACTATAGTGTGTTTGAGCACGACCTAAAATAATAGATCGATATATGTGTCCCGTGTAAGCAGTTAATATTGGTCAAGAAAACACAGCTGTCTGAGTTAAATACAAAATGAATTAGCTAAAGATGTATCATTGTATGTTATGATAATAGAAAAATATTGGACAAAGGTAGTTTAATGAGCGATAAACACATGATGTCGTGTGTATGTGTGTGTGGTGTTTTCAATAGCTGGAGATAGCGCTGAAAAATGATATTCGTTCGTCCACTGAAAGTATTTGAGAGGGCCGCGAATGTGGATTAGTGTTCGGGGTGTAAAATGTAACAACAACAGCATATTCTCAATTTAGGCAAAATCAAACTTGTTCATATGATTGATGCATTCAATTCAATTTATTCTCATAATAATTTCATTTCAAGTACATGTGTATTCATCATTAAATTAATAGTAAATCATATTTATATTATGTACTATTTGCAGTGATATTTGACAATTGTTTGGTTACTGAGTGCCCTACAAAACATCGTCACACTAGACTTGAAGCCTGTCTTGTGACACCCAAAGCTTAAAGTCTTCTATTTTGATGAGGCAATTGATAGTTGTATACAATTATTAATTCATCATGAAGGAAGGAAGGTTGGACGAAATTCCTGGAGCTGGTTGATCCTACATCTCTTACATAAAAATATTTAATTGTGATTATTAGAAAAAAAATTCAGGGTAACTTAATATATATTTCTTTGATTCCTTTTTGAAGATTTTAAAATTCGTTGTTTCATTATGAGCTAAATTGAGGAAGAGCTGCTATTCTATCAGGTTTATGTCAAATCACTGCAGTTCCAGCATACTGTTGACATTGTACCATGCCTTCTTCCATGCACACAGATATGTTATTCTCAACTGGGGAATGAGTGCTTCTGTCCAAAGGGTATTTATCCTCCGAAAGTATGCTGTTAGAATAATTGCTAACCTAGAATACCGAGATGCTTTCAAATAGCTCAAAATTCTTACAGTTGCCTGCACCTATATACTAGAGGCTAGTGCATATGTATAGAAACAAATCTATTTTTCAGTCTAATCGTTCATCACACAACCACAACACTCGATCTAGGGATCTGGTCTTTCCAAGTGCTCATGAACTTCTAGAGTACAATAGGTATAAGTTCTACAACATCCTTCCAATAGCTATTGAAAATTCCTCAAACATTCATGTCTTCAAAAGTCAGCTGAAAAAAAATATTTACAAAGGGTCTGTTATACCATTCAAGAATTCACTGATCAA
This sequence comes from Gonioctena quinquepunctata, assembly GCA_018342105.1. Classification (NCBI taxonomy): domain Eukaryota; kingdom Metazoa; phylum Arthropoda; class Insecta; order Coleoptera; family Chrysomelidae; genus Gonioctena; species Gonioctena quinquepunctata. Next base: position 330,846 of record JAFIRS010000068.1, read on the forward strand.
TTAACTTGAGGTCATCAGCCTTAACATATCTAGAATTGTTACTAGTTTTTACAGTTCTACATGCCCAATTTTGATTTATCATGGATTCTGGCGTTTGAATATTTTGGTTGTTGACAAATTGTGTTTAGTCTATAACTTGAACCTTTATACAATCGTTTTCTTTTTTTTACATTTATATTTTCGATCTTTCTTCTCAACATGAACTTGACTTTGAGCTTTTCTTTGTTTACTGTGCATTGAAATATTATTCTTTTTTTCTGTACTTTCTAACTAAACAAATAAAAATATTATTATTATGGATTGAGAAATAAACAATAACACCCAGAAACCGAGCTGTCCGGACATTGACAATATCAAACTTGTGGTAATCCAGTTCGGTTTTCTCTGTATAGCAGGCAAATTCGGCATTGATTGGAGGTCCAACCTTCCATGCCTCTCTGTCTGATTGTAGGTGATGGTTCCATGTCAACATAAGGTCACTAGTCAGTTCCCCCTTTTTTGTATATGATACTATGGTAGTTTGATGAGGGTTCACAGTTAGTTTCTCCTCTGACACAGGAGGAACGGTCTTTCTAGAGCAGTAGTGATTAGTTTTGTGAATGCATTATATTACTCCCTCAATGTCGACGAATGTCTTTGTTTTCTAGAGATTTCGTTAGTAGCCTGTTCAGGTCATCTAGTGCCAAGCCTATTGACTTTCCTGGCTGATACACATATTGGCGTTCGTTGAGAGGATTTGTTTGTAATACCTTTTCTCTTATGTATCTGCCTATTTTTAGCGTTAGGCTGATTGGACAGTTTGACTTGGGTGTCATGTCATTTATCCTTCCGACTTTGGGTATGCATATTGATTGATATCTTCCTTTTTGCCATTCATTATGGGCCATAGGTGTGGAATTACTATTTTATGCCCCCCATCTTCCCCAGGAGATTTATATGGTTGGAATTTAATTAGAGCCCGCCTAATTCTGTTTGGCCTCAATATTTCTGTGGCTAGCCCTCCAATCCAAGGTTTTTGGCCTTTTTAGTTTACCTTGCAAGGCTGTTCATTATTATCGGCTCATTTAGGATTGTTGCTGCTGGAAAGTGTGTCTTTATGAGCATTGATAGACTTTCCTTAAATGTTGTGAAGGTGTCGTCGTCCTTCAGGAAACCTACTTGTTTTACAGTGCCATCTTTTGCTAGTTTCTTGTGGATTCTGTAGCATATGGGTGAATCTAATAGCTCCTCGCAGAACTTCTTCCACGATTGCCTTTTTCCTTTTTTTTTTTCTTGTACTGCATCAGTGTAACTTTATATTCTGTCCAGTCTTTGTTGGATTTTGTTTCGTTTGCCCCCTTCTGAGGGTTTCCCAGGTGTTTATTCCACCAAACTGTTTTGTTTTTCTGTTACCTTGTTTTCTCAGGACAGCTTTGCTCGTAGACCGAGAGAAATGTAATGTCACTTTTAACCGACGAAACCAAAAAGGAGGAGGTTCTCTAGTCATCGCGTATTTTTTTTTTAATCTATGACCACGCATAACTTTTTACTGAGACGTCCGATTCCGATAATTCTTTCAGTGGATAGGGAGTACTTTGAAGTTGGTCCCATTTGAATTTAAAAGATGAAATCTACCCCTAAGGGTAGCAAAATGAAGGATATTGATCACTCACCCTCTGAATTCTGGTCCGTTAACCGATTCTATCAGGCATAGCTTTGTACTGGATTCTTCGATTTGGATGATTCTTTTTTTATTAGATAGAATATCATATTTGGATTTCGAATGGAATTATCCACCCTTACGGGTAGAAAAATAGGGGATTATAGATTTTTCACTTGTGAACATTGGCACACATATGTAGTTGACAATTGTCATTATTTTTGTTCTCCTACATCCGTCACAATCATTATATTCATGAGAGGATGGAATGATATACAAAGTAATGAAATAAACTAACCAGAACAACAAAAATAATTTATATTACAACAAATAGTAAAAGTAGATAATCATATTTTTAAGGAATTTTTAGGTAGTAATTAGTAGATTTCAGCCACAAAAAATTGAAAAATAAAAACTTTAACAAAAAATTAAACCGACAAAATACAAAACTGAAAAGTTGAAAATAAAATAAATCTTCTTAGTATTAATAACTAAGCTCCTAAACTAATGTAAGTAACTAATTTTGAGTCGGCGCCAAACAAACAATCAACGAAGATCATTAAAAAACTTTAAAAAAATCATCAGAATGTCACCGCGCAACTCGATGCCATCATTTTACGCCTTACCTAATTAATTTGCTTGTTTGTTTGGCGCCGACTCAAAATTAGTTACTTACATTAGTTTAGGAGCTTAGTTATTGAGACTAAGAAGGTTTATTTTATTTTTTACTTTTCAGTTCCGTATTTCGTCGGTTTAATTTTTTGTTAAAAAGTTTTTTAATGAACGAATAAAAAAAAATGTTTTTCAATTATTTGCGTGGGGTATAATGTCGAATTCTGAATGAAATTTGACATGACGTGATTGATGATTTAGAAACATTCATAAACAATATATAATACATGCCTGTTTCCACTGATATCAATATTCTACAATATTTTCAAAATAATTTCGTAATCAACAAGGCTTTCCGCAAAGCCAGCAATACTAGTCCAGATTTATTATTTTTATCAATATCTGCAAAGAGCAACATCTATGATATGAAAATTGCTAGAAGTTACAATTATAAGTGTATCAATTCTGCAGCCTAATGTTTTACACATATATACAACAAACATGTTCAAAAAATTACAGAAGCCCCAGATAGTGGTAAACCCTTTTTCAAAATGAATATATTCACATCATTGTAATGTTAATTCAAACTGATATAATAATTTGTTCTGATGTCCTGATAATGTCTCGCTTTTTAAGAGGGTTTTTATGATTGCCACATTAAAAAAATCAATTTTCTGCATTACAAACTTTCAATTACCTTCACTTGTTTGTCAATGGGTAATTAAATTTTTAATGCGCATTTCAACAGGCGCAATTATATAATTGACTTGAAATTGTAAATATGGTTAGCGCATAGTTTTGTACTAGGGATTCAAAGGGTTGGATATTATACATTTTCGTAAGAATTCAAGATGGTGGACAAGTTTTGTGATTTGTGGACCAATTCTATTCTAAATCAGTATCGTCGAGATGATAGTTAAGTTTTTAGAATTTCGGGGGGATTCTATTCAAAATGGCAGTTTTAGGGACATGGATTACCTATATATTTTCGGCCATAGTTCGAGAATTTATGATGGCAGTGCCAAGTTGGCTGCTGAGGAAGGTTTGTCATTTATGATTCAACAAGTATCTGGATATTTTGGATCAAATATCTAATACTAATTAAATAATGTTTACAGACAAGTTTTCATTCGCTCTTGAATGTTTTAGTCACTGCTATAAGAACATAATTACTTATGTCACATGTCTAACATTTTTTCATTGCATTTAAGGTAGTTCCGCCACGAGACAGTTGAATTAGGAAATTATTTTCGACGGAATCGAAAAATTTCTTCATTATAGAAAGTCGGCGACTCAAAAAGTTGATGTCCCTGAAAAGCGCAGCAAAATAAAAAAATTCAGACACGGGAACCCCCTCCCCCCCTCACTAGAAATCATACGTCATGGAAAAACATTATTGTTTTTCGATAAAACTTCAATGGACTTTTTTGTAGTACTCTTTTTGAACTTTTTTTTTTGGGGAAGGGGGGTATCGTTAAAATCGATGGGGTCAACTAGAAAAGGAGTTTTTTCGCGTCAGACCCTCAAATGGTCCCCCGCCCCTTTTTTAAAAGTCCCCTGGCACAATCCGCATTTTTCTACGACCCCTTTTAGGCTGTGCGCTTCCCCGTGACTATTTCGAATAACGAGAGTAGTTTTGATTATATCTGTCAAACTAGATGGATAATCACTTTGATTTTTTTTCACAATATCTGTGATATCCTGCTCAAGCTCCTCCTCGTTTTTCATAAACTTCTTAATTTTAGTACTAACGGTAGAATTAATAATGAGCGCTTCCCCGTGGACTATTTTGAATAACGAGAGTAGTTTTGGGTTAAATCTGTCAAACTAGATTTTTTTTTTTTTTGCCTATGCATGGTCCATATGTTACGTGTTAATTGAGTCAACTTCAATTATATATATCTCGGGTTCGGGATGGTGAAACTTGTTAAAATTTCATAGAGGTGTTGTTCACATGTTAAACAATACGTAGGCCAAATTTTAATAATTTCCGAATTCAACTGTCTTGTGGCGGAACTACCTTAAGTAAACTTTTCTTCATAAAGTTTTTTCGATTATTTCATTTACAATCGTTTGATAATTCGAATAAGCACAATAATGATTTGATTCGGCTCAAAGAGTGTGATGTAGTATGTGCAAAGTCCGAATATAGAATGCGTAATTCTGAACAAATGAGTCTTTTGACCGAATTTCTTACAGTTGCATGAGAGGTTGCAAGACGTGGAACACAGAGCACTAGAAAAAATCGCCCATTTAGAGACTGAACTGATACAAGTAAGGCAAGAAAGGGATGAATTGGTGGAGGTTAAGAAAAAGGCTGATGAAGAGGTGTCTACGTTACGGAGGGTGGTGCAAAACCATGAACAAGAATCGAAAAATAGGCAGTCCATGTTTGAATCCAAGATTGCGGAGTTGGAGCACGTTAGTAGCCTGCCTCGTGGTTCATCAAGTGAGTATGATTCCTAGACATTTTGTCTATCATACCAAAAATGTGGTTAAGCTTACTGATACATATTTCACAATAGAAAATAGGGTCCGAAAATTTTGCACACAACACTTTTTTTTGTTATTTTGTGATGATGGTTCTGAAAGCATTTTCTGAAAATGTGTCTTAATATATATATATATATATATATATATATATATATACTCCGAATAATGGTTCTTGGGGAGATGCGCATTATGGAAATTAGCAAACACCCGCTCGCCATTTTCCTCCTCGAAAGCCCGTTCTGTGTGAGGAGATCCTATTTCCTGGAAAATACTTTAATAGTACTAGTAAATAAATACTTATTAATCTAATCTTATTGATTAAACTGATAATGATGATAAACAACACACTTAAGTATCCACTCAGATTTGAAAAGTGTTCAGCTCTTTAAATGATGTAATTAAAAATGATTGCAATTTTAACCAACCTGTTATGGTTGAAGTAATACTTTTAATAGCTGTTAGAAGGTTAGTCTGAAATAATCACCATATTTTTTCAAACTCCGATTTTGATGGCAAATCAATAATTACTCTAATAATTAAATATATACCATTAATTTACATCTGAGGTCTTTCTACTTCTAAATTGCCTTCAGATACAAAAGGATTTTTTTATCACATTTTATAATCATTCATGTTTGTATTTTCAGATGTCTTTCATTGGAACTCTCCACATATTGAAAAAAGAGTTCTGAAGCAAAGTTTTTTCACTCACTAGCAATATCTTTCGTAGCTAAATCCTAACTGCAGTTTCGTAGTCAAAGAAAAAATGTTTTTTGACTATCCAGTCGAGAAAAGGATTGTATTTGGCAAAACAACAAAACCTGCCAAATACAATCCTCTATACTATATATATATAGAATAGAATAGAATAGAATAGAATATATTGCATCCATAAGTAAACTTTGGACAGGTCATACACAATAATATGTAAAATACAACATACATTAAATTCATAAAATACAATCGACATTAAATTCATAAAATACAATCAACATTCTAACACATGAATAATAAAATAGAACAAATGAATAATAAAATAGAACAAAACAATCAGCTAACAGGAACACTAGATGCCCGCAAGTGAGTCCACAAGTGATCCACTGAAATCATTAATTTGATAAAGACTGATTTTGATAAGAATTTTTTAATGTTCTCTCTGAAAGGTTCTAATGGTAATCTCTCTGATTTCCTTGGGGAGAGAATTGAACAGAGGAATACCCATTATTTTACTTTTATCTAGTCTCTTCATAGAAGGCTACAAGTTTATGTCCATTACGGGTGTTATAGGCATGAATATCTGAGTGTGTTGTGAATGTGTGTAAATTCTTTTAACATATGTGATGTTTTCATAAACAATTTGTGAAAATAATGTCATAATACTTAATTTTTGAAACAGTGGTTTACAGTGTTCAGTGTATCCAGCTCCTACAATGCTACGACAGCTGCCTTTGTAATGTGAAGACTCTTTGTAAATGAGTAAACTCGCATTTCCCCAACACAGTATTCCATAACTCATTACTGAGTGGAATATTGCGGGTATGTTGTTAAAGCAGCTTCCTGGTTCACAGTTGCTACTATACCTAATGGCAAAACTGATTTTGCCAATTTACCACAGACAATACTAATATGTTCAGTCCAGGTAAGAGATGGATCAAGATTTACTCCCAAAATTTTACTGAATCCACCTGGGAGACAGTGCGATGGACATTGTGATTATTTGAAAATAGACATGTTTGCGTTGTTTCGCTCAAAAATAACTCATTGGTCAAACCATTGTTTTATGTGAGCGTAATGTCTGCTAAAATCTCATCAACGCCAGTGATTGATTCCATATGAAGAGTGAATGATGTATCATCAGCTATAATATGGTCAGTAGTTCACGCTTCAGTAGCATGTGAGAGGGTAGGTCATTGGCATAAATTAAGAACAAGAAAGGACCCAAGATGGATCCCTCAGGTACACCCCTTTTAATAACACGTTCCTGGCTTATGTTATCATTATTGTAGACCTTTTGAGTTCTGTTCTCAAGGTATGATTGAATGATGTTTCTAGAAACTCCTCTCATTCCATACCATTCTAATTTCTCCAGTAATCTTTCATGATTAACACAATCAAAAGCCTTTGACAGATCGGTAAATACCGTTAAACATGATTGTTTATTTTCAAAAGCTTCGATGATATTGTTATATATATATATATATATATATATAACAGTATCAAATTATAGATAGCGACACCTATAATCTGTGTGGTGGAGCTTAGACCTGTCATCGTGGAATTTTGAAGATACGAGATTTCGTACAACATCAATAGGTCACCGACAGATGCCAGCATAGACCAACCCACGATACCAATAGTGCTACTCTAGTGCGTTTTGGGGACTAATACAAATAACAGAATATGAGAAATCTGTTACTAATCCAAAGGAGATCACCATCCGCCCTACAGCCTGTTTCATGGTTTCCAATCATCAGGACGGCTTGTGGTCTCTTTCAAATTCGTATCAGATATCTCAGAGTTATTACCAATCGGATCGCAGGAAATATGAACAGTATCAAATTATAGATAGCTGACACCTATAATCTGTGTGGTGGAGCTTAGACCTGTCATCGTGGAATTTTGAAGATACGAGATTTCGTACAACATCAATAGGTCACCGACAGATGCCAGCATAGACCAACCCACGATACCAATAGTCGTACTCTAGTCGTTTTAGGACGCAATACAAATAACGAGAATATGAGAAATCTGTTACGAATCCAAAGGAGATCACCATCCGTCTACAGCCTGTTTCATGGTTTCCCAATCATCAGGACGGCTTGTGGTCTCTTTCAAATTCGTATCAGATATCTGTAGGTTATTACCAATCGGTAGCATCGAAATATGAACAGTATCAAATTATAGATAGCGACACCTATAATCTGTGTGGTGGAGCTTAGACCTGTCATCGTGGAATTTTGAAGATACAGATTTCGTACAACATCAATAGGTCACCGACAGATGCCAGCATAGACCAACCCACGATACCAATAGTCGTACTCTAGTCGTTTAGGGACGCAATACAAATAACGAGAATATGAGAAATCTGTTACTAATCCAAAGGAGATCACCATCCGTCTACAGCCTGTTTCATGGTTTCCCAATCATCAGGACGGCTTGTGGTCTCTTTCAAATTGTATCAGATATCTCATGAGGTTATTACCAATCGATCGCACGGAAATATGAACAGTATCAAATTATAGATAGCGACACCTATAATCTGTGTGGTGGAGCTTAGACCTGTCATCGTGGAATTTTGAAGATACGAGATTTCGTACAACATCAATAGGTCACCGACAGATGCCAGCATAGACCAACCCACGATACCAATAGTCGTACTCCTAGTGCGTTTTAGGGACGCAATACAAATAACGAGAATATATATATATATATAGGGTGTAATAATCTAATTGATAGTCCATAAAAAATGAAAAGATTGTTCCTTCTAAAATTTTTACGATAAGTCCTTAATAAGCCAGGAAATAGTATATTAAAGTATAAGTGGATAAAAAGGGCTTTAAAACACGCGCGATTTTTCGAGCACGACGGCGCAGCCGGAGTGCTCGAAATAGAGCAAGTGTTTTTAAGACCAGTTATCCACGAATACTTTACGTTATTTTTTTTTATTGGTGCACTTTGAAATCATATATACTGCTATTATTAGTACAAAAAATAGAAATAAGAACTAATAATGCAAGAAGGTTGAATTCGTGATGTGACATCAGTATACCTTCCGTTGTCATGGAAATGAGAAAAACATTCATTTGCAATTTGTTACCAAAGATCAATATTTGTTGTCACCAGAGCTCAAAAATGAATGATTCTAATATCGATTTTTTGAATAGTGGGGCAGAATCGCGGTTAATACCGCGAAAATCCAGTGATATATATAAAAAAGAATATGAAAAGTTCATCAAATGGATGGAGGAGCACATATAAATGAACGAATTGTGGGATTTTATTTGACAAGGTACTCCTGTCAGATCAATTATCAAAAATTTGTCATTTAGACTTCACGTTTCTCGATTTGTTGATGTTGTCATGGTTACCTTTAAAAAACGCGCGTTTTTTAAAGTTCGATTTAAACACGCTGAGGCGTGCTTTAAATGGGTAAAAAGGGGCACCAATAAAAAAAAAATATGTATTACCTACCAAAACATTGCTATTTCATGGTTTCCAAATTTGGACGAATCTGACTAAATAATAATAAAAGGCCATTGAACGAGGTCCTTCAGCCAGTGAACAATTTTACATAAATATGTATTAAACAATAGTACATGTAAGAATGTGCATTTGTCATAGGTACAAAAAAAACATTAATCTGTCTTTTTTGTTTCCCAAATTGACTTTCCTGGATATTTGTATTTTGACCGAGGTCCTTCTGGTCGTTCCTTGCAAAGTTTGTTGATAATATTAAGGTTAGTTTCTTTCTCAGAGAATCTTCGTGTGAGATCAGCAAGTCTGTCATAGATTGATTTTACGCCAGTTATTTCATATAAGAGAATGTTTGATGGGTTGTAGAGAGAGTTTTGAAGATGACGAATATTTGTGATACATTGCAGGGTGGATGTTTCGGCTACTTCAATGTTGTTCAGTGCTGGTCTTCGGCAGCTTGAGAGTATTATGTGAGCATATTCTAAAAGTGGCCGGCATATCATGTTATATATTCTTGTTGCTGCGTTTACATTGGTTTTTGTAGGTTATTTTTCGGAAATGTTTGCTTTTTGTTATGCATTTCTTTTCAATGTTCTGGGTGTAATTATTGAGGTTGAGTTTCTGATCCATATTCATACTTAGGTATTTTGCTCCTAGTCTGCTTTCAAGGATGTGGTTGTTTAGGATGGTAGTGGGAAGATTTGCTGATGGATTGTGGTGGCAGATGATGAATTGGGATTTTGCTGGTTTGTGTTTCAGACGCCACAGAATGAACCATTGCTCCACTTTGTTGATGAGGTGTTGAGGTTTTTTTACTGTGTATGTCAGGGTTTTGTGTGGGATTATTGCTGTGTCATCTGCTTATTGGTTGTTGATATAGTATTCACAGTGGCGGATTTCCCATAAGGCCGACTAGGCCCAGGCCTAGGGTGGCCAGATATTAGGGGCGGCTAATTGTGTCAAAAAATATACTAATGTGAACATGTGTGACGATATTAAATAACAGTACACCAAAGCATATAAAGTATTAAAATTTGAAATACTTTATTTTAACATTTATTTACATAAGTAAAATTTTTTACGGCTTGGTGTGTGTTGTGTAGTCACTGTCCTTCCTAAGATGACGGCACCGATGAGTCTCGTGATTCACTCGGTGTTTCTGTGAACGAATGCTATCATGCCACCCGCTTTGCGCCGCCCTATTTGTCAAGATGTCTCCACTCACCGACCGAACCGAAGGTTTCTTTCATTTGACAATGTTTCTCGCGACGCGACATATATGTGTCACAAAAATAAACACTGTGTGAATATCTCCCTTACATAAAAAGAGTCCTTTGATTATTATATGACATAATTTTATTGTGTAGTGAGGAGGTAGTATGTCTGTAGTAACAATGAGACAGATGTTGGAACATTGTTAACATGATATTAGCAATATTTTTATTGTTCGATGTTTCTTACTTCTTCACGACCTAACTTCTGGACCAATTTAAATAAAAGTTGGCAAGAAAGTAAATTCATATTGTACGTCTCAGTAAACGAGTATTCGTATATTGCTATAATGTGTTGGTGTATTTCCAGATCCAGTGCAATGATTTTCCTTGATATTCGGTCATTTTCTGGTGCCGTATTTTCCCCCCGGTTTATTAAGTTATAGTATGTCTTCATTGATTTTTTGTTCTTTATTGTTTTGGTCATTGTTGAAATAATTGTTATACCAATTAGTGACTGTTTCATAATGGTCTTGATCGAATGTGGCATTGTTGTCTTTGCGTTCATCCGCTTTGCCTTCATCGATTGAAATTTCTTGTCTTTCTTGTTTGTTTTGAATGGGGAGTTTTCTAATTTGGTGCTAGTAGTTTTTTCATTTTTGGATGGTTGTTTCTTGGCATGCTTCTAACCATTTGTGTTCTCTGAATTGCAAAATTAATTTCTGACTGTTCTTACTGTAGCTATTGATGTTACGTTTCAGCTCTGGTTCGTGTATCACTTTATATTCTCTATACATTATTCTTTTGTTTTTTATCAGCTTTATAATGAATGGAAGGTGTTCATGGGCATAGTATTTCATTTTTGGCGAATATTTATGAGCAGCTTCGGTAGGTTTTTCGTTGAATGTCCTGGAAATATTCTTTATTTTTTATTTTATTTTTTCGAATTATTAACCACTAATTTGTTATAAAATGGCTTTCTGACTGGCCGTGCTATTGGATTTGTTTCATTTGAAACATCCCGTTATGTAATTTTACGAATTTGGTTCCCCTGTGTATTTTTAATCTGTAAGTTATATTTCTAAGTTACTTCTCAGCTCAACTTTTCGGTGAATTTTATATTCTTCATCCAGGAGAAATATTTGGAAATAGAAGAATTTTGAACATGTATTAAATTTGTGAGCTGGTGTAAGTTTGGAAGATTGTTTAATGGCTTATTTAGATGCCAAATTTTTGTGATGGAATACAGATGTTTCAGCAACTTGCATCTTTCTTCTGGAAGTTTCTTTGCAATTGTGGAAAACAATCTAGCCATATTCAATTATGGGTGTTGAGTATAAGTTTGGAGGATTGTTTAATGGCTTATTTAGATGCCAAATTTTTGTGATTGGAATACAGATGTTTCGGCAACTTGCATCTTTCTTTTGGAAGTTTCTTTGCAATTGTGGAAAACAATCTAGCCATATTCAATTATTGGTGTTGAGTATAAGTGTGGAGGATTGTTTAATGGCTTATTGAGATGCCAAATTTTTGTGATGGAATACAGATGTTTCGGCAACTTGCATCTTTCTTCTGGAAGTTTCTTTGCAATTGTGGAAAACAATCTAGCCATATTCAATTATTGGTGTTGAGTATTTGAATGTCTTCACTGGACTGTTGTTGCAACATGGTGATTAGGTGGAATTGGGTTTCAATCTCCATGCATTGAACCAAAGACGGATAGAATCGATAAAGATGAGTCATAGCTCCTTTTAAGAATTTGTCATAATAGATAGAACCTCCGAATTTTCTTGTTCATTAAAATCTTTTTTTTATAGTGTCTGGGATCTCGGATCTAGTACCGACTAGACCCGAGGCGACTTCCACGCCCTGCAAACCGCCTCCACCTCCTTGCCCCCCGCCTGCGCCCATGGCACCGCCTCCACCCCCTTGCCCCCCTCCACCGCCGCAGAAGCTTTCTTCCGGACCTATTCCCCCGCCCCCTGCCGGTTTTATGCAGGCGCCAGATGGCGCCATGACTATCAAGAGAAAGGTGCAGACGAAATACAAGCTGCCGACGATCAACTGGATAGCTCTCAAGCCAAACCAAGTGAGGGGTACAATTTTCAATGAGTTGGATGACGATAAGCTGCATGGGTATATAGATTTCAATGATTTTGAGGAGAGGTAAGTTTGTAATGAACTCCATGAATAATTCATTTAGTTGTAAATAAACCTTCAATTTAACTGTATCCGCTTGGTATGGTCAAGTTAGTTATTTTTTTATTATTATTAATTCAACGCTTTATATTAGCTTCACTTGTATGTTTGTTTGTAACCGACTTCTTTGGACTTGATTTTCACTACTCAGACGACCTAGTGATTTGAAATTTGCAGGTTACATATTCCGGAATGTTGAGCAATTTTTTTGTGAAAAAAAAACAAATGGCGGTTCAATATGGCGAACGAGTTTTGTGATTATGGTCCGATTCTATTCAAAATTGGATGTGGGGGTTTTTGGAGTCGAATATTATGATTCTTTCGTAAAAATTGAAAAATTCAAGATGGCGGCTCCAAAATGGTGGACGAGTTTTGTGATTATGGTCCGATTCTATTCAAAATTGGTATGTGGGGGTTTTTGGAGTCGAATATTATGATTCTTTCGTAAAAATTGAAAAATTCAAGATGGCGGCTCCAAAATGGTGGACTAGTTTTGTGATTATGGTCCGATTCTATTCAAAATTGGTATGTGGGGGTTTTTGGAGTCGAATATTATGATTCTTTCGTGAAAATTGAAAAATTCAACATGGCGGCTCACTGTATATATTGACGACGTTAAAATCTTTGAATGACTTCTAAAATCGAGATTTGACTATCAATACAGCTGTACACATAAATGATTTGGAAAATAATTACAGTTACTAATAGTAATCACGGAATTAATAGTAGATTAGAACAAATAATAGTTTGAATAAATTAAAAAAACACGCTCTTATAAATAAACCAAACTAAAAAGTAGAAAATAAATAATACTTTAAAAAAACTACAAAACACGCTTTTTATAAAAAACCTAACTAAAAAATAAATAAATAATACGTAGTTTAAAAAACTAAAAAACACGCTTTTATAGAAAACCAAAAACTAAAAAATAGAAAATAAATTTTAATAAAATTGGACTAAGAATAGTGTAAAACAATTTAATAAATATAAATTAATAATAATGTAAATAAGACAAAAATTTATTTTATTTAAAAAAAAGTGTGGGGTGCTTATGGGCACATAAGCTCGGAGCAAGCATCTCATTACTCACTAAAAATGAATTAAACTTAGCCGGAAGTATGTTTTTTTTGTATGACGTATTTATTTCTGGTTTGAAGTATTTCCTTGTGTTAACCCATTCCACCTGATTTTATTTCCAGATTCAAGATTGGTAGTGCCAATTTAATGTCAAATGGTACTAGTGAGACTGATGGGCTACACACATTCCCCAGTAAAAGAGGAAAGAAGCCTGAAAATGTTACTCTGTTAGAACACACAAGGTTAAGAAATATTGGTTAGTTTTCTGAAATATTTCATTGGGGCACATACAAAACCAAATCTTTATGTTTTAGCAATATCGAGGAGAAAACTCGAAATGTCTCCAGATAAAGTAATCAACGCTATCAATATGTTGGACCTGAAACAACTCTCTTTAGAAAATGTCGAACTCTTGCAAAGAATGGTTCCTACTGAACAAGAAACAAAAGCATATAGGGAGTATATTATCGAAAAGAAGAACATCAATCTCTTGACTGAAGAGGACAAATTCCTCTTACAACTAACCAAAGTCGAGAGGATATCAGCTAAATTGTCTATAATGAGTTATATAGGCAACTTTTATGATAATATCCATCTTGTGACTCCAGTAAGTGATAGCAGACATTTCAGGAATAATGTTACATTGAAATAACAGAGTAACATTATCCCTATGTAAATATAATTTCAATGTCATTTCAGGTCGAAAATCAAATTGAAATAATGTTACAGTGACATTACCCCAACGTGAATGTTATTTCAATGTAACTTGAACATTATATGAACATCACATTAACATTGCACTACATTACATCAACATTACATTCCCATTACATTAAAATTACATTCACATTAACATTACTTTAACATTAATTTCAGTGGCATTATCTAAAATGTAACTAACATCGACTTCCATTTCAGCAAGTTCATGCGATCATTTCTGGTTCGAATTCGGTGAAAAATTCGAAGAAACTACGATCTGTCCTTGAAGTGGTATTAGCCTTTGGAAATTACCTCAACAGCAGCAAACGGGGACCCGCCTATGGATTCAAGCTGCAATCTCTCGATACTCTGTTGGATACGAAGTCTACCGATAAACGTTTGTGCCTTTTACATTATATAGTTGCGACAATAAGGCAGAAGTTTTCCGAACTTCTTACTTTCGAGTCTGAACTTCATTACATTGAAAAAGCTGCCGTGGGTAAGTGAGCTTAATTTCTTTTGTTATTTTTCATTTCTGCGACATATTTTTTTACTTTTTATGTAATTACAAAAAAAATTACTGTAATTATAAAAAAATTCGAATTAGAGATCTTGTAATTTTTGTTTATGACTTATAGAACTTAAAAAACAAATGTAAAAAAATGCAAAGGGTCTCTCTGAGCGTACTCTAGCACCTTATCCAGTGAATTAAAGTCGAAAAATACTCAAAATGTCTATAAAAATATGGTTTTGTATATATTTGCTTACAATTTTTATTATTCACATACAGTATCGGAAAGTATTTATCTTGGGTATGGTGGTTTCATGAGAGCGTAAAGAATAGTTTGCTATATGTTGAGAGAGCATTATAATTTCTCCTCGACGCGCTCGAGGAAGGGATATCGATGTCATGACACAGAGATAGGAGAGTCAGGGCGGTCAGCTCAGGACGTCAGTATCATACCAGCAGCAGTCGGGAGAATGTGTGCGCTGCAATGAAGAATAATTATTGACGATAATTTCACATCAAATAATTTGAATAATTTTTAAACTGAATCATTGATTCAATTTAATCTGTCGGACGACAGGTAGATCAAAATATCATTGGTGCCGTGGTGGCGGCGAAAACAAAAGAAAATTCTTAATTCTCAAAGCAAACGATATTTCTGTAAGACAATAAAAACAAAAAACTTATTTCTAACAGAAAAACAATTATTTCTTGAATGGAGAGAAAAAAAAATATTTACAAGAAAAGACAAACCAAATTAAATATTTTGTGTACGGAATTATTTTATTAAATGTTTGAACAAACCACCATTTTGGGCCAAACAATAGCCGAATCTATTGTACAATTCTGTTCTGGTAGCCGCAGGGGTAACTGGTGTTACCTGAGCACACAACTGAATAATTTTTGCCCTCAGTTCATCTAAATTGGTGGCACGTTCGAATTCATGCCGATATACCTCCGATTTTAGCATGCCCCAGAAATAAAAATCGAGAGGTGCTACATCTGGTGATCGAGGTGGCCAGTTGATTGTACCTCGCGTACAAATAAACCGATCGGGAAATAATTGATTCAAAAATGTAACCACCGTGCCTGCATTGTGGGCAGGACAACCATCTTGTTGAAACCACACATCGTTAAAGTAAATCGAAAGAGCGCGAACTGCAGGAAGGATTTGATTTTGCAAAAGTTGCAAATATTTTGCTGCATTTAAATTCCCTTCAATAAAAAATGGGCCTATGACGTGATCGCCTAAGAGTCCCGTCCACACATTTAATTTGCTTGGGTACTGTGTCATCACAGCAAAACTCAAATGTTTATTTTTACGAGACCAATAACGTACTACGGATGGGTTGTGTTTTCGATGAATTGAGATGGAAGATTCATCGGTAAATAACACCTTTTTTAGAAAGTCATCATTTACACGAAATGCCCTATTGCATTTTTCGACCATCGTTTCACAAAACTCCATACGTCTGAAATGGTCTCCAGGCAAAAGTTCTTGTGTGGTCTTGACTTCGAAATAATTTATAACAGTTTATCCTCAAAATATTCCTTACAGTTCTTTCATTCAAATTAACTTCGTCGGCGATCTGTCTACTCGAACAAGGTGTCGTTTCTGCCAATGCACACACTTGTGTTTCTCTTATTTCCCGTTCCTCGGGTATTTGTCTAGGATGCGGTGGTGGATTTGTGGGACAACATTTTTTGCAATGTGCCGCCACACACCCAAAATTCTGAAATTTATTATTAATTGAAAGGACAGTCGCTTCCGTAGGTACAGGTCTATCTGCAAAAGCCACTATGAATAGATTTCTAGTATCTTGTACAGAATTACTCCCAAAGTACCACTTAACTATCTGTACTTTCTCTGCAGTTGTGTAAATAGGCGGCATGTTTCAAAAGGTAATAATTGTCACGGTCTTTTGTTTTCGCAACCACGCCTCGGCAAGAATGAGTCGAAGTCACTGAGCGCTGTGTCGCATTGCCACGTGGTCAGTTGATGCGTCGGGTGGGGTAACAAGAGGGGCGCACAGCAGTGCGTCTCTCTGGTTTATGTGGTATTATCATATCATTGCGTTCCTTGTTGCTCGTGTAGATTTCTGTGTATACCCCAGATAAATTGTTTCCGATACTGTATTTCAGGCTTAGGATCGATTTAATTCAATTTCAATCATGACTATAATTCTAGTGACGATTTCTATACTTGTACAAGTCCTATGTTCTAAGTAATGTTTTTGCTAAAAATCAAATGAGAACCATTGAAGAGTACAAACCGATGCAGGACCCTGATCGATGAGTGGTTAAAAAGAAGACACCAACAATATTGGGATCAAACTGTCGGGCAAATACACAGCAAAGTCATGGTAGGGCACCCAAACTGGACCCTGACGGCTGACCTTCTGAACCTGAACAGAACCAAGGCACGTATAATAGTAGGTCTGTTGACTGGACACTGCGGTCTAAGAACACCTAAACACCATGGGAGTACGCAGGGAAACCGTGGAGTGTAGGCTATGTGATGAAGAGTAGGAAACAGCCTCTCATATTATCTTCGACTGTGATGCACTAAGTAGAAGGCGACACAGAACCTTTGGAGAGATCAGCCCGGAAACAGGCATGAATCCGAAGAACCTTATTAACAGGCTACTAAACCTAATTAAAGACACAAACCTGTTTGAATGAGGAACCACTGACGACAGAGTGATACAATAGACCCCAGCTGGTCGCAGTGTCAAGGGAAGCTAGGTGCCAACCCTGTCTCTGGCTCGTCAGCTTTCAACAAACCAACAAACATCTTGGAAATTATTGGTTGGATTCTGAAAAAGCTTGTGGATTACGTATATATTTTTGAGGCCCTGCATATTGCTAAATCTATAAATAAACCATAGTCTTCATTGGGGGTATTAATCATTTATTTAATTCTTATTGCTTTTTCTTGAATGATCAAACTTGATTACATCCGAAATCTTTTCGCCAATCATAACACATGGCATACTAGTATGTCCAGCCAAAATTGTAGGAAAGACGCTGGAATCGACCACTCGCAATCTCTTAACTCCAAAAACTCTCAACTTTGAATCAACAACTGCCCCTTTCTTTCTATTACTACCCATGGGGCAAGTACCCATGGCATGATACCCAGTCAGAGTAGTTTGCCTCAAAAAACAGTACCAGTATTTTTTGGTCATAAACTCGAAATTTTTACAAGCTGGCAAGGGACTGCCTAGATACTGGGCTCCCATTTCTCTATAAGGCTTTGTATTGATCATCTTGAAAATTAACTTAAGGCCCTGGTACAATGCCTCGATATCCTTATTTCTGGGGTCTGATAGAAGCCGATAATCTATCAAAGGATAATCAAAAGGGTTCTTGCTTTTCAATCTAACAGTACCGAATGAAGAAGAGTTCAGATGTACTACTGCCATCCCGAATGTGTTCTTGTTGTCACCAAACATGGCTTCGAATGTCTCTTTTTTCCAACCAAAAAATCTTCTCATCAATTCTGTGGGTTCCGATAAATCCGATAGGATTTCTAGATCAGGACCGATTCCGTTGCTGCTTTGGTAGAAGCCTAAAGCTTGGGCTATGGAAGGTGCTGTCAAAACACCATATCCTCTCAAGTATTCCTCCACTTGTTGCCTCAATGTTTGGTTGGGTTTCGTGATATTGGAAGAAAATATGAAGCCTCGTGAAACACTGTGATCTCTCAATGTGCTGCCCACTTCAAGGTTTGCAACTACGCTAATGCCCAATTCGTTGAGGTGTTCTTTAGGACCTATACCAGAAAGCATGAGAATCTGCGGACTAGATATGACTCCAGCGGATAGTATGATTTCTTTACTAGCATTCACTCTATATTTCTGGCCTGAGTTAGTGAAAATGACACTAGTAGCAATATCATTCATTATTTCAATTTTGGTCACATAACATTCAGTTAGAACTATCAGATTTGTTCTGTTTAGAAATGGTTTTATGAATGCACTGCCTATATCTTGTCTCCTACCTTTTTTGGTGAATAATTGAAAAATTGACCCTCCCACTTGACTAGCGCTGTTGTAATCTATTTTTCCATATCCAAGTTCTTCATTTGCTCCCAGAAATGTGTCTGTGAGAGGATATTGAGGTAAATGATGTTCTACATTCAAGTATCCTCCAGTACCGTGAAACCTCTTGTCCACTGTTGCATCAGGATTGGTCCAGTGGAAGTCTTCAGATTTTTTAAAGTATGAAATGACATTTTCGTAAGACCAACTTTTGTCATTTGAAATATTTGCCCAATTGTTGAAATCTCCAGGAGAGCCTCGACTGTAAATCCCACCATTTATAAGGGTGGTGCCACCTACACCTTTGCCTCGGTATGCTGGACAAATTTCATTGACAGTACCTTAAACAAAAATCAAATGCACTTGGATTTACCGAGTTTTTACATATTTGAGGCTTGAGAAAATCACTAGGAATAAATTACTTTGCAAAAGTCTTAAAAAATTATATTGGTACCTTGGCATATTGAAATAAACTGCTCTGTTCATTGTGACCTATAATTTCGTAAATCTCACCTAAACATGCAGTTTTCTGTGGAATACTTTTGAAGCCCCAGTTGTATTCTGTAAAACTGTGGAGTGGATAGTATCTTGGAAATTGAATGAAACCCTCATCTGAAAGTTTTCCTGCTTCCAATATTAAAATTCTCCATTTTTGTTGCTCTGAAAGCCGGTTCGCTATGACAGAGCCAGTAGTGCCCGCTCCAATTATTATGAAATCGTAAGTTCCATTCTCTGGAAAATGAATATTTCCTGTATCATGTTAGTATTAGAAATATCAGCTTACAATCCCAATTTACAAAAGTTATTGATTATGCTTATAGTACAAGACTGAGTAATTTTCTAGAAGAGAAAAATATCCTACCAGACCATCAACACGGCTTCAGAAAAAAAAGGTCCACTGAAAGTGCTTTAGACGCATTCTGCAATAGTATTTACAATTACCTTAACAACAAACAAACTCCTATTGCTCTATATTTCGATCTTACAAGAGCTTTTGATACAGTAAATCACAATCTGCTTTTAGAAAAACTTTACCGATTTGGAGTCTTGAGGTGTCGCTAATGATTGGGTAGCAAACTATCTGGGAAACAGAACACAAATTGTTGTTTATAACCTTAGTCAGTCAGATCCAGCAAAGATACAGATGGGAGTGCCACAGGGTTCAATTCTCGGTCCATTGTTTTTTATATTATTCATGGCTGATATTCAATATACTTGCAATACCGCTAACAATACAATCATTTATGCCGATGACACCAATCAACTGGTATCTAATGAAGCACTTCTGAACTCCGTAAATTTATCAAATATAGTTGCACATGAATTCTACCAATGGTGCACACATAACGGTCTTTTGGTCAACACTAATAAAACATTTCACATGCTATTCCAACAAAAAAATGTCTCTCTGGATTACAGTACTCTAATAAAAGTCAATCACAAGTCAATTGCAGAAGTTAACAATATAAAATTTCTAGGCCTAATTGTCGACAAAAAATGACATGGGAAAAAACACACAGAAAACGTAATTTCCAGACTGAGCGCATTGTTTTCCTTTTAAGACAACTAAGGAGACAGTCTCATGAATGTTCTTAAAACAGCATACTATGGTCTTGTACACTCAATTTTAAGTTATGGATTGATATTTTGGGGTAATTCAGCTCACACACAAAAGTTTTTGTTATGCAGAAAAACATTGTTAGGTGTATGGTGAAAGCACCTCCCAAGAACATTGCAAACAAATATTTATTAATCTTAAAATCCTAACTCTACGTGTCTCTATATATATCTAATTACAACAAAATAAAAAAATGAAGAATCTAACTATGTAAAGAACAACATGATTCATACTACAATACCCGTAAGGACACAATTTACTGACTACCATTCTCAAGACTGAGTGTTGGTCAAGACTCATACATATATCAAGGTATTGCTTGTTATAATCACTTTGTAAATATATTTGGCTCAATTCGAACTTTCATAAGTTTAGATTTACATTATACAATTTTTATTAGATAATGCTTTTTATTCTGTTAGTGAATACCTGGATGTTTCATAATATTTTATATTTATCTTTTACTGTGTTTATCTTGTATTGCATTTTATCTTATTCAATATGTTTTAATATCACGTCGAATATTTTAATTCAATGATTATGTCGAATTTATTTTTTGACTGACAGTGTTAGTGAGAGTGAATGTTAGTGTTTTACATTATGATTCTTTTTCCTTTTTGACTAGTCTGATAAGTAATACTTACTGTTGTCTGTGATTACTTTAAAAGATGAATAAAGATATCTATCTATCTATTGTTTATTAGTTTCAGTATTAATCGTTAATTATGGTTGTTGTGGTGGATAATCAGTCCTTTTACAGTTTTTTTGTTTTCAAAATCATATAGCAGCTGCATAATTGGAAGAAAAAGAATAACTTTAGAGTATTGCTGAAAAGTGGAGATACAAAGTTTGCGGATTCAAATAATCATAATCAAGTGTTTTTCTAATACACGATTATGGGGGTTCTTTGCATTTTTTTGGACGTAGAAGTTTTTCCAGACCATTCGTTACGACACTATCTAACAGGTGGTGATCAAAGATCAATTTAGATAGAAATGGACTTAGAGTTTTGCGAATTAAGCTACCAATATGCTGATTGGTGGATGGCCCATTTAAGATGAGTAGCCAGCTAGATCACATGATCTAACTCCTATTTGTGGGGTCGTATATAAGACCAAGCTTATTCTCATTCAAAGAAATTACGAATTATGGGTTGCTAGGTGTTGATTGGTGTACTTTTAATAGGATAGGACTTTGAATAACTGAGAAGGGAGTAGTTTCTAACATAATTAATTTATTTTGATTTAGTGTCTAATTTAATTTAATTGATTTTGTATCTTTTAACACATTGAGCCCTGCTATGAGCGAGAAAAATCATACTGTTAGGACCGGAGTTTTTTTTTTATTAAAAACACTGATTCTGTCAATTAAAATGTCAATACTATTGAATTTGTGCAAAAAAAATTTAAGAGGTTTTTTGAAGAAAAATTTCTAATGCGAAAATGAAAACTTTGACCTAATTAGAATAGCTGTTTTTTTTAAGAAAGAGTCACTTATGTAAATTCTGCATTGTTCGATTTGTCTGATATTTTTATATGATGTCGTGTTCACCACATGGGAGTGGTTATTCTGGCTGCAGCCAACAACAAAAATTCATTTATAATGACATTATACTATACAATAGTGATAAGGTATTGTACAATTTAAAAAAATATAAAATGGAGTTTTATTACAACGAAATTGCATCTATATATCTCCGCTTCCATGGGGAAATTGATGTAATAGTGGGGTCGGCTTAGGTTATAGTTTGTGATTCAATATTGTTGAACATTTATTCAGTCACCAAATTTGTCTTAAAATAATCATCAGAAAGGAATCGATGAAAACTCTTCTAACAAATAATGATTTGCAATTCATCACGTATTCAATGAACTATTTATTATTATATCATTATTGAAAATGTAATAAATCTTAAAATAAAAATTTTTTGTGTGTGTTTTTGTAGATGTATGTTTTATAAAAAAGTTTTGTCATTTCCCTAAAAAATTAGTTCATTCAAAATATATAAAAATATGGGACTTCAGTTATTATCCTTGATTATCCATAATTAACACGTTTAAGACGGCATGAGATCATGCGAATGCCGCGCTTGTTTTTTATACAGGATGGGCACGGCATTAATGTGATGCCGCACACCATATTTTCACTCAGATGGGGTGTATCTTATCGGGACTTGCGTTATAATGCTAAATAAATGGTAGGCGATCAAGATTTATTAATTAGGATTGTTTTTATGGGCATCAAAGTGGGAAAACCAGAAAAATTCACATTTTTCATTTTAAGAACGTAAAGAAACAAGAAACGCATTACAAAGCATTACGAATAATAATAATAACAATAAATAAATTGTATTTCAAGGAATGTCACAATATATATAACAGACAATATAAGGCAACATTAACTGAAACAATTGTCACATACATTTAAGATTACTGATAAAGATTGGCAGAAAGATAATCATTGATTGAGTAAAGCTCAATTTCCAGAAGGAATATAATTTTTTTTTTCTTGAATAGAGACAATTTTTCTATAGTTCTTATGTTTAGCGGGTAGTTTGTTGTAAAATTGTATGCAGTTGTAGAGAGCGCTTTTTTCAGTGGATGCTAATTTGTTGTTGTTGAGTATAGTTGTAGAAAGTATTCCTTGCACTGTAAGCCACAGTCTAAGGCTTTAGATACTCAAACTGAGATTTGTTTTTGAATACAATAGGCTAAATCATTATAAATATAATAGGATAACATATTTAGGGCTTAGTAGGATTATGTACGTAATCGTCCATTTTCAATAAATAATATGAATTCTTCACTTGAATTACTGCATCAACTGATCTTGAAATCGGCACCCTCCAGATACCACGTGTTTGCGTTATTCATAGCCACAACAATAAATTGTTTCTAGCCATAGATGATGACAACGTCTACAGCATCGTATGACATCGGTACCATGACAATGATACAATTAATTCTATCTAGACGGTGTGAGATCAACGTGATGCCGCAAATTAAATCTTTCAAAAAAGCAATTTGAATTCGAAAATTATAATATATATAACAAGTCATATTTGAATAAAAGTGAAATCATGTGTTTATCGTGCATGAAACTGCCATTGTCTGATATTTTTGGCAGTGTAAGAAGCACCGGGCACGGAACACTGACACCGATCTGTTCTTTTTAGGTAGTGCTGATAGTCTCGGAACACCACAACCTGCCTAACCACCTCGATATGGTGTTGGGGCCGGTCATCGACCTATCAACTTAAAACTGTCAATTTGAATACGTATCGCCAGTAGATTGCAACGAATGTTAATAATAATTATCAGATTGTCTTTCTACATTTCTCAAACAACCAGTTCAAAATTCCACATCTTTAAATATTTATTGCATTTGCAATTGCCAGTGTTTTCTTATGCTTAGATTATGTAGACAGCGGTTCTCAAAATGTGGTTAAATTTGACAAAAAAAATATTTTTTCATTTTTTTTTAAGTTTCAATCATTAATTCGTGTAAAAAGTTAGTTTACACCCTATATATCACTGAAGGTTTTTCTTTTTTTGCAAAGAATACATTGTCATTTCATCCCAAATAAGGAATGATCAAGAATGGGGATTTATAGCTTGTAACGCAAAAACTTATTTTGAATTATTTCAATTCTCTTATTAGTCCTGTTCGAAATGCTCAGCCTGCTCAAAAAATCATGGAGATTATGTAATTGTGACGTGATTGATTTGATTTTTATGATCCAGTAGCAAAAATATCCTGAGCACTAAGCAAATCCTAACCTAATTATTCGTAAACTAATCTATTCTAATAACATTTGTCCTATAAACGTTTTTATATTATTTATTATTTATTTTTTCACCTATAATTCAAATTACCACCTGTTCGAACTAATAATGATCCGAATTTGCATCTATCATATCTCCATTTGATATTTTGATACTATTTCTTATAACTTCCTCCATTTTATTATTGCTGCCTTCTGATCACTTTGATTTAATTTTTCTGCTGCCTGAAAATTGATGGAGCAGATAAACCATGCTTTATATGATCTTTAGCAATTTGTTCCTGTCAAACGAACACTCTTTGATCAATTGCTCGGAACAAACGAACAATCAAATCAAATTAGAGCAACGTGAGCATGACAAACGAACAGGCATATTGTGAACTGCATAATAAGGTTACCACACAATTGAAGCATATTTCATAATAGATGATACTAATGACATATAGAACTTTTTGCTGATATGTTAGTAAATTCTTGGCAATTTCCTAGTACGAATCCCAATGTTTTTGAAACCTTTGCAACCATGGTATGAGTATGTTCTGTAAATATGTTTTGTAAAATGAGTTAAAGCCGAAAACAATTCCTTGGTCCTGTTTGCCTAGCAATATATCATGACTCACTCTATCGAATGCCTTCGAAAAGTCTGCGTAGATGGTATCTATTTGACATATATGTTCTCAAAGGCATTCAGTATTATGTCCTCAAATATGAGTAGATTAGTCACGTTAGATCTTTAAGTATGGATGATTGAATGTACACACTTCTACAGTTTTTTATATCTTCACTGATTTAAAAATGGGCTTGATAAAACTTCGTTTTCATCTCTAGTCCAGTTTTCAAAGAGAGAGAGAGAGAGAATATCAAATGCAGTGGTAGTGCCGAAGAATAAATGTTTTTTTCTAAGTATTTGGAATTCCCTGCGTTATAAATATCTCTGATGATTTTGTTGAATATCATTTCTAGAGAAAAGTTTTCTTTTGCAGTCACTTATGAAGTCAACACGTCTTTATTTTTATTTGAAGGTTTATGTCCTGTTAGTATGTTCCCTTCAATATAATTCAAAAAAGGAAAGGGGGGGGGGATTTTATATTTTTTGCCACATGTCAGGGTCCGCAGTACCTGTTAATTTTAAGTAACTATTATTACACGTACGTATTTTCATTTTTTAAATGAATTGTTGAAAAGTATTTGGCTAACAATTGAGCCATTTCATCATTATTATCATCTCTTGAGTCATCCATACATATGGACTGAGTTTGTTTGGGTTTCCTCATAATGCCTTTTTCATTTTAAGACACGTGTGAATATTGACTGAAACACAACTTGGGGGAATTGATGTACCTCATTTTTCATAGAGATTTGAAAATGAATGTAGGGTTTATTGTTCATTTTTTACTGTTGAAGAATCTGTGTTCCAAGTAAATTTTCGCGAACAAACTTAATTTAAAAAAACAATAGTTGGGAATATATATATATATATATATATATATATATATATATATATATATATATATATATATTATATATACACTTGTA
Source organism: Gonioctena quinquepunctata (assembly GCA_018342105.1). Taxonomy (NCBI): domain Eukaryota; kingdom Metazoa; phylum Arthropoda; class Insecta; order Coleoptera; family Chrysomelidae; genus Gonioctena; species Gonioctena quinquepunctata. The sequence goes on from JAFIRS010000068.1 coordinate 356,459, forward strand.
TAACTTATTGTGGCCCCTTTAAGTTATTTTATCCATCATATATTTTTTTTCTCTGAAAAAATATCCAATTAATCAGTAACTTGTCATATTCTAGATATTGTTTGTTAAAAAATATTATAATCAAAAAGTATATTTTTTTGTCACATGTTGATATTATGGCCAGTCCTCTTTTGAAAACCCGAGTGAAAAAAATAATAATAAAATACTGGAAAAGCTAAATTGAAATGAATTCATTTTGCTTCTTATGGCCAACTATGTAGGGTAATTAAAATTAAATGTTATATTTCCATCTGACACTAAGAACAGTAATTTTTTATAGTGTAAAAATGGTGTACTCATCATCATAAAAAAATCTCCAATTTGAAATATTCTAAAAAAAAATTGAAATTACATATACTCTTTTTTTTTACATATACTCTTTTTTTTACCTTTTATAGAATCTTCATACGGTTGATACATTTGAGCATTTTGTGGAAGCTCAAATTTCATTGCGTTTTCAACGCCACTTCTGATTAAGTTTTCATAATATTCAATAGATTTTTCTGTATCGATCATTTGTAAAATTATAATTATAAAAGAAATGATCATACTCAACTTCAACATTTCAAAAATTAGTTTTAGATTTTGTCCAGTCGAAAACTAACAAAGCACAATAAATTGAAACTTGAAACTAATAAATGGTGGAAACGCATGTGTTGCTTGCAACTTGATAGTATATTTGCATTATCAAATAACCTTCAGTTCTTATCACTCAATTAGGTTCAATACATATACTTTCCTTATATCTTTTTAAATTCCATTGATTCGTGGTAGTAGGTTGAGGTAAAATTCATTATTTCTATGATTATTAACTTGGCTTACTCTTCAATGTACAAAACTTTTCCAGGACAAAGAAATTCCCAATAAGTTTTTTAAAAATCCTTTCTTTTCTTAAAAACCTTATTCAGAGTATTATGAACATTCAAAAAAACAATTAGCCAAATCGGTCCAAAAAATTATTTTCCTGACCGGGATTTGTTCCTGTGACCTGCTTGATAGGCGACAGTGTAACCGCTGAGCTATTTTCTGTTTGGTAATAAATCACTCGATAGTCTTTTTCTTCGCCAAATTTCTTATATACCCGAATTTTCCAATTTCCGGGCAACTTTCAAAATTTTTTTCCGTATCAACCATCCTTGAGCTATTATGAACATTTAATAAAATAATTAAAAAAAACCTTTTTAAAAACAAGCTTTTATTCGAATACACCCTAAAAAGTACAAAATAATTGCTTTGGATGTATGACGTAGGTTATTCCGTGAGTTATAGATTCAAGAGCTTGTCGCGAAGTTTTCATTTCGAATACAGATGTGACAAGCTTTTGAATCTATAACTCACGGAATAACTTACGTCACACATCCAAAGCAATTATTTTGTACTTTTTAGGGTATTTGAATAAAAGCTTGTTTTTAAAGAGGTTTTTTTTAATTATTTTATTATGTGCTTTTTAGTAAGTACGCCTTAATCTATGCATTTTTGTTAAAGTCGTTTTTATGAGGCCTTTTTTCTGTAAGTTCTGAGTTATCTAGTTCTTCAACAAGGAGACCATCTAAAGATTAACTCGTCCGTCATCCTGGAGCTGCCATCTTCAATTTATGAATTCTGACAAAAAATTAATAATCTTTGACTAAATTCATAATCTCCGACCCCAAAAACCCCTAACACCCACATACCAATTTTGAATCGAATCGGACCATAATTACAAAACTCGTTCGCCATCTTGAATTTGTGAATTTTGACAAAAAATTCATAATCTCCGACCCCGAAAACCCCCACATACCAATTTTGAATAGAATCGGACCATAATCACAGAAATCGTCGGACATCTTGAAGCCGCCATTTTGATTTTATGAATTTTGTCAGAAATTCATAATCTTCGACCCCTAAAACCTCCATATACCAATTTTGAATCGAATCGGACCATAAACACAAATCTCGTCCGCCATCTTGGAGCCGCCATTTTTTTTTTCTCTAACAAATGCATAATGCATTGTCACGGGAACTATGAACACCTGCCAAATTTCACTTTAATCGAACAACTAGAAGTGGGTCAAATTTAACTTGCAAGATTTGATGACAAACATCAGGACAGGTGAAACTAAATAAAAGCTTGTAAAAAAAGTATGCCAAGCCGCTCACACGTTTTGCGCTTACGAAGATTCGAGATTCATTTTTATCATATCGATAACAAAATTCAAAAATGAACTGAAGAAATACATTTTGTCAACTTTCCTTTCTTGATTTATTCCAACTGTAAATTTATATTTATTATTGCTCCATACTGATTTAACTGCTATAAATCTTTTTTTACTGTTGTTTGATGTTATTTGTTATAAGTTTCATGTGCTCTTGGGATGAATAAACGTTATTATTATTAAAAAAAAACAATATTAGTAAACGAAATTTATTTTTGAAATACATTTTTTATTTACAATAAATGTATCTTCAAATTATGTTTTTTTTTTCAGTTTCTTTGGAGAACATCAACACAGATGTTAGTGAACTCGAAAAAGGAATGGACGCAGTGAGAAAAGAAGCCGAAATCAGAGGCAGGGGCAGCCACAGTCTTGTTGTAAGAGATTTCCTGGCTAATGCCGAGGATAAACTGAGAAGGTTGAAAAGTGATTCTAAAATGGCCCAAGATGCTTTCAGAGAGTGTGTGGAATTCTTTGCGGAATCTCCCCGAACGACTGATGCCAATACTTTCTTCTCCTTGTTGGTGCGATTCGTCAAAGCATTCAAGGTGCTCTTTACATTAGTACACACTATTTGCGTGATTAAAATTGCTAATTCAAAGAGACGAAGTGCATGCAGAAAAGTAAATTTATAATTTTGAATAGAAATGAAAAGTTGTGTGGAAGCTTTGTCCAAGATTTATGATTGGGAGGGGTAATTTCCCTTTTTTCCTTGAATGTTTACAGAAAGCCACAAATACAAAGGAAAAAATGGGAATTAAAATATCAACAAAAATGTTTGACTTCTCACAAAAAGTTAAAATTTTGACATAATTAGATTAGAATTGCTGGTAAATTCATTTCATAATTGGTAAAAAAACGACTTTTAGGAAAAAACCTCATGTTGGTAAAACCGTTTTGCAAACACTGAAGTGAGATGTTCATCTTTCTTGTATACTCCCTTTGTTTTGACTAAAAATTTTTTTTTTAATAAAATGTTTAGGGTACAAGATTAAATTGTTGGAATGTTTTTATTCCAATTCCTAATACTTGAGCAACTATTTCTATGCTATTGCAAAAAAATCAATATTATTACTGTTTCCTTTACTTTTAGACTGCGGATCAAGAAAATGAACAGAGAAGGAGGTTAGAATTGGCAGCGCAGAATGCCAACAACAAAACCCCCGAAGAAGTGGCCAAAAAGAATAAAATCAATCAAAAGAGACAGCAGGTATGTAGCATCCAAGACATGCTTGTCTGCGAACTGAGTATTAAGCTTAAGCAACAACGTAGTTTGAGAAAAACTGGTTCTGCGTGGTGGTGATTTGTTTGCTTTGCTTTGTCTTGCTCACTGCTTAGTTGCTTGTAGAAATTAACGTGTAGAATGGAAATAATAAATTGTGTTCACAATGACGAGCAGTCGGTAAAAATTGTATGAATAATTTTTCATTCATTTTTCCTGAGATTGTTGAACATTATTTGTTATTTTCCTAATTGTATTTTAGGATCCTACCAGTAGGTTAGATATATTTATTCAATTGTGATCATTATACAAATGTAAATATAATTTTGTAAATAAACACTTTTCATTGTTGAATACTTCATTTCTAGAAGTACTACTAATGTTTTCAACTTCTTTCAAGTAATTCACAAAAGTATATATTGAGAATTCGAGGAATAGTTTTTGAACAACAAAGTTGAAAAATCCATTGTTAATAAGAAAAAAAAATGTATGAATATAATAAATGGGCATGCAATTAAGAGTCTATCTTTCTTCTAATCGAATTATCAGCAAAATTGCCACTTTTCATTTTGAATTCAGGATATAAAGAAGTTCGATATTATTGTGTGATAATTTCAAAAAAGTTTTTTTTTCAGTCATAATTTTTTAGTTTAAAATAATTATAAGTTACTATTAAACATTTGTAGAATTACAGTTTATAAAATCATATCTGCTACAGGATATTTTATTTTAATTTTAACAGAATTTAACTACTGAAAAGTTCATTATTTGGGAGGCATAAAAAATTTAATGAAAATGAAAGAACTCTAATTAAATCACTTTCACTTCTGTCTGTCGGTCAGTTCGAACTCAACAAATTATCATGTGAACATTATGGAGAGGCAATTGCTGTAATTAGGGTACAATTTGAAAGTGCTGGAAATGAAAATTTGAAAAATCTTTTTCTGGAATTTATCCAAAAAGGTATTACTGAAAATGATGTTTCTCTCGATTGAAGCTCAAATTATTTAAAGGAAGTGATCTCAAAATTTACATGAAACCTAGAGCCACAATTTCAGGTCTTATAGTTTTTGAGAAATTCATATTAAAAAATTTCATAAAAGCCGCACAATTGATGGATTTTTTTTCAAAGAAAAGAGTGTAATAAAATTAAGCTTTTTATTATTACAGGCTGTTTATTATTACACGCTTTATATTAGCTTCACTTGTATGTTTGTTTGTTTGGGCGCGATTTTGACCCACTTTAAATGGTCAGATTTCATTCAAACTTTTTAGATTTATCAAGGACCGATGACAATACACTAATTTGATAAGATTATTCCATTTTTTAATTTGCAAAATAAATAATAGTTTAAAAAAACTAAAAAACGCTTTTTAAAAAACCAAACTAAAAAATATAAAATAAATTTTAATAAATTTGAATGAGAATGTGTAAATTTTTTTTATAAATATAAATTAATAATAGTGTAAATTATTTTAAAATAATAAAAATAATAGTTTAAAAAAACTAAAAAAACACGCTTTTATAAATAAACCAAACTAAAAAATAGGAAATAAATAATATTTAAAAAAACTAAAAAACCGCTTTAAAAAAAAACAAATTAAAAAATAGAAAATACATTTTAATAAATTTGAATTAAGAATAGCGTAAACATTTTCAATAAATATAAATCAATAATAGTGTAAATTATTTTAAAATGATAAAAATAATAGTTTAAAAAAACTAAAAAACACGCTTTTATAAATAAACCAAAATAAAAAATAGAAATAAAAATTTAAAAAAAACTAAAAAAACACGCTAAAAAATAGAAAATAAATTTTAATAAATTTGAATTAAGAATAGTGATTTTTTTTTTATAAATTTAAATTAATAATAGTGTAAATTATTTTAAAATAATAAAAATAATAGTTAAAAAAAAACTAAAAACACGCTCTTATAAATAAACCAAACTAAAAAGTAGGAAATAAATAATAGTTTAAAAAAACTAAAAAACACGCTTTTATAGAAAACCAGAGTAAAAAAATAGAAAATAAGAAAATAAAATATTTAAAAAAATGTAAAAAAAACGTGGGGTACCTGTGATCTGAGACATTTCTCACTTCACTGCCCTAGGTGTGTAACGTACTATATAATTATTGATACCATGCACCCCACGCTTTTTTTTGAATAAAATAATTTGTTTCCTTATTTTATATTTTTTCAGTTTGGTTTTCTATAAAAGCGTGTTTTATAGTTTTTTTAAACTATTATTTATTAAAGTTCCTTCTCACCACAAATCCACTCCAAGATTTCTCAAAATGTGCGAGTGGAAAAATAGAGATAGATCTAAAAGAAAATTCACAAAAATTATAACGCGCCTATCATGTTGAAAATGCACTTTGTTATGTTCAAAAACTATTTGAATATAATATATATTATTGTGTTATATCTGATAAATATACTAATCCAGCCTGACATAATTTAACCAATTTTGTTCCATTTAACAACATTCATTTCATTTAAGTTTGAATAACAATGTACTGTGACTAAAGTGTTGTTTCCATTGGCATGAAAATAGTTATCCATTTTCATCACGACAAAATAAAATCTATTATTTCATATTTCAGCCACCAAAATTGCCAAATTTTCTGGCTAAAATACTAGAAGACTAAGAGTTGGGTTGCCTACTCATGAACAAAAAAACTTATCACAGTATAACTATCAAAATTAACCCCACTTGTATCATGCTTCTTAGCGACAAAAAAGACTAATTTTCTTTAGCTGCCATGTACAATGCACTTGAAAAACACATTAGGATAGTCCCTAGACAAAATAAAAATGTGTCAGCTTGATGAGATGTATTATCATTTTGGGGAGTCATTGACAAAAAAAATTGGTCGCCCGTTTAACTGTTTACAAGGATTTTTTCCTTGAGAAAGAATTTTTGGTCGCTTCAGTGAAATTGATCTTTGTTTCTTTTTACAAGAATATGTGCGATTTCCCCCTTCCATTTTACTGTACCTTTAAATCCAGTGAAAAGACATTTACTATTATTTATTTTTCATAAAATTTACCTTTTATAAAAGTGATATGAAAAATATATTCATGAAAAGAAAAAAGAAACTATTTAAATGTTTTATTACAAATGGGTAAATTTGAAACTAAAAGATAAATGTGATATTTTGTAAATATTTTTTCAAATGTTTGGAAAACTAAAAACAAATGTCCCGTAATTGAAGTATTTCAAATAACATTGTTTGGTAATTTTCCAATCGTAAATGACTGCTTCTTTCTAATTTAAATAATCCAGTCACCTAAGGGGTTTCACCTTAGCTATAAACTCATGTAAACCATTGTTTTGGTATTTCAAAAGTTGGCTCAAACCTCTTATAAGATCTCGTGTCGGCGTCTTAAGATATTCAAGGTCAAAGGTCGCAAAAATAGAGCATAAAATTCTCTTAAAATTTTGTCTTAAGCAATTTTTTATACGTTCAACAGTTTTTGAGATAGAGGGCGAAGTGTGCGGAGCGCTCAGTCGTACATGTCATGAGCAAGGTCAACCGTGAATGCCAATACATAGTACGGCTTATAAATCTAATTATTCACTAAAAAAATTATAATTATGTATGTAAAAACCTTAATTAATTAACCATTTATACATTATATTTATAAATATTATAATTATGTAAAAACCGTAATTAATTAACCTTTATACATTAATTTATGAATATTATTCATAAATCAATTACTTGTTTAATAATACTTACTTCATATCAATATCAAAATAAAAAAGTGAAATACTTCAAACATATTTTTATTATATTTTTATTTAGCAATTATATATCATTCATTTATTACAATTTCAGTTCAAATGTGGGGAGAATTTTTTTAACTTTACTTATTATTAGTAGTAGTAAATTTATTAGTGGTGGTAAATATATGTCTTAGTTGTCTTCTTCATCATCGTCTTCTTCTTCATCTATCATGATCATCGTTATCAATTATGTTCGTCTCTAGATCTTCAAGGATTTCAGAGTTATATGCACTTTCTTCATCGAGATCATTTTGATACGATGAAGCATTGAGGCATACTTGTCCATTTCACTGGCCACAGGCTGAAGAGCATTGTAACCCCGATTTTCTGAATCCACAGCGCGAACCACAACCACTCTTGCAGTTGCAAAACATTGTATTGAGCAGTTCATTTGGTGCTGGTGGTAATAAAGTTGTCGGTTCCAGGATTTCATTTTGTAGTACCCAACCCCATTCCTGGGGTTCTAAATCGATCCTTAACTAAGTTTGAATCTACTAGTAGACACGATTTATATGTTGATGAGCTGCTGCACTAACGAATAAGTAAATAATTAATTATAAGCCGTACTATGTATTGGGATTCATGGTTGACCTTGCGTTATGACATGTATGACTGAGAGCTCCGCACTCTTCGCCCTCTTCTCAAAAACAGTGGCACATATAAAAAACTAATTGAAACAAAATTTTTAGAGAATTTCAGGCTCTACAACTTTTGAATGCAAATATCATTCAAAGCATAGGAAGCGAGATTTTTACGAAAAACCGATTTTTTCGACCTTTTACGTTGAATATCTCAAGACACGGGCACAAGATCTTATGAGAGGTTTGAGCCAACTTTTAAAAGCTTTTATAGCTTATTATATTTCATTCCGAGGTTTACCCCGTCTTGAAAACTATTTCGTTGCATTACAATTCAAAGTTTTACAGAAATTAAATATTTTGACTAGTAAAGAATAAAGAAGATTCCCACTGTAAATTAACAGTAATCTATCATTAACTATGGAAACTTGTGTAAAATATGTTTTTTTATTATTCGTTTTGAGTCAAATAGAAAGGCTATTGATGATGTATCTATAGATTCTCATTGATTTTGAAATATCCAAAAATATAAAAGTTATGGTTAAAGTGATAACCGAAAATTTAATACACATGAAACCATTGACTTTCATTGGCCATTTTGTGAATGTAAACACAAATGAATCATATTTGAGGATGATTCGATTCTATGCTTATAACAGCCAAATTCACAGATCACAATTTTCATCATTGAATGAGATGTTGATTTTGAAGATGAGATCTCTATGCAATACTCAATTGGAATCAATTGTCTTTGCAATAATTTTTCTCATCAGACGATTATGAAATAAGAAGTTGAGAAAGGTCCGGGAATGCCTACTTGATTTTATCTGGGTTGAAGTGTGGAATCTTGTTTCACGATTTTTTTTTATCCATAAATAACACAAATATGAAGGAGAACCAGAAAACAATGCTGTTTGTTGGTCAGGCTACGATTGTTATGAAATACAAATGAAAGTGTTCCTGTTATATTTATAGGTATACGTTCCAATCCAAAAAAAACCTACATAATTCTTTTTTTATAGTTATACAGTTGAAACCGAATATAACAACATTGAAGGGACCATATAACTAAGGACGCTATACCCGATAGTTGTTATAAGCAATATAATTTATTTTTATTTCAATGATTTATATATCTCCATATGATGTGAGATTTTTCTTCAATATTAAACACTTTTCTCTTTTTTTGGGAAATGGTGACGCAAAAAAGCACGATCCAAATCAAATCACAACGATATCACACGGATAGGAAGCTCCGCCCATTTCCTTTGATGTTTGGTTTATCGCTTTATTGACCTCTGACCTTTTACTCGAGATAGGCACAGTTGCCAGTCCCTAAATTATGTTTCATTTGGAATTAGGACAATACTGCCAACATAAGTGGTAAGGTCGAAAAAATTTATGAAAAACTGAATACTTGCTCGAAGATTCGCTTTCGAAATAGTTTGTAGTCTTGAATGCTTGAGTTTTAAGTTGTGTTATGTAGAATAATTTCGTTTATTTCTTCGAATTTCTTATTTCATTTTAGATATCGTGAAGTTGGCAATTCTGTGCCTTAAATACATCATTATTCAAAATGGAGGTCTGACAGTTCTTTCGGGCATTTAACTTGAGATAGGATTCCGTCTCTCTCTAATTTCGTTTGTCTTGTCTAGTCTTCCCCTCAGTGTAACTGCTCTGTGACGATATGAACCTATGACCTGTCAACTGTCTTTATGCGCACTAAATAAAGCGTAAAACGTTTTATTTTAGTGAAAAAGTTAGACGGTTGGTCGTTATAGCTGATGACGGTTCGTCGCTTTAAGCGATATGTTGCTTTATCCTATGTTGTTATAAGCGATGATTACATATGTAATTATATCGGGATTCGGCCGGGACCTTGCTATTTAGTCATTATAACCGATCCGTCGTTATAACCAATGTCGTTATATCCAGTTTTGACTGTAGTTTATTTTCGAACAAAACTATTATTGATTTTTTAATACAAACAATTCAATTTCTATGATTAGTATATGAGGCCTAAAAATGAATTGCGTCAATTCTATCATTAAATTCCAAAATTTACATTCGGGTAATTGTTTTTTTCTCACCATTTTCCCATGCTTCTGTTTAAATTTCAATTGTCAGATTATTCCAGTCATTTTCGATTCTTGATGAAATTATCAAGAAACATATAAGTTGTTTGTTTGAAAATATGAACGGGGTGTTCATAACATCAGATGTGGAATCTTCTGCGACTCAAAGATAAACTTTTGTCACTATATATCTTCCATCGTTCTTGTGGGGTTTTCATGTTGAAAAGGGAAACATTCTCAATTGAATATGGAATAGAAAGATTTTTCTGTTAATTGAAAATGTAGTTATTTTTGTGAATATCTAACAGAAAACACTTATCACCCCGGCTAAAGCGCTGGACATTGAACTACTGCTAATGATATTTTGAAAAGTCCCTAACTCAAAAGAAAAAATCATAACTGCTAGGAGTGTTATGCTCAAATTTTTTCAAAATTTTCCAGAAAGCATTTTACCTGGAAATTTAAGTGTGATTTGTGGTATTGTTATCTGATTAAACCATGAAAGCGAAGCTAGAGTGGTTCAATCTTCGATAATAAGATCGCAAATTGCACGAGTTTTCTAGAGGCAAATTGTTTGAAGAAAAATTATAAAAAAAGGGATAAAATCCTCTAGCACGAATAATATTCAATAAGAATATTTCTCGAATCAGATTTAAAACTGGTTAAAACCAGAATTTATGTTATATTTGAATTTCTTTTTACAGATTCATTCATTCAGAATGATTATTCTTAACCTAAAATATATATAAATTTTTCACTATGAAATAAAATATTTTCATATCTGGATCCGATTAAAACAAAACCAAGAACAAGAATCGAACCCGAGCCTTCCGCGTGATAGACTTGTAAGCTAACCACTACTCCACGAGAACTTTTCTTGTTATTCTGAGATTCTTGTTAATCATCGCCTTACTTGAAAATCCCATGCTTTTAACATGCTAAAAAGGGTATATTTGAATTCAAATATTAAATCACTCTGAGCTCTGAATCCTTATTTAATCAATTTTGCATTTACTGTTTCCCAATATAGGAATTTAATGCGTTGACATATAATTTTGACAGAAGCTACAGTGGTTTTATCGCGAGAAAACAAAACTATCTGATTGGAAATTTCGGCCATTTGATAGCTTCAAAATTAATGAGGGAAATTGTCAGCAAAAAAAAACACTTATTTCCATTTGTAATTTTTTTTTTAAATACACTGTTGGGAAATGAAAACTTTCTCTTTAATGCTCTTTTAGTATCTTTATTTCTGTATTTCCTCAAATATTGAAGAGTTCTGGTATGGAAAGTGTTTGCTGTAAAGATTTTATGCTTGACTAGAGTTATCTCCAGCAGCTCCATAAACTAAAACCATTTTTGTCAATTCATTGTTCATTAACTGTGCCCTTGTAAAAATACTCGATAACAAATCGATAATAAAACAAAACTCATCAAAATCGTAAAAAAAGCTCATTTGAGAACTACTACAGAAAAATATTTCTATTCAATATTCAATTGAAAATGTTCTCCTTTTCAACACTACAATAACTTTGGAACTACTAACCTACATAAATGACTTGATTGGTTTGTACTCGTAACTGACCTATCGATACTGCAGAGGCGTATGTTTAATAACAACCTAAATACATATTTATTTTCAAAAGTTGGTTCATTTTTCCAATTGACTTTCGTGAATAATAAAGTATAATATATTTTATGGAATACATACTTTAAGTTATCCATTCAATAATAATATTGCATACACCAATAGGTCATCAACTGGACGATTTAATTTAATTCCTCAAACGTTCAGTGGATTTTCTTGCATTTAGAAAGACATTTTTTGTCACCTCCAAAATAACGATACATCTCATGCTCATTGACGCATTTTCACATCATAGTTCTCGGGACTGGCCTACATCTGGTACTTTTGATAAAAATTTACGAAATGAAATTGTAACAGGATGCTGTGATAAATGAACTTAAAACAAAAACAAGACTGGTACAGGAAAAGAAATTGCTCCAGCAAGACGAAGTGTACAACGGAGCGTTGGAGGACATTTTGTTGGGGCTAAGGAGCGAGCCCTATCGTCGCGCAGACGCCGTCAGGAGGAGTCAGAGGCGAAGGATCGATAATAATAGGTTATCTAAGACTCTGGAAGAGTTGGAAGTGTAGATAGATTGGTTGTATATGTTTTCTTGTTAAGCAATTTGGGAGACAGAAGAAATATTCCTAAGTCGATCATTTATTAAATACTTATTTCTTTGGTGGTTGCAGATTTATCAGTAAGTTTTGTCTACTCATGAGTTTCTTCACCCGACAATGAGTTTATGTTCCATGCAGTTGTATTTTATTAACCCCCCCCCTAAATTGTCAAACCCAAATAAAAATTTGCACACTGTGTGGGAAAATTTGGAAAAAGTAGTTTACAAAATTTAAGTCTCCAAATTTGAACCTTTATTTTGGGAAAGCGTGGTCTTGCAAAATTAGTGTTCCTTTTATAGTAACATACTGATTTTTTAACGAACTACCCAAAATCCAGGATCTTAATCCTGTGTAACAAAAGATTATTAGCCTTGCCAAGATATTTTATTGTACATTTTTAGAAGGGAAACATATTTCTTCATGTTTATTTTTGCCCCCTTCAACTGGTACAAAATTATACTTTCTTTGGTTTAGCTTATCCATTTGGGAATTACAATAATTTTGTACCAACATTGCATTTGATGAATGCTCAAAGAGACAAAACTTTCTTATGAAAATCTGGCACAAAAAGTCAATATGTTCTATGAGCGATAAAAAATAGGTCGAATTATATTCCCGATGAGGAAAATCACCCTGTTTTCAAGACATATCTGAGCGACATATTTTTGGGTATCAGACTAAAAACTATTCTGAACAGATATTATTGTAGGAAGTGATTTTCCATACCTAAAATTACTTTTCTTTCAATAACCCTCCTTGAAACATGACTACTTTTATCATTTCCATTAAAAAAAAATGTTAGTGTCCGAAACTATTATTTTTTAATTGTTAACAGATTACATTGTACTTTCACAAATTCATAGTAAAAATTGTATTTCGAATCTTTGAATAGTGGAGAAATGTATTTCATTGCTCCCTGTTCATTGCTACATGTTTGGAAAGTTTAGTCATATTCCTGTGACACAATCTGTATAAAAAATTAAAGTGCCTTCTTAAATACTGTGCCTGTTATTCCACATATAATTCATGAATTTGAAATTATGAGAATTTTAGGAGATTTTTTATAAGTTTATTCAACAGGTTCCAGCAAGTATTTGCAGTTTCAAAACTCATGAGTGGTTTTATGCTCTTGCTAGGACTTGTGGAAATTTATCGAATGTCAGAAAATTGTGATTCAATTCTGAACTAGGTGAGAGTAGCTTTTTTTTTCTGAATAGTTGTTAATTTGAACAGTTATAATTACTATTTGAATTATGATAAAAACTGTTTTCTCGCTCATTAATTTTGTTTAGATTTGTCAGAATTCCAGTAATATATTTCAATGGTCTCCCATTTCAAAATGTTTGGAGTTTTTCGCACACTTTGTACATTAGTCAAATACTCCTAGAATATTGTATTTATATTCGTGCATAAATTGTGATTTGTAATATTTTTAAGTTGTACATACAATTTTTAATTGATAATGTTAAATGCTTGTGAAAGTATGTCTTATTTACTCAAAGAGAACGTTTTTATTTTATTTTTTTGGATACGTTAAGTTTTGCTAGACATTCCCCTTCTCGACTTGAAAAATTATACATCTGCACAAAATTTCATGTTGTGATAAGTCTTTAGTGTTTATATAAATACAGCAATAATTTTACAATTTTTGATACTGAATAATGTTTTCTTAACAAAATGGGCGCATACATTTTGCGAGAGCAAAATATATTTATGAATATTCAATAAATTGTATATTTAAATTGGCGTTTCATTTACTTTTAGTTTTATAAATAGCAATTTTTGGAGAGGTCGCTGTTGAAAGCACCTGATGTGTAATAAATGAAAAAGCTTATCATCTGTATGGAAATATTGAAAAGTGACATCTGTCAAACTCGATAGATGGCAAATATAGGATTGGAATGCCCTGTAAAATTTGCTCTTAAAAATTAAAGGTATAATAGCTCTCTTTTATTTTTTAGCTGCGTGTTGTTCAATATGAAGAAATACATTCAGTTGTATCAGGAATATTTGGACAATAATATTTATGAGTTTGAGGTACCTCCTAACATTAAGCGTATTTATTGTGATGTTTCTGTCATAAACAATCACCTATCAAAACACAATACAAACTAAGTGATAGTTGAAAAATCGCGGCAAATGTTACACTTTTTACGAGCCCTATCGCTAAAAGTTTGAACTGTTACATAAGACCATCAGAGGCGGTGGGAGTACGTTTACAAATCGTATGATAAAATTGGCATTTTCAATTTTGAATCAGAAGGGTTTTTTACACGCTTTATATTAGCTTCACTTGTATGTTTGTTTGTTTGTAACCGACTCCTTTGGGCGCGATTTTGACACACTTCCAGACGTCCGAATGATTTGAAATTTGGCAGGTGTACATAATTCCGGTGACAATGCATTAAGAAATTTTTGTGTGAAAAAAAAACAAAATGGCGGCTCCAATATGGCGGACGAGTTTTGTGATTATGGTCCGATTTGCTTCAAAATTGGTATGTGGGGGTTTTTGGGGTCGAATATTATGATTCTTTTATAAAAATTGAAAAATTCAAGATGGCGGCTCCAAATTGGTGGACGAGTTTTGTGATTATGGTCCGATTCTATTCAAAATTGGTATGTGGGGGTTTTTGGAGTCGAATATTATGATTCCTTCGTGAAAATTGAAAAATTCAAGATGGCGGCTCCAAAATGGTGGACGATTGTGATTTGGTCCGATTCTATTCCAAATTGGGTGGAGGTTTTTTTATGATTCTTTCGTGAAAATTGAAAAATTCAAGATGGCGGCTTACTGTATATATTGACAACGTTAAAATCTTTGAATGACTTCTAAATCGAGATTTGACTATTAATACAGCTGTACACATTAATGATTTGGAAAATAATTACAGTTACTAATAGTAATCACGGAATTATTAGTAGATTAGAACAAATAATAGTTTAAAAAAATTAAAAAAATACGTTTTATAAATAAACCAAACTAAAAAGTAGAAAATAAATAATAGTTTAAAAAAACTAAAAAAACACGCTTTTTATAGAAAACCGAACTAAAAAATAAATAAATAATTGTTTAAAAAAACTAAGAAACCTTCTTTTATAGAAAACCAAGCTAAAAAAATAAAAAATAAATTTGAATTAGGAATAGTGTAAAAAAATTTAATAAATATAAATTAATAATTATGTAAATAAGAAAAAACATTATTTTATTTAAAAAAAAGCGTAGGGTGCTTAATCTGAATCTTGAAAAGCACTCCACGCTTTTTTTTAAATAAAATAAATTTTTTTCTTATTTACATTATTATTAATTCATATGCATTGAAAAATTTTACACTATTCCTTATTCAAATTTATTAAAATGTATTTTAAATTTTTTTAGTTTAGTTTTCTATAAAGCGTGTTTTTTATTTTTTTTAAACTATTATTCATTTATTTTTTTAGTTGGGTTTTTTATAAAAAGCGTGTTTTTTAGTTTCTTTAAACTATTATTTATTATTTTGAGTATATTTCATAGCTTCTGGGATGGTAATGTTTATGCACAAATCAAAATGTTCCTGAAAAGTGACACAAAAGTCTGCTGTCGGTCAATTGAAGTGCAGAAATGGGGGGGGGCAGAGATTTTTAATTCAAATAGTGAGAATTTAAATTATAAATCTTGTAGCTAGGCTGAGGATGTCCTTTGACAATTTGCTGTTGCGTTCAAATTAACAGTGCTGCTCCTAGATGGAGTATGGAGTTATTAACAAGACCTACTCAGAACACTGTGTGAATGATACATTCTATGTCTGTGAGTGTCCTACCGTCATAGACAATAATCGGGTGTCAGTATTGCTTGGAGCAACCTGCTGCCCCCAAAAATATGTAGAAACTCCGTGCCTATGCTGGTTAGAGGCCGGATTCTCCGCAAGGTGGCATGTCCGAACTGCGCCTGTGTGGAAGTAAAAAGGACAAAAATTAGAGAAGTGTAGAAATACCAACCTTGAAGAATATATTTGTAACATAATTTGTGATTGACTGCTTTTATGTCAACTAAGTGCACATTTTTGTAATTTAATTGTAGGTGGCTTTGATTATCTGCCCTTTAAAAGAAAATATTCGGGTAATTATTCGTAAAGTGGCAACGCTGTAATATATGCCCATCTTACCACAAGTAGAAAGCACATAACCTCCAATCACACCCTTATTATTGATACAAAATCTCAATTATTAAGAACTTTAGTAATAACATTGTGTAAAGATACAATTAATTAATATAATTTTGGACTTGGAGTTTTCTGCCAAGGTTGGTAGGAGAATCCAATGGCAGATGGCGCCACTTAAATTCACGAAAATTGTTTTACAATAACTGAATTTTCGCGACTCCCAATAGATGGCGCCGCTCAGACTCAATGTGAATATAAATTGAGTTTTGAAGGATGTAGCTACGGTTCTTCAAACTACGATCAGTTTTCAATAACAATGATAATTTAAAATATTACTGCAAGAGTTCCCTAATTCATATGAACATTATTTCACACCGAACAAAACTTTTGTGACTCGCAATAGATGGCGCCACTCATGTCATGCCACCTCAAACTCACACTGAGAATATAAATTGAATTTTAAAGGCTGTAACTATGGTTCTTCAAACGACGCTCAGTTATTGTTAAACAATGAAAAATTGAAATAAATGTGACTGCAAGAGTTTCCCAATTCATATGAAGCTTATTTCACACTGGACGAGTTATTTGTTAAAACAAATATAACTGCATTTCTAATCAGAATTATTTTATACCGAACGAAATATTGGCGACTCCCTATAGATGGCGCCACTCATGTCATATCACCTAATACTCACACTGAAGATATAATTTGAGTTTTGAGCTGGTAAGAAGGGTTCTTCAAACTATATCAATCGATTTTCATTAGGATTGATTTGGGGAGGTATGAAATGGTGTCATAAAAGTGGCGCCATCTATTCGAGGAAAAAAAATCAAGCATGAAATAGTGTTTTTTTTTCTCGACATAGATGGCGCCACTTTTATGGCACCATTTCATACCTCCCCGAAATCAATAAGGCTAAGTCCAAAGAGATGGGAAGGTGGGAGGGACGTAGCAAAATCGAAACTCCAAGATTGATTTTTAAACAAAGAAAAATTAAACACTATATTAGACTTTTTTCATGTGTCAACAATTGCGAGGTCCCTCCCGCCTTCCCATCTCATTGGACTTAGCCTTATTGATTTAGGGGTGGTATGAAATGGTGCCATGTAAGTGGCGCCATCTATTCGAAGAAAAAAAAACAAGCATGAAAGTGTTTTTTCCCCTTGATATAGATGGCGCCACTTTTATGGCACCATTTCATACCTCCCCGAAATCAATAAGGCTAAGTCCAAAGAGATGGGAGGGTGGGAGGTACGTAGCAAAATCGAAACTCCAAGATTGATTTTTAAACAAAGAAAAATTAAACACTGTATTAAACTTTTTTCATGTGTGTCAACAATTGCGAGGTCCCTCCCGCCTTCCCATCTCATTGGACTTAGCCTTATTGATTTAGGGGAGGTATGAAATGGTGCCATGTAAGTGGCGCCATCTATTCGAAGAAAAAAAAACAAGCATGAAAGTGTTTTTTTTCCCTTGATATAGATGGCGCCACTTTTATGGCACCATTTCATACCTCCTTTATAGAAGTTGGTATTATTGTTCAATAGAAGTATACCGTTTTCTTAATTTCTCATGGTTTAAAAGAATCTTATTGGAAATTTATCTTAGTTTGAAGAACCATAATTAACACCCTAAAAACTCAATTTATATCCTCAATGTGAGTATTAGGTGGTGTGACATAAGTGGCGCCATCTATTGGTAGTCGCCAAATACCAGCTACCTCCATGATTGCAATTTTGAAAATGCAACTATATAGAATACTCAATTAGTGAAATATACTACAATGGCATTACATTAATATTAGAATGTATAATTTCAGAATATAGGATCGATCCATATTTTTTGGACTAAATTGAAATCAAAACAATAAAATAAAAATACGTTTTTCAAAACATTGTTTTAATATCATAAATACACTACAAAACATTAAAAAATCTAATTATTAATTTCACTGAAACAGGAAAAGAAGTGCAGTAAGAAGAAATTACACCAGATTTTAGAGTCAGAAATTGTGTGAATAGAGTGGTCTGAATGAATTTCTAAATATTACAGTTCGAAATTAGTCTAATGAATATGATACATTCAAAGAAACATGCAGATTATTCATAAAAACTAATAGACCAAGATCCCAGAGCCAGCAGACCTGTCATTTTATCAAAGCTGAAATTTTGAGAATGAATAGTGTAATATCTTGTTAGGAACGTATGTGAACTTGGTAGGTTGAAAGCTGGGCCCTTTTGCAGGTACATAAACCTGACCTACGTTTAAGTATAGTGATACTTTTAACATTTAGTATTTACCGAGTGGTCTGAGGCGCCCGATTTAAGGGAGCGTGGGTTCAAACCCTACAACTGACAGTTTTTTTTTTCATTTTTCCCTTCAATATTGAGAAATGAAGAGCTGGCTGAAGAAAACCTGGCCGAATGAGTAACAGATTGAAATATTTTTAAAATATTAGCACTTGCAGAGACCTAATTAGAAAAATAGTTTAGTGCCTGGGCAGAATTTGTTCACAAGTTCTGTATGCCCTCTCTCCGGAACATTTGTTCTACTGCAACCATTCCAGTGGCCTAACAGCTTGTATTACTCTTAAAATTTAGTATTTACAATAAAGGATTTATATTTATAGAGTAATAAAATTATATATTAAATTTTGTTCTAATACCTTGGCACAAAACTTTTTTTGTTTTTTTATTCATTACTATACCTATCGAGTAACAGCTTCAAACTATAACCAAATTGAAGTCTAAACATTTTTCTATCAGAAATAATTATAATTGTTTATTGGATGATTATTTGTTTATCCCTGAATACTTCTCCAATACAATATATTGAGAAATAGAAAGTCTTGTGCCAGGTATTTCTAACAGGCATATACGAGGCACTGATGTTTTTTCTAATAGAAAAATGTTTAAACTTCAATTTTGTTGTAGTTTGAAGCTGTTACTCGATAGGTATAGTAAAAAAAAAGTTTTGTGCCAAGGCCTTAGAACAAGATTTAACAAGACACTAAAATATATTGTTCAACTTGTGAAGAAATTCTGCCCAGGCACTAAATTATTTTTCTCATTAGTTCTCTGTGTGCTAACATTTTAAAAACATTTCATTCTGTTACTCAATCGGCCAGGTTTTCTGCAGCCAGTTCTTAGACAGAGAAATGATTTGTTTCTCAATATCGAAAAGCAAAAATGAACAAAAAAACCGTAAGGGGTGAGGTTTTACACATTTTAGTTTGTTATGGCTTCTAATGACCCTTAAGAACAAGAGAAACTAAGACTTCAGCGTCTATATGAAGAGGTTCAACCTGAAGATGATGAAATAGAAGATGCCGTGGACGATTATGATTAAAAAATCTACAACAAAAATTAAGTAAGTAGTAGTTTAAAAACTCTTTCAATATCTTGTGAACAGCCTCAGTCAATTATGGCATAATTTACTTCTGATTGAAAGTGTGTATGATATGAAATGATCAAAACTACTCTACTCCCTACTACTATTATGCTCCGACACACAACTGAACTATCATATTAGTGAAGAATACAAATGAATACACAAAGCGCATCAAAATGAAAATAAAATTGTGGTTCTCCATTTTGCTTCATCAAGAGTAATTCCTTCAATTTATCACTTGAGTACAATGTAGGTAAATGAAAGCAGGTGAATCCATAGTTAACTGGAGGGTTCAGTTTCTGTGGGCATTTTCATGTCGTCTTTCTTCCCAAAAACCATGTTGACCATTCTAGCGCCATTTGAAACTGAAATATGAAAATACATTTTAATATCAGCACACAGACAAAAATCAAGAGGCATTTATACCATACATATTGAAAATGAAGTAGTATGTATTTGACTTTTGTTTATTTGGTATTAAATCCCAATCAAAAGTCCCTATTAATTTCTGATATTTTCGAAGAAATTGCAATATACAGTCAAACTAGGCGATAACGAACAGTGGCTATAACGAACACTCGTTTATTACGAACCAATTGAAAAGTCCCGCCAAAAATGCCTATATACAGTATGTATTTTTGTTTGGGTATTACGAACTCTGCTATTGCGTACAATTGGATATAACGTTTTACAAATTGAGTCCGTAAAACTCATAAACTCGGTTACAACAAACTACCGAGGAAAAATTGTTCAATCAAACGTGACGATAATTTGCGAAATTTAACAACTACTGTCGACTGGTGGGATTCCCCTATTTCTCTGTTAGGGATTTGTTAGATACATGGCATAGTGTTAGTACTGCGTTGTACCAACATGCCTAATCCAAAAGCATGCAGGAAGGCTATTACATTGTCGGTTAAGTTAAGATGGAAATAATTAGAAAAATGTGGGTGCGCAAATGCACAAATTTGTCGTGATTATTTTATCAAAAAATCAACAGTATCAATTTATGCGAAAAAAACAAAAACTACCAAGACGCATGTACAAAATATTTTCTTTATAGCGAACACCCTTTATAACGAACCATTTCTAAAGTCAAAAAGCCGTTCGTTATAGCAGAGTTTGACTGTATTTTAGTTTTGAACTGGTAATATCTGTTAGAAGATAGGGACTAAAGTTCATCTTTCAGTCACAGATGATTTTATCAACACATCAAGTGATCAAAATATTCTATATATATATATATATATATATATATATATATATATATATTTCTATAGGATTAGTAAATAATTCAAAAATTTCCCCTATAGGAGAACTCCTGAAAGAAAGAAATTTTCCAATGCCCAATTTCTGAATGATTTGATTTCAATGATAAAAAAATATCAGTCATTGAATGGAATTTTTTTAAATTTGTGTTTGTGATAAATGAGGTTCTGGGAAAGAATACTCTAGAAAAAAGTAAATCGTGTACAGGTTATAACAATAGGTAATTTTAAGACACATACTGCCATATATTTATTACTGAGAGTGCCCTTACTAGTTGATTTCATTGTGTATAGATTTCAAGTTTTCATGTTAAATATACAGTGTGTCTAAAAAAGATTCAAGTCCATCAAATTTGACATGGAAGATGTCTTTTGTTATACAGGGATCAATAACAATTCAACATTTACGCAAGCCTTAAACATGATTTTTGCCACTATCAAAATTATGCCCACTCTCAACACCAAATAATGGTATTATCCATGGGTTGTTAAAAAAATATATCCAAATTAATTTCGAATATGTCAAAAATGGTTATCAATTTGAATGGTTTCTGAAAAATACCATGTAATTAAGTAGTTTTTAGGAAAATAAACAAGGATTGTATAATAGGGTGTGCCGATTGGTATAGGGGATTTGAAAATTTGTAAATGCTTGTGTCTGCAACTATAAGAAAGTTGTGAAATACGAAAAGAGAGATATTTCATTATTATTATTTTTTTATTTTTCTATTTTTTGAACTGCCACAATGACACTGAAGTTTCCATTTTAATAGGTTCATATTTTCAAAATCTGCAAATTCTCAAAAGTTGCACTACTTAAAAAGAAATTTTTTAATTTTTTTTTTTTTTAAACTGCCACAACAGCATTTTTTTAATTTTGAGTTATTTATTTAATTTTAAGCCAAATGAAGTGGTTCAAGATAGATGTAATATTTATTATAAAATGAATTCACAAGTATAACAGAATGCAAAATGAAAATATTTTAGTAATGGTGACTTTTATATAGGTTTAGATATATAACTTGAAAATAGGTATATTATCAAACATTCTTTGAACAAATAAAACTTAATTCAATTTATAATCTTGCTTTGATCCAAAAGAAGGTATAATTCCACGTGATTTCAATTTTGCCCTCATTACACCATCTCTGTTTTCACTACCACGAACTGTAGCTGAAGCTTCCGTCACAATTTTAACCTTTTCAGGACCGAAAACGAACGAACACGCAAAAATATTTTGTGTCCTTGAGACCGAAAGCGGACTTAAACGTACGGCAAGAGATCCATGTAAGGACCTAAAAAAGCAAAAAACGATCGAACACGCGGGTTGCTTTGTATTGAGCACGTGTATTCTGACCACACCCACACTAAAAACTGATTGGTTCGGCTCTTGCTCGCCACTTTTGGCGAAGGTGTGCAGAACATGACAGCTAAGCATACTGTTCTAATAGGATTAAGTACTTTTAATCAAAAATTGAGTTACAAGTGCGTTGAACAAGAATAGTTTGAAGTGCAGAAGTGTTTATGCATGTTTACGTGTATGTTACCCGCATTTTTCAAACGAAAGTTGCAATTATTCTCTACAATGGCGAGAAAATATATATTAGAAGAAGAAATGTACAAGCTATTGAATAATAGTGAATAATTTGAGGCTTATTAAGAGACATTTTCCAGCGATGTTTCCTCGGAAACCGGAGAATAATAAGATCGTTCTGAAAAGGTGTGTTGTTTGCGCGAAGCAAAATAAGAGGAAGGAAACATCATACACTTATGTACCATGTAACGTCCCACTTTGTGTCATTGGGTGTTTTGAGAGGTACCATTCAGTTGTAAAATTCTAATGTATATTTCATGAACATTTCTTGTACTACTTATTAGAATAAACTCTGATTTTTCTCTTACCAAAAAAGTTTTATATGTTTTTAAGTGTAATATCACAAAATTTAAAATAAAATAAATTTCGTTTTCTTTCTGTAATTAGAAAAAAAATAGGTTGTCATGAAGAAATCTGTATAACGTCTCTGGACGTTTCGGGACTGAAGCCGGACAAACACGCACACGCTTCCCGCGTCGGCCCTGTAAGCACGGCCGGCTGAATCCGGCGCGGTCCTGAAAGGGTTAACAGCTCGTTCAACCGCTTGCGTGTGACATGGATACGATTTTATTTCAGAGAACAGCATTGATGTATCCGGATTTTTCACAATATCGATCAAAACTTCTACAGGTAACCTTATTGTTAAAGGCGGTTCAGTAATGACAAGAGTACTCCAATCAATCAAGTCCATATAGCTTGAGGCGTTTATATTCAGCGAATTTGGAACTTCAAATTGTCATAGTGATTGCTGTATGTTAGAGCTTCGAACTTCGAAAATTCGACGCCCAGCAAGCTCCCGAATATGATGTCTGGTGTCCCTGAGCATTCCAAGCAGGATATCTTCAGGATGTGCGAAATATCGCAATATCACTGGATCAATCACTTCCTTCAAATTTTTCGGTAAAAACCCTGATAACTGAATTGTTTTCCAGACATTAAAGGTTCCCTGCAGGCGTGATGGTTTTGTTACAATAATGAACCACATTGGACCATACACCTTTAAAATAAAAGTTACCAAGGCAACCAAGGTTTCTGATGGTTCAGCGGTTGAAACATATAGCCGCAGTATACGTTCTGCTGTTCTTAGCCATCGGGAATGCACAATTTTACCAGGGCTTCGTTTGGATAATTTTTCATCTACAGTTCCCTTTGAAATTGCATCACATATATCAATAATGTATTTTTGATCTGTGCTTGGATCAGTCTTAACAGAATCATTCAATGCCGGAACATTTGACTCAATTATGTTGAAGTCAACTGTGATGAAAAAATAAATAAAAACAATAGATAATAGAATAGAAATAAATAGATTACTTATAGAAAGACTCTCACATCCCTTCAATGCCTGTCCAATAGGTCCCAGTTGTGCTGCCATCAAGGCAAGTTATGAGATGTCGCAATGGCAGTTCATTAGCATGCAACTGGCAAACAAACCATTGCAACGGTCTATTCAAATGTTTCTCCAATTGTACAATTATTCCCGAATGTTTTCCAACATTGACGTTTGTTCCGTCGCATCATATTACTTTCAGCTCATCTGTTGTAATATGAGATTCGTCCAAGTACTTCAAAATACATTTCATGATTTTGGCGCGAAATTCCTGATTCAGGACAAATATGCGCCAAGTATATCGACTCTGGCATTCTTATGAGAGTAATGTGCTCTTCTCGAACTTTTCGCCGACGATTGTTTTCCATCTTCAGCGTTTCATCTTTACGTCCATCAAAAAACAAGCCACGTAATAATTAATTTTGTGTGTTATCTATGATATCTTCACGTTTCTTCTAGCGCGACGTATATTGTTTTTATCTATGATACTTTTATTGTCCTCTTCATGTATAATATAACGTCCTGTGGAACGGCTGAAGCTATTGCAGCCCCAGGTCTATCAGAAATACCATGACGATAAAGTGTTCCCGCTGGCACAGGAAGTTGTAATGAATTGTAGCGGATTTGTGAACTTCCTTGATGTGGCAGTTTAAAACATGAAGATATAGAAAAAATAATTTCACCAAAATGTTTTGGCATTTTTTCTTACATATTATTTCCATATGCAAATATTTGAATTTTGACCTTGAAATTTCGGTGCCCTTGTGGCAGTCGAAATAATGAAAATATGCAATACTTTTTTTGACAAAAAATGTTCGTTTTTATGTCCTAAACACGTTTTGCATTTGCAGAATTTTTCATTTACAACATTGAAAATTTGAGAATAGCTGTTATTGTGGCAGTTGAAAACATGAAAAATTTTTTTTTTGTGAATTGAAAAAAAAATCGTTTCTTGCTTTTGCAACTTTTTTATAGTTGCAAATTCCCATTTTTGAAAAACACCGAAATCGGCCCACCCTATTGTATAACCAGGATATTTTTTTTTATTTATTGATTTATTGAACCCCATTGCATAGATTCAATACAATTTATAATTACAATCAACAATTTCAGTTAACAATTTACAATAATTACATGATTACCATGTTTACAATGTTCGGTCCATTAGTATTGTTTCTAGGATAATCTAATAATTTTCTGACATACATTTATAAAATCTATTGTATGCACCTAGGTGTTACAACACCTGTATGTGCCTTAAGATTGCATACGGAGCATATAGTTAGTTAATTGAATTGCAATCATAAACTTAATTTACCATAAAATAAATATGTAATTAAATTATCATTATCATCTCAAACTTTCTTGAAAGAATTTGATCACACTTTATTCTTGCATATCTACATTCCTAGGTTATATTGCATATAATGATAAATGAAATCTCTTTTTCTAAATTTAATGCACACAATTTGTATTTCATAGGTAGGCCAATCAATAGAGAATTGCTGCTCTATTGATTCTGTGACAAAAATACTACCAGGAAACCGACTGTGCCACCATACGAAAGACGGTTCGTAGTTATATCCTCTTATGTTTCCTACTCCCAACTGTCATTGCTTAATTTGTAATAAACATTTAAAAGCAAGTTTTTATTTTTCTTATCGTTTTTGACTTGTAACTTGAAAACCAATGAAGCAATCTCGATACTCTCAATGGGCGAATTGTGAAGAATTAAAATAGAAAAAAAATTTGCCCTAACGTGACTTGATCGGATTGTTAGTAACGGAGAAAAACCGAAAAAACAGCTTTTTTAAAAAAATTCATAACTTCGCCGCTTCCTAAGATGTAGTGCAGGATTTTCTCGGCAGAGTAGTGATTAATATGTACTTTATGTGTGAAAAACTCAGGCACTGTTGCATTATTAATTATGGCATAATTGCAATCTGAATTTTTAATGCACTTTATTGCAGCAGACCTGGATGCGTTATAGGTGGCCCGATTCCAATTTTTCAAAAAGATTTCGAGAGTAGAAGTATAATACTACAAAACATATATTCTCATTTTTCGTTAAAATACTGCAAAATAGATGAAAAATACTTGCAAACATGACCGAAAATGGGCGAGTGCGTGAAAGCGGCTGAGTAGTGGGGTAGAGCAGCAGACGCGGGGAAGTATATGTATATTAGTACAAGTGCGCTTCGCCCGTTACGAATCTGCTGCTCTACCCCCACTCCTGAGCCGCTTTCATGCACTCGCCGGTTTTCGGTCATGTTTGCAAGTATTTCTCACCTATTTCGCAGCATTTTAACGCAAAATGAAAATAGTCATTTTGTAGTACTATACTTCTTTTAGAACTATTGAAATTGGACTAAGACGCATCCAGGTCTGCTGCAATAAAGTGCATCAAAAAATTCAGATTGCAATTATGCCAAAACTAATAATCTAACAGTGCCTGAGTTTTTCACACATAAAGTACATACATATCAATCACTACTATGTCGTGGAGAGCCTGCTTCAAAATTCGAAAAAATGGTGGTGCTATGAATTAAAAAAAAAAACGCAGATTTTTTCCGGTTTTTTTCCGTTACTAATAATCGGATCGAATGGTGCCCGGGCTCATTTTCTTTGAATTTTGATTCTCTACAATCCATCGAGAGTATCAAGATTGCTTCAAAAGATTTCAAGTTATAAGTCAAAAACGATAAAAAATAATGCTTTTAAATGTTTATAACAAATTAAGCAATGACAGTTGGGAGTAGGAAACATAACAGGATATAACTACGGACCGTAGTATTTTTGTCACGAAAAAATCTCTATTGATTGGTACTTTTTATGAAGTGTTCAATTCTCTTAAATGCACAAAAATACATTTCAAGAAACACGAGAAATGTAACATCATTCAATTCATGAAAAACTTCCCAAATACCTATTTTATTAAAATGTATCCATTGGTTTGGGACACATACAAACATATTTTTTTTATTTTCGTGTTTTCTTAAGGCTTTATCTTAATCTCTCTTATTGGCACTGAAAATTAAAAATGTTTTCCATTTGTAGATTCATTCAAGACACACTGTATAACTTGACCTTTCAATTTTTCTGGCATTTATTTTCAACAATTTTAAGTTGATTTCACCGATAGAACTACTATTAGATGAATCACGTTTCAAGGTTTTTTTATGAAGAAAATCAAAATAGTTATCATTTTCTAAGGAAATGCTTGCCTTTCCGTATTCATGGTGAATACACAAAAAGCAGGGCCCACGAGAGAGGGGAGGTTGTGATGTTTTCCCCCGGGCCTGGAGATTTCAAGGGGACCCGGATTCTCCCCAAAATCAAGGAAAGCATTCCTCTAAATGATAAAAGGCATTAAAAATAACATTGCATGTAAATACTATAAATATCTAATTTATTTTTCGTTTGGTGTCTGCATTATTTTACACAAACACACATATATGAGGGGACATAGGTTACTACGCACAAGCTCCGATTTTCTCTCCACGACCCTGACAAAAATCAATTGCTTTTACTTGCTTCCATAACTCATTATACAGTGCTTCTCAATAGTCCCCTCCCCCCTCTTATTTTTGGAACGATTATACATTAACAAGTGAAATTTGGAAACTGAATATTAAAGGTTGTAAACTTCCCTACTAGTGATGATAGATGACGAAATCGTCAAAGATGACGTCACAAGGCCATTGTGACCAATAATTTTAAATGGAACCCTACGGCAAGCGACACCTCTTATAAAAAGTATCGAAAAAACCTATTCAATTATACTAATTTTGTTTGTGTTTATGGAAGTTTTCACAAAATTCTAGTCTTCGGTCTGGGTCGTCGTCTGAGAGTTGATGAACCATTTTTAATTTGTATGGATGAAATTTGTTTTTTTTCAACACTCTGTGTACTGTACTTCGACTGACTTCACAGGATGCAACGTGAGTTGTTGAAGAAGTAGGATTAACTATTACTTCTGCCAGTAGATAAATTTTTTTCTCATCAGAAATTTGTGGTCTGCCAGATCGTTTCGCATCATTAATACTACCCGTTGTTTCAAACGAAGAAGCTCCCTTAAATAAGTCCTCGAAACGGGGCGATCGGGAAACCTCTCATTAAAAATGTGTTCTGCTGCATGAATATTTTGTCCAGTTTCACCAAGAATTAGGATCGCTGCTACTTTATCACCTAAAGCACGCATCATTTCGCTTCTTGAAGCACTTAAACGTTCGGCTCACAACAGTTTAACAAATTATTAAAATGTACAAAAATATTTAAAGTACCAAAAGCTGCTAAAACAGTTAAACGTTCGATCAACAATACACAAATTATTAAATGTACAAAAACTTGGACAATTACAAAAACTTCGAATTAGGGAGACTAACAAAAACGTCAGCTTATTTAACAACTATCCAGAGGCGGAGCTTGAATTTGGAATTTTAGTATTAACTGATTTAATTCATCACAGCTTTGCGTTTTTTAAAAGCGAGTTGCCAAAACTGCCATAAGCACAAACAAAATTAGTATCATTGAATAGGTTTTTTCGATACCTTTTAAAACAGGTGTCGCTTACCGTAGGGATCCATTTAAAATTATTGGTCACAATGGCCTTGTGACGTCATCTTTGACGATTTCGTCATCTATCATCACTAGTAGGGAAGTTTACAACCTTTAATATTCAGTTTCCAAATTTCACTTGTTTATGTATAATCGTTCCAAAAATAAGAGGGGGGAGCGGACTTTTGAGAAGCACTGTATAGGTGAAACCACAGTAAAAGCATTGGCTACCTTTTATTCACTCGATTTTCATTGGAGTTCCATATAAGGTTTTGAAATTATATTTTCGAGTGATAGAAATCAGGTTAACAATTTTCAAATAGACACAAGGTGTGTAAGAATTCAATGTCCTGAAGTCCAACTTTGTGATCTCTTTATTATACACCCACCGTTTTCTGAAAACATAGTTAGTCTGGTGAAATTAGTTTTTTAGAGTTTATATGCACTTTCTACTTCTCTATTTCCTATGAGAAATCAATTCAATTATAAACACACGCCTCAGTGTTCCAGGTATATGCTATACTCACCTGCGTTCAGGAAAGCCTCGACAATAGATGTTGAGGACCTATTCTCATCTACTCGGACAGCAAGGCAGCAATCATGGCGTTAGGATCAAACAAGATCATATCCAAATTGGTGTCCGAGTGTAGAAACGCATAGAAAGTTTGCGAAAAACAAGGAAAGTCAGCCTCATATGGGTACCAGGACACACAAGTGTTCCTGGGAACGAAGAGGCAGACAGAGTAGCTAAGATTGGATCAGGAAAGACTCCGGTCGGACCGAAACCAATCTTGGGAATACCCAATAGCATGGCCATCTCAAACATGGAGGGACTGCTGCAAAAGCAGTTCATCAAAACATGGCAGGAGGCGCCATGCGTGAGGCAATCGAAGCTACAAATAAAGGGGCCTTCGAAGAAACTGTCAAGAGAGATCCTGTCACTGAACAGAGGGGATATCAGGACTGTGACTGGGCTCCTAACGGGACACAATCACCTGAACAGGCACATGGAACTCATCGGGATCACAGATGGTCCCTTATGCAGATGGTGCCTGGAAGATGACGAGACATCGTCGCACATCCTTACCGAGTGCCCCGCTCTGGTGCACCAGAGGGAGATCAACCTGGGTAGCATAATTCTGAACCCAGAAGATGTCAAAGAGATTCAGCTGAGGAAACTGCTGAGTTTCGTCAGAGAAATCGGCATACCCAGCTGATTCTCAGATCACGTGGGCGCACAATGGGCCCAAGTAAAGAGGCCTACGTGCACGGGTTCTCCGGAACCAGCCCAACATGTGCACAGAAGAAGAAGAAACACATACATTTATTAAAAAATAATCCACTACAAAATTTTAATGTAGATATAAACTATAAATCCTATATTATAGTATACACTTTTTTGCATATACAAACAAAATATAGTTAAAGAATGGGAGAGAAAGCTCCATCCATAAGGAACTTCCCAAAAAAGTACCCCATATATTTCTCTACGATGTCCCTAAAGAGTACTCGACTATCATCACAAGACTGAAAATTAATCATGAATGATTTCCAGCCCACCTGCACAAAATTGGGATTCTTGAATCACCGCTTTGTCAATATAATAATAATAATAAGAATATTTATTTGCTATTAAACAGAAAACAGAGAAATGGCAAAATTTACATTATTCAAATAAATATTATAGGAACCACAGAAGCAACAAAAGTTACTTGTATGTGTGTAGTAAAATATAAATTGAGTAAACTCTAAAGAATATTATATAAACTAAATCATAAGAAATATAGATATAACATACATATGGGCACAAAAACTAAACTAACTAGAATAATATTAATGCATCTATAAAAAACACCAAAGTTCTATTTAAAATTCGACACCTTATATTGATGAATAACACATATTTAAAAATAGAGTCACATAAGTATACAATTATTCAAATATCAAATGACGCAAATATAAATTTACATATATATATATAAATAAAAAGTCACAAATATATACATATATATATATACATATATATATATACATATATATATATATATATATATACATACATATATACATACATATACACACACATATATACATACATACATATATATCTAGTAAAATCATTCAAATGTAAAAGTTCACAAAATAAAATCACACAATTATAGAATAAAAACTCGATTAGTATGTTTAAAATTGATGGAAATACTTTTTTTTTAATCTTCTGATTGGGTAAGGAATTATACAATTCGGGTCATATGATTCATGATGGATCTGTTGTAGAAACCTAATTTTTCCGGTCAAAGATTTCACTAATACTTCTACGAGGCTTACATGATATAAATCTATGAATAACTTTTTTCAATCGAGAAAGTGAATGGGTATTTTGTATATTTTCTGGTAAGGAGTTGAACACTGTTGGACCTAGAAAACGATAAGATCTCTGCCCTATAGTTTTGAGTGCAAATGGAATGGTATAATTATTTTTGTGGCTTGGCCTATTGAGTTTTTGTAAATCTTTATATTGATTCAAGACAAGTGTTTTATGAAATAATTGCCTCAAGTCGAATATACCGGATTCTTCATGTAATTTGTCACTACTATATCGAAAAGGCTTATTCAATATTAGTCTTTCAATTTTTTTGATAACTTCTAATGGACGCTAAGTAAGTTTTGATACTCCACCCACCCTATTTGGCAGTATATTAGGTGACTTTGTACCAGACTATAATAAATGATTTTTTTTGTTCTTGATTTAGCCTGTCTTTGAGCTGACGGAACTTATATAAAACAATTCTCAATTTTTTCACAAGGAGTTTCATGTGAAAGTCCCATCTTAAGTGAGAGTCTATGATAACTCCTAAATATTTTATATGTGTTGCTGAGTATATTTTGAATGTACTTCGCAGTGTAATGAATTTGAAATTTGGTAAAGAAGATTTGTAGTTACAGAACGGTAGATAGTAGGTTTTTTTAAAGTTTAAGGAGAGCTGTTTGTAGTCGAACCAATCTTTTATAAATTCCAGGTCCCTCTCAGTTTGTTCTTTGACTTCCAACCATGTTTCCCCAGAATAAAAAACAGCAGTATCGTCTGCAAAACTAATTATTCTGCCACTAGCCCCTATTGAGAATAATTCGTTGACGTATATGCAGAATAGTGTTGGTCCTAGAACCGTTCCTTGCGGTACTCCACATTCAATTGTCTTTTTACTACTCATTATATTTCCTATTCTCACTATTTGTTCTCGATTTTCTAGATAAGATTTGAATAGATTCAATGTGTTTCCTCTCATTCCCATATTCTCTAGTATCGAATGCTTTCGACAAATCAATGAAGACTCCTATTGTTGGTTTGCTTTTATCAAGGCCATCGTAGATTAGGTCTGTAAGTTGTAATATTGCGTTTTGGGTAGATTTTCCTTCTTGAAAACCATATTGTGATTCGGATAATATTTTATATTTTTTGAGAAATGAGTTTAATCTAACTTTTATCAATTTTTCTATGATCTTACTCAGGTTTGTTATCAAGGATACCGGTCTATAGTTAATCACTTCATCTCTACAACCATTTTTATATATAGGAGTAACTATTGATAGTTTCAAACACGATGGGAAGTGTCCCTTTTCCACTGCCTGGTTGAATATGTATGCTATCGGTCCTGCAATGTACTCAGCTATTAGTTTTAGTGTTTCACTTTTTATGTTGTCTATTCCGGGTGCTTTATGATTTTTTAGCTCCCTTATTGTATTTAAAACTTCTGTTTTACTTGCTGGATTGAAAAATATTGAGTTTTCATTTATATATTGCCTAAATTCATAATTTGATGACCTTTTTATTCTTTTCGCTAGTTCTTTTCCCGTATCTATATAAGTGCTATTGAAAGTATCAACTATTTCATTCATATCATAGGTTATATCTCCTTTTTGATTTTTTATGGAATGTATTCCCACTTTTGGGTCCTCACAAAACATTTCATTTATATGTTTCCACAAGTTTCCAGCATTATATTTGTTTTCGTTGATTTTGTTTTTGTAGTATTCGTTTTTGGTTTTTTGTATAAGTTTATTGAGCGTATTCTTATAATTTTTGTATTCGGTTTTCAGGTCTATATTATTCGGATCTTTTTTCAACTGAAGGTACCAACAATTTTTCTTGTTGACCGACTTAATCAGAGATGTCGATATCCAGTCTTTCCTCTTTTTTTTATTTCCTTTTATTGGTATATGACTAGTGCATTGCTCAATTTCGTTTTGTAAAGTCATCACAAATTTCTCAGTCATTTTATCCAAGTCGTTCTCTAACATATTGTCTGACCAGTTTGTATTCTTTATTTTTTTCCACAAATTTTTTCTCATTGAAACGTTTTATAGTTTTTCTCTCATTAATTTTACTGTAATTATTTTCATGAGTTATTATTTGGACAATGATGGTTGAGTGATCTAGGTTACGATAGGTATTATATTTTCAGTATTTTGGCCACTTTTTCTCATGAAGATGTGGTCAAGACAGGATTCTAGGCGTGTGGGTGCATTTATAAGAGGTATGTATCCATACTCTGCCATATTGGTTAAATAATCGTTAACATTATCGTCATTTTCGTCGAGAATGTCAATGTTGATATCTCCAACAAAAATATTATATTTATTTTTATTCTTTGTTTGGGATTCTAGGTGATTTTTTAGATTGTTATTGAAATGTTCGATACAAGTGGAGGGGGACCTATAAAAGGCGTTAATTAATATGGAATTCCCATGAAAATCAACTTCCAAATTCAGTAAAACTGAATCATTGAATGGCAATAATTCGTGGTTTTTATAAATTTTAGTTCTAATATAAACAACAGTTCCATCATTCTGATTCAAGTTCCCTTCATTGTAAATCATTTTGTATCCTGGCAAATTGAATACACTAGTGTCTACAATTTTTCTCGTCTCGGTGAGTACAATACAATCATATTCAAATTCAAACTGTTTGAGAAAAATCAGAAATTCGTCTAGGTTTTTTTTAATACTTCTGATGTTATTGTGTATTAGTTTGAAGAATGAAGAAGCTGATCTGAACCATATATGATGATGATTTCATTTGCAAACTGATACAATTGAACTTACAATTTCCCAGTAGTATCCAAATTTTACTAGCAACAGAGAATAAAGAGATATATATGACAATCATAGAATTTGTGATAGCAAATAAAACTAATATCTAGGTAATATACACACAATGGTAATGTGTCTTGAAGGATAAAATCCAAGGCCAAAAAAATATAGTTAAAATCATATAATGAAGTGTTTTGATTACTTAATTTAAAAACTTATATTTTAATATTAAGGTAATGAATGTACCCAAATAAACAAAAAAGTACCCACCTTCACTCTTCTAGAAGATCTTCATCAAATGTTTATTTCAACAGCAATTCCACAACTCATTCATTGTCCAGAGGAGGCCTTCACTTTTGCTTATGAAGCTTTCTTGCTACCCCATGTTTATATACCTGAAATGATGTTACAATAGTGAGTTTTGTAGCAAAATGCCACACAATTTGGACTGGGCCATTTTGCGACTATAGCAAAACTATAGTCACTATAATAAAGGCAGACAAATTTAGGGAAAATCATCGTATTTGCTTCTAAAAGTATGGAATGGAAATTACAAATTTTCAATATAGTTTGCGAATTTCAGACATTTTCTCTTTTAAACATTCCTATTAAAAAAATATATATATATTTTGGTACCTTTTTATTAATATTCCGGTATAGTTTGGGTCGTTTTATAATAACTATCAAATATGTTTTGTAAATACATCTCATCCTCCTAATTAAACGTTGGAGTATTATAGTGCAAATTCCATCTGAAACTTTATCATTTATCCTCGCACTTCCAACCGCCAGACTTTTACAGATTTCCTCTAAATAGTATATGAATGGTACAATGACAGCCAAAAATACAATATAATTTGCCTTCTTTCTGGTTTCGTAATTTTTAGTCATGGAATCTCTACATTCAAAATAAGAGTTCGAAAATAAATTAATTTTGGTAAGCTCAAATCGTGTTTCATTTCTGACTGAATGAGAGGTAAATATTGGGAAGAAAACTTAAATTACTGAGTGGGAAGTAACACTTGAAACACAATCTTAAAAGATAGGAAAATCTGTCCAATGAGTATTTGAAGAGTGCAGTATCCTAAGTAATCGAGACGCTGCCTCCTCCAAGATCTACAGAGATTAGTTAACTCCGGTAAGTGAAAGTAGTTTAGTTTTTGCCCTACAAAACCTTCGATTTGCTTTAGAACCCATATAATTTATAAATTTTAAAAGAATTAAATTTGGCATCCGCTTGGTCAATATGTGACTCAATTTGATAGTGACGAAGTAGGCAGTCGAAAATAACTTCATTTCAATATATAAATAGTTCAAAGTAGCAAGGCCACTTGTTATAAACGTGAAATGACCAGAGAGAGAAATATACAGCTCAAAGTGCAAACTAATTTGCAATAATAGCCCTTTTAGGAACGAAACAATAAGACCGACAATCAGTGAAGACTAAGCTAGCCCCCTCATTTTCAGTGTTTTAGTAGCCTAAAATATCACTGAAAAATGATATTCGTTCGTCCTATTGTGGCTCGATCCTACAATTAGAGTTCACCTGCCAGTCCCATTCTGATGAAGTTAATTACTACGCTAGGTGATTCAATTGCCAAGTCTTTCTGCTCCCGCTGGCTGTAGTCCATACAGTTAAATCTTGTTCGCTTCACATCTGCACAGAAGTAAAAATGTACTCTACCCTTTCTTTTTTGTCCTCGAGAAGAAGCGGCATTCTACCATTTTGGCATAACCAACTGTGGTTCTGTTATTATAATCAGATTTTTCCCATTCAGATCTAACAGCAGCTTTCCTTTTTTTCAATCGGTTTTACATGAATGTCTTCTAGAGCTGTTGTCCAACTATTTCATACCAGTTCTGGCATTTACTTTGCTCCATCCTGTCTTCTTACGCTTTGCTCTTCGATATTTCAAAGAAGGCTTCTGGTCCTATAAATTATAATGTAGTGCCTTCTTTTGCCAGAACAGCTTTCTTATCATAGCAATGTTATTCTGTTGACTCTGCTTAGGCATTGGCCAGATCATAGTTTTTTTTTTCATCTTCCTGTTGGCACGACCATATGAAGGAAGGTACAGGTTTGCTTGATAATGGCTGCTATTGATCTAAAACAGGTCATGGCTGTATTTTTGTAAAATATTCACCCAGAGCTTCATGTTCATTTACTTTGATCAAAAATCCTTTGCTTTACATGAAATAGGAACCAAGGCAGTTGGCAAAAATATTTCTTGCTCCATACAATAACATCAGTTTTTCAAACCTGGGTCTTTAGTGATAAACTCCAAAACAAAGATGTTTATCAAAGCAAACTAAGCAGAAAAGTGAATCTATCAAATGTGCACGAAACCTATAGAAAAACGTCCTTTAAACGGACAGTTATATTGGCTCCCCCGGCAACAAGGATGGAAAAATTAAGAACTTTTGTCTCTTTTTTCGAGGTCTACGGAGCCAGTAGAAATCTACATTGAAAAATAAACGAGAACATTGAGCAGTGCGGAGATTGACATTATGAAGGTCGTCGAGTAATCCATCGGTAGCCAGTGGTATTGTGGTAGTTTTTTTTTTCTGGCTTATAAAAGAATATTTTTTGTTTTTTTATGGACTATCAATTGTAAGAGGTAGTGCAACAAGTTTACACCCAGTATACACCAAATGTCGAACGTGTTCGCTTAGAAAAGTTTCTTGATGGTAAATCATTTGGAGGAGAAAGACATCCATAATTTAAACCTAATAATAGTCAGATGGAGATCATCAATATTTATCTTTTCTGATATCATTATGACAAAACTTCAATTTCAAGTAATTTCTGAAGGCTGCAGAAGCCAAAAGTTTCAAAATTGAGCATATTTGAGGAAAATGTATAGACTTTTTATAAGAACAGCAGTAAGCATATGGATAATTATATACTGAACCCATTTTATACAACGAATTTAGAATCATAGAAGAGGTATGAAAAGTGACAGTTTGCTCAGTTCTGGGTTCATGTAAATACAATCTCTTTGGTCCTTTTTTCAATTGGTGGCCATTTTTTTTATTGGAAATTTTGCGATCATGGAGTTAATACGTTGACTGCCACAGTATTTTCAGGATTCTGGTCTGAGAAGCCAGTTCAATTCAATCATATTATATTATTAAAAACTCTTATTACTTAATAGAATATATTGCATCCATAATAATTTCATCTTGGACAAGTCATACATACAATCATATATATTAAAAAAACGTGTGCGGTCGGGGGCCCCCTAGAGGCAAAATTTAATAAAAATTGCGATAAAATCCTCTAGCACGAAAGATATTTGATGAGAATATTTCCCGAATCACATTTAAAACTGGATAAAATTACCAGAATTCATGTTATATTATAATTTTCAAAGGAGAAAGTTACAACAATTATTCTTTTCGATCCAAAATCGAAGGAATTGCGTCCGAATAATTACCGTTTCTAAATGCTTCGTTCAACAGGTTCATTCATTCACAATGATCATTCACTGCCCTTGAACTCACCCAAAAACCTGAAATATATGTAAATTTTACACTATCAGAACAAATATGTTTGTATCTCAAATAAAATCAAATATACTTTATTGCCGGAAGAAGAACTCTCATTGACAAAGTACAGAATTAAGTCAGTTTATATACAAACATGTAAAAACACGTATGCTATACATGCATACACAAAAAACATTAAAATAGTACATATGATGCATAAATAATTAAAAAAGTAATGGGGAGGGGTAAGTTTACAGATACTTCAAGACATTTTAAACACAGTGACAGTTGAATACAGGTACATTTCATGTAAGACATAACGACTTGATTAGTATAGTCTATATTCATGAACAACACATTAAAATATATTAAACATGTAGAAATGTAAAGTAATATATAAATAAAAAATAAAAACAATATAAAATTTATAAATACAAAGTGAAAAATACGAGATCCTGATGCAGGTATCACGGTCAAGCTTAATTGCAAATAAGAATACTATAAGTAAACTAGATTATATAGTGTTCCTAATAGGTAAGATTATTGAAAAGTGACCTGAAAGAACTCCTGAACATTGTAAAGAACATGTTCAAGAAGAATATTCTTCATAGATGATCTAAATTGTTTATAGTCTTTAATATCTCTTATGTTCCATGGAATATGATTATAGATTTTTGCAGCATTATATATTAATGAGTTCTTGATTATATTGGTGGAAGGAATGGGGAGTGTCAAATTACCTTTTGGCAGTGATGCCCTCATTGACTTTATACAAGTCTTTATTCTTAAAATCAAGCAAACTGTCTCAAGTATAAACAAAGATGAGACAGTTAGTAGATTATTCTGTTTAAATAAGGTCCTGATGACTCAAGGGTCCTGCTTTTGATAGATATTGAATGGCGAGTTTTGTAAGACAAATATTGATTGGAAGTTTTCTTGGTTACATGAACCCCAGAATGCTATACCATATCAATATGCGATTCAACCAGTGCATGGTAAACCATCTTGGCCGCTGCTGTATCCAATTCATTGGTTACTATAATGATAGCATAACATCCTGATGCAAGCTTCTTTCCCAATTGCTTAACGTGATCATGGAACTTCAATTGCTTGTCGATGTAGACTCCAAGAAATTTGTTTGTACTCACATTGACTAGTGGATTCAGTTCCTGAAGGAATATCGTGTAGGGCACAGTGCTATGCTATACAGTTAGTTTTGTGGATATTGAAGGACAGTAGGTTCAGCATAACACCATTCGTTAATTGTTGATATATCTCAGGTTATCTGCATATGTAAGCTATCAATGCTGTTATCATGCCATAGAATTGTTGTATCATCTGCTGAAGACTGTAAATAGTCCGTCAGTTGTTAAACTTAGTCAGGTCATTGAAGTACAACAAAAATAGGATTGGACCAAGCACCGATCCTGTGGAACGCCTACAATGGATTGCCCCACTGTCTGACAACTTGTGGGTTTTACAAGTTGGGTTCTATCACTTAGGTAAGACTGTACCCACTTATGGCTTTGGTTCCTAAATCCATAAAGTTAGTTTTGCGAGCAAAATTCCGGATCTCACGCAGTCGAAGGCCTTCGACAAATCACAGAATATTGCTGCACTCACTTCCCCCTGGTTCAGTTCAGTGTATAGTCTATTGAGAAATGTGAAAACAGCATCCGCGTGGATTTCTGTCGCTGAAATCCAAATTGTTGCTTATTTAGAATATTGTTTTCGTTTATGAAGTTCATTAATTTTATTTCAACAAGTTTCACAATTATTTTGCCTAGAACTGGTAAAAGTGAGATGGGCCTATAATTGGAAGGATCAAGTTTTTCACCACCTTTATGGATAGGAATTACAATTGAGGTTTTCAAGAAGATTGGAAAGGTCCCTGTTGCAAAGGAGTTGTTAATTAGCTGTACTAATCATTCCAACGTGAAGATTGGCATATTCTCGAATATTTTTATTGATATGTTATCAACTCCACAAGAACTTTTGTTTTTCATGTGTTTTATAGTTTCCATCACTTCATACAAGTTAGTCTCAGATAGTTCAAACGTTGCTGAAGTATTTATATTGTTCATAAATAGAAGTGCAATAGTATTCGTTGAACAAATTTGGATCTAGACATTCTAATTTGGTGCAGTGATCTTAGGTTATGGGATGATGTTCGAATTCCTTTCGTTAACCACATTTTTTTATTGTCATATTTTATTTTAATTTTTATCATAGGAAAGGCCTGTTTGAAGCTATCGATCAGGTGGTTGTAGTAGGATTGAAAAGGGTCATCAGTTTTCAAGCATGTATCCCAATCTTTCATTAGGCAGATTTCGTAAAATTTGTCATAGTTGGATTTACTAAATAGTCTGCCCCATTTGAAGGTATTCTTGTTATTAGGGTTTGATATGAACTTTATAGTGCACTGGACTGCTTCATGATCCGAAATATTGGCTGGTATAATACAACATGATACATTATCTTGGCTAAGATTACTACACATATAATCGATTTTACTTTGAGAATATTGGGAAATTCTAGTTGGACCTGAAACTGATTAAAAAAAAAGGTTCTTTGGTGTGGGATTGAACTCGAGCCAACCGCGTGAGAGACTATGGTGCTAACCACTGCTCTATGCCGAAAATGGGTGGCTTATTGTTTGTAGTTTATGCTGTTAAAAGGAAGAAGACATTGTGAGTGATTTTTTGGCGAGAAAACAGTGCTTAAAAATCACCTAATGGAGAAGGAATAAATGGTTATAACTCGAAAACGGTATGAGACCGCCGCCTTTTTCTTTCGAATTCGTGTTCAGGGGGCAAAAAACACGTTAGAACAGTTATACAGCTATTTTGAGTGAGCATGACGCCTGTACATTTACCTTCTAGCTCATCTACAGTGGCAAATAACCATTGTCGGCTAAGTGAACGATAGCGGGAATCAAAACCGTTCTCAAAATAAATGATATTCTTTCCTGATGTATCATCTTTTTAATTTTTCAGCCAATGGCATCCTCCACTCACAATAAATGGATCTACTATTTGCTTAGTACAACCTTCTAGTTATTTTCATAGTCCTCACAAATCTTTGTTTCAACATTTTCTTCACATTTTCTTCTTTCTTCTATTGAAAAAATACTTCCTATCCAACATTGCACCGATTTCCGTTAGGGTTAGTTTTTAGTTAAACTAGGTTGACCGTTGACAGACAGTGCCACCCATAGACAAATTTATTTTTAGTTTCTCTATGGTGCCACCTCTCTCTCACACACTTATTGGTCGTTGCTTCCTTTTGGCGCATTTAATCACCTCATTCTTGGGGAGGGGACTACTTTGTTGAATTTCTTCATGTAGACCTCCTATACTCTTATTTTTCTGCTTCTTGTGGTGCTTTCTTGAATTCGATTCCCTATCCTCTCTATCCACTCCTTTTTTCTTGGTGTATGATATGTTAGTTTGATGAACAAAACAATACATATGTGGGAGGTATTTTTGGAATAGGTCTGGATTATCAATTAAACCTCAAATGGGTCGAACTAATATTATCAATCTTCTGTTCTTCTGGGAGTCTATGTTTTTCTTGTAAAAAAAATTGTTAGTCTTCAGGATGATAGGATCAACCCTCTTCGGCCACTGCCGTTTTGACTCAAAGAGAGTAAAAGTTATCTGAATAGGAGGTACTAATAAGCTCTAGCCAATTAGAATCTTGTAGTATTAACCCGTCATAGTGACGTACATGGACATGACAGGTGACGTTTACGTAACATACAGAGTGGTCCTGTAACTCTCAGATACCAGAGAGCAGAGTGTGCTAGTCCGTCACTGTCCAGAGAGAATGGTGGCCATGACATAACCATATACGTCACTATGACTCACAAATGATCTTTCATCTCTTTCTATTAGTGTCACCATTGTCTTTTTGGCAACAGACTCTTCTACTCAGATAACGTTTACTCTCTTTGGTTTTGACTAACTTCTCAATTTTGTGGTTGCCTTAAAAAACACAGCTGTGACAAAGAGTAACCTAACCTAACCTCTAATCTTTGGCTGTGAGATGTTTTATGACCTAATGAGCTGCGGTTTAAGGGAATAATGACGTTTCAATGTATTTTGGCCTTAACCAATTTAAATTTTTTAACCTTTTGGGGGCATTCTAATGTCCAGCAGCCATTTTGTTCGCAGAAATATTGTGACCTTAGAGCATATATGATCTAAGATTGCGACATTCGGATGAGTATCAACCCCATTCTCAAGACGTAGAATCTCTGATTTCAGTAATATTTCTCATAACTGTCTTAAATTTGAAGGTATAGCAGAAAGTTTTATTTGTTACGAATAACGCAGCTTCATTGACATTTTCTAAAGAACACCCTTGATTTACTCAAACATAGTTGTTAAATAGCAATCAAATAACACAAACGAACGAACCGTTACCACTTCTGTCTCTCACGGTGTTAAAAACAGGTTTACGTTGGGTACACATGACAGCTCATGACGTTTGTTCTTTGATTGGCCGCTACTTGATAAATAATTATGTACTACCTAATGACTCATCAAGACACTGTGAGCTCAAACGCGAAAAGTTGTCATAAGAATTCGGCAGTCATAAGACAGCTCATGATTACGGTGTGTTGTTTTCTGGTTGGCTGCACATTCAGAATTACTCATTCTATGAACCAGTAACCAATCGGATAACAGTACGCCATAGTTGTCGGCAGGGGCTAGTGGCAATTTTTGTTCTTTCAATGAACAAGTTCTGTATACCGAATCAGTATAAGATATATACTTAAATTAAATTTATAGAAAATGGTGGCGCCCCCATCGGTCGATTTCCTTCCCCATTGCTACATGATGCCGTATCTGGCGTAGCATTTATGATCTAAGGATATATTGGATGAAGATCCAAGTCCTGACGTCAGTGCAAGGTCTCACCTCAAAGGAATCAGGGATTATTCTTTTTCAAAAGGCGAAATAATGGTCAGACAATGGGACCATGGGACAATGGGTTCTCTTTCAGTCAAAATGATTCTCGTCGCAGTTATTGTATGAAGCACTGATCGATGTAAAAAATATGTTCATTTGAGATTCTTCCTTGTGTTCTTTCGCCATTCGGATACGAATAAGCTAGAGTTCACAACGATAAACATAAAACTGAAAGTTTACAATTGAGCAGACGGAAAGCGGTTACGTCATTTGTCAGCAAAGTTATATTAGGAAGAATAGGGAAGGAAATGAAGGGCGCCATCGTTTTCTCTAAATGGCGCAAAGAGAATAAGGTATCAGTATTTTCATTTGTGCGTTTAATAGTGAAATGGTGGACACAACAAACACGTCATATATGGCGGTAATATAAATATACCTTTTCTTAACAGTTTAGTTCATCTCCGATATGGGTTGTATCGACATGATTAATTCTCCTCTAGGGGGATACGTACGTTTAGTGAACACGGCATGACCGCATTTTTTTGTTGTGTTTGTTAGTCTTTGGATGCAAACAAACCGTAACTCGTATTTTGTTAACACAGCACTTTATCCAAACATTGTATTTAAATAATTCCCGAAATATTTAAGAACTTTTAGCAATATACTTATACAATATTATGGGATTATAATACGCTTTGTTGACATCCAAAGACTGATTTACACCAATAAAAATTGGTCGTGTGACGTCACACTAAACGCGCGTATTGAACCTACCTATGGAGGGTACTCCATAAACCTATGTCAAAGAGTAGAGAGAATCTTTGCCTATGACCAATAGATGGCTAGACGAAAAAATCAATACAAAATTTTAAGTTTTTTAGTGATGTTTTAATCGAAAGTTATACCATAATTTAAGAAGAAACGAAGTATTTCATCCTGTTACATTTCAATCTTAGTGGTTCTACTAAATTCAGCAAGTTATGTACAGGAGAATCTGTATTTTCTTCTCTTTAGGACACACTGGAATATAACCTCTTTTTGTATTATTGGGTAAAAGCGGTTTTCATCTAGAGAACTGAAAATTAAGGGTGCAAGCATGCCCGAACAAAGTAATGATTATAGAGTAGTCGTATTCGGGGCAGGAGGTGTTGGCAAGAGCTCCTTAGTTTTGAGGTTTGTTAAGGGTACTTTTCGAGAGAGCTATATACCAACCATCGAAGACACATATCGACAAGTAAGGCAGAAATGCAAAGAAGTTGTTTTGCTCGTGAATGCAGTATTTTATTTTCGATTTTTGTTGCTCAATTTTGTTACTTGAAATGCATTTTTATGGCTTGATGTGTGTCTTGTTGAGGTGAGTACTTTTTTTAATTTAGAGATTTTACTTTGTTTCATTCGATTTTCACATCCTGTCAGGATAGTTGCATGTGGAGATTTATCTGTTTTCATTTGTTTTTTAAACCTTTCAAGATTGAATGAGCATTCCATACTGTCACATGTTTGAATTCCTAAATACCAGAAAATGAATTATTACTTTCATCTTATGTCTCCCTAATTTTTATATATATAGGGTGATGGAAGTAAATTGAGTAGTAATCGGATTTGTTTGAAAATATGAACAGGGCGTTCATAAAATCAGATGTGGAATCATCTGCAACTCAAAGATAAACTCGTTCAAGATAACCTTGTGGCAGGTATTCATGTTGAAAAGGAAAACATTCTCAATAGGAAGATTTTTCTATAAATTGAAAAATCCACGGCAAAAATGAAGTTATTTTTTGAGAATATCTAACAGAAAACAACTACTTCCTTGGCTGAAGCCACCCTGGACATTGAACTACATCTGATGGTAACTCAAAGAAAAATTCTGAAAGCAAAAATGTCAATTGATTTTCTATTCTAATCTTAATTAAGAACTCATATAGATGAATGAGGCAGATATTTTTTTCCAAAAAGGAGTACTCACCAGAAACAAATCGTAACATTGAATCAAGAGTGGTCTTTAATACAATTTTGTCGACTAAGATCCATTTCATGCTTCCACTATCATCAGGAACACCGGAAGGACTGGGAAACACATTTTCTAGAAGCAATCTCACTTTGCAAAGATGAAAAATGTTAGAAACACATCCTTCGGTGTGACACTAGGAATTTTTTCTTTCAGTTTTTTTTTTGTTGAGTTAGGATCCTTCCAAAATATCCATCAGTTGTATGTAGTTCAATGTCCAGCGTGGCTTTAGCAGGGGAAGTAGTTTTTTTCTGTTAGATAAGTATTCAGAAAAAATAACTTCATTTTTGTCATGGATTTTTCAATTGACAGAAAAATATTTCTATTCAATTGAGAATGTTTCCCTTTCCAACATAAGTATTAAAAGTTTGAAGGACCATGGTGAAATATTTAAAATCTTTCAATATCTGTTATATCACCACAACTTCATCTAGACCGTCACTCCTAACTTATTTTTTATAGTTTGTGTTGGTTGTGTTGTTGCTATATGTTTATTGTTTG
The DNA here is from genome assembly GCA_018342105.1 of Gonioctena quinquepunctata. Lineage (NCBI taxonomy): Eukaryota > Metazoa > Arthropoda > Insecta > Coleoptera > Chrysomelidae > Gonioctena > Gonioctena quinquepunctata. The sequence continues at coordinate 400,834 of JAFIRS010000068.1, forward strand.
TCGTGTTGCTGTGAATATGGGGACTCTGAGTGCAATTTGATATTTGATGATAAATTAGAGTAGAAAGGCTTACCAATTTGTGTCAAAAGTATGACTTTTAAAATGCTGAATAAATACCAATGTGTAACATTGAGGACAATGCTTCGGCAAATAGCCTTATGAACAACCGAATTTGAGAAATCAGTGTTCGAGGGCCCAGTCCCAGTGTATTATCATTATTGGAGTTTTTGGTAAATATTGGGTAAGAGCACTCCTGCTTCCAGAAAATAGCTGTTCGACTTTTCTTACATATTTTTGCCACCTGAACACAAACCCAGAAAAAAAACGCAGCGGTCTCATACCGTTTTCGAGTTAGAGCCCTTTTTTTCTAAAACATGTAATTTTCAAGCACCCATTTCTCGCGCAAAAATCACTCAAAATGGCCCTTCTTTTAACTCATTTTCGGCACAATTTGACACAAAACACAGCCAAATCCAAAATAAATTTATCCAACCTCTTAGTTTGGACATTTCTCATAGCACATAAAAAGTATATCCTACATTTTAACCCATAAATATGTTAACTTTCATTGTAGGGATTCAGGGATGAGAATGGGGCATGGGAATGTGGGGGTTTGGTATTTACATCAGCATGTTTCCATGTCAAGGTGATATCTACCTGTCTCCTAGTGCATCGTATGCCAGGGAGCAGTAAAGGGTCGCCATTCGCCCTATAACTTTACGTCTATTTTGGCTACTTTATGCATTTTTCTACTTCCTGCCTGAGCTTACATATAATTTATTATTACTTGTCTTTCTGTTTGTCTTTTTGTGTTTAGATAGAGAAAATTTCCTTATCCTCTGGCCACTGCGGAGAATGTGATGCTCAAAACACAGCCGGTTCTATCGTAAAAATCCTCCTTCAACACATACATCCTAACCTCTCACATCTGACTCAGATTGAGGTTAGGTTTTTTCCTTGTTGATGATACGAGGAGAGGTTAGGATGTATGTGTAATATGTGTTGAAGGAGGATTTGTTTGATAGAACCGGCTGTGTGCTAAATTGTACTAAAAATGACTGATTTAGGGATCGTAGTTTATGCTGGTTAAAAGAAGGAGTCATTTTGAGTGATTTTTGCGCTAGAATGGTGCTTGAAAATGACGTGTTCTAGAACAAAAAGGGCTCTAACTTGGAAACGGTATGAGACCCCCTCGTTTTTCTTCGGGATTCATGTTCAGATGGCAAAACACGTAAGAAAAGTCGAACAGCTATTTTCTGGGAGCAGAACCCAATAGTTACCAAGTTTTTTTGTATTTCATCACAATGTTTTGAAATAACTTAAATTGATTAACTAAAAAATAGAGTTGTGAATTTTGCCTGATGACTTATCTGCTTCATATTTTCCAATTTAATATACTTTCTATGAGATGCCAAGTTAAAAAAAATACTTCGATATATTTTCTACTTCCATTATAATCAATCCTATTTAATTTAAATAATATTTGGTCGACATAATGTAAAAGGCATACATTTTAACTGCAACAGATAATCAAATGAAACTTTTCATATAGGACCATTATATTGCACTCTGAAAGCCAACAACTCATCTTCTTATATTAAGTCTGATAATAATGCAATTTTGTTTTTGAAAAATATGCCTGCTGTCGTGCAACCGTGGATTTAGTATCAGTGAACCAATTAGAACGTAGTTGTGCAAAAATATTGATCTACTATGAAGTATGATTTTCAACCAACAAAAAAATTATGCTCATGGACTGTATTAAAGAAGATTGAATATTATAATTTGCTTCACAGTGTTTATGCTAGTTATTTCAACTACTTACTCTCTAAATGAAATATTTCTATACTCACATTGCATTCAAATGATTTCAGGTGATAAGTTGCAACAAGAACATATGTACTCTCCAAATCACAGATACTACTGGTTCCCACCAATTTCCTGCTATGCAAAGATTGTCCATCAGCAAAGGTCATGCATTCATCCTGGTATACTCAGTGTGTAGCCGTCAGAGTCTCGAGGAGCTTCGACCAATCTTCGAAGTCATTCGTGAACTGAAAGGACCAGATCTGAGTCAGATACCCATTATGTTGACTGGAAATAAGTGTGATGAAAGTGCAGAATTGAGAGAGGTGAGTTTTTTCTCTCAAGGATCAATATGAATCAAACACCTTTCTTTATGAAATATTTTTCGCTTTGGATTTCTATCTAAAACTGTTATCCAGTTGGTCAGTTAATACAAATAAAGAGTATTGATTGATTTTGATGAATATAATGGTATGACAGAAGTGGTTGATTTTATATCCTAACAATAAGCTACACACACAAGCCTCATGCGCTTATCGTTTTATTTTCAAATGTTATCAGCTTATGTTTTAATTTTAAAAATCAAAATGATATTCATATATGATGCTGATTAATCAGAAATAAGAACCAGATGATTGGTCAATCCCCTACAAAATCATTGAATTCATATCCAAAGGAAATCCATCTAAACCACTAATTGATAATATTCACAATAGGCGAGATCACTAATTTCTGGAAAAAATACCACAATGTCCAGAACAATGAGAAAAGTGGTTAGAATTTTTTTCGAAGTAATTTTTCCAAAAAAAATTCCCAAAGAAATGTTCCTGTTTGAACACAGCGGAAACCGCCCCAGGATGTGACGTAACAAGTTCAGATCTATCGCCAAGAGTAAGATAATCACAGAGTTGCCAAGCGTTATTCATGATATTTTTTTACAATGTGAGCAGGCCGAAAAAATAATGACAGCACTCGGTATTCAAGAATAGCTAAATCAAGAACAGCTATCAAATAAGAAGTCTTCATTTCAATATAACACATGCTTACACAAGTTCTGTTTCATTCATAGGATGAAACAGAATAACATTTCCTCAGAAGTTCCTCAAAATAGTGACACTGGCAACTCGCCGAGTATGCCAGGAATTACAGCGTTGCCAAGAGTTATTCATAATATTTCTTTACAATGTGAGCAGGCCGAAAAAATTGAATTGGAAAAACAATAATTGCACAAACCGGTCAGGCTCACAATTTCTCAGGATTCAATACTGGGACAACTTCTCTTTCTAATGTATCAATCAAAAATGTGCTTTATAGTCTAAGAATTATTATTCCTATTGACAAAGTGTTGTGAGGGAGTAATATGAACTGGAGGCAACCATTGAAATGAGTATAAATATCAATAATATAAAATAAAACAAGTCACAAAACAATGATAACATTTGTATCATGTTTAGCCGGGAGTAACCATAGTACGAATATAATAATAATAATGTTTATTTCCCAAGAAACATGTTTATGAAGGGACAAAGATAAAATGAAACTTATTATCAAATAACAGTCAAAAGATTTATAGCAGTTACATCAGTATCGAGCGCTGAATAAAAAAAGTATTTTACAGTTGATATAAATCATAGTTGACAAAATGTATTTCTTTTGAATTTTGTTATAATATTAATATTTTTTATTTTTTTAGGTAAGCTATTATAATAAATTATTCCACGATGATATAAATTTTTTTTTCCAAACTGGTATGGATAAAAATACATATTTTCAATTTGAATAACGAGTCAATGTTAAGCAGATCCCTTGGTTTATATAATTTAGATGTTTGTTCCAAGAATGGCAATTTGAAAATACATTTAATTGCTTTATTTTGAAGGGATTTCAATGGTTTCAATACAGATTTTGTTGCACTACCCCAATTTGATATTAAATATTGGAGTTTTGAATAAATCAGACAAATAAATAATTTTCAAATATTCAAGAGAGACAAAAGACCGCATTTTATATAAAATGCCAATAATAAGAGATAGATATAAAACAAATTAATTAAAAACTTAAAGCTAAATAACATCATGCATGGAGATGGCTTCAAAATTTTTCGTTGTAATATTCCTGCAGATCATAGTAAGCTTTTGAAATTAAGAATTCTTTTATCTCCTTTTTTTTGTTTTACTTCCAATTGTTTTAAAATACTCTGGAAAATGATTTTACATTTTTTTGCATTTATATATAATTGAATGTTTGATACGAGTTGTTCTGGGTATTGATTGGGAAAGATGGCAGTTATTTCTGGTGTACATGTGATTTACGGAGTTTTTATTTGACGAATGATGTCTATGTATAGTAGAAGTTACAAAATAAAGAGACATGTGAGTGTAAGAATTTGTTGATGGATAAACAGTGGTCTACAATGTATCTCAATGATATTACTTCTAATGTATTCCACAGAAAAATACATCCTTGTGCATGTTTATTGATAATACACTTGTACTATAATTATTTCTGAATGAATATATAAAACCAACTAAGTTTTTTGCACAAACAGTATTTACTATCAGAAAATATTCAGATGTATCAAAACTTACAAACACTTGTCAATAATTACTCTCCCCATTCAGACATCTTCATTCAACAAACCTGACATCAAAAACACTTCTAAGGTGAGAGCAAAATGATTTATGTAAATGATCAGCTTTCTAATACTTTCACATGCTCCAAACACTTCAAGTCACTGAAAAAATAACTTTTTCTAATTTTGACATTTAAAGTGACACTTTTCAAAACTCGTTGACGTTATCAAATGTTTTACTTTTCATCACCATTTGCGAAAAGTAAAATTCTTCGCAACTGGTGATGAAATAGTATATTAAAGTATAAGTGGATAAAAAGGGCTTTAAAACACGCGCGATTTTTCGAGCACGACGGCGCAGCCGGAGTGCTCGAAATAGAGCAAGTGTTTTTAAGACCAGTTATCCACGAATACTTTATGTTATTTTTTTTTATTGGTGCACTTTGAAATCATATATACTGGTATTATTACTACAAAAAATAGAAATAAGAACTAATAATGCCAGAAGGTTGAATTCGTGATGTGACATCAGTATACCTTTCGTTGTCATGGAAATGAGAAAAACATTCATTTGCAATTTGTTACCAAAGATCAATATTTGTTGTCACCAGAGCTCAAAAATGAATGATTCTAATATCGATTTTTTGAATAGTGAGGCAGAATCGCGGTTAATACCGCAAAAATCCAGTGATATATATAAAAAAAATATGAAAAGTTCATCAAATGGATGGAGGAGCACATATAAATGAACGAATTGTGAGTAATATATTATTTGACGTTACAAGGTACTCCTGTCAGATCAAAAATTTGTCATTTAGACTTCACGTTTCTCGATTTGTTGATGTTGTCATGGTTACCTTTAAAAAACGCGCGTTTTTTAAAGTTCGATTTAAACACGCTGAGGCGTGCTTTAAATGGGTAAAAAGGGGCACCAATAAAAAAAAGTAAATTTCACCACCAGTTGCAAAAATAAAGGAATAAAATTTGTTATAATTTTGAGGCTATTTAATACATTGTTAAAACGAATTATAAATATTAATATCATAATTCGAACAATTGCTGATATTGACCCCAGCTGACAATGTAGTTTTCTATGTTGCATTAATTTCCGTTTTTTCCATGGTAGTCTCTCCAAGGATGAGAACACGCTTTTAATGCACTAAAAAGTGAAAAATAATTTTAATATTCAATGACTATGCTAAAAAGCCTGGGGTGCTCTGTCTAAATCAATTAAATTAGTCCAAGATCCCAGAGCCGGCAAACCTACGTCATTTTAGCAAAGCTGAAATTTTGAGTGTGAGAAGTGTGATATGTAGTTAAGAACGTATGCATACTTGCTAGTTCGAAAGAGGGGCGCTTTTACGGGTAGCAGGTATAAAAGTACATAAAAAACTTTATCACTTATGTTGAAGTATCGTAATGCGTTTGACAATTAATATCGTCCAGTTGGCCGAGCAGTCTAAGGCGCACGATCTAAGCTCTGATATCAAAAACGAGGGTTCGAATCCCCACGCTTGACGATTTTTTTCCCCATCCAACGTGAGAAATTATTTGTTTTTTTTAATTTGAATATTCATCCCAAAACTAAATCATTTCTCAATTTCAAGCTAGCAAGTACGCATACGTTCTCAACTGCATATCACACTATTCATATTTAAAAAAAAATCAGCTTTGCTAAAATGGGGTAGGTTTGCCAGCTCTGGGATCTTACTCTAAAAGTTTTATGTTTCTCAAAGATCCGTAACCAAAAAGCACCCCATGCTTTTCGGCATAGTCGTTAAAAACGTGTTCTTCAGTTTTTTTAAATATATATCATTTATATTTTTAACTTGAATTAAAAAGGATCAAAATTAGAAAAAATATTGTGTGAAATACGTTGGGAAACCCTATTTTTCGTAACTAGCTTTATTTTGCAGAATTCGCTTCGAAGAACATAATTCTTATTGACAAAGCCAGTGTAAATATAAAAACTTATATATACGTTTACTTATAAATACACATACATTAGTAAAACAAAACAAAAGGCGGCATAAGCATTTACAGTCACAATTAAATTGATGAAATTAGTCACACAATAAAAACATGTATATAATATAGTTGTAGGTGTACACACAATTGTAGAATTAGAATTTAATACAAATTACATAATTTTTTTTTTTCTGAGCTATAGATGATCACAGTAAAATTCCCTTTAATTATAGTATGCTTTAGTGGCAAGCATACTTTTCAGGCCTTTCCTGAATTGTTTGTCATCACATACATTTTTGATATTTGCTGGTAGGTATATATCTTCAAATTTTCATATATTATAGAATTTTTTATGAGTGATGTTCTTGGAATAGGTAATCTCAGATGAAAACCATTTCGTGTGTTGTGTCTATTAACATTCACTGTATTTTTATATTTTTTATGGACTAAACAAGCAGTCTCCAGTCAGTATTTGTTGATTTTTGAATAGTAATCTACAGTGATCTCTCGGTTTTGCACCACACATATGACGGAATGCTCTTTTTTGTAGAACAAAGACTGAATTTAACAGCTGAGAGCTACATAATCCCCAGAATGCGATACCATATCTTATATGGGACTCAACGAGTGCCGAATATGTTATTTTTGCTAAATCTTGACCTAGTTCATGAAATACCACTCGAACCGCAAAACAGCCTGATGCTATTTTTTTGTTCAGATTTGATATGTGGTCCATGTATTTCAATTTATGATCGATTAGTAATCCTAGATATTTACTGCATTCACTATTTATTATTGCCTGGTTACCGGGTCAGGTCATCAAAGCCAAATCTGAAAGATAGTATTTTGGTTTTAGATATATTAAAACACATAAAGTTGGCATCACACCATTGCTTTACTTTATCGACGTCAAGGGAAATATTATTTTTCAAAGTGTCTGTATCCTTCCCACTCCACAACAACGTAGTGTCGTCGGCAAAAATAGTAAAATTCCCATGAATATTTATAGTGGATAAATCATTTATATAAAGCAAAAACAAAACTGGGCCCAAAACCGAACCTTGAGGTATTCCATGGAGTATGCTGCCAATCTCCGAGTATTTCCCATTGCTGCGTACAATTTGATAACGTCCTGACAAATATGAGTCGAACCAATCCCAAGCAATTCCTCTGAATCCATACTTGTTCATTTTTTTCAAAAGCAGTTCATGATTGACGCAGTCAAAAGCTTTTGAAAAATCACAAAAGACTGCTGCTGCTACATCCTCAGTATTAAGCTTCAAATAAAGATTTTCTAAAAATGTGAAAAGAGCATCATTTGTATTTTTAGAGTTATGAAAGCCAAATTGGCATGGTGACAAAATATTATGTTTGCTTAGAAAGCTGCAGATTTGTTTTTTCACTAATTTTTCAATTACTTTTGATAGTGTTGATAAAAGAGAAATAGGGCGAAAGTTTGCCGGATTTGATTGGTCTCCTCCTTTAAATAATGGAATTACAACAGACAACTTCAGACTGGAGGGAAATCTGCCTGTAGCAAATGAAATATTTATTGCCTCTGCAAGGGTGTCCAGAGCCTCGTCCGAGAGATTTATTAGTATATTCAGTGATATTTCATCCTCACCACACGATTTTTTCTTTTTGATTTCTTTAAACGTATCATGTAAATCATGCCGATTTATCGGTAGGAAGCAAAATGTCTCCGGAATGAACATTCCTGACATATATGACATTGGGTCATTTTGTGGTTCCAAAGTAGAGGTTATTTTTTCAGCTACTGAGCAATAGTAATTATTCAGCAAATTTGGATCCATAAGTAACTGAGTGGAAGTATGGCCAGATTTACCTCTCAGGCTATTTATAATTGCCCAGTTTTCTCTACTCTGATTTTTTGCTTCTGAAAGCCTTTTTTTATAATATATTTTTTTATAAAGTTTTATGACTTTTCTATAAGTTGTTCTATACTTATTAACATAGTTTAGGAATGATTCATTTTCTGTAAAAAAATTAAGATTAGTTTAAGATCTCAGATTTTTTGCCGAAATTTTTATACTTTCGTGATCCAAGATTTTTTCGGTTTATTTCTCTTTCTTATTCTGCAGATTGGGAAGCTTGCATTGAGAGTGTCTATCAACTTCTCATGAAATGAGCATAGAGGGTTGTCAGAACTCAATACCGTACTCCACCCAACTTCGTTAGACAATTGTTTAAATTTGTTGAAGTTTTTGAGACTATAAATTCTACCAAAACTTCCTTCGTAGGCATTTTTATTCTTTACGTTCTCGTTAAAATCATATTTTACACTCAATGCTTCATGATCAGAAAAACCAACTGGTATTACGGAGCTCCTAATGTTCTCCTCAGCGAGGTTAGTACAGATTATAATTATTGTTTTCAGGTGAGCACCTCCGAAGGCCAAGCACAAGCTGCAGAATGGGGAGTAAGTTCCATGGAGACCTCTGCCAAAACCAACCACAATGTCAAGCAGTTGTTCCAAGAACTGCTCAATTTGGAAAAGTCTCGCAACGTCAGTCTTCAAGTGGGCGGGAAAGCTAACAGTCGAGTCGCTAAAGATAAATGCGATCTAATGTAAGACGTCTAGAGCTTATTCATAGTGGTCAATAGATTTCATTAAGCGTTTTTCTTTGTTCAAATTTTTATTCAATATTGCATGCAGTAATAATAATATGATACCTAGGTACATCGAAAGAGAACCTTAGAAATGTATTCAGAATACTTGAAATTTAGAAGCCTGAAAAAGTTTACATTCGTATTTTAATATTTATGTCTTTTCTTTAGTGGACATATCAAAATCTTCAACAACAAAACATAGTTCACGTTTCATAAATATCATTTATGGAAGGCTTGCAGTACTTGTTTCTTCCTTTGATTTTTGTGCTTTTTTTCCTGTTTTAGGTATTTTTCTGTATACTTGTTTTTGAATCTCCAATATTATGACAAACTACGTTTGATTATACTATGGCTATAACTGTATAATAATGACTGAAATGGGAAATAGACAATTCAGAACTAGGAATAGCGCTCTAGTGTCAGAATTACATTGAATTAATAAAAAGTTTATTTGCATTGAAAATAAAAACTGATAGAAAATGAGGAATCTGTATAATATTCAGAATGTTCCAGAAGGCAACAAAGCAAGATTAAATATATCTTTAATAAAAATTATATAAATATTAGTTCATCAAACTCAACAATGGAGAATTCTCCTTCAGATGATAATGAAGTATTTTTTATGAAATATCTTAAAAACGTCGCATTTCAAACTTATCATTTAAACCTTCTTCCTAAAAAATATATTTCAAATCCTTAAAAAATAAATATGGTGATTTAACATTTTAAGTGCTTTGTTTCTATTTCACCATTTGGCAATATCGACTGCAGATTTCATAGATAATAAAGGACAACAAATTCGTTACGTTGATAAGGTAAACAAAGATGTATATATTTTGATCAGGTTAGAAACGTGCCATTCTGCTTATTTCTGTTCCATGCACCGCAAAGGAGGCAATGACCAAGAAATAAAAGAGAACTCAGTTTTTAAGGGTTATGTTTACATGATCTCTCTGAGAAATTCATAACTATTGATAAATTTTGTAATTAATTGATTTTTGTTGTACCTACCCTGAATTGATGAAAAATATCAATCGTAAATAACTTAAAAACACACTTCCGTTTCTGATGTGACAGAGAGCAGACGTCTGATAGAGAGCTGCTTTCAAAGAGGGCAAGAGGATGTCATGCCGGAAGTGGGAGTCAGTTTTATGTTTGTGAATGTCGCCATCTTTATGGGCATATATATTTACGTAAAGCAAATTACATGTGTGTGAAGTTCTACAAGTATCTCTTTCTCTATGCTGGTAACCAGGCCAGATGACAACGGATTTGTCGGAAAGAGAGAATACCTGATCTGGAAGATATTCCAAGTTTTTTGCCTATCATTGTATTTGATGTTAAATATTTATATATTTGATGAATACTATTAAATGTTTGGGAAGTTATACAATACCTGATCTGGAGAAAGTGACACCGTAAGGAGTCAGAAATCCAAAAAAACTTCAAAAAGAAGAAGAAAAAGAACTTAAAAACAATTCAAACAAGTATTCTTTACAAGCTACAAAGTATAAACAAAAAGTTGGGTTATATTGACAAATAACACGTGTAGTTTGTAAAAGTAGAGACACCAACGAACTAATATATGTTGTTCTTCTTCTAGCCTACTAGACGCTGTTGTCAATTTGTGAACTAGAAACAAAGCAATTTAAAACCCCAAATTTGAAAAATTAATTTAGATAGTGCGATCACAGTTTATAGCTAAAGAAGCAGTTAGCTCACTTGGCCCAAATGCATGTTCCAAGGTAACATCCACTCCAGGGAAAGAATTCAGGATGCGCCGAAGACTGTACGCGATTATCGCTCTTCGAGGTATACGAAAAATGTCAGTATTAGTAACACAGTATGCGCGAGGGATAAAAATCAGAGTTTCGCAGTGTACAAACGGGAACATAAAGATCAAAGTGCCGACGCCAAGTGAGCTAACTGCTTCTTTAGCTATAAACTGTGGTGCGATTTTAAAAAATTTATAAATGAAACTCATAATCATTAAGGTTAAACTTGCATTTGCTGTAGCAACTCAAATTGAGGAGAATTTCCCATTTTGGGTTACTTGTGGAGGTGGTTCATGAAAATAAATATATATTTATTTTTCTAATCCAAATCACAGGCCAGTTCTTGAGGAAACGGTCATTCCTATCGGACACAAAGATTGAGGTATCGTCTGCATAAAGTGTTGAAGATGTTTCAATTGATTTATCCAAATCGTTAATGTAAAAAAGGAATAATATAGGACCTAAATTGGATCCTTGCGGGACTCCAAGATCAACTGAAATAAGGTCGGATGTAATATTATCAATTTCAACATATTGTTTCCTATAGCATAGCATTTTGATTTTGCTTATATGGTATCTGTTTATTTTGAACTCTGGTAATCAATGTAAATATTTAGTGATATTCGGTCGTTAATTTAACAAAAGTTTGAATTTGTAAACTTTGGGTATATATATATATATATATATATATAAAACCATACCGATAACAAAACTTTAGATCATTTGTCATTACAAGAGCATACCATAGAGTATTAAAGTCATTTCTGTTTCATTTGCTCATTACCTTAATTATAAATTTATTTTGTAAGGGTGGAGCAATAATAATAATAATAAATATCTTTATTTCTGGAGAATAATCACAGTGCAAAATAATACAAAAACAGAAATAACGTCGCCAGCAAGATGGGTCAAGTCAGAAAGTATGGCTGAGGTATTCAGCAATGGTATAAGGTTCTATTTTCAGTAGAATCTTATGAATTCCCTTTTTGAATTCACCGAGTTTATTCATTTGTTTGATACTGGTGGGGAGTTTGTTGAACATTTTAATGCTTTGATAGAAAGGGCTCCTCTCTGTAACAGTTTTGGGTACACATAATCAACATTTCTAGTGTTATATACATTTTGTGTAGAATCTTATGAATTCACCGAGTTTATTCATTTGTTTGATACTGGTGGGGAGTTTGTCGAACATTTTAATGCTTCGATAGAAAGGGCTCCTCTCTGTAACAGTTAGTCTATGTTTTGGGTACACATAATCAAAATTTCTAGTGTTATATACATTTTGTGGTAGACTATTTTCAAAAAGATGTTTGTTTCTAAAAAGGAATAATAAGAGTTCTTGTATATAGAGTCCTATAAGTGTAAGTATTTTAAGACTACTGAATTTGCCTCTACATGATTCTCTTGAATTTAGTTTTAGCAAGGCTCTTTTTTGTACAATAAAAATTTGCCCTGCATTTCTACTACCTCCATAAAAGATAATCCCATATCTACATACAGATTCAAAATTTGAATGATAGACCATTCGGATTACATCTGTATCAACGTACTGACCAATAACTCTCATCGAATACAACACTGAGTTCAACTTTTGACAAACATTTTGAATATGGCTGTTCAAACTCAGTGTGCTGTCTATGTGCAGACCTAAGAATTTGCACTCATTTTCTATTTTGAGTGAAATATTCGTCAGCCGAATTTCTTGAGGTATGTCAAGCCATGCATGGTTTGTTTTGAACATTACAGTTTTGGTCTTATTGTCATTCAATATAAGTTTGTTTCTCCTGAACCACTCGTCTGCCTTACAGAGGCTTTCTTCAGTTATGGATATCAGACTGGGATAATCTACTGCATAGACCAGCAAGTTTGTATCATCCGCGTAATTTGTCATTTTGCAATTTTCTCCACAAATTTCCTCTAGATTATTTAGAAAAATGATAAAGATCATTGGGCCAATTATACTACCTTGTGGTACCCCAGTATCAATTGATTTTATGTCTGATTCAGCTTTAGTTCCCTCCTTGTTAATTAACACCATTTGTTTTCTACCCGATACATAAGATTTAAACCATTTCAGTGCAGGACCACGTATGCCATATGATTCCAGCTTTTGTAGTAGAGCTGTATGGTTCAAACAATCAAAAGCTTTTGACAGGTCTAGAAATAATCCCAACGCCACATTATTTTTCTCAAGTTGTAGCAAGATATTTTGAATGAACTGAAAAATTGCTGTATGTGTTGACTTCTCTTTCTGATATCCATGTTGCCACTTACTGATAAAATTACATTGCCTGAGAAAGTCCATCACCCATTTGCATAATACAGCTTCGAAAATTTTTTAGAATGAAGACAGTAGACTAATTGGTCTAAAGTTTTCTAGTTTAGAGGGATCCCCTTTTTTCAATATGGGTTTGACCAATGCTAGCTTGAGTGAGTCAGGAAAAACTCTGATATCTTTGAGATTGCTTTCATTTTAAGTTTATTAAATTTTTTTTTGTTACTCATTCCCTTTTCCACTGAGCCAGGGCCTTAAAAGAAATACACAAACATTTTCCAATCGTCAAATTGTTTTCTTGAACAATTCGGGAACGTGGCAAATGAAATTTCTTCAGGAGATTGAAAATATGTTTTAACAGTAGTCCGAACAAAACATTATTTAAAAAAATGTTAGGTTTTGTATTCAAGGCAATAATCAAGCTCATAACTTGAATTATCTACAGTTTCGTAGACGTATATTGTTTTTCCATTTAGCTGAAAAATAATCATAGAGTATTCAAGGAATATTCTAATGAGAATGTTTGATATTTTCCAATATTCGGAGAATGTGCATGGAACATTCTGGAAATATACAGCAGTTTTAGAATATTATGCTAATATACCCTAGTGTGCGGGTAGATATATGGTTGAGACTGAAGCCAAGTTATACAAATTGGCACTAACCTGCTTGTGAATATTACTTGTTTTCATTATAATTTATTGCAAAACTCTCGTTGGCTGTAGTAAATTTTCCACATGAACCAATTAAATATAAATTATATATAACACATAGAGACAAAACTCTGGAACTCTCGCTGCTGACACTTGAGTGAAAGTGGTGTTATATTATCTTTCATGTGTGCCTGACCAAATTTCTCACACAATATATTTCTGAGGAAAAACTGCCTCATTGTATATATTTCCTGTTATTGAGATAAATCAATCTGACCATCTTCAAAAGTGTGTTAGTTCTGAATTGGTCTGTTTTGAATATGGAGACCATACCAGTCTTGTGCGCTATTTGAGGTTACAGTCGTACATGCTGTACGAACTTGTTATTCAAGCTTTAAATAGCCGGGCAAGTGGAAAGCACAAGCGATCGGTTCATCCTTGTTGACTGTTATTCGATAAAGTGCCCATTTGTGGACAATATTAGCTATTCTGTGTTTCATCCTGTACATAACCTCACTTCTTCACTTGCTCGGCTCCGTGTCGTTTGGGAGTCGACGACATTCATTAAAATTTCATTCATCCTTTATCGGTTATAGGTTCTATCGTCATTTACATCTACAAACCTGATTCGTAACATTCCATATCTTCATGGTACAACGTTCATATTGGGTATTGGCAATGTGGTATCAAGATTAAAAGGTTAAAAATTCGTATATTTGCCAGTACCTAAGTGGTCGGTCCATTCATTTAGTCCAAAAGACACTTTATTTAAATAAACATTAACCATGTCACAAATAGCATATCAGTAATTAACAATGATAGAGCTAGAATATAAATAAATTATAGTTGTTATTTAAGATGAATCTGTCGAAATACTTGAGAATTTTGTGTTGTCATTTGTTGAAATAATGTTTCTGTTATTGGTATAGTGGACCATCCTGTTGATTTTGAGATGAAGTTTAATAGAAGTAGGTCAGTTGAACAAGAAAACTAGATTGAGGTAAATCAGTGGCGATAGAACTACAGCAATCTATGTTGATATCTAAATCCTTTTCAAAACAATAGGTTACAAATATGAATCATCATCAAATGATGTTTGAGGCTTTCTTATTAAAGCATGAAAGTGAGTGGTAGTTATATGAAGAAACTATAAACTGATATGTTGAATATTCAGCCAGAAAGAAAATTGAAAACTCCTTATCATATGACGGTAAGATCTTATTTTCTATTGCCGATCATTTCCTCATAATTTTCATGTTCAATTCTCCTACTAAATGAAGTGTTTTGACAGAAAAGATCTGAAATTTTAATAAGGGTGCTACAGCAAAATTGTTCATGTTGATGAAATATTTGTTATAATTCACGCTTATAGTGTTCACTATATGAACTGCAATTATTGTGATGACTTTATAATGTATTTATGCAACGAAGTATGTTAAAAAAATTAGTAAAAGTAGCAAAAGAATGTACTCGGATCTTTTAACTATTTGCTCTTGGCAGCTACTAGACTTTTTTTGCAGGATTTCTTCAAATTGACCTCTCGCTAGGTGAAGGTTGCGGATGTTCAAAAAAATGTTGAAAGATTTTTGGGGCGGGTTATTTGAGATTACATACACTTACCATATAAATATTCCTGCTCCTATTTCACATTTTTAACAATCTAAGAAAACCAAATTTTGTGTTTTTTAAACGAGATTTCAATAAAAAAAACAATATTATTTGGTGGATAATTTTTATGGTAATTGTAATATATGTATATCTCAATTTACAGAATAAATTTTTATTATATAGTGAACTTATGGACCCAATTTGTATACTGCATTCTACTCAAAAATCTATTAGCATTGAAACATATTCTATCCACTCATTCTTGGGCTGACTGTATCATCTGAAAAAACTTGTAAATTTCATCAGAAATAAATGTAGTATCTGTTAGTCTGTCCCTATTTCTACTATGGTTATGTAATGTAAATAAAAATTATTTTTCTGTTGGTATTTTTATATTGTTTAATGATTAGTTATATAATGAAGTCAGTCTATGTATATCTTCTCTCTATTTTCTCTATATTAAAAAGAATTTTGTAACTTTTCAACATTCCAACTAAACTCTCTTGTCTCTCTCTCTCTTTATAGAATAAAGAAATCATACAGCGAATGCATTTTGAATATTCTAAAATCGTATAATGTTGAGAATAAAATTAGTATTAAATGAAAAAAGTTACAAAATTAGTGGTTCTTTTTTTTACACCCATTTTAATTGATAATGTTGATTTGTAACACACGATTATATTTAATAAAATCCAATTATTACGATGTTTTTGGTTTCCTTACTTTTGTTTTGACTTCCAGTGAGCTTCCCAAAAATATATACAAAATGATAAATATGCAAGAGATAAACATGTTAATATGAGTACAAAAAGACTGTAGATATATGTAAACTGCTTTATAAAATTGTCTGGCTTCAGCCTCTTTGCAGTTGAAAAGAGATATGCTTTTGAATATCTATCTACAACTCCCATTTCCGTTATCAAATTTATTATTACAATCATCCAAATATTTTTTTCTGAAAAATAATCCGATGATTTCCTAATAATTTACTGAAAAAAGGCTATTTGAAAAAATAAAATTGAAACAAAATGGATATGGCTTGGGAGCTTACTCAGTGTTGCAAGAAAATACGTTATTTATGTGGAATATAATTTATCACTTTTGGTTCCATTAAATGACCATCAAAGATGTATTCAATATTTTTAGCGAAAAAAGTGCAATAATGCGTTGAGATTCAATTCCACATCATCTCATTTAAAAAAAAGGGGGAGCAAATCAGCATATTCCTTTGACTCTCATAAAAACCCTTTTTTATTATTTTGAAAATACTAATTTTTCATCGTAGAGAATGTTAATATATTCAATGTTAGATATTACTACTTTCAATAGAGATTGTGATTCTTTCAGAAAGAAATCAATGTTACAAATTCACAATAAAAATCAACAACTATAGTTAACACGTTCGCTGCGGTACGAGACAAACACCGAGTTTTCCACAGGGCGGCAATAAAATTCGCAAAACTTTTCTACGGAACAATGTCTCTAGTTTCCGTATTTTTCAAGATAATGAAGTGTAATTTAGACCAATAGGCTTCTTAACGATTGTGTATCATTTTATAGATGAAATAATGTACGAGTCACATTCGCCCCGTACCGCCTCATTCAACAGTTTCCTTGCATAGGGCGGTACGGGGTCACATGACAAGTCCTAACAAATAAAAAGTGAGGGATCATTTGACGTCTAAGTCTCGACGGTCAGTTGCATTTCTTCTTGAATGAAATAGAGAGCGTGATGTCGAGCAGGGGAGAAAAACTTATAGCTCTAGCGAGGGCCCAGGCTATTGAAAGTTCAGAGGAAGACTCAGTAAAAGACAAAGATTATGTTCCAAGTTCAGATGAAGATGAGGAGGATTTAGAGATTGTGGATACTGATGACTTTGAGGAACTAGAAAATGATGAGAATATTGCGAATAACTAACAGAACCCAGGCGACAGATAATGAAGATGATTGGGGAAAAGAACAGTCGGACCAAAATTTATTCGACAAAAAGTGTGAAAAAGATGATGTTTTCACATCTCTAGTATCGACTACCACACCACTTGATTTCTTCAAACTTTTTGTAACAGATGATTTGGTTGACTTGATGGTGGAAGAAACCAATCAGTACGCAGATGATTTGAAATCATGTAATAGGATTGAAAAAGCACGTATCAAATTATGGCAACCTGTCGTGAAAAACGAAATATATAAATGTTTTGCTGTTGTTTTGGCAATGGGTACAGTAGATTTGCCAAAAATAAACTTATATTGGACCAAAGATACACTGTACCACAACGAATTCATTTCAAATTGTTTGTCAAGAGATAGGTTTCTTCAGATACTTCGTTGCTGGCACTTCACTGATAATTCTTTGAATACTGGAATGGATAAACTTTTTAAGCTTCGAAAACTGATGGACCCAATTATACAAAAATTTCAAGAATCGGTAGTCATTGATGAATCGATGATACCTTGGAGAGGACGGTTACAATTTCACCAATATATTAAAAATAAAAGCCATAAATATGGCGTTAAAGTCTTCAAGTTGTGCACTGTTGGTGGTTATATCTTTAATTTCAAAATTTATTCTGGAAGAGGCGATACAACATCAGGTGAAGGTCATGCTGATGCTGTCGTAAAAGAACTAATGGAGAGATATGTTGGAGAACGGAGAACCCTTTTTGTCGATATTTTTTATACAAGCATCCCACTTGCCAATTATCTTTTAGAAAATAAAACATATCTATGTGGTACTATAAGAAAAAATAGAAAGAGGGTTTCAGAAAAGTTTTTTTTCAAGGAAAGTGAAGAAAAGCAACATTTACGGCATGCAAAAAGGGTCAATAAAGATAATTAAATAGACAGATAAGAAGTCTGTTTGTATGCTGTCAACTCGCGAAGACCATAATGATACTCTGATAGATACAGAGAAAGTTAGAAACTGTGAACCAGTACAAAAACCCAAATGTGTACAGGGCAAAAAAAGGAGTAGACTACAAGGTAATACATCCTTTTTTTATTATGAATAAAAAATCAATATAATTATTGTTGTTGCAGTGATCAAATGTCTTCGTATCAAAATGTCTTACGGAAAGGTATGAAGTGGTAAAGAAAAGTTGCAATGGAAATTATTTTCGAAGCTGCTATACTAACGCCTGGATTCTTCATAATGCTAATTAAGTTCACAAAAAAACAACTTTCAATACTTGATTTTAAAGACATGGTATTTAAAGGGTTGTTTGAAAATTCTTGTGAGTCTGAAATGCCAAGACCAAGGACCCCTAAGAGAATACACACTCTAACAGAAGGAGGTCAATGGGAAGCCGATCCGCAAATAACAAAGTTAAAAAAGTATACACATGTTGTACACATGTTGTATGGAATGCGATGGAAATTCTGGATATTGTCTACCATGCTTCAACCAAGCCCATGCAGCTCAAGCAGGACAAGCAACATAATTCACACTTGGTTGGTTTTTCAATATGTTTTGTTATTTTCTTTCAATATTGACTTATTGGATGTTTGAATAGTTTGTTTGTTCTGTTTTAGTTTCTATTTTTTTGTCTCTCATGAACAAATGATTTTATCTTCTGAAATTCTTATGAAATTCGAATGTCCACTAAGGCGGTATGGGTCATCGGCGCCCCGTCCTGTGCATGCCCAGTGTCAATTGGTTCATTCTGAAGTATGTGGTGTCGATATTTCTTTATATTGTTATTTCCTCGTTTCTCCAGAACGAGAATAATCACATCAGCTGTACGGGACAGATTGGCCCCGTACCGCACAAAATGACTCATATTGTACGGTACACCATAAACCCCGTAATGTTCCCCACAAAGTTTCAAGTATACTGCGCCACAGCGAACGTGTTAAAACGATTCCAGATGGCGAATTAGGCAATAAATCATTGGTGAAACCTGACATATACGTCTAAGCTTGTTTGAGATAAACTTAAGGCACGCCCAGATATGCATGCCCCTGAATAAACTACGACTAACGTTACGGACAAATTACTTACCTTCACTGAAGGATGTACATTTCATTTCACCAATGATTTGTTGCCTACTTTGCTATCTGAAAACGCCTGCACTATAGAATATGGCTTGGTGTTTGCACACACTAGATCCCTTCTCGATATTCAAAAAACCCAATGGCACTGCCAGTCGGAAGCTATATTCCAGAATTTATATATTGATTCTGCAATTGCCAATCTATTAATCAAGCTAACGAATCATGCAACAGGAAAAAATGTGATATATTTACAAACAAAGCATTTTCTATTTTTGTATGTACCTTGAACTCTATGATCAAAAGTTGGGGGAGTCAAACGCTTCCTTATGTTTCTAGGAAATCTGTCTCAAAGCAAAAGAAAAAAGCATAACTGAACTGGGTTCTTTTCAGTTCGATTTAACTATAGAATTTCATGAAGATGTCAAAGAATTGAAAATTTAGATCCAAATCACTTCTGAAAATACAAAAGTTCAATTTTGAATTCGAGAAAATTCCATGATGTTCTGTCCTGACACGAACGAAAGAGCCTCAAATAAGGAGTGTTCAGGGCAAACACTAAATATGAAATTATTAAAAATCAAATATTAGCGATTTTCTATTTGTATGTACATCTTATTAGAGAAAAACTTATAGGTTAAAAGTTGTACAGCTTATGAAGCTCTATCAGACGATCTACAGTTTGCCAATATTAGCGAAAAAGTGAGAGCTTGAGAATTTTTATAAATCTTTCAACAGCCGCCATTGTGAAACTCGACCTACTTGGCTCATTTTTGAACTTGATCAAGACATTGACGATAAGTATTTTTGAGCCAAATCTTGTTCCATTAGTGTACCCAATGACGAAGGAGATTTTCTACAGTCGCTCTGCTTCTACTAATAGAGCTCATATGGAACTACCTACATACCTACTACTGAGGATAGTGGCAAAGGAAGTTTAAATCAGCGTGATATTTTCTTCTCGGCAGTACACTTCCTTTGAGTGCTATACCGTCAAAGTTTGAAAATTGTATAGGTCTCTAGCTGGGATCTGTTTGAACTTCTCAATTGCTTGAAATATCACGGAAATGACCAAGCATTACAATAATTGCTTGATGTATCACGGACGATCTACAGATCCCCGAGATCTAGACAGTGATTAGAATTATTGAAGTTATTCTTCAGTTGGCGCGTTTAGGGGAATGTAAAATTAGGAGCTGCGCGCGCACACCGTTACGAAAATCCGACACTATGAAGTTGGCCACGAAAGAGGCACAGATTGTTAGCGAGGTAGGCAAATATCAAATTACATTTGATTCCTTTAAGCTTTTTAGAAGTATTAACAAAATATTTTGCTGAAGGAGAAAACGAATTATTGAGGAAATCACCGTTTTTTCTCCTTCTGGATATCTAATATCAAAAATCAAGAAATTGATTTTTCGATATTAGTTTCAATAAAATCCTAATTAGATCACGAAACTCATTAAGTATGGACATTAACATAAATGAGCAGATTCCCACATAATACTTAGACATTTTATTGGGACTTTTTAAGGCTACAATAATTTATAAAATAATGTTAGGCAAAATGGGGAATACTGTCACGGAAAATTCAAATCACCCCTGATATAACTCTGTTGATATATCAACAAAAATATATATCCGGTCAATATAGACATTTAAAATAACAAAAATTCCCGGAGAGCCAAATATTGGTGGAGAGCTGGGGTTTCCCATTACCAATAAAGTTTTAAAAATCCCCATCGATCCTATGTGTGCTACAAAAGTTATTCGGGGTCAAAGGTAAAAATTTGAGGTTTTTTGGATTTTTCTCGAAAACGGTAAGTTTTATCAAAAAAAAATTAAAAAGTTGTAGATATTAAAATTTTCTACAAAAATGGTCCCTATGATTTTTTTCCTAAGAGTTACCATTCCTGAGATATCGCGATTCTAAGAGTCACATTATACATGAAATGCACACATTTCCACGCCACCTGTGAGGTAGTGTACTCGGCGCGTTTTTTTACCGTGGTTTCCCCTGTAGGCCTACTCCACTAACTGTCATGACAATTTTAGGATAATTTAAGGGAACAATACCCGTCAAGTTCTAGGTATTACCTTATTATTGCTATTGATTATTGGGTTAACTATTGTTTTGATTTCTTTAGATTCATACTCTTGAAAGTCTACTTCAACAGTCATGTCTTCTATATACTTCAACAGTCATGTTTCGAACCAAATCGCCGATGAAAAAAAAACTGAAAGACCCAGCTGTAGTTTAGATTTAAAGGTTCTAGGCCGAACAGCAGTCATGATGCAGTTGCTAATATTCGTACAAACTAACTTTAGATGATGTAAATTATGACGCTTGTTTTTTAAAATGACTTGTTCCAAAAAATATGACAATGATTCGGAAATATCGTTATTTATATCCTCGAACATTCTACCTGGTGGGGGGTATATAGTATTATCGAAAACGCAAGATTGAATATCTTCACGAACAATTGCTGCCGCTGCGCTTGTCTTTTTCATCCAAGTGTTTTTTATCAGACCAGACTTGACTTAAAATATCTTGGTAATTGTAATAAAACAAATAAATGTTAATTTTCCAGGCTTCTTGTAATAATAATTCTACTGCCATACTCCAATTTCAATCGTATTTTTATAGTTCTGTCATCTAAAGCTTCATCTTGACAAACATTCTTCAATTCATCCAACGAAAACTGGCAATCATCACTCGTTTCTATGAATTGAAAAATTTTCTCCATCGCAGAGTTTACAGTTTCATCTTGTGGACGGCCAATTTTACCACCAGTATTAGGTTTTAAGAAAGATTTGTAACAACTGTCATGGTATTTTGCATCAGCAGCGACTAAATCATACTCAAAATTAATACGTTCAAGAACAGCCTTTGAAACATCATCAGAACGATCTTTAGCTAATTTCAACAGGGAATCTTTGAATTTGAGTGTAGTCACGTTATAAATTTTTTTTCGAAGATGCTGTGCTTTCTTTTTCTCAGTTTCTTTATTGGCTTCATTGCCACAAAATAAATAGTATTTTTTAAAACAAAAATTTGATTCACGCACGTTCTAGTACGAGATGGACTTATTTTTGAAGTACTAGCCTGTTCCTCCTCACGTTGTCTTTTTACTGCAGCGATTGAAGTTTTCCGGGTGTATGATTTTCTTCAATCCACGTGTATTGTAACGGATTTTTGAGTTCTTAAATACTCAGTAAACTCATCACCTCTCGCGACTAGCCTCGATTAAAGTTGGCATTCCACGATCAACCACAACTGTTTCATCTTCAGTTAAAAGTTTATTGCAAATAAAGCAAAACTGAGACATTTTTTCGAGCTATAAAATAGCACAAATAACCTAAATGGTAGACGCTTGTAATAAGTACGTATATTCACATGAACTGAACCTTTAGCATTAAAAGAAACAGGTATATGAACGAGACCTACGGACAATAGAATAGCCAGATGTTTTTCAAGACCACGTGGGTAGAGGGGATTTAGTTAGGGACTGACTATCTTTTGAATAAATGTTTTCAGAATAGTATAATATATATAAAAGAGACACAAATATGTATTTATACTTGTCTTAAGTGCCTGATTATGTATATATACGTGGCTTATATGTGCATATCATGTATAATGTGACTCTTAGAATCGCGATATCTCAGGAATGGTTACTCTTAAAAAAAAATTATGAGGACCATTTTCGTAGAGAATTTCGATAAGAATCCAAAAAACCTCAAATTCTGACATTTGACCCCGAATAACTTTTGTAGCACACATAGGATCGTTGGGGATTTTTAAAACTTTATTTGTAATGGTGAACCCCAGCTCTCCACCAATATTTGGCTCTCCGGGAATTTTTGTTATTTGACCACTATTTTTATGTCTAAATTGACCGGATCTGAGATGATCGTCTTAATCTCAAGAGGGTTTCTTCTTTGCTTGATGTCAATATAATACTATTTTCTTGTTTCATGTATTGATGAATAAATATAATAGACCCAGAAAACGATTATGTAGTTTTATTTAATAGAATTCACTTAATAGAAATGTTTGGATTTCATATTTTGTTTCATTATTCAAAATTCAATTAATTTCTACCTACCACTAGGAGAAAACTACCTTATACTATTTTATAATCAATTCAAAATTATTAAATTAAATTTCGTTATGAATCATTGAAAGTCTGTTTCTTGATAAAATTAAAATTAGAATTCTAACCACTTTGGTAGGACTTGAAATAATTATTGATAGTCTGGATGGAAATTTCAGTTTGTTCATATCATGTATATTTTCCGGGAGTTATTTGTGATCTTTTAATGGAATATTTTCACTCACTTTAAGTGTCCTGGAGGATATAACTATTGTAATTAATTTATTTTTATATAATAAATTAAGAATGATTTATAGACTAAATTTTTTAATATTAGAGATTTATCATTATAATGTTTAATGGTTAATTTTGAATTAAAATAAATTAGTTTAATGTAAATATTGAATGTTTAATTTTAAAATATATTTAATGTAAATATTAGATTAAGCTTTCATTGGAGACTTAACAATATTTTATTTTTTTCAGTTTCTTCTTCTTTGATGGCTAATCACTATGAAAATAAGAATGTTTGTATCATTGTTTAAAGTTTTAAATATATTTAGGGGCAAAACATGGAAATTTTTCGAAATTAAAATAAAATTAAATAAAATTAGATGAAATAATCTAAACATAACAAATAATCAGAATAAAACTCATCTGCCACACTCAAGGCCGTACCCAGAAAATAATTTCGGGGGGTTTGGTTTTAAATTAAATAATGCAATGTACATTTTACCAAATTTAATTACAAACACATTTTTTTTTCACCTTGTTCCAGATATATTTTACAGATTTCGGGGGGGGGGGTTATTTGTCGAGTATACGATCTACCAGTTTCTAACGCCTTTGAGACATTGTCATAAAATTCGAGATATTTGGCTGCTTCAAGAAAACATATTACTGCTTGGATAAGTACATCGTGATATTTCCGAATGAAAAACGAAGCCATCGCGACAGGAATTTCAACTTACCGGCTCTTACGTATATACAAAACACTGCACCCTTGGCGGCGATGAATGTATCATCATTACTTTTTTATATACATTTTGATGTTCAATTATTGGAAAAACGGGTGACTTGAGGAAAAAGAAATATACTTTTTTGTTCTGAATGGCATGTTCTACATACCCTTTCATACACCTTGTGAAGTTTTGGACCTTGGTACGTATAACATTTTTTAATTTTTTTTTTGCTGCTCTCTCAGAAACACAAGTTTTTCTGAACCTCGTGTTGTATGTGCGACTGATATTGAGAAGTTTGTATTCGTACTGCCTTTTACAAATAAATGTGTCATTTGAGTTTCACATATAGTTATAAAAGTGTAACACCCTGTAAGGTGTTATGTTATTGTTGTTTTTTTTTTTGGCCTTAATGAAAGTATCTATTTTTCTGGAAATTATGAGTTTGAAATTTTATTATTGTAAGAAAAACTGGAAGAGCTCATATCTTAGTTATTCAGAAATTCTTGATTTCTTTCATTGAAATAATATTCATATATGGTGGTTACTGAAAGTCAACCATCAATCTTCGATGGGAGATTGAAAAATAATCTATTATCGGTTTAGAGTTTAATTGTTTATTTAAGTTTGATCGTTGTGTTAAGATTTCTTCACACAGTTAAGTGTTATGGTCTAATTGCCGTTGGGCTGAAATAACAAGAATTATTTGGGGAAAGACTTCATCTAGAAAAATCACGCAATAATTAGTAGCCAACAGGATTTGAATATGCAAAAGTACCTCTTAAATGAAAGCCCAATAAGGAATTTTAACATAGGGGCTACGCCTTGACGCTAACTTGGAGCGGAAAAAAAATGAGAAGAAATTAAGGAATTCGGTCTGCGGGCTTCATCCGAACAGGCACGGGCACCGTGGTTCGGTGGAAAATGTTTGGTAACAGATTCGTTTTTTTTATACGACGTTGGGGAATAATATTTTGTTTGACTAAAATTTTGAAGCGTCGGAGGATATTTATGTGAAATTTCGGGATAAAGTGAGTTTTTCGTGAGTCAAAATGGGTGGTGTTTAAGTATGGGATTTTTATTGTATCGGTAGATCGAAAGGGAATATATACGAGTGTCTATGAAACAAGGGACAGAAAACTGAGACAACTATGTGGAAAAATTGGTTATGGGAGGCAACAGTTGTTCTACAGGGTAAGTGCAAAGCTTTTAGGAAAAAAGTAGTTTAACGCTGGCTTTAATTTTATTCTTGGGGTGAACCACATGTACAAAAATCGTTGTTCGTATTTATGCAGGATTATTACCGGTTCTTGTATTGACGCCAATGCACAAAAAGTTTTATTAAAATTAGGGAATTATCGGTAAACATAAAATATGAGGGTTTTACGGGAAATATGGATTTCATTTGTTTTAAAAATAAAAGTATGAGCTCTTTTATTGAAATAAATTCGGTGTTGATCGAGTTTTCAAATTTAGGTTTCAATCTTTGGTTGAAGCTAGATATGATTTTATTTGTTCATTTTATTATATTGTTTTCCGATGAATTTTTTTTACGATGTTATATTTTTTTTTTTTTAAGAAGTATTGGAGTTAGTTCGTGTATTACTTGAAAATAGAGTAAAGCAAAAGATAAATTGAATTCAATGTAAAAGTCATTTTATTTGAGAAGAAAAGTATATATATTTTTTATATTTAGAAAAATGTTATTTGAGGAAAAAAATACTATTTGATTAATTGAAAAAGAAAAGTTATTCAAAAGAAGACCTTGCATGTTGAGCCGAGGCCGAATTTATTGTCCTGAAGGACAGGCGACTAAAATTAATCAGTGCCTTACAAGAATTTTTCAAAATCTGGTGAATTAAATTATTTTCAAAATTTGTGGAATGTGTCGAAAAATTTATTTTTGGCCATTCCGCTGGTGACAGCTGCATGTATAATATCAAAAGATACTGTTAGTAAGTATAAATAATTTATTTTTGCTTTAAAGTACGGTATATTATTGACTACTTTTACACTGGTGACCAATGGCGGGATTGAAAAAGTATAGTATACATTTTTCTGAGTAATATAAGAATTTAATTATATATCTTTTCTGTTTTTTTTTTATAAAAACAAAGAGGCCAAACAATAGCTACTACTTGTACAACTGATGACATCGGCAAAATAGTTTTTTTTTAGATTTTTTATTTATTAAAATGAAAAAGTTGTCAATAGTCCAATTGACATATTTTACAAAATCATGAGATTAAAAAAAACATTTTATGCTCAAACTTCTCTAAATCCAAATTGAAATCCGTATAGCTAAACATTATTTAGTGTAGAATTGTCTAATGGACAAAGTTGTGAGTGTTTCATTGTAATATTGGATGGAAAATTGGGGTGGAATTTATTTGTAAAATCATTCAAATACAAGCTAATTAGAAATACCCCACGTGACTGATATGAGATCGCAGTTTCATTGGTCTAAAGTTTTGAAAGATCATTGACGAACATGTTCATCTTTCATTCGAGGAAATAATCATGTGATCGCTGAAAGATTAGGGAGGGAACAAAATAAAACATAAACATCAACGGTAATTATTGGATATTAATTGAGCTTTACCGGAATATACCAGGAAATTTAGGCTTTATAAAAATGAGACCTTTCCTATTACGTAATTATATCCAATACCTAAATGTCAGGAATGAATGTTTGGAACTAAAAGTTGTGACCGGTATGTTCTTGAAATTTGGTGATTGTAATAGTGAAGGGAATTATACTTTCCAATCATAACATGAATTATTCAGTACTTAAGAACGACTGCATACATAGAAGACCTTTAAGCATTTTCGGGAACAAAAATTCAAATTTGAGTGAAAAACACAATGTTGAACAATCCAGCAAAGCAATGTGATAAACCAAAGCTATCAAAAAAATCATTATAAAAATGGTAGCAAAGCTATCGGTAACAAGAGTGAAGAGGAACACAAAGGTTTCGAGACCGTTTCTATGAATATTTCACAAGAACAGATCTTTTCCGATGGCAGATGGAGAATCTTCCTATACCTAGTATACCTAAGCCAAAAACTTATTCCAGCTAAAGAAACAGGACAGGGTTTGTTTCGGGCACAGGAAATCAGTGTCAGACCGAAGCTAGTTTTTATAACCGAAACAGAATTTCGGTTTGTGTTTCAATTTCGTACACCAGTGGCGTATCTAGGAATTATTTGGGGGGGGGAAGGTTAATACCTATAGGTGCAAATTCAAACAAAAATACAAAATGTAATAAAATAAACGATATATATATATATATATATATATATATATATATATATACAGTGACCGGCAGAAAGTACGCATCATATGGGAATTTCTTTTAATATAATATTTTACAAATGTCGATACATGCAATCGCTTCTGCATAAAAAAAACCCCAAAAGATGTTGTACAGTGCCGTTCGTCTTTTCTTGTTTGGCGGGAAATTTAAAAAATTTAAAAATTATGTCTCAAAACACACTTATTTGGGAAAATATTGAAAAATGTTATTTGGAAAAGTTGTTTAGAACGACATTTTATAGCTATGTACAAGTTTGGAAATAAATCTGAGATAAAAAAATAAAAATCAATTTTTGCCATAAAAAAAAATTTCTACTTGGAAAAATACATTTCTGACAAAGAAACTCATTAGTAAAGCCCGAAAGTAATATTTTGAATAATATTTTGTAAAGATTCACCAGCTACTTCTATTTTATTCGGAGAAAATTTTAAATCTGTGGATTTGCCATGTGTTCAGCTGCTTCATAAGAGGTCACAGAAATATCTTCAGGACATTATAATCCCGATACTGTTTATTATTGACAAAGAACCATGTATCTACAGAATTTTAATATGAATTTTTTATTAGAACAAAAAATTGATTCAATTTTTCACATAATTACATTTTATAATAAAATTAGAAGCTGAAATAGTTTTAAACCAAACAATTTAATGCATACTCGAAAGTTTGTAATCAATTTATTTTTTGTTTGAATAAAAAATTCAATTTGAAATTATGTAGATACAAGGACCTTTATTAATAATGAACAGTATCGGGATTATAATGTCCTGGAGATATTTCAGTGACCTCTTATGAAGCAGCTGAATACATGGCAAATCCATAGATTTCAATTTTTTTCCGAATAAAATAGAAGTAGCTTGCGAATATTTACAAAATATCATTTAAAATATTACTGTTGGCATTACTAATGAGTTTCTTTGTCTAAAATGTATTTTTCCAAATTGAAATTTTTATTATGGCAAAAAAAAAAAAATTATTTTTTTATCTCAGATTTTTTTCTTATACATAGCTATAAAATAACGTTCTGAACAACTTTTTCGATATTTTTCCAACTAAGTGTGTTTAGAAACATAATTTTTAATTTTTTGTAATTTCCCGCCAAATACGAAAAGACGAATGGCACTGTACAACGTCTTTTGGGGTTGCTTTTGATGCAGAAGCGATTGCATATATCGATATTCGTCAAAATTTATTAATAAAAGAATTTCCCATATGATGCGTACTTTCTGCCGGTCACTGTATATATATATATATATATATATATATATATATATATATGTATGTATATATATATATATATTAATTAAGTGATTGGTATTTGGGTTATGCAGCAGGCCAATAAGTGTACTCTTTTACACGGATTATAATGTATATATATATACATGCATATACTTATAAGTATGTACAAAAACAAAGATTTCCTTCGTTAAAATAAAAAACCACAAAATGAAATCCAGTCTCCTGTATTTCTTATAGTCTAGTTGACAAGTGCTTTTTGGACCAATTTTTTCAGCAGTCTCCGAAAATTATGATCGAGGTGTCATTCGATTCGGATTGACATCTAGATGATTTTTGAAAAAAATTAAGTTCCGCTTGCAAAAATTGTAAGAGTTATTAACAATTTACAAAAAAAAAGGGGGGCTTTGGTTTTTTGCAAATATCTCAAAAACTAATGAAGATTTTTCAAATCTAAAAAAAGATTAAAAAAGAGGAGGAAATTTCCTAAAAAATTCCCGGAATTGTAGGATTCATATTTATAATTTTCCCAGAGGGATGAAAATACGGCCGAAAACGGTTACTCTGGCTTGGGCAAGCCGCGCCCACTTTGGACACTTTAACAATAAAAATTATTTAAGCATACTAAATATGAAAATAAAAAATTGAAAAAATTCAGACACTTACTGAACAGATGCATGAACAATAATCCGCTTGAAAAAAATTTTTCAGGAAAGTTCCTCCTCTTTTTAAATCTTTTTTCAGATTTGAAAAATCTTTATTATTTTTTGAGATATTTGCAAAAATCCAAAGCCCCCTTTTTTTTTAGTTAATTGTTAATAACTTTTACAATTTTTGCAAGCGGAACTTCATTTTTTTCAAAAATCATCTAGATGTCATTCCGAATCGAATGACACCCCGATCATAATTTTCGGAGACTGCTGAAAAAAGTTGGTCCAAAAAGCACTTGTTAACTAGACTATTATTTGCAAACCTTTCAATAATATTTGAAACATCTATTTGCACATCTCTATGAACATGAAGTAGAGCTAATACAACCAACCACACTAACTGGCATTCTATTTAAAATATGAAGATACTTTTTTATCAAGGGAAATATATGTTAGCGTCACAAGATTTAAAAATAAAAAAAAAGGAATTTCAAAAAAATTATACTTCCAGCTGAACACTTGAAAGAATGTAATTTGAATGGAAAATAACTTTTTCATTGAATTTTGATAATGTGAGGCTATTGTTTATTAAGTAATTTTTTTAGAACCACCGATTTTATTAAAAACCTAATAATTGTTCACAGAATGACTACATATTCTGTTTTGCTTCCTGGAGCACATTTTACATGTGTACTCTATAATATCACGCTATAAAATTGTATAAAAGTTGATTATTATTATTTGTGTGTGATATTTTACATTATTATCAGTTTTATAACTGACAAAGGCATTTTACAACGATTTAAAAAAAATTACGCAGTTTGTTTATAAAATATTTATAAACAAATGAATAAGTTGAATATTTTTCAGAAATTATTTTTTTGCATTAGGTTGCAGAGAGTTTATTATGATTGAAAAAAAAAATCCTAAATTTTTTAAATTGTTTAGAATAGTTTTTTTTTGTTTTTTTTTTATTTAAATAATATATAAAGTATTTTTTCGTTAAAATTAATAATTGGTTATTCTCCACTTAATAAGAAAACATTGTGTTCATTAATTATGTTATTGTTTATTCATTATGTTATAAACAAACTTTGATAGGCATCATTATATTTTTTTTAATGGAACAAAAACAACCATGTAGACAAACTGTTCAAGATTTTTATTATAATTTTTTTGGAAAATTCTATAAAAATTACAAACACTTTTTTTTGAACATTTTATCGTATATGGTTGTTTTTGCTATTTCTTGTACCATTAAAAAACAAATTGCCAATCAAAGTTTGTTTCATTGTTGAGTAAATACACAATTACATTATTCATGGAACAAATTCCTAATAGGTAGAGAATAACCAATTATTGATTTAAAAAGAAAAAATTTATATAATACTTAACTAATATAAAAAATAAAGAAACTATCATAAACAATAAAAAAAATAAGGGTAATAACAACCTAATGCAACAAAACAATTTTTGAAAAATATTCTTATCAATTTATAAATTTAAAAACAAATATAATTTAAAATTTTGAAATCTTTCTTTGTTAACTTTAGAAATACCTAATTAACAAAATAATCAACTTTTAAACAATTTTATAGCGTGATATTATTTAGTACACATGTAAAATGTGCTCCTAGAAGCAAACAAATTATGGCGTCATTCTGCGAACAATTCGATTTCTAATAAAATCGGCGGTTCCAAAAATACTACTTAATTAACAATAGCCTCACATTATCAAAAATCAATTAAAAATGTTATTCTAACGGAATTACATTCTTTCAAGTATTCAGATGATACTATAATTCTTTTAAATTTTTATTTAATAGTATACAAAAAATGTATGTGCATTGCTCTCTAGAGAGGTGCTGTACTCCTGCATTAACGCCCACGCGGAATATACTTGAGATAGAGTTCCTCTTCATGAACCTGTTTCTTTAATTTCTCTATCATCAATAATTTTTGAGCTATTGCCAAAAAACCAAGTCAGTATTTTTTTAAATAGGATATTATTGTCAGCGAAAAAATCGAAAAAGATTTGAGTAGAGATGTGGAGTGTGGTGACCATTCCATCAATGAAAAAAAAACTTGGGGGGGGGGTAATTACCCTCATTACACCTCCCCCCCCCCTTAAATACGCGCTTGTCGTACACTGAGACCAAAACAGAAATTTTCTTTTATAGCATTTCTTAGGTTGAACCTATGTTTTTTTCAACTCTAATTGTTAACTTCAGCTAGAGGTGGTATGTGTTTAAAACTCAACAAACAAAATTATCACAAATATTCTACACAGAAAAAAATCAAAACAGTCTTTATTATCCATATCAGTACTCATAGTTACGTACTCAAACTATTAAAGTATTTCTGTTCCCATCAGATTTATTCAATACCACACAAGCATTATTGCAGTGATCCATTTAATTTTTTTGTTTCATGTCTTCTTGATTTCAATTTGATACAGACATTCCGGAAATCACAAGATTTTAAAAAACAGTTTTTACTGCAAATAATTCAAAAATATTAGCTGAAGTATCTACTTTATGAGACTTAATTGAAAGCAGAACATATAAAACTAGATAACTTCTTCAGTAATAATATTATATCGTCGAATCCCATTATATAACTGCTAGCATTTTAAAGTTGAGCAGTTTATTTGACAATCCTGGAACCTCAAGTCAAATCAGTGTTTTTATTACACCAATGCCAAAAGGGTCAATCACGTCAAAGTCCAAACAAACTAATAATCAATATGATGGGTTACAATGTTTCCGTTAAGTGAATAAAATATACCGCAATAAGAGATAAGGTAAAAAATACCTTACACTACGCCCATGCAGCAAAAATATGCCATTTTGAGGCAGACTTATCGATAATGATTTGTATGTTTGGAATGGCATCTCAATGACCCCTGGACTTCAAAACAAATGATAAGAAATCGAGAGTTCCGTCATTTTCTCATTGCTTTTGATTTTACTTCCATCTAGGAATGTCAGAAAGATACAAGTTGTGAAGTTTTTGCAATATGGTTGCCGTGGTAAATAATTCCAGTGTTTTTGTTCAAACACTAGTGTTTATGATGAACCAGAGTATTATCCAACAGGAGAACTCTTATAATTATTATTATATGCAAATCGGAAAAGGTAAATATTGATTTATTATTCTTTAATTGTGTCCAAATATTCATATATTATTGTATGAATAAAAATGAACACCTTTCCGTTAATAATAATTAGTTTCCAAGGTATATTTCATAAAAAAAAAACAGAACATGGAAGATATTTTTTAAACAAAATTATTACAAGCAGCAGGGTCCCCTCTGCCTCCAGAAATTATATGTTTAACAAGGGATGAAAGTGCACCACTTCCTCTAGCAGAAAATGTATATAAATCATTGCATTTTATACATCGAGGTTTTTTTCTTTCACTTATAAGTTTAGTAACTTGTATCTATGAGATATGACGCTTTATTTTTGTTATTGACATCGTCAACCAATAATTGGTCGGGTAGTTTCAAGATGGCGGCTTTTCAAAGATTAAACCCAATTCTCAATCTTTAATTTTCATACAAATATTTCCGTTTCATAGGGCTTTTTGAGCTCCACAACTATCATTCTTTTTTTTAATCTGAAATGTACACACAAACTAACAAAGGTAATATCGATGTGTTTATTACCATTTATAATAATTTTTAACTGTATACAGACTAATCTGTGAAAAATGTAAATAGTTATGTCAAGTCAAAACGTCATCCATTTGTCATTAGTAGTTATTGTACAGTGAAACTCAACCTACCTATATAGTACATGATTTATACCGTGAAATTCAAAGACAGAAAGTTTTCTACATATTGATAGGTATACATTATAGGTACATAATTATTAGTTAGTTAGAATTTTGTGAGTTTAAATTGAGATTTAATCCTAAGTAAGTACTACCTACATCCATGTGTGCTTTTGTTTTAACTCCAAAAAAATCATAGTTTTCGTGGGTTTGGAAATTAAGCAGAATGTTCTACCGGAGACTCACAAAAATACTTCCACTTGCGGAATTATTGACCATCTTTAGACTGAGAAAAAATCTGGAATACGGGCAGCATTTTCACTGACTCTATTACTTGATATGTATTTTACTTTATAAACTCTTTTCTTTACTTATTGCCAACGTTTCGAAAGTACCCTGCACCAAATACATGGGAAAATGACTCTCACCCAATTTTTTATTTTTTTATTTTGATATTGTGGTACAAGTCACTAGAAGTTACACGTGCATGTTTAAATTCATTTCTATGTCTAGTTTCGGTGATATGAATTTTTGAAAATCATAAAAATGGCTGTTCTACTAAAACATAGTGAGGTTCACTTATCCACAAGTATTACTTTTTAGATGATTAGTAACTAAATAATAGCATAGCTGGTTTGACGGAAGTCAAATGACATGTTAGTCAGTCGGTCGTTAAAACAAAAGATGCCGCCAAAAATACAGGGTGGGTCAAAAATAGCGATAATTTAGCATATTTCGCCAATCTTTATCATTGGTCCAATTAGTGGGACTGAGCATTTTCCATTAAACATTATTTTAAAAAATGTTTTGTTTTTATACTTAAATCAGCCTTTTTGAGACAATAAATCCACTTTGAAGCCAAAACTTCTTGAACTTAATTGCTTAATATGATTAGCTACAATCACATTTTATACGGGGGGTTTACAAATAAAAGTTGAATATAGGTGTTAATTATTCTTGAATGAACCTAGGTCCATTCAAGAATAATTAAATTGACAGCTGTCAATTTGATTCATATTTTTCAGTTATACTTTAAAGTAAATTAGCCTAAACTCGTGTGAGTTGCATTAATTTCCTATATCTGGTTTTTGAAATATAAATATTGGAAATTGATATTTTATAGAAAATATTATCCAATCTTATTTATTGATGAAATAAATATGATCTTGCGGAGCAAAACAATAAACCGTGTGACTATTAACCAGACCTAGGAAATTAATGCAACTTACACGAGTGTAGGGTAATTTACTTTAAAGTATAAATCAAATTGACAGGTCCATTCAAGAATAATTAACATATATATTAGGTGCAAAACCTATTTCAACTTATATTTGTAAACACCTTCCGTATAAAATGTGATTGTAGCTAATCATATCAAGCAATTACTATAAGTCTTCCTCGAGTAGTTTTGTCTTCAAAGTGGATTTATTGTCTCAAAAACATTTTTTAAAAGAATTAGTATTTTGGAAGAAAGTTAAAACTTTTAAAGAAGATATTCTTGTCATAAGAAAAGACTCCCAATAATGATATTTTTAATGAAAAATGCTCAATCCCACTAATGGGACCGATGATAAAGATTGGCGAAATATGCTGAATTGTCGCTATTTTCGACCCACCCTGTATGATTGACGGCTTCTTTTGTTTTGACGACTGACTGACATGTCATTTGACTTCCGTTAAACCAGCAACGCTATTATTTAGTTAGTAATCATCTAAAAAGTAATACTTTTGGATTAATGAACCTTACCTTACCTTTTAGTAAAACAGCCATTTTTATGATTTTCAAAAATTCATATGTCCGAAACTAATATAAACTAATTTAAACTTGCACGTGTAACTTCTAGTGGCTCGTACCACAATATCTCAAACAAAATTGGCCGAGAGCCATTTTCCCATGTATTTGGTGCGGAGTTCTTTGTATTCATTTCTTTTTCAAGGCTGAAATATATACATTGTAGGTTGGGTTAGGAGAAAACATTGTTAAAAACTTACTTCTAAATGGATCGTGTTCAACAAGAATATATGTTAACAAAGTTGCATCATAAATACAATTAACATGGAACATGGAGCAAAAACTATTTTTTCAGAACTTTTTACTCAATAATTTCAGAATGTCCTTTCAGTATTTTTTCTCATACATTAGAAATAAAACACAGATTGTGAGCTTTTTAACGAAATATAATGAATTTTATAAAGCTCTGTTCCTAACTTCTAAAATACTAAGTTCACAAGAGAAAGGATAATCTTGTGGTAATTGTTTGTGAATGTAAATTAATCAAAATTGAACTCAATCTGAAACTGTACTATTACTTAATTGAATTCTGAGAAGTCATAACTATAAAAATTCAGGTCGGCGAGGTCTGCTTCTATATAACTAAACAACTGTTTGTTTTTTACTTTAATTAACGTCGGTCTATTTCTGCGACCAGGGCGAAACACCTGTACTCGGTACACTTCCCCCAAACGGAAATTTATCCGCTGTTGTTTCAGAGGTAGGGTTCTTTAACGAGCTCAACATCTATGAACTCGGGACCGCCATCTTAACGTCCCCTCCAAGGACGGCATATCTATCGCCTTATCCCGTGCTCATTGATAGACGACTGCAGCTGCGAATATGCTACTATGCTACAGTTGTTAGGACATTTTAACGCACACCTTCCTTGTCAGGTGGTCACCCATACAAATACTAGCCGCGCCCGGTGCTAGAATTGAATGTATTTCCCAGAATCCATTATTTCGATTACATAGTTCTCAAAAGTATCTTCATAAAATCAACATATCTTAACAAATTTAACAATAATAACTATTATTAACACGTACTATTTACAAATTTAAGGAAAATATAAAATTGTACAGAACATATATAAATAGGAGTAGAAACAAAAAAATATATATATACATGGTGATGACATCAGCGCACTTTTCATAACTGACATTAAAAGAATTCATCCATTCGATAAAAAACGTGTGAATTTAAGAGTTTCTTTAGTTCCTTTTTATTGATTTGTTGAAAATATAAACAGGATGTTCATAAAATCAGATGTGGAATCATCTGCGACTGAAAGATAAACTTTAGTCACTATCTTCCATCGTCAAGATAACCTCTTGTGGGGTATTCATGTTGAAAAGGGAAACATTCTCAGTTGAATATTTATAGAAATATTTTTCTGTGAATTGAAAAATCCACGATTAAAATGAAGTTATTTTTTGTGAATGTCTAACAGAAAACAACTACTTCCCCGGCTAAAGCCACGCTGGACATTGAACTACATCTGATAGATATTCTGAAAAGGCCCTAACTCAAAAGAAAAAATCTGAAATTGAAAATTTGCATTTTCATTCAGATAGTTATTTGATTTTCTATTCCAGTTGTTTTCTGTTAGACATTCACAAAAAATAACTTCATTTTAATCGTGGATTTTTCAATTCACAGAAAAATATTTCTATAAATATTCAACTGAGAATGTTTCCCTTTCCTTGTTATATAATTCAATATTGTCAATATCTTGTATTGTCCTACAGATATAGATTTTCTTTGTGAATACCGAAGTTGGGGTTTTTGTCGATATATATATTCCTAAGAATTTAATACTTTCACACGGCTCAATATTACCAGATGACGTAGTTGGGTGTAAAAGTGTAAATGGCCTCATATGACAAGTGATACCTCATGTGAAAGGTAGATTTTCCCCGAAAATCAAGCAACAAAAAAAATCGAATTCTGTTGATTCGTTTTCGAGATATGCAAAGTTATAGTTGGAAAATCGATCTTTGTTTATTCAATCAATAGACACCATAGCTGACAATGCAACTGTGAATAATTATCATTGTCAATGAATTAAATGTTCAAACTGTCTACTACCGGTTTCCATACAATAATACAAATTCTGGTGTAATTTGGCGACAATTCTATTTCGCAAATTTCCATAGATGCAGGTTCCGTTGCATAGATTTTGTTTTTCCCCCAGGGAACAGTCGAGTGGGTTTGAATCGGGAGATCGGACTGGCCACTCTATATGACCTCCTCCAATCCAATGTCCAGGAAACATCCTACCTCAAAACGCACTAACAGGTTGTGCAAAATGTGGAGGTGTCCCATCTTGTTGACATATCAAGTGATCTTCCCGGTAACGATCGTCATTTTTAATGATGTCACTAGTCAAAATTCATAAATTTAAGATGGCGGCCACAAGATGGAGGATGAGTTTTGTGATTATGGTCCGATTCGATTCAAAATTGGTTTGCGGCGGTTTTCGCGGTCGGAGATTTTGAACTTTTTGTCAAAATTTATAAATTCAAGATGGGGGACGAGTTTTCTGATTATGGTCATATTTTATTCAAAATTGGTATGTGGGGGTTTTCAGCAGGTTCGGAGATTATGAATTTTTTGTCAAAATCAATAAATTCAAGATGCCGACTTCAGGATGATGGACGAGTTTTGTGATTATGGTCAGATTCTATTCAAAATTGGTGTGTGGGAGTTATTGGGGTCGGAGATCATGATTTCTGTCAGCTCAAAACTTACAGGGAAGAGACCTTGTAATGAACAGATTAAGGCGAACTAACTAAAAAGCAAAAAATAAAATAATTAATAAAAAACCTTTTTAAAGACGAGCTTATTTTATTTAAGCCGTGTACTAAAACGTATAATAGTATATTATGCAATGAGCATAAAATGATGCCCATTTTGTTGCGAGTTGCATACTATACTTTTTCTATGACAACATATCGTTCACGTTTAATACATGCATACATTGCAAAAACTTTGGAAGAAATAAACTGATGATATTTCATTACTCCGAATTCGCCGCTAATGGGCTTTCTATCAGAATTAAAATATAAATTGAAGAAATAAGTAAATATTTTCTTTATTGCTATTTCTAATAGGTACACAGAAATAGAAGCCTATAAACGATTTTGTTTTTTGATCTACCTTCCATTCCAAAAAAGGTTATAAGCGCGTTGATACATACTCTTCGACGTTTCCGGTAATAAATTCAGTGTTGTTACCTTCGCTGCTTCTATTATGTTCGGAGGTGTCAAATCTAAGTCAATATCACTATCAGTTTCCATTTTAATTATTAGTTTTTATAGAAAACATCTATGAAATTACTCGTTACCTACTAAAACTTTGACAGAAACGATCTGCTGACATTTCATCAATTTGTCGCTGGACGTCATAATTTGACAAGCCGTAGTCGTCGTGATTTTAGAGTGAACCTAGACCTAACACGAAATATTCCATTTCGCATTTGTTGCTTAGCAACTTGCCTAGCAACCGATGCAAAAATGAAATTCTGTACAAAATGTGCTTGTTTATGATTGAAGTTACGGTTATAAAATGAGCATTTATCGAGGTTGTCGTAGAAAATAGTATATTAAAGTATAAGTGGATAAAAAGGGCTTTAAAACACGCGCGATTTTTCGAGCACGACGGCGCAGCCGGAGTGCTCGAAATAGAGCAAGTGTTTTTAAGACCAGTTATCCACGAATACTTTACGTTATTTTTTTTTATTGGTGCACTTTGAAATCATATATACTGGTATTATTACTACAAAAAATAGAAATACGAACTAATAATGCAAGAAGGTTGAATTCGTGTTGTGACATCAGTATACCTTTCGTTGTCATGGAAATGAGAAAAACATTCATTTGCAATTTGTTACCAAAGATCAATATTTGTTGTCACCAGAGCTCTAGAATGAATTATTCTAATATCGATTTTTTGAATAGTGAGGCAAAATCGCGGTTAATACCGCGAAAATCCAGTGATATATATAAAAAAGAATATGAAAAGTTCATCAAATGGATGGAGGAGCACATATAAATGAACGAATTGTGAGTAATATTTTATTTTACGTTACAAGGTACTCCTGTCAGATCAATAATCAAAAATTTGTCATTTAGACTTCACGTTTCTCGATTTGTTGATGTTGTCATGGTTACCTTTAAAAAACGCGCGTTTTTTAAAGTTCGATTTAAACACGCTGAGGCGTGCTTTAAATGGGTAAAAAGGGGCACCAATAAAAAAAAATAAGTTTAAGTCATCGCTGACAATGATTTCATTATTTTTTGTTGAATTATTTGGTTTCAAAAAGCGTGACGCGCGAATTGTAATAAAATTAATACTTCGACAAGTGGTTACTTACCAACCAATCATTGTCCAATGAAATTAATTGGTACCTACTTTTATGAACACTTCGCGTGACAAGATGTTTAAAACCAAATAATTCAACAAAAAATCTAGGTAGAATATATGAATTATTTGAATTGAACGTTTCCATTGGTTTCTAGCAATGTCAAAAAATAATCACTGTAATTTCAATGTCTGAGAATGTAGCTCTGAAATTTTGGTTTTCAAGAATTTGATAGTAGAACATCTTAGATAGATAGATAGATAGTCCTTTTCAGAAGGATTTACATTTGTTGCGGAATGTCATCTTTCTCTTAGACTCACACTTTCAGATTTCGGGGATTTCTCTGTTACAAGCGCGCCTTTCAGCGGACACTTGTCAACGCCAATAAATAGGAAAAACAGGTATAGACGGGCAAAGTGTTTGTAGAATCGGCAGAAAAATAGTCAACAGAATTTGAACTTTTGTTCTATTATGGAATGCGCACAGGGCTCTTATAAATAATTTGATGCAATCATATTCATAAATTGAAATATTATTTTCTTTTGCTTATGATTATTGAATTTCATTGTGTATCTAGATCGCTTGTGTCATTCGAAGAATACATCGACAGAAAATCCTTCATTTAATTAAAAAAAATGTATATTTTTT
Organism: Gonioctena quinquepunctata; assembly: GCA_018342105.1. NCBI lineage: Eukaryota > Metazoa > Arthropoda > Insecta > Coleoptera > Chrysomelidae > Gonioctena > Gonioctena quinquepunctata. Next base: position 440,931 of record JAFIRS010000068.1, read on the forward strand.
TTTAAATTCAATTGTTCTTGTTTTTACAGCTAATTTCGATACGATATAATATTTTGTATAATAGTATGATGTTTTACTTGGTGATTGTTTCTCGCATATACACATGATTCATCAGATCGAAGATTAATATTAACCATGGATTTTGACAAGAATACGAAACATGTTTTTGAATGTTAAAAACGAAAAATGAGAGGAAAAAGTGGGAGAACTGCTCTTTCGTTGTCAGATTTTTTATATATAATTTTGCATATCCTTCGGTATTTGTTAGGAAATTTTACCTAAAAATTTATATTGTGGAGGCCCCTCTCTTGAGGAGGCCCCGGGGCTGCAGCCCCGTTTGCCCCCCTCTTAATCCGGCTCTGATTACTGGTTCAATATACCGATCCATTTTATTCATCAAAAATTCGATTTCATTCTTAGGTTAGGTTGAGGTTTAAATCAAAACAACCATAGAAATGAGAATACTGGTTTTTTCTTTAGTTAGTTCTTTCGAAGAATAATATTTGTGATCCGGATCAGTATTTCACGAACTTGATTTCATAATCACGTTCCGAATGTTCCTGAAGAATAGGGATAGTCACATACAAATGAAAATAAAATTTATTAACTAATCTAACCTGAAATAATGAAATGCTTGAATTTGAAAAACGTAATATAATATGATGAAGTATTCTTTCAATTGTGAAAATATTCATTTAATTGGAACAATATTTATTCATTTGAGAAAATACTTTTTTAAATGTTTTTTAAATATTTCTTTGAAGCCTTTGAGATTTTGGGGAAGGGAGTTAAATACATTAACACCATTATGTGATCTCTGGGGTCTTATAGCCTGTAATGGGATAGTTTTTCTTCCTCAAACGAATCCTATCACCATCGATATTTCATCATGATTTTGACCCGTTGGATTGTAGACGCCACAGGAATTAATCGGTGAGGGCATTTAGCTAAGTAGAATATAGAGCGTGTGGAGGATTTCCCGTACGGGCGTAGTCACAGGATGCATTAAAGAAATGTTTACAAATCATATTTGTTTTTTTTTTCAGAATCGAATGCTTCGAAGTGTTATGGAATTTACGGCTGTTTTCAATTGAATGCCCCTTGGACATCCGAAAATCGACCAGTTTCTCTATTTCCGGAAGATGTGAGTATTGACGCAGTTCTTGCGATTTGACCCGGTTTGTGCTCGCTTTTTGCTTCAACTTGAAAAAAATACTGCTTGGTGTCTTTCACTTTACTTTTTGGAGAAGCCGAGCGTTCGGTAATTCATAGAATGTATAATTTTTAGCGAATCTCTGCCTTGGCTATTTTATGGCAATTGTGTTCATAAACATTCATGCAATCAACTTATGCTTCTTCTGTTTCAGATGGAACCAAAATATCTCTTGTACACCAGACAAAATTCCAAAAGTCCAAAACCCATTGATATTAGTTATTTCGAATATACTTTGGATTCCAATGAATTTCCAGATTTTGATCCCGAAAACCCCATTTATTTGATTACTCATGGTTATATGGAAGGGGGATCCATTGATTGGGTGAGTATTCAATAAAGGAAATGAAGAAAAAAATACAAACCTGAAAATCGCATTTCTTTTATCTAGTTAATTAATATAAAGAAAGAAAGAATCCAACACGAACATGATTAAATATGCATAATTTTTTATTTTTTTATATATTTTTTATAAAATTGTACCAATAGGCAGAAGGACTTCGGTCGATAGCCTATTGAATTGAATTTTTGTTCTGTTCAATAAAGTTCCTTTTATTATTATTATATAATATAAAGACTCAGACTTATATATCATAGAGAATATTACAAAAGCTATGTAGTTAGAAGATTAGAGTTTATACCACATGATTTACGAAACATTTCCTAAGTTGTTTCTGTTTGAAAACTTTGTTTTTGACTAGATACTTGGTTTTTTCATTTTCATATCACAATGAAATGGATTATCAATTATATTGTTACGAATCTAGAGTCCTTCAGTCATTTCAGATAAACAACTTAGTCCTAGGACTGCGCTGGATTTTGTAAACCACATCCTTGATCGTCATCTTGTACATTCCTTCCCATAACGGTGTTAGTTTGGGAAATACACCTTGCTTTCTACATGGATATTACAGCCAAACCTAGTCACCTTCTTTGAATCCTACTGAATTGGCTTTCAAATCTTGTTTCGTTAATTTTCATCAGGGTGTCCCTCAAGTTTATCTGCATAATACCGCACTCCCACCTCTTGGTTGCTTAGTCACAGGGGAAGTTCCTTTTCAAATGTAATGCTAGCCGCGGTAAGCTTGGTTAAATCATGGACAGCTGCTCTCTATGTCATCAGAAATAGTGAAGGTTTCTGACCCAGTCCTTTCGATATTTTTCCACAACCTTGGAAAGATGTTATTCCATAGTTAGGTTGAATCTTTCAACCATGCCGTCCTACTGATGGTGGAGCGCAGTGGTCCTGGTTTTATTGATGATAGCTCACAAACTTTCTTGAATAACTTTAAATCAAAACTCCTTCCATGGTCGGAATGTAACTGCATCGGTACTCCAAATCTTGAGAACATATTGTCCACCAAAGATCTTGAAATAGTCCATAACAACACGGATGTATTCGTTGCCATCATTAGTCACAGGAAATGGTCCAGCTACATCAATGTATTTCTTCAATTCACCTCTTTGGTACTTTGGACATCAACTGTCTACATCACCTTGACATTGAACCTAGTAGAAGTAGAACCTCTGCCTGATCTTGTCCAAGCTCTTATTTTCCTCCATGAAGTTCCTTCAGGACTTCACCTATTCTGTTCCTGGGCAAAACCAATGTGTCACCAGATTTGTCCTGTTCAACCCAGACATAAATAAGTTTCCTATAATCCACACATAATCTTGTAGATCCATCCTTCTTGGATACCAGTACCACTAGAACCATGGGCTCGATGATTCTTCAATTACACCAACTTTGGTCATCTTGTGGACAAGCTTTTCTACCTCCTGCTATATGGCAAACAGGTGATTGTCAACTCGGATGGGTTTGATCGGTGACTATACTATGCTGGACCAAATTGGTTCGTCCTGGGGGCTCAAATACGCCAATTTTTTTGGTAATGATTCTCATAGCGGCTTCGTATTCGTTCGGTGGCAAATGATTCAAGAAATTTTGGATGGTTCTCAATATGTCATCTACTAAGTCTGCTACCCACTCTACTTGCTCGCATATATCCTTTCCGGACTATAATTCCATCATACATATATATAGTCTAAGAGCCAGTGAACGGCAGACCACACATAATTCAGGAAAGCCTAAATTTTTCCTCAGTGAGTCTGTTATACCTACCAACCATGAGGGGGGGGCTAGCTAAGCGCGGTCGCGGTGGCCCCAGCTACACTCAGGTGCGACAGGTGTGATAATTTAATCACCTAAAAAAGTATTTTAGGAAAGCTGCCGTTTATATATGTCAAAATATACTATTAATATAGCTATTTAAAAAAAACGGCAGACGATTATCACGGTTCTAAAGTGGTGGCAGACATTTTGAAAATTTCAAAAAGAAAATTTTCAAAAGTATTTTAGGAAACTTGAAATTTATATATATTATTCTTTAAAGTTTCAAAAGCTTATACTTCTGAAGGCAGACCTTTACGTCGGTCCCTTTGACCTAGCAGAACGTAAAATATAACTCCTCCGCGAGTATACCTGGGTGTACGTTGTATATGGAATAAAAGGATTATCGTTCTTCATTTCTATTATTTGATATACTACTGTCGTATTCTTTCTCGCTCAAGGGTTTTTTCTGCCCTCTAACGGACATCACGGAAACTAGTTTAAGGTATATACCTGAAAACAGCTGTTGCTCTTAACAATAGCGCATCGGCATAACGGCTTGTTTAAGAATGTTTTACCGAAAATTCCCAACTTATTTTTTGCTTGTAACCATCAAAATTATGCCAGATGGACTGTCAAATATCATTATAGTCTGATGAAAGTGGCTGAAACTCACCCAGGATTGGAAGAAGAGTTTAAAAATGGATTCTTTGGAATAAAACGGACTGCAAACCATTTTCAAGACAACCTGTAGATTTGACTTTGGAGCAAACGATCAACGCTGATGCCGCTAGAAGAGTTACCGGAATTGTACACTGAACCGATTCAATTTCAGCTCGTCAACGTTGGGCAAGGAGCCATGACATTCGCTCTACTGTGATAACTAACGTTTTGGAGGAAGTAGGACTTGGAAAAAATCAGGATATTTCTGCCGAATTACAGCCATCAAATATTAAAAAAAGCACAGAACAACTGGAAAATTTCATCAAGTCTTTTGATCAGTATATCAACCCATTCAGTCATGACTTACCTATGGATCAATTATTTAACAGTGCATCTGGAAAAGCTGCTTCGATTAAGGTTGAAAAGTTTCTCCTTAATATTGAGGAAATTGGTAAAGATCAACGAGAAACATTTATAACTGAGATCTCATTGGACGTTTCTCGATTCGGCCGAACGATAAAAAAAACATCTATTGACAATTTTTCCAGCCAAATTGAAAAAAAAAAATGTTAAAATTGGCGGAAAAGCCAAAAAAATCAAGATCCAACGGGACTTATTTGGTCGCATGTTGGGGATTTCAATGGATCATAAAATCGATGTCCTACGAATTTTATCATACCCTATCACTCCTGTTCCTCTTGCGTTATGCCATTTAGACGGAACGATCTATAAGACCGACAAATCAGCTCTTGCCAAATGTCTAGAAGCTAAAATTGATCATAACCCACCAGGCTACTCGGGTATTTACTTGATAGACGGATTTTTCATACTTCATGCGATGAAAGAAATTCCAAAAACGTTTGGAAGCATTTCCAAGAGATTTTCGCAAATGATAACTAAATATCCTGCAAATAGGATCGATGTAATCTTCGATTAGTATTGGCATCCCTCGATAAAAGATCACGAGCGACAACTGCGAAAAGAGGCACCACTAATTAATTATTCAATTACCGGGCCTGATCAAGTGAGGCCAACAGATTTTTCAAAAGAACTGAAGAACACAAACTTCAAAGAAGCTTTAATTGTTTTTTTTTCAACTCATTGGACAAATGATGAAATTGCTCCTTTCATTGGCAATAAATGGATTCACCTTAATTTCCGAACGTCGATCGTACAAAACAAATAATGGAAAAGTTGAATCAACTATTATTGAAGATCTTAGTTGCGACTTGCATGAAGAGGCCGATACTAAAATAATTTACCATGCATGTAACATCGTTGACCAATCTCATGTTGTCATTAGAGCCAGTGATACTGATGTATTAATAATTATGCTCGCTAATATGAAGAATTTAAAAAATGCTTCTTCCCATATTTCGATGCTTATCGGAACTGGTAATCATGAAAGATTCATTGACATCACCAAAATATATGAAGAACTGGGTGAATTATTAGTAACAAGCTTGAGTGGATTCCATGCATTTACCGGATCGGACTTCAATCCAGCTTTTTTTAACAAAGGAAAGAAGAGACCTTTCGGCTTATTGAAAAAATTTGTGGAATTTCAACAAGCTTTTGCAGATCTTGGTGATCCGAATTTAACAGAGGAGCATTTACAAAGTTTGTTCGACATCATCCAAAAGTTTACTTGCCAAATGTATGGTGCAAAAAAATCAGTGGACATGGATGATGGGAGATTCCAGCTTTTCGTCAGTAGCTATAAAGCTACTGACGTTAATGAAAATTTCACAAAAAAGGTCAAAAGTTTCGATGCAAGTTCTATACCTCCTTGTAAAAGCGAGTTATTTCAACAGTTTCTGAGAGCTCATTATATTTCAAGCATTTGGAAAAATGCTTCTCAAAAACAACCAACAACGTTGACTCCCACTTGAGAATGGTTGGGTAGAGGAAGAAAACTCCTACATGTTCAAATGGTTTGAGGGAGATCAACTGCCATGTTTAGTCAGCGACTTGATTGATGATTCTCAAGGTAATTATATAGTTATAAAATTGACTTTAAATAAGAGACTCGATTTGCTAACTTTAATTTTACTTTACAGAAACTGAAAAAGCAGATGATGAAATTCATTCTCATGATGAAGACGATGATTCAGAAGATGATACAGAAGTATGAAGAGAAAATAGAGATAGAAATATAATTTTTCCATGTTTTTTAATTTTTCAATTAATTTTTTATTATTTTTTCAATTACTATTTTTTAATTTCATTTTTTGAATTCATATTTGTGTTCAAGAGTTAAAAAATAAAAGTAATTATGTCACTAATATTTTCATAATATCTTTTCCAAAATTTAAGGAATGACCCATTTTCCCCATAATCCATTCAAAGACAGTAAGTACGTTCATTCATTCATATAACTCATATTATTTCCAAGATTGATAGTAGTTCATGAAATAGTTAGCTGATTTTATACCGTAATAAGTAGTTCTATATATTTTTATACTCGCGGAGGAGAAATATTTTACGGTCTGCCAGGTCAAAGGAACCGACGTAAAGGTCTGCCTTCAGAAGTATAAGCTTTTGAAACTTCAAAGAATAATATATATAAATTTCAGGTTTCCTAAAATACTTTTGAATTTTTTGTTTTTGAAATTTTCAAAATGTCTGCCACTACTTTAGAACCGTGATAATCGTCTGCCGTTTTTTTTTAAATAGCTATAATAGTATATTTCGACATATATAAACGGCAGCTTTCCTAAAATACTTTTTGAGATCATTAAATTATGACACCTGTCGCACCTGAGTGTAGCTGAGGCCACCGCGACCGCGCTTAGCTAGCCCCCACCTCATGGTCGGCAGGTATAACAGACTCACTGAGGAAATTTAAAGCTTTCCTAAATTATGTGTGGTCTGCCGTTCACTGGCTCTTAGACTAATACATTATACACTAACAATTTTGAAAGGGATATCTTGTTCTGCCCTGATGAGAGCTCGTGCAAATAATACTTGACTTGGGGATTCTTCATATGGTTGTACTATTTCAATACAGCACCAAGGGTCTTTCTCTAATCGAGCCTTAAAAATGTTAACACCTGTACCAGGTATTCTGACAGTTTTGACTATCCGCAGTTCCACAGAATGCCATTTTCCGACTGGTTTTCTGCTCGCCATCGAAAGAAAATCTATAGTCACTTAGATCCACCCCAAGAATGAACTCGTCTTCCATGTCAGCTTCTCCTCGTATCACTTTCTGGTGCAAGGATACCGCTGCGGAACAGGGAAACTGGCCCACCAGTGTCTATAGTGCATATGACGTCTCTTTGTTTCACTTTTCCTCTGATGGTCAAACTATCGGGTAGTTCTTCTGATACTGTTGACGTGGATGACCCTGGGAGCTTCATTATCGCTACCCACCATGCGTCTCGATATGCTGGCTAATTTTAGTTTTCCCAGTGAATATCCGAAGACTCTCTAGATGATTCTGCCCTTGCAGGTGAGTAAGAACGTGGGGGTATCCTGGCAGGTGATGACAAACGTCTGCTTCTACCACATCTGAAACAGTTTTCTCTCGGTTGGTTATTAGCGCTGCTATTCCTGGTTTTCATTTCTACTAATTTATTTTTTTATTTTTATTTATTTAGCCGTTTTGCTATACATTCCAATAATACAAATCAATTATAATACTACTGATAATAATTAGAAAAAAAAAAAAAATTCAAATGTTTTTTTTTCCCTACACTCTAAGTGAGTACACACTTGTATTGTGTAGTGAGAAAAAAGAAAAACAAAACAGCATAACATGAAAACCGACAATTTAAAGTCAGAAATAGGAAGAAGGAACGGAACAGTATAAACAATATAAAAATGGAGGGTTAATAGGAACAGAGTAAAACATACTACAATAGGCAGTAATTGTGTGAATCAAAATTCAACAGTGCAGTTAACATGGCTGTAAGTTGGTGAATAATAATACATATACAAATTTTTTATGTTTCTATAATTCTCAAGAAGTCCCTATAATTACTATAGATATAAAGTTTATTCTGCTGAACATCTGTTTTATACTGTCACTTTGTATTTCTTTCCGAGGTGGTTCTTCAATCGATACCGCTCTTACTTTTGGCCTTTATGTGTTGAAAGCTGTACTTCAAAGGAACGAACCACTGCATTTCTTGCAGTATGTTAATCAGTCCTTTGTAGTTCAACATCTCTCAATCCGTCAATAAATATCTGCACCGCCAACTGTTCTTCGAAATCCTCCTGAGCCTCTGGGTAGGTGAGCTACATCAGCCGCTCCAAATTCCTCTGGACTTTCTCCCAACTTCTGCGCTCATGTTTTCAATTGTACCCGGTACAGCTGTACTTGATGTTGATCCCCGTACCTTAATTCTAGAGCAGCAATCAGGTCTACATACTTGCGTTACTGGTCTTCTGGAATATTCTGCAACACCACTAAACCTATTCTTCTCAAAGCAACTATAAGTGCAGTGGCCCTTTCTTTGTCATCCCGTCCATTGGTTACTGAAACAGATTCGAAATATCTAAGATATAGTGTCTCGAAACAGGGGAAGCGGGCGGTGAGATTTCCTCGCCGGCATTAATTACCGGTGTCTTCCGTTTCATTTCGCGGAATCTCTCAAATCTTAAGAATAAATTCCATTCTTCCTGTTCCTCCTGCGATACCACCTGCCGAATAGCAGGGATTTCACTATTCGGGCGGGCCGTTTGATGAACGGCCTCGCATGCAGGCGGGACCCCTTCGATCGGGGGCCCGTTGCTAGCTATGGAGAGGTTGAGCTCGGATATAATTGAATTATTGTCTGGAGTACGGGGGCGGTTTGACTCAAACATTCTCATTTCATTCATTCCTGAATTTCTTGAAAATTGTTCGAAAAAATTGAGTGTGCTGGAGGCCCCTGAACCTAACGTATTACGTTCTAAATTTTGAAAGGCTTCCACAACTCAGCGTGGTGAGCCATTATTTATTGGGGTATAAGTTACCCTGGCGGGTCTATCGCCAAAATTCAAAATATTACTTGAGGCTCTCAATGGCCTATTGAATCAAAAATTAGTGGATGTTTCCCTCTGACTCAGATCCCGCAGTATATTCTGTTCAACAGAAACATTATTCGGTGTGTCATCATTGTCTTCAACAGGAAAGTTTCCAACGGGACTTTTGTTCACATTCATACAATCCATACTTCCTCTCATACGGTTTAACCTAGGAGATGTGAGTGAATTCAAATGGACCGCTTTTTGCGAATCTAGAGGGTCGCTAGATTCCGTAGCGCAATTTTCGACGCGTCGCGATTTAACAAACAGCTGTGAGCTCTTCGGGCCTATACTTTCTGAGACAGAAATGTCTCTATTGATTCCAGGGCTCCGCAAGCTAGAGCCAAAAGAAAAATTATTTCCAACAGAAAATGAACCACGGGCTGGCGCAGTTAGGATGGGCTGAAAAGCCGGACGATTCTCATATGGAGAACAAACAAGAGCTTGGTTGGATGAAACTCGCGTGATACTTTCTACGGGGTGAAGTACACATAAAGTTTGTTGAATTTATGTTTTGGGGTGAGTCCTCGAGCGTAAATTGTAGGACATGGAGGGATGTCAAAAGTGAATTTTCTCCCTAAAAATTAAGCGCGTACCGTGGCCTATCTTAATAAAATTTCCCTAAGACAGAATTATATAACGCGTACAACTGCAGACACGACATTGAGCTTGGGCTACGGTCACACAGAGGCACCTACGATCCCTACACATATTCGACACACATGAACTAAAACCTTCAGTTTTATTGACAGAATTTATTATTAATAACCCGTGTTTACACCTATCACCGCAGTGTAACTGATGCGTTTTTAGTCGCACTGAGGTTCACACACGTGTGTGATCTCTAGGTTCAATCTGGTTGACGTCTCGCTTCAGTGTATCTATCACAAATCACGGTTTGTGAGGGATATCACGTCAGTGAGCTTCCGACTATGAGGGGGCTTTCTTCCAGCCTCAGAAGAAACCAAATTAGGCTTAGACAACCTCACACACCAAAGCACACGAGTGCAGGAGCCTGTAAGAGAAGGGTTGATTAGTACACAAATCCACGTATATAGTAGAAGTCAGCTGGACGCTGGAAAAACCTGTATCAGTAGCTGAAACGAAAAGGTTGAATAATCAAAAGACTGGAGGCTAGAACTCTTGAAGTTGACGTTCTAAAATCTCTCAATCTGCTGCCGTCGGCTATCAACCCTAGTATTCTTCAGGACGGTGTAGGATGCGAAGCGTGGATAAAAATAAAAAAAAAATTATGGCAAGGCTCGAGATCACAGGTAGGACTCCAAATAACTGTGAAAGAATAAGCTGCTATTCCCAGGAAGCACTCGTTTAAAACCCACTGGACTGGCTATAGTCGCAGAAAATCGCACACACGCAGAGCGCCTTCGAAGAATAAAATAAACAAACTCACCCGCTGAACCCAGATCGCAGAGCGTATTGTCGAGCTCAGAACCCAAACATAAAGTGACAATTCCCGATTTGGGAAATGCTTTCTAGCCCTAGAAAATCATTACTCACCCACTCATAGCCGGCCAAATGTCTTTCGTTCGTTGTATTTTTTTCATCGTTCTAAGAGAAAGTATGTATGTAACTCGACATCTTGAAAAAAACATATCGGATGCCGAACAAAGAAAACAATATCTCGTACACTTGTTTCCGATATCCCAATCTGTTAATTTACGACTATTCGGTGAAATCGTCTCGCCAAAATCTCAAGTGTCATTGACAATGGTTAAGGTTTATGGGCCACCCATTGAGCGCACTTGATGTAAGCACTTGTAGATCACCGTGGTCAATTTCAGTTTGAAAATAAAAAACAAATTCGAATATTTTTGCATTCAACACAAATTCGAATAGTTATTAATTACAATTGAGTTAAAATTGCTATTTTAAGATACCGTCGGTTTTTGCACCGAGGTCATTAATATTCACCGCATCACTTTGTCGGTCGGAAAGGGTTTTGCCACGCTAATCCGAAGGTGTGAAAATCTAATCACTCTCATTACTTTTGCCAATATGTATATTACCGAGTTTTGTGGCAGGTGCGAACGTTTACGGAGTGAATTGTCGATTTATTTACTTCTAGGCAACGATGTTTCTTCGTACGGTTTTTATACCGTGTTCATGCCTTATATGCATATGCACTCTGAGATTAAATGTACACAGGGTAGCTGATGATAGGGTTTTGGCCCAGAAAATCGTTTTCCACACGACAATATGGACCATGGCGACTGTCCATCAAAAGTCGGTGGTTTTACAGAATTATGCGATGTGACGACCCTGTCACAAACAAGTACTTCCAAGTGCTGCATTGTATTCTTATTCTCTTCTCTCGCTTCTTCTTGTACTGCGCCAACTTCTTCCTTCAGTTCTGAGATTATCCCCACGGTTTTCCTCCTCCTCATGTTTTTTTAACTGCCGTACGTCGTTCCTTCTCCTTCTGTCGTCGTTCCTCCTCCTCTTCTTGTTTTGCTCTGCAAACAGCTGCTTTATCATTTGCATATCGTCGTAGGATATATTTCTGGTATTCATCATTAATTGTTCTCTAGAAGAACACAATAATGCATCCTGACAATTAAATAAATCACAGTTCACTACTGAAATATCCCGCACGACACTTAATTAGTTCCTTTTCTTCACCTTGATTGAAACTGAACTAGTTGGCCGGTTGGGCTGACTCTCATATAGGTCATTACCAACGAAAACATCGCTAACTGAAATTCGTCGACTAGATTTGTTCTGTGTACTCCAGACAAATGTCCAAGAAATTTGTCGTTACGCTAGATAGAAACATGATGAGGCGTTTTGCATCGGAAGTGGCGTAGTGTATTCATTTACATAACAATATTTATTTTCCTGAAATGTGCATGATATCTTGCTTTGGGTATTCCTATAGTCAAATGACATAATCCGAGTTTGTTCTAATTAATTAAGTTATGTTTGAAATCTGGCAGTATTTTGTCAAAAACTGAACACATTTTTCAGATTTATAATATAACAAGAGCACTACTGGACCAAGAAGAATGCAGTGTGATAGTAATCGACTGGCAGAAAGGCTCAGGCCCACCTTATACCCAGGCTGTAGCCAACATAAGATTGGTAGGAGTAGTGACAGCTCATATTTTGAACGATTTATCGAAATTCACGGGAGATTTGAAACTGGACCATGTGCATGCCATTGGACATTCTCTGGGGGCACACATGTGTGGATATATTGGATATACTCTAAAAAAGGTGCGTTTTCAGAACTCAATTCAGTTTCAGTTAATTTTTACAAAGATTTGAGAAAACTTTATGATTTTGGGTTTATTTAAAAAATATATGTAAGTACCTAGAGTACTAGTACTCAATAATTTCTTTAAATGTCAAGATACTCGTATACCTACCAGATGTCTAGGGTCAAGAGCAAAATCTTATGCCATTTTAGGTAGAGTTGTTCGGGAAATGGTGTAATTGCCTGTTGAAATCTGGAAAAAATCTCATTTTTTATTTTTGTAAGTACTATTATAGGCAAACTATATATCTTTAATAGACATTTTCTAGCTTTTTGCAAAGAAATTTTCTCTTAACAATAATCAACTGACTTTGACCTTGAATGTACTACATTTTTCGAAGTGGTTCATATGATAAAATTTTCAGGAGTTCAATCTCACTCTCGGACGCATCACCGGAATGGACCCTGCAGAGCCCCATTTCTCAAAATCGCTACCACCAGTGAGGCTCGACCGTTCTGCGGCGAATTATGTGGACATAATTCATACCGATGCGAGTCAGTTTATTCGTGGTGGACTGGGTATGCAGGAAAGCATTGGTCACATCGATTACTACCCCAATGGGGGTACAGATCAACCTGGGTGCACCAGTGGTGTCGTACATTACATTAAGGAGGCTAATGGAAGTTTTTTCTATGGTGAGAAAATACTTGGTTTTAATTAAAAAATGTTGTGAAATAATATACAGTGCTCGTCTAAATTCCGTTCCCTCCTACTAATTTTTGAACCACCTGGTATATCGTAACCAAATTTGGAGGGCTCAAATAGGATATAAAAACCTAATTTTTCATGAAAAAATCTCAGCTAATAGTTTTAAAATGGCGGCTGAGCGCCATCTTCAATAGTTTTTTTAAATAGACCCCGTATATTATTCGAAATCTGCTCATAATTCTCAACAGTTTTCTCCGATACACTTTACTCCTAAATTCAATTGTTTTTGAAATAATAACGTTTAAAAAGTGACATTTTGGTCATTTCAAACCCAACCAAAAACAATAAAGTTTGGTTTGGAAAAAATCGTTGTCACGGTAACATCTAGTTCACTGTCAAACTGAACTGCTAACTGTCAAATAGTCCATTGAGCGCCTAAATCCTTTTATGAAAAGTGTGATCATGGCTCGTAGTTTAGACGATAAATTTGAAGCAGTTTCGATATTTGGAGAAGCTGGAAGAAATTATCATCTAGCAGTCCGTATGTTTAATGATAGATTTCCCGAGAATCCTATTTCGAGGTCATATTTGCGCAAACTTTCAAATAAGCTCCAAGCAACTGCTACGCTGAAAGATGCCCCAAGATCAGGAAGACCGCCTCTTTCAGAAGAAAAAAAGGTAGACATTTTTGCTGAAATGGTAATCAATCCGACTCAGTCGACGTCTGCAGTTGCTGAATCCTGTGGAGTAAGTTTAAAAAGTGTTCAAAGAGTCTTAAAAAAATAAAAGTTTCAGCCCTATAAAATGAAAATCCTGCATGCTCTCACGGAGGATGATCCAGACCAGAGGGTTGAATTTTGTGAGTGGTTAACAAGAACAATTGAAGGAGAACGGGGCTTCCTAAAACGTGTATGTTTCGCAACGAATGCCGTTTTTTTTAATGGAAAAGTCAACAAACAGAATGTACGATACTGGAGCGATACTAATCTGTATATTTTTAGAGAGGGACATACCCAGTTTCCTAAAAAGGTGAATGTTTGGGCGGGGATTTTGGGCAATCGCGTTGTTGGACCGATTTTCATCAGAGGCAATCTTACAGGAGTTCTTTACAGAAATCTTTTAGAAACTGAAATTGAACCTCGAATAAGACAAATTGTATTAAACAATCAGAAAGAGTTTGAAAATCGTGAAATTTCAGCAGGATGGGGCACCTCCCCATTTCGATCGCATGGCTAGAGAGTTCCTCGATACAAACTTTCCTGGGCGATGGATAGGTCGCAGGGGAAGTACAGAATAGCCACCAAGATCTCCGGATCTTACACCTCTAGATTTTTTCCTTTGGGGGTATCTGAAGTGAAAAATGTACGCCACTGAATGCCAAATAATAGAAGAGTTGGAACGCAGAATAATAGATACATGTGAAGAAATAGATGAACAGACTTTCATCAACGTGAGAGAAGCTATTTATAATAGGGCACTTTATTGTCAAGATTTAGGAGGGGCCACATTGAACACTTGAAATAATTGTTGGGGTTAAATAAAAGTGTTATTCAAAAATAAATTATAATTTTTGAGCTAACTAATTTGTTTTGATTGTGAATTTACAGAACAATTCGAGCTTCGAGATTTTTCGGTTAAGTGGTACTGTTTATCCTTAATAAACTCTCTTTACGCCTCTTATTAGTCGAATTCATTAAGATATTTAACTAAAAATTAATAACAACGTTTAGTTAGCTAAATGTTTTACCGGAAGTGACCAAAATCCATACTTTATTTTAAACCGGAATGTCACTTTTCAAACGTTAATATTTCGAAAACAATTGAATTTAGGAGTGAAGTGTATGAGAGAAAACTGTTGAGAATTATGAGCAGATTTCGAAAATGGAATAATATACGGGATGTTCTATTTAAAAAAATTATTGAAGATGGCGCTCACACGCCATTTTAAAACTTTTAGCTGTGATTTCATGAAAAAGTAGGTTTTTACCTCCTATTTAAGCCCTCCTTCAAAGTGACAATTGTCAGTTCAAAGTGACAATTGTCACTTCAAAGTGACAATTGTCAGTTCAAAGTGGCAATTCCAAATGTTTTTGAAAAATATTTTGTTGTTGGCCCTTATTCTACGCCTTCGTATCTGACACACTCAATCAATCAATCAATATATACTTTATTGTCTGAAGAGTTGATTCTTATTGACAAAGCATGAAAATAGAAAAAAAATAAGAAATGTATAGATAATTAGATACGTGAATGTCAAATGGATAAAATGTACAACATAAAAGATAAATATTACATATATGAATAAAAAACATATTGTCAATCTCCTTTAAAAAAGAAGGACTATTGAAACAACACATTATAAAATACGATGTCATTAACAAAAGGGTAACTAACAATTACCACCCTTAAGATTTAACAGTAGTCTTTTATAATAAATCAAAACATATAAGATAAAAAATACAATAAAATAAATGAATGTCAAGTGGATAAAATGTACGAACATAAAAGATAAATATTACATATATAAATAAAAAACATATTGTCAATCTACTTTAAAAAAGAAGGACTATTGAAACAACACATTATAAACAAACACATTATAAAATAAGATGTCATTAACAAAAGGGTAACTAACTAACTAACAATTACCACCCTTAAGATTTAACAGTAGTCTTGCATAATAAATCAAAACATATGAGATGAAAAATAAAAATTCAATAATATAAATATCCAGTATCAAATCAATTCCCATAAGGAACTATAGTATATCATCATAATATTCCTGCAGGTTATAATAAGCTTTCTGCAATAGAGCCTTTTTTACAGTCTTTCGAAAGTTCTTCAGAGAAGTTATGTTTCTATAACTGGCTGGCAGATGATTATATATTTTTTTGCTTTCATACATGATGGAGTTTTTTGTCAGACCAGATTTAGGTAAGGGTAAGGGAACACAACCTTCATTTCTTGTTTTATGTTTTCGTGTTTCAGTAGGTGTTGAACCATATTTTGTGTGGATGAGGCATACAGTTTCCAAAATAAATAAACAAACGAGTGATAATATTTGTTGGCTAATAAAAAGTGGTTTGCAGTGATCGTGATATTGAGCTTTACACAGGTATCGGATTGCTCTTTTTTGTAGAATAAAAACACATTGAAACAGCTGGTTATTGCATAAACCCCAGAAGGCAATGCCATACCTCAAATGTGACTCAACTAGGGAAAAGTAGACCATCCTAGCCGAGGCTACGTTTAATTCTCTTGAAACAATTTTCATTGCAAAGCAGCTAGAGGCTAACTTCTTGCTCAAGGTCGTTACATGCTCATCAAATTTTAGCTTGTTGTCTATAATTAGACCTAGAAACTTAGTTTGTGGCTTATTTGTTATAATCTGGTTATCTAAGTACAAATTATCAAAGTCAAACTTAAAGGTGACTAGATTTGTTTTTTAAATTGAAACAGAGTCGATTGGAGTCACACCATTGCTTAATTTTTTCTAGATCGAGAGCAATTGATTCTTTCAAGTGATTTATGTCTTTGCTATGCCATAGAATGGTGGTGTCATCCGCAAAGAAAGTGAATTTTCCTTGGATGCGAATGGTGGCTAGGTCATTTAGATACAATAAAAATAGAATAGGACCTAGAACCGACCCTTGTGGAACGCCCATTGCGACTTTGCCACTGTTAGAGTAGTTTTCCTGTATTTTTACTACTTGACTCCTTTCTGACAAGCATCGGAACCAGTCTAATGAGGAATTTCGGAAACCTGAAATTGTAGTTTTGCAGTAATATCTCATGGCTGACACAATCAAACGCCTTGGAGAAGTCGCAAAATACCGCCTCTACGGTCTCTCCATTATTCAAAGTAATATATGTATTTTCTAGCAACGAGAAAAAAGCATCATTTGTGCTTTTCGAGTATTGAAATCAAAATTGGGCATGGCTTAATATGTCATTTCTGTGTACGATGTACCATCATTCTTCTTTTGACTAGTTTTTCTATTATTTTGGATAATGTTGATAATAATGAAATTGGGCAAAGTTCGAGGGATCATCTGAGTCACCACCTTTGTACAAGGGATTACAACTGCTTGTTTCAAGCAGGAAGGAACTGTCCCATTCTGAAGGAACTGTTAATTGCCTCAGCTAGGTGAGTAGGACATGGTCAGGTAGATTTTGAAAATTTTTACAGATAGGCCGTCCATACCCGATGAGTTCTTATTTTTATTTCATTGATAACCTCTTTCAGCTCAAATATGTCAGTATCTTCAAGGTGAAAATTTTGTGCAATGCTAACATACTTCAGATAGTCTAAAGAGTCGACCTGTGAATTGAGATTGGTTGTGAGTTTGTGGCCTATGGAGCAATAGAAGTTATTTAAAATATCAGGGTCAATTTCAATATTGATTGGTTGTGATTTAGTTTTGTTTAAAAATTTTTTCCTCTTAGTTCATTAATTATCATCCAATTCTCTCTTGTTTTATTTTTTGCATTGCATTATTGATAACTTGTTTATATATACGTTTGTAAGCATTGAAATAAGTTATAAAAAAACCATTTTGTACTTGTTTTCTTATGGTATGCAACGACCTCAAGTTTCGTGCAGATATTTTGATGCCTTTAGTTATCCACGGTTTTTTATTTTTTATTTTGAGCTTTTGCAATGGAAAACAGTTCTCAAATAAGGTTGATAAATAATTATGAAATGTATTGATAGGTTCCTCGGAATATTTGAGAGTGTTCCATGGTATCTGTTGACATTTCTTCTGCAATTTTATGAAATTTTTTGCACTAAAAATCCTGCCATACCTAAAACCATTTTTATGAGGTGTGATATTGAAGTTGTTGGACTGGAAAAATACTGCTTCATGATCAGAGATACCTGCAGGAATAGTACAACAACTAATACTATGTCTATCTAAATTTGAACACATATAGTCAATTATAGTAGCAGAATTTTTGATGATACGTGTTGGTTGTTCAACATGCATCATTATGTTGAAGGAGGACAACAAATTCCTTAAATTTTCTCTAGCTAGGGAGTATTCAGCAAAATTTACATTAAAATCACCGGCTAATATGATGTGAGCATTAGGCGGCAAGCTGGATAAAAGAGTTTCAAGTTTTTCTAAAAAGGTATTCACATCAGAAATGGGTGCTCTGTAAAGGCAGATAAGGAATATATTATTTTTTCGCTCATGTACTAGAGAGAATTCAAACTCTTTTTCCACTATTAGGTAGTCATATCTATCTACAGCAATAAGCCTGAGATTGTGAATTTTATTTTCATTCCCTAAAATCATAGTACCACCATTCTTAAATTGATTCCTGCAATTCTTAGCAAACACAAACATTCTTAATTTTAAACCAAGTTTTTTTAGGCTCATGTGGTATATAATCGATTTCCATGAATCATTTTTTACTGGGAACCGGCCATAGACAAATTTTTTATTTGTCTATGGAACCGATCGGCTGGTCAGGTTGACGAGAGTCTTATCGATATCTGAAGCCAAGCACGGTTGAATGCATGCCTGAGGTGCGTTCGATTATAGACTCCTAGAGTAGAGTAAAGTATTTGAAGGTTTCTTAAATTTACTGAAGTTGAGTACTATTCATGTAATATTCGAATGGTGCGGAATTTATTTGGAGTTGTTTACAAAGTCCGAGTGACAGAAGGTTCTGACATCGGAAATTTCATTAAAAAAAAAGAAAAATGGCAAGAACAATCAAAGTTGATGAAAACCGGAGGAAAATATTGTTGACAATAGCAGATAACTTTTCTAGAATCTTGTTCGCAATTGTAAATTAAATGTTAGTATTTATAGTAGGGGAAGACAATGGTAGATTCGAATGTCATGTGATGGTTTCGAAGCAGCTTTATTAAAAATAGGTCCTAGGTTAAGAATTCGAGTGGGACAGTATGAACTTGGTAGACCATATGTATCTCCAAGATTATAACTATTATCAGTGAACAGTATTAAACACATACACATAAATAATCTCAATCTTGGGTTCGCTGTGGACACAGCATAAAGAGGTTTTCCGTCCCCCAGAGTTGTGTCAATTTTGTGGAATTAAATAAACCCAGGTATTTTGTAGAGTTACGAGAGTTAACTCGGTAGCGAATACTCGGGTCTTTTCGAACGACAGTCTTATAGTGAAATATACACAACTTTACGATTTTCGAACGCTATTTAGTAAATTATACTCGATGGAATTAATAATCGAACGCACCTCTGCCAAGGAACGTTCGCGTTATTAAGCCCTGTAGAACTGCAGCATAGTAGCATATTCGCAGCTGCAGGCGATATATCAATGAGCAAGAACCCTACCGCTGAAACAACAGAGAATTCGGCAAAATTTCCGGAATTGATACATTTTCCGAGAATGTTCTGAATATAGGTTTCCAGTCTATTTTCAAATATAAGCAGATTTCGTATAATTAAACATTATATTTTTCACTCTAGGTGTGAAGAAATATCTCAGCTGTAATCATATGCGGAGCCATGAGCTCTTTCTAGAGAGCCTGACTGTGAACCCGAAATGTCCATTCATGACAGTGGAGTGTTCCTCTTTCCAGGTAATTATTTCGAATACCTTGATCACTTTGAATAATTTTTTACCATAAAACAAGTAATTTCCTTTAAGAAAAATTGTTTTTGAATAGATGAATTACAGGAATTTAAAAACGGAAACTGTTTTGACTGTGGTCGGGACAAGGAAAAGTGTCTACCTTTTGGGTTCCACGGAAGAAAACACTATGAAAAACAATTGGGAAATAGATTGAGACATACGAGCAGAGTACAGTATTTGATAACCGGAGCCACATCTCCATTTTGTAGTAAGTTAACTTTTTATTTTTGAAAAAACTATTTTCGGAATGATAATTAAGATTTCAATCAGATTATTTTTTTATATGCGATAGTGAAAAATGGAAGAATTGAAAAACTTTTTGAACACAAGTTTCTATGCAAATACCCTAACCTACAAAAATGTTTTTTTGTAACATATGACACCATTTTTTGTTCAAACTATATACATCGCATGGCAACCATTAAATCTCTGAATCACTTATACATAAGAACATAATAACTTACTTCACAAATTGAACAAAAAATATTTCTGCCCCCTTTGTTCATTTGAATAATGTTTTGTCCTCAATGAAGTTCTTTATATTCTAACTTTTTAATTTTTGATAGAAATTAAGTAGATTTTTTCCTGCCATAAAACACTAAAGTCATCCTCCGTATTTGAGCGGACTTCTTGAATATCGATAGAATACATTATCTCTGTACCTAAAAAATCCCAAATCTCCTTCGTCACGAATCACAATACAGTCATTTTGAAATGTAACATTTTGTCAACAAAATACATAATGTCCCATACGAATTTTGAGAAGGTTTGAACAATAAATCAAAACAATCGTCTGTCATTTTGGGACTGCCACCTCACTGATCAGATGGATACATGCAATGCTGAGAAGTAGAATCATTGTATAGCTGCTCTAGGAGAGGAAACGGTCAGAGACAGCGGAAAAAGGTTATCCCCAAGGCGGGGTTCTATCGCCTTTTCTGTGGTCATTGACAGTGGACCGAATCTGAAATTACGGCTCAAACAAACGCCAATGACCTTGTCATACCCCCAATAAGTACAGAAAAACTTTCAAGCATAAGAAACAACAAGTTATTAATAAATATGAACTCTATGGCCACAAAACATAATTCACTGGGAATGAAAATAAATTTTGAAATCAAATACTTGACCAAACTAATAAACAAAGGCACGTTAAAAAATAGAATAGACACCTGCGAGCCCGGAATACATATAAAAAGTAACCCTTTTTACCACGGAGCTATTAACAACTCATCACCCTCCCAGTTACGCATATCCAAGGAATTTCATTAGTAATCAAAGAAACTATAAATTATAGGTTTTGACAGCTCATTAAATGCAATACGACCACGAAATAGATAAATCATTCATTTTTGATACATTCTTTCGGCTACAGTAACGAGCCATTAATTACTAAGACGGTGATTTATTAAGACAGAAGATAACTAATGTTGGGAATGTGACCCGCGAACGATCCATGGAAAGGGTAGATGATATAAAAGTGCGACCAGGCGACAAACAATGATGATTCGGTAAACAGACGTCGTTCAAGTAACATGTCCTCTCAGAGATGTTTAAACTTTCATTCGTTTAACATGTAGTGCAGAAAGTTGAGAGTGCTCAACTTTTACATAGTAATCATATAGCAGTGAAATCAGTAAGAAAGAGAATTCCTCTCAAGTCAAAACCGGAAACTGCACTAGTAATGACTTCACAAAGTGAATACACAGTTAAACAGTATTTACCATAAATATATACTATGTTATCCATGCTTCAAGAACGAGATAAGACACCGAAACCCTCTAAACGATAGTTCCTGCTCTCATATTACCAATACAACTAAAATCTAATATACAGTGGCGATATAAAAGTAAATAAACAACTTTCGCGGAATTAATTAAAATATTAATAAATTAAATTTTTTTTGTAAAATTTTACAAGTAATATAAATTGAATCAAATATAATTTTTATATGTTTTTAAATGTATCTCCATATTTTATGTGCTCATATTTTTCAAATGATATTGATCAACAGTCTGTTTAACAATTGATGACATTTTTACTTATATTCAGTCCACTGACTTTTATAATGCCAAAAACTGACCTAATGTGAAACCTCAACTGTTCTTTGACTATTGTATCATTTTATCAGTACATAAAACTGATGGAAATGCTATGTTACTATTATAAAATATATATGAGTATTCTAATGCTTCTCCAAGTGCATTATTTAACAATCTTTCTGAGATCGGTAGTACTTCTACACACTCCACACTCCCAAGTATAGAGAGAAAGGGATATTTCTTGAAGCCGCTCTTGAGAAATAATCTCGGTTCAATTATTCCCAAGTAATTGATGCGCCCTATACATCAAAGTAATTACTTTGACGAGCAATTTTACAAAGAAGGATTAATCAAATATAGGGACCCTATATTTGAGATTTCCTTAGCGTTATTGGTTTATAAGTGTTAAATATTTCTTCCAATAATAGACCAGTGGCGTAACAACCTGGTCGTTACTATTAGAGACAAACCTGACAGAATAATTATCAATCGCATGCAGACAGCCCTAAACATAATCAGAAGCTGGTGTTACTAAATGTAAATGCTAGCAAAATGGTGCTGGTTACATTCACAAGGAATCGTAACCGAAAACCTTAACCCTGAATAGAACTCAGCTAACTTTGTCCAAAGAAGTCTAATATTTGGGCGTTATAATCGATCACAGACTAACATGGCTTAGTCAAATCAATCTCATTCCTTCCAAGGCTACAGCGTCAACCTGGATGTGCCGCAGAGTATTTGGCAAGCAAAAATTATATATTGGTCATACCAAACGATCATCTATGCATCATTAGTATGGTGGCCAAGAATCCAACAGTACTCGGCACAAATCAAGCTGCAAAAAGTGCACGGTGGCAATATATTCACGTGCCCCACTGCAGCATTAGAGCTAATGCTGAAACTTCCGCCTCTGCACTTGTGTGTGATGAACACAAACTTGAAAGCTGAAAATTTGACTGGGCACCTGGAGATTCTAGAAAATATTCCCCTAGAGTCCAGGTACAAACCAACAGGTATTATTCCAGCTGGAGTTCGGAGGGCATTTTGAAGTGGTCATAAACAGCCCCCAAATAAGCACAACGAACGAGCCTCAACTAGAAATAGGATATAGTTATAAATGTTGTTTTCATCTCTGTATATAATAATTGATTTAGATCAAGTTGTAAAAAGTCACTTCTGTGACATGTTGTAATGATGTTGATAAATAAAAAATACTCCTCATAATATGCAATTACTTTCCTAAATAGAACATTGGCGACGGGAATTACAGTACAGCAGTCACATTTCAAAACTTTGTCACACAAAATTAAAAGAAAATTAGCAGTGCTTTGTTGGGTTCCTTGGGATTGTTTGATCCGAAACTTTTCGATTGGACTAGTTCTTCCTGACAAACAACATCACAGAAGAAGCACGGAAAAGATTCAAGATTCCGTAATGCCTCCAAATATCAATTATTCATAGCACTCGAAGCAAACGTAAAGGATATTGAACAAATCAATGGTGTTGACGATGTTATATTTGGATATTATTGCACTTGTAAAACTGGAGCCAGGACCCTTGGATGTTGTGCCCATGTGGCCAGTGTTATCTGGTACCTTGGCTACGCATGTCATGAGCAGTATATAAGGTATCCATCAAATGCCCTTCTCATCCATATAGAGGATGCTGAACATAGAGAGGGACAAGTTAATCAGGTGTTCTGACTCTATCATCCTTTTTTGTACGTTGTTCATGTCATCATTCGTTTTAGTTCATTGATACCCTTCGTGGTCGTGAATTGGGGTTTGTTCACGACTAACTAGGTAGATTCTGACCCTTTGATGATTAAAAACACTTTGTAAAAAAATATAGAAACATATTTATTAAAATGAAACAATGAATCCCTTCTAGAACCTAGTTATAAATTTCAAATATATATAGCAGATATGTTTTACTTACACAAATAACTGTGGACTAATTCCAAAAACCATACTCTTCAAATTGATAATAGGGCTTCTTAACCTTTCAAGTCTCTAAGTGCCCCCATTTCCCAATCTCTTTGGGCACGGCCAAAGCCCAACGTCGACTCCCCAATCAAACCATCAGTCGTCACTTTTAAAACATCTTGTTTATGTTTGACACTAATTCGTGTTTTGCAGAATAACAACATTGTGACCCACTTGGAAATTATACTCATTGATTTACTCTACGGGGTGTTCGATACATTTTTGACAATATCATCAATTGCAATTGATATTGGTATCCTACAAAATATCTGAATATGAATAAAATTCTGCCGTTCAATGTTTTGGAAATTACTGAAAAACTTGCTATATTTGGACTTACCCTGTATATCGTCTGTACGTGCAGGAATAATTGTTCTCTATATAGTGTATTCAAATCGGCCTTATGAACAATCGATGCATATTCGATTTGGTTTGTATATTCGAAAGTCTCTTCACAATGGCCATTTGAAATTTTGGAAAAGTTATCTTTAGCACCCTATATAATCTAAACTGTTGAATTTAGAGCGGTGGTGCAATGGACACATTTGATCAGCATCACGAGTTCTGCAATATATAAAAAAATCGAGCAAATTCACCGAAAGCCATTGATGAATACTTTGATCGAAGAATGTTATGTACTTCTAAAGAATTTATGTATACCTAAAGCACCCAAAGAGAAGAGTTTTGCAGAATTAAATGAACAACCACTTTTAAATTTTTCTGTGGTATACTGATGGATTCAAGATGGACGAACGGGTTGGAGTGAGAGTAACGGGCCCTAGTTTTAGGCTCTCAAAACTCCTAGGCAAAGCTCTAACAATTTTTCAATCAGAAATCTATACTATAGAAATTTGTGCCCAAGAATCCTTTGAAAGAGGCTACAGGGGGTCAAAATCTTTATCACGAAGAGCTTTAAAGTCACACACTTGTCAGTTTTCAGACTCTCCCTAAGACAACTGGCTACGAACAATCAGGTCACTCTGATGCCAGGTCACAAGGGAATCAAAGGCAATGAGGAAGCATACACCCTCGCCAAGGAATTTCCTAGCCTAGAATCCTTCTGTGGTCTCTCCCATATCAAGGAAGACTTTCGGCGCTGTGAAGTTGACCAAATCAAAACCGACTGGAATAAGGTTCCAGGGCAAAGACAAGCGAAAAAGCTTCTGAGCCCATCGCCAAGGAAAGCTAAACAGCTTATCGAGTTTGACAAGAAAGACTTAAAACTGGTAACGGGATTGTCCTCTGAGATATCACCTCAAAAAAATGGATAGATCAGACAGGGAACTGTGCCGTTACTGCGAGAACTTCACTGAAACTTGCGACTGCCAAGCGCTGTTTTGCAAAAGGCTTAAGATCCTCGAAGGGGTTTCATTAACGTCCTCACTTAGCTCCCAGGAAACTGATAAACTTAGCAAGAAGTCTCGGAATAGATGAAGAATAATGTACAAAAGATCTTATAGGTTGAGGTGCGGAGAGGCTGAAGAGTCCTATCGACCCCCTACAATTTACAATCTGGGGCTGCCAGAATTAATTGGTGAATAATCTCCGACCCACTAAACCCTTGTCAATAGATTCCATTATCAATAGATTCTGACCATAAATCTACATTTTTCATAATATAACACTGCCAAAATACAACGCCATGCAAAAAGTCAAATAATATCAAGTTGGGTCAGTGGATAGGTCAAATTTAAGGATTAGAACCATATTATTTTCTAAGGTGTGGAACTATAAGTCTGCAAAAAAACCTCTTGAGTTCTTTTTCACTTCTATTGTTCAATAACTCAACAAGGATTGATCAATCTGTAATTGAAGAAATTGTCAATGTTTGCTTCATAAGGATAATTCGTCGAATTTCTTTTTCGGCAATAAAACTGCAGTAAGATTTTGTTATGAAAGACATCCGAGAAAACGCACAAAATATGATTAAAAATCCTTTTCTATTTGCTATTCTCGTTCGAGATACCTATTAAGGAGTTTCTTTTATAAGATTTATTCTTTTCCATATGAAATATAGAAATAGAATGCTAAAAGTTTCGTCAAATTAAATCAAAGTTTTCAATAAATAAAAATATTTCAAGCCAACCGACCCTATGTGTTACCTCTAAAACATCAAATATCAATTGTTACAGCTACTTTAGATCATACTTTTACTCCAGCGGATTAAATACACATTTTTTTTGTAGGAAGCCACTACAGAATAACAGTTCAAGTCTCCAATTCAAATCACAGTAAAATGCATGGTGGAGAAATAGGTCAATTATTTTTAACAATGCACAGTACCAGTGATGGCAGAGGTCAAAAATCCGCTCCCATAGGATTCTTCAATGGATTTCACGAACCCGGTGGCCTGTACAGGGGGGTGGTTGCCACAGACGGTGTTCCTAATTTGAAGGCAGTTGAAATTCAATGGAAATATGACAGTAGCATGTTGAACCCTCTAACTTGGAGACTTTTATCTGCTCCAAGGATATATTTGAAAAAAGTTTTAGTGGAGGCGTTGGAGATTGACCAAAGGTTTGATAATTTCATCTTTTCAGACACCGTATAGTGGTCTGTAGTGAGGAACAATTTGCGCAGCGGTTGTCCCATCTTATTTCAACTTATTGGTTACTATTGTGGATCAGTGGTATGGAATTTGCCTAACTTGTGAAAACCGATGTACAAATTTTCTCCATCTCATTCAATATAATTTATGAACTGCAAATAACTATTGGAATTACAATTATGTCGGTTCTTGTTTCGTGTGAAATCAGAATTAGGATTCTTATTTTTTGAGATTTTCACAATATTTATTTTTTATACCCAATGAAGCCCTTGCGTTGTTCATCTTTCTCGCAAGCCAGTCGATGTAACGGTCGGGGATTTCAGAGACGGAATTCCAGGAATGTGACGACTGACTGATCGACGTCACACTGGTCTTTTTCATGGAATGATATAGATATTCCACGAACCGGATGATTGTGGATGCCAAGAACGGGGATATAAAAGTCAGGCGGGCCGCGGAAGATTAGTCATTCAGTAATTCAGTCATACCGAGTTTGTAACGCGTGTAGATTGACCTTTTATTAACTGAATTACTTTTCATAAAAAAATATACCACTTCACTTTCACCATTGCAACAGAAATAGATTTGTTTTCTATTTTTAACCGACGAAACCAAAAAGGAGGAGGTTCTCTAGTCGACGCGTATTTTTTTTTTATGTATGACCACGCTTAACTTTTTACTGAGACGTCCGATTCCGATAACTCTTTTTTCAGTGGATAGGGTGTACTTCGAAGTTGGTCCCATTTGGATTTAAAAGATGAAATCCATCCCTAAGGGTAGCAAAATGAAGGATATTGATCACTCACCCTCTGAATTCTGGTCCGTTAACCGATTCTATCAGGCATAACTTTTTACTGGGTTCTTCGATTTGGATGATTCTTTTTTTATTAGGTAGGGTATAGTTGATCATATTTGGGTTCAAAATGGAATTGTTCACCCTTACGGGTAGAAAAATAGGGGATAATTGATTTTTCACTTGTGAACATTGGCACACATATGTTGTTGACACAACATTGGCACACATATGTTGTTGACAATGACAGATCGCTATTGTCACAATCATTATATTCTATGAGAGGATGGAATGATATACAAAGTAATGAAATAAACTAATCAGAACAACAAAAATAATTTAAATTACAACCAATAGTAAAAGTAAATAAGAAATGGAATGCATAAAGCACGCAAAGTCGTCTTCACAAAAGGTTCAATATAAATTGAAACACAATTGGCGAAAAACAACTACTTTCCTAGCAAATACCACTCAGAACGTTGAATGATATTCACGTGACAATCCATGCAAACTTCCATATAAATGGATATTGTTCGCAAATGTTTCTTTCTGATAAGCTCGATTATGTTTAAATTCATGTCGTGTCCGCCTAACAATCCGCATACCGGTTTCAGGCTTTCGCCCTCATCAGTACGGAGTAGTCACCAGCTAGAGATCCGGAGAGCTCTGGCCGAAGCGAGACACAACATAAATAAAATCATCATCGAGCTTAAAACATCTTTAGGTACGTCGGAAAAGATAAATTTTAACCGGCGGCACCTAGTGACAGAAAGAAACACTCCATACATTTCTCCTACCTCGATAGGATTCTAAATAAAATATTCCTTCTCAGTAGGAGTGGCTCAATTGCCCGACTGGCATATTTAATGAAAGAAAAAGTCATATGAAGGGAGAGAAAATAAGAGATGAAATGCATAAAGCACACAAAGTCGTCTTCACAAAAGGTTCAATATAAATTGAAACACAATTGGTAGACCGACAGGCGAAAAACAACTACTTTCCTAGCAAATATCACGCAGAACGTTGAATGATATTCACCTGACAATCCATGCAAACTTCCATATAAATGGATATTGTTCGCAAATATTTCTTTCTGATAAGCTCGATTAGAAGTAGATAATCATATTATTTAACTGGTAATAGTTGAAGTAAGATGGGTAAGTAAGTATTTTGGAAGTAATAAAAAACAAGTAGGTAGTAATTAGTAGATTTCAGCCACAAAAAATTGAAAAATAAAAACTTTTTAACAAAAACTTAAACCGACGAAATACCGAACTGAAAAGTAAAAAATAAAATAAACCTTCTTAGTCTCGATAACTAAGCTCCTAAACTAATGTAAGTAACTAATTTTGAGTCGGCGCCAAACGCACAATCAACGAAGATCATTAAATTACTTCAAAGAAATTATCAGAATGTCACCGCGCAACTCGATGCCATCATTTTACGCCTTACCTAATTCATTTGCTTGTTTGTTTGGCGCCGACTCAAAATTAGTTACTTACAATAGTTTAGGAGCTTAATTATTGAGACTAAGAAGGTTTATTTTATTTTTTACTTTTCAGTTCCGTATTTCGTCGGTTTATTTTTTTTTTTAAGTTTTTCCAAAAATATACACCTGAAATGTTTCCCATTCGTACAACCAACTAGTTATATTATAAAATTTTCTATATTTACTTATGGCACCTCAGATCGCTTTCAAAAATAGTGAATCTATCGGTTATTATTCAATAATATGAATCTTACATACATATAATATTTGCTTATCATATGGGCTGCTGTCACCAGTGTTATAATGTCAAAAGAACACTTCGACACATAACACATTTTTTTATAAAATGTCTCTATAATAATAGTAAAATATAAGGCACTGTTTAGTTTTAGACCAGTTGTCCTCCAGAACACAGATCCGGCCACCTTCACGAATGCGTGTTTTTTTTTTAATAACTTATCTCTCAAATAAAATGTCCCTTATTGAACTCAGTATAACTTTTCCCTTGAACTATCTTTGCCAAAGATAAAGTGAGCTATTTCTCCCAAATAAAATGTCACTTCTTAAGCTGAGTATAACTTTTCCTTCAACTATCTTTTCAAATGAAATGAATAATTTTTATACTTATATTGAGATAAATTAAAATGCGTTACCAAACAATACCAAGTCAAAAAGGATCAAATCAAAATACTGAACCAAAAATATATTTCAAGAAGAACTCATATACCTCAATTTAACAACCAAGCCAATCCATTTACCATATAATATTCAGTTTCTCCCAGAAAACCTTAATACCTCAGTTTTGCCAAATAAGCATATTAATTACTTTAAAATTGTTCACCCTTTCAAATAATAGACCAGGGTCGATAAATTTTTGAAAACCAAAAAAAATAATAGTAGAATGAAACTCATTGGAAAAGGAAGAGAATATAACAAAAATGAAAGGAAAAATAATTTACGGGCGATCTGAGGTCGGGTGGAAGGGGGTGAGTTTTTAAGGGTAAAAAACGGTTTATCTCGATTTCCGGCAAAACTACAAGTCCTATGGAAAAAAGTAATAGAAGGTAATAAAAAGATCTACAACTTTGGTATCTACACTTTTTTCACATAATCTCAAAATTTATGTGAAAAATTCAAATAACCAAGTTTTTGTTTTTTTATTTTTATCTTTTACAAAAAAAAACACGAAATTTGGTGAAAACTTACCTTTTTATGTCCCAAACACACAGTAATTTTTTTTATTTAAAATATTTATTTTTCCACCATATTTTGACTTAATATCGAAAAAGCACCCTCATTTTCAATCAGAAATTCTCCCGTCAAAATATCAGGTTTTAAAAAAAAGTCGGTGGGGTTTTTGTTCGTTAAAATCTCTACTTTCTGATAGTGTGAAAAAAAATTTACATTACTATGATAAATGTTCTCAGAAAATGCAAAGAAATAACAGGTAGTAAGGTCCAGACCCTCCTAGCCCCTTCCCCACTTCTCTATGAAAAACCTTTTGACGGGCTAAAATTTTCCGTAGGTCACTCAGGTATATAATTGATCTTAAAATAGCAATGAATAGGCATCTACGCATATAATTTAAAGAAGATTCTACAACTTTCTCAAAATATTGTAGATGTCTTATTAAATTCGGATTCGAGTTTTTTTCGTTTCTTTGCATTTTCTGTAAAAGTAATGTACTTTTTTTCATACCATCAGAAAGTAGAGATTTCAACGAACAAAAAGTCCACCGCCTTTTTTAAAAAAGCTGATATTTTGACGGGAGAATTTTCGATTGAAAATTAGGGTGCTTTTTCGATATTAAGTCAAAATAAGGTGAAAAATTAATATTTTAAATCAAAAAAATGACAGTGTGTTTGGAACATAAAAAAGGAGGTTTCCACCAAATTTCGTGAAAAAATTTTTTTTGTAGAAGATAAAAATAAAAAACCAAAAACTTGGTTATTTGAATTTTTCTCATAAATTTTGAGGTTATGTGAAAAAAGTGTAGGTACAAAAGGTAGATCTTTTTATTACCTACAACTTTACCATTTAAGTTTTTTCCATAGGACTTGTAGTTTTGCCGGAAATCGAGATAAACCGTTTTTTACCCTTAAAAACTCACCCGCTTCCACTTCCCGACCTCAGATCACCCGTAAATTATTTTTCCTTTCATTTTGTCATATTCTCTTCCTTTTCCAATGGGTTTCATCCTACAATTTTTTTTTTTCACTTTTTACCATTTTCAAAAGCTTCAGCACTGGCCTATAAAAGCTAAGCATTCTTGTATCCATGTTCATGAAAACTTTTTTCCCATTTTGATGAGTAACCTGGAAGTGTGTAACACCTTTTCCGAAACACTTTTCATTCTTGGGATTCCGGAAAACCAAGATAGAATATTTTGAAACTAATTGATAACAATTTTGAGTGAGATTGGCTAAACGGCTTAGACATTGGTTTTAGAACAGACACTCATACGGATACTTTTAATAATTTCAGTGTTTTCTAGGACCTATATGTAGTATACAGGGTGTTTCGAAATTCAGTATCAAGATTTCAGGGTCGTATTTTTCAGGTTAAAACAGGCCTTTTTTTTTCATGTGCCCGCGAACACTTCGTTACCGATCTACAGAGCGTTGAAATTTCAAGATTTTGTTAGTCCAGAAATTCTTTATTACCCAATATTATTACCACCGGATAAATACGTGGGACCTTTTTGTGTGTTAACTGCGGGTAGCGGTCGAATACACGATTTTTTATGTGTTGTCTATAAATGGTAGTTTGTTTCTGGCCGAGACGTTTACAAAATGTTTCAAAACTCTGGTCACAGAACACCGTAGTTTGAGTGTTCTGTGCTCTGGTGCTGGACTGCAGGAGCCGTATAAATCCATATATTTATTGGTAATGAATACATATATGTATAAATCAGCATTTTGTTTATCAGGCACGAACTCCGAGGAATTATTTCCCGAATTTATGTATTCCTGTATAGATCGGCTTTCTGCAACTTCAACGTTTCGATGTGACCTGAGCCTGCAAGTATTTTGGTTTTCAGGGAAATAAGCAGAGCCGGATTAAGAGGGGTGCAAACGGGGCTGCAGCCCCGGGGCCTCCACAAGAGAGGGGCCTCCACAATATTAATTTTTACGTAAAATTTACTAACAAATACCGAAGGATATGCAAAATTATATATAAAAAATCTGACAACGAAAGAGCAGTTCTCCCACTTTTTCCTCTCATTTTTCGTTTTAAACATTCAAAAACATGTCTTGTCAAAATCCATGGTTAATATTAATCTTCGATCTGATGAATCATGTGTATATGCGAGAAACAATCACCAAGTAAAACATCATACTATTATACAAAATATTATATCGTATCAAAATTAGCTGTAAAAACAAGAACAACTGAATTAAAAAAAAATATACATGTTTTTGTATTAAATGAATGATTTTCTGTCGATGTATTCTTCGAATGACACAAGCGAAAATGGTTGAATTTGTGATGTGACATCCGTATACCTTTCGTTGTCATGGAAATGAGAAAAAAAAATATTTATTTGCAATTTGTTATCAAAGAACAATATTTGTTGTCACCGCAGAGCTCAAAAATGAATGATTCTAATATCGATTTTTTGAATAGTGAGGCAGAATCGCGGTTAATACCGCGAAAATCCAGTGATATATATATATAAAAGAATATGAAAAGTTCATCAAATGGATGGAGGAGCAAGAGGTATCACATATAAATGAACGAGTTGTTAGTAATATTCTATTTGACGTTACAAGGTACTCCTGTCAGATCAATAATCAAAAATTTGTCATTTAGACTTCACGTTTCTCGATTTGTTGATGTTGTAACTTTAAAAAACGCGCGTTTTTTAAAGTTCGATTTGAACACGCTGAGGCGTGCTTTAAATGGGTAAAATGGGGTACCAATAAAAAAAATGAATATTCAAACGAACAGGAACTTTTTGAAATTATGATGAATTTGAGCTGAATGATTCTAATAAATTTTGTATATATTCTTGAGTGTATATTTCCTTCGAAATTAGTTAAGAGTGAATTTGGATTGTTTTTATATTTGTTTTCAAATTGAGTATAGTTAGTAATTTTTCACTTGTTCCTGGCGAAAATAGCAGCTAGTCAAGATTTTAGTCGCCCCTAGATAATTGTAAGTACGGCTCTGGATAAATATATCGTTTCACTGCGGGAACCTATAAGTACACATTAGTCCTCCACCTAACTGCGGGAACCGTATCATCCCCAGCTCCCAACAGCCGTATTGGAGACGAAATTGCATAAAACACTATACTCAGTGAAAAGGTTAAACATTTATTAAAAAATTAAATACTTTCTCAGGGACAATCTCAACATAAAATTAAATTCAATAATTAAGTCTAGCTCGGATCCAACTAGAACTAAACAAAATTCTAACACCTACAGGGTGTTACAAGTTCAAGGTGAATTATTATTTTGTGCAGACGGACACAGTTTCGTAAAAATATATATTGCTTTTAAATTTTGAATAAGGGTTACACTCTAGGGGTAGGGTACGTATTGAGGAAGGATTTTACAAAATTTTAATCCATCAGGATTCAAAAGGTTTTATGAAAAAGTATGACCATCTCGAAATCATGGGCAGAAGGCGCAACAGAAGAAAGATTTAGATATGTGGAATATTAAAAAATATAAAAAGTCGGGGGCAGCAGCAAGTTTATAATAAAATATACCTACTATCTAACACAAAAAATTTATTATTAACAAATTATATACCAACAATTCATATAATTCTTTATGGTTATCATCAAAATCGTAAATATCCATCAGAATTAATAATAATAGTAGAAACGTAATCCATTAGTATCTCACGATCCAAATAGTTATCATCGGCGCAGTTATAACATCTGCTTGGGTTATGCACCTACATTCATTTTCAGCCACGCATTTTGATTTAAAATTAATATTTTTGCAGCTACTTTACTTTTCACTACAGCCCATATAATTTCAATAGGAGTTAAGTCCGGGTGGTGTGGTGGCCAGTCATGAGTTGCCCAATGAGCCATCCAAGGGATGACGTTGACTTGTGGGACACCCTGTATAGACAAATATTCTCCGAATATGTGTTTCTGAACATTGTCCTGATAACATAGCTCTTGCACAGACGGTAGGCGTTGACGATTGAAAATCGACATGAATGCGCATCCCCTCTCCAGACAAATTGAGATGCTGAGAATAACCTTCAGTGAAGTAGATATTTGATAATATATTATTTCTTTCAGGATACATGTTTGCCCCAAAAGTGAGAAAGCCTTGATAAATGGAATTCCCCAGTTGATGATATCATCCTATTGTTGAAAGCCTTCGAGTGTGCAGAAGTCAATATGAATTCGTCCATACTTGTCAGTATGTTTTTATCTTGAAATGCTATTAATGTTATTCATTATTTATTAATTTTACCAACAATGCAAAATAAATATATTTAGATAGTAACGTGTAATTTATTGAATTACTTGGAAAAGCTAGAGAGAAGTGCGCCACCTCCGCAGTAAGGGAGGCAATTACACTTTTCCATATCAGATACATAGTTATACATTTTTTTTGCTTTGCATGCTACTAAAACTTCAATAATTAACGTTTTGAGTCGAGTTCCTATCAAGCGGAAAGAGTTCCTAGTTATCCGCTTGCATATTTTCCGAACTACGGGAACTCGACTCAAAACGGGTAAGGTCCTTATTTTTATAATTGCCGTTTTAGTTTGTAAGGGTCTTTTCCCTCTACAAGCAAACTTTGGCGCCACTCACTAGTTTCGGATTTGCCTCGGGCGCCACCTTCATTTATAGTGGGAAGGACACTACTCCGGGCAGCCTCAGTGAAGAAAATAAAACACTCCAGGGGTCACTTATAGTATTGATTAATGCTACGGGGTCAGAAGGGCAGACGAGACGCTAGAATGTCTACAATCACAGTGACAGTTGTTACTCCCTATCTATCTATATTGCTTGCACATACATTGGATCGTATGAAGCGAGACGCTAGAATATCTAACGTCCCAGTGACCGTATCCACTTATTCTCCCTACCTCTTATTTTATTTACCCGGATGACTAAGCTGGATCGTATGGAGCGAGACGCTAGAATATTTACCACCCCAGTGACCGTATCCACTTGTTCTCCCTACCTCTTATTTTATTCACCCGGACGATTACGCTGGATCGTATGAAGCGAGACGCTAGAATGTCCACTACCCCTGTGACCGTATCCACTTGTTCTTCCTACCCCTTATCTTATTCACCCGATTGACTATGCTGGATCGTATGGAGCGAGACGCTAGGATGTCTACCACCCCAGTGACCGTATCCACTTGTCTTCCCTATATACCCCATCAACTTTCGTGTCATCAAATCAATCCGCCCAACGTTAATTCACTTGACAACACTGTGTATCACGATATCTTACTTCGGTATTCACACGCGTGGTGGCTCGAGACAGAACTCAAATCTCTAGCGCGGAATTAAAATAAATCTGGGCCACGTTCTCCCTCTCGAGACTATTTTCGGAACTTGCAATAATTTCCGATATTTTCAACCTGGTGTATTATATTTACAAAACTGCAAGATTTTCTTCCAACACTGCTTCGACACCCTGATCGGCAGATCTCAGATCGGTGGGGATCTACTTCGTTTACTGGTTCACAACTCGGATTATGTTTATCGCGCGCGTGACTACTTGGGCCGGTTTCGGTGAGAAACTAATTTCTTGATTGAGCGTGCTCTCAAATGGAAATGAGTTCTAGTCGCTTTCCCCCTCTTTATTGCTTATCTGACCGTTCATTTATTAACTTAACGATTTTCGATACCTTTTACTCGTTAATTATATTTACCAATCTTCGTGTTCGGTAGTCTGGGCTGGCTTCGGCTATTCGTTCGGCAGGTCTCGGCGATGTATTGCTTGACGTGTTACTTCGATCGCAACTGATAATAGATGATTGACTACTTTTCATAGAGAAATTATAATTTCTCTATGCTACTTTTATAATCGGATCACCGATGGTTCATCGTTGTCTCGATGGTATCGCGTTTTATCCGCGTTCGATTATTTGTGTGTTTATAACGCGGCCTCGGGACAGCGATCTATATTAATTATACTGAAATGGATGTCTTGGCTCAGATATATTATTTATACCGAAGGTTTCAATCAAACATGAATTAAGTTTTTAAGAGTATTAATACCGGAGATATGATTTTAGTGCTTCTGGCTGTTTGGAAAGGACGGCAAAATAGTAACTTCGTTACACGTTCTTACTGCCTGGAATCGTTTTTTGGAAGAAAAAAAAGTGGGTGGGGACTTATTTGTTTTTTTCATATACCATGCTATATATTTTAATTATTATCTGAAAACAATATTATCATCAAACGTAGTGTTGGTGTATCAGTTGCAAAAAACTCTAGTATCAGAAGTAATGTGTTGCAACTGTCTATAACATTGTTGAATATATACAGTGCGCGTGTGCGAAGTCCTCCCCCCCACATATTTTCGGAACCATAAAACTTAAATTTATAAACTTTTGGTTATCTGAACGGTACATATGAAACTTTGTATGCTAGTTATTGAAAATGGCGGATGGACGCCATTTTAAAACTTGATTTTGAATGGGATCATATGGCGAATAATACCTCATTTGAAACACAAAAACGTCAAAATGTCAATTTCAAACATTATCATTAGTAAATCAGTTGCCGCTTATATCCCTTTTGTATTTCTACCATTTTAGTATTGCACATTTTGAATTAGATTCTTGCTATTCTGGGAATATTTTAATCATGTTGGAGTTGAAGAGGAAAGCTAGTCAAATGCGCACTTTGGCTATGTTTAATAATTATGTTACTTACGATATACTATAAAAGAATTTTATATGTTACGTTAAAGTACCCAAACGTTCATCAATTTAATGGTGCGGAAAATATATGAGGGGGGGGGGGAGACGCTTACTGTATATTTCTATTAACTATAGAACGCGGATACGACTCCCGCAGCCAAGAGTGGTTTCGGATCCCACTATAAAAGGTAAAGCCCCCGTAATCTTAACTTCTGAGGGTTGGTAAAACAACTAAGAAAGCGTTTAAAAAACAATTATACAAATTTTACAAATAATGTGGCAACTGCTTCACTATATTTCTCTTTTCAAAAATACTGTCCCCATTCTATTTATCTAAACTTACACTAATACAGATTATAGGGTACAGACACATTTGCCCCAGAGCATTGGTTATAGGAAAAAGACATTCCTAGCAAACACAATTACATCTCCTATATGTGCGTGCAAAGTCACATGAGTTATCGCATTATGGGTCGTAGAGATTTTGCAGCGATGTTGCTGACTAGATGGAAATCACTTTAGATTATTGAAATCACTTTTTATATGAAAATGTGATCAATAAGCAGCTTACTCAACATTTCAGAGAACAAATTGTTTTAAATTCTCATTCTACAAATTTATTAAAAGTAATTGCTGCCAATTATATTGATATCAGAATAATAATTTATTAGATGAAAGCAATAGCAAAAGCATTGTTTATAGTGAACTCACATTATTTTCTGATTTTTAGTATATAGGGAGATATTTATCAAAATATGTATAGGTACATATAAGTATATAATAAAAATAGTTCCAACTTTACAATGTTTTTATAAATAAATATTATTTTTGAAATATTTTTAACATTGTTTTTTTAGTACTTCTATTTCTCCCGCATTTTTACTTTGAATGGGGAGTATGAGAAAATTGCTGTGAAATCTCCATATTATAACATATTTCCATTAAAAAAAAACTGTCAACTACCTAAATTTTTTAAGTGTGGCGAGTCTTATTCTGAACCCACCTCTGTCCGGTCTGGTCGATATTTGTGTCAGTCTTTGCGCACATTTTCCTCGATGTATCTATAATCTAATCACCGCACTATCAGCGCCATCCCGATTTGTACTATTTCAATTTCAGAAACCCAGATTTGTGGGTTACTTCATAAAGAAAGGAAAATGTCTTGATTCCTAAGACTCACTACTACTGACCTATACAATAGGTGAATGTTGGGTCGAATATCATTCAGACTTCGCACTCTCTATTTACCTCGTACTGCTGAGAGGGAAATACAGGTGATCAGTCTGAATTGATTAATATTACATTTCCCAGCGATATCCCTATTCTAGTAGTGGGTAGTTTAGAGAATCAACACAGTTTCCTTTCTTCCTCAATAGTAAAGACTAATAATGGCAATACTTCATTGAATCATTACTACGATACTCCAACAACAGAAGGAGTGTGAAGGGCCACTATGAAATATATTGAGAAAAAAAATGTATCAGTACTCCCTATCAGTTCATGGCTTCCTCGTAAGCTCTATAATTCAATACTTACACTAAATTCAATGGTTCCATCTAAGACTATAGTATTAAAATATCGCTGGAATTTTATTCTCTTGAAGTTGGTAACTGTATAATATAAAAAACTTTTTAACAAAAAATTAAACCGAAGAAAAAATCAACTGAAAAGCAAAAAATAAAATAAACCTTCTTAGTCTTAATGATAATTGAGCTCCTAAACTAATGTGAGTAACTAATTTTGATTCGGCGCCAAACAAACAATTATCGAAGATATTACTTTGAAGAAGTAATCAAAACGCCGCTATGCATCTCCCTGCCATCATTTTACGCTTTACCTAATTCAATTGCTAATTTGTTTGGCGCCGACTCAAAATTAGTTACTCACATTAGTTTAGGAGCTCAATTATCATTAAGACTAAGAAGGTTTATTTTATTTTTTGCTTTCCAGTTGATTTTTTCGTCGGTTTAATTTTTTGTTAAAAAGTTTTTATTTTTCAATTTTTTGTGGTTGAAATCTACTAATTACTACCTAATTAATTTTTGAATACTTCCAAAATACTTTCTTACCTAGCTTACTTCAACTATTAACTGTTAAATAATATGATTATCTGCTTTAACTATTTATTGTTATATAATATAAATTATTTTTGAAAGTTCTGGTTAGTTGATTCAATCACTTCGCATATAATTCCATCCTTTCAGAGAATGTAATTATTGTGACGGATGTAGGAGGATCTGCCAATGTCAACTACATATGTGTGCCAATGTTCACAAGTGAAAAATCAATCATCCCCTATTTTTCTACCCATAGGGGTGGATTATTCCATTCCAAATTGGAATATGATCAACTATGAGGTATACCCTATCTAATAAAGAAAGAATCATCCAAATCGGAAAACCCACTACAAAGTTATGCCTGATAGAATCTGTTAACGGACCAAAATTCAGAGGGTGAACGATCAATATCCTCCATTTTGCTGCCCTTAGGGATGGATTTTTTTGTTCAAATTCAAATGGTACCAACTTCGAAGTACACCCTATCCAATGAAAAAAGAATCATCGGAATCTTCCGTGAAAAGTTATGCGTGATCATACATAATTTTTTTTTTTTTAAAACCTCCTTTTTGGTTTCGTCGGTTAAAAAAAACGACGACGAGGCCAATCGGATAGGTATATTTCAGAATTTATTTATTGATTCGGAAATTGCTATCAATCAAACTAACCGATCATGTGTCAGACAAAATGGAAAATTTTAATTGGAAACAAAAGCAGCATTTCTATTTTTGTGTAAACCTTGAACTTTTCGATCACCATTTGGAGAAATCTACAATTATGTGCTTCAACTGTTCTATGTACTAATGAAGCACCATCAATTGATTTTTCATCTAATTGCAATGATAATAAGCGTAATAACCCCGTTGCCAGCCATATTTACTAAATATATATATTTACCCGCTTTTTTGACATGGCGGATGCGCTTACGCGTAACTAGCCTCTTACAACACATGAACTTTAATTTCCCCTGTAGATTGGATGGATTATACATAGTCGGTTAAGCTGGAAATAATTAGAAAATTTGACAGTGGGTGCGCAAATGCACAAATTTGTCGGGATTATGGTCTCAAAAAAATTAAGTGTCGTCAATTTACGCGAAAAAAAAATCTACCAGGATGCATGTACTGCATATTTTCTTTATAGCATTAAGCCGTTCGTTATAGCCGAGTTTGACTGTAATTAATTAAGTTTCTAATAATTTTTTTAAGGAATAGTGCATTAAAAATGTAACGAAACCGAAATAAACCAACTAACGAGCATATTAACCAATTATTGATGTACCAAGCTATACGCCGTTATAACATTTTCACAATATGGCGGCTGGTTGTCGCCATAATGAATTTTGTCACAAAATATGGTGTCTGGTTGTCGCCATATTGAATTTTGATTATTACTGTCATGTTTTTATTCATAATATGGCGTCTGGTTGTCGCCATATTGAATTTTGATTACTGTCATGTCTTTAGTGACACTCGCTAGATTAAGCGACAATTCGATTGACGTAAGAATCATCAAAATCGGCCCACGCGTTTGGTCTCTTGAGCGCCACAAAGGAACAAACATACAACATGATGATAAACACATTACCCTCCTTTGCAACGCGCAGTCGGATAAAAATACACATTGTATGCTTTTGAGGTTATATTATGTTTATGGACTATGCTAATACATTTAATTCATGTAATACTTACTTTATTTACTTATTCAGTGATATCAAAAATGACTATTATTAATTGGTAATGTTCACTACACTTCAAACACTTTCCAGTTTTTCTCAGTTAAAAATTAAAAAATAACTTCAACCAACGCTCCATGTGCCGTACACAGTTCAGTGTTGATGTTTTGCGAGGTTTATCAGGTGTACCACACTGAATGGCCAAATTGTAACATGGCAGGAATTTTAAAATGAAAGCAGAAAATGAGTGGATAGGTCATTTGGACATTGGTTTTTATTATAACGAATAATATTGCTTATGAAAATATGAGAATGTTGTTTCTGACCTGTGTAAGATAGGAAGTATTGGTATTAAAATGAAGGAAAGCAAAATGAAATAAATAGTTGAAAGTGAGGGGTTGAAAAATATAATAATACTAAGATTTAATTCGCAGGAAATTTTTAACTTTTTGTTGTGTGAAATGATCAAGTTATTGAAAAAACATTGTCGAGAACCATCATGAAACTGGACAATAAATGTATATTCAATATCTGGGATGAGCTTCTCAAGGGGAACTACGTTATGTATAGAAAAAAACATCCACACATTAACATTTTTTTGACTCCGCCAATACCTCTCAGTAGGCATACAAAGAAATGCCACAGAAGAACAAATACAATACTTCCAACATCATTTAAAGTCCTCTTTGGGAAGTGCATATTGCGTCTCAAAAAAACATCCTCATGCCAACATTTTCAAAACATCCTAAAACCTCCCAGGGATGTTTGTGCTCGCTGGATTGTAAGTTGAGAAGTGCCAAGCCATTTACATATTATATTCAAATTGGTTCATTAGTATGGAGTGCATTCCAAGATAAATAATAATAAGTATAATATATTCAAGTTCATTAAAAAGAAATAATTCGACAACAAAAATCTATTTATTTGTAGATACCAAGCCAATTGCATTATATTCAAAGTGGTTCATTAGTAAGGAATATACATTCCAAGACAAATAAATAATATCTTCAAGCCTAGTTCATTAAAAAGAAATAATTAGACAGCTAAACTCAATTTATTTGTAGTTGTACAAAATACATGTAAGTACATATGCAACTATCCAGGGTAGCTTTTTTCAATGTGAGAATTGAGGTCGTTTGCATACTTTAAATTGATAGTTACCGCAATCCGAGGTGAATTCATACGATTTTTGCTTTTTTGGTATACAATATTCAAGTATCATCCAAAAATTCTTAAAAAAAAACAATATTTAATCTAGCATCCTTCCTTTAGAGGAATTTAAAAAAAAAAACCTTTTTCCAATTTTTTTTTTCAACTATATATATTGTCTGAATTCACCCCTATATGTGTGGGGCGAATTTGGACACCCCCTCATTTTCAATGAAATCCGAATTATGTTGTACAGCGAGGTGATTTCTGACAATGGAAATAAAAAATATATAATCAGTCATGCCGACAAAGAGCAAAGAGTCGCCTAAAATTAAATTTTATGAATGAAAAAAAAAACACTATAATGAAAAACAAAAGTTTCAACTAAAAATTCCAATCATACCACCTGAATATGAAGTTTGCCTTGACAAACAGTGCGAAAAATACCGAATATCCTATTTCACCCCATCTGTCTATATTCACCCCGGATTACGGTATCAGTCAAATGAACAATTGGAATATAAAAACACTAACATCACAGATAAGGAGTCACAAAAATATTTTTAGGAGGAAAATAGGCTATAAGCTAAACAACACTTAGGTATATGTTTCATGAACGGTTTTACTCAGAAACTGTGATATTCAGATTTTTTGTCTTATAATTATCGAACTTATCCATCGTTTTGATATCCATAATAGCAGTCAGCGAAAGTATCAACCCTATGGCAAAAAGGGCAGTCACCAGCAATCCCGTACAAATTGGAACTGTTATGAATGGAACACAGTCATAAGCATCTCCAAACTTACTGCTAGGGGTATCCATTTGTACTTGCAAATCAAAGATATGTAGTTCAATTCCATTACCATCAGAATAAATAGAAACTCCGTTACAGTGATAGGAAAACTTCCTTGCTGCCATTATATTTTTATCGGTGGTCAAATTTATGTCTCTTGAAGAATTAATTTCTGAGAATTTCACCAAGGGCATGTACCAATACCCATTCAATTCCACAAAGCTGAAACGTAGGGTAATTTTTCCGCCCTTTATAGGAATATTCACATTCAAACGGTTGTCATAAATAATCATGTCATTATTTGTATTTTCCAAAGGGAGTTCTGTACCATTCCTTTTCAACAGGAGAGGCCGTGATGAATATAATAAAGCAAACAATTTGGTTTTGGAATTTTGAGCGCTGTAAATAACTGGTTCTTCGGGGATGTTACTCGGCTGGGTAGACATTTTTTCTGTTTCTGTTGTATCGGTTATTGTTTCAGTTATTTCAGTATTATTTTCAATATCCCTTTTGAAACGAGTTTCTCTGTTAGGTATCGATATGACTGAAACGATGTTGCCTCTTTTATCATCACTGAGAACTTCCTTTATCTTTTTCAAATCCAAATCACTATTTCCAGTGAGCTCTTAAAGGTGTCAGAATAAATCTTAAATCAGTTGTTTTATATTTCACTTACCTGTAAAATTTTCGGTATTTAATTTTCCATTGGGACTGTAAGCTGTGTAATAGCCTTTAGTAATATCCCTAAAATTATCAGAGATTGGGGAAGGGCTATTGAATGCATACACTGTGGGGTCATCAATTTCTTCTGTTAGTTTAGAGAACTCCTTGGATGTAAATGGCTGCAAAGGAGATATGTTTATCGGTTGATTGCTCCAGATAAAAACAGCTGATTCTGAAGAGCATATTGTTAACAAAATAAAAAATATAAACTGACTGACACACATTTCGTGAATGTGATGATTGAAAATCAAAAATCAATATTTTCCCGGTGTGAGAATTTGCAATCACCACCAGATGACGCAACACATCACCATAACTTCTATGCTTCGACCATAGCTGTCGCTAAATTTGCACAAGCTGAGAATGTGTTTGAAATGGCATAGACCTCTGGCGTCTACCCTCCAGTGCCACCACGACGGCGGATTGTTGCAAAAAAATAGCTGATTCTGAAGAGCGTGGGTGTTTTGTGATCCAAAATTAATATTTTCCCAGTGTTCGAATCTGCAATCACCAACAGATGACGCAACACATCACCATAAGTATAGATGTCGCTAAATTTGCACAAGCTGAGGAAGGGTTTGAAATGGTAAAGACCTCTGGTGTTTACACTCCAGCGCTGCCACAGTGGAGGAATGTTGCAAAATTTCTTGACAGATCAAATGTAGAAGCATTGTTTAAAGAGGAAGCATTGAAATACATGTAAGGGTAGTATGAAAAAAAGTAGTTATTTAGTTAAAATGTCAGCTGGAAGTGGAAAACGAATCGTGTGTATGACGTGTTGCATCGTTGGGTGTAATAATACAAGCGGTAGAAATCCAGAAGTGAAGTTTCATTCGTTTCCGTCTGGAAATCAAGATTGGAAACAAGACTTGCGAATGAAATGGATTTTGGGGTTTATTGAAATTTACTGTATGGACAATTGAACTGTTTTACGAGCAATTGGAGCTAATTTTGGAACTGATTCGGCATCGATAATTCTTCGGAACGAACGATTAAAATTGCGCACTTCTGAAGAAAGTTTGTACGGCGTGGCTTGTTTCGAAAGTGGTTATGGCGATTTTGTTGATTTGAAATTCTGTATTTTTGCACCTTTTTTGTATACTTTTTTCTGTGGTGGTTTTCTCCATTGCTTTTCGAAATCGTTTTTTGAAGTTAAACTTC
Organism: Gonioctena quinquepunctata; assembly: GCA_018342105.1. NCBI lineage: Eukaryota > Metazoa > Arthropoda > Insecta > Coleoptera > Chrysomelidae > Gonioctena > Gonioctena quinquepunctata. The sequence goes on from JAFIRS010000068.1 coordinate 484,761, forward strand.
GCAGTGAATTTACATAATAAATGACAACCGTAGCAATCTCCTACTACTCTCGCTTTACAGGTACATGATGTTTTAACCATGTTCCGCTTGTTATCTACCTGCAAAACATAAAATTACTTCAAGTAATTTATCTTTCGACATATAAATATATATGTATGTATTAAATTCATAAAGCACCACATATAACCATTTACGCATTTTTTACAAATAAATAGAAATACATTCCAACACAAATTGTTTACAAGGAAAAGAATCCATCAACTCAATTCTATTGAAACGACATACGTCGATTTGGTAACGTTCTTTTGCGGAATCACAGAACACGTTTCATTCGGACTTTGCCTTTTAAAACATTGTATATATGGTTACAATTTAGCACCCTTACTTTTTATAGCACCTTGTACGGAAATCTCATTTACGGGAACAAAGCAGGAATATATACATATATCCTATTTTCCATAATTACCCCATTCCAACTTCCAACCACGTGTTCTTTTTAATGTGTCAAGAAATTTTGTGACATTCCGCCACCGCGGTGGCGCTGCAGTCTTGTATGCTTCAATCGTAGATGTCGCTGAGAAAGTGTTTGAAATGGTATTATCAAATATTTTTAACAAATGGGCAACATCGAAACCCTCTCAAATACATTGAAGTCCTTCCACCATGGAGCTCATAATTTATGTAAGGTAGCTACAGAAAATTATGACCAGTTGTACTAAGGATATGTTCCGTTAATCAACCGTAGTTACCGATGCTTTCAGGGCTGGTAACAACGATTTCGACAGTGGTTATCTGCTGGTGACCACGGTTGGGATTTATTTACGGAACACCAATCATTTGTCAAATGTCAGTGATCACTTCCATGTGTTTTTTATTTTGGTTGTTAATTTGTTACAGTATTTTTGTGTATTGCTCTAGTTGCATTTCATATTCGTTTTTTATCTACATCCATTACATACTTATTAATATATGATGGATGGTGATGCAGCTTTGTTTTTATTCAATGAAGTTCTGAATTCTGATTCTAGTACAAGTAGTGAAGATGAAGTTCAGGCTAGAGGACCGATGAGTAAGTTTTTTATATATTGGAATGATCAGATGATTAGAGTTCCGAGTATATAGTACTTAATAACCTCAAACTTATTTTCTAATACTTTTTATTCAACAGTTCCTCACCCCAGGGTACAGGGATATATCGAAGAGGTGGTTGACCACTATTCCGATGAAGAGTTCAGGGAAAACTTCAGGATGAATAGGCCTACCTTCAATCATGTACTCCTATTGATTAATGAACAAATCTCATCAGATATTGTAGATAAAGGAAGGCATACCATACCGGCAAAAGCCCAATTATTAATTGCTCTTTGGCATTTTGGAACCCCAGATTCCTACAGGTAAGAATTATTAATACATATATTCTTATATCTATCAAATTGTTATTATTTCTCATTCTCATTAGTTTAAGATCCATATGTGGCCGATTCAATATTGGTAGAGCTACAGCATTGAGAACAGTTAGAAGAGTAGCTGAAGCACTATTTTCTTTGAGCAAAACTATTTGTAAATGGCCCACAGGTGAATACATAGAAGAAGTAATGAATGGCTTCACACAAATGGGATTTCCTAATACCATTGGATGTATTGATGGAATGCATGTGAGAATCCCGAAACCCAAGGACCATGGATTGTCATACATAAACAGAAAAGGATTTCCAAGTATTATCTTGCAAGTGTTCCTCTAAATTTTTTGACATTTATCAGTGTGCTAGAAAAGTCGTTTGATGACATGGGTATGAATTAATGAACAGAATAAAACTAGGAAATTGATACTTTTTTGTTAGTTACAAAGAATATGTAGTAACTCCTGACCATGTGACTCTAGAACCATTAAAGTATTTTTTGCTTTTCTAAAAAGTTTCATATTTTGTCCTATCACAATCACAAAAGTAAAATTTTAAAAATTGATTTTTTCAGGCTGTATGTGATCACCCAATGAAATTCACTCATTGCTATGCTGGAGAAGTGGGATCAAACCATGACGCAACAGTCCTGAGACGTAGTGAAATCTGGACATACATGAATAATGGAAAGTTTCCAAATAATACTCATTTGATAGGAGACAAAGCTTATCCATGTCTGCAGGAATTGATACCACCGTACAAAAACAATGGCCACTTTACTGATGCCCAGAAGAATTTTAATTTTTTGTTATCGAGGACGAGAGCAACTATAGAGCGATCTTTCTGTCTTCTGCAAAAAAGATTTAGGTGTCTGAAAGAATTGCTAGATATGCAGTGTTTGGAATGGGCTCCAAAATATGTCATTGCATGTTGTGTGTTATACAATATATGCATTTTACAAAATGATATAATTGATTTTGAATTTAATCCTGCTGAAGATGAAAATGATGATCCACATATTCCTGAAATTCCTGGGGACAGACAAAGGAATCGTTTAGGCATACAAAATGAGCTATGTCTATGTCAAAATGAGCTATGTCAACAATTAGTTGTTCCAGATTGATTTCAATAAAAAATTAAAATAAAATTCTTAAACAAATAAATGTTTTGATTTACTCCAGACATTTTTCTCGTTCAACCAATATTCACAAGAAATGTATTTTCTGAGCAATTAAGATTTGATATCAATTGACAGGAAATGTTTTTTTGTAATGAAGGAAGTACAATGGAAAAAATATATATATTTGAATAACATAATCATCAAGTGTTTAGAAAACTAACCAAAATTAAGATCACAGATTCTTAGGACAATTAACTCTGAAATAGCACAGTCTGCAATTCATTGACTAGAAAGCAAAATATATTCTTGGAAAATAAAACTTTACAATAAATTTTTAAAAACACAAAATGAATAAATAGATTCTTGATAACAATACAACTTAACACTATATTCTCAAAAAATCAGCCCAATATAGTTCCAAAATATGTGATACGGTTACAGATTTTTGGACAATTAACTCAAAATTATCACAATCAGCAATTGATCGACTAGAAAGCAAAAAATATTGAAAACAAAAATATTTAAAATAAATATATTCTGGAAAATAAAACTTAATTTATGTCAGCAGTTCTTGGCATATTTCCTAATAAAGTTGGCGCCAGCATAAAATCGTCAATCTTTATCTTTTTGTTATTTTCTTTAAACCACTCAAATATTTCTTTTTTCAGTTTCATTTTTTCTTCATGCCGCTTTTGCTTTCTGATTTCTATCTCGGCAGCAGTAAATGATGGTTTAATTTTTCTTTTCTCCCCAGTAGATAAATTTTTCTTTTTGTTACCATCTTCTTTTTCTGTAGTGCAATTGTTGATGTCCATAAGTTTTCTTTTGACAGAATCAGCAGTGCTGGAGGCTGTGGCTATTGGAACAAAATGAGGTTTACATTTCTTGAAAGTTTCATAAAACTTCCACGTTACTTTCGAGTTTCCTGTTTTATTCAACTCCGTCCTCACTTTAACATGAGTTTTTCATAAATTTCTCCACTTTTCATCACACTTCACTCCAGATTTGTTATAACCAAACTTGCTCAATTCCAAACTTATTATTTCCCAGACTTTCTTTTTGTAAAGCTAGGCGAATCAAATTTGTTTTTCTTATCTTTATAAATGTCTATTAAAAGTTTGACAGTGTTATCTGTCCATAACTCTGTGTGTGTCTTGGAACTAGATGATGATGCCACATTATTATTCGGTTGGCTTGATGATGAAAGACTTGACCATTCAGAATCCTTCACATTGTTTTTAGCAACATAAATCTTTCTTGTTTCATAATTCACATTAACATTTTCAGAATCTTTCAAACATTCATGTTCTGCCAGTATTTGATTTTCTATTAGAGTGGCCAAAGTTCCTAATTCCTGTGCGCAGTAGGCACAAGCGAAGGATGTATTATCCTGAAAAAATCATCATTAAAATTAAAATGTATCGAATAATATTAATCTACCTCAGTGAACGAATCCATCACAGTCAATAATGAAAAAGGTTTTGTAAATATATAACCTAAAACTAAACAATAATAAACCAAAGTTACCATAGAAAATCGACGGTCGTTCTGGTGACAGGACATCTACCGGTTTTTCAGCAACCAAGTTCCGTAAATAACAATTGTTTCAGGAACCAACCGAACATTTCATATTAACGGAATGGAAAACTAGTAACCGAAGTAACCAAGTTGATTTACGGAACATATCCTAAAGCTCATATTAAAAATACCCCCTACGTCAAGCATACATCTTTTTTACTGATCAATCTGACTTTTGAAAGTAAAATGTAGTCTTCCACCTACATCCAGCGAATTAACATTATTCATTAAATAGAACTTTCAATATACAATATTTTCTATTTCGATCACAGTGTATCAAATCGATATCCCACGCTTTTCTCATTTGATTGTTATCCATCTAGTTTTAGAAGTAGAACTAATATGTATTCAGATAAACATCGCGAAAGACAGTTGGTACTTTTTTCGGTTTCAATTTGAATCATTGCCAAAGAGTAGAGTAACAAGAGAAATCACAAACACTATTTTTGAATGAAATAGTAAAATCGTTTCAAAATCCTCCAAATGCTGTCACTTTTGATTTCATTAATAAAATCAGAGTTTGGTTTAGATTGGGCTTAGCCAATTAGGAGTCAGGAAAACCTGTCATGTGACATTAAGTGTCGAGGATCGTACACGAGGAAACGCTTCGGACCTTCGGGTGTTTTCGTATTGAAAAATGTAAGAATTATGAAGGTTTTCGAATGGGATGTGGTATAAAATATTAAGAGAGTATGTTCTCATTCATATAGGCATGAAATTGAATCGATGAATTGACACAATTGAACCTCTAATCTTTGTCATTGCTATGGGTGAAATTTGACATATGTCATTTCTCAACAAATCATAAAGCTGGTGTTAGAAACCAGATTGCGGCACGAGGGTGCACTTCTCCCTCCGGTAAGAAGAAAAAAAGTAAAAAAAAATTTGTTCCAGGGCAACGACCATAATGCAATATTTAAGTTATATCAGTGGGAATTGTTATATAATTTTATGTTTATTTATTTTATTCTTTCAAATCTTTATTATGTAGTGTTTTTGTTCCAATGGAAATGGATTATAATCGAAAAGTTCAATAGTACCATATATGTTTTAAGTATCAATATTTATAATAAAGACAGCAAATATGAAGCCAAAACAAATGAAGCATGACGATCGCTCGGTCTCTCTTGCAGCGTCCAATTGATGCGTAGGCGCAAAAATGAAGCCGCGCTGCCAATAGACATGGAAAGACATATAACCAGACTTCACTTTCATTGCGTTGCTCTTAGGCCAGTTATCAATATTCTTAGTTAATAAATATATGATTAGTACCAGTCCCCCAATTCATTAACTGCATACATTTTCTTTTACTCTACCAAGTATCAATATTTTCAGCAGTATCGCCCTTCCCTAACAGAGCTTTGGCACAGAACACTCTTTTTAGGGAATTCTGTAGTTTCGGCAAAACAACTATTTTGAAGTTGAAAAGGGAAACATTCTCAATTGAAACATTCTTCTTTGCATCATTCATCTATATGAGTTCCTAATTGAGACTGGAAAAGAAAATCAAATAACTATCTGAATGAAAATGCACATTTTTTATTTCAGATTTTTTCTTCTGAGTTAGGGTCCATTCAGAGTATCTATCAGATGCAGTTCATTGTCCAGCGTGGCTTTGGTAGTTGTTTTCTGTTAGACATTCGCAAAAACAACTTCATTTTTATCGTGGATTTTTCAATTCACAGAAAAATATGGTTATTCAATATTCAGTTGAGAATGTTTCCCTTTTCAACATGAATACCCCACAAGAGGTTATCTTGAACGATGGAAGATAGTGACTAAAGTTTATCTTTCAGTCGCAGATGATTCCACATTTCATTTTATGAACATTTTGTTCATATTTTCAAACAAATCAAACTATTATAAAATTCCATTTTCAATGACATTCGTTCATTCGTTTCAAAAAGATGGTCTAGCATTAATGAGAGAGAGAGAGCGACATCTATAGCACACTTGGCACATTTCGCCCGGCGATGTTGGTCATTTGTTGGAAGAAGGGGCACAGGGGTGTGATATTGCATAGAGCAAGACCCATCGTACCCCCCAAAATATTGCAATTGGACGGAATGCGCCGATAGGAAGCAAAGTCCATTAATTTAAAGAGAGAGAGAGAGGGTAGAGGTAAGGAGAAGTAAATAAATAGTAATCGTTTCTTAAATTTTCACTCACACCATCCCATGAAAATCAAACTCAATTTAATTAATAACCTCAAAAATAAAGTTGTTAAGGTCACTCATCCATCCTTGAGAGATGAGTGTTTGAAAGAACTTCAAAACATTCTTTTAGAAAATTCATATCCGAAATCATTAATTAATAAAATTCTATTTAGCTCCTCTGCTTCTATTTTAAATTCAAACCAATCACCAAGAACTGATCAAATTGCAATTTATAAATCTTTACCACATATAGATAATTTGACACCAAAACTCATACAATGAAGAATATCACCATTTTTTTATTTGTACCTTACAATAAACTCTATTAAAAATTTAAAAATATGATAAAAATATTTTTTTGATACGTCTTTTAGTTTTCGAGATATTTAATTGTTTAGCTAGGCGTGCGACGACGCGGAGTTATCGGCCGCTGTGACGTCACTGTACAACGGTCGGTCAGTGCGTGCTCTGCTTCCGAGCTGTGTGTATGAAGTTTGCGTCGAAAATTGATAAAATTGTCGAATCCAGAAACTAGAAAATCGTGTATTGTGTTAAAGTGTTTAAATAAAACTACTAATGCACCCGAAAAGGTGTTTTTTATTGTTGCTTTCGTACCTAAAAGTCGAAAGAAATGGATGCAAATCATGATGTTCTGGGGTGATTCGGCATTTCACTGTACAAATATCTCTTTTAACTTTCACATATCCAATAGCGTCGCCGAAGCTGTTTCTAGCCGATCTAAAATAAAATAAACATAAGTTGATCTAATGTATAAAAAATATAATACGGTAAATATAAAGTTACTCTACACATGTACTCTGGATATTGGGGAAAAACTTTTCTTACGTGTTTTCGCCTCCTGAACACGAATCCGGAAGAAGAATGCAGCGGTCTCATACCGTTCCCAAGTTAGAAAACTTTTAAAAAAAATTATCTCATTTTCAAGCACCGTTTTCTCGCACAATAATCACTCAAAGTGCCCCTTTTTTTTACCAGCATTAACAATACACCCTAAATCACTTATTTTCGGCAAAACTTTGCACAAAATATTGTCGTTTCTATCGAAAAAATCCTTCTTACACAGTTCCAAATGAAGAAATGTCATACTTCGACAGATGGAATTTAGTAACTTTGCCTTATTTTTCATGTTGGTGATAAATGAATCCCCGCCAACTTTTCGGATTCAAATGTGAGCAATAGTTTCCCCTTCATTTATGTGTGCAATTGTTGTGGACGGTGATTCATTTATTACCAACATGAAAAATAAGGCAAAGTTACTAAATTCCATCTGTCAAAGTGTAACATTTCTTTATTTGAAACTGTGTAAGGAGGATTTTTTCGATAAAAACGACGATATTTTGTGCAAATTTGCGCCGAAAATAAGTGATTCAGGGTGTATTGTTTATGCTGTTAAAGTTCTCCAACTCGGGAACGGTATGAGACCGCCGGATTCGTGTTCAGGAGGCAAAAACACGTGAGAATTTTTTTTTTCCCTATATTCGGAGTGCATGTGTAGAGTAACTTTATATTTACCTAAAATACATAAAATGCACTTATCCACAATCACATTAAAGAGGAAATTAATATGAGAGGTTTTTCATCTTAGCTTAATAATATTTAATAGGTGTAGTCGCGTGCATCCTAATAATAACAAGCAAAAAAAATAATTATGAACTTTTTTCTAGAGAAATATATTTCATTTCTAATTGTTAATGAAAAATTATTTTTTTTAATTATTGACTTTAATAATGAAATACCGTTAAAAACAGCACGATTTATTATTTTGAATAATGGAGAGTTATGGTTCGATGTTATTCAATAATTAAAATCGACAATTAAAAAGTTAAAATTGTTATAACTTTTTTATTAATAATTGAAAATAAAATATATTTTTCTAGAAAAAAAGTTGTCTTATGAGTCATAAAACACAGTAGTGTTTTATTGACCTTGTAACACAATTGAAAACAGAAGCATTATGACTTTATGACATGCCAGCTGTGGATAAAAATATAAAGAATATTCCTACTGTTGGTATGAATATATTGCAATTTCAGCTTTTAACCGAATATCAGCGACTGGTAACTTTTCGGTTACTAGTGCAGAATAAATCGAAATCGCCAGATCAGCTGATTAGCGTTCGAAAATAGGCGGCAAATTCAAAATAATGCAGTAGAGGAAGGCGTTTCTATGACGAGAGACGAAGATTTCAAAACACAGGTATTCTCCATTTAATTCATTATATTTTTTTATTTGTAGCGATATGATTTTGCCCAACAATTTTCAGAGATAACTCGGTGTCAAACCGCGAAACGTCCCAAATAAACAATAACAAATATGTTTTCCTTTAAAATTTGTTTTGCATGTGGATTAAATGATAATGCGGTGAGGTCGGTCTTCAGATAATGGGTCTGGTGCTTGATTAAATAATTTTTGTATCCTTCCTAACAATTGATATAAATTCGAAGCGGCCTGAAAAACAAAGTCACTTCTCTTTCAGTTCACAGCTCTGAAATTTCATCGGAATTTCACTGGAAAGTCGTAAGATGTCTTCATTATCAGCTGATCAGAGGCAAGCTTTGGACACGCAAGCTGTCAACAATTTTCGTGAATATTTGCAGATTCCCTCTGTGCATCCTGATGTCGATTATGGTGAGTTAATTGGGAAAATTAAAAAGATAGTTTCTATTTGATTTTGACAAGGTAAGTCCAATAATTTTCCTCAGGAAAATGATTTGGGTCACGGATGCGTAGTCGTTTGTCATTTGTTTGTGGAATTCTTTTGGCTTGGCTTCGCTTTTTGGGTGTGGAGTTTGTTCAATACTATTTCAGATTTCTCTAGAACGTTCAGTGCAAATTTTTTCTCTTTATATTGATCAATATACTGGGAATTATGAGGTATGTTCTTATTTAATTTCAACTTTATCAAGAGTTCACCACATTAATATATAGTCAATAGAAGAAATTCTTGCAGGGGGTATTTTTTGTTTTCACATTTCCATACTTATGATTTTATTTTTTAATCAAACCTGAGCCAACCTTATTTATAAGTGTGCCTAAAGTTCAAGCAGAAATGTATTAGGTATTTTTTATTTGAACGAATTATTCACTTTATCTAATGATAAAATTATCTCCAAACTAATATTAACATGATGATAACGTCATTGAGAAAATATAGGAGTATATATTTGAACTGAGTCTAATAACTTCCTCATTTACAGTTAGTCCTTGAAATTATTCAATTTCCAAGTTCTATTCTTGGGACTATCCAGATTTACAAAAAAAAAAATCTTGGCAACCAAACTAAATGAACCAATTAAATTACTTTCTCCAAATAGATACCCTGTTTGGCATTAGTCAAATTAGACCTAAGGTATTACAATTGTTGGTGCAATCTTCAATTTTGTCTCCCAAAGCTGGTTATTGAAGTCCACCATCTACTCCAGATAGCACACATATATTTTGTGGATAACAGTTGGTAATAATAACAGATATCTTGGACTGGGACATGAGTTAGAAGAAGAAGAAATATTTATTGAAATAGGTTTCCCTGATATAGAGCTCGTCCAGTATTGAAACGACCACTTTGGCCTTCCCCTACGTAACAACCAATTCTTCTCGAAGATGCCCGAACTATGGCTAGTAATAGAAATTCCATAGGCATACCAAATTATTTGGTATAGGCCATACAAGAGAAGTGGAGAACTTACACTCCTATAACTTCTGAACGGAAAAAATATTTTTTGACAAATCTGCCAGAGGGATATAGATATATTTGTATAAAAAAATTTGAATAAATAACTGCACTACCTATTTATTAATCAAACAAACCTAACCTTTCATACGCTGCATGTCAAGACACTGGTGAAGATTCGCCGTAGCACTGCAAATCGTGTCCAATCGTGTTTTCCCCCTCTCTACCTAGCAATTGGTCGTTTCAATACTGGACGAGCTCTACAATAATACTAGTTATACTTATACATGTATAACTACATTGATTAAACCTAGGACTAAACAGTAAAGTATGTAGGTAACTATTCTAAAGGGATAAAAAAACATTATTACAAAATAAACATAAACCACATTTAGTTCTCTGATATGTACCTATCAACAGTCGTCTGAAATTTTTACAAGATTCACTATGCTATTCTGGAGTAGATTATTTAACTCTATCATTCTTTAAAAAACCAAAGAATTTCTTGTATTTGATTATTTTATTCTTGTTACATTCAAGAAAATTAGAAGGAGCTTCATTATGTACTATTTTTTAAATGAATATCATTAGGAAGAAAAGTTGTGAAACTGAAAGCCATTGTAATCTATTCAATATTATTGAGGTAGGAGTATAGCGATTACAGCTTAATATGATCCTTATGCTTCTATGTGCCATTTTATTTAAATTGAATTGGATTAATATTTTTTTTTTTTTTTTTAATGTTCTGGTTCCCACGAAAAGGGATATCCTGTAATGTTCAGAGAACATCGTGGGAACCTAGGGAAAGAAGGTAGGAGTTGGTGTTCTTCTTAAATTTCTGAAGGTTCTATGCCTCGGGGAACACCTCCCTAGGCAATGAGTTCCAAAGCCTCCTGTTGTTGGATGAGCGAGTCTTTGGAAAGTGATGTTCTGCAGGTCTCCAAAGTGACCACGAAGGGGTGTGATGACTGAACTTGCGGGTTAATCTCGAAGAGACTGCCAAAGCAGGAAGCGATTGTTGATATTTCAGAAGAGCTTGCCCATGAAAATATCTATAAAATAGAGACAAATCGCCAACTTTTCTACGGTGTTCCAGACAAGTGGCGAGTTTGTAAGCGAGCATTACCGCGAGACGAATTGCCCTTTTGGACAGAATCCAATAGCCTCAGGATATGTTTAGGTGCGCACTCCAAATATGGGAACAGTATTCCAGGACAGGTCGGATCTGTGCCTTATAGATCATAAGCAGCTGACTGGGGTGAAATAGCTCTTGGCACGAAACAGAAAACCAAGTTTTGGGATGCACTTTTGGCAATGGACCTCCGTGATTTTCCCAGGAAGGTTATTGCTGATAGTAATACCAAGCATCGATATGGATGGCTTCAGTGGTATGGTTACTCCTGACAAAGTTATGTTAGGCACAGTGAGATCGGCTTTTCTAGAGAAAAGACATGCTTGTGTTTTGTTTGCATTGAATTCTACCAAGTTATTAGATCCCCATTCAGAATTGTTGCTAAGTCCATATTTATATTATTAACATTTCTTCCTCGTTCATTTCTGGTTTCACGGGCTGATATAGGGGCCCTGGAAGAAGCGGTATGGAGGGTACTATCATCGGCAAAGCTGTGTACTGGACATGAAGTTGCTTTCAACAGGTCGTTGATGTGAAGTAGAAATAGTGTTGGTGCGAGAATGGATCTGTGCGGAACACCAGCATTTATGAGTAGAGTGTCAGATGAAAGTCCATCGACCACTACATGGAGAGACCTGTTTGAGAGAAAACTAGCAAGCAGAGAACACAGCTGAGGGGGCAAGCCATAAGACGGAAGCTTGGCGAGGAGTCCCTGGTGCCAAACTCGATCGAGCTTGGAGATATCTAATGCCACAGCTAAAGTTTCTCCATACTTTTCAATAGATAGCTGCCATATATGTGAGATGTAAGCGAGCAGGTCACCAGTTGATCTCTGATGGCGGAAGCCATATTGCCTATCGTTGACAATTCCTGAGTCTTCCAGATATTTCATGAGCTCGATGTTGATGGCTTTTTCCATGACCTTTGAAATAATAGATAGCAGTGCGATAGGTCTGTAGTTGCTAGGTAGGGCCTTTTTGCCTTTTTTAGGGACTGGCTGTACTCTTGCAATTTTCCAATTGGACGGAAATACCCCCAAATTGTAAGAGTGGTTGAACAACTTGCAAAGAACAGGTGTTAGTTCGGGGGCACATAATGTTGTACAATAGTCAAAATGAGGTAGTAAAATCGACCTGTACACTGTATCAATAGATAAGTGCTTAGCAATTCTTGAAAAAAAATATAGTATTTTTGAAATTTTCTTAGTAACATACATGAAGTGTGCATCTAACGTAAGTAGATTATCCAACTGGAAACCAAGATACTTGACATTTGTTAAAATTTCAATTTGCTCGTTATCAATCCCAATATCTATCTCATTTACATGTATCTTTCTATATTTTATTTAGTTGACATAATCACTGCCTTGGTTTTGGGGACATTCAGTTTTAGCATATTTATTTTTAAATAATCACTTACACTTGTTAGAACATTATGTATCTTTTGTATAGCAGTGTTCAGGCATGAATGACCACATGCTATTAATATGTCTTCAGCAAATAGATTTATGAATTCACATTTCACGTAAAGATCAATATTAATAGAAGCGGACCTGAGGCACATCAAGATTATTGCAAATTTCACATGATGTTGAATTCCTAACCCTGACTTTCTGCTTTTTACCCTGCAAGTAACTTACAAACCATTTGTGTGCTTTTCCTTGAATTCCATATTGATGTAATTTAGCTAATAGTATATTTTGGTCGATAGTCTCAAAGGATCTTTTAAGATCCAAGAAAACCGCCACCACATATTTGCCATCATCTATGTCATTTTTGAACTTAGTGATAGAAAGCTCTTTACGGAAACCGGATTAATTACTAATTAAAATATCATTACGATCAATATGCTCTAATAACTGATTATAAACTATAATTTCCAACATTTTTTCTATAGGTGGTAATGTGTTGACAGGTCTAAATTCGCTAGCAAGAGCTGTATATAATAGTGCTAACATTTAATAAACCTGGAATTTTTTATTTGAAGAGAGACGTATTAATGAGATTTAAGATGACATATCCAATAGCTTCAAATATTTTTTTCAAGATGTTATCATTGTTGATCTCATTCAAGCTGCATTTATTATCTAGTGAAGAAACAATATTGCTCAGTTCTCTAAGTGTTACAGTTTTAAACTCTGAAAATTCGGGATATGTGACAATTACGATTACGCCATGATTGGTAATCATCAAGCCCTTCTATTATTTTGGCAATACTGTAAACACAATATTAATTAACACGATGGACACTTACGTCATACGGCGTCATAGAGGTCGGTGACAATTGCAACACAACGCCGCACTGCTTCCTCACACATCCGGATTAACGGCGTTCAATTTTGCATATTTAATTTTTTTTTTTTTTTCGGATTTTTTTTGGAGGATACTTAGGAGAATATTTTATTTTTTGAGTTATGAATGTTAAGACAAAGATACAAATCTGTCTGTGTCGATTTTGGATTTTCCTGGTCCTTCAACGTATTAAATTAGCCATTTCTGAATCTTCCGGACAATTTTCATCCTAATTTTGGAATTGAATGTGATTAGGAAACTCCCGAACATTCGTATCAACTAGTTTTTTTACTGTTTTCCACATTTGTTGACCATTGTAAATATCTATTTTCATAGTTATATGTTTGAAAGGGTCTATTATATACTATGGACAACCATAGGACTTGATGATGTAACCTTTTTGGAACACCTATGAAAATGTTTATTTAAAAAAAAAAATTATTTATCATTACAGGAATCACCCCTATTATATAATACAACCATCAAATTTTTGTACAATGTGGTATAGAAAAATCAAATGTTGGTAAATATATATATATATATATATATATATATATATATATATATATATATATAAAATAAAAACCGAGTAAACTCAAGCACACTGAAGCACATGCAAGCGAGAATAAGCACTATGAACTAAATTAACTATACAATTTAAAATAGATATAAATGACAAGTAGTATATAAAGGCTACCTATTAGTAAATAAGTGGGTACAATACAATAAATATTTGGATGCACTCAAGCACATGAAGGTGAGAATATGCACGACTAACTTAATTACAAACTAAATTACAGACTATACAATTTAAAATAATTTAATATCTGGGATATATATCGATCATATGCCTGTTATTAAATATCTCATAAATATTTATTTATTTTCACTGATACATCAACACAAAACTAGAAAATTTCTTGAGGTCTGATGTTTATTGGTCACGTTACAAAACACAACAACATTGAGTCCTCCACATAGACCCAGTATTAATTATTGTACGAGGGTCCGTCCCAACAAAGATACAAGAGCAAACGCTGCAACCAACGCACGGCGTAGGCATTTTGCCTGCTCAAAAACAAATATTTAATGACAGCTCGATTTTTTCCATTTTCACAAAAACACTCACATCAACTCCCTCAAATGATTGTCAAACAACAACTGCACGTTCAAAATGTCTGCAATTTTGGTGAGTACTTTTCAAAAGATCAGCAAACACATTCCGTAGCTACTGTTAACAAGAGCTGCCATCTTCATGTTCAGGTCGGAAACTTTTCAGACTATCCTTTTTAAAAACAAGCTTTTATTCAAATGCGCTAAAAAGTAAAAAAAAATAATTACTTTGGACGTGCGACGTAGGTTATTCCGTGAGTTATAGATTCAAAAGCTTGTCGCTTTTGTATTCAAACTGAAAACTTTGCGCGACAAGCTCTTGAATCTATAACTCACGGAATAACCTACGTCACACATCCAAAGCAGTTATTTTTTACTTTTTGGCGCATTTGAATAAAAACTTGCCTTTAAAAAGGTTTTTTTAATAATTATTTTATTTTATGACGGCTGCAATTATGCAGTTTGTTACTTTGTTTATGGAAAGTTTCACGCACATATGAGATTTTCAACTTTTCCCACCCTTACAAAAAAAAAATACTGAGAGGATGATAATTATTTCCGTGTTACTACCTCATAGAAAGACTGGTGAATTTCATTGTCTAAAATGAAAGCATTTTGTCGAGAAAGTCATATAACAATGTATAAAAATATATAAATATAAAATAATATATTGTTTGTGAAGACAACGCTCAGGTATGCAACAAAATAGAACATAAAAATACAATAAGATACATAAATTATGATAACCAGAAAAAAATGCATTCTGAAATTTGATAATATATCACAGTTTAATCACACCTATCATAAAAGGACTATAATTCATACGCTAGATATTCATTTACACTGTAGAAACATTTCAGCATTAGCAAACTTAAAAATAATATTTCTGATGTGCTTCAAATCATTCTTATGTGATTAGGTTGATGGTTGAAAACTAGTTTACTTCTATGAATCACAGTTTCATTGGGGATGAATTAAAGATTGGCAGAGCGAGTTTTTTTTGTTACGAGTATGCTACTCCCTGTTAAGTTTGCGAACTTCATACATTGTCAGTCTTATTTGAAAAAAAAATCGTTCTAAATAATTCTCGGATCTACACCTTCATATTGAAGCTGAAAGCCCAAGTTCAAGGGATCATAATTAATCAATAGTCTTATATTTCTATTATGTGCATTTTATTATTTTTATCATTCATAGAGCGCTTATTATTATTAATATAAAAAAAAAGAAATTGACAAAACTAGGGTAGGAAAAGATATTTTTTGGCAAATCTAACAGAAAACATACTCTCTGCAAAATACACACGTTGGAAGTTGAAATACATCTGATAGAATGTTTCCTTTTTCAATAATCAAGATCTTTCAGATATTCCTCATGATAATATTTTGTTGATACAAATCTAGCGATATACGATATATTCAGTAATTTTAAAATGAATTTCATAGGAAAACTTTCGCATTATCTATATATTTTGCTATAGTATACTAGTTGAATTTTGAAAGTGGGCTTCACTAACAAATTACTATAATATACTTTCTTTTGAATGGGAAAGTAGTTCTCACAGAGTACTTTTTTCAGATGCATGTATCAAGTTCCTGGAGAAACAAGCAAAAAGTTTGAGTCTTCCCGTTAAGGTTGTGCACATCACGCCTGTTAAACCAATTGTGATATTAACATGGCTTGGCAAGGAGCCCAGTTTACCAACCATATTACTTAACAGTCATATGGATGTAGTTCCTGTTTTTGAGGTGAGTCTGTGTCCATCAAAAGTCTGTGCAGGAAGAAAAAATAGCAATATGAAATCACGTCCTCTTAAATCAATTGAATTCTAGATCTATGAGGAAACATTTTTTCCAGTTTTTTATCATTATGTCCGATTGTTTAATTAATAAGATATTTTTTTGTGAATTTCAATTGAAGTGTTCCAAATAAACAGTGCAAGAGTAAATATTTTTAGGTTTTTAAAAAGTGGTCTCCACAATTATGATACTTCTATAATCTCAATAAATGTTTTGAGGACTATAGTTCCCACATATATGAACAGCAGATATATCTGTACTTATTTTCTGGTTGAAATTATCAATTTTCGAGAAATTGCAACACTTGATTTAATTTAAATTTTTTTCGCCCCAACTTCCTGTGTGTTACTGATTTTTTTCTCATTTAATGGTTTTTTCACTGATTGCAAAAATTGCATCTGCTCAATATATCAATATTAGAAATATTTTTCCTTTTTGGATTTTTATGGCGTTTTTTTTGTCAAGAATACAGAAACGGATGTGGCTGAGGAAATAGCCTAAGAGTACGCCTTGAACATGTCATATAAAAAAATAGGATAATTTGTCTACTTGAACATCTAGGCCATATCCATTCACCAAATAATTAGACTTCATATAATTTAGATTTGTGGGTTGATCAGTTCAGAATTTGTTGAGTGAATGGAAACAATAAATAATTTTTTCTAATTTTGACATTTTAAATGACACTTTTCAAATCTCGTTGACGTTATCAAATGTTTTACTTTTCACCACCAGTTGCAAAAAATGCAGAAATATAATATGTTATAATTCTGAGGCAATTCAATACATAATATGGTAAAAACGAATTATAAATATTAATAACATAATTTGAATAAATTGGTGATATTGACAACGTAGTTTTCTATGTAGCATTAATTTCCGTTTTTTCCATGGAAGTAAAAAATAATTTTAATATTCAATGACTATGCCAAAAAGCGTGGGGTGCTTTGTCAAAATCAATTAAAATAGTCTAAGATCCCAGAGCCGGCAAACCTACGTCATTTTAGCAAAGCTGAAATTTTGAGTATGAGAAGTGTGATATGTAGTTAAGAACGTATGCATACTTGCTAGCTTGAAAGAGGGTAGCAGGTATAAAAGTAGATAAAAAACTTTCTCACTTACGTTGAAGTATGGTAATGCGTTTGACAATTAATATCGTCCAGTTGGCCAAGAGGTCTAAGGCGCAAGATCTTAGCTCTGATATCAAAAACTGGCCAGGGTTCAAATCCCCACGCCTGACGATTTTTTTAAAAAAAATTCCATCGAAATTGAGAAATGATTGTTTTTTTTTATTTGCATATTCATCCCAAAACTAAATCATTTCTCAATTTCAAGCTAGCAAGTACGCATACGTTCTCAACTACATATCACACTATTCATACTTGAAATTTCAGCTTTGCTAAAATGAGGTAGGTTTGCCGGCTCTGGGATCTTACTCTAAAAGTATTGTTTCTCAAAGGTACGTAACCAAAAAGCACCCCATGCATTTCGGCATAGTCGTTGAATAATAAAATAATTTTTTAATTTTTAGTGCATTAAAAGCGTGTTTTTCAGTTTTTTAAATACATATTTTTTATATTTTTAACTTGAATAAAAAAGGATCACAATAAAATATTGTGTGAAACACGTTGGGAAACCCTATTTTTCGTAACTCGCTTTCTTTTGCGGAACTCGCTTCGCTCTTTCTGCAGAAATTCGCTCATTACGAAAAATAGTGCTTTTCCCAACTGGTTGCACAAATAACTATTGTATAACATGACGTCAGCAATAAAAAAATTGTGTGTTAATATACTAATTTTAATCCCTTTTTCCTATTAAGATATAATTTGCATTTGATAGATATTTGTCTGAGGTTGGATTTTTCATTTCACCGACAAAATAGTCAACCAGAAAAAATATTTGGGGATCGACAAGTCTTTTGGCTACAAATTTCTGAAGGGGTCAGATACTTCAATAAACAAAAAGTTCCATCGAGTGAACTTATTCTTGGCTCTTGAGGTTGCAGGGACTTTCGTTAAAGGGAAACGTTTTCAATTGAATATTGAATAGAAAGATTTTTCTGTGAATTGAAAAATCTACAATAAAATTGAAGTTATTTCTTGTGAATGTCTAACAGAAAACAACTACTTCCCCGGCTAAAGCCACGCTGGACATTGAACTACATCTGATAGATATTCTGAAAGGACCCTAACTCAAAAGAAAAAATCTGAAATTGAAAATTTGTATTTTTATTCAGATAGTTATCTGATTTTCTATTCCAGTCTTAATTAAGAACTCATACAGGTGAATGAGGCAAAGAAGAATGTTTTACAAAAGAGAGTACTCACCAGAAATAATTTGTAACATTGAAAAATAGGTAGGTTATTATCTATCAGAAATTATAATACAATAACATAAAACGATAAAATTATAACTATGTAATAATATAACTAAGCTGGAAAATGTATGAAAGATGTATGGAACCTAAAATGGCAGAAATAACTATCAGAATAGTTTTGTCATAAAAAAAATTATCAAAAACGAAAGTAATATAAATAGAGAGATGGAATTTGTAAGACAGTAGTTAAAAACATTTTATCAAATATGAAAAAAAAAAAATTCAATTTTAAATAAAACTCTCTGATCAGAATATAAAATAATAAAAATCTTGATATAATTTCATTGGAACAAATCACCATAAGAATTTTACATTATCAAAAAGCAACTTGATCAAAAACTTTATCAGTTCCTTTCAGAATTAGAACTGAGCAAAATCAGAACCGAACAAAATCAGAAGCAAACAAAATCAGAGTCGTGTCCTGGGGTTATTTTTCCAAAGTATTGGTTTACTACTTTCTCCTAGATGTTGTTACCTCATTACTAATAAAATCATTCAATCCTATCAGTCAAATTTCTCGGTGATTACTGATCTGCTTTCTGGAATGCTAGTTTCCAATTTACGTTCTGATGAATTATAGGTAACAACTGGTGCAGACCTCTGTAAGGGTGATAATTCATATATAAAAATATTGATACAAGTCTGAACTAAATATCCATAGATGTGAACTTGTAAAATAATAAAAAAGAAATACATAAAAGTGTAAAATCATTTTTATGACTTGGAGACAATCGAATGTACTTAATTGTTGTTCCTTATAGCATTAGGCAGGATAATAATTTCCTTAAAAGATATTTTCTGTGGCTTTATTTTGGAATCCTTTATCTAATCCATGCTACTTTGATGGCATATGAATAACTTGTAAACAACATATTTATAACTACACTATTTACATTGTTTTCTTGCAGTCATGATAAATAGTTGTAAACAAATTATATATCACTTTGGAGTATTCCATTGTTTTGCTTACTTCTTTCCTAAAATAGAATAACACTTCGATTTGTTCGAAAGTTTAATTTGCTTAAATTCCTGTTTTCATTTTGTAGAAACTCTTAATTTTGATCTTTGAAAAAAATAATATGCACTCTTAAATTGTAAAAAAGGAAAAACTGAATATATTTTTTTGCTATTTTTGGTAGTTTCATATTTAGTAATTTGGCCTGTTAGAACAGTTCACAGATATTTTTCTCCTAGTCATGAAAAATCCAGATATGAATAATTTTTCGACATGATTCAAATAAAAACTACATGGTCCTTTCTTTGGGTTTTGGGTATCAAATATAGTATAAATCATAAAAATGATTAGAGATAGAAGTAGTAAGTGCCATTTTGGTCAAAATAAGTGTAATAAAAACTGCAGTGCAAATATTTATATAAGAATTTTTTATTCAAGGAAAAATGGACCTATAAGCCTTTCAGTGCCCACATAGATGAAAAAGGGAACATTTATGCCCGAGGTGCCCAAGACATGAAATGTGTAGGTATACAATATTTAGAAGCTATCAGAAGACTGAAATTACAGGGTGTTACTTTACGTAGGACCATACACATTAGTTTTGTACCAGGTGTGTATTCTTCGTTTCTATAATTTTCCTTTCAGTACTTTAGGAAATTATTAGAAATATGGTGGTAGGTAGAATTTAAGGTTTTTCAAACATCAAGCTCTTTATTTTCAGATGAAGAAATTGGAGGTGTAGAAGGAATGAGGGAATTTGTTAAAATGAACGATTTCAAAGATTTGAATGTCGGTTTTGCTCTGGATGAAGGAATGGCTAGTGAAAATAATGAATTTGCCTTATTTTACGCAGAAAGAAGCATTTGGCGTACGTAAATCTCTTATTTATTCACTGCTTCATGAAATATTTTCAAAACAAACGCCTCTATATGCATTTTGTTTGCTCCTCAGAGATGCATATTCATTGTCCGGGACAGCCTGGTCACGGATCATTATTATTAGAAAATACGGCTGGGGAAAAGGTTACATATCTTTTGAATAAACTGTTTGAGTTCAGGAAACAACAACAACAAAAATTGAAAGACAATCCTACTTGGACCATTGGAGATGTGACAACTATAAATTTAACACAGATGAGGGTGAGATTTTTTTAATAATTCCGAGTTGAATATAAAGATTTTGTATTTACATTTTTTGAGAAAGACAATAAATTATTTTTAATTTCTTTATAGTTAATATTGCCGAGTATTGCTTAGTTCTTTTAATAATGGTACAACTTGTGACTTAGATCAGTGATAATTCCCTGCATTATTCCTTCGGGACTGCTCCAAGTAAAAATTTGACATGTCTATAAATTATGACTGTTTTTTACATGCTTTAATTAGCTTCACTGGTATGTTTGTAACCGACTCCTTTGGACTTGATTTTGACCCACTTCCAGACGTCCGAATGATTTGAAATTTGGCAGGTGTACATAATTCCGGTGACAATGAATTGAGACATTTTTGTGTGAAAAAAAAACAAAATGGCGGCTCCAATATGGCGGACGAGTTTTGTGATTATGGTCCGGTTCGCTTCAAAATTAGTATCTGAGGGTTTTCGTGGTCGGAGATTATGATTCTTTTGTCAAAATTGAAAAATTCAAGAAGGTGGCTCCAAAATGGTGGACGAGTTTTGTGATTATGGTCCGATTCTATTCAAAATTGGTAAGTGGGGGTTTTTGGAGTCGAATATTATGATTCTTCCGTGAAAATTGAAAAATTCAAGTTGGCGGCTCCAAAATGGTGGACGAGTTTTGTGATTATGGTCCGATTCTATTCAAAATTGGGATGTGGGGGTTTTTGGAGTCAAATATTATGATTCTTTCGTGAAAATTGAAAAATTCAAGATGGCGGCTCACTGTATATATTGACAATGTTAAAATCTTTGAATGACTTCTAAAATCGAGATTTGACTATTAATACAGCTGTACACATTAATGATTTGGAAAATAATTACAGTTACTAATAGTAATCACGGAATTAATAGTAGACTAGCTGATACCCCCGACTTCGTCCTCGTGGAATTTATATTTTTTGTTATGTTTCACTTTGTCTCCTTCTATCTAGCTTATGCCTGTGGCTTTGGCAGCTTCCCTTTATCCTGTTTCCCGTTATCTCATTCCTCGTTATCCACCTCACCCATTATTCCGTTTCCCGTTATCCTGTTACCCCATTTTCCGTTATCCCGTTTCCCGTTGACCCATTATCGCGGTATTCTGTTATCCCGCTATCCCGTTTTTGCTTTTCGCGTTATCCCATTAGCCCCTTATCCTGAATGTATTTCATCCCGCTATGATGACGGGAATAGAGTATGTGACAATAAAACTACATTTCTTCATAACCAAGTGCAACCAATAGAAGGTGAGCTCCCATTTCAAGTATATTTATGTATATATATATATATATATATATATATATATATATATATATATATATATATATATATATATATATATATTTATTTATATATACTATAGTTACTCCACCGATTTTGTCTGAAGCCCATAAACATAGAGCTCCTCAACAGATATACCCTCATAAGAGACCCACAAATTCAAGCAATACATCGACACCCTCAGGCGACTACCTGGGAAAGAATCCAACAGGAACATGATTAAATATGCATAACTTTTTTTTTTTTTTATATATATATATATATTTTTTTATCAAATTGTACCAATAGGCAGAAGGACTTCGGTCGATAGCCTATTGAATTGAATTTTTGTTCGGTTCAATAAAGTTCCTTTTATTATTATTATTATTATACTATAGTGCCGCTGGACCGTACTGTAGTATCGCGCACTCGGTTTGTCATCGTCGCCAGAATAGCTCGCAGAGATGGTAGATTTTTTCCTACTTACTTGACACTTATCGTCACATTTTGGACAACTCACACAATATCTTTATAAATTGTAGTCTATGTGTTATTCCGATGTATAAGCTATATTATTGTAAAGTTTCATTAAAATCCATCCAGTAGTTTTTACGTGAAAGAGTAACAAACATACTTACAAACTTTCGCGTTTATAATATTAGTAGGATTAAAACAAATAATAGTTTAAAAAAATTAAAAAAACATGCTTTTATAAATAAACCAAACTAAAAAGTAGAAAATAAATAATAGTTTTAAAAAACCAAAAAACACTCTTTTTATAAAAAACCGAACTAAAAAATAAATAAATAATAGTTTAAAAAAACTAAAAAACACGCTTTTATAGAAAACCAAACTAAAAAATTTGATAATAAATTTGAATTAAGAATAGTGTAAAAAAATTTAATAAATATAAATGAATAATGTAACTAAGAATTTTTTTTTATTGTATTTAAAAAAAAAGCGTGGGGTGCTTAATCTGATTCTTAAAAAGCACCCCTCTTTTTTTTAAATATTTTTTTTTTCTTATTTACATTATTATTAATTTATATTTATTAAACATTTTTACACTATTCTTAATTCAAATTTATTAAAATTTATTATCTATTTTTTTAGTTTGGTTTTCTATAAAAGCGTGTTTATTAGTTTTTTTAAACTATTATTTATTTATTTGTTATTTCGGTTTTTTATAAAAAGCGTGTTTTTTAGTTTTTTTAAACTATTATTTATTCTCTTATAGTGATTTGTATATTCTCAACAATATGTTAAACTAAACTAAAGCGGAATTTGTCTACTAAGTATGAGTGGCCTTGCTTTTCTGTTTATCTGTGCTTCAAAGTTACAATTGGAAAACAGATGCCAGTTTTTTTTTATTATGAATGTATTTTTCAGGGGGGTGTCCAATCGAATGTAATCCCTCCAGAACTAGTTATAGTAATTGATTGTCGTGTTCCTATAACTGTGGATATCAAAAAATGGGAAGAGACTCTGAATGGATGGTGTAAGGAAGCAGGTCAAGGAGTTTATATTGAATATGAGCAGAAAGAAGATCAGATAGCTGCTACTAAAATTGACCATTCAAATCCGTTTTGGGTGGCATTCAAAAAAGCAACTGATGAGCTGTAAGTAGTTTTGATATTAGTCTAGTGAGTTTTTGTTGCTTTATGGATATTTTTGCATGATTATATAGTTTATTAAACATTCATATTTTTTGATGAATAGTTAATTTCTCAAAAATTTATATTAGTCCATATTGAGAAAATCAGAAATGTTCAGTAATTCCATAAAAATAATGGGAAAATTACTTGAAGCTGCTTTACATTTCACATTTCCCGCAATTTTTTTTATTTAATTCAATGAAACTTTAATCTTTCCAAAAATTGTAAAGCAGCTCTTAACCCACTTTTGGGTGAATTATTGTTTTAACTATTCCAATTAATATCCAAATAAATATAACAAAACAAAAAAATTATATTAGAGGCAAATGAGAAAAATAACCTTTATGAGTAGAAAAACAAATACCATTCTATATCATTTGTGTCTTCTTTTCGTGAAGTAGTTCAAGAATTGAATATTCATTTGTTTTCTGATGATTCTAGTGATTATGTTGTTCGCCTGTTTCATTCAATATGAAGATGGCAACAATCAGATAATGTTGAGGGCATATATTTATTAACTACAAATATTGATAGTAAGGATAGCCTATGTAAAACCAAAACAATTGAACATCAATTTTCAGAAACAGGAGCTTATAAATTAATTGGAATGCGTCAAGAGAAAATCATATTTTTTATCAAAGACATGATTTTGAATGTCCATCTCATTCTAGTAGTCATTGTTTCACGTGAAAAATTATTACGAGCTTATTCTTCTTTGCACGTGGTGGGCTGGTTCCGGAGAGCTCCGTGCACGTAGGCTTCTTTACTTGGCTTGGTTGTGCGCTCACGTGATCTGAAAATCAGCTGGGCATGCTGATTTATCTGACGAAACTTAGTAGTTTCCTCAGCTGAATCTCTTTGACATCTTCTGGGTTCAGAATTATGCTCCCAAGGTTGATCTCCCACTGATTGCACCAAAGCGGAGCACTCAGTAAGGATGTGTGATGATGTCTCTTCATCTTCCAGGTACCATCTGCATAGGGCATCGTCTGTGATCCCGATGAGTTCCATGTGCCTGTTCAAGTTATTGTGTCTGTTTAGGAGCCCCGTCACAGTCCTGATATCCCGTCTGTGACAAGATCTCTTTTGACAGTTTCTTCAATGGCTCCTTTAATTGGAGCTTTGCCTTATGCATGTTTTGATGAACTGCTTTTGCAGTTTGAGATGGCCATGCTAGTGGCTATTCCCAAGATTGGTTCCGGTTCGACTGGAGTCTTTCCCGATCCTATCTTGGATACTCTGTCTGCCTCTTCGTTCCCAGGAACAGCTGAGGCTCCTGGACCCATATGAGGCTGACTTTCCTAGTTTTTGTCAAACTTTCTATGACATTTCTACACTCTGACACCAATTTGGATGCGATCTCATTTGATCCTAACTCCATTATTGCTGCCTTGCTGTCCGAGTAGATAACGATAGCTCCTTCTGTGTCGAGGTTTTCCTGGACGCAGGTGAGTATTGCATATTCTTCGGCCTGGAACACTGAGGCATATTTGCCTGTGGGAATTGAGATTTCTCTCCTTGTTCCTTCTTCGTATACTCCTGTGCCAGACATTCCCCCAAATCTTGATCCAGCTATATGATCCATAGGGGATCTGCCGGGCCCAGTGTCTTTCCATTCTTCCCTCTTGTAGATGATCATTATTGGTCATTTTTTGAAATTCAGAACTGGCGGGGTACTATCTCTTTCAATTAGTAGGATTGCTTCTCGAGCTCTGGTAGGCTTCGTCCTCATGGCACATGTCCTATGCAAGCCAGTCTTTGAACTTTATCTAGTTAATTTCTGGACTTGATCTTAGTGGTGCCGGTCCACCAAATGATGGACCCGAATAATCGCCGTATATATCCAGTGTAGGGTTTTTGGTATCAGACCCCACATCTTACAGAAGGCTCTTCTGCATACCCAATAGGAGCAGATAGCCTTCTTGGTGCGATTTTCAATCTGCTGGTTCCAGGTCAGCTTGGGGTCTATGATGACTGCAAGGTGTTTCGTCGACCCTTTGTACGGAAAGCTGTCTTCCAGAGATACGTATTTCTGGATAAGTTCCTATTTTGCGTTTCTTGGTGAAAAGTACCAAGTCCGCTTTTTCTGGATTGACTCTTAACCCTCCGGTGGAACACCATTGTTCTCCTCTGCCAAGAGCTTATTCCATTTGTTGTATTCAAAATTGTTTCATTGTCTAAACTAAGAAGTGGTATGCAATTTACTGTCTTCCAATTCTTAATTTTAAATTAATCAAATTACTTTAAAATTGAAGAAATTGATTAATTTATGGTTTTCTGTTCAAAATGTCAAATAAATAACCTAACATTTTAAAAGTTGAGCAAGCACAATGTTTTTTGAGAATTGGTTCTTATGGATGTAATAAATATATGGTTGAAATTCAGTGTCTATTTAATTGGAGGTAAAAGATAAACTATTGAAAGTTTGAACAATTTGAAAATTTGGTGTAATATATATTACAATATGAATTTCATTAATGGATAGGATTAAATTGTTATCTGTAATGATTGTCAAAATGTTGAATGAAAAAATACTCAATATTTGTAAAATCCTTGATGCACTTGTACCATCATTCCAATACAAAAAATCGCTAACTAATAAGCTTACAGATCCGAGGGAACTACATTGATCTCCTATAAAATAGCTCTGCACTTGTCCGTCCCAGACCTTTTATTCTGTCCATGGTTCCTGAATGAGGGCCTCTTCCGAATCCTTAAAGTGCTGGATATTTATCTGGATAACTCTTATCCCACCTATTTTTTGTCGTTGTTTGTTCAGTACCCTGAGGAGTTCTTTTCCGATCCAGTATTATGCTCCAAATTTGGCAAACGTATTGTTTAACATGGTGAAATTTCAACAAGTTTCACCATCCCGAACCCGAGATATATATAATTGAAGTTGACTCAATTAACACGTAACATATGGACCATGCATAGGCAAACAGCACATTATTAATTCTACCGTTAGTACTAAAATTAAGAAGTTTATGAAAAACGAGGAGGAGCTAGAACAGGATATCACATATATTGTGAAAAAAAATCAAAGTGATTGACCATCTAGTTTGACAGATATAATCAAAACTACTCTCGTTATTCAAAATAGTCCACGGGGAAGCGCACAGCCTAAAGGGGGGGTCGTTGAGAAATGCGGATTGTGCCAGGGGACTTTTTAAAGGACGGGAGACCATTTGAGGGTCTGAACGCGAAAAAAAAACTCCTTCTCCTAGTTGACCCAATCGATTTTAACGATAACCCCCCCTCCCCCCAAAAAAAAGTACAAAAAGAGTACTACAAAAAAGTCCATTGAAGTTTTATCGAAAAACGATAATTTTTTCCCATGACGTATGATTTCTAGTGAGGGGGGGATGAATTTTTTTTTCTGTGCTTCTCAGGGACATCAATTTTTTGAGTCGTTGACTTTCTATAACGAAGAAATTTTCTAGAGTCCCATCAAATTTTTTTTTTTTTCGCCTTTCAAATCAAAAAATCCTTTGAAATTTTTCGATTCCATCGAAAATAATTTCCTAAAATAATTTCCTAATTCAACTGTCTCATTGCGGAACTACCTTAAAAACAAAAGAAATCTTCACAAAAGAAATTAAATGTAACAACCCTAGATACAAATAGTATACATTTTTCAAATAACAAATGAAAAAGTCAACTAGTCTCGTCGATAAAGTATTAAGTTTTTAAATTAGATAACCGTATTTGAAAAGTTATTTTGAATATATACACAACAAACTAATATCGTAAAAATTGTTCATTTTTAACAGAATCACTCGAACACTAACTGAAACCATGTATAAGACAATATTTCAACATCATTTGCCAGTATTATTTTTGTTAGATTTGAATAAATTGAATCAACTTGAAAAATTGCAAAATTGTGTTTTCTGCTTGCAAAGGATTCATCATCACACTATGATTTATGTTTTCAACATACTGAATAATTTGGCACCAACTTACATTCCAACATATTTGAAAGTATTTGTTTTTTTGCTCATAATTTGTTTATAAAGATCCACTCCTGAAACAGGGACATTATTAAGAATTTTCATCTGTTTTTTAATGCTCATTAAGTCACTGAACTAAAACTAATAATAAATTTAACCAAAAGTTGAAATATCGAAGTTTTCCTTGTGAACTTGGCTTGAAAAAATCGCATGTCTTTGTGTAAAACTATTTGATTATTTTTTTATGAAAACATATTTAAGCATTTTTTCAGATAGTTGTACAATGTCTGTCACCTAGATAAAATTCAACTTGGCTTGAAAAAATCGCATGTCTTTGTGTAAAACTAATTGATTCTTTTTTTTTATGAAAACCTATTCAAGCATTTTTTCAGACAGTTGTACAATGTCTGTCACCTAGATAAAATTCAACTTGGCTTGAAAAAATCGCATGTCTTTGTGTAAAACTATTTAATTCTTTTTTTTTTTATGAAACATGGTTGCTATTAGTTAATCTCTATAATTAACAACTGAATAAATGACTTGACTAATGATCAAAAATATACTG
Organism: Gonioctena quinquepunctata; assembly: GCA_018342105.1. Classification (NCBI taxonomy): domain Eukaryota; kingdom Metazoa; phylum Arthropoda; class Insecta; order Coleoptera; family Chrysomelidae; genus Gonioctena; species Gonioctena quinquepunctata. The sequence goes on from JAFIRS010000068.1 coordinate 512,961, forward strand.
AAAATGTAAAAAATATATATTTACTTTTACTCCAGTGTAGTAGGAATTTCTGGTTTTTCCCCACTTGATTAAATCTTATAAATATCCTATATATCGTATTAAAAAGAAAGTTTAATTTCAATGTTTTCAAAAAAGACTATACTGGACACATTTTCTCTGGTAATTATTGAATATCTTTAAATTATCTTGCATGCTTTTAATATTAATATAGTTTTTGCCTCATAAAAAAATCATACCGACAGATATATTACTAATTTTATAATTAATATTTTTCCAGTGCTTTTATTATCTGCCTTAACATCAAATTAACATTTTACTTTCTATATCATGTATGTGGATGCCTCTTAGAGATATCATTCTGGCTATTGGATGTACCCCAAACACTCAATTTTTTTTAGTGGCCTCAAATTAAAACCGCAGATTTTCCCAGGGGGGACGGACAGTCGGTATATTCGTGAAGTTGGCCTTCCCGCCATTGGATTCTCGCCAATGAACAATACCCCCATTCTCTTGCATGATCACGATGAGTTTTTGAACAAAACAACGTTTTTGAAAGGAATCGAATATTATCTCCGAATACTGACAAACGTTGCTAATGTTGAGGATCGAACTGGTTAAAATGTGATTGAAGCTGAAAAAAACTGCAACAATTTTTAGTTTGGTACATTATATATTTGCATGTTTTATTTGATAAAAGTTTTAATCCCACAAAAAATAATTAAGTTTTATGATGAAGTCTGAATGATGAAATATATTTCGATGTTATAATTTTTTTATAAAAATTCATATATTATGCTGGAATGTTTTTATAAACTAATCTTCGTTATTTTCTGTGTATTATTCCTTCAGTACTTTCAATTGGAATTCCTCCTACATGCTAAAATTTTGAATATAGGTTTGACTTTCGCAGGAACCACCTATTATTATAACATATCGGTTGAAGTTGGTAATTTTACAATTCATGTTGAATCAAGTGTCAGTTTTATACTACATGACTAATTACTATAGTTGATAATCTGGAATTTCAATACTACCTTCCTGTTAAATAGTTTTCTTGAGCTTGGTTTTTGTATTTTTGAAGTGATATGAGGCCTAGATGCCAGGTTAAAACTTTTAACGAAGTTCCAATATTATTTACCACCATATGGTTACGCTAGGCGTTTGTGAGACTGATTTGGGAAATAATCAAAAACATACAGGATTACAAAATTAATGTTTTATTTAGTATGAAATATAGTAAAACATTCAAAACATAATCCTAATACTTTGCACTTCTGGCACATGGTTCTAACGTGAGAAATGCATCCTTCACCCCCGCAACGTCTTCGTTTCTTATTTGGAACAGGAAATGATTCAAGTCCATCGGAAACTCTGTTTAGGGATAATGACATCAACTATATAGCTGGTCTTCCTGATCCTCGAGGCGGAACACCATGAGTTTTAAGGTAAGTTTGAAAGATTGATCTTCGGAACTCTAATTGAGACATACTTCCATCTGATTTCCTGTGAATTTGCCAAACATGAACGCATACATCGATAGTCCACGTAAAAAGGGACCACCACCATTCTTTACCACGTATTCCAATACAATATAATTATTGTATTTATAGATAAGATCTGGACTTGTATATTTTTTTTTTCAGCTTGAGAAAAGAGACATACATTTGTTACGGGTTCTATGCCAAAGCAAGTCGAAGCTACAGTCACTACACTATTGTCCACCCGGCTAACAATTATAATACCATCACCTCTATCTATAATGGATTCATGTGAGCCTCGTGTTCTTTTAGCCTTTGTTTTTTTGGTAGGGAGAGGAATATTTTTAGGCAGTCTGTTATCTCTGACCGTTCCAGTTGCCTGATATCCGTTATCTCGAAGAATCTTCAATAAAGTAATTCCAGTGAATGAATTATCAACATATAATTTATATGGATAACATTGTTTCACATTTACCAGTTCATTCGGGAGAAAATCACCTTCAATCCAATCGATCTTTGGAAGATTGGGACATTCAAATGTTTTTCCTAACATCTATTCATTCTCATGTATTTCGCAGCATCCACCGATTCTGTTGCCATCAGAGAGTTTCAGCTCAGCTGAGATCCAGGTGAATTGTCAATCTAGCCGCCACCATCTTCGTCATAGAGCACTCCACAATCTGGAGGCTCTATGAAAATATCGGATACATCAGCATCATCGATATACGCCATTTCTAAAGCTTCTTTGAAAGAAAAACCTCGCCTGAAATAAAAAATGCGAAATTAAAAATCACGGTAGTATAAGCGCCTAGCGAACCATATGGTTACGATGATGTAAACAGTTTCATAACTCATACATCCAACTTTTTTACTATTGTTTATTTACCTATACGTACTCTCTCAGATGTTTACTTGTTATATTTATACAATGTCATTTAGGTGTGAACTAATAACTGAGTTGTACTTACTCATCTAGGCTAGATCGCACATTACACAAAAAAAAAGATCAGCGAAAATAAAACCAATCTATCAATGCAACATGAAACAGCGAAATGATTTAACGGCCAAAAGTTCACGTGCTTTAGCTCTATGAACATACTTCTCAAGTAACGGCACATTTCAGCTTAGATCGCAACCCTTTAGCTGTAACTGTATTGTTACACTAGGCGTTAATGGGTTAATACATACTTACATGACAGTGATTGAAATACATTGATTTTAAAGGTTGCCATCGAATTCCACTGGGATCTCCGAAATTATTGACGAGTTTTCTTGCATATATTCATATTGCAATATTAATAAATATTCACATTGATAAATAATTTTCATAGAAATTGATTTTATGCTAACAGCAATCATTTATTAAGAAAATGATATATTTCTTGTGAATGATTGCCATGAAGAGAATGGAAAAGCTCGTCCAGGACTCATTTGGGAATATTGTAATAATCAGAAATGAGCCGATATTGAATCTTTGAATATTTACTATTGGTATTAATAATAACATTTATAGAAAAATCGAAAATGAAATGAGTTCGATTGATTGCGGTGATTTACATCAGAAGATTCAGTTTCAACTAGTTGAAACCTTAATCCTCCTTGGTGTTTTCCTCAAAAGTAATGTATTCTGTAATGTAGTTGTGAAATAACAGGAATGTGTATTAGTTGATGGTGGTAAGGAGTACAACATAAAACAATATAGTATAGAATCAGATTGTATCAACTTGCACTCCCTTCATTTTTATTTCCAGAGATTTGAAATTGAATCCAGCTGTGTGCCCAGGAATAACGGATGCACGTTATATAAGGGAATGTGGGGTGCCTGCTTTGGGGTTCTCGCCAATATGCAATACTCTCCCACATTTTCATAGATATGACGAATATTTGAATAAGGATGTTTTTCTGAGTGGCATAGAGATTTATTGTCATCTTTTGAAATCATTGCAAATATAAAATATTTTCATCAATAAATTATTTGGATTTCTTGTTTTTTTTTTTTGTTGATCCTTATTAGTATTTTATTTCATTCACTTATATATTATTTCAGCCTCCAAATGCATTGAAGAGTTTCTTGATTCATTTGATTCGAATTAAAAAAACCTATGTAAGTAAATTTTTCTCTAGTGAGTGGAAACACCATTCTGATATGAAGTTTGAAATATAGTTTCATAAGGAAATGCCTTATGGAAATATTCCTGAAACTGAAGTTCGCTGGAGAGCAAAACACATTTCAATAAACATCGTCAATACACCTTATGAAGGATTCCTAGAAGGTGAAAATAGTTATTTATTGTACGAGTTTCTTCTTAGCCATATAAAATACGAAAGAAAAGCAGAGCACAGCCCGAGTGTTTGCTTTTCTTGAGTGTTTTATATACTAATAAGACATGAAATGCAATATAAGATTTTACCCACAGCTCGTATGTTATGAACACAAAGACTTTTCCTAAATTGAGGGCTTGGCTGATGTTTATAACAGTTGCTGAAGATTCATAAAATATGTTGGTTGTTCGAGAAGGTTATGATATGGTGTCTATGACAACATGTTTGTTTATTATGTGAGTTTAAATTGTTTATTGAAATAAATAAGTTGACTTATCATATGGGGTGAGTTCTACAAGTAGGTAACTGCAAATTAGTGATTTCGAGACAAAGGCAAATTAATTTGAAATATTTAACATTGTGTAAAAATTTTCAAATAGAAATCATTTAAATTCATCACAAAATATAAAAATTTTAGAACATTAATTTGCGATTTTCTCGAAATCACTAATTTGCAGTTACCTACTTGTAGTACTCACCCCACGTTATAATTTCTTCCATTGTAGATAGGAAAAATTGTTCTTGGAATTATAAATGGGATCAATAAGTAACTAGCATTCTTATTTCTCTTTTATTACTAAAAAATCGGCAGTGTTTTATTGACCTCAGGGGACATTTGTAAACAGAAGCATTATGATGATTTAACATGCCAGCTGTGGATAAATATTTTTTTTAAACTCTGCGTACCTACTTCTTTCGTCACAACGAAAATTTCAGAATAGGTATCATTTTTCGATAATTTTTTATGGAGAATAGAACCATCAGACTCGATCTATATGCTGACGAAAAAGTAAGTAGGTACGCCACTGTGTGGAGAAATTTAATGGGCAGAATACCTAATTCACGAAAGAAAAGTTCTAAAATATGTTATCTGATTAAATGGAGGAAAATGGAGAACTTCAGTGTATTTTGTTCTCATAGGTATATCACATCTCTACCCTGAATCAGCTTTTAATAATTAAACTGAAAACAACCCCCCCTGGTCAGGAAATTATAAAATGGTTATAGGTAAAATTGTTTCTATCGATACGTTTCTCAGTGTAATCGGAAATAGTCCTCCATCTTCCATTTGGATTTTAATGGTTTCATTAGATGCGATTCAATTACGCGACTTGCGACTTTACTCCCCCTGTAAATGTACGAAATGGACTCGACCGATTCAATTATCGATTTTTATTTTCATTAGATTTTCCACTTCAGCATCGATAAACCATTATTTTTGCTCAAATTTTTACGAAAAACCAACGATTTTCAAAATAAAGAAACTTTCGGCAAAGTAACGTTAATAAATTCAAAACAATAACAAAGTTTGAATTCGCGCGGCTGCCATGACACTCATTGATAAGCCATTCCCGGTAATAACAGGATAAATACCGAATACGTTTCATTCTAGTACAAAGCTCGTACAATATAATACGTCTTGAAACTACTATCAAAATGTAAATTGAAAAATAGGAAAAAATCAGAAATAGTTAGAAAGGTGAATTATTATTTAGTTTTCATGTGATCTTAGGTTAAATGAAATGTCAGACGCCATTGCCATGTGCACAGTTATTCCATGTCGAGAACGTCTTTTTCCGCCGATTCCACAAGCCAATAGCAATTGCGCGGGAAGACCTCGTGACTTGTGTCAACCAATTGCTAGCGCGCGATTTGAATTCTCTCTTCGTCCTTTGTAGGCTCGCTAGAAGTTTTGTATACATTCGTTGGGTGTACAGTGCTGTCAGTGTTAAAATTCTATTTATGCCCGATATTGATGAAAATACTATCAGACACAACGAAAATATATCAGAAAATAAAGTGGTAAGTAAAACGTATTTTTTTGTTTACTCTGTTGGGGACATTTCTGTTAAAAAGCAAGAGAAATGCAGTAAAATGATTTTTATAATGAGCAAGTCAGAATGGACTCGGCCCAACGTACGAATCCCGCTCTTTTGAGTAAGCGCATGTTATCTAATCCTTTGGAGAAAAATATCAGTTTTTCCATTGGAAATGTTATCATTTTGAGGTGATTAAGTTATTGTATTACTCGTTGCCCAGCGATAGCAAACAATCATTCAACAATTGTTTGCTGGTATTCTGTCGAATGGGGTACACCCACTACGGTTTTTTGATAGACCTAATATACCTAAGCTAATTTCCATTACCGTTATGTGCACAGTAGTTATTTACGTTTTTAATTGTAGTAAAATCATGAGTGACTATATGTAATGAAAATGAATACTCATTTTACAATCTAGGCGGGAAGATAAAGGAAGAATATTAGTATGCTTTCAAGGTCAAATGGAAGTTAGTTTTGATAGAAATCGATTCATCTCGAGAAGGAAGCAATGCCCTCATCACAGTCGGATAATTTATTTTGTCTAGCTTAGAGCTTTTATATAATTTCATATCGAATATTTATAACGTTTACCAATTGATAAAACTGTACCTGTAACTTTGTTTACATACAAAGTTGGCCTTTTATCCTACATTTCTTTTATATTTAGGGCAGGTGTTTCTTTCGAGGTGAATTCTTTTATACATAAATGTCCTTTGTACTTTATTGCTTTCTTTGGCGAGTCTCCCTTACCAGAAAATAGGGCGAATATATAAGTGTTCAACACTAATATTATTTAGGTACCTATATAATTACTAAAATATTTGCCTATAACGCTATAGTGGGGCCTACCTATATAGACAATAAATATTTTTGTTATTGATATTTATACCTACATTTTATAAATATCGCTTTGACTTTCAAAATTCCGTTTTTGAAATACCTACAGTGTCATTTTCATGGTCATTATTTTTCTAATGAAGATATTCGACGAATTCATAAACATTTCTCATGTGGATGTTCCGAAATATTACCCCTAATTCTACCTCTACTGCATTTTGCACCCTTCGATATCTTTATGTTCCCCTTGATCAGGGAATGATACAGCCATCTGCCAGGTACAGTCTGACCATGAAAATGGGCGCCACTCTCCAAGAGCCGAGATATGATGAGGTTGCAAGTAAATCGTCCTTTCCGTTTTATGTTATCGATTTAAAGGGGTTTGTTTATATACATTACAATTCATGATTCATAAAGGGCGATTATAATGTGTAAATGGAATGATGAAAATCAGTTAGGTACCTACTTATATGTATTCATTTTAGAATTACCTATTCCTGTTATCTATTATTACTTGTGGGAAGGTGTATCAAGGACATTAAAAAATGACTTGTTTCTAACTGAGTTTTTTGACCTTTCTGCTTCTGAATTCTCTATATTTTAATATTATGAATCAAGGTTGAAATGACAATAAATATTTGCTAAATTAGGAATGTTAAAGAATAAGTTGGGTTGGTTGCCTCGATTTTTTGTTTTACCTGGTACCTAGAATATATGTAAATTGTATATATCCACTTGGGGTGTCAATTTTTTATATAATAAAAATGAATCTCGATTTTATAAAAACAACGGCTGGACCGAATTGGCTAATTGATTTTTTGAGTGTTGGTAATACTTCGAATAAGGTTTATGGTTTATAGGGAAAGAAAGGATTTTTAGAAAAGTTATAGGAAATTCCTTTGTTCTTTGTCCTGAAAAAATGAATGTCTGTTTTCTTATAAGCTTATAACTTGAGGACGGCTGGACCGATTTGGCAATTTTTTTTGGGAAAACCTGATAACGAACGGGCAAACGAGATAACTGGAAATAGGAATAACGGGATAACGGAAGAAAGCCATAACGGGATAACGAAAAAACTGGAAAATGGGATAACGGATTAACGGGAAGAGGGCAGAGTAAAAAAGGCATATCCTAGATGGTATAACACAAAAAAAAAACATAGGAAAAAGGAACTTTTACGCGGACGATTATCAGGAAATTTGGACAGGACGTCTGTCGGGTCAGCTAGTTTATAATACAAATATTAGAATTTGTTTTGAAATGAATATACATATTTATTCCCCTATCATATGGCACAGTCAGAAACTAAATATTAAATTAATATACAGTATACCGATATACAAATCGATTTTTATAAAAATAATCAGTTTTTGGATACAATAGGTTCTAAGTCTCTCCGAAAAAAAAAGGATCATTTGGTGAAGGTATAATAAAATGCTCTAGAGGCGAACTTTTTAATCGAGACAGGTTTTACCCAACTAATAGGTAATGAATATTAAATAATCGTCCTTTTGGTTCCTTTTTTCAGTAATAATTTGCATAAATTGGCATAATGGTAATAAGGAACGAATACCTGCCCATTCTATATTTAGTGTGGCACATGACTGATATTTCAGGTAGGTACCTACCTACCTTGATTCTTTATTTTTCACTACCACCAGTCTAGCAAATATTGTCTACCGGAGAGGTTTATTATTTAAAATTTTTCGGTTCTGTTTCAAACTCAACTCAAAATTGTGGAGTAGTTATATGAAGAAATATTTACCCAGAAGAAACAAATCGGTCAAGTAGCAGACAAGTCGTATCTATAACGTTAGATATATCCAAACCATTTGGGTCAATTCAATCTTGCTTTTTTGCAAATTTCCCTCTGGATTGTTTTGTTTTTATGTGTTAATATGTAAAATTTAACGTTGGTTCAACTTTTATTTGATATATCAAACGACATTTGGATCTTTTTTTGACATGATACATTTTTTCGCATTTTTTTATCGACACTTCACGAGAATAATGGTGAAACAAACCCATTTTTTCAAATATTATTCGGGTTTTTGTTGAAGTACATTGTTTCTCCCACTTTTTCCATACACGTTCAGTATTACATTAGCTTTCATTTTTGATATCTTCCAGGAGGGACTGAAGTATATTTTTTGTCGCCTTATTTTTGCAAAACGCCAAACTGGAGAGTTACTTAATACATTCTCAGAACCTTTTTTTAATTCCTGGTTTGAAAGTAAGGGTGGCCAAGCATTTTTTGCAGTTTTTTTGTCAAATAATAATTTTTAATTATCTTCTAAATATATAAAAGAATAACTGACAATCAACGCATAGCCCAAACTGCTGGGGCTAGGACCGTAAAAATTTGCATGTGGGTTTCTTTGACACTGTAGGTGAGCACTAAGGAAGGATTTTTGGGAATTTTGTGAAAGTTTGTATGAAAATCCGTCATTTTTGAATCATTAAATCTGACAAACTCAAATTAATGTTCGAAGCTAGATGAAATCACATAAAGAAAACCAGGAAAAATACAAATTCTACGCGGACGAAGTCGCGGACACCATATATGAAACGTTATAATATTATCTCTCATTTGATACATCATTTTTTTTCCAATTTTGCAAAATACGTACTTGTACATAAGGATACGGGGGAGAGATCATTATAGAGTACAGTTTTCATATATGAATTTATAGTATATTTGGTAATACAATTTTCCACTTTCATTTGGGTCTGTACCTCAAAAGGAAAAACCGAAGCTTTTTATTGGTCTATTTAAGCGATCATTTGTATTTCACAACCGTTTTTATAAAAAATGTCTTTAGAGGTGGCAACCAAAACATTATTTTTGGTCATGTGTTTGCTATGTTTGGAAGGAATAAAGATACCAAAAATATATATATATATATATATATATATATATATATATATATACATATATATATATATATATATATATATATATATATATATATATATATATATATATATATATATACATATATATATATGTACATATATGTATATAATTTGGGTATCTAGCTGACCCAACAGATGTTGTCCTGTCCAAATTTCTATATTTCCTAAACTTTTTTCCTGAAAACTCTCGTCCGCGTAGAATTTCTTGTTTCCTATGTTTTCTTGTGTTGTTCCATCTAGGTTATGCCTTTGACTTTCCCATTTTCCAGTTATCCTGTTTTTTCGTTATCCTGTTTTTTCGTTATCCTGTTTTTTCGTTATCCCGTTATTCATTTTTCCTGTTATCCCGTTATTTCTTTTTCCTGTTATCCCGTTATTCCTTTTTCCTGTCATCCCGTTATTCCTTTTTCCTGTTATCCCGTTATTCCTGTTATCCCGTTATACCGTGTTCCTGTTATCCCGTTATATCGTTTTCCTGTTATCCCGTTATATCGTTATCCCATTTTTCCATTCGTTATCCCGTTTTCCCGAAAAAAAAAAGCCAAATCGGTCCAGCCGTTCTCAAGTTAGGAGCTTACCAACACACAGACATTCATTTTTATTATATATTCCTGAAAACTTTTCCAGGACAAATAAATTTCCAATAACTTTTCTAAAAATCCTTTCTTTCCCTAAAAATCTTATTCGGAGTATTACGAACATTAAAAAAAACAATTTGCCAAATCGGTCCGGCCGTTCTTTTTATAAAATAAAAAAATGTGTTACCCTGACCGGGATTCGTTCCTGCTTGGTAGGCGATAGTGTAACCGCTGAGATAATTCCTCTTTGGTAATAAATGACTCGCCAAATTTCTTATTTACACGAATTTTCCAATTTCCGGCAACTTTCCTAATCCGTATCAACCATCCTCTGGCTATTACGAACATAAAAAAAAATTGCCAAATCGGTCCAACCGTTCTTTGTAAGCGCAAAACGTGAGAACGGCAGAACAGATTTCGCTGATTTTTTTTAATTTTCGTAATAGCCAGAGTATGGTTGATACGGGAAAAAAATAGGAAAGTTGTCCAGAAATGTATAAGAAATTTGGCGAAGAAAAAGACTATTGAGTCATTTATTACCAAAGAGGAAATAGCTGAGCGGTTACACTGTCGCCTGCCAAGCAGAAGGTCACACGGTTGGGGTAACTTTTATTTAATAAAAACAACGGCTGGACTGATTTGGCTAAGGTTTTACGGGAAAGAAAGAATTTTTAGGAGAGTTATTGGAAATTTCTTTGTCCTTGAAAAGTGTTCAGGAATATATAGGTAATATGTAATAAAAATGTAATATATAGGTAATATGTAATAAAAATGTAATATATAGGTAATATGTAATAAAAATGTTTGTGTTGGTAAGCTCATAACTTGAGAACGGGTGGACCGATTTGGCTAATTTTTTTGGGAAAACGGGATAACTGGAAAACGGAATAACAGGAAAACGGAATAACGAGATAAAACGGAAAAACGGGATGAGTGGAAAAGGGGCTAACTGGAAAACGGGGTAACTCGGTAACGGGATAACAGGAAGCGGGCAGAGTCAAAGGCATGATAAAACAATACAAAAAAAACATAGGGAAAAATAATTTCTACGCGGACGAGAGTTTTCAGGAAAAAAAAAATATAGAAATTTGGACAGGACAAGTCTGTCGGGTCAGCTAGTATATATATTAATTTATGGGATATAGTTTTCTTTGTTTTTCACCAAATAGCATCAATAAAAAACAAACTTATATAGTCCAGTCGTTTTTTATAACTTTTGTTTTTTACTACAACTTTCTATTATATGAAATCACTGCCCATTCTACCTACTCTTTAGTATTTGAAGAGCACATGGGAAAAACGAACTAAGTCACATTTTCGAATTATGGAGAAAAATCCATTTTGAAATTCCATTTTAATTTATTTTTATTAGATTTTAATTTATTTTTATTAGATTATGGAAAAAATAAAAATAATTTTGATACTAGAGAGTACTTTAATGTTTTTTAATAATAATAACATGAAATAAAGTCATTCAACAACTTAACTTTTTGAAAAAACCAAATTTTTGATCACAAAAATACATAAAATAAAAGCGAAAACCGATCCAAGACAAAACTGCGATTGTAGTGATTAGTGTGTCAGATCGGTAACAAAAATATGTACTCAGTGAGTTTTATTAACTTTAGGTACATCATAAATTGGCAAAATTTATTATATAGGGAACTAAGGAAATTGAATTGAGGAATATGGTTGAACAAAGATCGATTTTAAATACATTTAGTGGATTTGGATCGTTTTTCTGTAAACTACCCATTTTTAAACGCAAAATTGAAGGACTTAAATCGGTTTTAGTATGTTGTATTTTGGTACGATGAAAATACATACATTAAACTTTCATATTATGAGTTTATCTTATTATTAGTAATTTTGGACTAAGTTCGTTTTTCCCCTGTGCTCTTCATTTAGTATATGAAGAATATTCGAACAGCATATTGAAAACATTGGGGTTTATAAATATCCTGAACTATAAATAAGTCAATTTCAAATTCGCCGAATAGGTATACTCAGCTGAATAATGATTATGTTTACTCTTGAAGCTGTACCTACTTATACAGTGCTTCTCAAAAGTCACCTCCCCCCCTCTTATTTTTGTAACGATTATACATAAACAAGTGAAATTTGGAAACTGAATATTAAAGGTTGTAAACTTCCCTACTAGTGATGATAGATGACGAAATCGTCAAAGATGACGTCACAAGGCCATTGTGACCAATAATTTCAAATGGAACCCTACGCAAGCGACACCTTTTAAAAGGTATCGAAAAAACCTATTCAATGATACTAATTTTGTTTGTGTTTATGGCAGTTTTGGCAACTCGCTTTTAAAAAACGCAAAGCTGTGATGAACTAAATCAGTTAATACTAAAATTCCAAATTCAAGCTCCGCCTCTGGATAGTTGTCAAATAAGCTGACGTTTTTGTTAGTCTCCCTAATTCGACGTTTTTGTAATTGTCCAAGTTTTTGTACATTTAATAATTTGTGTATTGATGATCGAACGTTTAACTGTTTTAGCAGCTTTTGGTACTTTTAGTATTTTTGTACATTTTAATAATATGTTAAACTGTTGTGAGCGAAGCGTTTAAGTGCTTCAAGAAGCAAAATGGTACGTGCTTTAGGTGATAAAGTAGCAGCGATCCTAATTCTTGGTGAAACTGGACAAAATATTCATGCAGCAGACGCATTTTGAATGAGAGGTTTCCGGATCGCCCCTGTTCAAGGACTGATTTAAGGGAGCTACTTAGTAAGTCAGAAACAACGGGTAATATTAATGATGCAAAACAATCTGACAGACCACAAATTTCTGATGAGAAAAAGATTGATATACTGGCAGAAGTAATAGTTAATCCTACTTCTTCAACAACCCACGTTGCATCTACCTGTGAAGTAAGTCGAAGTACAGTACACAGGGTGTTGAAAAAAAAACAAATTTCATCCATACAAATTAAAAATGGTTCATCAACTCCCAGACGATGACCCAGACCGAAGACTAGAATTTTGTGAAAATATGGAAACTAAAATTAACCAACAGCCAGACTATGTCAAAACAATTTGTTTTAGTGACGAAAGTACTTTCTATCTAAATGGAAATGTAAATACACAGAATGTGAGGTATTGGAGTGACGCAAATCCTCACATGTTTCGTGAAACACATACCCAATTTCCCCAGAAGGTGAATGTTTGGGCAGGTATCCTGGGAAACCACATCGTTGGGCCTCTTTTTTTAAATACAAATCTAACTGGTGAGGTTTATCTGGAGCTGTTGCAAAACGCAATAGAACCGTTAATCCTTGAAATTTTGGAAGATAATCCAGATGAATTCGGCAATTTTGAAATAACATTCCAACAGGATGAGAAGTATCTTGGTAGATGGATTGGACGACGAGGTTCAACGGAATGGCCAGCTCAATCACCGGACCTCACACCTTTGGAGTTTTTTCTGTGGGGGTACCTCAAATCGAAGGTTTACGCCACTGAACCTGACAATATTGACGTTTTAAAACAATGTATTGTTGCAGAATGTGAGGCTGTTTCCACAGACACATTTGCGAAAGTACGAGAAGAGATAAGAGGGGGGGAGGGTACTTTTGAGAAGCACTGTATATGTTTTTGCAATTATGTTTAGTTGACTCTAGTTATATGAGGAAAATTGTATGAATTGATATAAAATCTGGATATAACTTGTATGGCTCCAAAATGTCGGAAAAATTATTAATATTCAACACATTGATAATTGTTTTTCTATAAAAAGAGAGTAATTGCTACTTATGCTCTAATTGCTTTTCAATCCCTTCAATATCTTAATCATAAAACTTCTTTAATGCACGATTGTATATTTTTATACCATATTTGTTCAAAGGCTGTACCTTTCAATTAACACCCACAAAAACTGGCAAGGTTTTTTGTTATTTCATTAAGTCCAGAAGATATAGAAATTGAACAGTAACAATCCTATCTAATTATAGTTGAATACTTTTGTACTGGTATGAAACACTCATCATACAAGGATTGAATTTTACATGATCATATTTGGTTTTTAGGGGTGTGCAACCATTCATATCGCTGAAAAAACTCAATAAAATATTCAAAAAGTGTGCAGAAATTAAAGCAGAAATATCCATAACAAAGTTTTATTATTTTTATTTCGGCCTTTAGTCAGTGAAATGAAAATATACCGAAGTTTTCTTTCAGAATTACAGCAACATGTCAACAGCAATGGATATGTTCCTCAGCGCCACTGACTCACTGTCTTTTCCCGACATTCTTGACATAGACATAAAATCCGAGATAGACACCCTAGTCGGAGGCCACAATGATTTCTCCGGTTTCAATTTCAATGATCTGCCCCCACTTGAAATTGAAGATGTGCACGATATCAGATGGTTCAATTCCAATTCAAACCATTCAAACTTGGACTTCAGCGGAGAAGATGGTCCCACTATGGTAAATCCGAATGCTGTGATGCCAGTTATGTCTTTAGCACAAAGTATCAGATCTCCCTCACCCACTTTGAAGGAGAGTCACTTGACTTTTTCTCCTGCTACCATAAAAATTGCCTCTATGAAACCTGATGCAGCAGCTATCAAGAAAGACCTAACAATGAGATTGGATGAGGTTCAGAAAAGACCTATGCTCAAAGCTATAACAAAAGTTACACCAATCTTAGCAAAATCTACTATAAAAACTATGGCTAAGCCTCCGACAATACTGACCTTCAGAAATGCTGTGTCTAGACAGGTTTCTGCGCCTGTAAATGTTACTCATGTCGGTAATATTAGTACAATCCGTTCAGTGGCTTCGGCACCAGTTAATCGTAAGGCCACCCCAAGGATGATGTACGAAGATGAAGAGAGAGCATTTCCCAAACCGGCTTATAGCTACAGCTGTCTCATAGCAATGGCACTCAAGAATAGTAGGTCAGGAAGTCTACCAGTTTCTGAAATCTACAGCTTTATGTGCAAGCATTTCCCATACTTTAAAACTGCACCTACAGGTTGGAAGAATTCCGTCAGGCACAATTTGTCATTGAACAAGTGTTTTGAGAAGATTGAAAAACCAGCTTTGAACGGGGCTCAGAGGAAAGGTTGTTTGTGGGCCATGAACCCAGCAAAGATAAGCAAAATGGACGAGGAGGTGCAAAAATGGTCGAGGAAGGATCCCCACGCCATCAAGAGAGCTATGGTCAATCCAGGTGAGTGTTTTGCGCCTTCAAATATCTATTGAAAATATGATGGCAATAGTAATATGGGTTTTATAACATATGAAAATCTCCATGAAAAACTTTTTAACAAAAAATTAAACCGACGAAAAAATCAACTGAAAAGCAAAAAATAAAATAAACCTTAGTCTAAATGATAATTGAGCTCCTAAACTAATGCAAGTAACTGATTTTGAGTCGGCGCCAAACAAACAATTACGAAGTAATCAAAAGGCAGACGTGCATCTCGCTGCCATCATTTTACGCTTTACCTAATTCAATTGCTAGTTTGTTTGGCGCCGACTCAAAATCAGTTACTTACATTAGTTTAGGAGCTCAATTATCATTTAGACTAAGAAGGTTTATTTTATTTTTCTTTCAGTGATTTCAGTCGTAATTTTTGTTAAAAGTTTTATTTTCAATTTTTGTTGCTGAAATCTACTAATTACTACCTACTTAATTTTTGATTACTTCCAAAATACTTACTTACCTAGCTTACTTCAACTATCAAATAATATGATTTTCTATTTTAACTATTTATTATAAATGTAAATTAATTTTGAGAGTTCTGGTTAGATGATTTCCTCACTTTGTATATAATTCCATCCTTTCATAGAATGTAATCATTTTGACGGATGTAGGAGGGTCTGTCAATGTGTGCCAAAGTTCACAAGTGAAAAATCAATCATCCCCTATTTTTCTACCCATAGGGGTGGATCATTTCATTCCAAATTGGAATATGATTAACTATGAGGTATACCCTTTCTAATAAAAATAAGGATCATCCAAATCGGATAACTCACTACAAAGTTATGCCTGATAGAATCGGTTAATGGACCAAAATTCAGAGGGTGAACGATCAATATCCTTCATTTTGCTACCCTTAGGGATGGATTTCGTTGTTCAAATTGAAATGGGACCAACTTCAAAGTACACCCTATCCAATGAAGAAAGAATCATCGGAATCGAACCGCTCTGTGGAAAGTTGTGCGTGATCATACATAAAAATAATAATAAAAAAATATACGCGTCGAATAGAGAACCTCCTCCTTTGTGGTTTCGTCGGTTAAAAATTGAAAACACTTTTTAAATAACCAATTTTTAAATCAAATGAAGTAAAATTCAAAAAATTCTTTTGCGCTTTGAAAAATTTTAATTTCAAGGTTTTTGTTTTCATATTCTGAAATGGTGTAATAGTATTCCATCTTATTGCAATGAAAAGAACAAAGAGACATCTGCTATCGATGATTCATAATTCTAAACTACAAATAGTGTATAGTACACCCAGGTTGAGCTTCATTTCCTAATAACATGTTCCGAATGGCAGTAATCAGCTGTGTGTTCGCTGTTTTTAATTAGATTGTATATTATATAGAACTTTAAATATTGTTTATATATATTTTTATTTGACAGAGCACTTGGAGTCATTAGAAAGGGGCGAGATGAAATTTGCTTCTTCTTACGATGAATCAGACCACTTTGGTGATTCTTGTGGCAGCGCCGAAGAACAGAGTGAAGCGTCCGATTCTGAACCAGAGCAGGAAGCAGAGAATAACCTTAACACACAGTACGAATATATACAAGTTAAAGAAGAAGATACCTCAGATCTTGATATCGAGGTGAGTAAAAAGGATGATTTATGATGAAATTGTCGATGAGAAGTATTTTTGTGTATAACAATTAAATTCAGATTTTTGATCGAATGAAACAATATAATAACAGAAATTTTGACAAAAGAGTTTTGCAAATAATTTGAAACCCATAGTTTGACTCCATGTTTGTTTAAGTAAAAATATCTTTAAAATTGAGACACCTGGATCTTTGGAGTGTTCACAATAAGAAATCATAATTTTTTTATCAGGTGTCAGATGGTGGGTACGAAGAAATGGAGGATGACCAGGAGTTGCTCAGAGTAGAAATGGCTCTTGCTCAAAAAGAACTCTTAGAATACGAAAGGACAGTTAACAATAAGAGGAGAAGGATGTATATATTACAGCATTAGTCGAGCAACAACTAGTATTCGTTAGGGGTTTTTGGGGCTGGTTAGTTAGGGATGTTTGAATGATTAGTAAATGAAAATGTGTCCTACCTGGCGTGGCAGCTCCAATTTTTAACGAAAAAGCGAAGCTGTGTCTGATTGGTGATAACTTGTATATAAATGTATTTTTCCTGCCCGTATATCTCCTTAGATTTATCTATTTAAGTGTTTGTTTTTAATATAACAAGACTGCCAATTCTAATGATGATTTGTTTAATAATGATTCTTGTTTTGATCACTGTACAGGAATGGACAATAACGTGTGCCTACATTTGTCAGTGTATGATCTTTTCCCGAAGGAAATTTCATATCCTGACATTTTGGTTTGGGATTACGTTTTCATAAAAATACAAGTATTGACCACTTTAAAGCAAATTTTGCACATAGAACTTTTTCGGTTATTTTTTTATTGGCGTTAATATTAGTATGACTACTTAATGTTACAACATTCAAACATCTGAATGTTGATGTCTGTGATATCATGAATATCTATTATGCACTAGAAAATTTTAAAAAGATTTATTTTGTAATCTATCACAAGTTACGTGTGCGTTGATTGCAATATCAGTTATGAAATCATTTTTATGGTTGATCAAGAGCCTAGCTCTACATTATTTGGCAGCATTTTGTTCCTTCCTGTATACATGGTTATCATTTTCATGTACATTGATTAAAAATGTATCACACAGTAAGTTTGCCGAGAACAGTATTTGGAAGTAGACATGGACTGTGGGCAATATAATTTTTCGATGAGAGCTTGATTGTTTATCATATTAAGTGATAAATTTGTCATTTTGATGAATCATTGTCATATGACACCCTTGCTTAATTCTTTAATGATATTCTAAATTGCATACATAAGTAGAATGTGAAAGACCTATCAATATCACATTTTATCTACTTGATGAAAAATTTATGTTGAAGATTTAGGCGAAGATAATTGAAGTTAATGAAATTTCTTAGTATCGAAGTGAGGATTTTATTGTGATTGAATAATGGAGAAGCTGATTGCAAGGGCCTGTTTTACACAACCGATTGTTCATTTAAGAGAGCATTAGTTTTCTGCAATATTAACACATTCCCTACCAGCTTGTTGCAGTTGTTCCAAATTACCATGCGAGAACATTCTTATATTTTTAGTTACTATTCAAAAGTTTACTAATTTTCAGTTCTTACACAGTTATTGTAGGAATATAGCATAATGGATATATAGCAGGCTAATCCCAATGTTTTTGAATTCGATTATTTTTTTAAATATTTGTTTTTATCTATTGCATATCTATGATTTTGTCAGGTTCTGTTGAGTTGAGTTTTTTTTTCGATCCTTCTAATTTCTCACTAGTTGAAAACGAGAGAGTAGTGGACGAGAGAAAGAAGAATTGTGAAGAGTTATGAGAGAGCCATAAGAGAAAAAAAAGAAAAAGTAAAAAAAGGTTTTTACATGTGTTGTATTAATCAGTAATTTATTATCATTATTAACATGTTTAATATTTTGCTTGATCAATTACCATATTTATGATGATTTTGTAGAAGTTTATATAATTTCAAATTTTGTTCGTGTGACTCGGCTCTCTTTGCGGTATAGGTCACACATTTTGTGACATTCTTTTTTGATGACATACTAGAAATAATCTGATAGAATAAAGGGTTTTCTTTCGGTCAATATGAGTTCACGGCTAACATGGTAGGAGATGTGTTGAAGATCTGCTAAATTTATAGGCTCTAACTCTTAATTCTTTTAGAAACAAAATTATAATTATTCATTTTCTCACGATCAAGCTATGATTGAACTATTTAATATTTGTACAAATTGTGCCTCTGCTCCAAACTCAACTTCTTGGTCATTTCCTCATTGCGGGACCAGCAGTTCATTCGCACATAGTATTGTTTTTTTATGTTTTATTTCTTCCTTCGAATATTACAAATGTGATATATTCCATGTTTTCATGGCCTGTTACACAAATTGTGGGCATCCCAGTATCATTTTTTTCAATTCTACAGGGTTGTAGTATACCTGTTTGGAGAATAATTTAAGTGTGTATATGTGATGATTTGACAGAGAAGTATTGATTCGGATCTCCGGTTTCAATCGATCACTATAATTGGAATTTGGTGGTCGATTCAAACTGTTTGTTTTTCCGAAACATGGTGAGTACTAAATATTCGATGGAATATTTGTTTGCGGTCTCAAAGAGGACAATCAAGTCGAAATTTAAATTTATGGTGATGCAAGTGTCAAGCCATTAAACAAAAATTATTTCTCATTAATAAAGTGCAAAATTAGGATTTGCATTTTACGATCCCATTTTGTGGTTGTTAGAGCAATTAGAGTGAATTTTTCATTTGTGATATACTATAGTAGTATCAGTTTTGATTTTTTGTATTGAGGAAAGATTTTCTAAGTAACAGTTCATCAAAATATTTGGAAAAATATAGTGTTTCTTCGTAGAACAATGACTGATTATTTCCTATGGTTTTTTATAAAACATGAAATTGTGGTTTATAAAAAATTGCTACTTAATTAATGTTAACCTTTTTGTGTATATTATTTTACAACTTTTTTATTCTAGTGTAATAGTATTGTAATAAGTCCATGTACAAATTTTGTTAGAATTAAGGTTATATTTGGTAATGAAATTGTGATTTTTCATAGAATAGAGTGTTTTATTTATTCATATCCATCCTAAAATATTTTCCTGAAACCATTATGAATAAAATTATAGTTTGAAAAAAACTAAAAAACACGCATATAAAGCAATAAGGACTAAACAGTTTGAAATAATAAGAATAAAGTCATTGAACAAAAAATGTTCTCTTAAGTAAAAAAAAGCGTAAGGTGCTTGATATAAGTTATCTTAATATAATTATGAAAAGTAAGTAAAGAGCACCCCATCCATGTTTTTTACACGCTTTATATTAGTTTCACTTGTATGTTTGTTTGTAACCGACTCCTTTGGGCGCGATTTTGACCCACTTCCAGACGTCCGAATGATTTGAAATTTGGCAGGTGTACATAATTCCGATGACAATGCATTACGAAATTTTTGTGTGAAAAAATGGCTCCAATATGGCGTATGAGTTTTGTGATTATGGTCCGATTCGCTTCAAAATTGGTATCTGAGGGTTTTTGTGGTCGGATATTATGATTCTTTCGTAAAAATTGAAAAATTCAAGATGGCGGCCGAGTTTTGTGATTATGGTCCGATTCTATTCAAAATTGGTATGTGGGGGTTTTTGGGGTCGAATATCATGATTCTTTTGTAAAAATTGAAAAATTCAAGCTAGCGGCTTCAAAATGGCGGCCGAGTTTTGTGATTATTGTCCGATTCTATTCAAAATTGGTATGTGGGGGTTTTTGGAGTCAAATATTATGATTCTTCAAGATGGCGGCTCGAAAATGGCGGCGAGTTTTGTGATTATGGTTCGATTCTATTCAATATTGGAGAATAATAGTTGAAAAAATTCAATAATAATAATAGTTTGTAAAAACTAAAAACACGCTTTAATAGGGAACTAAACTAAAAAGTTGAAAATGAATTATAGTTTAAAAAAACTAAAAAACACGGTTTTATAGAAAACCAAACTAAAAAAATAAAAAATAAGAAAAACATGTATTTTATTTTAAAAAAAGCGTGGGGTGCATGGTATCAATAATTATATAGTACATTACACACCTAGGGCAGTAAAGTAAGAAATGTTTCAGATCACAGGTAATTGTTGGCCGAGGCAATACCATGCACCCCACGCTTTTTTTTAATAAAATAAATTTTTTTCTTATTTTTTATTTTTTTAATTTGGTTTTCTATAAAAGCGTGTTTTTTAGTTTTTAAACTATTATTTATTTTACATAAGAGAAAATTTTTTGGTCAATGACTTTATTATTATTTCAAACCTTTTAGTCCTCATTGCTTTATAGGCGTGTTTTTTAGTTTTTTTAACCCTTTCCGTACGGCAGCCTACACGAAAAAAAAAATCCGTACAGACGGGACTTTTGAGCATGCCGAACAGACGGCTGTCGACTATGTGCGACACTATACAGACCGTGCCGAACAGACGGCTGTCGACTATGTGCGACACTATACTTACAGACCGTGCCGAACAGACGGCTGTCGACTATGTGCGACACTATACTTAAAAGTTGCATTTCATTGTAGTTAAATGTTGGAAGCATATTTTTTAATGTAAAAGTGCAATGTACTAACAAAAACAAACGCTTATTCTAGAAATAATAATGTAAGTTATAAAAAACAAAAATAAATATTTCAAAAAATGTACTAACAAAAACAAACGCTTATTCTAGAAATTATAATGTAAGTTATAAAAAACAAAAATATTTCAAAAAACACATTGGACTGACTTATAACAAAAAATTTCTGTTTTGGTGATGAATTCTGAAACACGGAATACAAAGTCCAACATCACAGTCCTTACACATTAACCTAGTCTCCTTATGCTTTTTCGCAGTGTTTTTAGTTTGGGTACAAACTATACATCGTCTTCTTTGCAATTTTTCATTTTCACGGGGAATGTCTTCCACAGTGGCTATCGTGTTTTTTTTTTGTCTTTTTGCCCGCGACGAGATCCCCGAGGGACCAGCAGCATTCTCCGACGACATTTCAAGGCATACTGGTGCGAAAAAACAAAAACACTGCACTCGACTTAGCACTGGCCATGGCAGGTTGCCAGATGTCGCATATGATCGACGGTGTCGACCATATGCGTCAGCCGCCTGAGCGGTTAGCATGCAGTGAACGCAAACATTGGGACAACAGTCTGTATGCCAAATCTAAAAATTGTATGCGTCGCATCCCAACCGGCAGTCGTCCAGGAGACAGTATACATGTCATCGACCATATGCGACAGCCGTCTGTGCGGCACATATCCTCGGTGTCGCATATGCTGCTTCAGCCGTACGGAAAGGGTTAAACTATAATTTTATTTTAAACTTATTAGTCCATATTGCTACAAAAGACTACGGGAGAAAATATGGGGCGCCCTTTGTGTCAAAAGTAGTTGTTTCCATATATATTTTTTTAACCAAAATTTTATTTTAGCGTTAATTCATGAATAAATGTATATTTATATATATTAACAGTGAAGAGCAATATATATTTATGACTTGTTACCAATATATATGAAAATGAGCTTTTGAGTACTACTACCATCATGTAACCAATTTCTTCTTGACGTGGTAACTCTGTTGTGTACCACTCATATTGTAAAGTAGACTAATGTATAACTCCTCTTTCTAGGAACGTGATTGTGTCAGTTTGTGTTTCACACAATCCCGCTACAGACTAGGATTACCACATATCTGAGTATTAGGGTGGGCCGATTTTGGTGTTTTTCAAAAATGGGAATTTGCAACTATAAAAAAGTTGCAAAACCAAGAAATGATTTTTTTTTTCATTTCACAAAATAATATTTTTTCATGTTTTCAACTGCCACAATGACAGCTAATTTTCAAATTTTGAATGTTGTCAATGTAAAATTCTGCAAACGCAAAACGTGTTTAAGACTTAAAAGTGAACATTTTTTGTTAAATAAAGTATTCCATATTTTCATTATTTCAACTGCCACAAGGGCACCGAAATTTCAAGGTCAAAATTCAAATATTTGCATATGAAAAAAATATTTAAGAAAAAATGCCAAAACCTTTTTGGTAAAATAGTTTTTTCTATATCTTCATGTTTCAAACTGCCACATCAAGGAAGTTCACAAATCCGCTACAATTCATTACAATTACCTGTGCCAGCGAGAACACTTGATTGTTATGCTATTTCTGATAAAGCTGGGGCTGCAGTAGCTTCAGCCGTTCTACAGGATGCTGGTATTATACATGAAGAGGACAATAAAAGTATCATAGATAAAAAGAAGATACGTCGAGCTAGAAGAAACGTGAAGATATAATAGATAACACACAAAATTCATTATTACGTGGCTTGTTTTTTGTTGGACGTAAAGATGAAACGCTGAAGATGGAAAACAATCGTCAGCAAAAAATTCGAGAAGAGCACATTACTATCATAAGGATGCCAGAGTCGGTATACTTGGCGCATATTTGTCCTGAATCAGGAACTTCGCCAAACATCATGAAATGTATTTTGAAGTACTTGGACGAATCTCATATTACAACAGATGAGCTGAAAGTAATAGGATGCGACGGAACGAACGTCAGTGTTGGAAAACATTCGGAAATAATTGTACAATTGGAGAAACATTTGAATAGACCGTTGCAATGGTTTGTTTGCCAGTTGCATGCTAATGAACTGCCATAGTGACATCTCATAAATTTCCTTGATGGTGCGCAACTAGGCCTAAGGGCTTCTGTGGACCTATCGGACAGGCATTGAAGTGATGTGAGAGTCTTTCCATTGGTAATTATTGATATATGTGATGCGATTTCAAAGGGATGAAAAATTATCCAAACGAAGCCCTGGTAACATTGTGCATTCCCGATGGCTAAGAACAGCTAATCGTTTACTGCGGCTACACGTTTCAACCCCTGAACCATCAGAAAACTTTGTTGTCTTGGTTACTTTTATTTTGAAGGAGTATGGTCCTATGTGGTTCATTATTGAAACAAAAACCATCATGCCTGCAGGGAGCCTGTAATGTCTGGAAATCAATTCAGTTATCTAGGTATTTCCGAAAAATATGGAGGATGTGATTGATCCAGTGATATAGCGATATTTCGCACATCGTGAAAATATCCTGCTTGGAATGCTAGGAGACACCAGACTGCATATTCGGGAGCTTGCTGTGCGTCGAATTTTCAAAGCTCGAAGCTCTAACCTACAGCAATCACTACGACAATTTGAAGTTCCGAATTCGCTGAATATAAACGCCTCAAGCTATATGAACTTGATTGATTGGAGTACTCTTGTCATTACTGAACCGCCTTCAACAAAAAAGAGCCATTAGAGCCCTCTGTAAAGTGAAAAAGCGTGATTCTTGCAGAGATCTATTCAAAAATCATAGAATCCCCACAGTTACTTCTATATTCATTCTAGAAACCACCTGCCTTATACACAAGAATCGCCACAAATATAATGCACTGCCCTCATACCATAACACAAGATCCTCGCAAAAATTTAGATTATCCTTACCTATCCCTAAAAACAATCTTGTTAAGGAATCTCTCATTTATAACGGTATAAAAATGTATAACCAGTTACCAATACATTTAAGGGAAATTGAATCTCTTGGATTATTTAAAAAAATTGTAAAAGAATTGCTTCTTATCCATCCATTCTATAATACGGAAGAATTTTTTAATAGTGACCCTTTTCGTCAGCACTAAAATATGCTCTTCCCCTTATTTCGAGTATCAATTTCAATATGTTTGCATCATGTGGTTGTACTTGCTTATCATTTTATTTAAATGTCATACCAGTTAACATTTGTGCTTGTACATTTTACCTATACAAATTTTAAAACGCCTGTATCACTACCGTTTTTAGCATTTTTAGTGTTTTTTCTATTTTTATTACTTAGCTTTAGGTTTTAAGTTTTAACTTTTAGCACCTCTACAATGACTTTGTCGATAAGAATTGTTTCTTCGGACAATAAAGCATATTTGATTGATTGATTGAACAATGGGGTTACCTGTAGAAGTTTTGATCGATATCGTGAAAAATCCAGATACATCAATGGTGTTCTCTGAAATAAAATCATATCCATATCACACGATAGTGGTGGAACGCGCTGTTAAAATTGTGACGGGAGCTTCAGCTACAGTTTCTGGTAGTGAAAATAGATGGTGTAATAGCAAAATTGGAATCACGTGAAATAATACCTTCTTTTGGATCAAAACAAGATTATAAATTAAATTAAGTTTTATTTGTTCAAAGAATGTTTGGTAATATACCTATTTTTACGTTATATATCTAAACCTATATAAAACTTCCATTATGTTAGATACTAAAATATTTCCATTTTGCATTCTGTAATACTTGTGAATTCGTTTTATAATAAATATTACCTCTATCTTGAACCACTCCATTTGGCTTAATATCAAATAACTAATTCAAAATTCAAAAAATGCTGTTGTGGCAGTTTAAATTGCAAAAATAAGGAAAAAAGTATTTGCGAAAATGTGTTTCTTTTTAAGTAGTGCAACTTTCAAGAATTTGAAGATTTTGAAAATATGAAATTATTAAAATGGAAACTTTAGTGTATTTGTGGCAGTTCAAAAAATAGAAATATAAAAAAAATTAATAATGAATTATTTGTCTTTTCGTATTTCACAACTTTCTTATAGTTGCAGACACAAGCAATTACAAATTTTCAAATCCCCTATACCAATCGGCCCACCCTACTGAGTATATCTGATTTTTGTTTCCCCACTTGCAAAATACCCAATTGATTTTCACAAAATTTGAATGAGAGACATCCGTATAGAAAAACAATGCTGATATAGAGATGTCGAAAGCTCTCTCAAAGTATGATAATAACATTCAAAGATATTGAATATTTCACAATAATAAGGGATTTTTCTGTGAGAACCAACCATGAGCTCAGGACGGGAAGACATTAAAATATTCGTAACAATTCAATTAAAACATAAGACATTTTGTCAACGGATATTGTCTCACTACAGAAATAAATGATAAAGGTTGCAAATTGGCGTTGAATGCTGAAGCATGAGCTTTGATAATGTTTGTAAGTTGTTTTAAATTTGTTTTGCAACATTAATCTGCAAACGTATAATGTTAATCTACATTCATAGCTACCTACTTTTTGAGAATGTTATTGTGGGAAATTCTTATTTTTTCCAGCCGAGATGTTCGCGCCATCTAGTAGTAGAACTCAAAAGCTCGTTCTCATATATATTGGTAACAATAAATATATCATTCTTCACTGTAAATAGATATAGACAATATATTTATTTTTGAATTAAGGCAAAAATAAAAATATTCGTTAAGTTTCAATGTATATTGGTGTTGAATAATAAATATGTGGGCCTAAAAAAATATATTTTTGTAAAGAAAATATATATGAGAACCACTACTTTTGACATAAACGGCGCACCATAAGAAAAACTCTTTCGATTGATTCCTCCACATGAGATAAAAACTATAACTAAATTTTGGCGAATGTGCATTTGCCATATCTTTGAAATGTAAATTATACTCTGAAAAATTAGTGCATTTGCCATATCTTTGAAATAAAAATATTTTTTTCCTGATTATCTAGGTGAGAATACCAGGTCGTAGCTATGAAATTATTGTATTGTCATCGGTTCTTAATAGTGTGTAAAATTTCAAATTCTTCAGACATCTGGAAGTGGGTGAAAATTAATTTCAAAGATTCCATTACCTACATTCATATATACAGGTAAAGCTAATAAGGTGTGTATAAAAAAAACAATCCAATCCTCTAACTAATGAAAATATACTCTGGAATGGAATGATTTCCACATCACAAGAGGTTTTTATCATTACAAGCTTTTATTTAACTTGCTTCGTGCGTATGTCATTTCCAGTTCAAAATTTGTAATCCATTTTTGGAGCACTTGCCGACATCCGATTGAGCTGAAATTTAGCAGGTGTTCATAATTCCAGTGACGATGCATTATGAAATATTTGTTACAGAAAAAACAAAATGGCGGCTCTAAGATGGCGAATGACTTTCGTGATTATGGTATGATTCGATTCAAAATTGGTATGTGAGGATTTTCGGGGTCGGAGAATATGAATTTTTTGTCAAAATTTATAAAATAAGATGGCGGCTCCAAAATGGCGAAGGAGTTTTGTGATTATGGTCTGATCACAGTATAAACTCTATGTTCTTTCAGCATTCTACTGTAGTCTGATTTTATTCAAAATTTGTATGTGGGGGTTTTCGGAGACGGAGATTATGATTTTTTTGTCAAAATTTATGAAATTAAAATGGCGGCTCATGGAATTTTTGTTATAGAAAAAACCAAAAATGGCTCTCCAAGATGGCGGACGAGATTTAGGTTTGTGATCCGATTCGATTCAAAATTGGTATGTGGGGATTTTCTGGGTCGAAGATTATGCATTTTTATTCAAAATTCATGGAATTAAAATGGCGGCTCCAAGATGGCCGATGATCTCTGTGTTTATGGTCCGAATCTATTCAAAATTGGTACCTGGGGGTTTTCGGGGTCGGAGATTATGAGTTTTTTATCAAAATTCACAAATTCAAGATGGCGGACGAGTTTTGTAATTATGGCCTGATTCGATTCAAAATTGGTATGTCGGAGTTTTTGGGGTAGGAGATTATGAATTTAGTCAAAGATTATTGATTTTTAGTTGAAATTCATAAATTAAAGAATATATAATACTTATATAAGGTCTAAGAAGGAATATGTCTCAGCCATCCCAGTACCCCTGCACTCAGAAATCATTGAATAAGTTCTTCAGGAAAAATTCAGTGTCACCAACAATGATATCTTACAACACTCAAAGATTGCATATTCGACATCGAGACATTATCTCACCGAAGATTGGTTACTGATGTGATATTTGTCATCAATATATATTGAAAGGACAACTGAATATACCCGATATTCTATCAAAAATGCTGCCAATTCTACCTGGTATATGCCAACAGTTATATCTCTTTGTCCTCGAGGTAGAACTGAAGGCATTTCACAATTAATGCCGATATTCTGAAGAAAAGGAAGAGCATCTCGGTAGCCCCTATCTACAATAAAAATATCAGCTGGATGAAACCATCTTCTCATTTGGTTGACATCGATACTCAATTCTTTCTGCAGTATGCGTGCATCATTATTTCACGAATCTGCGAAATATGGGCCTTGAATATCCAAAATATAACCATCAGTATCGACAATTAGGACTGGTTTGATTAAATGTCTCCCTTTGTGTTGAGAATATGATTGTCGTAATACCCGGAAGTTGGAACTTTTGTCGATGTACAAATAAGTACCATCTATATAAACTATAGCTTTTGGTTCATTGGGTTGTGGATTGTACAATTGATTCGCAAAAACACTAACA
This sequence comes from Gonioctena quinquepunctata, assembly GCA_018342105.1. Taxonomy (NCBI): domain Eukaryota; kingdom Metazoa; phylum Arthropoda; class Insecta; order Coleoptera; family Chrysomelidae; genus Gonioctena; species Gonioctena quinquepunctata. The sequence goes on from JAFIRS010000068.1 coordinate 541,141, forward strand.
TGTCGTTCTATAAATTGTTCTCTTGCTATTGGTAAAACCTATATTATCGGTTACAAAACGAGTCATCAAAGATTCTCGCACTTTAGTTATCACTAAACTTGTTGCCTGGCGGCTTGAATAATTGAATATGACGGTTAAAAATTCATCAGAAATACCTTGTCGGAGTTTGGATAAGAATGCCAATGAATCTTTTTTAGAAATATGTCTCTTCCTCTCTCTTGTCTTGGTTCAGATACACAATGATTATATAAGTCACCAAACTGTTCTTTTGTGAGAGGAGCAATGGATTTGAATACTTCATCAGAAAAACTATTCTCGCCTACGTAATCCAATTTACGCTTAGCGGCAGTTCTGAGTTCGTTTAAAAATGATTGAAGTTCCTGACCTTTCGATGGCGTAAGGTCTAGTGATATATCTTAAGCCTATCTGTAGGATGGGAAATAAGAACCCACGATCATCAAGATGAATTCTATAGGAACGGGTATTTTCTGGTATATAGATGTTCTGATTTATGAACCCGTTGACTCTGCATTCTATTGTGAGTCTTTGAAGATCAGCTACACCATTGCAAATGAGATACGTGTGCCTTGGGGATTGTGTTAAAATATTCAATAACAAACATCGTGGATCTTCTTGAAGGTGATGAATCTGTTGAATAATTGATTGGTTGCATGTCAAACAGATTCTATTTCCATCAATTTCTGCGACATGTGGAAGTTCCCTTTGGTCGCGTCTTTCAATAGCAATTTCTCGTTTAAATTCATTTGGTTCTCCATCGAGTCGCGCCATATTTTGTGTATTGAATATAACATCACTCGTAAAACAATTCAATCGGTGAGATTAGCCATTTTTTCAATAATGGATATGATTTCAATGAGAACTTAACACATCCAATGATTGCCAAATGACAATGGATAAGGTTGCTATATGTCATTCCAAACCAGAGCCATTCTGACCTAACTAAATTTGCAGCTACTCCATCTTCTCTCCAAGTGTGGGTACTTTTCAAATGAACTTAGTGTCGGAATAGTATAGTGTCGGGATAGTATACATGAATGAACATTTTATGGCAGAGGCTTACAAATGGAAAGTGTGAGCCCATATTTTTCCGTAATAAAGAAAACATTTATATGAGATTATATTGGCCACAAATGGTTCACAGCAGGCTACTAAACATGTATTCCTTTCCATATACAGGAAGTTTCAATTACCAATCAATCGACATTTCACCAATTGAGGTGTGAATTCGAGTAACGAGTATGTTTTGCGAATTGGTAGTTTTGCTAATCATTGGTGGGAAGTCGATTGTGGTTTATTCTAAAATTCCATATGCAACATATATCTAGAAATTTTCCAAGGAATATTGAAATTGATTGTTACCTATAATATTGTTATTCAATTATTTTGTTTTATTTTTTGATATTTTTCGAGATTTTTTTTACCTTTACTCGACTCGTTCTACTTCTCGTAGTATATATATATAGGTTTATACATATCATTCAAAATATTCCAGAGAAAATTGTTCAAAATCTTTCAACAGATGTGTGTCGAACACATATTTGTGGAAATGTTTCAATAAAATCAATATCAAACATAATACTTCGAGGAAATTATCAGTAAAGGACACTAGTTTTTGATCCACCCTGTATATTTTATGTATCTGCAGAGTGAACTTTCACCGTGAACGATCGAGTTTGTAACCGACTTTTCCGGAATTTCAGGCATTTGGATATATCAAAATAAGCAGGACTGGTGCAGTTTCATGAGAAATACATAATAGATATGTCAGTTTAATTCAGGTGATGCTAATATCATCAATTGATATTGGTATCCTACAAAATATCCGCAAATGAATGAAATTCCACCGCTCAATTTTTTGGAAATCACTGAAAAACTTTCTAACTTTGGACTCACCCTGTATATCGTCCGTACGTGCAGGAATCATTGTTCTCTATAGTGTATTCAAATCGGCCGTATGAACAATCGATGCATACTCGATTTGGTTTATATATTCGAAAAAGTCTCCTCATAATGGCCATTTGAAATTTCGGAAAAGTTATCTTTAGCACCCTATATAATCTAAACTGTTGAATTTAGAGCGGTGGTGCAATGGAGTCATTTGATCAGCATCACGAGTTCTGCAATATATAAAAAATTCGAGCAAATTCACCAATTTCCCATTGATGCGGTGCGAGGTCCTTTGTAAGGGACTTTTCCCTCTTCAATCTGATCTTGGCGTTTTACTACTTCTTTCGGATTTGCCTCGGGCGCCACCTTCTGTTATAGTGTAGGTACTCTAGTATGTACAATTGAAGTTTACATCATAAAATAATCCGTCATCTTCTTCTGTTTCGTTGAAGCTCGAGCTTTTTGCGCCGTAATGTTCTGTATTTTTCGTAGAAGGATCTGCGTAACATTTGCCTATTCTTGTCTCACTTTGTTAACATTGCTTCGGCTTCTAAGTGGGTAGTTGCCGGTTTTTAACCGACGAAACCAAAAAGGAGGAGGTTCTCTAGTCGACGCGTATGATTTTTTTATGTATGATCACGCATAACTTTTTACTGAAACGTCCGATTCCGATAATTCTTTTTACAGTGCATAGGGTGTAAATGAAGGATATTGATCACTCACCCTCTGAATTCTGGTCCGTTAACCGATTCTATCAGGCATAACTTTGTACTGGGTTCTTCGATTTGGATGTTTTTTTTTTTTTAATAGATAGGGTATACCTTATATTTGGATTTCGAATGAAATTATCCACCCTTACGGGTGGAAAAATAGGGGATAATTGATTTTTTACTTGTGAACATTGGCACACACATACGTAGTTGACAATGACAGATCGCTACTGACATTATTTTTGTTCCACATCCGTCAAAATCATTATATTCTATGAGAGGATGGAATGATTTACAAAGTAATGAAATACACTAACCAGAACAACAAAAATATTTTATATTACAACAAATAGTAAAAGTAGATAATCATATTATTTAACTGGTAATAGTTGAAGTAAGGTGGGTAAGTAAATATTTTGGAAGTAATAAAAAAACAAGTAGGTAGTAATTAGTAAATTTTAGCCACAAAAAATTGAAAAATAAAAAGTTTCTAACAAAAAATTAAACCGACGAAATACGGAACTGAAAAGTAAAAAATAAAATAAACCTTCTTAGTCTCTGTAACTAAGCTCCTAAACTAATGTAAGTAACTGATTTTGAGTCGGCGCCAAACGAACATCATTAAATTACTTCAAAAAATTTATCAGAATGTCACCGCGCAACTTGATGCCATCATTTTACGCCTTACCTAATTCATTCGCTTGTTTGTTTGGCGCCGACTCAAAATTAGTTACTTACATTAGTTTAGGAGCTTAGTTACTGAGACTAAGAAGGTTTATTTAATTTTTTCCGATTCAGTTCCGTATTTCGTCGGTTTAATTTTTTGTTAAAAAGTTTTTTATCAACATCTCAGTTCACGCGCCGAACCCCACCCTTAGTACAGTCGATGACGGAAAACAGAGTGGCGGTTAAAGGAGTGACGGTTGATCCACTGTATTTGGGATGCACCTCTCAAGGCGAACTATATGTTATGTCTAGAAAGAACATCCACACATTAAAAAAAAATTGAATTCGCCAATACCTCTCAGTTAGCATACAAAGAAATACCACAGAAGAACAAATACAATACTTCCAACATCCTTTAAATTCCTCTTTGGGAAGTGCATATTGCGTCTCAAAAAAACAACCTTATGCCTCATGCCTACATTTTTAAAACATCCCAAAACCTCCCAGGGATGGTTGTGCTCGCTGGGCATCTCCACACGATATATTTCCGACTAACAATTTGCTATTCGACTTGTCAACCTGATACCTAAAGCCACCGAATTGTTTTCATCATAGAGACCAACATTTCTTTCAGATAGTTTATGAACATTTTTCTTTATTAAATTTGAACAATTTTGGGGTAATTCCGCGTTGGTTTCAAGATTGAATTCAAATATACTTCCAAGGAAATATTGTTCTTGAAAGGATTATTGTTCTTAAAAGAGTATTTGTAGGGACTTGGAAATGTATTTGAACTTGACAAAAAAAAAATGTTTGAGCCTAAAAAAATTAACTTAAAACCCCAAATGAAAAAGTACAAACTACAAATCCATCAACAAATTTCTACAACTACAAATCCTTTAAGGAAAAAAGTACTTAAGTACAAATGGAAAGGATTTGAGTATAATACTTTTTTCAATATGTACTTGAAATCATTTTCTAAATGTGTATTTCATGAATCATAACCTCTAGAGATTCGATACCTGTCACGTTTTCATTGTTGAATTCTCTTCAAGAGATAATTTTTGAAATTTTGTTCGACTGGTTAGCCCGACTCTAGACATCCAGTCTTCGATTATTTCATTGTTCATCATTTGCGCACGCTCGATGCCTTGCTACGTAGGATGTGCGAACAACCATTGTTTAAAGAATGTTACTACAATACATACACTAATGACAATTATCTCTTTAAATTGAATTTAATTGTTTTCGTAGAAAGGTGGACCATGAACCTCGAAAGTTTGTACTCCTAACGCCAGTGTTCGCGAGAGCATAAGCGGCTCGTGGGTGGGCCGGGATTTCTCACTTTTTAGTTCAAATTTTATGAATTGTTATGATTCTTCACTGTACTTTTCTATGTGTATCGACATAACTTTGAGACTTAAAATAACCCTTTCTAGATACTTCATTTTGAGTTGCGAGGTGACAGCGACAGTGTAATGGAAACGAAACATTATTGTCAAAATTGTGTAGAACACCCCCTCTAATTCACTAATATAATTTTCTAGTTGCTCAAGGTGTCCGCCTGAAACAGTAAATAATGTTTTGAAATAAATTCCATTGACGTTCGGTCGGTTAGTAGGAGATGCAACCCAAGTACCTACAGAAATGGGGGCAGTTGGGGAGATATGAAGTTTAAAGAACAATTATTCATAATTGAATTTAAATGTATTGCTAAAAAACAACTAATTAGAAGGGATACATTTCTTTCACGTATATACTTAAATCATTGTTGTTTTTATATTTTTTCTAGTGTTTTTAAATTCACGAAATTCGATTTTAAATGAATGAAATAACCATGTGCATAGTTGAAGAGGATGCAAGGAATTTGACCATTATCTCAGATGAGATGTTTTGTACAGATTCAAATGGGAATATGTATATAATTGTACACAGAAACAAAGTATATTGAACTGAATTATCTTCTGATAATAATTATCATTTAAGATTGAGCAATATACTGCTTTAATAATAAACTAATTGGGTTGTTTGCCTCTGTACATAAATTTTCTCGAAATGATTTTAGTTGAACTGAAACATCCTTATTCTTACGTTACAAAGCAATGAAGTCACTCCTCAATTATATTTCTCTCACTTCAAGAACATCACTACCTTGTCAAAACGAAAGCACTGGAAGCGATAGCGCGGCTGGTTGTGCGCAGAGCCATCGATGCCGCCATTCGACATTTTAAAACTAGCGTCAGTGAGAGTGTCGTTTGTGTTTATGCCCACACCCTGGCCTGTAATGATGATTTAATTTCAGACAAAAATTGGATAACAAATGATATCGTATATCTTGATTATTCTACAAGTTTTCACCACTATGCAATCGTACAAGTTATATCCACTGGACCAACGTTGCACCTTATTTGGTACATCGCAGGCATGTAATAAAAGAGATATCTCTGTGTTATACCTACAATTGTGACATCTCAGAGATGTCATATTAGATATGTGTTTGTTTGAAGGTTGTAGACGACATGGTAACTTGATTACTCTCTGTCGGGACGTTTCGATTGCTTGAAAGTACCTGCAATAGTCTTCAGGTGAATACTGACAAGCTTAGGTGCTACTTTCTATTTTATATGTCTGTCGGTGCACTGGTACGTATAATTCCGCCATATGCGTGTGATTTCGCGCGGTGTGGTGGTGCGTGAAGTTTCGCGCAGTCCACCAGGAAGACCAATGAGCGGTATCCATACATTCCTGATCTCAACGCTTGGCTGACTGAAGGCGTCATTGGCTTCGATGTAGGCGACCTCCTTGAATTTCTGTTTGAACCAATGCTCCTTTCTATGTAGAACTCTTGCGCTTGCTCAGTCCAGGCGTGGTCATCAATTCCCGCTTTTGACGTCTCTCCGCGTTGAGTCCATTTTTTGTGTTCATCCAATCTTACGGATAACGGCCTCTTTGTTTCTCCAATGTAGGAATCTCCGCATTCACATGGGACTTCATAAATGCAGTTTTTGCTGACTTCTGTTCGTTGTCAGGTTAATTCTTCGTGAGGAAACTCCGTAAAGTACTGCCGGATTGGAAGCCTCTCTTGATGTTGTACTTGTTTCCGATCCTTTTGACTTCTTGGAGACACCTCTGATGGACAAAATAAAGTATATCCCTGTTCTTTGTTGTTGCTCTTCGGATGTCTTCGTTCTCTCGACTTGTTTCAATACTTCTCCTATGAGTTTCTCGGGCTATCCATTCCGGTGTAGGTCCTCTCTGATGTGGTTTATTTCGGCATCTAATGACTCCTTGTTGCATATGTACATCACTCTTTCCAGCAATGTTTTCACGATCCCTCTCTTCGTCGAACACGGATGATTGGAGCTGTAGTTGAGAGACTGTCGTCTTCTTTCCATAGACAGAGGTGCGGATGTCATTGCCTATTCTCTCAACATTCACATCGAGGAAAGGTAAGGTAATGTTAGTTTCCATTTCCATCGTGTCGTGAATTTGATCGAATCCCTGATGCTGTTTATTATTGAGAAGAAATTCTGAAGGTGTTTGTCTCCACGTACCTCAGCCACAGTTTTGGTTTGTATTCTGCCTCCCGTATAACCAATTCCTCGATCCCCTCCATGTATATGTTGGCGATTATAGGGGAAAGTGAGGATCCCATCGGAAGTCCATCGTCTTAAGAGACCAATTGGTCTTTTTCTCAGAAATATGAGTTGTGTATGCAGCACCGCAATTATTTCAATAACGCTTGGATGGGGAGGTCCATCCTTTCGTGAAGCTGGTCATCCTTTTCGAGTTGAGTTTCCTTTTGAGATGCTAAGGGATTCCTTTATGGGGACATTGGTCTCTAGGTCGAAGTTGAACATCTTTGATGGTGGTTGGAATTCTTAACGTATTTCCTTGTAAGGGCTGTAATAATGGTAGGAAATATTTCACTTCACACACCGCGCGGAATCACAGACATGACTGCACATGGCGGTGCACTAGTGTACCGACAGATATATAAAATAGTAAGCAGCACCTAAGCTTGCAAGTATTCACCTCAAGACGATTACAGATACAAGCAATCGAAACGTCGTGAACAACTTTAGAACCCATTAAAACAATGGAAACGAGATTAATCGGATGAAAAATGTTTGTTAAACTATTCTTGAATTATATATATATATATATATATATTATATATATATATATATATTATATAATATATATATATATATATATATATATATATATATATAACTAAAACACGACTACGGAAAAAATCGCGCTCTGAAAAATACGAAACAAGAAAATATATTCTTGTCCGAAATTCTTATCTACCAACTATTCAATTATTTATCGTCTAATAAGTATACTTAATACTTTAATTATAACCCTCAACTAACTGTTTTAGTATTAAATTGGTCTTAATTACTGTTATTATTATTAGTATTGAATTGTAATAACACCCGATTCCTATTTTAAAATGAAATTAAAGAAAAATTATTTATTTAATTAAATTAATTTTGAATTAAAAAAGCTTGTCATTTAAAATCACTTGCATCGATTATTTCAAATCCCAATAACTCGAAAACAGTTGCTCGCAGCGACCTCTACCAAGAATATATTTTTTACACAAAAATGTTAGAAAAATCGATTTTTCCACTAGAAAACGTGATACAGGTACGTACAAAAAAGTTATGACATTTCAAATGACTGAAAAGACATGTAGGTGGCGCCACCCCCACGAAAGAGACAAACTAACATCAAATTTGATTTTGTCATTGAAAAATACTCCCAGATACCAAACTTTACTCGAATATCACAATTATTTTGAAATGTATTCACAAAAAATAAAAATAAGAATTCAACTTTGACACCCTGCATCTCAGAAACCAATAACTTGCGGACATATGTTTATAGGAACTTTTCTTCTTATTAACCGACGAAACCAAAAAGGAGGAGGTTCTCTATTCGACCCGTATATTTTTTTTCCATCATATTTTTTTATGTATGATCACGCATAACTTTTTACTGAGGCGTCCGATTCCGATAATTCTTTTTTCAGTGGATAGGGTGTACTTCGAATTTGGTCCCATTTGAATTTAAAAGATGAAATCCACCCCTATGGGTAGCGAAATGAAGGATATTGATCACTCACCCTCTGAATTCTGGTCCGTTAACCGATTCTATCAGGCATAACTTTGTACTGGGTTCTTCGATTTGGATGATTCTTTTTTTAATTGATAGGGTATACCTTATATTTGGATTTCGAATTAGCCACCCTTACGGGTAGAAAAATAGGGGATAATTGATTTTTCACTAGTGAACATTGGCACACACATACGTAGTTGACAATGACAGATCGCTACTGACATTATTCTTGTTCCACATCCGTCAAAATCAGTATATTTTATGAGAGGATGGAATGATATACAAAGTAATGAAATAAACTAACCAGAACAACGAAAACAATTTATATTACAACAAATAGTAAAAGTAGATAATCATATTATTTAACTGGTAATAGTTGAAGTAAGGTGGGTAAGTAAGTATTTTGGAAGTAATCAAAAAACAAGTAGGTAGTAATTGGTAGATTTTAGCCACAAACAATTGAAAAATAAAAACTTTTTAACAAAAAATTAAACCGGCGAAATACGGAACTGAGTAATAAAATTTTTAACAAAAAATTAAACCGACGAAAAAATCAACTGAAAAGCAAAAAATAAAATAAACCTTCTTAGTCTAAATGATAATTGAGCTCCTAAACTAATGTAAGTAACTGATTTTGAGTCGGCGCCAAACAAACTAGCAATTGAATTAGGTGAAGCGTAAAATGATGGCAGCGAGATGCACGGCTGCGTTTTGATGACTTCTTTCATAGATAATGATCTTCGATAATTGTTTGTTTGGCGCAGACTCAAAATCAGTTACTTACATTAGTTTAGGAGCTCAAATATCATTTAGACTAAGGTTTATTTTATTTTTTGCTTTTCAGTTGATTTTTTTTTTGGTTTAATTTTTTGTTAAAAAGTTTTTATTTTGACGTCAGCAACATTCTCCTAAATTTTCTACACTTACTTAAGAAACACCTTGTATAAGTTGTCTGCTTATTAGACGATAAATAATTGAATAGTTGGCAGATAAGAATTTCGGACAAGAATATATTTTCTTGTTTGGTACTTTTCAGAGCGCGATTGTTTCCGTAGTTGGGTTTTAGTTTTTGAACTTATTTTTTTATATTGAGTGTAATAATAATTTGGTGTTCGCAGTAATTTGTCGGTGCAAATTTATTTCTTTGGATCAATCTCCAAAAAACATTAGCGTCCCCAAAAATTAAGCTTCAAACTATTGCTCGAGTCACTCCCATCGAGAAAAAATTGTTTACCACCAGTGGACTGTTGATAGTTTGATAAAATGTAATCCACGACATTGGGGCTCCCCACTTTCAGCATCCACGAGCCGCCCATGCGCGAAAGCCGATGCTAGATCAAGTTTCTCCCCTTCCCCATTTCATTCCATTACTCATCTTTGAACCTTCCTAACTTTTCTTCACTATACACCTAACTATTTGAAATCACCCGTTATATTTAATTTTCCCTGTTTATTTACTAGAAAGCATTTGAAAAAATGAAAGTTATGCAGCAGGCTGTGATAGTTTTCGCTTTATTAGGTGAGTCTAATTGATTTCTCTTATTATTCGACGGAAAGATGAATGTAGTTAATCTTTGACCCTCTTAATGTCTGTTATTTTTTGTTTTCATCGTATTTTTATTGAACTTCAATACAATCAGGCTATTTTATCGTGAAACAGTGATAGAGAAACATAAAATTCCTTCCCACATCAGGACTGAAATTATTATTTGGGGAGACTACATAAAAACGGAACAAAAAACCTACCTTAATTGGATATCAGGTAGAATATTCAATTCCAAGGTCTTTTTCTACGACTATTGTACGTGAAACATTGTTTGATAGTCAGTTTAGGTGTGCTTGGTTGAAGGTCCATACCCGATAAAAGATAAAAAACATATAATTTATTTCGATGTATGGGTTGTTATCGAATTTGAGGTCCGGTTTTTCAATCGAGATTTCAAAATTAACTTGGGGCTAACTTGACTAACAAAGCCGCACAGTTGGATGATTTTGAACTAACCTCATGTTAAATTCCTCAAACTTACGTCGAGAAATCAGTCCTAAATAATGCTTGAACTTTTCATTTTCAATATGCATACAATTCAAATTCTTGCGTCCTTGCCATATTAACATTTATTTGAAATCTAGAAATAAACTGCATATCGACTATTTTTGATCGAAAATGTAGATAATTTTAGTTCAACAATCAATAGTAACAACGTGCCAACAAGTCCAAATCATTGAACTTATGCAAAATACAAACCAACCTGCCGGTGTAGGTAATTATCTACTTGGAACTTGGAATTAAGATGACCTACCTCCTACCTTGAAAACAAGAATTTGATTATGATCTTATCTATCTCACGGTACCATGTCCTTTAAATTAAATTCTGAAAATACAAAGTCCATTCATCTTTTAAACATGCATGGATGTAGCCAGAGCCAGTATATAATAATAATAATAATAATAAATGTCTTTATCACCAATTAATAAAGGATAATATTACATTTTATTTATATAGTTAGGGCGAGATTCAGTTTGTATGTAATATTAAATATAGTACAATATGAAATATATATTAGCATTTAACATACATCTGCTCTTCCATCTAACCCCAAAAAGAAGTCAAAGACAGCAAATAGAATAATAAATAAATAAATTAAATTAATACAGAAAGAATATTAGTATTAATTAGCCATTAATTAATTAGCCAAGGGAAGATATTTTAATCCGACAAACTTAATTATTGTTGAGAAAAATAATGGTCAAATAGGACTCGTTTGAGTTTATGTAGTGATGAGTAAAAACTGAAATCGAGAGGTAAGTTATTGATATGGTTAACAATGCAATAAGAAAACGATCGTTTGAAAAACTCAGTATGGTGGTGAGGTATAGTAAGAGTATTTCTGTGTCTTAAATTTAGAGAATGTACATCAGTTCTGTATTTTATTTTGTGATACAGATAAGTGTGACTGATATGCTCAAATTTGCGAATACCAAAAATAAGTCTTAGGCATGAATTTTGCAATTTTTGTATTCTATTTATATCGAATGAATTTAAACAAGAATTATATAAAATGTCACTGAAATTTAGTTTAGATAATACTAATGAATCGCATAGTAGGATTTTAACCGATCTATCCAACACGTGGAGAGAGCTCCCAACGTTTAAATCCAATCCATATATCTTACAAATAAAAAAACTGGTGGCAGACTTGAAAGTCAGTAGCATACAAATTCACTTTCTGTGGATAAAGGCACACATAGGACTGGAGAACAATGAACATGTCGACCATTTAGCTAGAGCTGGTGTCGAAAGGGGTTTAAACATTGGTTATGAGATATGTGTTAATGATTTTTTTACACAATTGAAAATGGAACAGCGTTCAACATGGTCAGCAAGTTGGAGAGAGTATTGTCAGACTAACCCAACCAGATATACACTATTACAACCATGTATACCTACAAAGCATTGGCACTCTAAGCTAAATATACCGCGCAGATTCATCACAACTCTCATCAGACTCAAGTTTGGTCATGCCTGTTATCCACTACATCTATTTCGCTTAAATATCTCCCCTACTGAAAATTGTGAGCACTGTAATCAGAAAGGAGATTTAGATCACATATTTTTTGCATGCTCCAAGTATTCTGATCAGTCTAATGAATTGTTTGCTAAACTTTGTGATTTGAAAATGCCGACCCCCTTCAATGTCATGTCAATTTTAGTTTCAAACGATATGAAACTGTACGAGTGTTTGATAAATTTCCTGAATAAGGCAAATATCAAGTTGTAGTAGGGTTAGAATTGTTACCTATGTGTATCCCTATCCCTATGTTGTTTATACCTACCAATCCGTGGTCTAATTGTTGTATGTCTAAAAGAAAAAGTCGTCCTGACGGACCCCTGACGTGAAAAGTGTGTACCTGTAACCTCCTATTGCATTTCTTCATGTATGTATTATGTCGTTTTAGGTTTTTTGTTAGGGATTATTTAATAATATTCCACTTGTGTCTGGCCGAATGACAAAAGTCCAAGCCAAAAAAAAAAAAAAAAAAAAAAAAAAAAAAACACGTGGCGAGATTGAAATATGAGTTTTAGTGCTACATAAGCTTTTTGTAAACAGGTACTAATATGGTGCGAAAATCTTAAGTTTACATCAAACCACACTCCTAAGTTTTTAACTTTTTCGCTAAATTGTATAGTATGACCATTAATTAAAATATTTGATGAGTATTCTTGTTTGAACACCTGCGAATCAGTTTTGTTACCAAAAATAATTGTATTAGTCTTAGGTGAATTTAGTTGTAAACAATGATTAATTGAAAATGTATAAAGATTATGTAAGTCATAATTAATAGCAGTTACCGCTTGATTCGCTTCATCCAAGGAAAAAGACATGTACTGAGTATCGTCAGCGTAGTAATGTTGTGAACATGAAAAGAAAATATCTGGAAAATTCGATGTATAAATAGAGAAGAGTATAGGTAGTCCAATTAAATGAGTCTTTAAATCGAAATTTGAGACTAGTCCCTGAATTTTCAAGCTTTTTTACAAGCTTTTATTTAGTTTCACCTGTCCTGGTGTCTGTCTGTCTGTAATCAAATCTTGCAGGTGTTCGTAAAAAAATTGGTATGTGGGGGTTTTTGGGGTCGAAGATTATGAATTATTTGTCAAAATTCATGAAATAAAAATGTCGGCTCCAAGATGGCCGATGATCTCTGTTATTATGGTCCGATTCTATTCAAAATTGGTATGTGGAGGTTTTCGGGGTCGGAGATTATGAATTTATTCATAAATACAAGATGGCGGCTCCAAGATGGTGGACAAGTTTTGTGATAATGGACCGTTTCTATTCAAAATTGGTATGTCGGGGTTTTTGGGGTCGGAGATTATGAATTGGTGATTTGTTTTGTCAGAATTCATAAATTGAAGATGGTCCAGGATGGAGTTAATCTTTGGATGGTCTCCTCATTGAAGAACCAGATAGCTCAGGCCTCATAATGTCGATGCATTAACAAAAATGCATAGATTAAGGCGTACTTACTAAAAAGTACAAAATAAAATAATTAATAGAAAACCTTTTTAAAAACAAGCTTTTATTCAAATTCGCTAAAAAGTAAAAAATAATTGCTTTGGGTGTGCGACGTAGGTTATTCCGTGAGTTATAGATTCAAAAGCTTGTCGCTTTTGTATTCAACTATTGAATCTATAACTCACGGAATAAACTATGTCGCACATCCGAAGCAATTATTTTTTACTTTTTAGCGCATTTGAATAAAAGTTTGTTTTTAAAAAATATTTTTTTATTAATTATGTTTATATGTCTGATGTATTTGACACTATTTGCGAAAGAAAATGTGTTTTCAAGGGTTGAAAAAAACAACATTTCAATATAATTAAAAAACGGCGAGACAGGAAATTATTTCGGGAAAGATTGTAGAACATACAATTTTATGAATGTATTCCTGGCTTTTCCTGCTTCTCTCAAAATTTACGAAGTTCGTGAGGTTACAAATAAAAAAAATAAAAAATTATTACAAGCAGAAACATTGATTTTAATCTTTGTTTTGGATCTACTCCTAAAAATCTCAACTTTTTTTCTAGAAATATCTATTTTATGATTAAATAACTTAAAATTATTATTTCTTTTGAATAATTATCTTATAATTTGTATTTAATCATTAAACTCGACAATTGTTTTTTTTATTGTTATAACTTTTTTATTATTGCCTGATTAAAAATATTTCTCTAGAGGTTAATGAAAAATATTGAAACTAATTTTTCTGCTTGTTATGATTTTTTCCTTTAATTCGGTTGAAAAATGTGGACTCCAGTTTGTTTACAAATTTCGTTATAGCACACATATACACACACACACATATATAAATATATATATATATATATATATATACATATATATATATATATATATAATATACAGTGTGTTTCACTTCTCATGATTAAAGCATCCCAGTATCTTAAGTAATTGTTGACGGAGAATTATGAAATTCGCAGGTACGATAGATATATAAAAAATTGCCTCAATTATTAAAGCGATGAACACTGCACGCCAGAAGCGATGTAACTACCGATATTTTCGAAAAACAATATAGGAGGCAGATAAGCTGGAAATATCTTCGAATTCGTAATCAGAACAATAAATGTACTATCTGTAGAAAAATCAGTTATGAGAATTTCAAATTTGTCTCATTTCTCATGGAACAAAGTTGCGGTGAATGATTAGGTGGGGGTCATGTTGAGTGATGTATACTGCTCACCAGAAGCGATGGAACAACTGATATTTCCAAAAAACAATATTATGTGGGAAAGTATTCGGATTCGTAATCAGAACAAATAAACCATATTTTTCTCAAAAAAAAACACTTCTGGGAGCTCTAAATTTGTCTCATTCCTCATGAAAACACCCCTGTATTTCTCGTAATTGTTGACGTACTCGCAGGATTGATAGATTAGGATCAAGGATTAGGTGGGGTTCATGTGGTAAAAAATTGAAATATTTTAAAACATCGAGAAAGTATGGCATTGAGCATTGAATTTAGCATTCATCTCTAATGATAACGGGAGATACATGGATCTTCTGTAAAAAGTAAAACAAATTTAGATTTTTCAAAACGGATTTTTGTCCAGGATAAGATATTTTTTGTTCCGATTACGAATCCGAAGAGATTTCCAGCCCATATTGCCTTCTAATATTGTTTTTCGGAAATGTCGGTTATCTATCGCTTCTGACCTACAGTTCAGATCACTTAAGATGAC
The DNA here is from genome assembly GCA_018342105.1 of Gonioctena quinquepunctata. Classification (NCBI taxonomy): domain Eukaryota; kingdom Metazoa; phylum Arthropoda; class Insecta; order Coleoptera; family Chrysomelidae; genus Gonioctena; species Gonioctena quinquepunctata. Next base: position 556,319 of record JAFIRS010000068.1, read on the forward strand.
CCATCAATGAGCGCATTTTTGGTATGTCTATCGATCCTGCAAATTTCATAATTTTAGGTCAACAATTACAGAAGATATGGAGTGCTTCCATAAGAAGTGGGACAAATTTTCAGATTTTTTTTCAGGAAAAAACTTTACAGATGGTCAATTTCTTGTTCCAATTGCGAATCCGGATAGATTTACAGACTATTTTTTGTCTCCTAATATGTTTTTTTGTTAATTTCGGTTGTTCCATCGCTTCTGGCGTGTAGTATACATCACTTAAAATAAACCCCCACCTAGACATTAAGCGCGTTTTTGGTACATCTATCGATCCTGCGAATTTATAAGATCAATCGAAACATATATAGGTACACTACGTCACTTAAGGTGTCCTGGTGTGGTTATTGTTTCAAAATCTAAAGCTGTATAGCAATACTTAAGGCTGTTTTCGCGGTACACTATTTTAGCTCATTCCTTATATCTTAGTCATTTATCATAGAAATCATTCAATTTTTTCAGAGGTATTCAAAAGGAAAACCCTATCAATCTGTAGTCTTTGAATTTTTTTGTTACACCCTATTTTTTTTTTTTATTAAAAAATAAATACAATTTTGTCGACTTGCAGGTATCAATTTTTGGAAAACTACATTTTGTAGCTGATTTTTTTTCTGTTTACAACTTTTTGGTAAAATAAAAAACTAATTGAGTTTTGTGGACGGACGTATTTCAATAATATGTCTGTCTTTGTCTACTACCTGCACTTTTTTCAGCAGTCTCGGAAAAATATGAACAAGGTATCATTCGATTCGGAATAGCATGTACATGATTTTTGAAAAAATAAAGTTCCGCTCGCAAAAATTTCAAAAGTTATAAATAATTTACTGAAAAAAGGGGGTTTGGAACTGTAGGACCAATATTTATAATTTTCCCAGAGGGGTGAAAATACGGTCTAAAACGGGTACTCTGGCTTGCGAACTTCGGACACTTTAACAATAAAAATTATTTAAACATGTTAAATATTAAAATTAAGAAATGCAAAAATTCAGGCACTTACTGGATAGATGAATGAACAATAATCCGCCGACAAAAAATGCAATAGTTAATTAACAATATTTTGCTGCTTGAACATGAACATTGCAAGTGTTAAACTATAAATCTGAGAATCTTTTTCTTCCTTGGAGCAATTCTTGGAAGGCTCCAGAATAGATCCCCGTTGAAAGAAAAAACAGTTTTTTATTAACAATTTACGTAGTTGCAAAATTAAAAACTTTAATTAATCATTGAAATTTTTTATTTTTTTTAATGATCCGTTATTTTATTATAGAAAGCTGCATGGAAATTATTTTTATCTCCTATTGTTTGAAAAATTGTTATAAACAAATGCGTTTATAAGATAATTGATTTTTTTTTGGAATCCTAATCTTTGATGCAGATAATGATTAAAAAAATTCGCTCCTTAAAAAAAAATATTGCTTAAAAACGTATATGTTAATTAACAAGTTTTTTCTATGACACATAATTAATATTAAGGAACCATTTTTTTAATCATAATTTATCTTGCTTTTCGATATTTAAAAAAAAATCGTTTCATTTAATTTTTCATTGTTTATTTAATAAACAAATAAATTTTTACCTCATTTTTTTTCTTATTCTACTTAATGTAACAAAAACAACCATGAGTTGTTTTTTGGGAAAATATTTTTTTAATATTTTTTTATCGAATTTTATAATCACCGTTCTCCGTAACTCCATCATTCTCACCTGGTTTTTCATCTTTTAAATTATTATAATCTATAAACTAATGGAGATACGATCAAAATACTTGAGACTTATTTATTCTCCATTAATCAAAGAACAAATTCAGCTTAAAACTCAAGTTGTTACCAAATTATTTATTTAATTTATTACAATTGTTTATAAAAAATACTTTTAGAATTTTTTTTTTAGCTTCAATGTTTTAAATATCTTAGGAACTATTACAAATATGACAAATCACTTCAGTAACTTTCATTTACCTTTTAAAAAAATTTTTTTCCTGGAAAAATATTTCGAGTTTAATTTTTCTGGCTCTGTTTCTATCATGTTCATAATGATTTATAAATGACTTAATGGTTTTTCCTGCAATATTAATGAGACAATAGATTCTTTAGTAAATTCTAGTTATTCATCAATGAACAGAATATTTTATGCACGTTCATCTTCATTGCCATTAAAATATAATTTTATTGTAATTGACCCGCATGTCTACGAGTAATCATCAATGTACACTTAATGATAATTTCAATTCAATTCTAACATGCCTGTTTTAAACTTTTATTCTTATCTCGTAATATTTTTCATTTATCAAATTACCTTTGGATTCCGGTTTTTGCCTATTGAATACCTTCTTTGTTACCTGCTAGAAACATCTGCTCAGGGTTTCGAAGGGTCCAACTGATTGTCCGTATACCTGACCCAGATAAGAGAATAAAGACAGAAACAATGCATCTGCCGGTAAAAATAACCTATAAATTAGCTCCTAATGCACTCTCGAAATTAGTCCACTGTAATTGCATTAAAAACTGTTCCAAAAGATGCGGTTGCCGACAGGTTGGACTTCCATGTTCGTCTCTCCGCAAGCATTACAAAGGAGAGAATTGTGATAATTGCAAAAAGGTTACGATTGAAGATGATAATGACGAATTCGGCGATGTTGTTGAACGAAACAGTTCACAAGATGGAAATGAAGACGATGATGCCTGTACTGATTATGCACTATTTGTTCAAGAACTTGCGGAAACTTTGCTGGGGGATGAAGAAAACGACGGGAACGTTGCAACACAAGAAGAAACCGAAGATTATTAAATGTAAACAAATATTCTTATTAAATGTAAACGACTATTCAAAAATAAAGTTCGTTAAATTAAACACAATGTCAAGATCATTTTTCGTTTATAATCATCAAAGATCAGGATTACAAAAAAAATATTCAATTATCTTATTAACAACGCATTTGTTTAAAATTTTTGAACAATAGGAGATACAAATTTAAAAAAATCATTTTTATGCAGCTTCCGATAATAAAAAAACGGATCATCAAAAATATATATTTTTTTCAATGATTAATTAAAGTTTTTAATTGTTAATAAAAAACTGAAAAATAAAAAAAATCAACGTGGATCTATTCTGAAGCCTTTCAAGAATAGCTCCAAGGAAGGAAACAAATCTTATTTTTATAGTTTAACAATTATCACACTTGCAACGTTCACGTTCAAGCACAAAAAATTGTTAATTAACTATTGCATAACTAATTGAAAATTCGCGATAAATATTTTTTGCCAGCGGATTATTGTTCATTCATCTATCCAGTAAGTGCCTAAATTTTTCATTTCTTTATTTTCATATTTAATGTGTTTAAATAATTTCCATAACAAGCAAATAGGCATGATACAGTAAATTTACCTGATTTGTCGCTGATGTATCGCATATACAGGGTATGTCCGAAAATGTAGCGATAAATGAAATATGGGATGTTGTGTGAGACTTAACGATACAAAAAATTTAAGAAAAATTTTATTGGAGCAATCTAAAATGTTCATAAATATTTTTTTTTAATTGGTGCCCCTTTTTACCCATTTAAAGCACGCCTCAGCGTGTTTAAATCGAACTTTAAAAAACGCGCGTTTTTTAAAGGTAACCATGACAACATCAACAAATCGAGAAACGTGAAGTCTAAATGACAAATTTTTGATTATTGATCTGACAGGAGTACCTTGTAACGTCAAAATATTACTCACAATTCGTTCATTTATATGTGCTCCTCCATCCATTTGATGAACTTTTCATATTCTTTTTTATATATATCACTGGATTTTCGCGGTATTAACCGCGATTCTGCCTCACTATTCAAAAAATCGATGTTAGAATAATTCATTTTTGAGCTTTGGTGACAACAAATATTGATCTTTGGTAACAAATTGCAAATTAATGTTTTTCTCATTTCCATGACAACGAAAGGTATACTGATGTCACATCACGAATTCAACCTTCTTGCATTATTAGTTCTTATTTCTATTATTTGTAGTAATAATACCAGTATATATGATTTCAAAGTACACCAATAAAAAAAAATAACGTAAAGTATTCGTGGATAACTGGTCTTAAAAACACTTGCTCTATTTCGAGCACTCCGGCTGCGCCGTCGTGCTCGAAAAATCGCGCATGTTTTAAAGCCCTTTTTATCCACTTATACTTTAATATACTATACTTATGGTTTGATTATTCTGTCCCATAGCATTGTGTTAACATATGGTATTCCCGCAGTGTTGCCAGTTTATTTCCATTTCATAAACACTAGTTATCATATTTGGCTTAAAATTGAAACAGAAGATAGACACTGAATTATGATGGGGCCATTTCATTTCGTAATGAAGCGTTATAAAAAGTTATTGATAATATGCGATAACCATTTGCTCTATGGATGCATATTGTTGAGTATTCACTTAATGGTTTTCACTTTCTTGCACCCGTCTTTCTGCCACAGGTCTTGTTGCGGTTCTAATATATGGAGTTATAGCACATGAATCTATTTCAAATATACAATTTATATTATAAATCACAATATGGATATAAAAATACTTACATACAAATTCAGGAAGACGTGATTTAGAAGGATTTACATTTATTGCGGAATGTCGTCCTTAGGCTCACGCTTAAGGCAATAGACAATGTAATGTGAACTCAGATTTCGGGAATTCCCTTGTTACAAGCGCGCCACTCAGACGACACTTGTCAACACCAAGAAATAGATAAAAACAGGTATAGACAGGCAAAGACCACAGAACTCATAGAACTAGAAGGCTAAAATAAGTGGAAGGAATTGATATGATTCATAACCACATGTATAAATGGGACACACGTAATCATGCGCATATCATCAACAACATTGCCAGTTCATGTACTTGTACGAGAATTTAATATAATGATGTAATGTATTTACATTATATTCCCATTAAAAGATTCGAAACTACTCGACTATCGATTACTCAGGATCCTTAAGTTCTTTTGTCATATGTATTCAGAAGATAATATACAAGTTAAGTGGAGCACGTAACAACTGATGGAATCGCAATAAGAATTATGATTTCCTACCAACTCATTTGGCAACTCTGTTTACATCAACACCTGTTATGTAGTCTGACCGTGTCTGACGACATTTTCATTCAGAGCCGGTCTTGCGTCTGTTGTTAATTTGTGTTCTTGATAGGATATTTGATCTACTGAATTCTAGAAATCCATTGGGCAAATTCTACAAGGTTCCAATAAAGGAAGGCAACAAAGATTTCTGGAATCCTTTTTTTGAAAATGCCTTAGGATACTTGAAAAGTCTCAAACTACTGATGGTGGACTCCATCACAATAAATTCAATTATTGGAATGTGTGAAGAAAACATTGACAAACATTAACAAACATTAACATGTTGAAATACATGTTAACTTAACATTCCAAGTACTAATGTATTTTACAATAAAAATGATTAACTTTTCAGGGAAAGAAATGGTTGGAATAAAAACCCAACAGCATTTCAGTTTTAATGTTAAAAAAAAAAGACAATACTTCCATTTTAACAAATTCCCAGGAAAAAATCCTACCTGAAATAACACTGCATGAAATGCCTTTAATTAAAAAATATAATTTAGATATTAATGATAGGATTATTGACAATGAAGAATTTCAAGGAAAATTCAATTCCTTCCTACATTATCCAACTTGACAGAAAATATTGATACATTGCAGGTTTGTAGTGAAGAGCATAAAAAGTAATAAAGTGTAAGGGTTCCTTTCCGTACTGGAAGAAGAAAGAAAAGCAAGTGCAGATCTTGATTACTTCAAATTATTACATATAAAATACAGAACTGCCTCTTTTTCTGGATTAATCAAAACTTTTGTAGATTTTGTGAAGTGTTGTATGTTTACAGAGAGAAAATCAAGCAAATAATGGCGGAAGCAAAAAATATGGATGTTTTTGTAGAACTATTTTGGGAACTTTTTTCGAAGATAAAAACATTGTTTTCTAAATTAGATAAGCATGTTTTTGATATAGCTATATACGAGATGTAGCACAAAATGAAAGGAAAGAACTGAATAAGAAGAAGCTATCAAAAATTATACTTTTTTTCACATCAATAATATTATACCAATAAATTATGTTAAATATTTTATTTATTTATAGCGTGTATCAAAAAGTACCTAGTACCTTAAAAATTGATGAAAAATCAACTTCATTAGTATACCTCTGATATTTTAAATCTGAGTTGTCCATTGTATGACAATTAAATATTCCCAATTGTTTTTTATGAGTACGCGCGCGAGGGTAATGAATTTAGGAGTCTTGTCTAACCGACAAGACGAATATCCAAACTAAGGTCTGAGTCTCAATAGATTGCAGCATGGAAACAGCTTTACCAGGTGCAACACCTTGCCAGGTACGCGACTCGTCTACAGACAACTCCGAGTTCCAATATCGAAAGCGATGACAAGAAAGGAAAAAACCGATTTTCTTCACTAACGAAAAACTTAACATTTCTTTTCGATAGCCCATTACAGGTTTCTCGATAGGCACCAACTTTTATTAAGAATAAATTTCATACTTCTTGGTACGCTATATTCATGGCATTCACATTTAAATCCCCCAATATTTTTACTTTGTGCCAAATTATTTTTTAGCACTAAATACTTGGAAATTGTTTGTTACTTTAACTTCAAAACTACAAGGGAGAAGTGAATTGTGATTGTCCCAATCATACCTACCCATTCTCTTGAAATGATAATCAAAGAATAAAACCAAATTACCTTTGGAATAAAATATGTTATCATGTGAAATACTACATACAATTTAGTTCATGTCAAATAAATAATTCAGAGAATGGGGAAGTGAACTTCACAATAGCCACTAAAAATTATTCTTTTAAATAAGCCTTTCTTTCCGAAACCTTACTTACGGATATTGGGTTCAGAAATTCCTCATAATTTCAGTTGAACTCCACCATTTAATTCGATCTCAAGTACACCCATCTTCAGAAAGTTCTCATGGTAAAAGTCAGTATGTTTCAGTTAATAGAGGTATAAATTTCACTGAAACCCCTCCTGTTATGGCAGCGGTTTTACTGAGCATGTCCATGTGTGTACCATGCGGTACAGTAGGGCTCGTTCCAGCAAAACGGTATTGGCCTTCTAGTTCTATGAGTTCTGTGGCAAAGACGAGCAAAGTGTTTGTAGAATCGGCAGAAAAATAGTCAAGAGAATTTGCAACCTTTGTTCTATTATGGAATACGCAAAAGGCTCTAATAAATAAGTTGTTGCAATCGTGTTCATACTTAGAAATATTATTTTCTTTTGCTTATGATTATTGAATTTCATTGGGTACCTAGATCGCTTGTGTCGTTCGAAGAATACATCGACAGAAAATCCTTCATTTAAATTGAAATAAATGGTAAAAAAAAATTGATATTCAATTGTTCTTGTTATTAATCAGGTGGAGATTTACTTGGAGTACCCCCCCCCCCCATTGACTCTATTTTTACACGCTTTATATTAGCTTCACTTGTATGTTTGTAACCGTATGTTTATTTGTAACCGACTCCTTTGGGCGCGATTTTGACCACTTCAATTTAAATTTGGGGTTATGGTCAATGTTAGAAATTTTTTTTGTTTGAAAAAAAAAACAAAATGGCGGCTCCAATATGGCGTACGAGTTTTGTGATTATGGTCCGATTCGCTTCAAAATTGGTATCTGAGGGTTTTCGTGGTCAGAGATTATGATTCTTTTGTCAAAACTGAAAAATTCAAGATGGCGGATCCAAAATGGTAGACGAGTTTTGTGATTATGGTCCGATTCTATTCAAAATTGGTATGTGGGGGTTTTTGGGGTCCAATATTATGATTCTTTTGTAAAAATTGAGAAATTATAGATGGCGGCTCCAAAATGGTGGAAGAGTTTTGTGATTATGGTCCAGTTCTATTCAAAATTGGTTTGTGGGAGTTTTTGGGGTCGGAGATTATGATTATTTTGTCAAAATTGAACGATTCAAGATGGCGACTCTAAAATGGCGGACGAGTTTTGTGATTATGGTCCGATTCTATTCAAAATTGGAGAATAATAATTAAAAAAATTTAATAATAATAATAATAGTTTGAAAAACTAAAAAACACGCTTTAATAGAAAACAAAACTAAAAAGTTGAAAATTAATAATAGTTTAAAAACTAAAGAACACGATTTAATAGAAAATTAAACTAAAAAGTAGAAAATAATTTTAAATAAGTTTGAAATAAGACTACAGTGATTAACAACAAATTTATTTCACCGTAAAAAAGCGTAGGGTGCTTTTTAAGATATTTTCATAATGATTCTACTTTTACCAATATCTGTCCATGAAATATTAACAACAATTGACATCAAGCACCCCACGCTTTTTACGATGAAATAAATTTGTTGTTAATCACTGTATTCTTATTTCAAACTCATTTAAAATTATTTTCTACTTTTTAGTTTAGTTTTCTATTAAAGCGTGTTTTTTAGTTTTTTAAAACTATCATTTATTCTATCCAATTCACTTACAGTAACATTATCCGTATACGCGATACTTTAATAATTTGCCTGGACCTGGACATTCTCAACACATACCTATCACACTATTCGTACTCAAAATACATGCATATTTCCAAAAATTGGATATTTGACTTCTTAACAATAAAAGTGAAACAAAAACAGCCATGCAGTTACTGTTATCCTTAGATAGATGGTTGCCCAAGAAAATATAATATTAACTTGATTAAATTACATGAAATGTTTATTCTTTTTATTCAAGTGTATTTTAAGATGTGACAAAAATGAACTTTTTATCCCTTCTTAGTAAATTGAAAAGTGAAATATAAATCAATAAATATAATCGATAGTTCAGCCTGTTTGTCATTTCATATCTGAAGATTACTCATCTTAACAATCATTTCGCAATTTTATTATCTGATAATTTTTTGTAAATGTTCCCATATTTTGTTCAAGGTCATCCGGTGCTCCTTTCCTATCAAGGATTATGAATATTCCAAAACATACTCATTTGATACCAAAACTAATTAACTAGCAATAAAAAAGTTCATTTAAATAAATGTGTAATGTAAATGAACAATTCGACACGTTATTCTTGATTGTGGTATGCTTTACTGAAAATGGAAGAAAAACACCTCAAAAATAAATCCCAGTTAAAACTAGGCGAGTGCAAACAGGTTCAATGTGAACGAATAACTCTTGTCCACTCAAGTCGTTCTTTGACGACAGTCGACTGATAGTAGCTGCACGACGGGTTGCATATTCGAATACCGAATCACCTTCAAGCCTCCAAATAGACGGCATACATGTAATACAAATATTGTATGATTAATTGAAGGAAGGAAAGTTTTTTCCATGTGCGTTTGAACTAATTTATATAAAAAAAAATCGTCCGAGATGTTTTATACCCGCTATTCACGATGACCTGTTTTTTATTTCTGAATTGGTCTTCAGAATTTTTTTAACCCTAGATAAATACCTAATGAGTACTCAAAATGGCTACTCCAAATTGGCGGCTGACTTTTTGTCTGATTTGCCTCAAAATTAATATCTGAGGGTTTTCAGGGTAAGAGATAATTATTTTTTGTTGGAAATTTAAAATTGACGGCTAATAATTATTTGCATTAAAATTATAATAAAAAACTGATACTCTCAGGCTGGGCGCTCCTTATTCATAACAACACCCTTTTCCAGACGTCAGAATCATTTAAAACTTTGCACACGTGTTAAGAACCGATGAAATTACAACATGGTATTCTCACTAAGATCGCCAGAAAAAATGTCTAACTCACATTACCAAGATTTGGTGAATTCACTGGTAAAAATTCCTCATTTTATATTTCTCTAGCTAACGATAAAAAAGTAAGACAACTGATATCAAGCACCCCACGTTTTTTTATATTAAAGATAATTTTTTGGTCAATGACTTTATTCTTATTATTGAATGCATTGACACCCTCGGCGTATTATTCTGAATTTAACAAACCAAATAAATGTTTTTTTCAGGATATATTTATTGCGAAAACCTCAACGATTTGGACTTTGCCGGTGGCTTGAAGGATTACAAATTTAACCTGGAAGATTTGGAGAAAAACGCCACGAATTTGCCAGGTGTTGAACAGGTTGAGAAAGTATTGAGAGATAAATGTGCAGAAAAAGGATCAGCGGATACAATAGATTTGCTGAAAGTAAATATGAATTATCTATGGAAATAATAATGAAGTATTGATTTTCACATAGTATATTGACTGGAGTTTCGGAGTAGCGGGAACAAGGACAATAAAAGTGATCTGAATTTTAGAAAGTTGCCGACGTTTCGAAGTTTTTTTGACGTCTTCTTCAGGGCTGAAAATACATAATGGGTTTACAATAATACATGTAATATGACAATGGGGTAACAATAAATGAATAATATATGACAAGACATAATAAGTAAAACCAATTCCCAAACAGTAATATGTTAAAATTGGATAAAAAATCAGAAGAACAAAAAAAAATACTTTTGACAAATAAAATGATACAAATAGAGACTCAATATGCAATGCTGCTTTCTGAAGGGTATCTGATGAAATCAATTCTGATCGTTCATGTACCAACGAGATAAAAATAAGGGAGTTCAACACAAACATTGGAAGCAAATAAAAAACATTTATCTATCAATTACTTAGTACGGTAGTGGATAAGTGAAATGGAAATGAATATTTGGTATGGTTTGTCCTGAAACATTTTATATTTGTTGAGAGTATGATTATAGCATAAACTCAATCTATCTGTACCAGTTCTCATATTCACAGTATCACTAAGAAATATATGGATCATTTTGCTAATGTTTCTTTCATAAAGATTTTTGCCCTGTCAATAATTTGAGGCGCTTCATGAATTGTAGCCACATTATCAATCACCTGTATTATTGTAAACCCATTATGTATTTTTAGCCCTGAAGAAGACACCAAACAAGCGTCGAAATGTCGGCAACTTTCTAAAATTCAGTTCACTTTTATTGTCCCTGTCCCCGCTACTCCAAAATCTCCAATCAATTTGAAGGATGCAAATTATATTGAAAAAAACAATAAATTAATTTAAAATTCAATCATTTCATGGACATTCTGAGTATTTGCACAGACAATTATAAAATTTGTTAAATCTGTGGCTTGAAGCAAAAGGGCCCGATGAGAAAAGTGGTTGGATTTTTTTTTGAAGTATTTTTCAAAAAAATATCCCAAAAATATGTTTCTGTTTGAACACTGCGAAAACAGCGCCAGGATATGACGTAACAAGTTCAGATCTATCGCCGAGAGCGTAAGATAATTACAGAGTTGCCAAGCGTTATTCATAATATTTTTTTACAATGTGAGCAGGCCGAAAAAAGAATTACATTGCACTTGGTATACATACATATTATTCAAGAATAACTAACAGCTATCAAATGAGAAGTCTTCATTTCAATATAACACATGCTGACACAAGTTCTGTTTAATTCATAGGATGAAACAGAATAACATTACCTCAGAAGTTCCTCAAAATAGTGACACTGGCAACTCGCCGATCGCCGAGAGTGCCAGGAATTACAGCATTGTCAAGCTTATAATATTTCTTTACAATGTGAGCCCGCCGAAAAAATAGTGACAGCACTCGGTATACATATTATTCAAGAATAACTAAATCAAGAACAACTATCAAATACGAAGTCTTTCATTCCACGGATCTGCCATATTTGGTTGAATTTGACGTTGGCCGTTTGAGCATATAAAAAGAAACTCGAATGGAATGATTAACTCAAAACAACAATATGTTAACATTGGCCCTTTTAGCTCCATGGCACAGAAATATGATGAAGCTTTAGAAATATATTGGGTCGATACTTGGATCATATTGTCTCATGTAAAATGATATTTCAATTATTTCATAAGATTAAATTATGAATTCATTCAATTATAATTTAATTGTGGTGATGAAAGCGGCTAAATGGCTAATGGTATGATGTATTCTCAGTAATTTGTTGAATGAGTTGAAAAAAATGTTTGTTTTGCATGATACATGACTGCAAGTCAAATACGAGAAGGTCAAACCTCCACAATTTGTCATAATTGCGTTAATTAGAAGTGACCATATATAGGGGGTTAGTAGTTATTTGCATAACTAAATTATAAACTCACCATTACCATCAACACAACAGTTATACAAAATAAATCCAAACACCAATATATATATATATATATATATATATATATATGAGTGTTTACCAAAATGAATCAAATGAAGAACAATGGTTTAATTGGAATCAAAGTAGAGCTTTCATATGAGGTATATTTTGATCTATGGTTCCCTTTAGTTCAGGTCTACATTAATTTTACAATATCCGAGGATTTTCTCTAAAAATGTTCAACCAGCTTCAAAATCCCAATTGTCCCAAATCTGTAATACATCTATTTCCTTCAACAGCTTTCCATTTTCTTATTTGCAGGAAGAACAGAAAAATGCTCAACAATGTGTGGAAGCTTATATCAACATGACCGTAGTACAAGAAGAACTCGAAGAAGCTAAAAAAACCGGTTCTATGGATGAAGTGTTTGCAAAATATTGCAAGAAGTGGCCTGACATATACACTTGCTTCGATAATGCAACTGTACTAGCAAGGCAGTGTATGCGTGAAAAAGAGGAAGCCTCTTTCAATAAGACCTTGGAAATCCTGGCTGAATTGCAGGAGTTTTCGTGTTTCAAAGATGGAGATCGACTGGCAAGTTAGTATTTGAAAATTCATATAAGTATTTTGTGGAAGATTTAGATTTATACTCCAAGTCAATTTTATACGAAAATGGTAACTCATATATATATATATATATATATATATATATATATATATATATATATATATATATATATATATATATATATATATATATGGAATTTTATTTGCTTACTAGTTAGGTACAAAACTAGGGATATTGGGGTAAGCCAGCAATGAAAAAGTAAACTCTCTAATAAGGTTTATCCCAGCTTTCGGAAATGTTTATTTCCATCATCGGGGAAACTACAATAGATGAAAAACCAATAGTAATACATATTCAAGGCGAAACTTATGCTTACTACAACTTTGTTGAGGTTGGTTTCAATGCTAAACCTATTCATATAAACTCTTCAGATTATGTCACACCCTGAAAAAATTTAAAACAGAGTTCTAACAATCAGATAAATTTATTCTGAAGTCAAAGATAAAACTTCTTTACTTTCAATGTCAAATGTAATTTATAGTATCCCTTGTCATGGTTGTAATAAACAATATATTGGTCAAACGCAAAGATCATTATCAAACAGAATAATTTCTCATAAAAAAGACTGCAGATTGCATCCTGAAAGATGTGCTCTGGCAGAACACGAGAATAAATTTGACCACCAGATGAATTAAGATTCAGTGAAAGTGCTAGCAACAGAGTCACATACATCAAATATATAACATTCTTATAGATGGCTTTCATTTCCCAAGAAAACAACTGCATCAATAAAAAAACAGATATTAACCATTTGAGTGAGATCTAGAGGAGGCAGGTCCACCTTCGGACAAAAAACAGAAAACGTCATGAATTAAAAAAAAAAAACTAGAATTTTATGTTTTACATTGATAACAGATACCTTTCTTTAAAAAATATATGTTATTCGAATCGTATTTGGCACAGAATAAGTAATGCTTCAGTAGATAAAAAATAAACAATTACTGAAAAGTGTCCGAATGTGTACTATGGGTGGATACCTTCGGACATAAGGTAGTACAGGATCGGACGACTCTTATTAAAAAAAAACATTTATATTTTAACTCAAATTTTCACATTCAAATATAAGAAAACGTTCGGATGTCCGAACGTGTACTATATATAGAAATATGGTACCTACAAGTTCGGACGTGCACCTTCTACACTGTCCGAACCTGTACTCACTGTACCTAACCTAACCTCCAAAGAAATTGATATTGCAAAGTCACAACATGACCATGCTCATTCATTTCATATTGAAAATATCTCTAGAATTGTACAAAATAATAATATATAACGGCCAGGACATAGCGTGGTACCCGTTATTAATTAAATCATCTGAAAAATAAAAAAATAAGGGAAAAGTAACTTTTTTTTCTGAATTAAACTCGCAATCAGAAGTACTGTCATAGACAAATAAAAAATAAAGAGACTGTTTGAAACATTGGCGATCTTGACCACCAAGTTTTTGGTACGGACAGTCGCGCATGGAGGCGCTGCCCGCAATCAACAGACGACTGACATATAACTTTCCAATTTCGACATTTGTCAGAAAATGACAAACCACGTAATAATTTCAGAATAATTCTACTGTTAATTGTCATCGAGAAATTAATTATAGAAATTATACTATGGACTTGAATTATGAACCCAACGTCGAAAATGGAATGTTTTGTTTTTCGAGTTGACGCTGAAATTCCTCGGAATATTCTTTCACAAGGTAAAATATAAGCTGCTTTTCACAAACTGATACGTATTTCCATCCATCAGTTGCAGAAATTTTTTCAGAAACTGATACTTATTTCCGACCATCAGTTTCCATTTCCTATCACCATTTGAGGAAATACGAAGATTATCATCAAACTGGAGTATTTGTTAAGTATACCTACTCGTTCTCCTTTGTGCTAATAAATTAACAAAATTATTGAAGGTTTGTTTTAAATGTAATTTGTTTTTATTTTGGTTGATTTGATGATGAGACTGAAGAATATTTTTAATTTTGTTGTTTATTGGAGTTTTATTATTGTTTTGTCTGTAGTTGTACCTTGTCCTAGATACAATTAAATGTGTTTTTATAGTGTTCAATTTATTATTATTGTTTCATAAGATCTTTAATTTTGTTCTTGATATCATGAAATGAAGATTCACTTTGAAACTTTATTTTAACCACGAACGAACTAACAGATTCTACGAATCGATTACTGTATATATTTTATTAGTGATCGATTTGCCATTCCTGTATTTCATATGATACAACCATTCATACGGAATACAAGAATGG
Source organism: Gonioctena quinquepunctata (assembly GCA_018342105.1). Classification (NCBI taxonomy): domain Eukaryota; kingdom Metazoa; phylum Arthropoda; class Insecta; order Coleoptera; family Chrysomelidae; genus Gonioctena; species Gonioctena quinquepunctata. The sequence goes on from JAFIRS010000068.1 coordinate 571,414, forward strand.
CAAATCGATCACTTATAAAATATATACCATATCAATCATACAAAAATAACACATTTGAAAAACCCGCCTTATCTCAATCGGTTTTACCAACTGTATTTAGTTCGGCCAGTTGCTAGATATGTCGCCACTGTCTAAACGTGGTGCCAACTTTTACTGCAGGTTTGACAACTCTCTTTATTTTTAGTTTATCTATGAGTACTGTTCTCGAGCACAACCAGTTTCAAACTGATAGCAATGTATGTTGAACTTTGAACTGCATAATATATTGTTGTATCGCCATCCTACGAAGACAGGTAGACCTTTATCCGAACGTGTACGCGTCCCTACTCTTATCAATCCAAATTGACAACAATGCAATATATATATATATATATATATATATATATATATATATATATATATATATATATATATATATATATATATATTTATGTATATAATATTAAACTACAGTTCTCATTTGAAAGCTTTTGGAAACGGTTCAAAAATAATCTATGATCAAAATCAGGGCCCACCCAAGTTGTAATTGACTGTATGAATTATACTGAGTACATAAAAATATGACAAGTGCCCATGCAGATTGCTAATATTTTATGCATCTCTAACGTTTCTGAGAGTGTTTCTAAATATATACAGGGCATTTAATAAAAACAATTTTTGAAAAGACCTCATTTATTTTGATATTCTTCAATAACAGTTTCAGTATATCCTACATCGTCAAACATTAGTAGTTACATAGTTGCGTTTTGTTGACTCCATGATGTGGAAAAATTGAACTTGTTATTTTGTTGACCGATGCAATGTTGCCTTTTTCTCCATAGGTCAATAAAGGAGAATATTGAAAGAATTATACTTTTGGAACAAGCAATCTCCTTGTACACCCTAGTAGATTTGGAACTAATTATTAAAAAAAATGTCCACAAGCAGAGCGAGCGTTACTTTATAAGGTTGATTGTCTGATGTTCCATTCTTTTATTTAAGATATTGACCATAGACAAGAGTTCTATACTGATAATATTGACTGGGTTTGTAATTTCTTACGTAAAAGAAGATGACTATCCAAATTGATCGAAAGTCAATCAACCTTATGAAGTAAAACCCACTTCGCGGATTTTTCGTTTTTACGATTTTTTTGGAACTATTAGTAATATTCTATTCTATAAGCAACATGGTATAATGGGCAACAAATAATGCAACCATTGCAACTACATATGTGTTTACCGTATACTTTGCTTATATACCTACTAAAAAAGGGTGAATATATTAGAAAACCTCAGTATTTCATGCAAAAAAGTGCTGAAAATAAGTGTTGGTGTGGTGTTTTGGTTGAAAATGTATTCATCGATTCCGAAATTGACATACATTGGAAAACACAAACAGTATTTCTATTTTTTGGTAAACTTTAAAGTGTACATTCAAAAGTTGAAGGTTTAAAATCTCCCTAGACTTACCTTATGTTTTTATTAAAAAAAAATAATAACCAAATTTTTCCTTTGGTTTACTAAAAATGCAGGTCTACAAATACTTCAGAAAATACAAAACTCCACTCATCTATGGAACAAAAGAACACAAAAAAGTTGTGTTTCAATCTCTATATTAATTTAACGACATATCTAATTAACATGAATGAAAGATCCTCTTATAAAAAAGCATACAAGGCGAACAAAATGATAAAAAATCGAAAAATATCAATGGTAATTTACAGTGATAATTAAATGTTATTTGCTGAAAAAAGTTGTGTGTTTGTAATTGATTTCATAAACTTATATTAGGCAATATTATCAGACTTGAACTTATTTAAATATTTATATTGCCGCTCATAAAAAATGAATAACTCAACTTAATAACAAGAATAAAATTTGGCAAGAAAATGATGTTAATTCCTATATTTTTTACAGTGTTTGTAGCTGAGGGAGGCATAGAGTGTATCAGTGAAAGAAAAGAAGGTGTCCAAGAATGTTTGAACAACACCTTGTCGGGAAGAGTTCCTAATACTGATGATATGTCAGTGGCAAATTTACCAGTATTTTTGTTTAGCGATGATGATTGCGAGTAAGTATATAATTTATTTTTCAAGAAGCATTTCATTCAAACAATTGAAATTAGCAGTAAAAAATGTAAATGCCTCTGGAATATCCAACACTTCTAAAGGGTCATTCCAATCAAATCACCATACCATATTGGATTTGGAGGTAGCTTCAACGGTATAAAAATCTGAAATTTCAGATTAATAATAATAATAATAGTAATAACATAGTCTTTATTTCATGGAATATTTCATATTTTTATACATAGTCAAAATACAAAAACAAAAAATGAAATAGGCGTCAAAAAAACAAGATCACATTTAACCATGTGAGTAGGATTAGAGCTATGTGAATGTATGTAGGAAATATTCGTCAAGAGAGTAAGGTTCAAGGTCGATAAGTAATTTCTTTACTCCCTTTTTGAATTTACTGATGCTATTCAGACTTTTTATATTGTTTGGTAGTTTATTAAAGAATTTTTTAGAGGCATATGATGGATGCTTTTCTGATAGTACTAATCTGTGTACCGGAAAATTCACATTTATATTTCGTGTTGGATATTTATGACTGTGCCTATGTTCAGTAACATTTGTGTTCTTGAACAAATACAGAACACATTCATATATATATATATATATATATATATATATATATATATATATATATATATACAAAGCATAAATTGTCATTGTGTTACTTCTTTTGAAAACACCTCTGCAGGTTTCCCGAAATTTCATTTTAAACATAGCTCTAATCACTCTTTTTTGAATACAGAAAAGGTCATTAATGTTACTTTGACATCCCCAGAATATTATTCCAAATTTAGCACAGGGTTCAAAATTTGCATGGTATATAATTTTTAATGATTTTTCGATAAGGTATTTGCTTATGACTCTAATGCTATAGCATATCTGGTTCAGTTTTGCTCCTAAGCTTAAAATATGGACGTTCCAAAGTAAATGTTCCTCTATGAAGACTCCCAGAAATTTGGTATTATTCTGAATTTTGATTTTATTGTTGAGTAAGTTTATATTTTCTGGAGTTTCAATTCTCTGTTGTTTGGTTCTAAATAATATAGCGTTGGTTTTCTCGACATTTAGTATCAATTTATTTTTTGTAAACCATTCATAAATGTTTCTCGTGATGTCCTGAGTTTTTCGTATTAGGTCTGGATAGTCCGGACTTGAAACTATCAAATTAGTGTCATCTACATAATTAGTTAGGTGTGGATGAGTGTCATTTAAGATATCCAAAATATCATTCATGAAAATTATGAAAAGTACTGGTCCTGTAATGCTACCTTGAGGGACCCCTATCTTGGTATGTTGTAAGTTAGATTTGGTTGCATGTCCATCAGTTATAATTTTTACTCTTTGTTGACGATGTTTCAAATAGGAGTCAAACCAATCTAAAGCATTTCCTCTAATACCATATTTTTCGAGTTTAATCAGTAGGTAGTCAACTTGCTTCCAAAAAGAGTATATTTCTAATTGGTGCTTTAGGCACCCAAATAAAGTGAAGAGTTGGGAAAATGCCATTTTCAACATTTCTCATAGGCATTATGATTATATGCAAAGCATTTTTTCGAGAATATTTTGGAAGAAACATTTGGCGTAATAATAAACAATATTATTTCTAAAGTTCTATTAATTTTTATCAAGAGAAAGCTCATGAGAAATGCTGAAATGTATAACCCTCATAATCTAATTTCATTAGGTGAAGTACAATCACAACTGAAATATAAACTTAATTAGAAGTCTATATTTTTAACCAGGTTGACATATATATGTATGACGGCGTATTGGCGCCATCCTACCAGTATATTTTTTTATTGAATTCTCAAAATTTTGACTTTTTTTCTCAAAATTTTGAGATTTTTTCTCAAAATGTTGACTTTTATTATCAAAATTTTGAGAAAAAATCTCAAAAGTTTGAGAAAAAATCTCAAAATGTTGAGAAAAAAAGTCAACGTTTTGAGAATAAAAAAGATAGAATTTTGAGAAAAAAAGTCAAAATTTTGAGAAAAAATCTCAAAATTTTGATAATAAAAGTCGAAATTTTGTGAAAAAATCTCAAAATGTTGAGAAAAAAAGTCAAAATTTTGAGAATTAAAAAGTTGAAATTTTAAGAAAAAAAGTCAAAATTTTGAGAAAAATCTCAAAATGTTGAGAATAAAAGTCGAAATTTTGAGAAAAAATCTCAAAGTTTTGAGAATTAAAGTCAAAATTTTGAGAAAAAAAGTTCAAATTTTGAGATTTTAATAAAAAAAATACTGGTAGGATGGCGCCAATACGCCGTCGTATATATGAATCTGAAATTTCAGATATATATTTCTTTCTATTGTGTTAACAACAAGTTCATCTGATTGGAACAAAATCTGATTTGATGAGGTGTTAGGTTATTGTGATTTGTCACAGATGTAATAATATTAATTTTTCTACGTTCATCTAAAAAACAAAACTTTATTGAACTATATTTAGTGAAAAAACTGGTTCTTTATGGCACTAGTGCAATACAATGTTTATTGCACTAATGTCATTCTACTACAGCGTTGTGATCATGACAAACATAAAAGTTCAAATTGACGCCAATTTTAGTCCATTTTCTGTGATATTGTATTACATTTTAAACAATTGCATATTTTATATTATTTTCAATCATATGTATTTCATACTCGATTACGGAATTACTAGAAAATGCAATTTATCAAAAATAAAGTTTGAGTTCAATTGTTCCTAACATAGGTATTAGTTCCTAACTTTCTCAATGCAAATCGATAGTGCTAATTAATTATTAAATATTTTGCTATTAAATTACGCTATTTTTTTCCCACAGTTAGGTCACCTAAATAAAACATTTTTTGATTTTTGCATGAACGTAGAAAAAACATTGTATGCAACTCGTGCAAAAAGTGTTTATTGCACTCGTCGTGTTGTCCAACTCGGCTTGATGGCCTCGTCGGACAACTTCACGTCGAGTGCAATAAATACTTACTTTTTGCACTTGTTGCATAAATAACTATTATCACAAGAGACATACATGTAGTTTATCTATGACCAGACAGGTATAAGAGCACATTATGTACTCATTTTGGTTTGAGTTATGTATTGAGCCGTATTACCACACCAGTGATTTTCTTTCAAGGGACGTTTGTAGCTTGGCATATATTAAATGCCCAGCTTGGCATTATTTTTCATTTAACATAGAATAGAAAGCTTATAGGCTAACTGAAGAACATTTCCGTCCTAAATTTTCAAAATAAGCAAGGAATACCTTTTTTTGAAGAAAGTTTTCAATATTTTTGCCTTCACACCATCTGGTAAAACAGAGGTATTTTTTTTCATATTTTTCCTTGGACTTGGTAGGTACCAATGAAGAAACTACGCTTTGTGCAATGTTCTCGATGATGACATTTATTATTTGTAAGGTCACTCTGTATCTGTTGGATGGTTCAATAGAAACAGAATTGAAAACTCAATTGAACTAACGAATTTTGCATTTATTTGTTCGTAGATAAAATATTGTATCACTTAGTCGACAAACTCGTCCTGGTAACATTCCCCACTTGTGTCTGTAATGAAGCTCATACAACCCTAGTAATATAAATAACTATTTTATCATTGTTTGCACGATTATAATATTCAGAGGTTTTTTTTCTTTCAGTGATTTTGATGAAATTCGCAAATGCATAAATACAGAACTGGAAAAATGCAGTGAAAGTACTCCTGCTAATATTGTTGATGCCTTCTTGAAATTCATAAAGAAACAGATGCCTTGTGGAGGTGGAAAGTCTCTTTTGAAAAGCCAAGCTTCTACCAAAGATAAGCCTTCCTCTTCCAGTACTGTCACTTCGAGTCTATTGATTCCAGTTTTAACATTAGTGATTTTGAGATTCCATTAGTATTATAAAGGGGGTGGGGTTATTTTACCAATGACTGAACTTTTTGAGCTTTTATCACTCACGTTAGGCAGGGTAATAAATAAGTAGAGCAACTTTAGTCAGGGCAAGGTAAATGCAAATTTCTTTCAAAAAATATGCCAATGATTTGAACCTCATCTCTTAGTCATTTTTGAAGATTGATTTCATTTGGTTGGGTCAGTATGAAATAATTTATTGTAGTTGAAATTGAAAAAAATACATATGTGGCAGAGACTTCTGTCAATAGCAACAAATAAGTACAATTTACCATTGTCTTTGTGTACTTTTTACATCTCATTAGATAATGTATCATTTTACCTTCACCATCATAAATAATTTGGTTTTGATTGTTAATTATTTCATACTTGTGAAGGTGGAAGCCGCTTTAAGTTAATTTTGAAAGTACATATTTGGGAAAATGAAACTAAGCAGAATGGAACTTGGTCCAATATTTTAGAATGCCCTTATATATTTCCCGTTTGATCAGTGATTCTTAATCCAGTGACTTAGATTTATTGAGGTGTACATATGTGATAATTGAGAGTGGTGGACAGGGTGTAATTTTTATATATTTTATTTTATTATTATAGTTTTGTATTATACAATTCTCCAACAAATCTGCTGTTTTTTTTCTCTAGAAATTAAGTTGTTATTTAATCAACTAATCAATGGTGGTGATTAATTATCGAGCTATTTTAACGCGAGAGCGAAGCGAGCGAGTTAATGTTCAAGATCATTAATCGCCATTTTAATATACGAGTTGATTACAAAAAAATTCCGTCGACCTCGTTCGATATCCATTTCCTTCAACTAGGAGGAAACTTACAATATTTGGATTTTAAAATATATAGATTCGACAGAGCAAAGGTAATATGATTTGAAATTTGAATAATATTCGAATTCGTGTAAGTTTAGTTTCCTATACCACAATTATACATTAATGGAGAAATCGACCATTTATAGGATATTAATGGTCGATTTCGGTGTATGTTTGGTTACATATATCACAATTATGCATTAAAAGAGAAATTGAAGGTTAATAGGGGTCATTAATGATCGATTTCGTGTAGATTAAACAGACTCGTTAATACGAGGTCGCCGGAAAAATAAATGGAATTGTAAATACATCCTTAGTGAGGATACTATTATTATAGGCCTTAACATCGGGTAAACCAAAAATGTCTATCGGGGAAATTAGGAAGAATAAGGACGAACAATTGCCACTCTGTTGCCTAGTGCAAAGTGCCCGAAAATTCGTGACTTGTCGATGTTTTTGCGGTTTTTTGTGATTAACTCGTAAAATACTAATTTTTCATAGAATGCAGGGGTAGTTTTTGTAGATATTCTACAAAAAAAGGTTCCATTACATTTTCCTGAAAAATTAGTACCTATACGCAAGATATATACAAAAATTAGAACAAATCGACAAATGAGCTCACATGGCAGAGTTCAAGGCTTTGAGCAGCAATAATATGCTTTAGTGTTTTTAAAAATGAGACATTCATTTGATTTTTAACATTATTTGGATATAAAACGGTTTTTTCTGGGATACATAATCTCAATACTTATGGTTCAACCAGAATGTTTACGTAAATATATGATAAGACCTTGATGGTTTTATTATAAAACAAAGTTATAAATCATAGGTTATATTGTCAAAAATTACTTTATTTATTTGAAATTTATCTAGAGAATCATCAAAAAAAGTATTCTTGCAATTTTCCGGAAAAATTAGTAAGTATTTTACATTATTTTCGAAAATAGCAAAAACACCTGGAAGTGACGATTTTCCAGGCATATCGGCCATCCTGGACTAGGTAATCCAGTGGTGATTTGTTCGCCTATAGTTCCCCAATTTTTTTTTGTGTATGCGATGAGAAGGAAATCCTAGGGTCGCCAATAAACCTATGAGGCTATAACTTGGTCCAAACGTAAATGTGAAAAGTTATCAGGAAAAAAAGTAGGGTCACAAGCCCTTGTAACTTTTATGTTGATCTTGTAGCTCCCTATATTTGGTAATGCTAACTAAAACGCATGAAGTGTTATTATTAAGGGACTCTCCAAATGCTAACCCTTCACTACCTATATTAACACTATAAGACCACAGACCAAATAAAAATTATAATAAATAATAGTTTATTTATTTATTTTTTTTATTACAAAGTAGGGATACAAACAGATAAATCCAACGAGTATCTTCTTTTTAGGTAATCTAATAGTAATCGAATAGTGAGCTAAAATAACTTACAAGATAAACAATGATGCATTATAGAATAAATATGAACGAATATGAATAAATGTGAACAAATATGAATAAATTGAACAAATATGAACAAATATGAATAAATATGAATAAAGTGACAATATACCTATGTACAATGTGAACAACATATAAACAAAATATAAACAATTCAAATGAGATATTATCTGTATATTGAAGTGAAAATACTCATTATTATTCTTATTAGGTTAAACGAAGGCAGAACATGGATTTCACGTAGTTTTTAAATCTTAGAAATGAGAGCCTGAATATTGCGATGTCATTGCAGTGGCTATTGAAAGTTCTCACCATTCTACAAATGGGAGAGTTTAATCCTGAATTTGTTTTTCTAAATGGTGTATTAAAAGTTTCGTGCTTTCTTAAATCTCTGTTGGGTGTACTTAAGGATATTTTGGACGATAGTTCAGAACAATCAATACGGTTATTGAATATTTTGTAGATCATTAGAAGGTCGGACATACTTCTTCTATCGGTGAGAGACAACATGGAGTACTTTCTCAGAATTGGACTATAGTTGCTGTTTAATATTGGGATATCTGATTTACGGGATAGTTGTTTCACAAATTTGTTCTGTATGCTTTCGATTCTCTGCTGATATGTGGCATATTGGGGATTCCAAACAATTGATGCAAAATTTAATCTACTATATATGAATGCGTAATATAGGTTCAAGAGAGTTTTGGCGTTAGTGAAGTGTCTAGTGTTCCTTATTATGAATCCCAATAGACGATTACAGTTGTTGACCATTTTTTCGATATGAGACTTAAAAATCATTTTAGAATCCATAATGACTCCAAGATCACGAATCTCCTTCACTGTTTTCATTAAATGATCATCTATTCTGTACTGATGGTTGATTATATTCCTGTTTCGTGTGAAGGTTATTGTGAGGCATTTATCATAGTTCTAAACTAGAATTTTTGCATATTTCGACGAATGAATCAAGATCATCTTGTAGTTTGTCACAAATGCCAGAATATTTTATAGTACGATAAACTTTAAGATCGTCGGCATACAATAAAAAATTTGAATTTTTGAAGCATTCACCAACATGGTTAATATAAATTATGAAGAGTAAGGGTCCCAAATGACTTCCCTGAGGTTACCACGAAGGGGTCTGATTTGTAACCGTTAATCTCTGTGATTTGAGATCTATGAGTAATATAAGACCAAATCCACTTGCGAAGATACGAACCCACACCGACTTCCGCGAGTCTTTCAATGAGAAAAGAATGGTTGAGTTTATCGAAGGCTTTGCTGAAGTTTGTGTAAACCACGTCTACTTGCCATTGATCATCCATTTGTTCTATAATGGGATCTGTAAATTCTATTAAGTTAGTATCAAAGGATCTACCGGGGAAGAAGCCATGTTGTTGGGGAATAATCTTATTCTTCGTAATATTTAAAATTATTTCATGAACAATTTTCTCCAACATTTTGCCGAAAATACAGAGTTTGCTAATTGGCCTATAATTCTTGAAATTGCTCCTGTTGCCCCCTTTAAGGAGAGGTATAACGGTGGATGATTTCCATTTGCACGGGAACACCCCAGTTTGGAGTGACAAATTGAAAATGTGAAGAAGAGGTGGTATTAGATTAAGCTTACATTTTTTTATGAATGTATGTTGTCAGGACCGGGGCCTTTGTGAATATTTAAATTATCGATCGTGTTGGAGACATGTTGCTCTGAAATATCCATTGAGTAGTCTTCATCGAACTGTGGATGGGCATTCGCAAGTGCATCAAGAGTGTATACACTTTTGAAATAGGAAGAGAATAAATTGCAAATATCTTGACCATTGTCAGCTGACTTATCATCAAAAAAGACAGAATGGGGTATGGTGGTGTGGTTTTGTTTTTTTGTTTTGATGTATATTTCCAAAAGCTTCTGGAGTCAGTAAGAATTTCATTTTCAATGTTATTTATGTAGTTTGTGTAATCCCTATGAATTAATTGTTTGGAGTTCCTGCGCAATTGAGAAAAAAGTTGATAGAGATGAAGCCCACCATAGACTTTGTAATTTCTATGTACTTTATTTTTTTCTTTCAAAAGTTGAATGGTATCTGGCTTGAAATAAGATGGATAACCCTTTTTTATTACAAAAGTTGGTACATTTTTTGTTATAATATTGGTGAGTTTCGCATAAAGGATTTCAACAGCTTCGTTAACGTTTTTTCCAGCAAAGCAATCGGACCAGTTTATAACGGCTAGCTCAGAATTAATGATTTCGTAGTTTGCTTTATTGAAATTGAATTGCTTATGTGCCTTTTATCTCTCAGGTATTTAAATTTCATTAGTTTGAAGTCAATGTATAGTGGGGGATGAAGTGAATCAACTCCAACCAAAGTGTCTATACCATGAGAGATACTTTTGATACCAAAACTAAAGAACACGCTTTAATAGAAAACTAAACTAAAAAGTAGAAAATAATTTTAAATGAGTTTGAAATAAGAATACAGTGATTAACAACAAATTTATTTCATCGTAAAAAAGCGTGGGGTGCTTGATGTCAATTGTTGTTAATATTTCATGAACAGATATTGGTAAAAGTAGAATCATTATGAAAATATCTTTAAAAGCACCCCACGCTTTTTTACGATGAAATAAATTTGTTGTTAATCACTGTATTCTTATTTCAGACTCATTTAAAATTATTTTCTACTTTTTAGTTTAGTTTTCTATTAAAGCGTGTTCTTTAAACTATAATTTATTTTCAACTTTTTAAAGCATGTTTTTTAGGTTTTCAAACTATTATTATTATTATTATTAAATTTTTTTAACTATTGTTCTCCAATTTTGAATAGAATCTGACCATAATCACAAAACTCGTCCGCCATTTTAGAGCCGCCATCTTGAATCCTTCAATTTTGACAAAATAATCATAATCGGGTCGGAGAAAAACCCCCATATACCAATTTTGAATAGAATTGTACCATAATCACAAAACTCGTCCGCCATTTTGAAGCCGCCATCTAGAATTTTTCCAATTTTTACAAAAGAATCATAATATTTGACCCCAAAAACCCCTACATACCAATTTTGAATAGAATCGGACCATAATCACAAAACTCGTATACCATTTTGGATCCGCCATCTTGAACTTTCCGGTTTTGACAAAAGAATAATAATCTCTGACCACGAAAATCCTCAGATACCAATTTTGAAGCGAATCGGACCATAATCACAAAACTCGTACGCCATATTGGAGCCGCCATTTTGTTTTTTTTTCAAACAAAAATTTCTTAATGCATTGTCACCGGAATTATGCACACCTGCCAAATTTCAAATCATTCATACGTCTGGAAGTGGGTCAAAATCGCGCCCAAAGGATTCGGTTACAAACAAACATACGGTTGCAAACATACAAGTGAAGCTAATATAAAGCGTGTAAGAAAAACATTTTTAAAGACAAGCTTTTACACAAATGCACTCAAAAGGAAAACATAATTTCTCTCATTGTTTGACCTAGGTTATACTGTAACAGATTCAAAATATTGCCGCGCAAGATTACCTATAATTTTGTATCCGCGGCAAGCTTTTGAATCTTTTATTCACAGAGAATAACCTAGATCAAACAATGAAAGAGATCTTCCTTTTCCTATTCAGTGCATTTGTATAAAAGCTTGTCTTTGAAAATGTTTTTTTAAATTTTAATTTTCAACTTTTTAGTTTTGTTTTTTTATTAATGACTAATGAAAACTTGTTTTTAATTTTGTTTTGTTTATTAATTTTTTTATTTTTAGTATTTATGATGTTGAATAACTAGTTGAGTAATTTCTATCTAATATATTTTTGAATTTTGACAAAAAAATCATCTCCGACCCCGAAAAATCCTAGATACCAATTTTGAATAGAATCGGACCATAATCACAAAAATTGTTGGCCATATGGGAGCCGCCATTTTGTTTCTTTTCCTAGCAAAAATTTCATAATGCATTGTCACCGGAATTATGTTCACCTGCCAAATTGATTACAGACAGGCACCGGAACAGGTGAAACTAAATAAAAGCTTGTAAAAGGTTAGGATAAAATTAAGTTTGATGCAATTTTGACGGCTCTGAGACTAGACGTTAAAAAAACGACGTCCTATTCCGTGCAGAGGTACGAAGTCCCCATGCTGATGTCAGAACATTCGTAACAGTCCCGATATGTTTCACATTTCTGCCACAGCATGCGCTGCAATCGATTTGACTGTCCTCCCCAAGCACTTTGCACATAGCCAATAATTTGCACCCGACAATGCAAATACAATCGTCAATCGTTCATGTGTGGGGGAGTGTTTGGTCTATTTCCAGTTCAAGCATTTAATAAACAATGAACGTGTACGTTACTCATGAGTATAGTGAGTGCAAGTGGATATATTAGCGTTATTACGACTTGAGAAGGCATACAAAAAATTATGCAATTGCACCTTTAAAGGAAAAAATGATAGGAAAAAGCGCACACAGCTGCAGAACAATCGTGGAAGCATTGCAATTAATTTATTACATTAGAAGTTATACCATTTTTCATCTTATAACCACAATTGGGCTAATATTTTTTTCTTATATGGTTTCATGTTAATGTCGTTAATCAATAGCACCATAAACATTAAATGGATATTTAATTATTATGTTCTCACCACGCCATTTATTCTGGCCTGAAAATTTCGATAAGGCCAATTTATCATTTTAAAACTACAATTTCAGTGATCGGATAATTTGAATGAGAGCAATTATACGCTGAAAATAGAATATTTATTTGAATACAATTTTCAAATATATTGTACCTATTTTGAATAGCATTGTTTCCCAGATTTCTTCAATAATCGAGCCTTTACCCTCTTTATTATCTACTTCTGTCGTAATACGATTACGCAATAGTCCACTTTGTAGTCTATTTTCATTCAGTTACCATACATTTGCCGGTCTAAAGAAATCCAGGAATATCGACTTGCACTCATGTTTGCATTGCAGAGTGCTGGCGCTAATAACTCAGTCTAAGTCACAACGCGGAGTATTAAAACCTCTAATCTTTGGTATTAAGGATGGTAGGACGTCAGCATGGGGGACTGCGTACGATTAGCCGCTCACAGCAAACTCTGCACGTATTAGGATGTCATGTTTTAACGTCCAGGGTTCCTAAGCAGCCTGAATGAATAAAAACAACGAATCGACGATTGTGTTCCATTTTAAAATGCATGATGCTCTAATCGATGGTTAATCAACAAACCGTGTTTACAAAATCAACGGATCAAACTCCCATTGAACAAGCGGCCCTTAGCGTTATACCAGCTATGTATTCTGTGATTTGGGCTTCATACGCTTTCCTGATTGGGTAATTATTTGAAGGAAAACACCAGCAGTTTCCTTTCAAAGAAAGCAGAAAACTCATTATATTGATTTTTTTCTCATTATAACGACTTTTTTCTCATTATAATGATTTTTTTTCCATTATAATGACTTTTTTCTCATTATATTTTCATTCTCAACTTGTTCTGTAAGACCCATTATCTTCAATATTCTCTTTACCCTTGATAAGCTTACACACTGTTTGTGGAATAAATTCAAGAAAGTCGTATTTTTTTTGTAACTAAGACCAAATAAAAAGTAATATGCAATATAATAGTCCACCACTTCCATTTTGAAAAAAATCTCGAGAGATTTAATTAATAATAATGATTTAAACCAAACAAATGATGTTCCATAACATCAACAAGAAAATATAAGGGCAAATGATAAAAAACTCAATATAATGGAAAAAAGTCAATATAATGAGAAAAAAGTCATTATAATGAGAAAAAAGTCATTATAATGAGATGAAAGACATCATGAGAAAAAAAGTCCTTATAATGAGAAAAAAGTATAATAATCAGAAAAAAGTAATTGTGTGTAACATCAGGTTGCTTTCGTAGAGTTGTCATAAGAATCCAGACTTTTGTACTTCTTTGTTGTTGCAATGCAGGGTAATTTTTAAAATATGATGTCCATTTGTTATTTTTGATAGCGGTTTATCCTCAGATCAATCAGTAAACCTACTTATTGATCTGAGGGTTTATCCATTCTCATGGATTTATTCAATATTAATGAATCGTTAATTTTTTTTATTCTCTTAGGCACTGGGTATTTCAGTTCGCAAACTCATATAATGTGAAACATAAAAGTAGATAAAAACGGAACGCACGATAAATTGTTTTTTTATTTTATTTTAGAAAATGAGAAGTTTATGAGATTCATTCTTCTTCAATCTAGGCCTTGTCTAGTAAATCATAACAGATCATCAAAAGTACGGATGTTATGATTGGCTTTAATCTTAAAACTTGACACTTGACATTCCCAGACGTTCTCTCTCTCTCTCTATCGGTTTCTTGGTCGTTGCTTCCCTATCGGTGCAGTTACACAGCTCTTTCTCTCTCTATGACGTAACGTATAATATGGGCTTCGTCGGGTGAATTCATGCGTCTTGGTTCAATTCATAACTCCCAGACGTATGATTGAATTATGCAATGCACGTTATCCACGGCAGGACTAACACAGCACGTGGCATCCTCGTGTTATATTTTCGAGCAAACCGATCTATATATGATCTAAGGGTAGTTCCAATGACGTCATTGGTGATGTACAAATATGTCAAAGGCCAACATTTTTATGTCATTTTAGTACATAAGGAGTTGGCAGCACTGTCTTAACCTTAATTTCTTGGTTGTTATTATATTTGAATTTTCTTTTTCAGTTCATAATTAAATATTATTTTTATTCTTCGGTTACTTGTATTAAAAATGTGTTCTGACGCGTTTAAAGAATGGACGGAATTATTCGACAGAGATGTTTCAGATGTTTGGAAATTAGAAAGAAAAGAACTACAAAAAGCTGCTATGTTATTATGGACCTTACAAAAGGAATTGAAAAGTAGGATTCATAAATAGAATGAATGCCCAGTGGTTATGACAATTTTTTATTGTTTCAGGTGTACATAATCGTCTTGAATCAGAATTATCTACCTTAAGACAACAGCTCAATAACAAAGATAGTCTCGAAAGAAAAAGGAATTTATCGTAAGTGTTGGTATAATGTCGGACTTGAATTCCTTTATGCAAATGCTATGATTCAGTTAATACAAGTGTATATCCAATATATTGTCTTCATTGATTCATAACCTCATTTCATCAAGCGAATTGATCAAAAGAGATTGGATTACAGAGTTTGAATTCGGTTTAAATAAAACTTGTAAAAAATGCAGTTAAGAGAGGATCTACAGATTTTAAATATTTTCTTTGTAAATAAATAAGCCTTCCTAACCCAAAAAAAAAAATCCGGCAGTCAATCATAAAAAAAAGGAATTTAATTTTTTAAATCCATTATTTTCAAAATGGTAAATAACCAGTAATTAGGATTGCACGATTTGGGACATGCCGTATGGTGAAACTATTGTATTTTTGCCTTCTGAACACAAATCCGAAGTCAAAACATGGCATTCTCGAATACTTTCCGAGATACGAGCTTCCAGAAGTACAAATGGCCTTATTTTTCAGCACTATTTTCAGCCACTGAAAACACTCACCATTTGTCTTTCTTTTAACAAAAACAACACATACACACTTTTTTGTACAAAAAACTGCCATTTCTAAAATACTCACATTTCTTCAGAATGTATACCACAATTCTTACTTCTACCCACCGAAAGCATAGTAATTTTTATATTTATGATGTTGATTGCCTTAACTCGACAGTCAAAACGCTACAATAGCTGCATTTTGTTGATCCCCCAATCTCTAGGCTACAGCTCAAGATTCACCTTTGGTGCTGATCGCTGTTTTTGAGAACGGGCTGAGGCACGCTCATCCGGTCTATAGAAAAACGAACCGTCTCAATAACTCACATTGAAGAAGGGAACACAACCTAACATAATTTGGCTAACCTTCCTATCGAAGTTGAATGCAAGATAGGGTAGGTTCGCTAGTAGTCGGCCTTTTTTGTTAAACTTTAACTTACAATTTTAATTGCATACAGCTCTTTCAAGTTAATTTAAAAAATATTATGTAAGCGTGTAGCACTCAAATTCAGTTCTTGAAGACAAGAAAAGTAAAATCACTTAGATAGGACATATAAAAATAAAACATATGTGAAAGATTTCCAATTTACAAATTATAATATTATACTACCTTTTGCTAATTAAAACTTATACTTGAAAGAATATTCTTGTTTACAAACACACATTTTGATAACATTTTGCAGTACATGAAAGTACGTCAGCTAATGTAAGTAAATGATAACCCAAAATCACAGGATAGATATATTCATGAACAAGAATGTGAATGTTAAAAACTTAATTGTGTGAGTTTTGAGTACCTACACATCAATTTTTTTTTATTTATTTGATTCTTCCAAACTGTAGTAGGCCTTATCACATAGTAGTTCTTTTGTTTTGTTTCTAAAAAATCTGGAAATTTTTCTCTTTAATATCACTTGGTATTTTATTGTATATCTTGTAAATCAGAGCATCTTTCACCAAGTTGGATGTGGGAATAGGGAGCTTCAAGTGATTTTCGTTTTGGCGAGTGTTATAGGGTATGTCATTGATTTCATACTCCAATCTATTCCTATGAATTATAGAAACTGTCTCCAATATGAAAATTGAGACAAGTGTAAGGATTTTATGTTCTTTGAAAAAAAGTTTACATAATTCTCTCCATTTTGCTTTGCAAATATATCTAATTGCTCGTTTCTGAAGTATAAACACTGACTGGAAAAGTCAGACAGTTTATGCAAAACCAGTCTTTGGATATGATCTCAGATTGTTCTAGGTTAATAAGTATTTATTGACTAGTTTGCGAGTGGCTAAGTAAGTTGCATCATCAGCAAAGAGGACTGGTTTCACAGTTTGGCCTAGATTGATAGGCAGATCATTGATATAAATTATGAAAAATAAAGGTCCAAGTACAGATCCCTGTGGAACCCCAAATTGTACAGTATGAGTGTCAGAGCTTTGATTGCCATACTTAACATTTTTTAAATATGAAGAGATGAGGTCTAATAGAGTTCCTCTAATGCCGTATCTTTCTAGTTTTAGTAGTAGATAATCATGGCGAACTGTGTCAAATGCTCTTTTCTAGTTTTTTCCGAATTATTATTGAGTCACAATAGTGACAATCAGTTACCAGATGCAAGAACACCTATGCCAATTAATTGAAACCTCATGATTGGCAGTTTCTCCTTCCACAGGCACATTCAATCAAAAGGATACATTAAAATTGAATAATTTCTTCAAAATACGTGACCGCCAAGGTTTTTTTTATTTTCAATCTTTTTTAGAGAAATGAACTATTACTTAAACCAAAAATTTTGGTGATACGCGAATTCTCCCTAAACTGCATTTTTACCTAAAACTTATTAATTTTCATTGTTCTGAAAACTTTCCTTGTCTTCTGAAGTACAGTATTTCAAAAAAAAATTGAAAACGGCAAGTTTTTATTTTGGATCAGCATGCAAAAATTTGGTTTGTTATCTCCGTTTTTTCTTATAGCTGTACTTTTTTAGATCTCATGTCAAGAAAAAACAATCACCAATTACTGAAAACAAAGGTTTGTTATCCTTCAAAAAAATCTACTGTTTATTTCATCTTTCTTGTTTTCAGAAAATAAACAAAATTCAGTAATGCTAGAGGCCAGTTCTTCAAAATATTCAAGTAACGTTACTGAAGTAGAAAGTCCAGATCTTTTTAGAATCTTGGACATTAACTGTGATCTCAAATCAAAAAACGAATCAAATTCCCAAGCCTCTAAAATAATAGATTTATCTCTCTCTGATGACGATAAGGGAAAAATAGATGACAGCCCTACTCTAATATCAAAACATAAAAGGGACCCCAGAAAATCCAAGTCAAGAAACACACCAAGTGCAGATGACATTGTTGTAAATATTGATCTGGTTAAAAAGAATATTTTTCGAACCCCTGGATCTGATGTTGAAATGTCTGTCATAGAATCAACACCAGACTTGAGAGGCAGAAAACCAAATTCCAAAACGGGAGAATTCATATCAAAGAGAAAAGGCCATAGAAAAAATAAAAATTTAACATTAACTCAAATATATTCCAACATGAAACAAAAACCCAATACGTAAGTAGTTTTCAATTTTCCCAAATTTTCTCATGAAATTAATTAATCAGTATTGATTGCAAAAAATCTTCAAGAGTTTCTTTCAATAATTTTAAAATGATTTGCTATAAATCTATCTCTTATTATTTTTCTATACCAATTATATACATCAAATTCAACCTTGCTTATTATCATAGCGATATATCAAGTTCCATTTGGTAATTCATTTAATTTTGAATAATTTGACCTATTTTTTTTGCCAGTTTTAAGAAGTTTGAGGATGGGGAAGATTCAGACGAAACATATTTTGAGGCAAATAAGAGTAAAAGGACAGAGATGGGGATAACTGATCTCCTGAGCTATATTAATGAGACAAATAAAGATGATTTCAGTGATGCCGAAGAGTTGGATTCCACCCAAGAAGTGGATCAGTTTTCAAAAGGTGCTTTCTTTAATGAAACTGCCTGTTCAGAGGATTTGACTCCAAAGAAGTAAGTGATCAACAACAAATGATGTTTTTCTTTGATAACTTTTCAAGTAAATATTGAAAATCAACCAAATTTTCGTGATTGACGAAACAAATGAATTCATTCGATGAGGTTTCATGCATGAGTCAGTTGGATTGGCAAAACTTTGAAAATACTGATATTTTTCAATATTTTTCAACAAAACAAGGTTTCCTGGAATTTTAAAAAAAAAAAACAACGATTTTTGATAAAAATGCACTTTTATTCGACGACTTCCACCCCGAGCCTCCACCATTATCTGAAATGAAAAATATTCAAAGCCAAAATAATAATGACAACGTTAATTCAGCAACATTTATAACTGGGATAAAAATAAAAAATATGATGAAAAAAGTCTGAAACAAAAGTACAGTAGGTACCTATTTGAAACTTTCATTCATAATTTTGAAAGCAGATATTTTTTTCAAATAAAATTTTAAGTTCTGTAAATTAGTGGTGTTTTTGAACTGATAATGGAGTACCTTCCATTATGAAATATCGAATTCAGTACATATTTTGAATAATCACGTTTCGTGTTGGCCTGTTATCTGAATGATGACCTGTCGTTATCTCATGAAACTCTAGATTTGAATGTTTCAAATTCTTCTTCACTGCTAAAATGTTAAGGAGCTTCACTGAGATTAGATTTAATGACTGAAAATCTTCAACACGAATTATAAATTTATCTGACAATTCTATTCATGTATAAAAATCGCATATGCCACAGTGCAGTTGTCAGTTTGACAGCTGCAAAAGTTATCTGCAGCTTTTACAGTGACAAATGCACTAGTGGTTTTTTCACTTATTCATTTGTTTATCAATTATCGCGGTATTGGTTGCCAAAATAAATAGTTTGACATGTTTGTCAACAACTTATTGAATTTCTAAGCACTAACAATGAGTCGATTCGGTGAGTCTACGAACGCCGAAATTAGTCAAATTGTTAATACCTGTGTGCCTACTAATACAGTTGCGATGCAATCATCAATCTGGGGACAATTTTCTACGTTTTGCGATGCAAAAAGATATAAATTTGAGCCAGATACTTCTATCGAGAAATTGAATGTAATATTACAAGATTGGGCATTTAATATGCGAAAAGGTAACGGAGAAGACTACAAAGAAGCGGTAGATAAAACAATTCGGAACACCACTGCTAAAATTCTACAAAGTAAATATTATAACGAATTCAATATTGTATTTAACCCTTTCACCAACGTTCAGTTTAATTCATCACGAGCTGCACGTAATGCTTAACGTAAAATCCTACAAGCACAACCCGAAAAGAGAAAATCTAGTGCATTAGCTCTTAATAAATCTGAAGTATTTGCAATGACCAGATTATATGACAAAAATGAACCGGATAGACTTCAAAAGAAATTATATCACATTTTGGCGTTTGAATTAACTTGGCGCAGAGGAGAAGCAGCTTACTGCAAAACCACTTATTTCGTATCTAAAATTGAAAATAATGGAAAAGAAACTGAACGTAACGAGTATAATCCTCTATTTTAGAAAACGAGACAAGGCGGTAACAATAAATTATGTGACAGCAAATGGATTACGCCTAATATTTTAGAAAAAGATATTTGCCCAATACGTTTATTTAAAAAGTTAATGAAAAAACGAGACATTTTTATAACATTGGACAGAGTATTTCTTACACCAAATCCCTTTTGGAAGAAAAAAAATTCTATAGGTTGGTATAAGAATGTGCCGATTGGAATTAATGAAATTTCCAAATAGACTAAATACTAAGCACAACCTATTGGTATAGATGTCAAACGTGTCAAAATTACAAATCACTCAAATCGAGCGGCAGCAGTTAGCGAATTAAGTAAAAGCGGAATTGAAGAACAAACTCTAATAAAAATAACAGGACCCAGCAATTCATCATCAATAAAACCATACTTACAAGTTGACAAAGAGTATCATTCGAGCATTATTCAATCAATTCGTTTGGAAAAAGAAAAAACTTCAACTTCTACTACAGAAACGATTAGCTGTGGCACCCGCAGCGACATCACTGTTCCTAGTATACATTTCAATAACTGCTTTTTAATAATTGTACATTCAAATAAAAATATGTTTATTTTTAATGTTTCATAAATAAAGTTTGCATTGATATGTTTCTAAATTTCTTATTCATTAAATTGTCCTGCCGAATTACACTCGATGTTTGTATTGATATCAGATAAATTTGTGTTGTTCAAATTCTAAACTGTTTCCTTTAGCAATTTGACTCGAAAAACTGTCAACCTAAAAACGCTTCACCTTCAGTGTCGCGTTTTAAATAGTTGACAGTTTTTCTCGTCTAATTGCTAGGCAACAGTTTCTCATTAAACAACCCAAATTTAACCGATAAAATACAAACCTCTCGTGCAATTATGAGTGAAAAAACTCAAATTGGAAAAAATATGTATACTAATAAAAAGCAAACGAATATACTACAAAAAAGCAAAGGAATAAACTTCAAAAACAGCTGAACATGAATGGGTGAAAAATATCCAGTAAATAATCATATTTCATTTCTTTCACAGATGTTAATATAAATCTATGAAAAAGAAATGAAATAGTTTTGATGAAAAATGAGAAACTGAAATGCTACTTTGTTTTGTTGTGTGCGCCGTTGTCATATGATTGTCACCGTATTGTCAATATTGTAGGAGATATTTTGAAGTTTTTTGAAATGTCCGAGAAGTTTACTTTCAACGAATAAGCAGATAGGCACAAATTTTATGGACGGGCATTCTGTAAGAGGCCCGCCATCTTTATTCCAAGCATTTTCTCAATCAATCAGTTACTACCTTCAAAAGAAACTTTCGAGTGTGTTGATCGCAGCTTGAGGGCGACAGGTATGTCAAATGGATAATTCATTTGAGCATGTTCAGTCGATTTTTTTTCGATATCATAAATACATTTTTGCCAAAATGAGGTGGTGAGGACCCTCCTAGGATTGCTCGTACTGTTGTATTGGAAGAAAATATTTTGGAAGCTGTCGCTGATGATCCTTCTATGAGCATTATAAATCTATCAGAACAGTTCCATATATCCAAATCCAGTATTCACAGAATCATTAGAGAACAACTGTTCCTCCCATATCAGATCCAAAAGGTACATGCCTTGACATCTCAAGATTTTCCAGCACGACTGGAATATGCGAATTGGTTCATGGGTAAACAAAGAGAGGATATGACTTTTATTAAACGAGTTTTATTCACTGATGAAGTAGTTTTCAGTAGAGATGGAGTTATTAACTGTCACAATCTCCACATAGGGGCCGAAGAAAATTCCCATGGTATATTGCAAACTAAACATCAACAGAAATTATAGGACCATTAGAATGAGATAGGTATGTGGTTTATACATGACGGTGCTCCTCCTCATTTTAGTTTGATTATGCGGGACCACCTGATCCATATTTTCCCCAATAGATGGATGGGTAGAAGAGGGCCACATTTATGGCCAGCGCGGTCTCCGGATTTGAATACAACGGATTTTTTACTGTGGGGGCATCTGAAAGCCATGTTTACGCAACACCTATTCACACAAGAGATGACTTGTTGAATAGAATAACATTTCATTGTGAAGCCTCACAAAACAATCCTGGAATGCTATTTCAAGTACAGAGGGGGTGTTTTCGCAGACTTCGAGAATGTATTGAGAGAGAAGGGGGTCATATCGAGCAGTTTTTGTAGTGAATTTTTCATCTCTGTTTGCTCTTGACGATTGCGATTGATATTTACGCTATGAGTTTGTGTTTGCATTATTAAAATTTTACCTATTATTTCTATTGTCATTAAAAATAAATCTTTTCAAATAATGGTGGATTTCTCAGGTTGGATGTTGTCGAATAAAAGTGCATTTTTATAAAAAATCGTTGCAAGTACTTTTATTCAGAAAATTGCCCAGGAAACCTTGGTTTGTGGAAAAATATTGAAAAATCTCAGTTAGTTCAAAGTTCTATAAGTGTGGACCATCGGGGGCAGTACGTTCCTGACTGTAGCAAACCAACCAACTGACTAATACATGAAACCTAATCGAAGTAATTCATTTGTTTCGCCAATCACCAAAATTAGGTTGATTTTCAATATTTGATAAAAACATTTTTCATTTTGTAACTTCAAGGACCCGTAACTTAGTAACGAAGAAATTGAGGTGAAAAAAATATATTCAGTACTGGTGATATTTTGACCCCATCTATAAACTTCTCGCTTTGAAAATTTTTCATTTCAGATAATGGTGGACGCTCGGGTTGGATGTCGTCGAATTAAAGTGCATTTTTATCAAAAAAAGTTGCTTTGATATACTTTACCCATGAGTACTTTTATTCAGAAAATTGACCAGAAAACCTCGTATTGTTGAAAAATATTGAAAAATCTCAGTCATTTCAAAGTTTTGAGGTGTGGACCATCAGGGGCAGTCCGTTCGTGACTTTATAGCAAACCAACTGACTCACGCATGAAACCTCATCAAAGGAATTCATTTGTTTCGTCAATTACGAAAATTCGGATGATTTTCAATTTTTACTTGAAAAGTTATCAATGAAAAGCATTTTTCATTTTGTAACTTCGAGGGCTCGTAACTTAGTAACGAAGGATTTTAGGAAAACAAGTCATATGAAGTACTGGTGATATTTTAAATCCATCTATACATGAAATGAAATCAGTCAAATTACAAATATATTTCATGGTATTTTTGGTACATAATGCAGGTTGACTCAATACTTTGTTTTGAAAATCAGAAAATTTCTTTCAGAAAAGTTTTTGATATATTCAAGAAATCATCAGAATACATTAATTTTCCAATTTTAATAATTTGCATTACGTTTTCAGATTGTATAGAAAACACATTTTAGGTTTGCGTGTGTGGAGTGAAGGAAGGTATTTTTGGATAATTTCAACTCCTCTCTCACAACTTGTCATACTTACCTTCACTTTTGAACCCCTTTTTGTAATATTACAAAACATGCTATATTTTACTTTCAGAAAACCAAAATTAAACATTTTAGAACCAGAACCCATCGTAAGGGGAAATGCCCGTAAATTATTGAAGGGATTTGCATGTACAAAATGCGCAAATGTGAGTGAAAACTGCTTTCAACCATTTCGAAACCCACTTCAACCAATATTGTCTTTTCAGTTTTATGGTCAAATGAATTTATCTCCAGAAGAACTACAGAAAAAAATGGATGAATGTTCAAAACATCGGTACACATATCAACCCCCAGAAGACACAATACCAGGTTTGTATTTTTATTCACTTCTGTTTCATATGTCCAAGAATGTATGATTCAATATAGTGCGTATTGGATCGAACCGGCCACTGCACTTCATGGTGACAAAAACTCATTGATATATAAAAAAAATCTATATTAAAATTTCTTAACGCAATCTTTAACTTGACCAACTTTCATTCAAATACATTTATATTTGTATTTATACAGTTTCATTCAAATACATTTATAAATATATTTATTACTGTAAATTTGATATCAGATGATCCATCACACACCTTGGAAGCTTTATGTAATTATTGTTTTGAGTTTAATTTTGTTTCAGGTCTTTGGGATTTAACAATCGCCCCTCCGGAATGAAAAGGACAAAAAATGCAGTTGTTCCAGAAACCAATGTGATATTTTACTCCACCACCAATATAAAGCATATTTTCCATTAAAATTCTATTTTGATTACTTTATTTCTTAAACTACTTATATAAAATAAACTCTTAACCTAACTCAGCGATTGTTTCCTATAATATATCTAAACTAGTTTTATCACTATGATTGAACTGACTTCCATTTTATAGGTTTCCCCTTTTTTCTTGTTCAATCTCAATTGCTTCAAATAAGGCCTTGAAGTTACCAGCTCCAAATCCCTAGAAAAAAGCACAATAAATATCTAGATATTTAGGAAAATTATTAAAAAAACTGGAACATGCAAAAAATCCTTTAATACACCTAAATTTTTATATTTTCAATTGATCATCATTATTCAATTAAAATTTATGCAATCTGTGGCTTCCAACTTATAGGTTTCAATAAATGAAGAGCAGTTTATTAGAATGTGGTTTTGTCAATGACATGACCTACAGAAAAGGGGTGATATTTTTGGTATAGGATGAATAGGGAAATTTCAAATTAAATTAATACAAGCAAAGGAAAAGCATGAAAATAGTAAAATAATATAAAAATATCAACATAGAATTGAACTGAGAAAAAATAGAAAGAGCAAAACAAATATGGCTACAAAGAGAACGAAGCATCTAAAATAAATGCAATTAGTTAGGGGTGGAAGACTGTATTGATTAAGAAATTTTGATGGACAATGAATCGGAGTTTATTGTGGTGAGTCGCAAGCTTTACAGATATATTTTTCTAATAGTAGAACAAGCTTTAGTCTGCATGAGAGGGGGAAATTTCATTGACTTATTCGATATGTTCATTTATTCGTTTTGAATTTTTTCATTCAGATTGTGGTTTGTTATGTGCTTACTTTATTTTTCAAAACAAGTTTAAACTTTTCAAAGGGTTTTATTTGGAGTGAGAGTACATGGGAGATGAGAATGAATTTAAGGATGAGATACCTTAATAAAGTTTAAGAAGAGATATTTTATTTGGAAAAAAGTTATTTTTCCATCCTTGAGGACATGGCTCCCATTATATCTGAGACTGAAAGATAACCGCATTTTTTAGAAACAGTCTTTCACATTTTCATTTCTATTTTGTTACATATGAACTCTAAAAGTAATATTTGATTATTATATAAGCCATCTTACATTATGGTTTCTCCTCTGAATCACTTCAAGAAACAGAGTTGGTCTGTCCTGCATATTCTTGGTGAAAATCTGTAATAGATAACCATCCTCATCGTAGTCAATTAGAATTCTCAATTCTTGCAGTATATCCAATTCTTCCGCGATCTTAACCTTGCTTTGCTTCAGCCTTTCTCTCAGATTGTCATAGTAGGTATCAGGTACCCACAGAAATTGGACTCCTCGAGCTTTCAAATTCCTCACCTGTAAAATAAATTCGAAATCAATTGAAAATATAGAGAAGCACTCTCAAATTCTAGTTTATATGACAATATTATGCCAAAGTATCCTGAATTCATGTTTTGTAATTAGTTGTGGAGATAAATGGATAAATATTTGTTTTATCTGGTTTACCCAGAAAAGTATTTAAAAATTGTTCTGCATTTTGAAAACTTTCCTAGAAAGCAATAATCAGTATATTTCATTCAAATATGTACTGAAAAGAAAATGATATAGTTTTTTGATCGAATAATTTGGCAGCCCATGATTAAATTAAACCATCGAAATGATGCAACAATCTAGGAGTAGGGAGTTATCTTCTACATTAGTTGGTTGAATCCAATTGTTTTGATTAAAAATGTGTTTGACTTTTTATGGCGATAATGAGTTAATGACAACTTTTAGGGGGTTCGAAAATGTGATAAACAATGCTGGTAGAAAAGAAGTTAGAAACTCACACTGGTTATAATATCCTGTGTATTAAGTGCGATATGTTGGACTCCTGCTCCACCGTAGTACTCTACATATTCCTCGATTTGACTCTTCTTCTTTCCAACAGCGGGCTCATTTATTGGTAACTGAAAAAAAGGTTAATTCTCTCAGAACTCAAAAACGAGATTTTACAAAAAACGCATACTTATACCTTGATGTTTTCTTCCCAGTTAGCCATAACAATCGATCTCAATGACGAAAACTCGGTATGAATTTGACTATCATCTACTGACCAGAATCGATGGAATTGCAGAACGTTCTCGTACCACTTTGCTATTGATTCCATGGCTCCATCTGGTTGATTGCCGACAACATGATCGATGAAGTCTAGTTTTCCCGGTGGGCTGGAACGAATGCATTTATCTAAAATTACATTTTAAAATCACTCTATTAACTTTTAGGTATGAAAAAATGAAAAAGATCACCCTGGAAGAGATTTTGGAGATGATAAGATAAGATAAGAATGTATTGGTCTTTATGTTACAATATTATGTACACTTGAAAACAAACACACATAATTTGTTTAGACACGTCATAAAAAATAGAAAAGGTATACAAATCAAATTACAAATATAGCTAAGTAATCTAAAAATATATTAAACTCATCTTCTTAAAAAACACATTTAAAATTGAAACAATTTCCTTAGTGCCTTTTGCCTTCAATCAATTGGCCAGATTGCATCAAAAACCTCATTTATTGAGTGAAATGCTTGGCTCAAAAGAGCCTGCTTCACCACAATTTTTATTTTTTTTAATAATTTTTCCATTCTTTTGGAAGCGTATTATATATTTTGCCATATAATACTTCGGTTTGTTTTTCATTATTTACTAATTTCGTTTTTTCTGTTCTAATGACCTCTTTGCGCACATTCGCACATTCTTTTCGTTATCATTATTCATTCTTTTGTTAAAATCTATGATTTTAGTTTTATCATTATTCAAACACAATACATTTGCATTGAAGTATTGTTCAAATTTTTCTCGAGTTTCTTTTGATAACTCTTCTAGTCTACTTGTATTACTTGATTTAATTATAAAAGAGGCGTCATCTGCATACAGAAAAGTATCCGCAATGTCAACATATAATGGTAAATCATTTATGTATAAAATGAACAGCAGATGACCCAACAGCGATCCTTGGGGAACCCCATGTTTGATTACCTGTATATCAGATGTAGTGTTGTTGTAGACAATATATTGCCTTCTACCAGTTAGGAATGATTTTAACAAGTTTATTGCTGAACCTCTTATCCCATATTTTTCTAACTTATTTAGAAGCATGTCGTGGGATATGCTATCGAAAGCTTTCGAAAGGTCGCATAACATAGCTCTGGTTACTATACCCAAATCTTTATTTTTTGCTACTATATGAATAATGTCTGTTACGGCTTGAGTGGTTGAATGTAACTTTCTGAAACCATACTGCCTTTCACTTATACATATATCCTCCTCCTAGATAATTTATAAGCCTCTCTTTTAAAATTATTTCGATAATTTTAGACAATACAGGGGTTATAGTAATAAACCTGTAATTATTGCAGTCATTTATATCACCTTGTTTGTGGATGGGTGTGGCTCTGCACAGCTTTAAAAAATCTGGAAATTCTCCATTTGAGAAACATACATTTATTAAATGAACAATGGGTTCAGTTATCATATCGTTAGCAATTTTTATAATTGTTGGACTAATATTGTAAGGGTCCATGCTTTTTGAATTTTTAAGTGATGAAATCACGCTGAAGACTTCTGTTCCATTTGTAGGTCTTAAAAAAACTGAATCTTTAACAGAGATATTCAACAAATCTGACCATGACATATCTAAAAATGACATTTTCGAAAATGGTGAAATTAGAAAAATGAATGATAAAGCCAGTGAAAGTAAATAGCACTAAGACAGATCTCGTCTCATTCCATCTCTACAGTATTGTAATTATTTCATGGCAATGTCTATGGTTGCTTAGGAATGCGAACCAAAGGATCTGGAAAATACTTTGAACTAGAAAGATGCAATGGACGAAAAAATAATGAATTCACACATTTACCTGAAAATCGACAGGGGATTGATAATCGATGGGTGTACCATATAAAAAAGTAATTGGTAATTAAGATACGGAAAAATACGGTATCGATTACAAAGGAACATTCAGCCCTGTGGTTAGATTCGACACTATTAGATTTCTGCAGTCAATGACAATGAAAAAGTTCTACGTTAAAACAGCCTTCTTGTATTGTAATTTGAAAGAAGGTATGTTACTTGAAACAACCGAAAGGCTATGAAGATGATTCAAATCGAGTTTGCAAGCTACTCAAGAGTATTCACTCTTCATTAAGTCTTCTGTCGACTTTTTTTCGGAGTCAAATCAAATCAAATATATTTTATTGTCCAAAGATTCAAGTTCTTGTTGACAAAGTAAAAAGAATAAATATACAGAATTTAGATACCCCAGATGTTCACACAATAAAATATGTATAATAAGACTAGATAAATATACGTGTAAATAGTATAACTATAAATATAGTATGTACATTTTGTCAATGGTCAATAGTTTTAGTCAACAGTCTCTTTTCGAATGAACATTTTTACCGCAATCAAATAATGTTCAAGTTTCGTTTTTGTTCTGGTGTTGAATCTCAAGTATTATAAAAATGATTAAACTCGGATGGTCTAGTCATCAATACTTTTGTTAACATCATTGACTCTGGAACAGGTTCCCACAACCGTTTTCAATCCTAACTAGCCTCGGATTTTTATTCGAATAACTTGTGCAACTTATCCCACAATCAGATCTGTTCCATTTTGATATTTTCCTTCGATTATTTTCCGTATCCTGATGTTCTGTAGCCCCTCCTCTATTTTCCTATAGGTACCGATTTACCAGTTTCTCCAGTTCCGACCTCGAAGATCTGACCTCTTTATATGAAATTTCATTATGCCCAATTCCTGATATCACAAAGTTTCTTCACATTGACTGTCTCCCCTTCCATTTCCTTCTTTTAAGAATATATCTGGGCCCATAACCAAATGAATCACTTCGTAATCGAATGAGAATTCAAGTCCAGGATTTTATTTTAACTGTTTAGTGAATGATAGATACATTTTTAATGTCATTGACAATACATATATGTAAGTTGAACTTCCACAACATATACAAGGTATCCAAAATACAAATAATAAACGATTGCAACGTTTGCTTCTCAAGAATTGCATGTGGAGCTTATCTCAGGCTAGTAGAGGTCGGACATAAAAGGTCATAATATCATAATATGGTATAAAGACGGGTCTCGCACCAAATACTCCGTACCCATGTGCAAATCTCCAAGCATTTTTCGAGCTATTGAAAGATGCACCCATAGTCCAAGAGGGGACTGCAGAAAACCTTGCCAATCGAGTAACAGAATGAAATGTTTTGAAAATGTTAATACTCACAGAAAACATAAGAAAAATCATTGACTGCCTGGGCAAAAGTGGTGCATACGTTTTTTATGGCCTTTTTTCCAAAAAAGCAACCATACCAATGTAGCAACAGATTGGTCATAGTTTCAACACAAATTAACTTCCCAGTGGTCCAGCGGTCTAAAGTGCTGGTTCACGAAAGGGAGCCGTGGGTGAGCGTGGGTTCAAACCCCAGCTCATGCAGCTTTTTCCTTCGAAATTGAAAAATGATTTGTTTGGGGCAAATATTCGTGCCAAAACAAATCATTTCTCATGTCTGAGAGCTGGCTGCAGAAAACCTGGCCGATCAAGTAACACCATGAAATGTTTTCACAAGTTTTCATATTAACTTCACATTTGTATGTTTACTTCACACAAAACACTTGTATGTTTAGTTCACACAAAACACAAATCTTGCAAGTGAATTTTGCCCTACTTCTAGTTGTCCGATTAACGTGAAATTTGACAGGTGTTCATAATTCCGGTGACAATGCATTATGGAATTTTTGCCAATAAAAACAAAATGACGCTCCAATATGGCGGACGAGTTTTGTGATTATAGTTCGATTCTATTCAAAATTAGTATGTGGGGATTTTTGGGATCGGACATCATGATTTCTTTGCCAGAATTCATGATGTCGACGACTTTTGTGATTATAGTCCGATTCCATTCAAAATTGGTATGGAGGTTTTTTGGGGTCGTAGAGATTATCAATTTTTGTTAGAATTCAATAAGATGACGGATTTCATGAATGACTAAAAAGAATTAAATACAAATGTTTGAAAAAAAAAATAAGACAACTTTTATACAAAAAAAATATTTCTTCAATTGTTTGACCTAGGTTCTTCTATAAGTAACAGATTCAAAATATTGCCCCGCAAGAATACCAATTTTATATTTGCGAAAACTTCATTTTTATTTAATTCTTTTTAGTCATTCATGAAATCCGACATCTTATTGAATTCTGACAAAAATTGGCTACGACCCCAAAAGAACCTACATACCAATTTTGAATGGAATCGTGCCACAATAACAAAACACATCGCCTTCCTGAAGCCGCCATCTTGAATTCATGAATTTCGACTAAGGAATCATGATGTCCGACTCCAATTTTGAATGGAATCGGACTATGATCACAAAAGTCGTCGCCATTTTGAATTCATGAATTCTGGCATAAAAATCATGATTTCCGATCCCCAAAATCCCCACACTCACAGCAAACATAATTTTGAATAGAATTGTCAGCGGATTTATGAACACCTGCCAAATTTCACGTTATTCGTACAACTAGAAGTAGGTTAAAATCCACTTATAAGGTTTGAACTAAACACATACATATGTGAAATTAAATAGATTCTTGTGAAAACATTTCATTATGTTATACACTCGATTGGCCAGGTTTTCTGCAGTCCGCTCTTAGCCTACCAGTTCAACCTCATCAGGAATTACAGAAACAAGGACATCGCAATTCTGTCCTATTGCCAAGCAGCCGTCAAAGCGTTGAGTTCCCCCATTATCAAGTCGAAGATGGTATGGGAATACCTTCATAAAATGAATGAATTGGGCAGAAACAATAGAGTAAATCCTCCTCTGGGTGACAGGAGAACAAATAGCAAGGAGAATTGAGAACAAGTCCGGCATGGGACAGGTCAAAGATCTCCTTGACAACTTCAACCGGGAAAAATACAACGCATTAGTCAGGCACAACAAGAGGAGTGTTAAGTGTCAATAACGGGGATTCTAGCAGGGCACTGCAAACACAGAACACTTCGGGACGCTACTTGGAAGGAGAAAAACACATGTAGGATATGCAAAGAGAAACATTCTGATATATTGTGATGCTTGCTGCATCTAAAAAAAGAGGAACCTGAGAACGTACCAGCTGAGAGTGGGGGAAATACCACAATAAGATATCCCCAAAATCAGGTTTCTGGGCTCGAGGGGCTATTATACCAGAAGGAGAAGGGGCCCAATAGATCTAATCAGGTGGTAGTGCATCTATTATCGCCCAATTACAATTAGCATTACCATTAGTATTACCATTGGTTGTGCTGATCTGAATGCTTTTATTGCCTGCTTTCATTGCCTGCCCTGATAGGGGATTGAAAGTACCCCCTTTTCAGAGAAGGGCAGTGCACTTGGCGGAAGCCCTACTGTCTTCCGAAATTGAAAAAATCATGGGTTTCTTGATGTTGCTCGCAGATTCCGAAAATATGATTCTTTATTAGATAATTCTTTTTAAACTATATCTTACTTGGGTGGTATCTTTGATTTTCTCCTGCGATGTAATTTTTTTAATATAAAATTCTTAATAGACATATTTTTTGTTTCCCTAAAACTTAGGTGTGGCGATTTTTAGTAGTTTACAAATACTATACATGATTTTCACTAAATTATAGAGAGTGAAGTGGTTTTCGTTTACTTCTATATGCATGTTCATCAAGTATCGGCCACGTACATTCAAAATTAAATAAAATAGTAGGGAAGATTGAAGTGCCTTCTTTCAAAACAACCATTATTCAGTAGGACTCCCATGGTAGCAAGCAGACGCCAGCTAGATTAGAGCTGTTTGCCAGAAAGGCACGAGGATACCACGTGGGAAATGAAAGTCAATTATATGTGTGTGATAATCCTGCTGTTAGAAAACGTGCAATCATATAATATCGCAATTGTGAAAATATATTCTGCTTGCAGCAAAACTTCTGAACCCTCCCAACTAAATCTTGTCAAATGCGTCAATATGGAAGCAGTGACTATTAAACTAGAGAACACTTACCAGATTTTTCCCAGGGGATCTTCAGAACACTGAATAAATCCTGGTAAAAATGCTCCCCTATAAAGACTCCTGTCTACAAAGGTGTGAGTAGTATCGTCATACTGCAAATTCAGGTTTGTTAAAACAAGGAAATCTATATCTATCTGGATATAACCAAACTTACTGTCTGAATGGTGGCAAATCGTACCGTACCATGGAAATCTGATTCTTCCCAGATATTTTTTACTATTCTCGCACCTTTCTCCTTCGCTTTCTGAAAAAAAAAACGTGTTTTCTGAGACACAGATTGAAAAAGAGAATATGTGTGTTTTCTCAGTAGAGATGGGGAATCGAGATTATGTTTGTTCAAGAGCTCAAAAATTCTAAAAGTCAAAAATAACAACATTCTAAAAATCGAAAATAACATTATCTTCATATGATTAATTGATGTGAATAATTCATGTCTATCCATGAGTTGAATCTTATTTTTGAACGCTTGATCCTGACATCATATGATTACGGTGCCCTTTATATAAAGGGTGTAATTCAACCCCTTGCAAAACCGCTTAAAGTTTTGTTGATAGTCCATTAAAAATAAACAGATTTTTTTGTTGAAAAATCTTTAATAAGCCATTAAAAAAATTTGATATATATAGAGAGAGAAAGAGAAATTTGTTACGAATCCAAGAGAGCCCACCATCCGCCAACACCCTGTTTCATTGTTTCCCTTTTCACATTTTTGTACTTGCCGATAGGTATTAGCACTATGAGATATTTGATACGAATTTGAAAGAGACCACAAGCCGTCCTGATGATTGGGGAACCATGAAACAGGCTCTTGGCGGATGGTGGGCTCTCTTGGATTCGTAACAAATTTCTCTTTCTCTCGTTATTTGTTTTGCGTTACACGCACTAGGAGTACGACTATTGGTGTCGTGGATTGGCCTATGCTGACATCTGTTGGTGACCTATTAGTGTGCACGAAATTTCGTGTCATTAAAATTCCACGATAACAGGTTAAGCTTCACCGCACAGATTATAGGTGTCACTATCTATAATTTGATGCTTTTCATATATATATATATATATATATATATATATTTGCATTTACAGTTTATATGAAATTACTTATTTTGCCACTTTTCATATAATCATGCTTTCTTTTTATCCACTAGTAATTTTTTTAAATTTCTTCATTTAACGTCGGCTTATTTCCGCGACCAGGGATAAACACCGACGCCGCGCCGGTG
Organism: Gonioctena quinquepunctata; assembly: GCA_018342105.1. NCBI lineage: Eukaryota > Metazoa > Arthropoda > Insecta > Coleoptera > Chrysomelidae > Gonioctena > Gonioctena quinquepunctata. The sequence goes on from JAFIRS010000068.1 coordinate 605,185, forward strand.
AACACACTCCCTCCAATCGGAAATTTTGCCGAATCCTCTGGTGTTTCCAACCAGAGGAAGGGATATTTAACGTCCTCTCCGAAGGACGGCATACCTATCGCCATATCTCGTGCTCATTAATATGACGCCTGCAGCTGGAATATGCTACTACACTGCAGTTATTTGGAGCTTTTAAACGCGATAGTGATAGGATATTTAATTTTTCTATAGAGTATAGAGCTTGTTTTTCTCTTTCAGTAATCTCAATTCACTTAAATGCTGTGATAACTGACGTAAAGGAATGTTATAAAGTGCAGGCGTAGGCAATAAATCATTGGTAAGACGAAATGTATATATTTATTTTATTTCAACTTCATATGCTTATCTTATATCTTTAAACGAGCAATTCTTATATATATATATATATATATATATATATATATATATATATATATATATATATATACAGGGTGTCCCACGACGATTAAGACAGGGAATATCTCGGAACTCGAGAGTAGTAGAGAATTGTATTTTTGGGGTTGTAAATTAAAGCAATGGGTGCAGCTGCTTTTGATTTTATGTTCCCCAATGAGCTTTTTGATTTCGGTCACGTGACATCAGATTCACCATTATTAATGGGGCAACCTGTATATTTTGGCATTTCAACAAACTATCACACTTGTGGTCTAAAACGATTAATTTAAGAACTACAGGTTTCCTTAATATCCTTGGACCCACGATTACTACAAACGTCTGAACCAAGCAATTGCCAAAGTTTAGGGTCACCCTGTATTTTTGGGCAGTCCTATATTTTTTGTGATGAGTAAAACTAGGCAAAATTATAATAATCATTCATATTTTATTAACAAATCGTCGTGGGCCCAAGGATATTGAAGTACCTGTAGTTCTTAAATTAATCGTTTTAGACTACAAGTGTGATAGTTTGTTATTGGAATCGTTTTATCGGGAGGAACATATAAATGCCAAAATATACAGGTTGTCCCATTAATAAATGTGAATCTGATGACACGTGATCGAAAACAAAAAGCTCATTGGGTAACATAATATCAAAAACAGCTGCACCAATTAATTTACAACCCCAAAATTACAATTCTCTACTACTCTCGAGTTCCGAGATATTCCCTGTTTTAATCGTCGTGGGACACCCTGTATATATATATTTCGGCTATCTCGGAAACGGCTCTAACGATTTGGATGAAATTTTGTATTTAGTTCATCTATATGGTAGGTTAGGTTAAAACAGGCGAATCCAGAAGATTCAACTACGACGTCTGGTAGAACTGGCGAGTCCACCAGATTCAACTACGACGTCTGGAATAGCTGTAGGTTAGGTTAGGTTATAAAAAAATGCTTCTTTGTGTAAAATTCCGTTTTTTTCAGGAAAGACACCTATGTGAGATGGCGTTATAACATTATCCGAATATTTCAAGTTTATCTAAATAAGTATCTCCGAAAGAACAACATAATACAAAAAAAAAACACCGAGCACAGTTCGGTCGCCCAGGTGCTGGTGATAAAGCTGAGTGACAGCTGTCGGGCCAGCCCAAATTACACTAAGAGTAACGTCTTTGAGAATGCATGTGCGGTGGAAATATTAGTGCCGTACAGCCGTACTTAACTAGAGCTCATCCAGTATTGAAACGACCTTTTGGTAGGTAGAGAGGGGGAAAACACGAGTGGACACGATTTGCTGTGCTACGGCGAATCTTCACCAGTGTCTTGGCATGCAGCGTTTGAAAGGTTAGGTTTGTTTAATTAATAAATAGGTAGTGCAGTTATTTATTCAACTTTGCAATAGTTTACTCGTTACCTTGCCAAAATGCCCAGTATTAAGTACTATTCAGTAGCGGAAAACGAAATAGGAGTGTTAGGAAAGTTATAGGAGTGTAAGTTCTCTACGTCTCGTGAATCGCCTATACCAAATAATTTGGTACGCCTATGGAATTTCTATTAATAGCCATAGTTAGGCAATGGTTCGGGTATCTTCGATAAAAATTGGTTGTTAGGTGGGGGAAGGCCAAAGTGGTCGTTTCAATACTGGATGAGCTCTACCTCTAAATGTAAATTTCCAGGGCCGGATTTGAAATTGTAAATAGAATAATTAAGGAGAATATAATAACTCATTGAATTACTGTAAAAACTGAGTTTGATAGAATTAATAGAATTTGTTAACAGACGTAAATTGGTATTAGGAAATAGGAGTATTAAACTCTGATAACTGTATTAAAAATTAAACTATATCATAGCTTTATCAGCTGCATATTGTAACAAAGTCATTACATAATTCCTCAGTGGTCTGCGTCTGAAGAATAAGTATCTTCTTCGGATGATGAATCTTCATTTAGATTAATTATAATGGGTAATAATTGACAATCGAACATTTTTTCTTGTTCCCAACTTGTACTAATAAGATTTTCAGTGTGTTTAATGAAATCTGTCCAATTTTGTGTAGTAACTTTATTTAATGCTTTTTTGCATGTACCTATTGAATACACCCTCTTCACTGTAGACCTATTGTCCTCTTTTATCTTGTAATGAAATATTTTGCATTGTGTCCATATAAGTTCAATGGCATTAAACTGGTGGTAGTCGTAGAACAGAATGACCCATTTTATAAATTAATCCATCAGTCGCATATGCATTTATATTTCTGCACAATCTCTAACAGTTCACATTTAAAGGCGCGCTGAGGAATGCGTATATTTTTAGATTGCATGTACTTGTCGGTAGTGATCTTAAAAAATATCAAATGAAGAACAAAATTAAATATGTTAGTATTTTGAGTCATACTGTAACGAACCTAGGCCGGACCTGTCGCCTCACACGTTGCCATCGACAGCGATGAGATCATCCCCGGAGATATTCGAGAACCATCCAGTCGCTCTTCCGCGGAAAACAACGGTCAATATTGGAAACAATTGGAACATGCCGTCGCCAACTGCCGGAATTCGAAAGATCGGGAATCCTGTGACGGAGATAAATAGGTAGCCCTCAAGATGGCACGGACAGTCTGAACGAGCCCATACGATCGAGCTATTCAGTAGCGTAGTAATATAAATTAAGTTGTAGATTAAGTGTGAAATAAATTATTTAAACCAAGTTAAGTTTATTTACGTTACAATTGGTGTCGGAAGTGAGATTTTGAAAATAAACAAGTGATCGTGGAGTGGATAGTCAGAAAAATAAATTGATAGACCTTTCTGTACGCCCAAAATAGACAGTGGCCCGGTTTTCGCGAAGTGGACAATTGTGCGTGGGAATATAAACTGATACGCTGTTCGCGTGAAACAGAAAATAGACAGTGGCCCGGTTTTCGCGAAGTGGACAATTGTGCGTGGGAATATAAACTGATACACTCTTCGCGTGAAACAGACAATAGACTGGTGGCCCGTGGAAAAGAATTCGCGAAGTGAATTTTTAACAAACTGATAACTTTTCGTGTAAAACAGACTGATACCTCGTCAAAGACAAAATGTGTTCAAGAAAAGTGCGCCTTGCGGATTTGAAGGTAGCGGAATTGAAACAGGAATTGGAGGAAAGGGAACTGGAAACAACAGGTAAAAAGCAAGTACTCCAGGAAAGACTTGCAGAAGGACTTATACAAGAAGGTGAGGACCCCGAAACATTTTTATTCGAAGTTCCCGGAGGTGATTTAAGTTTGGTAATGAATAAACTCGAAGAAACTACTAAATCCGTGAAAGAAGAACTGCAACAAAATTCGAGGACTTTGGAAGAAAATGCTAGAAATCTGGAAGAGAAGCTTCAAGAAAATTCTAGAAATCTGGAAGAGAAGCTTCAAAAAAATTCTATAAATCTGGAAGAGAAGCTTTCTAGAAATCTGGAAGAGAAGCTTCAAGAAAATTCTAGAAATCTGGAAGAGAAGCTTCTAGAAAATTCAAGAAGCCTGGAAGAGAAGTTCCTGGAAAACACAGAAGGCCTAAAAAAAGAATTGTGTGGTGTGGCTAATTTTCTAGAAGAAAGAATGGGAACCGTTGAGACAGAGATAGATAAAATTAGGGAGCAAATGAACACGGAGGTAGATAAAATCAAAGATGGGGTCGAGGCAGAAATGGACAAAATGAAGGAAACGATCAGTAAGCTGGAAAAACGAATTAATAGTGCGCCCTCCACAGAGATGGTTAACGAAAATGCAATGCTGGACTTGAGTTTGAACTTGGATAAAGTTCAAGAGGGAATAAAAGATGTCAAGGTCATTTCAGAAATAGGGAAGCTTTCCATGAAGCCGCCTCAGTTCGACGGAAAAACTCCATGGGCCAATTACCGCCGGCAGTTTGAAGCAGCGGCCAAAGCAAACGGATGGAATGCAGGGGAAAGAGCTGTAGCACTGACACTTGCATTACGTGGAGAAGCGACAAATATTCTACAAACTCTCACCGCCCAAGAACAGGAGGACTATGATCAGCTGATTAAACATCTAGAATTACGATATGGCCACGCCCATTTGGAACACGTATACCACTCCCAGCTGAAAAATCGCTGTCAGAAATCGGGCGAATCCTTACAAGAATTCGAAGCTGACATTGCACGCTTGGTTCGTCTCGCATATCCAGCCACACCGGAAAATGTAATGGAGCGATTAGCGGTTCAGGCATTCTTGGATGGACTCCGTGACCAAGAAACCAGACAAGCGTTGACACTAGCTCGTCCAACACATCTCGTAAACGCACTGGCACGCGCCTTGGAATTTGAGGCAGCAAAACAATGCTGCAAAAGACAAAGTAAAGTTCAAACGATTGAGGAAGACTCACAGGAGCCTGCTAACTTGGAAGCTGCCATAAGAAAAGTGATGAAGGAAGTGTTGCCTGAGAAAAGACAGATAAGATGCCGGAATTGTGGCAAAATTGGACATGTGCGTAGCAAATGTCCAACATTCATCGACTCCGATGCAGGAAAACTAAAAAAGGTCGACGAGAAGGGCAATCGTCGGCATGTGTCCGGCAAGCCCCGGTTAACAACGCATATGTCGCTATCCTTCAACGACAGAACAAAGGTGTCTTCGTAGACGGTCTCATCAATAACGAGCCTTGCACCATGCTGCTAGATACAGGTGCGACTAGGACAATTCTCGGGCCTTCCTTTGCCAGAACACCGGAACAGATTGAACTGACAACTTGAAGCTACGCACAGCAACAGGGAGCCAGCTACTGTATATGGCGAGCTACCGATTGAAATAATTTTGGGCAGCACTAAAGTGAAACATCAGGCACTTGTAGCGGACATCGAAGACGATGCAATCATCGGAATGGACATCATGAATTCCAGAGGGTTTGAATTGGATTTCAAAGACGGCGTCCTACGTGTCAACGGAGAAGAGCTGGTACTTCATGGGAGAAGTGAAGAGTTGATCCGTGTGCTGTTGGCTGAAGATGTAAGCGTACCTGAGAGGGCTGAAACCATTCTGGAGGCTCGCCTGGACGGGAGTGCGAGCAGTGGAGACGTGGTGATGTTCGAGCCCAAACTTCATGATGAGAAAATTGGATGAGGAATTGCACTAGGAAAGACCTTGTTGCGTGCTGACAAATTTGTGCCGGTAAGGGTCATTAATGTCAATTATTTCCCAGTGACCTTGAAGAAAGGAACAATTTTGGGGCACTGCTCGTCAGTTTCCTCAGTGATCCGGAGTGTACGAGGTACGATTAGCCAACCTAACAACTTGCCCACAGAACTAGAAAAATTAGTTGCCATCTCTTCCAAAGATATAAAACCAGCTCAACAGCCCAAACTAAGAGATTTAGTTAAGAAGTACCAAGACATCTTCGATACCGGACAAGGAAAAGGAGGTCGAACTAATGTGGTCCAGCACAAGATTGATACTGGGGGTGCCCGACCGATCCGGCAATCAGCAAGAAGACTTCCTCTTGCCAAGAAGGAAGAGGCTGACAAAATAGTCAGCGATATGGGAAAAGAAGGAGTTATCGAACCATCTGACAGTCCCTGGTCCTCTCCAGTCGTACTGGTGAAGAAAAAGGATGGATCGACACGCTTTTGTGTAGACTATCGCCAACTTAATAATGTCACGAAGAAGGACAGTTACCCTCTCCCGAGAATAGATGACACCCTAGACACGTTGGCTGGTTCCACGATTTTCTCGACCCTTGATCTGAAGAGTGGATACTGGCAAGTAGAACTGGCTCAGGAAGATCGAGAAAAGACTGCTTTTACCATCGGCTCAGGATTGTGGCAGTTCACCGTTATGCCATTCGGGCTCTGTAATGCTCCCGCCACATTCGAAAGATTGATGGAAACAGTACTGAAGGGACTCTCATGGAACACGTGTCTAGTGTATCTCGACGACATAATTGTGGTCGGCAGATCGTTTGAGGACCACGTAAAAAACTTGGAGGAAGTATTCCTGCGACTGAGGAACTCCGGATTGAAACTGAGCCCTAAGAAATGCCATCTGTTCCAAAAAGAAGTACGATACCTCGGCCACGTTGTCTCTGGGGAAGGAGTAGCAGTGGACGACCAGAAGATCAAAGCTGTTAAGGATTGGCCCATCCCAAAGACATTCACCAACTTCGAAGTTTCCTTGGTTTATGCACATACTATCGCCGATATGTGCTGGGATTCGCCAACATCGCTAAACCACTGACCAAGCTCACGGAAGGCCAAACAAAGTTGCAGTGGTCCGAAGAATGTCAAGACTCATTCTGGAAGCTGAAAGGAGCTTTGATCAACGCACCTATACTGAGCTATCCCCTACCCAAAGAGAAATTCATTTTGGATACGGACGCCAGCAACGTGGGACTTGGAGCTGTCCTATCTCAGATCCAGGAGGGACAGGAGAAGGTCATTGGTTATTTCAGCAAGACGCTTAGCAAACCAGAGCGCAATTACTGTGTCACCAGGCGAGAGCTGTTAGCTGTTGTAAAGGGAGTGGAACACTTCTACAAGTACGTGTATGGAAGAAGATTCCTGTTGAGAACTGACCATGCAGCTCTAAATGGCTCTTACAGTTCAAAATCCTGAGGGTCAAGTAGCACGTTGGATCGAGAGACTCCAAGAATTCGATTTCGAGATCGAACATCGAGCCGGAACTAGCCATAAGAATGCAGATGCCTTGTCGCGAAGACCATGTCCAGATGATTGCTCACATTGCCGACGAGCAGAAGAGAAAGAAGCAACACTTTGTAGAACCGCGGCAATGGATGACAACTGGAATGACAGCAAGATCCAGAAAGACCAAGAGAGAGACCCCGACCTTGGCTTAGTCGTCAGCTGGAAGAAGGGCAATCGAAGACCATCATGGCAGGAAGTCGCAGGTTACTCGCCGGCTGTTAAGTCCTATTGGGCACAATGGAACTCTCTTATTCTGGACAATGGGATCCTGAAACTGTGCTGGAGGCCGATATTGGTGGGGAAGACAGACGCCAAATAATTGTTCCCAGGAACAGAAGAGAGGAAGTGCTGCGGGAAATCCATGATGGAGTCGCCGGAGGACATCTGGGAGTGACGAAGACCCTGCAGAAAGTGAGGCAACGGTTTTACTGGGCCAATTGTCAAGCTGACGTCCAGGACTGGTGCAGGAAGTGCGCTGTATGCGCTGCTAGCAATGGACCTCGAATACGACCCAAGGCCCCGATGCGTCAGTACAACGTAGGCAGCCCGTTCGAGAGAATCGCCATTGACATCGCCGGCCCGTTTCCCGTATCCGACCACGGGAATAAATACATCCTTGTGGCAATGGACTACTTCAGTAAGTGGGCGGAAGCCTATGCCCTGCCCAACCAGGAAGCCATCACCGTCGCCGACGTCTTGGTGAAAGAGTGGATATGTCGATTCGGTATTCCAATGGAGCTGCACTCGGATCAAGGCAGAAATTTCGAATCCCAAACCTTTTCCAAGGTTGTCTCTGACCATCAAAGAGACTGGGACCAGTATCTTCATTTGTTCCCCGATGGAAGGTGGAACGGATGAACGGACGATCAACCGCCACTTGTCCAAGGTTGTCTCTGACCATCAAAGAGACTGGGACCAGTATCTTCATTTGTTCCTGATGGCCTATCGATCCGCAGTACACGAGTCAACCGGTCAAACTCCTGCTAGTATTATAATGGGCCGAGAACTGCGACTGCCTTGTGACCTGAAGTTTGGGATACCGCCAGGACAAGACACTGCGGGAGAGGACTACGTCAGCAAACTTCGGCAGAGAATGGACGACATCCACGAACGAGTCCGGTTGAACATCCAGAGTGCCAGCGATAAAATGAAGAAGACCTATGACATCAAGGCCGACGCTGGAGGATTTAAGGTTGATGACCTGGTTTGGCTGTACAACCCCAAACGTCGTCGTGGACTATCACCAAAGTTGCGGAACTCGTGGAAGGCCCGTATAAAATCGTGAAAAGGATAAACGACCTTGTGTACCGAATCCATAAGCCACCCGAGGGAAACCAAGGGTCGTCCATTTCAACAGGTTGGCCCCTTACGCTGGAAACCATGACCAAGTTCGCACCCTCAAGCCACCGGAGGATGATATGACGTTCGAGAAGTTTATGTCCTTGTATTCAAACGGGCAGAAAGTTCTACATGGGGTTACTAGAGAGGAGTCACGAGACCTTTTCGAGGTGCCTGCTGACTACGCACTAGCGCACTGTGTGGCAGAAGATCTTCGAATGTCCAGGGGCATCGCCGTAGTGTTCTCCAAGAAATTTGGTCAACTCCAAACACTGCGGAAAGGGAAGCTCATCGGGGGTTGAAGAAAGGCCAAAAACATCCTTCCAAGGCATTCCCAAGATAAACCGTCCTATGAAGATGTCTGGAAGAGTCTCACCAAACTAAGAGATACTATGGTGGACCAGAATCTGGCGGATCTAGCAATTCCAAAACTATCCTGTGGTATTGATGGGTTGGACTGGAGAGTCATATGAAGTATGCTGGAGGCGATATTCAGATCCAGCGGCGTCAGGATTTTGGTTTGCTGTAACCCTCTTCCACGACCGATCATGAAGACCGTGGAGTGTTACTTCCATCGAACTTCACGGTGCAGATATGGGGAGTCATGCAGATATCGTCACACTCCAAGGATGAAATTTCGGGACGAAATGTCTTTAAGAAGGGGGCAATGTAACGAACCTAGGCCGGACCTGTCGCCTCACACGTTGCCATCGACAGCGATGAGATCATCCCCGGAGATATTCGAGAACCATCCAGTCGCTCTTCCGCGGAAAACAACGGTCAATATTGGAAACAATTGGAACATGCCGTCGCCAACTGCCGGAATTCGAAAGATCGGGAATCCTGTGACGGAGATAAATAGGTAGCCCTCAAGATGGCACGGACAGTCTGAACGAGCCCATACGATCGAGCTATTCAGTAGCGTAGTAATATAAATTAAGTTGTAGATTAAGTGTGAAATAAATTATTTAAACCAAGTTAAGTTTATTTACGTTACAATACTTTTGATTTTGAGTCATACTTTGTGATTTCGACAGAATGTAAAACGTGACTAATATTATTAAAATATACTGAATTATTATCGAGTTTTTATGGGGGGGACTGTGACCTTATCCATATCAATTATTCCCATTTAACAAAAGTTGAGAAATACAATAAAAAATAAAAATGATGAAATGACGGAGTTTAGTTATAGAACTTATTTTATTTTTAACCCACGATCCGAAATTGAATAACCCACGACCTGAAATTTTAGTGTGTGGGGTCAAATAAATGAACTTGGTTATATTCACCGTTGGTAGAGAAAGAACGAAAATTAAGGTATTATTTTATTTTTATTTTGTCGAAGGGGTCGGGTAGCTTGACATAAGTGAAGTATTGTTGTCGTCAGGAATTGTAGAAGCATATAGAAACGAAACAAATGGGCTGAAATAACCTTAAGAAAAAACTTTTTTCAAAAATGCCGACAAGATTTTATCAAACATTTTCAATAAAGTCGTTTTTTATGTGATGAACAATATTTCATAACTAGTGTCGAGAGAAAAAAACTGCAAAAAAAATTAATACAACGTTTCTGGTAACACAAAGAAAAATTGTAAACAGAACGTACGCAAATGGCTTTTGACGATCTTCTAATTACGCACTCGGCTATCAGCTAAGCCGTGAATATTCCGAGTTGTCCCCTAAAGCCTCATTTTGTGAACTTACTACTGTTGCCGTCGACCTCTCTATGAAATTTGATTTTTTCAACACATACTTTATTGGACATCATTATTTTTTTCGTCCAATAACTTTCTTCAGATAAAAACATTTAATGTCGTACTCGAAAGCATTCGAGAACCTGGAATTTCGATTGCAGATTCGTGTTCATTTACATTTATGTGTATTGTGTATTTTCGATGTTGTAGCTTATCATTACAAAATGAAAAGTGATGCTTACCGAAACGATGCCTTCCAAGTTTTCAACGGCGAATGCTATGTCCTTGACTCCATCTCCATGTTTCATCAGGTGCTGGTTCAGATCTTTTTCGTTCGGTTCATAAGGGGAAACAAAGACGAAGACAATCTATAAAAAAATTACTGCTTAATATCGTAGCTCTTTACCTCTGAAATGGATGTGTGCGGTATCGTATGGAAGCCGATGTAATGTAAAATTTACTAATATACTTACAAAAATGTAGCACTAAACAATACCCAGATAACACAGGATATCCTATGGATATCCATTTCATGTCCAATTCTGGTCGGGATATCCCTGGATTTGAAATGGACATCCATAAGATATCCGTCGACGGATTTGAAATGGATATCCTTCAGAAGATATCATATGGATGGCCATAAGATATCCGGAGCAAATATGGATAAGTTTAAGTTGCAAGATTGATTTTTATTGTGTCAATTTCTGAGTTTCTTTCATGCTCGTACATATGGATTAATTTTTTTGGAAAAATCTCATGTTTCGTTTTTCTACTTGATTTGAAGTGGATATCCATCGACGGATTTGAAATAGATATCCTTCAGAAGATATCCTAGGGATGGCCATGAGATATCCAAAGTAATCATAAATGAATTTAAACATTCTCGTATATCGTAGATACACAAATTGTACCTTTGTCGCGGGGACCCTCTGCGACCACAGAACAGATATACATGTGTCTGCGACAGGCCATACCACAAAACACATGTGTTTTGTGGGCCATACTATACGCATAACGCATAATTACTGGCGACGTCTGTCAGTTTATTTTGTTGAGGAAGGAGGAAGGTCATAGCACTGAATCCAAACAAAAATATTTTCCTTCGTTTTTGATACCCTGTTGGTCTGGACCTAATGGTTTTCATCTAGAGCAATTGATTGTTTCCAAAGGGAATTATATATTGGCCGAATACAGGTAAATTTATGAATTGAAAAGGACATAACCTATAAAAATCCATTATTTCCAATGCATTTATGTGTTTGCTGTTTGAGTTTCAATATTTTCAGAAATGCTAAAAAGCATGTCGTTACATTTGCCACAATACACGAGTTTTTCAAATGTCACCAGATTAAAAATGGTGTGAATGCCTACAACAGTGGACATGTGATGAAGATGATTCAACATTTTCCTATTGATTTCACGGAATAAAATAATCTTTCGGAAGAATATTTGGGAACTGGATCGAAATTCAAAGCTGCTGTAGGTAAGTTGTATGTTTTTCTATTCCTTTTTCTAGAACTCTTTTTTTAGGTACCTAAATGAAATCTCAAAAATATGACTTCGTGGAACGATGCCTTTCTTCCATGCTCACTAATATGTTTGCCTCCAAATATTGCTGGTATGGAGCAAAAAAAATAAACTGGACAACTAAAACTGGCTGAATTATCACTAGGTGAAAAGCCCATTCAGTTGTTCTGTTTATTTGATAATAATTTGTATTGCCTCAAAACAGACTGCTAGTTCAGTGAGAATGCAAAATTTCCAAGGAAAGCTTATGTTAATAATGCTTATATATATATATATATATATATATATATATATATATATATATATATATAATATTTCTCAGTATTTTTTTGTAGATTTCAAAATTTATATTATCAAATCATATTCGAATTCAAAAGAAAGCATAATATTTCTCAGTATTTTTTTGTAGATTTCAACATTAATTATACCCGTGAATATATACATATCATTTCAGAAGCGGCTGACCTCAGTGATTCGACGGAAAATAAAAAAGCTACTGAAGAAGCCATCTAAGCTTGGCTGAGAAGGGCCAAAGAAAGGCATCTGTCATCTTCTAGAATAAAGGAAACATCTGATGGACGAAGAAAATAGCATTCTATTTTTTCTGTAACTTTATTTTTATGATTATTCTGCATTTAATATTCTGTTTTTATTTTAGAGTTTACATATACATTTTATTTGTTGATTACCCCGAAGTTTATGAATTTTTTTTGATACCAGAGTTTATTAATACATTTTTTTTTGTTCAATACCATTATTTCATTTCCCTCCAGATCGCTATTACTATATTTTATCTTCGATGGATATCCCCGAAGGATATTTTTAGAATATCTCTCAAGGAATCTTTCAGATAGCTTTTGAATATCCCTGAAGGATGAAGTATATCTTATGGATATCTTTGAAAGATATCTTATGGACATATCTGGAGGATATCTTATGGATATCCTTGAAGGATATTCTATGGATGTACAGGTTGTTCCACTTTGGACATCCATCGGATGTCCATAAGATGTCTTTTGGATATAATTGGATGTCCATAGTATATCCATAAAATTCATGAAGGATGTCCAATGGATATCCATTTGATGTCCATGTGTTATCTGGGTAGTTGTTCAACAAATCTTGAAAAACTTGGGAATCGAGCAAAACTACCTATTTTATGGCACGAAAAGCTTCTGAATATGTTATTCAACTAGTAGGAACATAATTTAATATGAATGTACTATATACTAGGTACTCATTTCCCTAATAACTACGTTTGTGTGGGAATGTCTTTTTAAGAGGCATCAATATCATCAGAAAACGGTATTAAATCTAGAGATTTTAATAATCTCAATGAAATTTTCAATAGGGCCAATTTGGTAATTTGTAGTTGCATAGAATAGAATAGAATTTATTGATGCAGTATATACATGAATAATGTTTGCACACGTCAAGTCAATGGTAACACATAGTAGTAAATATTAAAACAATATATGGTAAATATATGGTCAATAACATAACATAAATACAGAACATAATAATATACAAATATATAATTATTAGACAGACGACGAATTAGATAAATAGTCGAAATAATTAAAATATTCTTCAAATGTGTAAAAGGCATTTTGTAAAAGTATATTTTTAATTTTTACTTTAAAAGTGTTTAAACTCATGTCAAGAGTCTGAAACTCGTTTGGTAACACATTTGCACACAATTTGCAAATATATTGCACCTCATTTTAAAGGCATTGTTTCCGAAAAATTTTCAATGATCGGCCTATTTGAGGCTACTCCTGCTCTCTACTTTTATCAACCATCAAGTATGAATACAATGCATAGAATTGATTTCCATTTCACTTATCAAAATCTTGAGCTGGGTTTCCGAAACAAAATTGAAAAAAAAACACAATTAATCTTCATTTAGCCCATAAAGATAAAATAAAAATATAATATAATAATAATAATTGTCTTTATTGCCAGATACAGTTATTACAAGATGTGAAACAACATATTTTTGGTAAAAGGCAGAGTTCGCGCTTCATCAACTGAAAGTCTTGAAGCAGCGCTCTTCCACTCAACCTACACCTATAAAATAATACTTTCTGCAATGTGTCGTCATTTAAAATGTTCAGTGATATTCGCCATCTTTAATTACAAGCTTTTATTTAGTTTCACTTGTTAATTAGTTAATTCGTTCGTTCGTTTGTTAGTTTGGGTCAAATCTTGCAAGTGAATTTTGACCAACTTCTAGTATTCCGATTAATTTGAAATTTGGCGGGTGTTCATAATTCCGGTGACAATGCATTATAGAATCTTTGTTGGAGAAAAAAACAAAATGGCGGCTCGAAGATGGCGGACGAGACTTGTAATTATGTTCCGATTTGATTCACAATTGGTATGTGAGGGTTTTCGGCGTCGCAGATTACGATTTTTTAGTCAAAATTTATGAATTCAAGATGGCGGCTCCAATATGGTGGACGAGTTTTGTGATTATGGTCCGATTCGATTCAAAATTGGTATGCGGGGGTTTTTGGGGTCGAAGATTATGATATTTTTTGTCGAAATTCATACATTTAAGATGGCGGCCCCAAGATGGAGGAAGAGTTTTCTGATTATGGTCATATTTTAGTCGTATAAATTCAAGATGGCGACTTTAGGATGGCGGACGAGTTTTGTGATTATGGTCAGATTCTATTCAGAGTTTTTGGGGTCAGAGATCAGCTCAAAATTTACAGGGAAGAGACCTTGTCATAACGATGCTCTATTAGAAATGAAAAGATTAAAGGCGAACTAACTGAAAAGCAAAAAATGAAATAACTAATAAAAACCTTTTTAAAGACAAGGTTTTATTCAAGCCGTGTACTAAAACGTTTAAAATAAGTTTAAGTCATCGCTGACAATGATTTAATTATTTTTTGTTGAATTATTTGGTTTCAAAAAGCTTGCAAATTATAATAAAATTAATACTTCGACAAGTTGTTACTTACCAACCAATCATTGTCCATTGAAATTAATCGGTACCTACTTTTACGAATAATTTATAAAAATTAAATACTTCGACAAGTTCTTACTTACCAACCAATCACTGCCTAATCAAATTAATTGGTACCTACTTTTATGAACACTTCGCGCGACACGCTTTTTAAAACCAAATAATTCAACATAAAATAATCAAATCCTTGTCAGCGACTACTTAAACTTATTTTGTACGTTTAAGTACACGGCTTAAATAAAAGCTTGTCTTTAAAAACGTTTTTTATTTATATTCTAATGTTGTCTTAACAACCCTCTGAAGTTCTGATAAAAACTTGCACGAGATAGACAAGGGAGATCCTATTTTAGTGGCATCCCGACCTTTGAAAAAAACTATATTCACCTGATTTTGACGAACCGCATGGTAGACATAATCCCTACTTCCAGATTCGAGTCCCTTGTATGCTATAGGTTCGAATCCTAGACGAGTGATGTAGTAGGAAGCCGCCTGAAAAAACGTTAAATAATTCCATGAAATTATTGAGAATAAATGGAAAGACGAAAACTCACCTGCTTGGCGTTGCCTACGTAAAAAGTAAGGTGGTCAAAATACAAAAATCTTCCATTGGTTGGCTGAAAATGAAACAAACTAAAATGAAAATATTTGTTGTATTTTATTTGATGATTTTTTACCCTTGCTCCTTTGTCACTATAACTGGTCTGAAAAAAAAACTCAGATATCTGAAATGTTTCAAAGCTCATGGGATATGGGTACGTATAGGGTTTCGATAGATTCACAAGTACAACTTTTTTTACCTTCTTTCCGGCGATATCAAAACAAAATTTAGTGGTATGGATATGCAGCATGAGATACACCATCTGATATTTCAATATTTTTGGAGCTCCTAGATAATTCTGAGTCGGGTGGTAGCATTTTTTTAACTTATTTTAGATTATATCCAGACGTGACACACATGGCGGATTTTTCCGATCGGATAATTTACTGTCTCCGCCGGTCGGTTTATTGGAAGTCGGCGGTAGCTGTGCAGCCGTCGAGTGCCACTGGAGCCGACGGAAGTTTTACCGTCGCATTGAACTAGTGGTCCACGTTACCAAATGCACGTTTACACACACAGCGTTTTTTCTACCGTTTAAGTTATTTGCTAATTGTGATTTGAACTGTATTCTTGACAGTTTTTCAGTATATGCATCAAAAGTTCCGTGGACATGAGTGACATAGATAATGAAGTTCGTATTTCATTAGTGGGTTATTTCAGCGAAATTGTAAAAAATCCGTTTATAAAATTTAAGGAATAAAATTAGAAAATTGATTGAATTATTACATCATCATTCTCTAGGGAAAAGATATGTTTGAGTCTCACCTAAAATTGAGATCGTTATTAGGTTTTAAGGTTTTTATTTGAAAAACCCGTGTCCATGGAGATGATTAATTGTCCATGGAGTTATGTCTACATTTTGTGAAACATTGGTGCTAAAAACAAAAAGTCTGTTTAGAAAAATAATAAAAAAGCTTCATTCTTTCATAAAGAATAATTTGTATTTATGAGAAATCATAGATATTTTCAAAACAAGAAGAATTACCAAATGATAGAAAATTCATCTTTGACATTCTTCCTCAGCGCTTAACATAGATCATTGAGCAACATCAAAACATTAAAAACTAAAAATAATCTCTTCATTTCAACACCATGGACAGTTCGAATCCATGGTGATGATGTCCATGGAGATGATGAAACATAGTATTTTTAGCATTTTTCAAGTAAATACAATTATCTAAAGAAGATCTGATGTATGGAGGGCCTTCTTGAACCTAATATCATCTTAATTTTACGTTTACTAGACATTTATACCAAAACACTACTTGCCAGAGAGATACATGGAGTTAATCTATTAAAAAAATATGTACCTCATTAAACACTTGTTTTTCTCGAAAAAGTCTAAACAATGCAAAGCACACAACCACCTCCAATACTGATGGAGAACTGAGGTGTATGGCAAATCTATGTCTAATATTAGTATACTCCTGTATACTCCTTAAATTTATTTATGGTAAAAGCCAGGATGCGGTCCATGGTGATGATGACATTATTGGTAACAATAAAAGTGGCACATATTTGCTAAATTCTGATTTTAACTAAAAATATTTTTATATCCAGAAATTGACTAACATGGATTCTATCAAAGGCTAGAATAATTTAAACTAAAAATGTATTATTTATGCTTGTAAAGTTTATGTGAATGCAGTGAACTTGTATGGGTTACAGTCCATGACGATAATAAATAGGGGTACATTTTTTTTTCCAAGAAACTTTTTTTTTAAATCATTGTTAGCAGCATCAAAATATAGGGTGTTTCTGATATTATTACAATTTTTGAATCTGCAATTGATTATTTAGGTTTCAATATATTCGCTAGTAACATCAAATTTAACTATTTCGCTGGAATCACCCTACTACAAGAGAGACCTGTGCTATGGGATAAAACCCTCGACATTTTTAAGGATCGGAACGCTACGAGAAACACTTGGCATGAAGTTTGCCTTGGATTGCGAAGGGACTTCGATCAGTTAGAAGAAAACGAGAGAAATTATTTTGGTAAGTCATAAAATATTCGTTTTAAACTTCTAGAATTGACAGTGGTCACATTCTGTAGTAACATAAGTTCTTTACTCCTTGTAAATTTTCTTCGTTTACAAATTTTGACTATTATTAACAAATGTTTTATTCGTAAAATTAGGCCCGCCGTGTGAGGGTGGGAACGTTTTGCCTTGCTGAGGGGCACGATTGTAATAAACCATTTAATTAAAATGCAACAAAATTTAATTAAACTTATAAATAAATGAATAATATATAAGCAAATATTTTACATTAATTTCCATAACAATTAAAATTATGAATTTTGCTTTTACAAGACAAGGAAATATTTTTTCCTCCGATAATTCATTCAATTATTTCTAGCACGTAGTTTTATTATTTTCAAAATAAAAAAATTCAAGTCAACAATCAGATTTAGAATTTCGCTCATTTGAATTGAAAGGAAAGGGGATGGTTTATTTGCAAGCAAAATTAGTATTTTAATTATTTCATTAGTTGTATCTTGTTATATCATATTTACCGATTAGATGAAAGTTATGACAAGAAAAAAGTGTTGAGAATAAATAACCTTATATCTTGGACATCTGTCAGGAAACCCTTCCTACACTTGAAAAAAAATATTTGCATAGAATGTTTCTCACCTTGTTTGCTATGAGGACTCCTCTTGTAGTGTTTTCTCTTGGTATTTTCTACTGGTAGTCGATCTTATCTTCTCCTTTTTATTCGACGACGGAATAACAATAACGCTAGAAGTTGCTCTATGTTCATTTAAGACTACAATGCAATCAATAATATGAATAACACAGTTCAACTGATGTGATTTGACTCAAAGACTACACCATATACCAGCCTACTCGTACGACGGCGACGGATAATTTTCCGCCATGTGTGTAAACGATTAGATTTGTTTGAGCGGCGACGTTAAATTATCCGATCGGAAAAATCCACAGTGTGTGTCACGGGCGTATAAGCCCAAATCATCTTATAATGAACGAAAATAATGAAGAGAAAAAGTCTTTCTCGACCTACTTTTTTTACTTCACAATCTGAAAACAATGTTTATTCAGAAAATCTGTACAAGGACAAACAAATCAGTTTGCGCCGATAGGTTACTGCTTAACATGACTGAAAGTTGTTTTGAACCCACTACAATTCACCCAATAGGCTTTTTCATTTAGATGACAAATGACTAACTTTGTTTCCCTGTCAGACCCAACTGCATTGACGGCGATTTTTTTTTTGAAGGAAATAAAATATTTCCGAGTTTTCCTATGGATAGTTTACTTGAATTTACATGGAGAAGAAAATTCGCCATTAGAAAATATTCGTGTACATTATTTTATCTACGAATGGAAGGTTTTTGGCGGTATAAAATAGGTAATAAGTACTCAACCTACAAAGAAAGTTACGAACGCCAATGTATGCAGGTGCATTTGTCATGAGGTTGACTGTTGACATAATGTGAAAATACCGCTAATTTTGAACTAAGCCAATCTCAAATTGTTATTTCAAAACTAACCAATGGCTATTCACTTTCCCAATAGCCAATCAGACTTTGGGTCTCAAAACGAGCGCATGCGCCTTAAAAATCATCTAAATGAAAAGGCCTATTGAAGATTCTGCCCGAACTGACATCTAAAGAGGTGAAAAAGGAAAGCGCGTTGTGTCGAACGGCGAAAGAAAATGCCCGAGCGGGGATCCGTTCTTTCTCGAGAATCTTCTGGAAGTCCTTTTTTCACTTCATTTACCACCTTAGGCGATGGCCCTAAATTCGTTTATCGATTCGGAACGGAAAGAAAACAATAATAATGACCAGGTTCCAGCAGGAGAAAGCGCGAGAAAAGAACAATTCCCCTCCAGGTAAACAAAGTTTTCGAGCTGTTATTGCCCAACGCGGAAGGAGTAGTAAAATCGCAGCTATCGATGAATGAAGTAGACGCTGAATCTGCATTTGATTTAGAATCTTCCAAAAAAAATTTAAAACAATTTAAAACAGTGACACTGACATGTTCACGCAATCCTAATTCAGTCCAGGAATTAATTTTAACAATCATGGTTAAAATGATGACGAAGACGAACAAATGGACGGAACCGCTGTACGACAGACGGAATTTGTAAAGTTTAACCATTTTCAATTGCAGAAGCTGTTTCTATAGGGAGCAAATCAAAAACTCATTTCGCTAACGCGAGCGTATATGCGAAAAACGGAACGAAAAATAATGTGTACTACTCGTAAACATTCTCCGTCGGCGAACCGAAGATCCTAAAGAGCCGATAGTCAACGTGGGTTTGAGTGACAGCTGTTTGAGTGACCGCAAGCCAATGATAATGCGTGTAGGTGTGTCTATACGTTGCGACTAATAAATCACCAGTTTCAGGAGGTCTGAGTAAATGAAAGCCAGTAGCGTCTCTGGTCTGGGATCGAAATAGGTTTTAAAATATTCTTTGGTTGTGATGTGTTTTGTTGGAAAATATGTCTTTTTTTTCGACCATGGGAAAATGAAATTATGATGATCCGATAGCCTATTAATACATACTTCCTCGTTTATGGCATATTTTTTTATTTTAACGTAGTTTTATAATATTTAAATATCTAAATAAAATTAGTGATATCGCCTCTGCTGCTCAAAGGATTGCGCCTCAGGACTGGGAAACTTGTTTTTATACTTCTGCAATTGATAATAGATGAACTATATCGATGTCGACAATGCTACAGACATGCCCGCCATACATTTTTTCTAGGGCGAAGTGATGGTAGAAGGGATACCAAAGAGTTGTAAAGAAGAAGGTAAAAAATATTGAAAGTTCACGACCGAGAATAGTGAAAAAACAGCAGGTATAATACCCCTCATCACCATCCGTGATTTAGAAACAAAAAAATCCTACCTGCCTTCCATTTCATGGTGAGCGAGAAATGTACCGGGTTATCCCCTTATCTTCGTTATCATTGACTATAGAAAAAAAAAGTTTTGAATTTTGATAAAATGCTATCACAAATACAGTAGGGTGCAGATTTCAGGGAATAATTTTTCTTAATGGGATACCCTGTATATTATTGAATTTTTGGAATGATCTTTTTTTCCAGATTTCAAAAATATACCATATGTATAAGATGAGTTATTAAACGTCGAATAACTTAGATTAGTTGGTACTGTAAATACCTATCCTATGAAAGTTAACATTTTTAAAGTAAGCTATGAAAATAACAACTATATTATGTTAGTTTAGTTACATTGTTTTAATGGAATAAACAAAATGGTTTACAGCGAGGAAAAAAAAGATCAAAGATATACTTGTAATATACAAAACAACAAAAATAAACGTGCAGCAAAAAGTGCATATAGGGCGTTGTATCCAAATCGTCCAAACCGTCAGAAAATACATTCAAAAGTATTCACCAAAAGTTGAATCATAACTTCAGTTTCAGTAGAAAAAAGCGTGTAGTAGATATACTGCTTCATTTCGAAGGTAAACCTATCCATATTAATTCGCCAATAGACTTTTTTGAAACATTGTAGATTATTTTTTAGAAAATTCTGAATGTAGTTTAAAAAATGTAGCCGATCAACTAGGTAAACGTTTTTTTCTAATTTTGACATTTGAAGTGACACTTTTTAAAACTCGTTGAAGTTATCAAATGTTTTACTTTTCATCACCAGTTGCGAAAAGTAAAATGTTTTGCAACTGGTGATAAAAAGTAAATTTCACCACCAGTTGTAAAAAATACAGGAATAAAATTTGTTATAATTTTGAGGCTAAACTACTTGAAGTACTTCCTCATTGTTATTATATTTTCTGTACATATTATGAAGATTACATTTTATTCGAATTCAATACTTAATATGTATGGTGAAAACTAATTATAAATATTAATAACATAATTTGAACAATTGGTGATATTGACCAAAGCTGACAACGTAGTTTTCTATGTAGCATTAATTTCCGTTTTTTCCATGGAAGTCTCTCCAAGGATGAGAACACGCTTTAAACGCACTAAAAAGTAAAACGTACATAAAAAACTTTCTCACTTACGTTGAAGTATGGTAATGATTTTGACAATGAATATCGTCCAGTTGGAAAAGCTCTGAAAAGGGAAACATTCTCAATTGAATATTGATTAGAAATTCGCTCATTACGAAAAATAGTGCCAAACTATTCCAGAACCCAACGCAATTTGAGAAAGAATAACTACAAACCATATGAAATTTTACCAGTACAAGTTTTTACAGAGACTCATGAGAGGAAAAGGCTGGAATTTTGCCAACAGATGTTTCAAAATTTGAATGAAGATCCCGATTTTTTTAACTAAAGTATCATGGACTGATGAGTCATCCTCTTCTACGGCAAGAGAAAAAGGACAACAGAAAAAGATTTACCAATCAAATAAAAAAAACAGGAAAAAAAAACCTATATTTTATGATTATATATTAACAGGAGTTACCTATCAAGAAATACTCATCCCAGAAGTAGGAAATATTTTTTTACAGAATTTTTTTGAAGCCGAGCTTGCCTGTATGATTGGGATGCAAGATGTGGCAACCCCACATAGTGTCCTACACGTTCAAGAACATTTGAATAATGTAGTCCCAATATGGATAGGAAATAATGGAAGTATTAAATAGCCACCTAACCGTCCGGACTTGATCCCTATGGATTCATTTTTCTGGGGATTTCTAAAAGACATTATTAATAATAATATTCAACTCATTAAATACACGATTCGACTTGAAATAGAGAATCTGAATGTCAATAATAAAGAAATTTCCAGTGCACTTATAAATATAAGAAGTTATCAATTATGCATTGACAAACATGTTTCATGAGATATTTTTGTATCAATATTTGATCTTTTTCTTTCTTACTGTAAACCATTTTGATTATCCCATTGAAGAAATGTCTCTAGACAAACATAATATAGTTGTCATTTTCATAGCTCACTTTATAGCTATTAATATAACGAGATTCTTATGCGATTTATAATAGTCGAGGACATTGCAATGTCCGAGACGGTGTTAAATCGCTAATAATCGAGTTACATTCAAAGCTTTATCGTATCATTGACAACGGCGATGCGAAAATAAAAGCAACAAGGTATTATGTCATTTCATTTTGGCATTTCAAAAAGTCATCATTAAAGTAATGCAAGATTTTGATATTCCTGACTATATATTAGCTGGAGCCAACACTATAAGGTTGAACTTGCTTCCGGACAAATCTAAAATCCATTATGAAAAAGAATATCGGCAGTTTTGTAATTCTCTGATGATCGTGGACGCTAAAGGCAAAGGTGTATCCACCAAATTTGAAAACTGTCAAAATATTGTTTTACATGTTCATGAAAACTAGTTCTAATATTATTTGGTATCTAACGTATTATGCTTTCGTAACTAACGTATTAAATGATGGTAACTAATGTATTGTGAGTAACTAAGGTTTTATGTAGGTTTTGGTACGTTTATGATGTTAATAATTATTAATAAAGATTTCATTTGAAAATGTCTTAATCTTCAATGATACGATAAAAAATGTTAACTTTCTTAGGATAGGTATTTACAGTAACAACTAGTCTAACTAAGATATTCGACGTTTAATAACTCAAAAACGGTATAAGATAGGGGTAACATATGGTATATTTTTGAAATCAGGAAAAAAATATCATTCCAAAAATTCAATAATATACAAGGTAAACCCATTGAAAAAAAAATCCTCTGAAATCTGCCCGCTACTGTATTTTTGATAGCATTTTATCAAAATTCAGTCATAACCACAAAACTTTTACATTCAACTTTTTTTTTGTATTGGCAATAATAACGATGATTAGGGGTGGGTAATTTATAGTGAATAACCCGGTACTATGATTCTAAAGTCTTCGTCCCTAGCATCCAGAAGCTTCGAGCACCTGTTTGTCGGTTCGTGGAAACATCGAGATCATTCGATAGAAAAGTCCAGCGTATCGTCGACCAGTCAGTTTTCACATTCCTGGAATTCCATGTTTGTTTCAGAAATCCCCGTCTGTTACATCGTCTGGCACTGCGATAAACAACCGGATAAACAGTGGCGTAGTGGATTCATAACAATATTTTGCTTGTCCTTTTACACCTAAAGATTCTCTTAATATTTATATTTTAAATTTTCGCATCGTGGAAGTTTAGAAACCCAAAAAACTATTTTGAGAAATGTTATTCCTAAACAATAAATAGTTTTCAGTCAATGAGAACAAGAACTTCTGACGAAAGCATTGTTTTATCTATGACTTTTTTTCCAGTGGCCTGATAATATGTGAAATCGCTCCTTTGAAAATAATCCAACAGTGTCCAATTTATTACAGAATAATCATAAAATAAAATTATGCTTGAGATTGTTTACAGTATTAAGTTTAATAGTTAATTAACCTCTTGAAACATAATTTTCTGACAATATTTTCTGGCCATCTTGTTTTCATCTTTTTTAAAGTTCACTATTTAAGCAGTCGGGTTTTTTAATTGTTTTACTCTTTTTAGTTAGGATTATAAGACGGTATCTAAAGTCATTAAGCTGTTCGTTATAATTCATTTTCAATATTTACGATGGCCGAAATTTAGAATAAGACAAGTTCTTGTCTACTTGTATATTCTTTCTATCTATGGAAAAATAATTTAGCATACACAGTAACTTATCGCGCCAAACTAGTTTTTGTGCCCGTCCACATATGTATAGATTTCCTGAATATTTTATTATTTGTTTTGAGTACTTTTTACAGCTGAAAAACAGGTGAAGAAACGAGTGTTCTTCCACTAAAAATTAACCAATCATAACATAGTATATATAGAAGACCAAAGCTTTGAATGGCTGATGCAATATATTGCAATCCATTGCATCATCCAAAACGAAGATCGTCGCGACGCAGTTCCTTGAAACGCTTGACTTCAGTTTCAGGACAGCTGCCGATAATTTTCAATTCACACAAAAAAAGTACTTACCATGCTCACAATACACAATTCTTTCGAAAATTTCAAGATTTAAATGAGAGAAACTAAGTCAGTTCCACCTTTTATAAACTCCGAGATAAATAACAACTATGAATAATTTGAATTAATTTTCAAGAATGTGTTTATTGGCCGTGCGGCGGAGATATCGTGTTGCCTTGGGTTCGATACGTATGCAAAATTGCGCCTGTTAAAGGATCTCATTTTTATGGTGGATTTTTGCAATTGTCAGACGTTCGTTTTCTGCCCGAACTCGATTATTGCTGGAGTTTCTTGAAAAATACGAACTAAAACAATACTTACGTC
Organism: Gonioctena quinquepunctata; assembly: GCA_018342105.1. NCBI lineage: Eukaryota > Metazoa > Arthropoda > Insecta > Coleoptera > Chrysomelidae > Gonioctena > Gonioctena quinquepunctata. The sequence goes on from JAFIRS010000068.1 coordinate 629,671, forward strand.
AAAAATGTGTCATTTTTTATGACTTCTAAATGTCAAAAGTAGGCTATTTTCGCTGATCCAAATATTCTATGGTTAAGCCAATGATGTTAGTCCACAAAAATTTGGAAATATCTATCTGTCCTAATAGTCTGATTAACAAATTAAAAAACGGGTTGATTCTTGTTCCCGGTCCTAAAAATATGTGCGATAGCTCATTCGATTCGGAATGACGTCTAGAAAAATGTATCTCAAGCATTTATTAACACATGAAAAATTGCAATTGTTATTAACAAAATAAGATGAAAAAAAAGATATTCAGTTTTTCGTTAATAACTTAAAAACTATCAATATTTAAGAACTTTTGAAAAAAGATCCTTAAAGAAGAGTAAAATTTCCAATAAAAAAGTTTGGTCTCCCAGAATTCTATCTCCACGAACGCAACACCGCTGGAGACAGTATATCACACGAAATAAATTTTTTATTGTATTAAATATTAATTTAAAAATTTTAAAAAATTATGGTGTTATCAAAACACTTGAAAAAATAAAGCCCCGATAAAAAAAAAATTGTCGATTTTTCAAAAATTTATACAATTGTTCCAATCTCTGTTTTTACAAAAATCGACATTAAAGTTTAAATAATTGACCTATAAATTTTTTGCTTCTTGGCCCTTCTTTTACACATACTCAACAAGATCACGTGATAAAAGTTTATTAAAGTTTTATATTTTCTTTGTTATAATTTTTTTAAATGAACAAAAAATGAAATAAAAAAAACTGTAAACAAATGTTTTGTTGACAAATGTTATTATACACCTGTTTTTGCATCTAACAATGGCATTCATTGACGTAGGAAAAAACATTGTTAATTAATTTGTTAAGAAATTGTTTATAAACAAATAGACAAGTATAATATTTTTCAAAAATTATTTCCTACCATTTTATTGTAAAGACAAAATGATAAGGAAAAAAAAACCTTAAATACATTTTTTAATTGTTTATAATAGTTTTTTTTTTTTATATTTTGTTAAGTTTAAATATTAATTAGGATTTTTTTCTCTTTAAAAATTATAATTAGTATTTCTCTATAGGTTAACAATTTTTTTTATATCATTATTTAATTGTTTATTAAGTTAACATTCTTCTATATTTTACTTTAATTTTTTTTCCTAAAAAAAAAAAAAAAAAAAAAAAATCAGTACTTTGTTATATATGGCTGTTTTCGTATTTTTTTTACTTCCAGGAAAAAAATAAACCGAGGGTGACAAATTCTTTATAACAATTGTTAACTTATAAAAACAATGAAATAATTAATAACAATTTTTTTTGTTAACCTAGAGAAATGCTAATTATGATTTTCTAAGAGAAAAATTTTCTTAATTAATTAATTATTTAAACAAACGAAATATAAAAATAACGATTATAAACAATAAAAACATTTATTTAAGGTTTCTTTTTAATAATCATTTTGTCTTTACAATAAAATGGTAAGAAATAATTTAAAAAAAAAATAGAATACTTGTCTATTTGTTTATAAACAATTTTTTTACAAATGACGTAATTTTTTTTTCCTACGTTAATTATTGCCATTGTTAGATGCAAAAACAGCTGTATGATAACATTTGTCAACAAAATTTTTTTAATATTTAATTTTTTGTTTTTGTTTAAAAAAATTATAACAAACGAAATATAAAACTTCAATAAACTTTCATCACGTGATCTTGTTGGGTATGTATATAAGAAGGGTCCAAGGAGCAAAAAATATATAGGTCAATTATTTAAACTTTTATGTTGACTTTTGTAAAAACAGAGATTGGATAAAAATCAGTTAATAAACAATCGTATAACTTTTTGAAAAATCTACACAAAAATGTTTTTCTAACGGGGCTTTATTTTTTCAAGTATTCTGATGGCACCATAATTTTTTCAAATTTTTACATGGATATTTAATACTATAAAAAAGTTATTTTGTGTGATATACTGTCTCTAGCGGTGTTGCGTTCCTGCCGTAACGACCGCGCGGAGACCTATTTTCGGCGATGAATAAAAATTATAAATAATGGAGATAGAATTCCGGGAGTCGTAACTTTTTTATTGGAAATTTCCTCCTCTTTAAAGATCTTCAAAATGTCTTAAATATTAATAGTTTTTGAGTTTTTAACGAAAAACTGTATACATTTTTTTTTCATGATATTTTGTTAATAACAATTGCAATTTTTTATGTGCTAATAAATGCTCGAGATACTTTTTTGTAGACGTCATTCCGAATCGAATGAGCTATCGCACATATTTCAGCTGTAATTGGAATAGCAGGTGGGTGTCGTCGAGAGGAACTTCACTCAATTACTCTTAAATATATTGAGGATACTGGTACGCAGCTGGTAATTACAATACCAAACACACCAAAAAAGAGTGTTTACCGCAAAACTGAACATACTTCTTACAGTTATATAGAAAGTATTTAGCATTGCGACCCAAGGAAATACAGCATCAGTTTCTTTTTATGGGATATCGTCAAGGCAAGTGTATTGGGCAAAGAGTGGGAATTCATTCAATCGGAGATGTTCCCAAAAAATAGCAACACTTCTGAGATTGCCCGTTGTCGATAAATACAAGGAGCATTGTTTTCTACTTAAAAAACATGGGGAATGGAAAAGTTTTTCCGTTGCAGAACAATATATTGAGGGAATAATAGAAAGAAAAAACAGGGTATCTCGCATAAGTACATGAGTCATACAACAAAATTCTATATATCAATCTTAATGGCAATAAAATTGCAGCATTACTATTAATATTAACTAATAAGATGTTTGTAATTATTGTAGTGATTTTTTTTACTTTTTGAAAATGTTAATACGTTGCAAAACCTGTCGGGTCCAGTAGAACGTTTTTACTGTACTAGTACGCTAAAAAATGTGTAGGACTAGTCCGGTAAACAAATTTTACAGGACTAGTCTGGTAAAAAATTACGGTACTCAATACTCCGGTAGAAAGGTATTTTCCGGAGTAAAATCAAGTATGTAAAAGTGACTATTACGGTACTGCCTGTAATTTCACGCCGCCGACGGAATTTTGAAACATGTGACCCGGTATGTAGATGTATTCAATCTTCAAGATATTTATGAACGTGTATTTCCTTTGAGAGTAAGTGGGATAGTTCCATTTGGCATACCCACAGAAGTATGCAATAATAATCATTTTGGAATGAGTGGGAATCTATACTATCTTACAAAAAATCAAAAAGTACTTTGAGCTTGTTTCTTACGAATGTTTTCAGCACCTAGATTGTTTTTATTATCACAGAGGTAATTCTATAGAGACGAAGATGGTCGGTTGTATTTTCGGATAAGTTTCTGTGATATTTTGCAACGAAATCGTCGAAAATATTGGGGCTTTTTCGTGTTTGGTCAAAAAATTGATTTGGATCTCGTTATTTGATATGAAAATAAGATAACACATTTTTCCAACAAACATTCTTTCATTCCCTTTATTATTCTGTATTTTACTCATTTTTCTTAGCGATTTAGGCACTTTCTTGGCTTCTGCTGACCAAACCCTTGGAAAAACACCAAAACATGTATAAAGGTATGAGAAGACCATAAGAAAGTCTGTATTGGTACACAATATTTTCAATAATTAATACATACCGAAAAGTTAACACAACATTTCTTGACCATTTTTATTCCTCAACAAATTGATCTTTTTAATAATAAATACTCCACTGATCTTCGGTAATTTATGTTCTTGAAAATACTGAATTGTTCGAGTGTGTGCTTTGGAATAAATTATAGTGAGAAAAAGTTTGGCATGAGGGGTTGATCTATGAGCCGAACAAACTCTCCATAAACTAGCAGATGATCTTGCACTGATAGACACCGCACTGCCAGAATGCTCCAAAAAATGGAGAGTAAAATAAAATCAATAGCAAAATAAGGAATGAATACAGCGTGGGCTTGTCATTAAAATAAATTCCGGTAAATCAACTTTTCCCTCCTACAATAGTTAATTTGCAAAGCTTACTTTGCAGAATAAGGGTTAACTCCCAGGTGGACCCCTCCCAAAACTTAAAGATTCAGATAAAAAACAATGACAACATTTATTCAAGGCAAGACAACAAAAATAAAAACTGTACTTACAGGGCTAACAAGTCCATCTCACGGTCTGGCGAGAAGTGTCGAGCAAAAAGGAGTCTTCAGTGTCTCTTTTGGACATCCAACACTGACTGCCTTATTCACCGGTTTCCCGGTCCCCAAAAAACCCATTACTTGATTATTGCTGACTTTTGTGTGCAATAATCTACATTCGTTACATTAAACTCATTTTTTTACTTATTCAGTTGAATGATTAATTGGAATTCGATGCATTGATGGTGAAATAATAATATTAATTTAATATAACACCCAGTAGGTGTTATAACTGAAAGCCTTGAAATTAGGAATGAAAAATGAGAATGATATTGTTCCGTATTTGACAATATAGTGAAAATACAATGCGAAATGAAAGAAGAAATTCTGCATTTCTCCAATGCCAAAATATTTTCAATGTAGGGTAGGTTTGGAAATATGAAAATACTTATTCCTAGTGATACATAATAATGTCAGTGAAAAAAGTTCATCTCAATCAATTTGAAGTATCAGATACGAAATTACGGCGGCCCCTTCTCCAATATCAAATATTAATTGTCATTGAATATGTGAGTAGTGACTTATATTATTAGGTACATGAAATTTTCATGTAAATTCACAAGTGTTTCCCAAATATTTTGTGGTGGAATTTTCTATTATTCTATAAGGTGTGTAACTGGAAGCTTTTTGAAACATTCAATTCCGGATTTCCAAATGCACGTGGCTTCGCTCAAAAGTTATGGAAAAGTGATATATGTGGAAATTGCCTGAATTTTGTACATTGTTTAGAGGAAGTCTTCCTGATTAAAAGTTATTATTGCGCTAAAGTCCAAGAACCAATATTTTCGGAAATATTGGTCAATGATACTGGATAAATAAAATACTAGAAAATAAATATTTCTTTGGTGTTGGGTAGTATCGCATTTTTGTTTTTACAAGCTTTCATTTAGTTTCACCTAACCCGATGTATGTCTCTGGGTTTGTAATCAAATCTTACAATTTGACCCACTTCTACTTTTCCGATTAACGTGAAATTTGGCAGGTGTTCATAATTCCCGTGACAACGCATTATGGAATTATGGTTCGATTCTATTAAAAATTGGTATGTGAGGATTTTCGGGGACAGAGATCACGAATTTTTTGTCAAAATTCATGAATTCAAGATGGCGGTTCCAAGATGGCGACGAGTTTTGTGATCATAGCCGGATTCCGTTCAAAATTGGTGTGTGGTTTTTTAGGGGTCGGAAATTATGAATTTTTGTCAGAATTCGATAAGATGACGGATTTCATGAATAACCAAAAAGAATTGAATGATAAAAAAAATTAAGTCAAGCTTTTATACAAGTGCACTAGCAGATTCAAAAGCTTGCCGCGAATATATAATAGGTATTCTTGCGCGGCAACATTTCGAATCTATAACTCACAGAATAACCTAGGTCAAACAAGTAAATTATTTTTTACTTTTTACTGCATTTGTATAAAAGTTTGTCTTAAATTTTTTTTTAATTAATTTCATTTCACGAGACCTTTTGAACGATAAAATAGGCTACAATGAGACTAGAGGCAACATGTCCCAGAACCATTGATGCCAAATGCACTACAATAACAGCTGATTCACTTTTTCGATCACTTTTAAACGTATGTTGATTTTCTTAAAAATATTTTTTATCTTGAAACATCAGACCCAACCCAGCCCGGAGCCAAACTCAAACCTCAAATTTTTTTTCAACTAACTTTAACACAAAAAACAACCTGAAAAACAAAAAAGTTTTAGCCAATATCTCCGAAACTATTGGTTATTGGACTTCAACGCAATGGTATCTTTTTATCAGAAAGACTTCCTCTGAACAATATCAAAAATTTAGGCAATTCCCACAAAGATCACTTTCCCATAACGTTTGAGCAGGTCCTTTACTTTCTCATGAACCGATACTGTGACTTTTGTTCTCGCATTGAATGAGGGTTTTCAAGAGCATTACTATGGAGATTGTGCATGTTCATGAAGCCACCTTCTTTCAATGTGCTTTTATCTGTGAATAAAATTTTGAACTCCACTAAACGCGCTATTTTTTTAAAATACGTTAGCTTATAAAATAAAAATAACTAACGAATCGGGCAAACATGTATTTTTTTTTTCAAAGGTATGGTACTAATAATTTAATTTTGGACTGTGATTGATAGCAGGGCTAGTCACAGTTGCGAAAATTAGAATCTCAAACTATGAAATTCTGTAGTTATGACACTTAAAAAACTGATCTGGGGCGTCGATTTTCATGAAATTCATAAAAGTGCCAATATTTAGAAACTATTTTTTTGCTAAGGCCATATTTTGACATTCTGCCCAGTCATGATTTGGCCTATCAGCTCTCCAAGCAATGACTTTCACTTTTGGAACACCCTGTATATCAAAATAAACTTTGCATTCCTTCAAGTTTATCATTCTAGTCTCTAGATTTCTTCAACCTCCATATTTCCCATGAATGAACAACCGCCATCAAAGACTACACAGAGTATTCTGAATGGGCTGATGCAATATACTACTATCTTGCTGTCATTACTACGGAGTTCAATGTTCTATAAATCAAAACAAAAACAATGTTCAGCGTCTTGAATGAAATTTTTAATCATCAGATAATTTTTCCGGAAGTTCATATATACAATATATATATATATATATATATATATATATATATATATATATATATATATATATATATATATATATATATATTATATATATATATATAAAAAAACTATGAATTTGAAATAAACTTAGTAGAAAGGATATTCCTTTTGGGGTTACAGTCAAATTTAATAGCCGGAGAATAAAGAAAAACTCTTTCTTATTTTGCAAGCTTTCGAAAATGTTTATTTTCATTATCAAGACAGCTGTGAAAAAAGGAAAACACAATTTGAAATACAATTTTAGCACATTTTAAATGAAACTTACTAAGGTGAGGTTAAGTGAAGACAGCGAACTAATCATCATTATGTGGTGAGTATTTTTGTATCAGGTGAAAGAAAACATTATAAAACACTACTAGTTATAAAGATAAAATTTAAAATTGAACAATTGTAAAAAGCAACACATTGTTTGAGAAAAAAAATTAAAACAATTTGAAATTTGACAGGACAATACCACATGGTGAAGCATCACTGAAAATGGAATGGTGGATGACAGGAAGTGCATGACAGAAGATGTCACATATCATATGTCAATGTCAAGCTGTCATGGGAGAAACATGTAGTTCTGTCAAAAAAAAAAAGGAATGATACCAATCTCTATGAAAAGTTCTAAATGAGAGAAGAAAGCAAAAAATAATAAACAATTTTATTACGTTTGATTGATAAAGTTTTAACAATTAATTGTGAATGACGCTTAGGTTAGAAATATCAGAACGTTTGTTCATGCAATTGGGTTCATTTTTTATGAAGACCATTTCAAGGAAATTCCTTTTATGGTAGTTGTTCTCTACTTCTAAAATGGAAGGGTTATTAAAGTTACTAGAATGATTAGAATTGATATTGTGTTCAGCTAGAGCACAAATGTTTTTTTTATTTTACAATCACTCTTATGAGATGCTAAGCGGCCTGTTAAATTCCTACTCTATATATAGTGAATTCTTTTCTCGACTGTACTTATATTATATTTAGGAATTAGCGGGTATTCAGTCTAGTTTTATATAAAGAAAAACTCTTCTTTACTTTTCCAAGCTTTCAACAATTTATTTTGTCTTTATCAAGGCTGAAAATAAGAATGGTTGAAAAATATCAAATATGAAAAATTGGTATGAACTTACATGTAAAATGAGTTGAATTAACGAATATATGTATATAAAATATATCGACATTACGACTTAAAAAAATTGTCACACTGATAGACATTTGCATTTTTGTGAGTAGTTGATGTTTCTTTGTTAGGTCCTACAGGGGATTTTGTATGAATATTTATTAAAATAAAAGTTCATTTTGTAAGTAGGTACGATTGAATTTTGCTTAGTTGGTCGATGTCAGATCTCTTATTATTCATGATATTTACGTCACTATTAATGGTGGCAATCAATAGTGACGTAAATATCATGAATAAGAGATCTGACATCGACCAACTAAGCAAAATTTACTCGTATCTACTTACAGAATGAACTTTTATTTTAATAAATATTCATATAAAATCCCCTGTACAACCTAACTAAGGAACATCAACTACTCACAAAAATGCAAATGTCTATCAGTGTGACAATTTTTTGAAGTCGTAATGTCGATATAATTTATATACATATATTCCTTAATTTAACTCATTTTACATGTAAGTTCATACCAATTTTTCATATTTGATATTTCTTATTTTTAGCCTTGATAAAGACAAAATAAATTGTCGAAAGGTTGGAAAAGTAAAGATTTTTTTTTTATATAAAACTAAACTGAATACCAGCTAATTCCTCAGAATTTATATATATATATATATATCGATATTGAAAACATAAGTATGTTTCCTTTGATTTGGAATAAACTAAAGTTAATTCTAGATGTTGACTGAATTGTTGGTAGATATATCATGCACGTGTATCCAACTTATTATGTATTCATTCAAATAGACACATGTCAAGAGAGTTAGTGGTTTTATGTATATAGAGTATTTGTTATTGTTCACGTGCATCGAAATCGTTGAGTACATGTTACAAAATCGACGTTTTATCCTATATATTTTTTCAAGCTAATATCTTATAGAACGGTCATCAGAGCATTTCTGCTATAAAAATTGTTTACAGCAATCCCATAGTTTAGACTAATGCTCATAGTTGAAGAAGTGCTTATTTCCTCTTATGAATTTTGTAGTGTTCCAGCTTTTTCGTGAAAGGTAATAATTGGTCCTGCATACCTATGCAATGAGATATCGTCGGTTAACGATATTTTTCAGCGCTATTTTCGGTTACCGAAAACACTCAACATTCACATTTCTTCTACTTTCCGTGCGAATTAAAAAAACTGTGGGAGTTACAATGCCTTAGAAATGCTACTTTATAATTTAAGTTCTTCAAAGTATGCTGATATTATCTTCTAGTTCTAACTTTATCTAATAAACTCTTTTTGATTGACTGATTTTGATTCATTCATGATGAGTGGTGCTCTTGAGCAATTCTCAAAATGGAAACTCCTTCAAAATACAACAGCATTACCGTCTACTTAGAATACTGGAAAGAATAGTGAGAATGCAGTGCCCTTTATTATACGAGGATCACCTTGTAGTGACTTGCATTTCTGAAGGAACCAGTTTGATATTGGAAAAATACAAAACTAAATAAGGTGTGCGCTTTCACGTCCAATCAGAACAAGAACGAAATCTGGTGATATGACGACATGAAGTGGATAGTTTGTTTACACTCTTGTTGGAATATTTCAATCTCGAATTAATAAATTCAATCAATTTGAATATCTCGTTTTCATACCGGCTCACTGTTTCTATGCGATTCGAAGGTAAACAGGGAACCATTCATTATGAATAAAATTTTGCTCGGGGCAAGTTGAATACATCGCTTTCCAAACAATTTGCGTTACAAAAACGTTCACACAATTGAAAAAGTTATCAAGTGCAAGTTGTCCCTGCTTGTCCGTTGTCATTTGATCATACAGTGCACGTCAAAATTATGGAACAAATTCGATATTTCGCAAGCCATGTACTTTTGACAAAAATCCTAAAGTAGGTCGATTTTTATTTTAAAATGCCGATTTTTTTATGTATATTCTAAAGAGGTTATGTCACTGGTTTTAACATGGTGACGTAATCGGTATTTTTTTTAAATTGGAATCGATGTCTTGTGATACCTCATCTGTGAGGCCTTTCAATACTGCATTCAATAATAATAATTAATTAGATATTTTTTTACAGGGTGAACAAAAATTAATATTTTATTTCAATAAGAGAATAACTTTATATCCAACAAAATAGAACAGTTAAATAAGATGTTCGAAATGCCATCCACCAGTCTCTTGACAATAAGCAAATCTACGGACACATTCCTCTTGCACATTGCGAATAACTTCCCGGAGTAATTCTGTTAATTTCGATCCTAATTCGATTTTTCAACTCTTGTAGATTTTGCGGCCTATCTACATAGACCTTCGATTTCAAATAACCCCACAAGAAAAAATATAGGGGCGTAAGATCTGGAGATCTTAGGGGCCACTCTATCGGTCCGCGTCTACCAATCCACCTCCTAGGAAAACAGTTATTCAAAACTCACGAACATCACGTGCATAATGCGGGGGTGCACCATCTTGTTGCAACCAAATACTTTCATTTGGTGAGTTAGGATTGTTGGCGTTTGGAAAAATATATTTTTATTATTATTACATTATGATTATGAAATTCTTGTATTGTCATCGGTCCTTGATACGTGTGGCAAATTTCAGATTATTCGGAAGATTGGAAGTGGGTGAATATTTACTTCCAAGATTTTATTACATTGTGAGTTATTTAGTTACAAGTAAAGATAATGAAAGCGTGTTAAAAAATGCAAAATTTTACTTTTTTGAGCCAAGGCTCTAATCCCTTAGACTACCATGGCAGACTAGTGAGTCAGGGCTCTACTACACCGATGGATCCTTTCCAAATATTAATAGTTAGCTATTTCCTAGTCTAAAATGGAAAGACAATCACAAATTAATGCCATAATGGGCAAGTTAGTGTCAAATAAATGCCAGTTGAAATATCAACAAATATTCTTCACGAATTCTAAGTGAAAAGGTTCTGAAAGTAAACTATGGCTACTTTAAGTGAAACCCAAAATTTTTATTTTTATTGGATGCGGCGATAGAACCAGAACTCAGCAAGAGGTATGCGACTTGTTCAATGCGAAGTATCCAAATAGACCTATCAGTCGTTCAACAGTCAGTAAGATTGAGAAAAAATTTAGAGAAACTGGTCATGTCAAACATATTCCGAATGCTGGACGTCCTAAAATAAAAGAAATCGTGAAACTTGATGTTCTATTGGGTGTAGAGAATAATCCTCACAATACTTGACGACAAATTGCAGCAGACCTTGACATATCCCAAAGTTCTGTATTACGTATTCTAAAAGCAGAAAAGTACCATCCATACAAAGTAAAGCTACATCAACAACTCAATGATGATGATCCCGATCGTCGTGTGGAGTTCTGTGAAATAATGCAGGATTTGTGTAACCGCAATCCACGTTTAATAAAACAAATTCTGTTATCCAATGAGGCTACGTTTTGCCTAAATGGTTCAGTAAATCGCCAGAATTGCAGATATTGGAGTAGGGATAATCCTCACTGGATGATGGACGGGCATACTCAATACCCTCAGAAAGTCAATGTTTGGGCAGGGATAATAAACGACAGGATTATTGGCCCGTATTTTTTCGAAGGAAGTCTCACAGGGGAGCGATACTTGGAATTTTTGAGAAATGAACTCATACCTAGCCTTGCCGATATTTTTCCAAACGCCAACAATCCTAACTCACCAAATGAAAGTATTTGGTTGCAACAAGATGGTGCACCCCCGCACTATGCACGTGATGTTCGCGAGTTTTTGAATAACTGTTTTCCTAGGAGGTGGATTGGTAGACGCGGACCGATAGAGTGGCCCCAAGATCTCCAGATCTTACGCCCCTTATTTTTTCTTGTGAGGTTATTTGAATTCGAAGGTCTATGTAGATAGGCCGCAAAATCTACAAGAGTTGAAAAATCGAATTAGGATCGAAATTAACAGAATTACTCCGGAAGTTATTCGCAATGTGCAAGAGGAATGTGTCCGTAGATTTGCTTATTGTCAAGAGACTGATGGATGGCATTTCGAACATCTTATTTTGTTGGATATAAAGCTATTCTCTTATTGAAATAAAATATAAATTTTTGTTCACCCTGTAAAAAAATATATAATTAATTATTATCATTGAATGCAGTATTGAAAGGCCTTTCAGATGAGGTATCACAAGACATCTATTCCAATTTAAAAAAATTACCGATTACGTCACCATGTCAAAACCAGTGACATAACCTCTTTAGAATATACATAAAAAAATCGGCATTTTAAAATAAAAATCGACCTATTTTAGGATTTTTGTCAAAAGTACATGGCTTGCGAAATATCGAATTTGTTCCATAATTTTGACGCGCACTGTATATTAGAGTCCAGACTTATACATAAATGTCATATTTTCTGCTTCTAGGTTAGGCTGAGTTATACAATTCCAAATCTATACTATTACAAAATTGCAGAACTGTAATTGTCTGTTTGTTTGATTGTTTATCACGTTTGATCACGTCAAAACTACTGGACCGATGTTCATGAAACTTTTTGTGAACTTATGATTAGACTCAGAAATTTCCCACAGAATAAAAGTTAAAAATATGTATACAATTATGGCTGAAAACTTAGCAAATGACCATGGAATATGACTTGTAGGGGAATTAATGAAAATTGATTTTGAAATCAAAAACAATCTATTTTCTCAGTTAGAGACAAAAAATTCAACCAGTTATCCAGTTTGTATTTCAGGTTTAATTCTCAATATACACATTTGCTTGGAAAATAAAATATTACTGAAGAAACTTTCTGTTGCTGATATTATTGTTGGTGATTTCTACTTTGGAAAACTTTTTTTTATAGATTATGGGGATAATAAAAAAACTGTATTTGATTTTTCCCTCAAATAATGAAATACTTTTTTATCAATTGAGAACGGTAACTAATAGGCGAGATCACAACCTCACAAATTTACTTCATATGTGCTTGAAAGTTGAAATATAGTGATAAAATATTATGAATGCATAGTTTTTCCTAAAAGATATCGTGTAATATTCGAATAAACGCTGCTCTAAAACCCTCAAATTCAGTGAGACATTCAAACACAGCGTTATTGCCGCTTCTTTTGACGGCCTAAGTCCAATAATTTGGCATTTTCCCCAGTTGCCAGTGTCACTATTTTGCGGAAGTTCTGAGGAAATGTTACTCTGTTTCATCCTATGGATAAAACATGACTTGTGTCAGCATGTGTTATATCGAAATGAAGACTTCGTATTTGATAGCTGTTTTTGAATTCGTTATTCTTGAATAATATATATGTATACCGAGTGCTAAGTAATTATTTTTTCGGTTAGCTCATAATGCAAAGAAATATTATAAATAACGCTAGGCAACCCTGTAATTCCTTGCACTCTTGTCGATCGGCAAGTTGCTAGTGTCACTATTTCGCGGAACTTCTGAGGAAATGTTATTCTGTTTCATCATATGAATAAAACATTACTTGTGTCAGCATGTGTTATATCGAAGTGAATATATATTTGATAGCTGTTCTTGATTTACTTATTCTTAATGAATAATTACTATGTATACCGAGTGCTATATCATTATTTTTTTGGCTTGCATACATTGTAGAACCCTTATTACACTATGCTTTTTTCGTGCCTATTTGTCTGCCTGACTGCCGGTGGCTGAAATTTTATACAAATACGCATGCGCGCGTGGCTATTTTGTTGATTGTTTCAGGCGTGAAAATAAATAGGACTGGTTCTATTTTTCCGCCTGAATCGAGGGGATTTCAAGGACGTTTGTGGAAATGTCAGGTTTGCCAAAACAATAATTATCTATTTGACTTGACATAACCAACAAACAAATGAAATGAATCGCAAAGTTTTCCCTTTGTTCAGTATGACAGAAAAAAAGAACAAATCTTGTACCAGGTAAGGAAAAAGTTGAAACAAATAGTCCAGGTTTACTAAATTACTCAATCATTTAAGGTAAATGTCAATTTTCCTTAGGTTTGCAGCTCTGAAATTAGCGCCTGAAACAATCACCAAAGAGGCATGGTGTAATAGTGCCAGTTATTGGGGGAAATTTAGCCAACAAATAGCCATGAAAATAAGCACAAAAATAGGCACGAAAAAGGCATAGTGTAATGAGGGTTTAAAGAAATATTATGAATAACGCTGACGCTGAAATTCTCAGCGATCGGCCATAGTTCTGAACTTGTTACGTCACATCCTGGCACGGTTTCTGCAGTGTTCAAACGGGAGCATTTCTTTGGAATTTTTTTAAAACCACTTCGAAAAAAAATTGGCAAAATCTAACCACTTTTCCCATCGTTCTGGACATTGTGGTATTTTTTCCATAAATTAGTGATCTCGCCTATTTTCCTATGCCTGGAGGAAAGTCTCTCAGTAACATTTGCATATTAACCTACTGAACAAAAATCTGCAGTCAAAGTGTGACATTTCCTAAGGCTTCCAGTACATGAAGAGAAGTTTTTCCCCTTTTTTTCGCAATGAAATATATACAAAAGTTATTTTATCATTACTGTCCACTTCAGCTTCTAAGGCAACTCCAACCTAATTTCTAACTAACAAATATTACTTCATTGAAAATTTTACCAGTCATATTCAACCAACCAGATGCTTTATTTCGACATTGTTACTATGGTAACCGCAAATTTTCTGAAAATTTTTCATCCACATTAGCATGTAGACATAAAATTAATAAGTGGAAATTTCCCGGCACATGACAGCTATCATATAATTAGACAAAAATAATATTGAAATAATATTGACAATATTTTTTAATTACTTACTTTATAAGTTGGAATTTATTAAGGTGTACATTCTATAATATCATTAATTAATTTTAAATTCTTCAAAATTCCACTTCTACCTCCTCTTCCTAAGTGGTGAATAAAACACGGAACCAGTGTTTTTTATAACAAAATGCCTACGTTTCATAAGATAAAAATAATACCGAGACAGCAGTTTTTTTCTTTGAGTATCAGATTTGTGTCCAAAAGAAGGCACAATATCACGCAGAATGTTGCCAATCTCTTTAAATAAGTTTTCTTGCTCAGGATTTAATCCAGATTTTTCCACTAGGTATGTTAGATATTTTACATTTTTATGGTACATTTTAATATGCTGTGATTTTTTGCAAAAGGAACACAATTCATACGATTGAAAGTTCATTTTATTATCACTTTTTAACTAACTTATGATTGTATACAATGTTATGAGGAACTTATAATGTCACAAATAAAATATTGATTGACAGGAGTAGTGAATGTCAAATCCATGGCTAACTTTAAAAAATATTCTTTTAACCGGCAACATACGCCAACAACATTTTATTTAGAATGAAGAATAAAATATCCCGATTTCCTGAATTATTTGAAAAACAAATTATTACCGCTAATATTAATTTTTCTTAGAATTAAACCTAAAAGAATATGAAAAATATTTAAGTAAATATGTATAGGTATAGTTATATATTTTTTTCTGAATATCATCTTTGTTAATAGTCAATATTGACATTTACCTAAACCTAGTGGGAAAATTATATGAAATCGATTATTTTTATATAATCATGTATCCGATATTATAAATTTTATTTTACTAGGGCACGGAAAAAATAAAAATAAAATATCCCGCAATACGAACATACCCTTTCATCTTTAATCAATATTGACATTTCCCTGAAACCCAGTAAGAAAATTGTATGAAAACAATCAATTTTATATAAAAATTTATCTGATAATATATATTTTATTTTACTGGGGCACGAGGAAAATCAAAAAATATCTTCCGCAATACGAACGTATCCACTTTCATTTTTAGTCAATATTAACATTTCCCTGAAACCTAGTAAGAAAATTGTATGAAATCAAATAATTTCACATAATAGTTTATCTGATATTATATATTTTATTTTACTAGGGAACGGGGAAAATCAGAAAAAAATCTTCCCCAAAACTCCCATTACACACAGCCTTCTATTTATTTGTGAATAACGTCAAAATAAATATTTACTCAATGTTTCCTATTTAAATATAATTCTGGTATAAAATTTTCTTACCGAATCCCCCACGTGCTTGAATTAATTGCGGGAAATTTGTCTCGTACATGAATTTTTAAAGAAAATTATCCCTCGTCGCTTCGCGACTCGTGATAATTTTCAAAAAATTCATGTACTCAAATAATTTCCGGCAATAATTCATGCTCTAGGGAGATTATAAGCGAAAATTTGTATATATATTTATAGTGATTTTGGTAAACAGATTGAGTTTTGAGATATTATTCGATGATGGTCAAGTCTTTTAGCTTTCAATCAAATGCAGAAAATAATAGCCTGCAGCTCTATAATATAGAATTGTAAATATATTGCACTCATTCTTTCAATAAAACCATAATTATAACTTTACTATGAATTAGGTCGGCCGTGTTGAGTTACTTCGCAGAAAAAACAAATTGTTGAATCAAATAAAATTCTTTTGAATCAAACAAATTGAAGTGTCATATATGCACGTCAAAATATAATCTCAAAATGGATGAACTTATAGTGTTGTGAACTCAACTTTGTCGTCCTTTCTTAGTTATACAGTGTCCGCCAAAAACTTAGAACCATATGGGATTTCTTTTTATTATTAGTTTCTCAGAAAATTTAATTCTGCATAAAAGTTGGTGCATTCAATTTGACTGAATACGCGTATATTATCAGGCGTGGGTCAGCCATTATTCTGAATTCAGTATGGAGTAAAGTGACATTACTATAGAAAATATCGAAAAAATTTATTGAAACAAGTTGTTTGCAATCAAAAGATGTTCCCAGTTATCCGGTTGAGTCTACCAATTACTAATTTCAATAATTGCTCAATGATTTGGCCTCATGGTGATTACCTTCCAAAAGATGCGCAAACACATTCCCTAGCAATTGTTGACGAGTGTTGCCATCTTCATGTTCAGGTCGGAAACTCGTCTATTCTAGCTTCATTCAGACTTGAAATATGTACTTACGTCCTTTAGTTTAAAGTAGCTATCTGTTCGATTCTATATAAAAATATTTTAATAAATACATAGCTATAGATTTTGAGATCCGACAAAGAATTCACCGAATGGAAGTTTACGAAAATATAATTATGAAAAACGATGCTCTACTTTTCCTCCTCTTTAATTTCTTTAGCATATCTGAAGAAGTTTGCAATAATAATCATCATCAGGTTCATTCGGATCTCGGTAACATATTCTAGATACTTTCCTAATATGACTTATACCTGGTAAATAATATATCATGGGAAATTTTTATGGAAAATATAATTTTATATTTTTATATAGGTATATTTCAAAAAAGAACATTTCGAGTTGAGTTTAATTGAAAATTGAGACAGGTTTTTCTAACACAGAAAGAAACAAAAGTTCTGTGGAATATTCAAAGTTCGGTTACAGAATAAGGTTTCAAATCTTGCGGAAGAAAATAAATATTTAAATTGTACTTACAGCAATCGTTACAGAAAAGGGATTGTCAAATTCACAGCTCACATAAAAAATAAAACTCTCCAAAATCAAATTCAAATACTAGGTAGAAATAATCGATACTTTAGAGGAATTCAGTTTCGATCTCGATCAACTTAAAAGAGGGGGAATTCTGAAACCTGGAGATAGGAGGCAACTAGAAACTGTGGTACTTTTTTTACTTCTGAAATTTCCATTGTCCAGATTGAGGCCCCAGTATGAAATCACTTCCTTCATAAATAACTACACCTGAAGAGTGGATAGACTGAGATCTCAGTATAAAATTTACTCACTTCCTTTACCGTTATTATTATTATTTTCAACTTTCTTGAAAATGGCTCCAAAATGGGAGCCGAAACGTCAAAATCATCAATTTTATAGACGCGGTTCAACTTTGCATATTCAAAATGGCCATGACCGCGGAAACCTATCTGTTCATGTCATATATATATACACAATTGAAAAAGTTATCAAGTGCAAGTTGTCCCTGCTTGTCCGTTGTCATTTGATCATACAGTGCACGTCAAAATTATGGAACAAATTCGATATTTCGCAAGCCATGTACTTTTGACAAAAATCCTAAAGTAGGTCGATTTTTATTTTAAAATGCCGATTTTTTTATGTATATTCTAAAGAGGTTATGTCACTGGTTTTAACATGGTGACGTAATCGGTATTTTTTTTAAATTGGAATCGATGTCTTGTGATACCTCATCTGTGAGGCCTTTCAATACTGCATTCAATAATAATAATTAATTAGATATTTTTTTACAGGGTGAACAAAAATTAATATTTTATTTCAATAAGAGAATAACTTTATATCCAACAAAATAGAACAGTTAAATAAGATGTTCGAAATGCCATCCACCAGTCTCTTGACAATAAGCAAATCTACGGACACATTCCTCTTGCACATTGCGAATAACTTCCCGGAGTAATTCTGTTAATTTCGATCCTAATTCGATTTTTCAACTCTTGTAGATTTTGCGGCCTATCTACATAGACCTTCGATTTCAAATAACCCCACAAGAAAAAATATAGGGGCGTAAGATCTGGAGATCTTAGGGGCCACTCTATCGGTCCGCGTCTACCAATCCACCTCCTAGGAAAACAGTTATTCAAAACTCACGAACATCACGTGCATAATGCGGGGGTGCACCATCTTGTTGCAACCAAATACTTTCATTTGGTGAGTTAGGATTGTTGGCGTTTGGAAAAATATATTTTTATTATTATTACATTATGATTATGAAATTCTTGTATTGTCATCGGTCCTTGATACGTGTGGCAAATTTCAGATTATTCGGAAGATTGGAAGTGGGTGAATATTTACTTCCAAGATTTTATTACATTGTGAGTTATTTAGTTACAAGTAAAGATAATGAAAGCGTGTTAAAAAATGCAAAATTTTACTTTTTTGAGCCAAGGCTCTAATCCCTTAGACTACCATGGCAGACTAGTGAGTCAGGGCTCTACTACACCGATGGATCCTTTCCAAATATTAATAGTTAGCTATTTCCTAGTCTAAAATGGAAAGACAATCACAAATTAATGCCATAATGGGCAAGTTAGTGTCAAATAAATGCCAGTTGAAATATCAACAAATATTCTTCACGAATTCTAAGTGAAAAGGTTCTGAAAGTAAACTATGGCTACTTTAAGTGAAACCCAAAATTTTTATTTTTATTGGATGCGGCGATAGAACCAGAACTCAGCAAGAGGTATGCGACTTGTTCAATGCGAAGTATCCAAATAGACCTATCAGTCGTTCAACAGTCAGTAAGATTGAGAAAAATTTAGAGAAACTGGTCATGTCAAACATATTCCGAATGCTGGACGTCCTAAAATAAAAGAAATCGTGAAACTTGATGTTCTATTGGGTGTAGAGAATAATCCTCACAATACTTGACGACAAATTGCAGCAGACCTTGACATATCCCAAAGTTCTGTATTACGTATTCTAAAAGCAGAAAAGTACCATCCATACAAAGTAAAGCTACATCAACAACTCAATGATGATGATCCCGATCGCCGTGTGGAGTTCTGTGAAATAATGCAGGATTTGTGTAACCGCAATCCACGTTTAATAAAACAAATTCTGTTTTCCAATGAGGCTACGTTTTGCCTAAATGGTTCAGTAAATCGCCAGAATTGCAGATATTGGAGTAGGGATAATCTCTCACTGGATGATGGACGGGCATACTCAATACCCTCAGAAAGTCAATGTTTGGGCAGGATAATAAACGACAGGATTATTGGCCCGTATTTTTCGAAGGAAGTCTCACAGGAGCGATACTTGGAATTTTTGAGAAATGAACTCATACCTAGCCTTGCCGATATTTTTCCAAACGCCAACAATCCTAACTCACCAAATGAAAGTATTTGGTTGCAACAAGATGGTGCACCCCGCACATGCACGTGATGTTCGCGAGTTTTTGAATAACTGTTTTCCTAGGAGGTGGATTGGCAGACGCGACGATAGAGGGCCCCAAGATCTCCAGATCTTACGCCCCTTATTTTTTCTTGTGAGGTTATTTGAATTCGAAGGTCTATGTAGATAGGCCGCAAAATCTACAAGAGTTGAAAAATCGAATTAGGATCGAAATTAACAGAATTACTCCGGAAGTTATTCGCAATGTGCAAGAGGAATGTGTCCGTAGATTTGCTTATTGTCAAGAGACTGATGGATGGCATTTCGAACATCTTATTTTGTTGGATATAAAGCTATTCTCTTATTGAAATAAAATATAAATTTTTGTTCACCCTGTAAAAAAATATATAATTAATTATTATCATTGAATGCAGTATTGAAAGGCCTTTCAGATGAGGTATCACAAGACATCTATTCCAATTTAAAAAAATTACCGATTACGTCACCATGTCAAAACCAGTGACATAACCTCTTTAGAATATACATAAAAAAATCGGCATTTTAAAATAAAAATCGACCTATTTTAGGATTTTTGTCAAAAGTACATGGCTTGCGAAATATCGAATTTGTTCCATAATTTTGACGCGCACTGTATATTAGAGTCCAGACTTATACATAAATGTCATATTTTCTGCTTCTAGGTTAGGCTGAGTTATACAATTCCAAATCTATACTATTACAAAATTGCAGAACTGTAATTGTCTGTTTGTTTGATTGTTTATCACGTTTGATCACGTCAAAACTACTGGACCGATGTTCATGAAACTTTTTGTGAACTTATGATTAGACTCAGAAATTTCCCACAGAATAAAAGTTAAAAATATGTATACAATTATGGCTGAAAACTTAGCAAATGACCATGGAATATGACTTGTAGGGGAATTAATGAAAATTGATTTTGAAATCAAAAACAATCTATTTTCTCAGTTAGAGACAAAAAATTCAACCAGTTATCCAGTTTGTATTTCAGGTTTAATTCTCAATATACACATTTGCTTGGAAAATAAAATATTACTGAAGAAACTTTCTGTTGCTGATATTATTGTTGGTGATTTCTACTTTGGAAAACTTTTTTTTATAGATTATGGGGATAATAAAAAAACTGTATTTGATTTTTCCCTCAAATAATGAAATACTTTTTTATCAATTGAGAACGGTAACTAATAGGCGAGATCACAACCTCACAAATTTACTTCATATGTGCTTGAAAGTTGAAATATAGTGATAAAATATTATGAATGCATAGTTTTTCCTAAAAGATATCGTGTAATATTCGAATAAACGCTGCTCTAAAACCCTCAAATTCAGTGAGACATTCAAACACAGCGTTATTGCCGCTTCTTTTGACGGCCTAAGTCCAATAATTTGGCATTTTCCCCAGTTGCCAGTGTCACTATTTTGCGGAAGTTCTGAGGAAATGTTACTCTGTTTCATCCTATGGATAAAACATGACTTGTGTCAGCATGTGTTATATCGAAATGAAGACTTCGTATTTGATAGCTGTTTTTGAATTCGTTATTCTTGAATAATATATATGTATACCGAGTGCTAAGTAATTATTTTTCGGTTAGCTCATAATGCAAAGAAATATTATAAATAACGCTAGGCAACCCTGTAATTCCTTGCACTCTTGTCGATCGGCAAGTTGCTAGTGTCACTATTTCGCGGAACTTCTGAGGAAATGTTATTCTGTTTCATCATATGAATAAAACATTACTTGTGTCAGCATGTGTTATATCGAAGTGAATATATATTTGATAGCTGTTCTTGATTTACTTATTCTTAATGAATAATTACTATGTATACCGAGTGCTATATCATTATTTTTTGGCTTGCATACATTGTAGAACCCTTATTACACTATGCTTTTTCGTGCCTATTTGTTCGCCTGACTGCCGGTGGCTGAAATTTTATACAAATACGCATGCGCGCGTGGCTATTTTGTTGATTGTTTCAGGCGTGAAAATAAATAGGACTGGTTCTATTTTTCCGCCTGAATCGAGGGGATTTCAGGACGTTTGTGGAAATGTCAGGTTTGCCAAAACAATAATTATCTATTTGACTTGACATAACCAACAAACAAATGAAATGAATCGCAAAGTTTTCCCTTTGTTCAGTATGACAGAAAAAAAGAACAAATCTTGTACCAGGTAAGGAAAAAGTTGAAACAAATAGTCCAGGTTTACTAAATTACTCAATCATTTAAGGTAAATGTCAATTTTCCTTAGGTTTGCAGCTCTGAAATTAGCGCCTGAAACAATCACCAAAGAGGCATGGTGTAATAGTGCCAGTTATTGGGGGAAATTTAGCCAACAAATAGCCATGAAAATAAGCACAAAAATAGGCACGAAAAAGGCATAGTGTAATGAGGGTTTAAAGAAATATTATGAATAACGCTGACGCTGAAATTCTCAGCGATCGGCCATAGTTCTGAACTTGTTACGTCACATCCTGGCACGGTTTCTGCAGTGTTCAAACGGGAGCATTTCTTTGGAATTTTTTTAAAACCACTTCGAAAAAAAATTGGCAAAATCTAACCACTTTTCCCATCGTTCTGGACATTGTGGTATTTTTTCCATAAATTAGTGATCTCGCCTATTTTCCTATGCCTGGAGGAAAGTCTCTCAGTAACATTTGCATATTAACCTACTGAACAAAAATCTGCAGTCAAAGTGTGACATTTCCTAAGGCTTCCAGTACATGAAGAGAAGTTTTTCCCCTTTTTTTCGCAATGAAATATATACAAAAGTTATTTTATCATTACTGTCCACTTCAGCTTCTAAGGCAACTCCAACCTAATTTCTAACTAACAAATATTACTTCATTGAAAATTTTACCAGTCATATTCAACCAACCAGATGCTTTATTTCGACATTGTTACTATGGTAACCGCAAATTTTCTGAAAATTTTTCATCCACATTAGCATGTAGACATAAAATTAATAAGTGGAAATTTCCCGGCACATGACAGCTATCATATAATTAGACAAAAATAATATTGAAATAATATTGACAATATTTTTTAATTACTTACTTTATAAGTTGGAATTTATTAAGGTGTACATTCTATAATATCATTAATTAATTTTAAATTCTTCAAAAATTCCACTTCTACCTCCTCTTTCCTAAGTGGTGAATAAAACACGGAACCGGTGTTTTTTTTAACAATATGCCTGCGTTTCATAAGATAAAAATAATACCGAGACAGCAGTTTTTTTCTTTGAGTATCAGATTTGTGTCCAAAAGAAGGCACAATATCACGCAGAATGTTGCCAATCTCTTTAAATAAGTTTTCTTGCTCAGGATTTAATCCAGATTTTTCCACTAGGTATGTTAGATATTTTACATTTTTATGGTACATTTTAATATGCTGTGATTTTTTGCAAAAGGAACACAATTCATACGATTGAAAGTTCATTTTATTATCACTTTTTAACTAACTTATGATTGTATACAATGTTATGAGGAACTTATAATGTCACAAATAAAATATTGATTGACAGGAGTAGTGAATGTCAAATCCATGGCTAACTTTAAAAAATATTCTTTTAACCGGCAACATACGCCAACAACATTTTATTTAGAATGAAGAATAAAATATCCCGATTTCCTGAATTATTTGAAAAACAAATTATTACCGCTAATATTAATTTTTCTTAGAATTAAACCTAAAAGAATATGAAAAATATTTAAGTAAATATGTATAGGTATAGTTATATATTTTTTTCTGAATATCATCTTTGTTAATAGTCAATATTGACATTTACCTAAACCTAGTGGGAAAATTATATGAAATCGATTATTTTTATATAATCATGTATCCGATATTATAAATTTTATTTTACTAGGGCACGGAAAAAATAAAATAAAAATAAAATATCCCGCAATACGAACATACCCTTTCATCTTTAATCAATATTGACATTTCCCTGAAACCCAGTAAGAAAATTGTATGAAATCAAATAATTTCACATAATAGTTTATCTGATATTATATATTTTATTTTACTAGGGAACGGGGAAAATCAGAAAAAAATCTTCCCCAAAACTCCCATTACACACAGCCTTCTATTTATTTGTGAATAACGTCAAAATAAATATTTACTCAATGTTTCCTATTTAAATATAATTCTGGTATAAAATTTTCTTACCGAATCCCCCACGTGCTTGAATTAATTGCGGGAAATTTGTCTCGTACATGAATTTTTAAAGAAAATTATCCCTCGTCGCTTCGCGACTCGTGATAATTTTCAAAAAATTCATGTACTCAAATAATTTCCGGCAATAATTCATGCTCTAGGGAGATTATAAGCGAAAATTTGTATATATATTTATAGTGATTTTGGTAAACAGATTGAGTTTTGAGATATTATTCGATGATGGTCAAGTCTTTTAGCTTTCAATCAAATGCAGAAAATAATAGCCTGCAGCTCTATAATATAGAATTGTAAATATATTGCACTCATTCTTTCAATAAAACCATAATTATAACTTTACTATGAATTAGGTCGGCCGTGTTGAGTTACTTCGCAGAAAAAACAAATTGTTGAATCAAATAAAATTCTTTTGAATCAAACAAATTGAAGTGTCATATATGCACGTCAAAATATAATCTCAAAATGGATGAACTTATAGTGTTGTGAACTCAACTTTGTCGTCCTTTCTTAGTTATACAGTGTCCGCCAAAAACTTAGAACCATATGGGATTTCTTTTTATTATTAGTTTCTCAGAAAATTTAATTCTGCATAAAAGTTGGTGCATTCAATTTGACTGAATACGCGTATATTATCAGTGGCGTGCGGTTGAGCGGGAATCAGCCATTATTCTGAATTCAGTATGGAGTAAAGTGACATTACTATAGAAAATATCGAAAAAATTTATTGAAACAAGTTGTTTGCAATCAAAAGATGTTCCCAGTTATCCGGTTGAGTCTACCAATTACTAATTTCAATAATTGCTCAATGATTTGGCCTCATGGTGATTACCTTCCAAAAGATGCGCAAACACATTCCCTAGCAATTGTTGACGAGTGTTGCCATCTTCATGTTCAGGTCGGAAACTCGTCTATTCTAGCTTCATTCAGACTTGAAATATGTACTTACGTCCTTTAGTTTAAAGTAGCTATCTGTTCGATTCTATATAAAAATATTTTAATAAATACATAGCTATAGATTTTGAGATCCGACAAAGAATTCACCGAATGGAAGTTTACGAAAATATAATTATGAAAAACGATGCTCTACTTTTCCTCCTCTTTAATTT
Organism: Gonioctena quinquepunctata; assembly: GCA_018342105.1. Classification (NCBI taxonomy): domain Eukaryota; kingdom Metazoa; phylum Arthropoda; class Insecta; order Coleoptera; family Chrysomelidae; genus Gonioctena; species Gonioctena quinquepunctata. The sequence goes on from JAFIRS010000068.1 coordinate 654,757, forward strand.
CTTTAGCATATCTGAAGAAGTTTGCAATAATAATCATCATCAGGTTCATTCGGATCTCGGTAACATATTCTAGATACTTTCCTAATATGACTTATACCTGGTAAATAATATATCATGGGAAATTTTTATGGAAAATATAATTTTATATTTTTATATAGGTATATTTCAAAAAAGAACATTTCGAGTTGAGTTTAATTGAAAATTGAGACAGGTTTTTCTAACACAGAAAGAAACAAAAGTTCTGTGGAATATTCAAAGTTCGGTTACAGAATAAGGTTTCAAATCTTGCGGAAGAAAATAAATATTTAAATTGTACTTACAGCAATCGTTACAGAAAAGGGATTGTCAAATTCACAGCTCACATAAAAAATAAAACTCTCCAAAATCAAATTCAAATACTAGGTAGAAATAATCGATACTTTAGAGGAATTCAGTTTCGATCTCGATCAACTTAAAAGAGGGGGAATTCTGAAACCTGGAGATAGGAGGCAACTAGAAACTGTGGTACTTTTTTTACTTCTGAAATTTCCATTGTCCAGATTGAGGCCCCAGTATGAAATCACTTCCTTCATAAATAACTACACCTGAAGAGTGGATAGACTGAGATCTCAGTATAAAATTTACTCACTTCCTTTACCGTTATTATTATTATTTTCAACTTTCTTGAAAATGGCTCCAAAATGGGAGCCGAAACGTCAAAATCATCAATTTTATAGACGCGGTTCAACTTTGCATATTCAAAATGGCCATGACCGCGGAAACCTATCTGTTCATGTCATATATATATATATATATATATATATATATATATATATATATATATATATATATATATATATATATATATATATATATATATATATATGTATATATTTTCTTCAATTTCTTGGAATAAAGGTCTGATTCAGTCTATTCATATAATTTCTCTTAACTTCGTTTCGACATGGTTTAGTTTAACCTGAAGATGACAAATACCATGTCGAAACGTAGTTAAGAAATTATATGTATAGACTGAATCAGACCTTTATTCCAAGAAATTGAAGAAATATATATATGTATATATATATATATATATATATATGTAAATATATATACAGTGTGACAATTTAAAAACTAACAATAGGATATATATCACAAACATAAGATGATACTCAAAAATACTCAAAACGTTTGTAGGATAGGAAGGGGGAACTAAAATGACATAAAAAGAACTCACCCCCATCAAGCCCCTAGGCCCCACCTACCCCAACTAAAACAGTTTGAATTGCAAACCTCTACTTGTGATACATCATTGACAAGCCTATAAAAAATGCTAACCAATGGTATAAATAATAATTATACAGGGTGAATCAATTATTACCCAATCAATATTTAACAATTTTAAAAATAAACATACCCCTACTTGGGATACAATGTTAAAGAGCTCCAAAGGCCAATAAAACTTTATTTTCTAAGCGTCCGCAGGTACTTTTTGTTGTTAAATAATAACTTTAATATAGCTTTTTTGCAAAACCAGTTGTAAACTGTGAACATCTGTTTTTTGGGTTCTGCCGCAGTCCATAATTTTGTTGTTCATTTGAGACATTTAAATGTCATTAGTGTTCATAATTTGTAAGATCGGTACTGTCATTCAGAGGTAGTTGTCACGATGGTTTACGGTATAATATACCTGAACGTGTGTAGATAATTTTCATATTTGGCTCCCAGAACCAGTGTTATTTACACCTCAAGTATTTAATGAGAGGCATCCGGACAAAAATGTAAAACACGTGTACATCCGCGATTAAGTTGAAAAGTTTAGAAAAACGGGACCAGTGCAAAATAAAAAAGGGAATCCCCAAGATTACTGAATGAAGCAAGCCAAATCGAGGTCCTTGGACAATTTGCAATAGATCCTACTGCATCAACACGTCAAGTATTTGCAATGACAGGACTATCACGTGAGTCGGTAAGGAAGGTGTTGACATTTCATAAGTTTTACCCGTACAAAATGCAAATTCTTCAAGAACTAGGCGATGATGATCCAGACCGACGAATTCAGTTTTGTGAACTCATGACTGAAAGAATTCGCGCTGAACCTAGGCTATTAAAAAATATTTGTTTCAGTGATGAATGTACTTTTATGCTGAATGGTAATGCGAATAAACAAAACTGTCGGTACTGTAGTGATGCGAACCTGCATCGATTTAGAGAAGGTAACACTGAATATCCAGAAAAACTGAATGGCAGTAGGCGATGCTTCAATTTGCCATTTGTATATACCAGGCAATTTAAATGGCGAAATTTATCTGGATATGCTGGAAAACACCATCGAAGTAGAGAACCAAAGGGACGACCAAGGCAATCTAGATCTAGACGAAGATCGAGCACCTCATCACTATGCAATTGCAGCTAGGCACTGGTTAGATACTAATTATCTGAACAAATGGGTTGGAAGGAGAGGTCCTATTGAGTGGCCACCAAGGTCAGAAGACTTAACGCCAACTGATTTTTTTATGGGGTAACCTCAAGACAGTTGTTTATAAAACTCAACCTGCGTCACTTGGGGAATTTGACGGAAAGAATTACTCAAGCATGTCGCGCTATTACATACAACATTTGCATAGTGAGCCTCGCAGGTGTTGTTACCTTGTTATTGATGATATATCAAGGAATCTTGGCAGAAGTACAATCATTACTATATGATGGCAAAATTGAAGTAATAAGGTATAGAAGGTGCTGCCAAAATCTTGATTGAAAGTGAACAGTACCTTAGCATTCATCACCTAGAAAATATATAATTTTTCTCAGGCTATTTTATTACTATAAACATCGGTTTTCCACATGGCCCTGTTATTAAATACCTTCTGTATGCTAACGAATTGAATTATACATCAAATGGAGAATCTTTTGTAGCATTCGAGGATTAGACTTGCTATGATAATAACAAAAATAATGCAGAAGTGTTCTTGTTCTTTCTTGTCAAACATGAACCCCAACATGAACCACCAACCAAAACCTTCCTTTTGAAAAATTTTGGAGACAGATAGATGCAAATCTCCAGTAGTTACCTAAGCTATATTATGCTCATAGAAATCTCGTTAAAGTTGTCATTTTTTTTGGAAAAACACTTATTTCCGGGAAGCGAATAAGCGAGTTATAGTAAAACATTTTTCTGTTGCCGATTTTGTAAGGTAATTGATAAAAAAATCCAAATAATTTTCTAAAAATCGAAACAAAATTTTACGAAAAAATATGAATGAACTAAAGTTTGCATTTTGCGCAGAATTTGAAAATAGGATGTATTATTGTTTACAAAACAACGGAAACTACTTCGAACATTCACTTCATTGACATTTTTAACAAATTTGTAGTTCAACAAAATTTTCCTATTAAGGTAAGGTTTTACAATTTTCGATTCACTCTGTACAATTATTATTCATACCATTTTTATAGGCTTTCAAATGATGTATCACAAGTAGGGGTTTGCTATTTAAACTTTTTTAGTTGGGGTAGGTGGGGCCTAGGGGGTTGATGGGGGTGAGTTCTCTTCCATGTCCTTTTAGTTCCCCTTTCCTATCCTACAAACAATTTTGAGCATTTTTCGATATCATCTTTTGTTTGTGATATAAAGCCTATTATGGGGTTTTAAATTGTCACACTGTATATACGACATGAACAGAATAAAGAATGGATCTCAGTGACACCAAATGAAATGCATATAGTGTCCATGCTCTGACCCATTCAATTCTCCTTGTCCTTCCCTAAAGTTCACATTTCAGGTGGGAGTAACACAGATCAGTGACGTACTACTACTGATCCTAAAATGTTTGTTATAAGATATTTGGTAATTGTGATTTCGTGAAAATATCTGAATTTCTCACAATATCAGTTGAATTTGGCGATCCCTTCATAAGTATATCATAGTAGTTATTTTAGGATAACATGATATCTAAGTCATGATAAGAGCACAACAATAGTTTCTTGGAATGAAGAGCGTGGAAATTATGTAACAATATTATGAGATGTAATAGATACCATAACAAGAAAACCGAAATTACAGGAAAAAAGGAAGTAGTTCTAGAAACAGACAAACATATACCTTTGTCCGTTTCGTGTTTTGGCTATTTTCACCAAGCTTGCGATTTCTGAGAAATATCGAATATGTAAGTAATTAAACAGTAATATCCCAAATTGCTTGAGATTTGTAGACCAGGGTTGAACTTACCTATGACTTTTTAATCACATTCACATTGAAAGTAACCCAGTAGGGGTTCATAGGCAGTGAGAATACTCAAAAGGTTTTTTCTCGAATAATTTGTCTTCATTAATATATTGCGCAGCTATTGCTGTAACAGTCACACAAGGGTCAAACGTGCTTTTAACACTAGCTGTACACTATTTTTTTTCTACGACTGTTAATTTTATTGTTCTTCATAAATGTGCCTGACACATAACATCAGTATTTATTCAATTGACGGGGTAGCAATAACAACGGTGGAATGTTGTTTCATATAACAAAAATTTTATTTCTCAACGGTAATTTTTGGTTACTGATATATTAGTTCAACTCTTTTCTTGCAATATTTCTTCTTTTAATTATTTTTTTTTAGTAGCTATATATAGATTCGACAATTTTCTTATAGGTTTGGATTGCATTCTGTATGGAATCATCCTTTTGCATCAGTACTAGACTACCAGTTTCCATGGCGTTTGAGCATTGATAAATCTGCACCAGCATTCACCAATAGTGTCATCAGCCACACTTCCGTCAGTCATCACCGACGGAAAGAATAACCTGTGCATTGATCTGGATTTGGAAGATTTCTGTCTATTTTCTATGCAAATTCTAATAATAAGATGGAAGTTATGTGTGAGGAAAATTATATTATTATTTATTAATTTTGGGAATATAATAAGTGGTGGAGCAGTCCACTGCTTCTTGGTCTCTGGAATGTTTTGATCATGTTTCGTTCACGTTTACGAAATGGTCACAGTGTTGACTACGATTGTTATGTGCCTATCCTATCTTAGGTGCTGGTCAATTGTTACAACTGAATATTTTTTTTCTAAAACTGAACGTAATTCAAAAAAACCTTATTAACAAAATATTAAACCGACGAAAAAATCAACTGAAAAGCAAAAAATAAAATAAACCCTCTTAGTCTTGATGATAATTGAGCTCCTAAACTAATGTGAATGAGTAATTTTGAGTCGGCGCCAAAAGAATCATCCAAATCGAAGAACCCAGTACAAAGTTATGCCTGATAGAATCCGTTAACGTAACAGAATTCAGAGAGTGAGTGATCAATATCCTTCATTTCGCTACCCTTAGGGGTGGATTTCATCTCTTAAATTCGAATGGGACCGACAATTCGAAGTACACCCTATCCACTGAAAAAAGAATTATCGGAATCGAACGTCTCAGTAAAAAGTTATGCATGATCATACATTGAAAAAAATGACTAGAGAACCTCCTCCTTTTTGGTTTCGACGGTTAAAAATGAAAGATTGAGAATTGTTTTGAATCTATCAACAGCCGCCGTTTTGAAAGTCTCGTTGTGATGACGGGACCAATAGGTGGTATTTCTATTGAAATCTACCTAAAATATGATAACCGATCTATTCTGCATACCTTTTTGTTCAAATTTTTCGCTACTGCAACACCACGACTTTAATATGTGGAAATCACTCTCCATCGAAGAGGAAATGGGATGGAGAGATAATCGCGCATTTTGAATTGCTACTGAAATGTTTATATTGAATTGTTTGGGCCTTGGTGTTTCTCGTTCTCTTGGGAGAGTTTGATAAATTCCAATCATAATGATGTTAAATAAAAACTTTTTAACAAAAAATTAAACCGACGAAAAAACAAACTGAAAAACAAAAATAAAATGAACCTTTTTAGTCTTAATAACAAAGCTCCTAAACTGATATAAGTAACTGATTTTGAGTCGACGCCAAACAAAAAAACAAGCCAATTAATTACTTAGAGAGTAAAATGTTGGCTGGAAATTGCCGAGCGTTCTCGAAGTCAATATCAGCTACCCGAACGGGCACACACGTGAGGGCACACGTCGTTGCGAGTGATCGTGCAAAGAGTGCATTTTTGGAATTCACGTTGCATTTTTATGTTATTTTGTTTTGATCATTTCTTTTGAGTAATTTATGATCTTTGTTGATTACTTGTTTGGCGCTGACTAAAATTAGTTACTTACATTAGTTTAGGAGCTTAGTTATCAAGACTAAAAAGTTCATTTTATTTCTTGTTTTTCAGTTTCTTTTTTCGTCGGCTTATTTTTTATTAAAAAGTTTTTATTTTTATATTTTTTGTGGCTAAAATCTACTAATTGTTTCCTACTTAATTTGAATAACTTCTAAAATACTTACTACCCCCTTTACTTTAACTATCAACTGTTATATACTATAACTAGCTGGTACCAGCGACTTTGTATTTTTTGTGATGACTATTAAAAATTCACTCACCCCTTTCGGGATGGAATTTCAAAAAATATTTGTAATAAACCAATTTTCATGACCCTAACCTGAAAACTAACGGAACCCTCATACAAACTTTCAACCCCTTAGGGGTTGCATTTATAAAAACACTGAAACATGTATTTCTTTATCCCTTACAAAGTCCTCAAATACCAATTTTTATGTCCCTAACTTGAACTTTCACTCCCCATTTCACAACTTTAATTGTTGATATTCTGAAAACACTGAAATACAACCGGGTGATTCTCTGAGGTGGCTCATCCCTATAACTTTTTTATTATTGAAGATAGAAAAACGAAATTTGGGGGTTGTGTATTATAGTTCAATCTACATTTTTTGACATATTAACTTGCTTTGCCGTACTTCCGGTTTGACCGGAAATGACCCCAACTTTCGATTTTTGAATGAGACATCCTATATATTTTTCTTATTTCGATCGAGAAATGACATTCTGAATCCACAACACCTCATTTGTCAATATTTGACAAATAAAGTGTTTTTTACAATTTTTATTTTTCGATCCAGAATGCCATGGATCGTGTAAATCGCTTCATTCTTGATCAAGTAACATGGGAAAATACGACTTTGAGGCTTATGACTTAACAGTCGTTTTAAGAATTATTTAAAAGTCGCAAATATGAATTTTTCCAGTTAACTTGATTTTTCCAAATGGAAAGGGGGTGGCTCGTCGGCTTTTCATGAAATATCGTTTTCTTACGAATAATTTGATACCAGACACTTTCACTTTATTTCCACTATTTTTCTGAATAATTTCAAGAAGCGATCATACCTAATCACAAATGATACGTATTCGGTATACTTATGCACTAAGTCCTGTTATTCTAGTTATCCTTGACAAACAATTGAAGCTGTTGCTAGGATTACCTAAACAAATAGGCTAATGAATATGCTGTCACTTCTAAAAATTTATTTGTTGCGTAGTTTATAACTTGATATGGAAAATTATACTAGAAACGAGAAAATTGACATGTTGTTAATTTACGGAGAAGCAAAAAAGAATGCAACTGATGCAGCTCGAATTTATGCTCAGAGATTCCCTAATCGTCGCCATCCCACTCGGCATTATTTTCCAAAACTGGAAAGGAAAATGCGAAATGAACCAGAAGAAAATGCCATTAACTTCATCGTCAGTGAAAAAAAAGAAGTAGACGTGTTGGCCAAATTGTTTCTGAGTGTGATATAAGTTATTCGTCCGTTTGGAGAATTCTTACACAAAAATATAATTATCGATCATTCAAGTACCGACTACAAAATACACAGTGTATCTCGTCGGATGTCAAAGCATACTTCAAGAAGTGTTTACTCGATAAGTGGCAAAGTGAGTGGCATACATCCCAAAATAAACTACGTACGATCAAACCAAACATTAATCCGATAGTACCTATTTCAATCAAAAGATCCACGCAAGTGATAATAAACCGCCTTCGTCTAGGACACACAAGACTTACACATGAATACTTGTTAAAACATAGTGCCATGCCAATATGCGAAGACTGCAATGTGCAACTGAGTGTGAAACATTTTCTAGTGGACTGTCCAAGATTTTGCGTGAATCGTCTAACACACAAAATCCCAAATGACATGTCATTAATTTTAGGACCATCCTGTAAAACAAACAACCTGATGGACTATCTGAAAGAAAGGCTTACTCTATAATCTATAAATGTATAATTTTTTGTTACTCCTCGTTTGTTACATGTAATTTCATATGAAACGTTCCGTCGCTAATAACCAGTTGGTGGATGCGACTTAGTTCTAATAAAAAAAAAAAGTACCGACTACACCAACCTCTTTACGATAACGACCACAACCGAAGATGAACTTATTGCAACTGGTTTTTGACTAAATGCAGAGAAGATGTACGTTTTCCATTTGAAATTATTTATCTGTTCAATCGAAATAATAAAAGGTACTGATCTTAAACAAATTTACATCTGATGCAAGAAGGAAATTTTCAATATCGATTTGGTTTCAATTGCAGGGCGGGCATTATCGGGGGAAAACTTTTGGGGCCAATAATTTTCGTCGGACAACTTACTGCGGAAAGATATCTACAGTTCCTTAGAAATCAAATTGATGATTTCATTGAAGATTTGCCACTGGCTAACCAAGTTGATATCTATTTTCAACAAGATGGAGCGCCACCTCACAATTCTCAAGTCGTAAGAGAATATCAGGATGCACCTTCCCAGAAAAGTGGATTGGCAGTTATGGACCTATTCAATGGCCTGCGAGGTACATTCTCAAGTTGTCATTTTTTTTCATAATGTATTATTTCTTTTTCATGTTCTAGATCACCAGATCTTACTCCGCTATGCTTTTTTCTCTGGGGAACAATTAAAAATCAGCTACTCGTGAAGAACTGGAGTATAAAGTAAGGGTGGCATTCCAGAACATCACTGCGGAACAGATCAATGTGGTGCGCGCATCAATTGAAAGAGTTGAACTTTGCCGTGATCAAGGAGGAGATCATGTGAAGTCATAAGCCTCCAAGTCGTATTTTTTCCATGTTACTTGATCAAGAATGAAGCGATTTGCACGATCCATGGCATTCTAGATCGAAAAATAAAAATTGGAATAAAAATGACTTTATTTGTCAAGTGGGGTGTTGTTGGATCAAAAATGTAATTATCGATCGGAATAAGTGAAAATATATAGGATGTCCCATTTAAAAATCGAAAGTTGGGGTCAAACCGGAAGTACGGCAAAGCAAGTAAATATGTGAAAAATGTGAATTGAACTATAATACACAACTCCGAAATTTCGTTTTTCTATCTTCAATAATAAAGTTATAGGGGTGATCCACCTTGGGGAATCACCCGGTATATCTTCATTTGTAACAAAGACTTCAAAGACCAATTTTTATGACCCCAATGGAAACTAACGAAAGTCCTATACAAACTTCCAATCCCAATTCAACCCCCATTTCACACCTTTAGGGTTGAATTTTCAAAAACCCTGAAACACATTGATCTTTATTTGTGAAGGAGATCCCAAAAACTAATTTCCATGACTCTAATTTCAAAACCAACTGTACTTTCACTTTCACTTTCACCCGCCCACTTTTTCGCACCTTCAGGGATAGAATATCGAAAAAATATGCTGTCAAAATCTTAGCTCTCATGTCCAATGGTTTGGTCTGGGCGTTGATCGTGTATCATTCAATCAGTGAGTCAGTTAGTCAGGACATGTAATTATATATGTACATATTACACTAAACAAGAGGTAGCTGCTGTGAACCGTTGAGCTGACCCCTCAACTGTCTTCCGTCTCCATCATTGGATTAACTCCGGGCCTCCATTATGTTGTAGTATCATCAGAACTACATATGTGTGCCAAGTTTCAACAGAATCGGTTCATAGGTGTGGAATAAATGAATTATCCCCCATTTTTCTACCCTTAGGGATGTAATTTTTTTTCAAATTCAAATGGGACCAACTTTAAAGCATATACAATAAAAAAGAATCATCTGAATCGGATACCTCAGTACAAAGTTATGCGTGGTAGAATCGGTTGACAAGTAAAAATTCAGTGGGCGAACCAACAATCATCCCCCATTTCCAAACAGGCAGCATACCATCGATGGCTGAAAAATCCGGGCCCTGAGACCAGAGCAGCATATGTCGAGGCTAGAGGCATATGCAAAGAGACAATAGAATGCTCAAAAGACGCCCACAATGCCAAAATAAGATCAAAACTTGTTGAATGTCCCGTTCATTTTGGTCTTTCGCCAAAGCTGTGGGAAGAAACTTCACTTCCAGCTCATTTCCTCCTCTAACCAAAGAAGATGGAACACTAGCAACGACTGCCCAGGAAAAAGCCTATATCTTTGCGCACCTATTTGCTGGAAATTCCACTCTGGATTCATCGGGAAAACAACCTCCGAACATTACACCTATTGACAGTCACATGCCCGAGATCACCTTTCGCCAACGTACTATCAGAAAGATTTTGCTGAGTCTCAACACCAACAAAGCCTGTGGATCTGACGGAATCCCGCCGATTGTTCTCAAGAAATGTGCCCCCGAACTACCTGTTCTTTGCAAGTTGTTCAACCACTCTTACAATTTGGGGGTATTTCCGTCCAATTGGAAAATTGCAAGAGTACAGCCAGTCCCTAAAAAGGCAAAAGGCCCTACCTAGCAACTACAGACCTATCGCACTGCTATCTATTATTTCAAAGGTCATGGAAAAAGCCATCAACATCGAGCTCATGAAATATCTGGAAGACTCAGGAATTGTCAACGATAGGCAATATGGCTTCCGCCATCAGAGATCAACTGGTGACCTGCTCGCTTACGTCTCACATATATGGCAGCTATCTATTGAAAAGTATGGAGAAACTTTAGCTGTGGCATTAGATATCTCCAAGGCGTTCGATCGAGTTTGGCACCAGGGACTCCTCGCCAAGCTTCCGTTTTATGGCTTGCCCCCTCAGCTGTGTTCTCTGCTTGCTAGTTTTCTCTCAAACAGGTCTCTCCATGTAGTGGTCGATGGAGTTTCATCTGACACTCTACTCATAAATGCTGGTGTTCCGCAAGGATCTATTCTCGCACCAACACTATTTCTACTTCACATCAACGACCTGTTGAAAGCAACTTCATGTCCAGTACACAGCTTTGCCGATGATTGTACCCTCCATACCGCTTTCTCTTCCAGGGCCCCTATATCAGCCCGTGAAACCAGAAATGAACGAGGAAGAAATGTTAATAATATAAATATGGACTTAGCAACAATTCTCGAATGGGGATCTAATAACTTGGTAGAATTCAATGCAAACAAAACACAAGCATGTCTTTTCTCTAGAAAAGCCGATCTCACTGTGCCTAACATAACTTTGTCAGGAGTAACCATACCACTGAAATCATCCATATCGATATTACTATCAGCAATAACCTTTCCTGGGAAAATCACGTGAGGTCCATTGCTAAAAGTGCATCCCAAAAACTTGGTTTTTTGTTTCGTGCCAAGAGCTATTTCACCCCCAGTCAGCTGCTTATGATTTATAAGGCACAGATCCGACCTGTCCTGGAATACTGTTCCCATATTTGGAGTGCGGCACCTAAACATATCCTGAGGCTATTGGATTCTGTCCAAAAAAGGGCAATTCGTCTCGTCGGTGATGCCTCGCTTACAAACTCGCTCACTTGTCTGGAACACCGTAGAAAAGTTGGCGATTTGTCTCTATTTTATAGATATTTTCATGGGCGATGCTCTTCTGAAATATCAACAATCGTTCCTGCTTTGGCAGTCTCTTCGAGATTAACCCGTCAAGTTCAGTCATCACACCCCTTCGTGGTCACTTTGGAGACCTGCAGAACATCATTTTCCAAAGACTCGTTCATCCAACGAACAGCGAGGCTTTGGAACTCATTGCCTAGGGAGGTGTTCCCCGAGGCATACAACCTTCAGAAATTTAAGAAGAACACCAACTCCTACCTTCTTTCCCTTGGTTCCCACGATGTTCTCTGAACATTACAGGATATCCCTTTTCGTGGGAACCAGAACATAAAAAAAAAAAAAAAATTTCCTACACTCAGGTGTAAACTTTTTTTTCAAATCCAAATGAGACCAACTTTGAGGTATACCCTACCCATTCAAAAAAAAATAATCAAAACAGAAAAAAAATTATGCGCGTTCATACAAGAATGAAAAAAAATTTAAAAAAAAGTTGAGAGGTGTCAAGGGACACCCCGATGAAACGAAGTTCCTTTCGATTAATTAGTGAAGGAATTGTAATACATTTTCTTTTTTAAGTTATAATATTTTTTTTTATTATTAACAAATATAATGTAATATAAACTTGATCAGTAGGCTCAATTTCAGTACATACGCATTGATATTGTAATATTAAAATATAATTTGCTTTTAAATTTATTAAAGTCTATGACGCGTACACTTGCTAAACACACAATAATGGAGAGATTATAACGCGTATGACTTGGTTAGCACAATAGTAAAGAGAGGTTATAATGCGTACTTGCTAAAAATATACAAGCATTTATTATTGTCTGTATAAAATCTTTACTCACCTAACTCCATCAGCAATATCCGGAACTTGTGTAGAAACACTGTTAGGATTCATTATTGTTATTATTTTTTATCATTCATTATGTACAAGAAACCTGTATACACTCAACAAAAATAATCGTCGCGACACCACACTGTTCAATGCGAAATAGAAAGATGAAACGAAAATAACTGGCTTGCTTTCTATGAGAGAGAGAGAGAGAGAGAGAGAGAGAGAGAGAGACAGACAGAGAAACACGCGCACGCCGCACGGCTTACAGCAAAAAGTGTCGTTACAACTTTTGGTCTTAATTTATTCCGTCTAGCCCCCTTTCGCAACGCGCGATAAGGTACTTCGTTCCAATATACGCGTTGACTAGATAACCTCCTTTTTTCGTCGGTTGAAAATAATTTTGATTTCCTCATCTACCATTTCAGAATCAGATGACGAAATTCTGTGAGGAATTTGTCCGTAGTGTAGCTATTGACATATATTACTTCCGAGTTAGTTTTAGAGTTCACCAGTTGAAAATTACCTTTCAATAATTGATAATTTCCGTATATTTGCCGGAATGAAAATTGTGAATTGAATAAAACTCGAACTTTCAGTGACCCACCATGTCCCTACGCCGCTGCCGTTCATTGATCCTGTATACTGCCGATTCTGTCCTTATTCCTTGTCCTTATCACAGTAGTAGGATCATCATGGCGTCGAATCGACGTGCCGCTGTTTCAATATGTCGGAAAATTATCTAACCTATGTTTACCTCAGTGAAACTAACAGTTAGGGCTCTACCCTACCGTGATTTCGATTCCTATAAATAAATGTGCGCAAGTCTGTGATTTATGTCTTCAATCATATAGGTACATATGACCTTTGGGGATTCAATCGGAAAACCCTTTGGGAGTACTGTTTACTTTTGGTATGTATCAAATTTCACATTCATAGGTGAGACTACTTCAATACGGAATGTTTTTCGCAATGTCGATTATTTTGATTGGAGAGAAGATAACTTTAACGTTTCGTTTAGCAAAACCCGAGTTTATATTCCCTTTGAAAATAGCTATTAAATTAATATGTTAGTGAGTGCCATTCAAGAGTCAATAATTTCGTTGGTTATCGCTTGATAATTTTTGTCGCTCTTTCTGATATGATTTATTTCCCCTCTGTCGTTTGTTTCGAATGATTTTATAGTTATTTCTCCAGATTGAATTGGGACAAAAAAAGCCGATGTAGTGAACAATGATATTATTCAATGTTCCATTCCAGTAATGTGAAAAGAGAATCTGAACCTATGAACAAAATAAAATTAAAGTTTGAAAAAACTAAAAAACACGCTTCTGTATCGATATGTACTGAGAAGTTATAATAGGAATAAAATCATTGACCAAAAATAGTTTCTTTAATCAACTAGTGTATTAATGGTGGCGAATAATGATCGATATATTTTAACGCGAGAGCAAAGCGAGCGCGTTAATGTTCGAGATCATTAATCGCCATTTTAATATACGAGTTGATTACAAAAAATTTCCGTCGACCTCGTTCCTGGGACAACGTGAAATTTTCGATATCCATTTGCTTCAACTAGGTGGAAACTTACAATATTTGGATCTGAAAATACATAAATTTGAGAGCGCGAAGGTGATATGATTTGGAATTTGAATATTTGAATTCGTGCATGTTTAGTTGCCTATAGCACAATGATGCATTAATACGGAAATCCACCATTAATAGTTATTTTCCGGCGACCTCGTATTAACGAGTCTGTTTAATGTACACGAAATCGATCGTTAATGACCCCTTTAACGTTAAATTCCTCTATCAATGCATGATTGTGATATATGCAGCCAAACATACACTGAAATCGATCATTTATATCCTACTAATGGTCGATTTCTCTATCAATGCATCATTGTGGTATAGGCAACTGAACATACACGAATTCAAATATTATTCAAATTCCAAACCATACTACCTTTGCCCTCTCAAATTAATGTATTTTTCAAATCCGAATATTTAAGATCGAAAATTTCACGTTGATCCCAGCAACGATGTCGACGGAAAAGAACCCCGCAAAAAAACATATGGGAAATTGGCTCTCGGTCGAATTGGCTGGAATTTCATTATGTTATTAGGATGGATCAATAGGAAAAAGTGTGAGTTCAAATGATTTTGTATGTTTAGTTTCTGAGATATAAGCGGCCAAAATTCGTAAAAATGTCGTATTGGGGTAGGATTAACAAAGAAAAAAAACTGTTTTTTTAGTCGAAATAAGACAAAGTAAGGATGGAAATGAATTGATCGGAACTCATAAACATGTTAAATTATAATCTTATTGATGATAGTACATTAGGGTGTATAGTCAAAATAATAGTTATTCCGGATTTTTTTTCCAGCATTATTTCAAAACCAACAAGTCATATTTTGTTGAGATATCATAGTTTCAGTATATTGTAGGCAAAAAAATGTGTTTTGTTTCTTGATCACTCTTTCTGTTTGAAATATATATTTTTTTTTATTTTCGAGTATACCCCTATACTGAAAACAATTGACAGATCGTTTTTGATTACAAAAAAGGAATTGCTACTGCCCATTGGATAAAATATAGGGTAACATTCTGATGAACTCATTTGTTCAATATTACCTTTCATTCAGATAAAGGGCGCGTTACAATCTTTTTAGGTCATTTACAATGTTTTTATTGAATATCTGGAAAACTGTTCCGTTAATTTGGATCATATTTACTCATAATATTTTGAAAATGTTGACTATCATATACGATAGTTTTATCAACTTTGTATGTTGCGTTTCTAAGATATGCATTTTTGAAGATTACGGTATTACGATATATGGGACCTATCGATTTAACAAAATTTTTTGGAACTTTTCGACACATTCAATTCTATTATAAAACTTTTTGAAATCAATTATTTGATACTATAAACAACACAAATCACACTCAACAACAATTAAAATAACAATAAAATTAAAAAAAATATAATTAAAAAATACTATAAACTAATTAGTTATAAACAACATAATCAACAATTTACTAACAAAAACAATAACCAAAACCCAAATTCAAATAAAATTATTAATATTGTTATTGATTGGTCTATTTGCGCAATCTAAAACATTTCTCAATAGTTTATGGCTAGGGTACTTTATTGTTTCTATTTGAAATTGATATGCGTAATCCTGAACCTGGACTATTACGCTGCCGCATAGCGTCCAGATTTAGGAATACTATATAGTATCAACTGTGGATATCCTTCAGTATTATTCCTGATGCACCTGCAAATGAACGTATTCTAGACTACCTGCAAAAGTGGAGCAAGAACAGTGGTTTTTTCTGTCTACGTTCCTCTTCCTCTTGTCGAAAAACCACCTCTTCCTGGTTTTCGTCCAACAGTCGTCTCTTTTGCTCAGCAAATTGCTGTTTGATAATCTCAATTTCATCCTAGGGTGAATACGAGAAACAGTATTCACCATTGATTGTTCTTGCATAGTCACAAAAAATCCTCACTTCTGACGCCAACTGTTATCAAATTGGGTTCGTTTTTGTTAAAAATTCTCGAATGAATTTTTGTCACACTTCGGAAACACCGTGTGCCGCACTGCACTGAAAATTCATCTTGAACTCGCTTATATGAATAACTACTTATTTACCTGCGGTATGCTGGATCTTATATATCATCGAACTTAGTATTCAGAAGTTTACGGTCCCATGCTTGTCAATGGAAATTCCCGATCGTTACATGGTCTGGCGCTGCGATAAACAACCAGATACACATTCAGGGACATACTGTATTTATATCCGTAACGATATATTCATATGAGCAACATTTACATCAAACAAATATTTCATTAGTTTTGGAAAATTATAATTGACTGATTTTTACCAACGCATGGATTTGATGAAAAAAGTTCGAATATTGGCTATCCAGAACGGAAGGAAATAGCATACTTACTAAAACCACATTGGAGAAAAGAAGTCTTGAAACTTCTGCTATACCCCTGCTATTATGGAAATTTACATGTTGTTACAACCAAAGTTTGGACGTTTCCCTCGAAAATGATTCCTGATATTGCTTCTACGCCGATGTCCCCTCGGAATGTTCGGAGCCACACATAATGAGGATGAAGCATGGACAAAATTTGTTATTTATATTCCTATCATACCTTGAACTTTCCCTTTCCATTGTTGTTCATTCTCCATAATAACGTCATTAAATAATCATAACCAAAACTCTGGTCTTGGAATATGTCAAACACAGAAAGTTTGTTTTCGTCATTCTATCAATTACTTATTGATTATCCTCAATCTGATCAATATCCTTAATTGGATTAATATACTTACTACCACCTGTCTTGATTATTCAACGTGATTTAAGAATTAGAATCCCCACCTGAAGAAGCTATTTAATACAAATTAATTATAATACTACTGATAATAATTAGAAAAAAAAAGTTCAAATGTGTTTTCCCCCCTCACTCTAAGTGAGTACGCACTTGTATTGTGTAGTGAGAAAGAAGAAGAAACAAAACAGCATAACATGAAAACATAGAAAATTTAAAGCCAGAAATAGGAAGAAGGAACGGAGTAGTATAAACAATATAAAAATGGAGGGTTAATAGGAACAGAGTAAAAACATATTACAAGAGGCACTAATTGTGTGAATCAAAATTCAACAGTGCAGTTAACATGGCTGTAAGTTGGTGAATAATAATAAATATACAAATTTTTTATGTTTCTATAATTCTCAAGAAGTCCCTATAATTACTATAGATATAAAGTTTAATGGCTGAAGTGAATTTCTTGAGGTTAGCATATTTTCGAGTGGCGAGAGGTAATAGATAATATGCTTTAGGTTGAATATATGTTACAAAACGGTGACTAATGTTCTTGTTGTTAAGTGGTGTAACGAGTAGTTGGTTCAACGTGCCGCGTGTATTGTAACCATGATTGAATGTTTGCTGACAATGACCACTCTTATAGGCAGATATTAAAATTGTTAAAAAATATAATGACCGAATATTAAGTATATCTGGAGAATACAGTGCATTTGTCGAGGATCGTTTTTTTCGTCTGAAAATAATTTTTAATATGAAATTCTGGATCACTTTGAGATTTTGTAATGAGTTTTCATACAGACCACCCCACACCAGTATTCCATAGCGTAGGAGTGACCCCACAAGTGATTTGTTTATTATAAGCAACAGTTTAATCGACAGTATCTCTCTCAGTATATAAAATTTGTAAATCAGTTTACTGAGTTTTGTTGTTAGATAGTTGATGTGTGTTTCCCACCTGAGATTTTTGTCGATTATAATGCCTAAGTATTTGATTTGGCTAACTTCTGTGATGTTTTTATTTAGATTAGTGGTGCTAATATTCCGGAACTCTGGCCTATTTGCATTATTGGTAGAAAAAGCTATATAGTGTGTTTTTTCAACATTCAGAGATAGCTGGAAGGCATTTAGCCAATCCGTATTATGTTTAGTTCTCTTTGGACATGTAATTAAGCTTGTGAGCAGGAATCACCCTCGAATAAGATCACAGTGTCATCAGCATAGGAAACAAGTTTTAGCATTTGATAGTGAAAGCATTGAATTGATGTAGAGTAGAAAGAGTACTGGTCCCAGTAACGTTCCTTGAGGTACACCTATCTTGACGGTAGTTGGGACACTTAGCGAGTCATGGACTTTAACTTGTTGTTGTCTATTATCTAAATAATGACGGAAAACATCTAACACAGTACCACGAATCCCATTTGTTTCAAGAATAGAAAGGAGTTTCTGATGGTTCACAGTGTCGAATGCTTTCGCCAGGTCTAGAAAGACCCCTATACATTTTCTGTCCTTGTCCAACTTGCTTATAATTTCATCCACTACAGTGTACATGGCATCACTTGTTGATTTACTCGCCCGAAAACCAAATTGATAATCATTCAATATCTGATTAGCGTTGAGGAACTCTATTGAACGATTTTTGGGGCATTTTTCGAAGATTTTACCGAAGTTGTTTAATACACTTATTGCTCTGTAGTTATTTATTTTTGTTTTGTCACCTGCTTTGAATACAGGAGTTATTATTGATTGTTTGAACTGATACGGGACAGCTCCTGTTGAGAAGATGAGGTTGAAAATGTGTACAAGAGGGACCAGGATGTGAGGGTGAGTATTTTTGATCATCTTAGTGGTAATATTATCTATTCCGGGAGAACATTTGTTTTTTAGTGAGGATATTCGTTGTATCAATTCAGTATCAGTTACGGGAGTTAGGAACATGGAATTTCGATTTGGAGTAAAGGGTGGCAGCATCAATTGCTGAGTAGGGACATTTTTAAGCATACCTATATTGGTGAAATATTTGACACAATAGTTTGCCATTTCATTATCATCATCAAAATCTTTGCCATGTTCGTCAACAACGTGGAATTTGCTGGATAATTTATTATTTTTTTCATTGGTTGCCTCACTTATGATATGGTCAATTTTCTTCATATCATATTGACTATTATGTATTTTATTCAAGTAATATTCATTTTTTGTCTGCTTCAGGAGTTTATTTTAATGATTTCTATAACGTTTGTACTCTAATTCTAGAAGAGGTGAGTATTTACAATTAAGCTTTTTTTTCATTTTGTCTCTATATTTTATTGATTGTATTAAACCTGCTGTAATACAAGGCTCAATTTTTTTAGATTCATTAGTGTTTTTCTTGAATATCTTCTTACTTGTCTCCGAATGATTATTAAAGGTTGCATAGAATATATTAGTAGCATGTTGTGCATGGCCAGATTGTAAAACATTATGCCAATTTTCTTGTGATAAGTGGTTATTTAGTTTTGCCGAAGGTTATTTTATCATTTACGTTATGGTTATTACTATATTAGCTTCCCTGTTAATATTAATCATCACAGGATAGTGGTCTGTGATATTACATTCGATAAAGAATGAGCTTGGTATATATTTCCCGATTAGGTTGAATTCAATTTTGACAAATATATGATCTAAACATGTGGCATTGTCTGTTGTTATACGAGTGGGCCTTCGAATGTACGACTCAAAGCCATGTTTAGCCAGGACGGAAATATATTTATTTACATTTACATCATCATCTTGCATAGTATCTATATTAATGTCGCCAATGAAAAAATCAAATTTGGGACTAACTTCACTCATCATGAAAAAGTCGTCAATCTCTTCAATGAAAGCAGTCAGATTACTAGGACAGGGTCTGTATAGGCCTATGATCCTATAAGATAAGCCATTGCAAGCAAGTTCCAAAATGGATAGGGTTACACCACTTACCGCAAGCTTGATGTTTTTGACATTATAATTTAAATTAGATTTGATTAAAATCACTGTCCCATCATTTTTATTGAAGTCAGCTCCATTATATTTGGTATCATATCCAGGAATATGTAAGTTTTCAGTAGATTCCAGCCGAAAGCACTCACTCAAAATAAAAATGTATAGCGAATCACGTGTCGTGGTTTTGTAAACCCAGTTTAGTGAAAATCCTCTAGTGAAGTGAGTGTTTTTGTTTGCTTTAGAATTGATATTGTTTCTAAACAGCAAAATTTCGGAGGGAAAACAATTTTGCTTGTTTAGGACCATCAGTTTTTCAGAGAGTTTCACAGATGCTACAGTAATGAAAGATACGAAAGAATGCATGGCAGAGTTTTTTTGTGAAGTTTGGTGAATGAGTGAAGTCCAGGGGATTGGTGCTTCATAATATATAGAAAGAAAGGAAAAAAAAAGTTAACGCAATTGATGAAGACGATAACTCGCAAAGAACTAATATTTATAAGACTCAACGATTATACCTCGTATTTCTACCACCAAGAGATAAAAGAAACACTTAGTTCAAGAGATTCTTTTATTTCTTTGTGTCGTTGAGTCTTATAAATATTTCGGATTTCGAGAATTCCGAAGTAATCGTCTTTATCAATTGCAATCACAATTTTTTACCACGTTTATATCAGCTTGATTTCGTGTCTGTCCGGTAAAAATCTTGCAACTTCCCGCTGAGCTAGAGACTTGAAACTTCGGAAATAGCTTGGAACTGGATAACAATGCAATATTGACTCGTTTTCTTGTCTGTCTGTTCGTTCTTTTTTCACGGACTACAAAAAGTGAGGTAAGGATCACACAATCTCTCCATACCGGACACGAGCGGACGTTCTTTCTTGATCCAGAGTGTGCTCCGCGATAGTGAACCTTATTGCGATTCTCACCCTACAACATCGCGCGAGGTTAGAAAATTAAAAAATCTGTGAAAGTGATAATTATTTTCTCATAACAGTGAAAAGACATAAACACCACGGCTGATTGAGCAAAAAATACATTGAATCATTCCCCGATGGAGGAATCCAGCGGGGAAAGTGCCAAGTCTAACACAAAAGTGAAAACAAAATGCCACAAAGGAATACCCGATGGTAAAACACCCAAAAAAGACGTTTCAAAACGTGGGAACACAAGCGAAATAGATTAAAACAGTTTACTAGGTGAATATACAATGGACAACAGTTGCTGCATAAGCTGAAAAACTTTGCAAAATCTGCGAGATGGTATATTACTTCCCCCCAGATTAGGCAGAAAAATCGAATTTCTGCATTACCAAACATGTTAACAGTGAAAAACAATTCAATATAATAAATACTGACATTACTTCATCTAATACAGACACTATAGAGCCCGGCATTGGGTCCGAGGATGAGAAATCCGCTCTTGTCGAGTGTGACGCAAAAACATACGTACAAACCGAAAAGACGCAAAGTGGAAAATATAATGGAAAGAAACTGGCGATTATTCGACAGAGATATCGATTTCCAATAATTTGCAATCCATAATAATCCTGGACCACGATGAATTTTAACATGTTTGTACTTTGAACTCATATAATGTTTTATTCAGCAGATATACCTTTGCGATTTCTTGTAAACTTGACGAGTAGCACTGATGATGACTTAACAGTAGAAAGGACTCTGCTATGATTTTATTAATAAATTATTCTCCACGAAATACAAATTCATTTTTTCGAAGAAAATGGTGAGTCCAACCATTAAAAATGTGGGGAATGGAAAGGGGAATGAGGAAACACTATCAGAGAACCCTTAGAAGCTGATAAAATGAGAGTACGTGGGTGGTCAGAACCATTGGCATGAAGGCCTCTCCATCAGGCTCGTTATGCACTCACCGCTGCTGGAAATTGGTTCAACTTTGGAGGTATCCTATTTCGCAAGCGAAGGAGGCCAGCCTTTTAACCGATAACTTTCTCACACTCTCCGTGTTCAGAACGATACTCCTGAGCCTCCAAGCACCTCCTGCATTCAGTATCATCCGTGATATCTATGATGTTGAGGTGCTTGTTTAGATGGCAGTGCCCCGTGAGGAGCCACACCATTATTCTGATTTCCCCCTGCTCAGTGTGAGCAGAGTCTTAGCCCCTCCTGGTAGAAGAGCCTTCGATGTGGAGTTCCGATTGTCTCATGCCAGGAGCTTCTTTCCATGCATCCTGGAATTCTACTTCCAGGATTTTCTTCATGGTTGAGACGCTCCATGATCTAGAAACTCCTAGTATTGGTTCTGGTCCAATCGTTGAGCTTTACCTTATTGGTGATGGATAGTCTTTGCAGACCGTCAATGCATTCAGACACCAGCAGTGAACTGACTCTGTACGGCCTTGATCGAAGCTTGGCTGTCCGTGCAATCGTGATTTGCTGGCCGTGGTAGCCTCTGTTGATATTTTCTCTTACACAGGCGAGTATGGCAAAAACTCCTGCATGAAAAACTGCAACAAAATTGCCCAGGGCATAGTAGGGTTCAGCTTTTGGAGATTGCCCGTATATCCCGGCGCCGGCTGATTTACCCCTTAGCCATCGGGTAGCAGATGATCCCATTGGTGGGGATCAGCCAGTGCATTATCTGCTTCTAGTCCTCCTTTTTGGTAATGACTGACAGCGGCCTTCTGTTGAATTGTATGACAGGTAAAGAATTGTCCCCCTGCATCTCAAGGAGTGGACAATTCCATAATCGAGAATGTCCATACATTCCTCCGCTCCGCCATTGGTTGGAGCTTCTCACGCGAGCGATAGCTTTGCGTGCCTCGTGTTTAATGAAGAGGTGCAGGGAAGGCAGTCCTATGAGTGTCTCCAGCGCACTAGTGTCCTCATTGCACTTGCTGTCGCAAGACAGGCAAGTCTTTGGACTCTATCTAATTGGATTTCTGATTTGCCGGATGGTGTACCTTACCACCATACGATGGCTCTGTACGTAATCATTGGGCGTAAAACCCTCATTCGGAGAAAAATGTATGTTCTCCACAGTTACCAAAATACTGGAAACCGAAATTCTGCAACAAAGAATTGAAATTGAAGAAATACCGGCTGAGAACAAAATATAGATAAAGACACACAAAAACCCAAAAAAAGAGGAAAATATGAAAGGGAGGGTCTAGAAAAATCAGAAAATTCTGAAAAATCACAAAACACAGATGGAAATACACGAACCAAACGAGCCGAAGAAACCAACGAGAAAAATCCAGTAACCAATGGAAATAGGTAAGAGGAACGAGCATATAAAAAACCCGAAACTAGAACGGATGCACACTCCCAAAAATCCGGATACCCAGAAGAGAAAATTCAATAGAAACAATGAACGACACAGAGTTGAATGAAATGAATAATAATTGAGAATAACTTTTTGAATATACCACGTTTATAAAATGGACTAAAAAGTTAAAAATAATTATTTAAATAAAAAAATAAAAATCAAATACCACTTTTATAAAACGGACTAAAAAGGAAAATTATTTCTCCTAGCATCAATCGGATTTATATCCCCATACAGATTCCCAACCACATAGAGATTGTCTTGCAAATTTGTGATTGTTTATTTTTAATAGCTATGAAAATTATTGTAAGATTAAGAACGAAACACGTGGGGCGCATGCAATAGATAATTGATGCATGAATAGTTCACCTATTCTGTATTCTGTTTGGTGTGGGGTGTCAATACCCTATAGGGTCTATTGTATCCCCTTCTGTTGCCCAGCCGCTTAGGATGTCCCAACGAATATAGCAGTTCCTCCAGTCCTATGGCTTTTAAAGAGTTCAGGGTATCGGAGGTTAGGTAGATCTACCTTTTCATGTGATGTTCTCCGAAGTATCGTGCCTCGGATTTTGTAGGGTCGTACATTCTGAGAGAATATTGATAGGGTTCGTCCTCTTCCTCGCAAAATCTGCATTCTGCTTCCTCTACTAATCCGATTTTCTTAATGTGCCCTCTCAACCAGCAGTGCCCTGATAGAATTCCCGTTAGTATTCTGAGCTTGTTTTTACTCTTATTGGTGCAGTCATTTGATATCTTCTGGTTGTAGTTTCCCAGTAGTATCTTGGCCTGTATCATTCCTTGGGATTCTATCCAGTATTGAGATCTTTTGTTATGTGCTTCTTTTTCAAGTTCAAATATCGTAGAGCTCATCCAGTATTGAAACGACCACTTTGGCCTTCCCCGACCTAACAACCAATTTTTATCGAAGATACCCGAACTATGGCTATCAATAGAAATTCCAAATTATTTGGTATAGGCGATTCACGAGACGTAGAGACCTTACACTCCTATAACTTTCCTAACACTCCTATTTCTTTTTCCGCTACTGAATAGTACTTACCACTGGGCATTTTGGCAAGGTAACGAGTAAACTATTGCAAAGTTGAATAAATAACTGCACTACCTATTTATTAATTAAACAAACCTAACCCTTCAAACGCTGCATGCCAATATACTGGTGAAGATTCGCCGTAGCACAGCAAATCGTGTCCACTCGTGTTTTCCCCCTCTCTACCTACCAAACGGTCGTTTCAATACTGGATGAGCTCTACTGCTACTCATTCCACAGAAGGGTTCAGGTCCCAGAAATGGTATCACAGCCCTTTTTTTTGCAAGTACGTCTGCCATTTCATTACCTTCCACTCCAGTGTGTCCCGGAACCCATAGGAGGGTAACAGTGTTGTTCTTGCCTGTATTAAATTCATAAATTTCATGTATTGAATTTATGAATTATTTAATTTCTATAGCAAGTACTAATTCACTAATTGTCGATCATATATTCATTGTACATTTCAATAATATTTTTCCATGAATGAGTAAAAAAGCACAATACAGGCGTTTGTATGCCTAGGTGTTATTCACCCATTCAGGATGAATTATGTTTATAAGAATTCTTTACTGTTATTAGTTGTACTTCATATTGAATAAATTGAAATTGAAATTGCCTAACTCATTCAGTTCTTTACGCACTCCCAAACCATCTTGGAGTTGATTACATGAGAGTTCAAAGCATTAATGGCTGCTTGGCTGTCCCACATGTAGGCCAGTAGATATAGACAATCAATTAACATTAATTCCAAAACTTTTCAAACTTCAATGGTATGTTAGGG
Organism: Gonioctena quinquepunctata; assembly: GCA_018342105.1. NCBI lineage: Eukaryota > Metazoa > Arthropoda > Insecta > Coleoptera > Chrysomelidae > Gonioctena > Gonioctena quinquepunctata. The sequence continues at coordinate 679,717 of JAFIRS010000068.1, forward strand.
CATTAATGAAAACAAACTATAAAATTTTGCAGAAGTCTGCGATGAACATTGTTGTAATTGCAAAAAATGTTTTCATGCTTTATTTTTGCACTGAAAATTGCAAAAGTTCTGCAAACTAGACATACCGATAGTAATGATGTTTTACAACATGCATTAAGTTTGCAACCTTGTAAAAGTTACGGAACCTTTTCTTTGTCATTTTTTTAAGTTTTTCATTATAATTTGTTTAAAAAAATTACAAAAGTTCTGCAAATTGAATAAGTGAACGAAAAAAAATCAACATATCACGTACATTTGCAACCTTTAAAAATTTTTTATTGACGTTACCATTTTCAATACACACAAACATTGAAATAATTACAAAAGTTTTTTTTTGTGGTTGCAAATAAAGGTAATATCGGTCTCAGTGGATATATAACTTTGCAATCTCATACGAAAAACAAAACCTATTTATTCACTTTTATTCATTATTTGCATTTTTACAACTGCTGTATAGTTACGACTAATATTTTACGTGACGTAAGAGATTTGCAACCGTCATTGTTCAACGGAACATTTTTTTATATAATTGTTTTTTTTTAAATAATTTGACCGTAATTTGTGAACATTGTGCTAAAAGGTTTAATATATATATTAGACCGCCATATGTCTACAGTTATCCAGTTAAATACTTGATTATCCATCGTTATATTTTGTACTGGTTGATTGAAATTGCATCCGAAGAATGATACGGTTAAGTAGTTAACCACCACGAAATTTGAAACTTATTATTAATATTAGAAGCAAATTATTTTGTTTTCTCGCAATTTATTTGCCCATTTGCATTTCGCACTAAATTGGATGTAAGTTATTGTTTTCTTTTTTACTCTAATAGCTAAACGACCCTCTAAAAAAACACACTGAAAATACACACGAATAAAAATTGACATGTTAGTCAAAAATTCATTTTCATCTTAAGTTTTCATTTTCAATCGTACCAGTTTTCGACTAATCAGCGAAATAAATTTAATCTAACATTTTTGAATGCAACAATCGAAAGATTAAAAATTTTTGCTAAAATCTGCTAAAACACTATTGGATTAATTTTTCATCGCATTAGAAACGCCATGCAATCATTCTTCATTTAAAATGTTACTTTCACAAATGACTTCATAGCAATCGAAGAGATTTTAAAATGAACAATCGATGCTCTATGGAAGTAAGGATATCAAAACGTTATCGATTGTAAATCTCGCAAGTATATAATTTTCATCTACAAACAGAAACGTTGCTGAAAAATAAAAATTTGTGAGATCGATATTACATCTCAAATTTAATTTTCACAGGTAGGTATTTCTTGAATTTAATAAAGTTATAATTTACCTTTTCACACGACTTTCTCACTCCAATTGTGGTTTAGCATGAAAAACTCCATTGAATCCGAATGGAGGACTGGGAAACTGAAAAAATATTGAAAATAAAGAGGGGAAAAACACTCTGACGTAACACAGTTGTAGGTTAATCATACTAAAGTTTTTTAAATCTCAATATTCCTTCGATTCTTTAATTAATCGTACTCAAAGGATTTTCTTATGCAAATTCCTAATTGCAATATGCTGTTATGAATCCATAGCTTTCAACATTGAATGATTTCACCTACCGTTGACGAGCTTCTTCTTGGTCGATAGTTAATATGGTAACACAATGAATGTCATTTATTAGGTTTATAAAACTATTTATTATTCAGATAACACAGGGGTTGCAAAATGAATATTTTTTAATTCTCAACATAGCTGGCAAATTATTATACTGCCACCAATTGGTGAAAAAAAAATCTGCCCGATTTGCTGAACTTTTTCTAATACGATTTATTTTTATTTTATCCCCATTTCCGTATTGCAGACGAGGTTGCAAATTAATGAAAACATTGTACGTCAGGACATCTCCACTTGCAACCATTATTTAAATTTTTTATAATAATTCTGATTCTTATTTCAATAAAAAAAATCAATTTAATGAAAAAATATATTTTCGTTTGACGCAAATTAAAGGTTGCAAATTAAAACACTTCTCAAAAACATTATTTTAGTTATTTTTTCGACTTTGCGAAACTTTCATAAAAAAATTAGGACTAACAACAAATTTTTTTCGATAAAACAAACATTTCCGTTTTGTTTGAATGGTTGTAAATTCATCAGGGGATGTGAATTGCTATTTTTCGAAACCTCGAAAGTTTGCAGAACTTTTCCAAATTTTTCCGCTCTAATAATGTGGAAATTCATTAAATCCTCATTTTCAACATCTTCCGTTCAGAAAAAAGCGTTGCAAAATCAGACTTAATATCTCAAATACTCTTCACTTTACTGAAGTTTCACAACTTCCGTAATTATTATTAAATTTTGGGAAAATCATGTCTATCTCTACTGGCCTAAGGATGATAATCTCTTGTCTGCGAAAATTTCTTTCTATATTGAACTAGACACATTTTCCGATGGCGTAGATTTCCGCTTGGAAAATACTTGGAGATTTGCCCAGACTTTCAGAGTATTTAGTTCCAGACCCATATACTCCTATTCCAGTTCCTTCTGTTGTTGTGGATCCATCTGTGTACCATTTAATGACACTTCTCTGGAGTGTTGGGATGGTATCTTTGTCCCATTCACTTTTGTTGAATTCTTTCACAAAGCTAAACTTTTTTGTCATCTCATCCTGGGGCATATCCCAGGTTTGGTGGTTTCCAGGGAGGAGTCGAAACTTACATTTGGTGGTTTCCTCTCTGGTGATTCTGCAAGTTGTCCTTATCGCTATACTCTCCACTACTATATTGAGGGGTGTAAGGCTTAGGATTACCTCCATAGCTGCCGTTGGGTACGTTCTCATTGCATACACGGGCTAGTCTTTGGAATTTCGATAGATTTGCCGATTAGTGATGGTCGGTATCCCTATTGACGTGAACATCCACTGCAGGGTCTTTGGGTTACATCCCCAGTTCTTTTCCGCAAAGTTTCCATACACCATTAGGGCTTCCGTGGCTTTGTTGGTGACTTCTTTTTCGTGCTTGTTCTAGATGAGTTTATTGACTAGTAAGTCCTAGATATTTGACCTCTGGCTTCCATTCAATAACTTTCCCGTTCGTTGACTGTCGTTTCTTTTTCTCATGAAGGCAACTAGGGTAGTCTTGGTGGGGTTGACGCTAAGTCCCATCGATTGACACCATTCTTTAGTGTAGTTGAGACCTCTTTGAACTAAATCGCAGATGATACTCTCGAATTTGCCTCTCGTGATTATGACTGTCATCTGCATAGCCTTGACACGACTTACCGATCTTGGTCAAACCGCAGAGAAGTCAATCAACTGGGAAGGCTACTCCCCGTTTTGGGCATCCTCTGGTTGTGCAGATAGAGATAGTGTCCTGTCCTATTTTAGTCTCTGCTATTCTGGTAGAGAGTTATTGCGACATCTATCTAGTTGTCTACTCCTCGGTCTTCTAGCGTTTTTTTGACAGCTTCGTGTGGTGTGTTGTCAAAAGCCGCGTCTATGCCTAGAAAGGCACATACTACAGTTTCTTTACTCTCCAGTGCATCCAGGATTTCATCTGTCAATCGCACCAATGCGGTCTTCGTGGATTTGCACGTCTGGTATGCCTGCTGGTGAGGTTGCAGAGGCACCCGTTCAACTTTCTGATCTGATATAGTTATCAGTTGCTTTCTCCACCGTTTTTAGGACGAACGGAGTGAGACTAATTGGTCGTTGGGATTTGGGATGGATTGTAACCCTTTTTCCAGGTGACTCTGGCCCTTCTCCATACTTCTGGTATATATCCCAGTTCTAGACTAATACGGCTATTTCTCACTATGTGTGGTATGATTTCTTCTTGCCCGCGCTGGAGCAGGGCAGGGAATATTCCATCAACTCCTACTGATTTGCACGGTTAGAAGGTGTTTATGGCCCATCTTATCCATCTACTGCTACAAATGTGTCTGGTCATTGCTGTGTCTTCTTTGGTATGTCTACTGTGCCGTTCTAGGGTGTGTCCTATGGAAATAGGTTCGTTTCCAGGGAAGTGAGTGCCCAGTAAGAGCTGAGATCTTTCTTTTTAACTTTAGGTGTAGCTACTATCTGGCTTTTTTTTGTGCCATTGCGTTATCGACTCTACTTTTTGCCATGACTCTATGTAGTCTCGCCGCAGCAGGTGTAAAGTCAATATCCTCACAACATTTTCTGAAGCTATTTCGTTTGGCTTTTCTTAGTTCTTTGTTGGGCGCCAATGTGATGAAAATACAAGTTAGTTATTGTAATAGAATGCCCAGACTATTCAGTGAAGAGCGGTGTGAAGTTCTTCGGACCGCCTTGCTAGTTTCAAATTTATTTATGTTTCAAGCGAAGGTTCAAGAAATTGTAAATTCGAATGGACGCCAGAATTTTTTTGTTAAATTAGGATGAAAATTCAAATTTGCTATTCAATGTTAATTGCAAATCAAATAACGTTTCCTTCTGTAAATAACTACAACAATGAAACAAATACCAAACTTATATTAGTCTATTTACAAATATACATAATTTCCAGTTGTATAACAAATATGTATCATATATCTGCTGTATGACAAATTTATTTAGTTTCCGACAAAAAAAGAAAAGAAATATTGCTTTTATTTGCTGAACCTGTCGGTTTTATTGACGACGATGTACCTCTGATTGTGGATTGTGTTGCTCATACCTAGACTTCACGTAGTCGTGTGACTCGCAATCAGGAGGGTACTTATGGCTGCTGGGCGACCAATCAGCATCAGCTTCTTGTCATTGAATGATAGTTCTCAGCAATACAACATGAAAAACAATATTGCTTGTGTCAGAATTTAATATTCAAGAATTCAACTTCTTGAAATTTGGGATTTCTCAATGCACTCCTCAACAAATGAGTGTAATCTCATCAAGAGATTATTGCTTAAAATTCATGGAGCATACAAATCAGCTTGTGCTGTGATTTGTCAGTACTGTTCCATACTGAAATTGAAGAATTAAGATTAAATTTTATGATTTAAACAAAAATTGATCTTTGCTGAATATGAAGAAAAGATAAGTTGTTCTGATCTTGATCAGCCAAGACTATATTTTACTACGAATAAAATCAGAATTTGATATACAAAAATGACTTCAATTTCAAAGATATCCAGAGCAAGTTTATAAGAACCATCTTTGACCAATCGTCAAATACTTCTTCACAAAGCTATTCAGTATGATAAAAATTCCAAACTCCAAATATTGAATATGTACATACATATATATTTATATATATATATATATATATATATATATATATATATATAATGATCGCTTCACCTAGGTCAGAAGCAAAATTATACAAAAACTCATGAAAAATATATAATACTCAACTATATCACACTTCTTGATTGACACCCAAAATATATGCAAATACGGTGATGCCATATATTTGAAAAACCCTCTTTGAATCCCCAATGAAGCCTTGTCAGAGATATATCACATGTGATTTTTTAATTCCACCTGAACTAATTTGGAAAAATAAATAGGGTGCGGCACTGTAATCAATTATCGGATTGACCTTAATGAATCTAATCGCTGTTTACTGAACAACGTGGATGGATAAGTCCAGATATTAATAAATTCTTTCTGAAGAAATATTCCACGTTCTCGTTAAATAAATATCTGAACGTGACATATTTAAAAAATGTTGGTAAAAAATCATTCTTACATACCTTGATATCACTCGGAACTCACTGATTTGAAATTACTTTCGCAGAAGAAAGGAAAATGCTCTAATTCATTGGTTATTTCAACATGAACAAATTCTTCTTCATTGTACAATGGCTGACAAGTTCCAGAACACAAGATAGCTTGATCGCAGATCAATCGGTAAGGGACGAGAGTGCCACGCTACCTCCCTCTTAATATCTACGTTCTGTCAGAATCTATGCGTCGCTCATCTTCTTCTCAACTCCAATGACTATTCGTCGTTAGATGGCGCTGATATTTTTAATAGGGATTCGTCGATTGGAGCTAATAAGATAACTTGAGCTACTCTTGATTATTTTGTATCTCTGAGCATATCAATGAGAAATGTAACAGATATATCGTTACAGTGGTTAGTTTTTCGGTATAACTCCGCCAATCCTCGATACTCTTCGCTTTTGTGTTCCGGATCTTAGATTACTATTCCACCAAGGTGCGTCCCTACAATGTTCACTTCTTCGTTCTGGATAGCTCGATCAGATAGTTCACCTGAGTCATTAACAATTTTTCTGCACTGCAAATTATATGAAGTGTTTTATGCGTTTTCTCAACGATAGCTACTCCCTATACTCCTTACTATCTATTGCATGCGCCCCACTATATTCATAGCTATAAAAAATTGACAATCACAAATTTTCAGGACAATCTCTATGGGGTTAATAATCTGTACGGGGATGTAAATCTGTTTGGGGCTAGGAGAAATTATTTTACACTTTTCAGTCCGTTTAATAAACATGGTGTGTATATTAATTTTCTTTATTCAAATAATTATTCCTTTCTCTGCATATGAGAAAATTACCTACTACTACCTGGTCTACATATGTGGAATGGAACATCGTGAGGACAATTCAGTTTATTATAATGTCGTGGTATTGAGAACCCAATTTATTGAAAATGATATAGTAGTATTTTGTGTAATTTGATATGGATTTTCATCGATTAACGATCGACTCGATTCAAAAATCATGTTTATATCCTCCTAAGCCCATCTCTGAAGGCACTTGACCACGAGAAATGGAAATTAGTTTATACTTCAATAATTTCTCATCTGTTCTAGGCCAGAAATATGGCAACAGACGACAGTATGGATGATGACGTGTTCGAAGCTGACGATGACGGGGAAAGTCGCCTTAGGGTAGCTTCCAAAAATTCAGAGCGAAAGGATAAAGCACCCTCCCCGACAGGCTATCGGAATTATCAACCACCAGCTGAAGTTCTAAAACTATGTCGGAGCGATTTTATAGATTCCGCTGAGCCGAGAATACATAAGGTACTGAACCTAGAATGTTTTTTCCTGGAAGTTTGTCCATCAGATCATTCATATTTCTGCCCCAGTGTAATATAAAAATTTCGATTGAGCCATAGTTATGAAAAAGTAAAAGTCATATCAATAATTTCTGCCAGCTAATTTATGTACCTACTGAATTACGAGCAGATAATTCGAAGATTTGAAAAAGAAACTCAAACTATTTTGCGAAAATTGAAGGTGGATTATACAGTGTGGCTTTCAATAGCCCCCCTCTTGACAACTGTTTTGAATGCTATCAACAATACTACTTTTTGAAATTAAAGACATTGTGATTGCTCGATAGACTTGAAAGTTTCAAATAGCATGGGGGTCAGTGGCACATCGTTGAGAAGATAATTAAATTCTCTTTTCAACCATTTTATTTTTTTCGAATTACGTTCGAACGCTTTTTCACAATATGCATTTGAAATGTCAAGTATGAGTGCGGTTCTGAATGGTACCCTTACCTCGATAACTTTTGAACGATTTGATGTGAAATACAGGGTGATTCAAAAGTACTTTGACAAACTTCGGGGGCTGATTTCTCACAATATTCTAATATGAATTGTGCATAATAAATATAAGTCCGAAAACGCTTCGTTTCCAAGATACAGGGTGTTAAAGTTTTATTTTCATTTTCGTTTTTTTTTAAATAACGTTCGAAATACTCACCTTAATTGAACGTAAATTGGTATTGAAGAGTTTTTTGAGGTGTCAAATTCGAACCTGATGTTATTATTGCTCTTACTCGTAGGGGGCGCCACCTAAACGTCTTTTTTTTTGAAGATTCATAACTGTTTTGAACGTATCTTTAGCACATTTATCAGTGAAAAAATCAATTCCTCTATCATATCTACGTAAAAAAGGTACCCCTGTTACAAGTCGCTATAAGCAACCGATTTCTAGATATTTAGACTTGATAATTTCAAGTCGATTATTTGATAATCGATGCGTGTTGAATTACCATAATTTTTTTTTCCACAAGGATGTTTGGGAAATGAATTTGACGTTTAAGTAAGTGGTTTTGTTTTTTTGTAGGGGGCGCCACCTATTCTATTTATTTTTACTCGTTTGAAATAGTTATTTTTGTATCAAGGGTGCAAAATCTGTATTTGTTTTAATGAAATTTGCAAGAATAATCAACATTTTATTTCAAAAATTTTGAATATGTAGAATAAAATAAAATAAAGGAAACTAAATTGTATTCGAATAAATTGTTCAAAGTGTCCACCTTCAGCGAAGATACAGGCATTCAGTCTTCTAGTCATTGAATCTCGTATCCGCTCAAAAATTATTGGTGTGTTTCTTATTGTTTCACAGGCGTCTACTATTCGGTTTCTTAGATCTTGCCCGTTCGCTACTGGAGTTTTATAAACTAGTGACTTCAAATGTCTCCAAAAATGAAAATCTAGCGGGTTTAGATCTGGGGACCTTGGTGCCCACGCCTGGATAGGTTCTCCTACATCCCTACCGATCCATCGATTTGGATAGACAGTGTTAAGGCATTCCCTGGCTACAACGCTGAAATGGGCCGGAGCCCCATCATGCATAAACCACATGCGGATACGAATTTCTAAACATACATTCTGAAGTAGTCCCGGCAATTCATTATATTGCCGCCCATACATTAACAGAAAATTGATACTGATAATGTCTTTCACTAAACTGCGTGCGGATTTTCCAGAGTCCAAACATGGTTGTTATGAAAGTTGTGATAGCATTTCGGGAGAAGTTTGCCTCGTCCGTGAAGAGTACATATCTTGAAAATTGGGGATTTCCAGCCAATTTTCTCAAAAACCACTGACACATAGTAATGCGTTGGCGAGGGTCTCGTGACAAAAGAGCTTGTACCCTTCGAATATGGTATGGATAAAATTGTTGATCGTAGATAATTCTCCAAACTGTGGACTGAGTAGAATTGAGAGCTTCAGCTATTATTCTTGTACATGTTTCTGGATTCTCCTCGAGAGCGTTCAAAACAGCTTCTTCCAATTCTGGGGTCGTGGTCTTCCAATAATATCAGCTGCCCTCTTAAAACTACCTGTTTCTGCCAAACGACGAGACTGGTAAATGTTGGAGCTGAAGGCAGAACTCGATTAAGAAATCGCTCCTGGTAAATACGTCTTGCTTCGCGCGCATTGCCATCTGCAAGGCCATAAACGAAATGCATATCGGCTAAATGAGCATTATTGTTTAAATAATCAATTTTTTCAAAATTTGTGTTTTAAAACTTACGGAAACTTCAACAAAACAACAAAACGTTTAACTGTCACATAATATGTAATTACCAAAACTACTTACTTAAACGTCAAATTCATTTCCTAAGCATTCTTGTGAAAAAGCAAAATAATGGTAAACTTCAACACGCATCTATTAAATCTAATAATCGATTTGAAATATCTAGAAAACGGTTGCTTATAGCGAATTGTAACAAGGGTACAATTTTTCGTAGATATGATACAGGAATTGATTTTTTTACTGAAAAATGTGCTAGAAGTACGCTAAAAAAAGTTATGAATCTTCAAAAAAGAAAAAGACGTGAAGGTAGTGCCGTCTACGAGTAAGAGCAATAATAACATCAGGTTCGACTACGGCACGTCAAAAAACATCTCAATACCAATTTTCGTTTAATTAAGGTCAGTATTTCGAAAGTTATTAAAAAAAAAAAAACGAAAATAAAAATAAAACTTCAACACCCTGTATCTTGAAAACGAAGCGTTTCCGGACATATATTTCTTCAGACAATTCATATCAGAATATTGTGAGGAATCAGCTCCTGAAGTTTGTCAAAGTACTTTTGAATCACCAGGTATATTGAATGGTATTACCGGTCCTACTTTTTGAGAGAAGATACAATCACTCGACAGAGGGCGCTGGGGGCAAATTAACTTAAAAATTTCGATTTGCACAGCGCATCGTTGAAAAAGCAATTCAATTTTTCTATCAACTATGGCAGTTCTACGGAATCACAATTGCGAGTGCGGCTTCTTATAGTCCCCTTCCCTGTTAACTTTTGAACTGTTCGACATAGAACAACGGGACCGAAATTATCCTGAATGATATCACCGTTACTACTCTCTGAAATAGAGGACATCGTGATTGCACGATAGATGGCGCGAAAGTGCACAACTTAAAAATTTCAAATAGCATAGCGGTCAAGTGGCACATCGTTGGAAAGATAATTCAATTTTTCTTCCAACCATCAAATTTTTTGTGAATTTCGTCCATTATTTTTTTCACAATATGCATTTAAAATTTTGTACTACTTGACATTTCAAATGCATATTGTAAAATAACGTATGAACGAAATAAAAAAAAATGGTTGAAAAGAGAATTGAGTTATCTTTTGAACGATGTGTCCCTTGATCCCCCATGCTATTTGAAATTTTTAAGTTGATGTGCCCCTCCGCCCCATCTATCGAGCAATCACAATGTATTGTATTTCAAAAAGTAGTATCGGTGATATCATTCAAAATGGTTTCTGTCCCATTGTTCTACGTCGAACCGTTCAAAACAGGGGGGGGGGACTAAAAAGCCGCCCTGTAGAAAGTAACAAGAGACATATAAAAAAAAAAAAAATGAAAAACGCCCTCAGAATCTGGCGATCAGAATCAAACAATTATTCAAACAAACTTTGGTTCTCCTCTCGGTTGGCATACTGTTTTCTGATTAGCTGCTGTTGAATGGGAAGTTCCCATTCGACCTTCAATCAGAAAACAAAACGCCATAAGCATGTGAGGTCATCGGAACTTCACGAAGGGGCACGGAACTTATAGTGGTAGGTTGCTTTTTTATTTCTGTATTTAACGTCGTCCTATTTTTGCGATCAGGGCATAACACCGAGGCCGTTGAGCACACCTCCCCAGCAGGAATTTTTGCCGAATCATCTGGTATTTCCAGACAGAAAGATAAATTCAACGAGCTCAACATCCATGAAATCGGGACAGCTATCTTAACGCACCCTCCGGAGGACGGCATATCTATCGCCATATCTCGTGCTCATTGATATAACGCCTGCAGCTGTGAGTATGCTACTGCGCCGCAGTTATCCGGGGCTTTTTATGCGAGTCTTCCCTGGCAGACGGTCACCTATCCAAGTACTAGCCACGCCCAGCCTTGCTGCTACAGATATCGATAAGACTCTCGTCAACCTGACCTGCCGCCTGGCCTCACTCAAACTCTGAAACTTTCGTATGGGAAAGAAAATCACTGACAAAGGAAGCTTTGGAAGCGTCCTGAGTCCGCGATGGACCAATAGCAGCGTATAAGAGTTAAGCGCGATGATTTTTGAGCGCCTCGGGATGAAAAAGAAATATAAAAAAGTCGTTGGGAACCCGCGAAAAGGGTCGGTCGATATTCAGATCGTTAAAATAGGGATCCGCGACAGAGATCTGTCGATATACTGGTCGGTAGATATTTCACGGGGAATATCCGCGGATTTGATACTCGCGCTAGGAACTTCGATATATTGGGGAGAACGGCCTTCGAGAGATAGGCGTGAGGGGTAATACCACGAGAGCTCAGATTTAGCCGGATATTTTTTGTGGTTGTTTTCGAATACTTACTTTCATTGGCAATTTAACGAGAGCAGATCGAGTTAAATTATATATATGAAAGTAAGTATGAGAAAACCATCGTAAAAAATATCCTGCTAGATCTGAGCTCGCGTGGTATTTGGTAAGACAATTCCATGAATTGAAAACTCAATTCAAGTAAACTTTAACGAAGTGAAAGAACAATAAGTAGAAGAATAATGTGTAGAACGAACAATTGTTAAAAATACAATTATTATATTCAATTGGTACAGTAGACATTTGCTCCTTTACTGATGCAGATTTTGTTGTTGACATTGATATGGATATTGTTGACACTGGCTGATTCATTATCCGAAGCTTTATCTCGGAGATTTGTTACAAGATGTGAATGATGCTCATTATCAAGTTGTAAATGAGGCTTTATAGACTTGGAAGAGGAATGTCCAGTTATTTTAATTAATTCTTGTTCTTCAATACCTGCTTTAGCTAAAGTTGACACGGCGTTTGAGCGATGAGAATGATTAGAAATTTTTTGATTCTTTGTATCCAGTCCAATTTTTTCAGCTGAAATTTTCGTCCACTTGAGAATTTCGTTGACTCCTATAGGAAATTTTTGTTCCAACCTTTTGATGAATTATTTTTCCAAAACAGATTGGGAGTTTAAATAATCTATCAGTTGTAATATGGTTTGGTCTATGTTATAATATTTTATAAAACAATTTTACTGGGCATATGCTAGGGTTTTCTATGTTTTTTATTAGCCATTTACTATCGCAGCACTTGTTTGAGCCACCTTGACATGTTTTGGAAAAAACTGTATTATATTCAATGCGACCAGTTAAATCACCATTATTTGATTTTTCTTCTTTAAAATAGTGTACTTTACAATTTGCAGCTTCACCTCCTCATGCAGCGATATGAAGAAATCTTTTTAAAAGACCTATGGGACTATTTTCATCCCATATTAATGCCATTTTAACAATTTCACTTTTAGTTAATGCTATTGAACTATTTTTACGTTTTTCTGAATAACCTTGTAAGTTCTTTCGCTTAGAATTACGTGCATCACGGGATTTCTTAAATGCCAAATCAGTGAAAGGGTTGAAAGTAACATTAAATTTTTCGAAATACATGCTTTGCAATATTTTCGCTGTTGTGTTTCACATTGTTTTCACCACGTATTCTTTATAATCTTCCCCATTCTGTTTCTTCATATGAAGCCCCAGTCCATCAATATTCCTGCCACATTTTCCACTGACTGTTCGGTTTCCAAATTGAAGTTTCGTTGTTTACAAAATTCGCTAAATTGATTCCAAATGGAGGAATGACTTTTTTTTGTATTTTCTGGAGTTGATTTTTCAATTTCCCTTATTATTTCTGCCTCGCAAATATTTCCAAATCTCGACATACATATTGGAATATTATTTTCTGTTTTTGACATTTACAATTGTCAAAGTGATGAGACGCGCAACGCTTGATAAACGAACAATAAATGCTAGCGTTGCTACGGTAACGTAATTTAACCGATTTTTTTATCCACTTGCATTTCTGTTCCTTCCTATTCAGCCGATAGTAAACTACGATTTTTGTACTCACAAAAGGGAATTATTATACGTGAGTGGAATTGTCGAGATTAATGCATTTTGAGTGATTAATACTAGACCGAAAAACGATGACCATTTGGGATTACTTGAAAAAAACTCCGAGATTAACTGGTATAATCAGCTCAGGGTAATAATTTTGTATCTAGGGTGTTGAATGACTTTTCAGAGGAAGGAAACACAGATAGATTTGGTGTAAAGGAGTCTATTTTACACAAATATGAAATTGGCGTGACGTCGTCCAATGGAAATAGAAAAACAAGAATAGGCTTCTAGCCTATTTCGTACATTCGAATCAGTTAAACTTGAAAAATTGCTCCAGCGCCTGAGCCCATTTGGAATTGATGCCCTGGACAGCATTTTTCCCGATGGCGAGGACTGATGAAGTCAGAACCAGATCCTTTCATTGCAGAGCAGTCTAAATCTGTTGATTTTCCCCAGACAATTTAAGGCTTGTCTGCAGCTCTGTTGGAGCTCGTGGTTTTTAGGGTTGCCTGGCTATCTGCTATAATTTTAATTTCTTTATGTGACAGAGGCCGGCTAATCAACTGTTTCGCTCACAAAAATTCTATGGTAATGACCTCTGCCTGGAAAATAGAGAGGGGGAGAGATTTTGTTGTCCAAGGAACAGTAGATTCTTGCTGACAAAGTAATAAATAAGTTCAGGAACTCTACAAAAGTAATATATATATATATATATTTGGCGGAGCTTTCTTAGGTTATTGGATTCTGGGTAGGATATATCAAATATTTCAAATCATTTAGGCAACGTTTCGTCCCTGATCGGGGACTTCTTCAGGCTTTATTTAGTTTTTACATGTTCTTGGCAGCATTGAATGCATTCTTCAACATAAGAGTTTCCTTTTTCTGTTTTGGTTTATGCTTTAGGGACATTTTGTTTCTGAACTCTTTATGTGGCGGTGTGTAGATAAGAATTGTCGAGTTGAAGTTGAATAACCTAAGAAAGCTCCGCCAAATATATATGTATATATATATATATATATATATATATACCAGGATTCAAGAACCACAATCTCCAGATATATATATATATATATATATATATATATATATATATATATATATATATATATATATATGTATTAAGGGTGTAATGAAACTCTTGCACACTCGTGATGAGAAGTGTATAATACCATTTTATAACGAATTACAGTGGTTGAAAAAACAATTTGAAAACATGTTTTGTTCTTTGTAAAATTTCGGCAAAATTTTGGGTAGCGCCACCCATCTAATTACATGTGACCTACTCAGAGGAAAACTTTGGCAATTGCCGAATGCAATAAACATTCAACTCGACGTTTGAATAATGTAGAATGTAGAACTGATTGTGTGGCAAATGTATACATTGCAGGCTGCCTGAGATATATATTCAATTTAGAAGTTAAGAAAACCACTAACCTTGTTATATCCAAACTGGTGATGAAGTCAGAACTAGTTGACGTCATACTCTGCTTTGAGGCACTTATCATAATTATCAGTCATGTTGAAAAGGGAAACATTCTCATTTGAATATGAATAGAACGATTTTTCTATCATATGTAGTTCAATGTCCCTCGTGGCTCAAGCCGGGGAAGTAGTTGTTTAACTGTTAGACATTCACAAAAAATAACTTCATTTTTATCGTGATTTTTCAATTCACAGAAAAATGTTCTATTCAATTGCGAATGTTTCCCTTTTCAACATGAATACCCACAAGAGGTTATCTTGAACGATGAAGATAGTGACTAAAGTTTATATTTCAGTAGCAGATGATTCCACCCTGATTTTATGAACATCCTGTTCATATTTTCAAACAAATCAATCTATCGAGTCACTTGTAAGAAACAAACGACACAAACAGTATTGAAAAGGGAAACATTCGCAATTGAATATTGTTTTGAAAAATAATATCACGACCATTGTAGTAAGTCAGACATTCAGAACACGTGAACTGAACACTATTGCCAAGCAAGATTCTCGCATGCACGGTTTACAAAGCTGTCTACGAACGAAAGTTTGTTAGATTCTACTAGTGTTTTCTGATCGGCTGGTGAATGAAAGATCCTAATTAGCGATGTAAAGGAGAATTAATTTGAACATTATTGTTTGTGTCTTTTGCTGGCTCTTGAAACTAAACACAGAGCTGTTCCGTGCGTAATTTGAATAGTAGAAGACAAGATGAACCACTCGTTGCATTCATGAATGAAGTAGTGAATTTCAATTCTGGTTGGATTCTGGAGACGCCAATCACTGTGCGGGCGTTTTCGTGATAGAATATTAATATAATAAAAATTATTTTTCGAGAGAATGGCTAATTTTTACTGTTTTCTGATTAGTTGTTGATTAAGATCTTCCATTCACCAGCCAATCAGAAAATACTGGTAGAATCTAACAAACTTTCGTTAGTAGACAGCTTTGTAAACCATGCATGCGAGAATCTTACTTCGCAACAGTGTTCAGTTCACGTATTCTGAATCACAACAAGAGTCGCGAAATTATTTTGAAACAATATTCAATTGCGAATGTTCTTCCCTTTTCTTCACTTTGAAATTAATTATATCTCAGGCAGCCTGCAATGTGTACATTCACCACACAATCAGTTCAACATTCTGGTTGAATGTTTATTGGTTTTTCCTAAGCAGGTCACCTGAAATTAGGAAGGTGACACTACCCAATATTTTGTCGAATTTCACAAAGAACAAAACATGTTTTCAATTCTTCTTTCTCAGATTTTTAACCATTGTAATTTGTTATGAAATAGCATTATACACTCGTCATTTACGGATGTGCAAGAGGTTAGATTATATATATATATATATAACTAGCTGACCCGACAGACGTTGTCCTGTTCCCTAAAAATGTTTTTCCCGAAAACTCTCGTCCGCGTAGAATTTCTTTTTTTCTATGTTTTCCTTTATGTTGTTCCATCTAGACTATGCTTTTGACTCCTTCCGCTTCCTGTTGTCCCGTTATCTCGTTTTCCTGTCATCCCGTTTTTTCTTCATCCCGTTATCCCGTTTTCCCGTTATCCCCTTATCCTGTCATCCCATTATCCCGTTTTTTTGTTATCCCGTTATTCCCGTTATCCCGTTATCCCATTTTCCTGTTATCCCATTTTTTCTTCATCCCGTTATTCCATTTTCCGTTATCCTTATCCTGTCATCCCGTTTATCCTTTTTCCCGATTTTCGTTATCCCGTTATTCCCGTTATCCGTTTTCCTGTTATCCCATTTTTTTATTATCCCGTTATCCAGTTTTCCCCTTATCCTTTCATCCCGTTTTTCCGTTTTCCCGTTCTTTCGTTATCCCGTTATTCCCGTTATCCCGTTTTCCTGTTATCCCGTTTTTTATTTATCCGCGTTATCCCGTTCTCAAATTTATCGTATTACAATTATTATATTCGATTGCCATCTTGCAACCCCATTGCGGATCTGTGGATAAAATGAAAAAAAATAAAAATCGCGATGGAAAAATAGGGGTTGATCGTAGAAGGGTGAAAATTCAGGGTTGTATGTATTTTTGAATGTTGTATCATAAAAAAATAAAAAAAAGATTAAGGCGTGGACCACCCTGAACATTTGGGGGGATGAAAAATAGATGTTGTCCGATTCGCAGACCTAACCGATATGCACACAAAATTTCATGAGAATCGGTCGAGCCATTTCGGAGGAGTTCAATTACAAACACCTTTTCACGACAATTTTATATATTAGATTGATTGGCGCAGTCTCACTCATCAGTTGGTAATTACAATTTCATGGATTTTCTCGGTCACGTCAGGTGTAGTACAGCACTTCCGACCACATTCGTAGTGTGGAACTAGATATCACTGATTTTAATGAAACAGAAGTACCCAATTTTGCATCCAAACGGCTCTTATATTTTATTCTCATTATTGTCATAGCAAGGATGTAATTATTTCCATATTTACAAAAATGCGAAAAATCTCTACTTTCCACTACCCGGGCTATTACAACTGAACTCGTACTTTATAAGTCTTCCTGGAGAACAATGATATCAATAATTAAAAAATTGTGACACTGCCCATATGCAAGTCTACGCACTCATCACACAAACCTCGTATATCTTCTATCCTGAACAATGAAGGGCAAAATACAATTAGGCTTTCCGTTCCTGACATTTTATATTGATCGTTGATGGAAACCAAAGGCGGGTGTAAATAAAGGGCTCTGCATTTCCCAAACCAATAGCAATTGGTTTCATTTGTGAAGCAAATGTACATCAAGTTTTATTGAGAAGGAGAGAATGTTTTAACATTGCGCTAATTCTAATATTCGTAAGTACATTCTTCTCAGAAAATTTTATTTCCGCTAAAAGGGAGTGCATCGCTAAAAATTACAATTTATTTTCAAGAAATTGCATATATCTGAAAATTGGCCACGATTGGACTACCTTGATATTTCAAGATATCGAAAATTTTCGAAAGAAATAGTTACTTGGACATAATTCAGTGCCCTTATTTCATCCGAAGATAGAAACATAGTAATTTCAGTTCGTGAAGCGATAAAGGGTAACATGTCTTACCCATGGACACCAGCATAGTGATGGGGCCTGGAAAAATATCAAACAAAATAATGCGGAAGAATTAAAAATACACTTTATGAATACCAACCGCTTTTGTTTTTGGGAGGTAGGGCAAATCCATTGCGGACAGAGTGAGGGACTCCCTGACACAGGTTTACCCACTAAAACCTCCAGCCTCGAGGCTGTGGCCTCCGGCCCATGTCGTATTTATGGTTGCCGATTGAATACCGCTTCGAGTTCCCTCCTAGCGACTGCATGTACTGCTGGAGGTTCATCTGGGCGGTCCCTGTCGTTTTTTCAGCACCCTGAAGAGCCTCTTACGATTTCGGAGGACGCTCGGAATCATAACCTCTTCAGTGTCCTGAAAGAAGAAACCGAGAGGGCCAAGAGTTATCCTCTTTCCCTTTCGCTGCCAGTGCCACGTTAGTCAAGTCGCGGCCGCACACATAGAAACATGAATGTCCACAAAGACCGCATTTAAAAGTAACGAAACACAATTATGATTTAAAAAGCATCAGGAGAATTCTGTTTTCTGTTTAAGCCTGGTTTTTCCACCTCCGATTACACTAGGAATTAATTAACCAATAGATAGAACGTGCTTTTGAATTATCAATAAATGTTCATGCGAAAGCAAATTTCAACCATTGGTTGATTTATTCCTAGTATAATCGGAGGTGAAAAAATTGCAAAGAAACAAAAAGTAAATGAGTACCCTTACAATAAAACAACATCGAATAATTTGAATCACTACATTTTTGTGTGTTGTCCGTTTCTCAATATGCACGTAAATGTACTGAAAAACTGAATTCAATATGAATTCTCTGATCTTTTGCTCTAAAACGTCAACATTTTGAAATTACCTGTGTTTATAAACTTGCATTTTGACGTAGCCCTGAAACCAGAAATCAAGTAGGGTTAGATCTGGAGACCTTCGAGGCTAGAATGTTTGTTCTTCAAAAATCAGAAAAATCGTCCCCTATTCTGAATTCTTGATTGTTATTAACAATATACAGAAACTCTTAGATACCAATTTTTAATAGAGTCAAGAGACCAAATTCGGTCACGATATTGAATTTGACAACATATTTCTGATTTTTGATCCCAAACTACCCCGGAAAACATTCCAAGAAGAATATAACTATAAACTACAAAAACTATTACACATTCGAAGCTCTTCTGCGTGATCATGGAAAATTATTGTCAAAATCACTTCCGTAAAAACCGGAAATTGTGATTTTTTGGTTCACATCACATCCCGAATTGAAAACTACCTGAGTCACTCAAAGGTGTATACATGCGCAGTGGAATTCCATGTACCCCTGTTGTCTCAGATGTTTGCCTGAAGTGACTTCTATTCTATCATCTGTTACTCGTCGAAAATCGATATGTTAGCTAATCCACAGAGCACTAGGTTTCCACTCACCGGCGGTCCGTAACACTAGCACTCACTAATTTCCAATCCGAACAGGCAGAATGTTTTTTTCATTGCTTTATTTATCGTCGGCCTATTTCTGCGACCAGGGCTCAACACCTACGCCGGTGAGCACACTCCCCCCAACCGAAAATTTCGCCGAATATTCTGCTGTTTCAGAGGTAGGGTTCTTTAACGAGCGCAACATCTATGAGTCCATCTTAACGTTCCCTCCGAAGGACGCCACATCTATCGTCATACCTCGTGCTCATTGATATGACGCCTGCAGTTGCGAATATGCTACTGCGCTGCAGTTGTTCGGGGCATTTTTGACGCGCACCTTCCTTGGTAGGTGTCATCCATCCAAGTGTTAACTGCGCCCGATGTGGCTTGGCTCAGATATCGATAAGACTAGTCAACCTGACAAGCCTTCGATGCCCACAACTGGCAGACATTACGACGACTAGTCTGATAGGTAAAGTACTGAGCGCACTCCCGAAAGAAGACTGGTCACCCCCGATAAAATTAAAGTATTTCTCTCTAGCTGCTGGACGTTTGCTGACAGTGAGCCCAGCGCTATGATCGGCCGGGACCCAGGATACACTCACGTGCCGTCTGAAACTGTTTTATCTCTATCCTGGCCGGTTTAGCATGAATCTTTTAGTTCATTTTTAGGTTCTACATATACAACGCAATGATACGTGGAGTTAAACACCGAAATATAAAAACACATACGTATAATCATGACATCAGCCTCACGAGGCTGTGTGTGCTACAAGTGTATGTCAGGAAGAACCTAATGGGAAAATCTCAATACTTCATATTTCAGCGAATGCAAAAGGAATTGGAAAGGAATATGAATATGTACATTTGAATAGGAATATGTACAAGCGATCCTAATGGTACTTGGGTGTCCAAAAATTAAAAATGATTGATTTTCGTTACAAAATTCAGCGGGTTTCCGAAAGTTTCCATCTGCATCTTCAGATGTGCCATAGTGATATAAGTGTCTTTGAACATGACACGCAATAGACCACTATCGCAAATATCTCACACTGAAAATTGTATCTGCAGAAGTTTGGTACGCTGGTGGTGAGCGTGTTGAAAAAGAAAATATCTGAAAATAAGGAGCAATCTCGACGGCTGAATATAATATTCTGGAATGGACTATCTGGTCTGGATTTCAGTGTGAATGGGGAATGAGAACTGCAGTTTTCGGAAATCGCTCCTCGATCCGCACTCTCCACAATAGGAGACAATGGAGACAAGGGTTTTCACACCAGAAGATTGCTGCCTAATCCAATGTATTAATTACTGCTTCATTTTCTGAATAAAGGGCCTTACAAGCCATACGATCCCACTTCTGTATCCCAAGAACTCTGAACTATCGTGCTGATGCCCAATGAAAAAAACCTGGTGGCCGTAACACTTTTACAATATCGAATGAAGATGAAAAAGATCTCTTGGAAAACTGCAGCAGAATGAAAAAATCTTGTAGCTGAAAAGTTTATTGTTGTAAAAAAATCGTCACGAAAAGAAATTTTAGGACACTGTTACTCTAGCAGGTGTTTCTGAGGTTCGGTTGTCCGACTTTTCCATCAGAACTCACAAATTAATTGGTATGACTTCTTTTCTAGAATGACTGGCTGTTTCAGTTTTTTATAATGAAATGAAAATAACCCTTTTTTATCCGGGTTAAAGTGGAATATTTCAAATGGACCAGATGGGTCGGGGGTACTGTATCTCCCTTATCCCTTACTGAGCACATTATCAATTCATTTCGATTTTTAATGCACTGTACGCCAATGTATGATGCCCATATTGTACTATTATATTTCCAATCTCGTTCATTTTCATTATTGAAAGAACGTCACGGATTTCAGTTTGCTGATGAATTCCATTGATGCCCACTCATGCCAATTGTTTCGATAATTAACTTATTGTCTGCTCTGATTCAATATACGCTGTGCCCTGGATTTTTGTTCCATGCATACGTTGAATACTTCTTTTCCAGGATAGCTTGTTTGTTGTTGACGAAATGATATGGAGTTAATTTCGTTTGTTTTGATTGAAACTGCAATGGATATATGATAAAGTGGATAGATCAATATGAGAAATGTTTGTAGAGCATATTCGTTTCTGCGTGGCGAAAATTTGAGAGGTATAATGGGTATTAATTTGTCTCGCAACCAGGCGGTTCAGGATCTAAGAATAGGAGATAAATTAATACCTAATTTTCCTCCCAAATTTACCACTTAGAAACGAATGTGCCTTATATACATGGACATACATTCTCAGGAAAAACTTGAAAGATAATATTGTAGTCCAAATAGGAACGTGACGATACCCTGAAAATATTAATTGGTGGAATGACTTCTGTTTTGAAAAAACTTTTTAACAAAACATTAAACCGACGAGAAAATCAACTAAAAAGCAAAAAATTAAATAAACCTTCTTAGTCCTAATGATAACTGAGCTCCTAAACTAATGTAAATAACTAATTTTGAGTCGGCGCCAAACAAACAATTATCGAAGATATAACTTTGAAGAAGTAATCAAAACGCCGATGTGCATCTCACTGCCATCATTTTATGCCTAACCTAATTCAATTGCTAGTTTGTTTGGCGCCGACTCAAAATTAGTTACTCACATTAGTTTAGGAGCTCAATTATCATTAAGACTAAGAAAATTCATTTTATTTTTGCTTTTCAGTTTACTTTTTCGACGGTTTAAATTTTTGTTGAAAAGTTTTTATTTTTATTTTTTTTGTGGCTGAAATCTATTAATTACTACGTACTTAATTTTTTATTACTTCCAAAATACTTACTTACCTAGCTTACTTCAACTATTAGATGTTGAATAATATGATTATCTACTTCAACTATTTATTGTTATATAATATAAATTATTTATGAAAGTTCTGGTTGGTTGATTTTATCACTTTGTATATAATTCCATCCTTTCATAGAATGTAATTATTGTGACGGATGTAGGAGGATCTGTCAATGTTAACTACATATGTGTGCCAATGTTCACAAGTGAAAAATCAATCAACCCCTATTTTTCTACCCATAGGGGCGGATCATTTCATTCCAAATAGAAATATGATCATCTATGAGGTATACCCTATCTAATAAAAGGAGAATAATCAAAATCGGAAAACCCACTACAAAGTTATGCCTGATAGAATCGGTGAACGGATCAAAATTCCGAGGATGAACGATCAATATCCTCCATTTTGCTACCATAAAGAATGTTTTTTTTGTTCAAATTCAAATGGGACCAATTTTGAAGTACACCCTATCCAATAAAAATCGTTAGAATCGATCTGCTCTGTGAAAAGTTATGCGTGATCATACATAAAAAAAATATACGCCTCGACTAGAGAACCTCCTCCTTTTTTATTTCGTCGGTTAATAAAAAGAATATTGAATGGAAATATTTTTGCAGAAATGAAAAATCTACGATAATTTTTTTTGGTGGTATTTAAAATAAATCCCACGGTTAAAGCCACGCTTTCATTGAATTACATATTTATCTTGGATTTTTCAATTTTTCAGAAAAATGATTTCTATCGAATATTCAATTGAAAAAGTTTTCTTTTTCAACATGAATACCTCTCAAAAGGAATCTCCAACAATGGAAGATCTTAACTAAAGTTATTCTTTCAGTCACAGGTGATTCCACATCCGATTTTATGAACATCCCGTTCATATTTTCAAACATATCAAACTATCATACCACATAACAGAATACCATTTTCAAGAAAACCCAGAATTCATTGTTTCTTACATTTTTTCATCATAGCCAAGTGAAATTGCTTCTAGAAAATGTGTTTCCCAATTCCACCGGTCTTCTTGATGATCGTGAAGTATATTTTTGGGGTGGAGTATTGAAGATCTAGTGAATGTGATGTCATTCTTACATTAATGTAACAAGTGATTTCCGGCGAATACTTTTTTAACCGACGAGACCAAAAAGGAGGAAGTTCTCTAGTCGACGCGTATATATTTTTTTTATGTATGATCACGCATAACTTTTCACTGAGACGTCCGATTCAGATAATTAATTATGCAGTCGATAAGGTATACTTTGAAGTTAGTCCCATTTGAATTTAAAAGTTGACATATTTTCCTAAGGGTAGCAAAATGAAGGATATTGATCACTCAACCTCTGAATTCTGGTCCGTTAACCGATTCTATCAGGCATAACTTTGTACTGGGTTCTTCGATTTGGATGATTCTTTTTTTATTAGATAGGGTATACCTAATAGTTGATCACATTTGGATTTTGGATGGAATAATCCACCCTCACGGGTAGAAAAATAGGGAATAATTGATTTTTCACTTGTGAACATTGGCACACATATGTAGTTGATAATGACAGATTGCTAATGTCATTATTTTTGTTCTCCTTCATCCGTCACAATCATTATATTCTATGAGAGGATGGAATGATATACGAAGTAATGAAATAAACTAACCAGAAGAACAAAAATAATTTATATTACAACAAATAGTAAAAGTAGATAATCATATTATTTAACTGGTAATAGTTGAAGTAAGGAGGGTAAGTAGGTATTTTGGAAGTAATAAAGAAACAAGTAGGTAGTAATTAGTAGATTTCAGACACGAAAAATTGAAAAATAAAAACTTTTTAACAAAAAATTAAACCGACGAAA
The DNA here is from genome assembly GCA_018342105.1 of Gonioctena quinquepunctata. Classification (NCBI taxonomy): domain Eukaryota; kingdom Metazoa; phylum Arthropoda; class Insecta; order Coleoptera; family Chrysomelidae; genus Gonioctena; species Gonioctena quinquepunctata. The sequence goes on from JAFIRS010000068.1 coordinate 703,526, forward strand.
TACGGAACTGAAAAGTAAAAAATAAAATAAACCTTCTTAGTCTCAATAACTGAGCTCCTAAACTAATGTGAGTAACTAATTTTGAGTCGGCGACAAACAAACACGCAAATGAATTAGATAAGGCGTAAAATGATGGCATCGAGTTGCGCGGTGACATTCTGATAATTTTTTTGAAGTAATTTAATGATTTTCGTTGATTGTTCGTTTGACGCAGACTCAAAATTAGTTACTTACATTAGTTTAGGAGCTTTGTTATTGAGACTAAGAGGGTTCATCTCATTTTTCACTTCTCAGTTCCGTATTTCGTCTGTTTAATTTTTTTTAACTGACGAAATCAAAAAGGAGGAGGTTCTCTAGTCGACGTGTATATTTTTTTTATGTATAATCACGCATTACTTTTTACAGAGTAGTTCGATTCTGCTGATAATCTTTCTATTGGATACTTTGAAGTTGGTCCCATTTGAATTCGAAAAAAATGCCATCTTTGAGGGTAGAAAAATAGGGGATATTTATCGTTCATCCACTGAATTTTTACCCGTTAACCGATTCTATCACTCATAACTTTGTACTGGGTTATCCGATTTAGATGCATCTTTTTTTAATGGACAGGGTATACTTCAGAGTGGATCATTTGCTGAATTGGAAAGGAATAATCCACCCCTAAGGGAAGAAAAATAGGGGATTATTAATTTTTCATTTGGGAACCGATTCTGTTGGAACTTGGCACACATATAGGTAGTTATGATGACACTTCAACATAATGGATACCGGGAGTCAATTGAGTAGATAGTTATTAGTTGATTTCAGCCACAAAAAAGTGAAAAATAAAAAAAATTTAACAAAAAATTAAACCGACGAAAAAATCAACAGAAAAGCAAAAAATAAAATTTAATTTTTTCGTCGGTTTAATTTTTTGTTAAAAAGTTTTTATTGGACTCATTCAAGACTGGGATTGAAAATCTAATCGCTAACTGAATAAAAATGCAAATTTTCACTTTCAGATTTTTTTTGAGTTAGGGTCATTTTATGATCTCTATCAGATGTCCAGCGTGGCTTTAGCCATGGAAGTAGTTGTTTCCTGTTGAATATTACAGAAAGTAACTTCATTTTCATCGTAGTTTTTTCATCTTCAGAAAAATATAATGGCGACAATTCGTCTGGATGTGTCTAATTGAAATTATAATCACTCACCTCATAGGCAAAGTCATCATTCTTGATCAATCGTTCCCTGGAAAATATAAGAAAAAGACAGTTACGACAGTTATACATTATTTGGAATATAATCATGGGTTGCTAATTATCTTTTCAATCAATCAATGAACAAATAGTCAATTCAAAAGCTGGGGTCCATATTTCGCACCCCGGAGAGAATAACGTCATAACTCAAAAATGCACAAACTTGAGTTAGTCCCAAAATAAAAACAGCAAATTAAAATTAGAAAATTATAATAAGTAAGTTACTCAATTCCTAACTATGAAGGTACATATTGCATTAATTGCCCTTCCTAAACTATTTGAACTTTTATTTCACAATGTAAGTGATATAAAGAAGGGAAATTGGGGCATTTCAGAATTTTTTTTCAATTATGGAAAAAAACATGTTCTAGCAGGATTCGAACCTGCGTCCTCTGAATCCCTAGTCATACGCTCTACCAACTGAGCTATCGAAGTCACAAGGCTCCGTCTGCGATTCGAAATACCGCTCTTTCCTAGAAACTTTTCGTCTTAGAATTACTCAAAGAATCACCCCTTCAAGTTTGTCCACGTACATACATAACACCCTGTATTCGTTACGTAACATGAAAAACCAACTATGTTTCAACACAGTGCGAACATGCTATTTTTCATTCTTTCATGCTCATATATGGGGTAATTCTTGTCACGCCATCCGGGTTTTCAAAATGCAGAATTGTCGCTACTGCTGGCTACAGGGATCATCGTCAACCAATTTTCAGAGATCTCCCTATTATACCTCTTCCTTCTTTATTTATATATGCCACAGTGTTGGAAATACACAAGAACAAACAAGCATCAATATCAAACTCGTGGAGCAAACCATTTGAGGCCCTCTCGTCTCAGGCTGAACAAATCACAAATTAATTTCCTGGATGTAAGACTTTACAACTTCTTGCTTCAAGGGTATAGGATTCTGAATTTGAACTCTTTCATACTGAAATTCGAAAGACATATTCTCAATCATTGTTTTTATTCCAACAACGAATATCTGAGTACGCCTGTATGTATCAGTAATGTTTGTTAGTGATAACACTTATATTCAGGGTGATTCAAAAGTACTTCAGGGGGTGATTCCTCACAATATTCTAATATGAATTGTCGAAATAAATATATGTCCGGAAACGCTTCGTTTCCAAGATACAGGGTGTTGAAGTTTTATTATTTCTTTTTGAATAACTTTCGAAATACTGACCTTAATTATTCGAAAATTGGTATTGAGAGGTTTTTTGAGGTGTCGAATTCGAACCTAATTGCTCTTTCTCGTAGGGGGTGCCACCAACACGTCTTTTTCTTTTTTGAAGATTCATAACTTTTTTTAGCGTACTTCTAGCACATTTTTCAATGGGAAAAATCAATTCCTCTAGCATATCTACGTAAAAAAGCTACCGTTTTCTAGATATTAGGACGTGAAAATTTCAAGTCGATTATTTAATAATCGATGCGTATTGAAGTTATTACCATTATTCTGCATTTTTCACGAGAATGCTTAGGAAATGAATCTGACGTTTGAGTAAGTAGTTTTGGTTTTTTGTAGGGGGCGCCACCTATTCTATTTATTTTTACTCGTTTGAAATAGTTATTTTTGTATCAAGGGTGCAAAATCTGTATTTGTTTTAATAAAATTTGCAAGAAATATCAACATTTTATTTCAAAAATTTTTGAATATGTAGAATAAAATAAAATAAAATGATGGAAACTAAATTGTATTCAAATGAATTGTTCAAAGTGTCCATCTTCAGCGAAGATACAGGCATTCAGTCTTCTGGTCATTGAATCTCGTACCCGCTCAAAAATTATTGGTGTGTTTCTTATTGTTTCACAGGCGTCCACTATTCGGTTTCCTAGATCTTCCTCGTTCGCTACTAGTGACTTCAAATGTGCCCCAAAAATAATAAATCTAGCGGGTTTAGGTCTGGGGACCTTGGTGCCCACGCCTGGTTAGGTTCTTCTACACCCCTACCGATCCATCGATTTGGATAGACAGTGTTGAGGAATTCCCTGGCTTCAACGCTAAAATGGGCCGGAGCTCCATCATGCATAAACCAGATGCGGATACGAATTTCTAATGGTACATTATGAAGTAGTCCCGGCAATTTATTTTCTAAAAAGTCTCTGTGAGTTGCGCCATTCAGTCGGAACGGAAGAAAGAAAGGACCTATCAAGTAATTATTAATTATTGCCGCCCATACATGTCTTTCACTAACTGCGTGCGGATTTTCCAGAGCCCAAACATGGTTGTTACGAAAGTTTGTGATAACATTTCGGGAGAAGTTTGCCTCGTCCGTGAAGTGTACCTACATATCTTGAAAATTAAGGATTTCCAGCCAATTTTCTCGAAAACCACTGACACATAGTAATGCATTGGGGAAAGTCTCGTGGCAAAAGAACTTGCACCCTTTGAAAATGGTATGGATAAAATTGTTGATCGTGGAACATTCTCCAAACTGTGGACTGAGTAGAATTGAGAGCTTCAGCAATTATTCTTGTACTTGTTTCTGGATTCTCCTCGAGAGCGTTCAAAACAGCTTCTTCCAATTCTGGGGTTTGGACTGCTCGTGGTCTTCCAATAATATCAGCTGCCCTCTTAAGACTGGTGAATGTTGGAGCTGAAGGCAGTACTCGATTGGGAAATCGCTCCTGGTAAATACGTCTTGCTTTGCGCGCATTGCAATCCGCAAGGCCATAACGAAATGCATATCGGCTAAATGAGCATTATTGTTTAAATAATCCATTTTTTCAAAATTAGTGTTTTAAAACTTACAGAAACTTCAACAAAAACAAAACGTTTAACTGTCCCATAATATGTAATTACCAAAACTACTTAGTCAAATGTCAAATTCATTTCCCAAGAATTCTTGTGAGAAATGCAAAATAATGGTAATAACTTCAACACGCATCGATTATCGAATAATCGACTTGAAATCTTCAAGTCAAAATATTTAGAAAACGGTTGCCCATAGTGTGGGGTAGCTTTTCTACGTAGATATGATAGAGGAATTGATTTTTCTACTGAAAAATGTGCTAGAAGTACGCTCAAAAAAGTTATGAATCTTCAAAAAAGAAAAAGACGTGTAGGTGGCGCCTCCTACGAGTAATAGCAATAATAACATCAGGTTCGAATTCGACAAAAATCCTTTCAATACCAATTTTCGTTTAATTGGGGTAAGTATTTCGAAAGTTTTTAAAAAAAAAACGAAAATAAAAATAAAGTTTTAACACGAAGCGTTTCCGGACATATATTTATTTGGACAATTCATATTAGAATATTGTGAGGAATCACCCCCTGAAGTTTGTCAAAGTACTTTTGAATCACCCTGTATATTTGGATGTTTTCTTCTGATTGTGTTGTTTATTCTACCTATAATATTCTACTTCATTTTTAAATATTTCTAATATGTCATATTTTAGTATTTGTATTGTTTATTGTACCTTGCTTGTGGCTCAGTGGCCCGGGCGGTGCGGGATCGACTCCCACAGCTGGGGAAAATCTTTTTAAGGCCCCAGAGTGGTTTCGGATCCCACTATGAAAGGTAAGGTCCCCGTATCTTAACGGGTTAAAAAAAAATATTATATTTTAATTTAATTTTTAAATATGTCATTTTTTTGTATTATAATGAGTTGCCAAAAACATAATCGTAACTTGATCAAATAAATCTCCTAGAATGTTAGTTGTTGGGGTGCGTTACGAAGGTGGAATGGATATCAATAACTTATCAATGGCCATCAAGACCAATTTTTCTTTTTTCCAACGTCACCGATGATTGACGTCTTCAGTCAAGGGTCAGGTGCTGATCTCTAACCACTATATGAGATTTTCATAATGACGCAGGTAATATAGACGACGCAGGTTCAAATCGTGCTCGAAAATAGTTTTTTTGTATAATTTAAAAATTTGTCTGGAATGCCACAATTTTCTTTCTTTCATATTTTTCACAGACACAATTTTCATTCGTAATTTACTTTTGGTGTAGTGTAAAATGAGGTTTTTTGAGTTGTGACGTTGCCGGCGGATAACGACGACCAATATGAAACCTCTGTAAATTATTCCTTCATTCTATGAGAGAGAAAACAAGCAATTGAGAAACTACACGATTGCTTTCAATATAACATACATTTCCCAGTTGCAGAAAAAAAAAACCGTCTGTGTACATACATATTGAATAATAATACTATTGATTTTACGTTTATTGTTTATCATAATAAGAGGAAATGGATGTACAGTTTACAAGTTGGTATTGGTATTTATGACAAACAATTGGCATAATTGGTTGAGAATGTGGAACGCATCAACCTCTGATCTTCCACCACTGCCATTCGAATTTACAAAGCATTTTTCAGTTAGCAATTTTATCATATGAAAAAAAATTGGGAGAAATATATTGAGAAAGGAATTGAGTTGGGAGAAAGAGAAGAGTGAAGATAAAGGAGGAAAGAGAAGGAAGAGAGAGAAAAAAGTAACTTACGGCTATTGAGTATCTAGTAGAATATTCTTGTATTTAATTTTGAAACAGGTTTGTGAGCAATCGGGGAGAGAAGAGTCTTTACTGTACAGATAGTCGAAGGACGATGCAATGTTCATCTGTGCGATATGATACTTTTTTGAATAAGTATGCAGGGGTTTTTGTGAGAATTAATTTATGATAGAAGCAACCCATGTGATGAAGCTTTCTATTTGTCATATTAGGCCATTTCAACTCCTTCAATTTATGAGATACTCCCTCGCGTTTTTTTATACCGTAGATAAGCCGAAAACAACTGTTCTGGACTTTCTGAATACGACGGATATCAGAATTATTGAGACAAGGTCCATATACAGTGTCGCAGTGATTAAACTGCGACAGTACTAATGTATTACATAACATTTTTTCAGTATCTAATGAAAGGAAGTGTCTCTGTGGATATAATAATTTCAGAGCTGAATACGCATTTCGCAATTTCAGATTGATATGTTCCTTTAAACGCAATTTAGAGTAAACTATTAGACCAAGATTCTTACAAGAAGATTTCAATGTTATTGTTGTACCATCAATTTCAAGTATCATATTATTACTTATGTGTTCCTGATGATTATCATTGCAAAATATCATTGCTGAGGATTTGTTAGGGTTGATTTTCAATAAATGCCTCGAATAAATTCGGAAAATTGCATCTAAATCAGTATTTATTGTGTGTTGGGCTTCATCTAGCTTACACGGTTCAAATGAGAAGTACAACTGGGTGTCGTCATCGTAGAAGTGATAGTGTATCCAAATATGCAAACAACTGCTTAATAACAATAGTTTCGTAACTGAAAACAAATATGTGAAAAAATGCTACAATAGATAATTCACTTATAGTGTTTGGTGACCTCACTGGTTATTATAGCTTGGAGTTTGGTTGGGATTGACCTTTTCCCAACCAAACTCCAAGCTATAATAGATAATTCATTAGATTTTGTTTGAAAATTTAAAGATAATTGCTTCGAAGAAGCTAACAAGATGGTGGCCATATCTATTTCTTCTCACTCATGTCTCAATTTCATACTATTTTTATCGTATTGACGATAACGCCAAATTTGTGTAAAGCGACAACGCCTTACTTAGACTTGGCCTAATGCTTCATTCAGTCCCATTGAAAGTTCGATCCATTTTAAATTTTGCTATAAATGGGTCTGAACCACCTGAAGATCACTTGCTATTTTTCGGAAAAATAAGTCAGTCGATGCTTGCTTGTCCAATATGGAGTGAAAATGATTTACAGGTTTTTCATGAAATGCCATTTTTCAAAACCTATTTTTAGAAAATTCAACTCATTTTTTTTATTGCGAATCAACAGTCATTTGATAAGTGATTATTGAAGAAAAGAACTATTTTGAACAAAATTTAATTTTAGCTTCCCGAAAAGTAAGCAATAATTTTTTCATGTTTCTCGATTTTTATCCTTGCATATCTTTTGATGTGGTGGATGGATCTGAACCAGAAAAAAGCTGAATGATTACCTGATGAGTATTCAACATTACTAGGGCTGTTCAAATCATAGAGAATCATAAGTTTACTTGGAATAAAATGAAAATTGAGTGAATTGGACTCTTGTAACAACAGTGATATTAAGCGAAACGATAAAAACATTTCAATGGGACTCCAGGACTGAATTCAAGTTCAATACCTGTGGGAATCCAAGTCAGGAAAAAATCCAAACGGTCTAATAATTAAGTCGAAATCTGAAAATTTATCTCAGATTTTCTCTGACTAGTCAAGTCACTGTCTTTCATCGTTCAAGATAATCTGTTAGAAAATGTATGTTGGAAATTGTTCCCTATTAAAGATTGAAAAGGAAAACTGAATATGAAAATATCTCTGTGGAAAATGATGAAGCTATTTCTTGTAATATTGTAAGACATTGAACTACATCCGAAAGATTGATTTGTTTGAAAATATGAACGGGATGTTCATAAAATCAGATGTGGAATCATCTGCGACTGAAAGATAAACTTTAGTCACTATCTTCCATCGTTCAAGATAACCTATTGTGGGGTATTCATTTTTCAATTTCAGATTTTTTATTTTGGGTTAGGGTCCTTTCAGAATATCTATCAGATGTAGTTCAATGTCCAGCGTGGCTTTAGCCGGGGAAGTAGTTGTTTTCTGTTTGACATCCACAAAAAATAACTTCATTTTTATCGTTGATTTTTCAATTCACAGAGAAATCTTTCTATTCAATATTCAACATCCAATAGATATTGTGAAATTTTCATTCATACAATTGTTTTTTTTTTTTTTATCAAATATCAATTGAGAATTCATATATATTTTTCTAAGTTGATTGGACGTAATATCGATCACTGATTTTGCGAGCCTTTCATTTGCGTTTTTTGTTTCGTTACAGACTATCCTGCTGGGCGACAGTGGAGTGGGGAAAACATCGTTATTAGTCAAGTTTGATACCGGAAAGTTCCAGTCGGGAAATTTTTCTGCCACTGTTGGAATTGGATTTACGGTAAGTCACTTCTGAATTAGTTTAGAGAGAGAGAGAGTTGTGCACAATATCATATTTTGAAATTGAACGGGTGTCGCTTACCGTGTTCCTACTTTCAGTAATTTTTCATTTATTCACCGGAGGAAAGGCTTATGTTTGCTAAGAAGGTCGTTGAGGATATAAAAATCTAAGTTGAAATCTTTCATTATTTTATAAAAGAGTCGTGATATATTTCACAATATTCAGATTGAATTGCATCCAGAATTTTGTAATGCTCGATGGACGATATGAAACTCTACATGCTATTCAACCCACATTTTGAGTTTCAGAGAATTATTGGGCGAAAAAATGATATTTTTTGTTTTTTACATTTTCAATTCATTCATTCATACCTATATATGTGTATTTTGGAGTGTATGATTTTACAGTAAATAAACTAATTTGTTGTATTACCGCGCGCTAATAGTGTTAAATGATTTTCCTTTCGAAATATCCACGTTAAGTCCTTAATAATCCAGAAAAAATTACCTACCAAAACCAAAACAAACGAGAAAACCGTGCAGTCTTCGGACTGCACGGTTTTCTCGTTTGTTTCTCAAGTCAAATTGGTAAATTGAGAATATGCGTTTGAGAGTATTAACGTACTGTCTCTTTGTTGTGTTATGTGCTTAGATTTAAGTTGGTACTCACTGTCATAGGTGTGGCAACGCTGGCAACCCGTGTGGGCGGCCAGACGGAGATGCCGGCTGAAGGAAGTCGAATAAACTTTTCTCCAGTAACTGATTTAGTCTTTCATTCATTCGTACCTGATGATCAAACATGGTGGCAGCGGTGTGTAGTTTGCTGCGAGTGTTGATGTACGAAAAGCAGTAAGCTCAAGTTAGTTTCCGCCAGTGTTTACCGCTCACAGGTTACCTACCACAACCAAGTTCGTCGCATAGACGCCATTGCCGTTGAGACCATAAATATTGGTAAAATCATACAATATTTCGTTGAAATCACACGATTACACTAAAATTTCGCATTTATCATGCCTGATACACAACCTCAAGTGGTCAATGTCACTACACCAGTTAGTGTAAGCCCTCCGGAGAAATTCCTATTTTCATCCCCTGGCACATGGACAACATGGAGAAAAAGATTCGAGAGGTATATGTTAGTCTCGGACCAAATGAGCAAACCAGAGGAAGAAAAAATAAACATTCTAGTTTATATTATGGGCGAAGAATCCGAGGAAATTATGTTGTAATTTCCAGTGCAGCCAACATCATATAAGGATGCTCTGGACAGTTTCGAAAAATACTTTATTCCTCGTAGGAATATAATATACGAGCGATTTAAATTCCACTCCACAATTCAAAAACCAGGAGAACCTATTGAGTCTTTCATAAAGAACTTGCATTCTGTTGCCGAGCATTGCAACTATGGAACACTTAAAGAAGAATTTATCAGAGATAGAATAGTTGTAGGCATGCTCGATACTAAAACTTCTGAACGTCTACAATTAAAAGAACAACTAGATTTAAAAGAGTGCATACTAATAGTCAAACAAGCAGAACTGCAAGCTTCACAAAACAAAGAACTATATAACACAAGCCGACTAGTGAATAGGGTGCAATATTCCTCACAATCTCCAAGGAGTGAAGGTTCCCTGAGACCAAGGAGTGAAGGTTCCCAGAGACCCAGGAGTGAAGGTTCCCAGAGAGGAAGAATGAATGTTGGAACAGGCGACAAGTGCGATTTCTGTGGTCTACGTTCTCATCCCCGGGATCAATGTCCAGCAGGAAAGTCAAAATGCAGGAAGTGTGAAAAGTCAGGACATTGGGCAACAGTTTGCAGGAGTTCAAAGGTCAGATCCATACAAACTAGTGATTTAAATCAAGAACTAGATTTAGAGCAACTTGAGTTAGAATTTAATTCCTTGAACACTTCCCATTTAGATCAATCTCAATGTGCTAATAACTTTCTAGGGTCAATTACTCTTAATCACGTAGATACTAAGGAATGGTTAGCCTCAATATTTGTTTCTGAAATTAATAAAAATATTGAGTTCTTGATCGATTCAGGAGCAGATATTACATGTGTTCCTAAAGAGATATTTGATGTAAGCTTTCTTAATCAACTGCAAGTTTCAGACAAAATTGTCACAGGCCCGTCTGGAGTCAAACTGAAAGTGCTAGGCACTTTGCCTGTAAAATTGAGCTTCCAAACTCACCACTTCGATACAGACATTTATATCATGGAAAAAATTAACCAAACCTATTCTAGGTCGGGCAGCTATAGTTAAACTAAATGTACTCCAGTACATTAACCAAATCTGTCCAATTCAATCACAGGATTTGGTAGATACTCTTGAAGATAACGTCATGAGAAAGTTTCCAAGAATCTTTGAGGATATCGGTACCTTCAAAACCGAAATGCATATCAAGCTTGTCGAGGGGGCCCAACCATTTGTGCAATCAGTACCACGTGTTGTTCCTATTCCTTTATTGAAACCTCTCGAGGAAGAGCTAGAGAGGCTACAAAAGTTAGATATAATTGAACCAATTGACACCCCAACAGAATGGGTAAGTCCAATGGTGGTTGTTCAAAGGAATTCCAAAATAAGGCTCTGCGTTGATTTTTCTAAGTTAAATAAATCAGTACAACGTCCACATTTTCCAATTGGAGAAGTAGAGACTATATTAGCACAAATAAAAGGGTCCAAGTATTTTACAAAATTGGATACTAATTCGGGATTTTACCAAGTCAAACTCGGGAAAAAGTCTCAAACCTTAACGACATTCATTACACCATTTGGCAGATATTTTTTCAAAAGAGTACCCTTTGGAATCAATTGTGGCCCCGAATATTTTTCAATATTATTGAACAGGATATTATCCGGAATCAAAGGAGTCGTAAGTCATATCGATGATATTCTTATTCATGCACCAAGTATAGAGCAGCATAATCACATTCTAGAGGAGGTTTTAAAACGGATTGAGGCCGAGGGATTAACTCTCAATAAGGAAAAATATACTTTCGCAACCCAATCATTAACTTTTCTAGGCCATAGAATCTCAAGCAAGGGCATTACAGTTGATCCAGAACGAATTGTGGCAATACAAAATTTTCCAGAGCCCAAAAACAAAAAAGAGGTGTTACAATTTCTAGGCATGGTCAACTTTTCCAGTAGATTCATCCCAGATAGGTCTCAGGTTCTAGAGCCACTGACGGCCCTATTAAAAAAAATGTCAATTTTACTTGGGACATATTTCAACAACAATCTTTTGAAAAAGTTAAAAAGCTATTGCAAAATAGCCCTACACTAGCCTATTTTGACCCCAGTAAACAAGTATCGATCTCTGCAGACTCCTCATCATACGGCTTAGGGGCCTGTTTGATACAAACCTCAGAAGGGAAGAATGAAATTGTTGCATATGCTTCACGTTTACTTTCGGATACCGAAAAAAGATATGCACAAATTGAACGGGAAGCGCTTGCACTTGCTTGGGCAGCCGATAAATTTTCAGAATACATCACGGGAATTCTCATTTTATTACAAACTGATCACAGACCCTTGATCCAGGTACTTCAAACTAAACCCATTGACGAATTGACTCCTCGTCTACAACGTTTTAGAATTCGACTTATGCGATATGATTACAAAATTTACTATTCTCCAGGAAAAGACTTAGTAGTCGCGGACGCCTTGTCGCGAAATTTTTCAGCCGATCAGGCAAAACCTAGTGAAAATGAACTAGCAAGCGAAGTGGAAGCGCATGTAAGACTTGTAGTACAATCTCTGCAAGTAAAACCACTATTTCTGGAAGAAATTAAAGTCGAACAAGCCAAAGACGCGATTTTATCAAAAATTAAAGATTTCTCACATACAGGGTGGCCTAATAAAAACAATCTATGTAGCGATTTACTAAAGTTTTATCCTTACAGAAATGAAATTTCATTTTCAGAAGGATTTTTGTTGCGAAATCTAAGAATTACGATTCCACCTTCTTTACAGCTAAAATGTTTGAATTTTATTCATCAGGGTCACTTGGGAGTAGTTAAATACCGCGAAAGAGCTAAATTATCAGTTTGGTGGATTGGCCTTCCCACTCAGATAGAAAATCTAGTTCGAAACTGTCCACAGTGTGTCGAAAATAGAACAAATAGTAAAGATGCATTTCCAAACCGCCCATGGCAAAAAATTGCCTTAGACCTATTCAAATCGGATTCATGGTACCTCATAGTTACCGACTATTATTCAAGATTCTTTGAGATTTTTAAAATGACAAAAATGACAGAATTGGTCATAATTGAAAAGCTGAAGGAGCTATTTTCACGATATGGTATAAGCGAAACAGTTCGTTCAGACAATGGTCCTCAATTTCAGACTGAATTTAAGAAATTTGCTTTTGAGTATGATTTTTGCCATATTACTAGTAGCCCAATCGAATGGATGTATCGAAGCGGCGGTTAAGATTGCAAAAAATCTCATTAAGAAAAATGATGATATTTACTTAGCCTTGCTGTCGTATCGCACTACCCCCCTTGAGTTTGGATTGTCTCCTAGCGAGTTATTATATGGTAGGAAACTGCGTACACCGTTACCAGAGTTGCCAAGTCGGTTGAATGAAAATATAAATTCTAATTTTTCTTATACCAGAAAGGAGGGTATTGCGAAGGACAAATCAGCAAAGCAGTTTGACAAAAGGCACCGAACTAGGAAATTGTCCGATTTAGCAATTGGAGACTATGTCTGGGTAACTGACTTACGCGTTTATGGGAAAGTCATTAAAATACTAGATGAACCACGTTCATACTTGATCGAGTCAATCAATTCTGGCGTTTACCGCAGAAATAGATGGCATCTGGTTCCTGCTCCTTATTATTCCGAATCTACAATTACCCCGAGATGGGCAGTTCCAATTGATAACTTTAAAAGCGCAGGTATGTTACCGGTGAACCGTGAACCACAGGTGAATATTGGCACTGAAAATATAGAAGATACTGTCCGACAAGACACTAACAGTGATGTGTGTGCCCCGAATGTGTCTCAGGAAGAGCAGCAGGACATTTCCGCGAGTGTCTTCTCTCCGAGACCTAAAAGACTAATCCAGAAACCGACTTATCTCAATGATTATATTCTTAAATAATCCTGAAGAGGGGGATGTTCTGTTATGTGCTTAGATTTAAGTTGGTACTCACTGTCATAGGTGTGGCAACGCTGGCAACCCGTGTGGGCGGCCAGACGGAGATGCCGGCTGAAGGAAGTCGAATAAACTTTTCTCCAGTAACTGATTTATTCATTCGTACCTGATGATCAAACACTTTTAATTAAATACGAATCCGAAGTCAAAACGAACAAATATCAGCGGTATTTTCAGGTACTTCAACCAATACACTACACACGCCCGAAATCATGTGATTATCACACTGTTATGATCTATACAGTTGTTAATCAAGTGGGTATATACAGGATGTTATGTAATAAACACTCCACACCTGCAACACCAAATGTTATATCCGACTATAGGTATAGAATATAAAAATTCTATACCTTTAAGTCAATTGTCAAACCCCTTGGAAAACTCTAAGAAGACACCTTAGAAAATCCGAATATTATGGTTTCTTCATGTACCAATTAATGACGTCAATCTATACAGAAATTAAATTAATTAATTTTTGTTCAATCTACTCGATGCTAAACTATAAATATATGTACGCTATTGACTGTACAAAGTTGTGTATTCAAAGTTTTCAGAGGTTCTATACTGAGTGTGGTATATTTGATCGCAATATCTATTTGGGGAGCGGTCAACCCAATTAAGTCTCTCACAATATATGATTGTAGAAGATCGTTGAATCTATGTACTCAGTCATATCTATAAGCCAATCAAGAAAAATACTATCAGAATGTTGGTATAGAATATGATAAAATCATTTGAAATACTTGAGGGATACAATCATCATTGATAACATAATTATATTAACTGAAAGAAATTTGATCTGAGAGTATGGCAGCATATAATGATATAAAATGTCAAAATGTTACACACTTGAAAAAAAACTGAATTAAATTTACGTTGAGAAATAAAATCTTATACCTGAATTCACCAGGAATGTATTGTATGATATTTTTCTAATTTATAAAATAAATGCCATGTTTACAAGATAATGAGAAGAGAGTACTTCGAAAGCTCATGTCATGTCATGTCACACACACTAGAAAGCTTCAACAATTTCTTTGTAGGAGAATATTTGATTTGTATTTGATTTATTTATAGAAACAACTAAATGCTATTTTCAATTTATCTGCGCGCACTGTAAGAATCATAAAATGTTTAAAGTGAACTTTTATAAAAATTGTTCCATGATTATCAAAGTCTAGTCTTGTATGATTTTTTGAGTTGGCATCGAATGGGTAATCGATCATTATTTCTCTGGTTGAATGATCTACATTCTGCACTCGTTTCTCAAGTAATAGTTTGAGTTGAATGACTGAACTGAATCTAATAATGAGTTACTGAATAACCTAACGGAATAAATTGATGGAGCTCCACTGTTGCTTTTATAGTATTCTCCCAGAACTAACAATGTATCGTTTTTGTCAACGGACTGTAAAAAGTCTCATGCCGTGAAATCATCTATTATTACACCTTATTACAGAATATTGAATCACAATCCGTGGTAATCTTATTTCGTAGCTATGTAGGGGAGATTCAAAGTTCAGTATTTTCATTTGACACTTGAATATCTAACATTCCTACAAGGAGTTATTTTTAACCGACGAAACCAAAAAGGAGGAGGTTCTCTAGTCGACGCGTATATTTTAATTTTTTTTTTTTATGTATGATCACGCATAACTTTTTACTGATACGTCCGATTCCGATAATTCTTCTTACAGTGGATAGGGTGTACTTCGAAGGTGGTCTCATTTGAATTTAAAAGATGAAATCCACCCCTAAGGGTATCAAAATGAAGGATATTGATCACTCACCCTCTGAATTCTGGTCCGTTAACCGATTCTATCAGACATAACTTCGTACTGGGTTCTTCGATTTGGATGATTCATTCTTTAATAGATAGGGTATACCTTATATTTGGATTTCGGGTGAAATTATCCACCCTTACGGGTAGAAAAATAGGGAATAATTGATTTTTCAATTGTGAACATTGGCACACACATACGTAGTTGACAATGACAGATCGCTACTGACATTATTTTTGTTCCACATCCGTCAAAATCATTATATTCTTTGAGATGATGGAATGATATACAAAGTAATGAAATTAGCTAACCAGAACAACAAAAATAATTTATATAACAACGAATCGTAAAAATAGATAATCATATCATTTAACTGGTAATAGTTGAAGTAAGGTGGGTAAGTAAGTATTTTGGAAGTAATCAAAAAACAAGTCGGTAGTAATAAGTAGATTTTAGCCACAAAAAATTGTAAAATTTAAAAAAATTTAACAAAAAATTAAACCGACAAAATACGGAACTGAAAAGTAAAAAATAAAATAAACCTTCTTAGTCTCAGTAACTAAGCTCCTAAACTAATGTTAGCAACTAATTTTGAGTCGGCGCCAAACGAACAATCAACGAACATCATTAAATTACTTCAAAAAAATTATCAGAATGTCACCGCGCAACTAGATGCCATCTTTTACGCCTTACCTAATTTATTTGCTTGTTTGTTTGGCGCCGACTCAAAATTAGTTACTTACATTAGTTGAGGAGCTTAGTTACTGAGACTAAGAAGGTTTATTTTATTTTTTACTTCTCAGTTCAGTATTTCGTCGGTTTAATTTTTTGTTGAAAAGTTTATATGGTAAAGAGCTGTCTCTATTTTATGGAATTTGAACAACTTGGGCTCACATCGTTATTGTTAGCCTATTCTTAATTATACGTGTATATATTTTTAAAACTGAATCGTCTTCAATTTCACTTCCTATTCTTATTAAGTAACAGACTTTCGTTTCTTAAATATTCGTAAGAGATCACTAACTCTAATTCTTTTATGGGCAAAACTTTTGTGAGTACATTTTTGTTGTCTTTCATATTCTCTTAAATACATTCATATCTTCCCCCTTTGAAATTAATCTATAAATATATATATATATATATATATATATATATAGAGTATGACAGCACGTTAAACTGCCGTTGTTATCAATTTCTCCATTTTTCATAAGAAAAACAAAACAAAACAATATCCTCGAAAATAGCTGTATTTTTTTATCAATATTGTGACATAATTTAAATAGTCATTTTGTTGACATATTTGCCTACTTATCCAGAGACCAATGAGAATGGAGTAACGACCTGGAATGGAGTAACGATTGATACAGCAACCTTGAATTTTTAACCGTCGAAATAATAAAGGAGGAGGTTCTATGACATCACCAACAAGACTTTAAAAAAAATATTACTGCCCTATTCCCAGGTTATTATTCAATCGTTGAACGAATGAAGATTGTTCTGTTAATCGTTACTGATTGATGAGAGGGGTTTGGAAAAATGACACATTTCGAAAATGATTTTTCTCACTAAAAAATGGGCAATCCTAAAATATTCATTCTTGATCCGGCAAATTTTATGAAACATCTCTAAGAAACAAATTTCGAGAACTTACACAATACTGTTTACGGTGAGTTGATGCAATAACTTATATTCTCAGTTGTCTGCAACAGTACCTTTTTCGTTATTTTTTAAACATGCAAATCGTTACCCACCCCAAGTAAACTATATTTTGTCCGATGATTAATTGTTAGAAAAATCGAATTTAAACGGTTTTCTTCACATAAAGGATTCAATATAAAATTGAACCAGAGAAAGGTTGATCTCAGGTGAAAAACAACTACTTTCCTGGCAAATACCACGCAGAACGTTGAATGATATTCACCTGAGGGCCAAGAAGCCTGAAACCGGTATGCGGATTGTTAGGTGAACACGACTTAAATTAAACATAATCGAGCTTATCAGAAAGAAACATTTGCATTCAATGTCCATTGATATTTTATGGAAGTATGCATGGATTTTCAGGTGAATATCATTCAACGTTCTGCGTGGTATTTGCCAGGAAAGTAGTTGTTTTTCACCTGAGATCTACCTTTCTCTGGTTAAATTTTATATTGAATCCTTTATGTGAAGAAAACCGTTTAAATTCGATTTTTTCTATTCATTCCACTTCACATGGCACTTATCTCTCACGATTAATTGTTGGTTAAATGTTGCATTTTCGTCAAAAAAATATTATTAATGTACAACACAATTCTACAAAATTAAGTCGCCGCTAGAAAGTATCAAGTTTAAACTGCTTGGCAATGTGCGATTTCAGTATTTTCTGACACTATCAATTATAGTTAAATCAATTTGAAATATATGCAATCAATCATTATTCAAAATATGTCTTCAAATATCATTTATATTTATTCATTATAGCTCTTTTGATTCCTGTGAGATATCCGGAAAAAAGTTGTCTATGATACAATAAAATCCTTGAAGAAAAGTCGATTACATTTTCACGAAGGTATAAGAAAGTGAATGGATTTCTCCAAAATAACAAGTTATCAATTAGTTTTCATTTCACTCCTAATTCTACGGAAGAGACATTTTTCTCTAATAAATCCAAATGTTTTAACTATTTTCTCTAAAACACTCTCCCAAGACCGACTACAGGCGGCAAAATATCGAAAGTTCAATGTATGTACACTTGTGCAAAAAACTAACACCAGGAAGATTCTTTGACTGACGCAAAACAAATCAATTCAATAATATATTCAAATTCAATTGAATTTCAATGAACTCTATAGTACATTCTGTAATTTTTTCAGATTTTTGCGATTTCTTAGCATATACCTCAGTAATCGAGTTAGTTCATAGAAAACCGCTTGCAAATAATCGTCGTACGGAAAAAAAAAATCGAATGCTAAAGATATTTTTATTAATTATTTCATATATTGTATAAAGCGGATTTTTTTTGTTCAGTCGAAAAAATATACAGCTGCCTCTTATATCAATTATACACTTTTCGCATATACCGGATGAGGTTTTCAATTCAAATATATTCTTATCAATATTTGTTGTGTATTTTGACGATTTTCGATCACTTGACGGCATTGAAAATGGATCGATATTCGAGTTGAGCATTTCATGACGTCCTCTTAATATAAGCAAAGGAGTTGACGTTGAAGTGTTAAGAAATTAATTTCAAATGGACACCCAATGCATACAGCTTTTCGCAAATGAAACTTATCTTTTAATTCCAGATCCAGTTAACATTTCAAATGCATTCAGATCAATATAACGTCTCAAATGCATATAACTTGATGTAATTTTTCAAATGCAATCACTTTCAATACGAAGAAAACATGAAATGCTCAACTTTGATATTTATCTATTTCCGAAGAAATATTTTAAGACAATTCATTGTTATTATGGGGATGTTAAAAGGTTTTCAAATGCCAATAAAAAATATACAGCTAGTTATCTGTAATATAAAGAATGACACGGAAAAGGTACATGTCCATGAAATCACGAGGAGCTTGATACCAAAACTTCACAAATTCAATCTTGTGTTCGAATATCAACGTATAATTTCAAATACAATCCAAAAACAAACCTTACCCAACAAATTAGATGGCAAAACATTATTTCTGGTAATAGTGGCAACTCTATATTCAAGTTCGGGTATTTTCTACGTGTATTATTACACACTGTGGAAAATGTATCTCATTGTTTGACTTTAACTCTACTTTTTGACACGAGCCCCTGCAATGAATCGATCGAAGGTAAGTCAAATCCCCCAAGCGCATGCTAATTACAGTAATGGACATATCTCTATTGAAGGGTAATTTTGATGCAATACAACTTACATTAGGGTAAGACTAGCCAATAATATGTGGGGGCATGGTGGGTAAATTACTTCTGTCGGTGTGTATCTTTTTTAATGTGTTCAAATTTATTGTACAATTCTGAAAATCTTGCATTAATTTTAACTTTTCGGGAACTACAAAGGACTTCACTGTGGAAAGAGAAATAATAAAGTGAACTACATCAATTAGGTACGACTTATTTCTTCATTACAAATTAATTAATATAAATTCTTTTCGATAGAAAATCCTTACTATAATAAATCTGGGTCATCATGGTATAAGAATTATTCGATAGGGAGAAATACCTATTGAAAAGGGAAACATTATCTTTCAGTCGCAGATGATTCCACATCTGATTTTATGAACATCCTGTTTATATTTTCAACAAATCGAGAAATACCTACTTTTGGAAAATGGAAAAGATTGCCAGCAAAAAAATGTGAGTTGGATACTGAAAATGAGAAAATCACTAACCATTCCATTCGCTCAACAATAATTTCCCACATGGCCAAGGTAGGAGTCCAAGAACAAGAGCTGATCAAAATTAGTGGTCACAGTAGGTAGTACATCGTCACTCAAGCCATATTTATATTTTTTTTATGTATGATCACGCATAACTTTTTACAGAGCAGTTCGATTCTGATTATTCTTCCTTCATTGGATAGGGTGTACTTCGAAGTTGGTCACATTTGAATTTGAACAAAAAAAATCTATCCCTAAGGGTAGCAAAATGGAGGATATTGATAGTTCACCCTCTGAATTTTTGTCCGTTAACCAATTCTATCAGGCATAACTTTGCAGTGGGTTTTTCGATTTGGATGATTCTATTTTTATTAGATAGGGTATACCTCATCATTGATCCTATTCTAATTTGGAATGAGATTATGCACCCCTATGGGTAGAAAAATAGGGGATGATTGATTTTTCACTTGTGAACATTGACACACATATGTAGTTGACATTGACAGATCGTCCTACATCCGTCACAATAATAATTACATTCTATGAAAGGATGGAATTATGAACAAAGTGATGAAATCAACTAGCCAGAACTTTCAAAAATAATTTATATTATGTAACAATAAATAGTTAAAGTAGATAATCATATTATTCAACAGTTAATAGTTGAAGTGAGCTAGGTAAGTAAGTATTTTGGCAGTAATCAAAAATTAAGTAGGTAGTAATTATTAGATTTTAGCCACAAAAAATTGAAAAATGAAAACTTTTTGACAAAAAATGAAACCGACGAAAAAGTCAAATAAAAATAAAAAAATAAAATGAACATTCTTAGTCTAATGGTGGATTTATGCAACACCAATTAACAATTATCAAGTAACAATTATCAATTAACAATTAGCAATTAACAAGTAACGAAAATGATGGCATTTATGCACATTCAATTAACAATTATGGAAGAAAAGTAAGCATACGCACAAGTATATACAACTCGGGAAATTGCCGAACGAGGTCGATCAAAATGGCATCATCAATTTCCATTTTTACAGTATATTTTCACAAACAAATAAAATTCCAAAAGACGCCACAATCCACAACAAAAACAAACCAGAATATTTTATTCAGTGAAAGTTGGGTTAGCTTTCGTCATCGCACGGACCAATCCATGGTCATCTGCGTACTAGTTGCGCACTAGAAGAAAATTTGGTTCAATTAAAGTAAGAAGTTAAAAGTTGGCCAACTTTCTACTTGTTAATTGTTAATTGATAATTGTTACTTGTCTGCATAAACACGACCATTGTAGGATGATGGTTGAACTTATAATTGCTAATTGTTAATTGATAATTGTTACTTGATAATTGTTAATTGGTGCTGCATAAATCCATCATTAATGATAATTGAGCTCCTAAACTGATGTGAGTAACTAATTTTGAGTCGGCGCCAAACAAACTAGCAATTGGTAAAGCGGTAAATGATGACAGCGAGATGCACAGCGGCGTTTTGAATACTTCTTCAAAGTAATATAATGATCTTCGATAATTGCTTGTTTGGCGCCGACTCAAAATTAGTTACTCACATCAGTTTAGGAGCTCAATTATCATTAAGACTAAGAAGGTTTATTTAATTTTCTGCTTTTCAGTTGATTTTTTCATCGGTTTAATTTTTTATTAAAAAGTTTTTATCTAATAAAAAATAATTACTAGAAAATCTTTTTAAAGACACGCCTTTATTCAAATGCACTCAAAAGTAAGATATAATTGCTTTGGATGTGTGACTTAGACTATTCCGTTAGATTTAAAAGCTTGTCACGCAAAGTTTTCAGTTCGAATACGAAAACGACAAGCTTTTGAATCTATAACTCACGGAATAACCTACGTCATACATCCAAAGCAATTATTTTTAACTTTCCATAATCTCCGACCTCGAAAACCCTCATATACCAATTTTGAATCGAATCGGACCATAATTACAAAACTTGTTCACCAACTTGGCGCTGCCATCTCGAATTTTTACAGATAATCCACAATCTCCGTCCCCGAAAATCCCCACATACCAATTTTGAATTGAATCGTACCATAATCACAAAACGCGTCCGCCATCTTGGAGCTGCCATTTTGTTTTCTTCTCTAACAGAAATTGCATTTTCACCGGAATTATGAACACCTGCCAAATTTCAGCTCAATCGGATGTCGGCAAGTGCTCCATAAATGGATTACAAATTTTGAACCGGAAAGAATGACAGAACGAATAACAGAATGACATATTAAGTTAAATAAAAGCTTGTAACAAAAGTTCAAATTTTGCAAGTGAATTTTGTCCCACTTCTAGTTGTCTGATTAACGTGAAATTTGGCAGGTGTTCATGATTCTGGTGACAATGCATTATAAAATTTTTGTTTGAAAAAAACGAAATGGCGGCTCCGAGATGACGGACGAGATTTGTGTTTATGGTCCGATTCGATTCGAAATTGGTATGTGAGGGGTTTTCGGGGTCGAAGATAACGAATTTTTTGTCAAAATTCATAAATTGAAGATGGCAGCTCCAGGATGGCGGATGAGTTAATCTTCAGATGGTTTCTCATTGAAGAACTAGATGACTCAAAATGTACAGGAAAAACGCCTTAAAACCTTTCTGAAGACAAGCTTTCATTCAAATGTCCTAAAAAGGTTATTTCGTGAGTTACAGATTCAAAAGCTTGTCGCTTTTGTATTCGAACTGAAAACTCTTGAATTGTAACTCAGAAATAATCTACGTCGCATATCCAAAGCAATTATTCTTTAGTTTTTAGGGCATTTGAATGAAAGCTTGTCTTTAAAAAGTTATTCGTTCTACTAGGCAGAAAAGCACAAAGCCGCGGCTGGTGTTTCATAGCTGAGGCTAGGAAACCAGCCAAGGCATTGAATCTGCTTTTCTGCCGTGTGAAACATGATTTTTTCTCCAAATTTGTTCTAATTTCACGCAAAATCGTCTTCATTATATTTATTTATTGTGTTTCATTAACAATATAAAAAAAAATTAAATTATTTTAACAAAGGTAACTGGCTCTTCGTTACTATGCTAATGACGTTTGTTGAACTGTTTGTGTTTTCTTTAATATCATTGTCAATTTTAAATAAATAATAGTTTAAAAAAACTAAAAAACACGCTTTTATAGAAAACCAGACTAAAAAAATAGCGAAAATAAGAAAAAAAAATATTTTATTTTAAAAAAAGCGTGGGGTGCATCGCCTCGGTGTGTAATGAACCATATAATTATTGATACCATGCACCCCACGCTTTTTTGGGAATATTTTTTTTTTCTTATTTTCTATTTTTTTAGTCTGGTTTTCTATAAAAGCGTGTTTTTTAGTTTTATTTCCTACTTTTTAGTGTGCTTTATTTATAAAAGCATGTTTTTTTTTACAAAAGAATCATAATGTTCGACCCCGAAAACCCCCACATACCAATTTTGAATAGAATCAGACCATAATCACAAAACTCGGCCGCCATCTTGAATTTTCCAATTTTCACAGAAGAATCATAATATTCGACCCCAGAAACCCCCACATACCAATTTTGAATAGAATCGGACCATAATCACAAAACTCGGCCGCCAGTTTGAAGCCGCCATCTCGAATTTTCCAATTTTTACAAAAGAATCATAATCTCCGACCACGAAAACCCTCAGATACCAAATTTGAAGCGAATCGGATCATAATCACAAAACTTGGCCGCCATTTTAAAGCCGCCATCTTGAATTTTCCAATTTTCACAAAAGAATCATAATATTTGATCCCAAAAACCCCCACATACCAATTTCGAATAGAATCAGACCATAATCACAAAACTCGTCCACCATTTTGGAGCCGCCATCTTGAATTTTTCAATTTTGACAGAAGACCACGAAAACCCTCGGATACCAATTTTGAAGCGAATCGGACCATAATCACAAAACTCGTACGCAATATTGGAGCCGCCATTTTGTTTTTTCTTCACACAAAAATTTCTTGATGCATTGTCACCGGAATTATGTACACCTGCCAAATTTCAAATCATTCGGACGTCTGGAAGTGGGTCAAAATCGCGCCCAAAGGAGTCGGTTACAAACAAACATACAAGTGAAGCTAATATAAAGCGTGTAAAAAGTAACTGTTCGGAATGGATATAATTGAAAGTGAGGGTGAGGCAGAAAAAGTTCACTTTTTCTGACTTTTAATGTCATTTGGAGAAAAAGGTTTTTTATTAATTATTTTATTTAGATATATGTTTTTTGGTAGGATGAAATTTAACGCTTATCTACGAATATGTTTTCGGTTCTTCACAATTGACCCGTTCAGTGACGAGTAATGGAATGAAAGAACGAGAAACTGAAAAAAGCCCTTGTCAAATATTTACCGTCCTAATGAAAAAAACGATAAAAATAATTACCCACTCGATCGAAGCCCCATTTCCCGTATCTTATCGAAAATTCACTAGCATCAAGAGTCTGGCGTTAATTTCCCCCTTGTGTCAATAGTACAAAACGAGGAACAAGAGGGAGAACGTTCTGTTCAATATTCGATGAAACAACGTTAGGTTCGGCTCGGATGTGGACTGTTCTTCTATTTGTGAGTGTTCGATTGTTTCGAGGCATTTGCGATGTTCCGAACTTATCGTCTGTGTCTCAATCGTTTCGTGTACAGTGGCAGTAGTGGAGTTCAAGTATAATCAGACGCGAGCTAGTGTGCAGATACTGGTTATCTTTCAGGAAAATTACAATATTCTCAATTCTATCTCCAGTTATTGCAGAAGTATATAAAGGAAACACTTTTTTTCATAAAATTTTTTGCGATATCTTTGAAACTAGTTGAAAATTTTCACTTTGGTTATTGATAATTCGATAATTATAAGCGAAGTCCTGAATGATATTTGGTACAGATATACAGTTCACCAGTAAATATGATTTTGTTCTCGAACCGCAACACCAACAACAGAATTTCAGTTCAATAGTTCATAAGCCCTTAGTGTAATAGTTTGGATTTACTCCACTTGTCTATGATGCATACTTATCACATGCTTCATTATTATTCATTATTAAACAGTTAACTGAACTTTGCATATAATTTGGCTTTTGCATGGAATTATATTTACGGTCCGTGATAGATATTTATGTTCAATAATATGAGTGAGTTGAATGAATGTTTATTCACGAGAAGAACGTTTTAGGAAAGAATCATTGAGAGGAAACTGTCAGCATGACAGAGGAAAGGGGTTGTCCTCAAGGCGGGGTTTATCGCCTTCGCTGTGATCAATGACCTTGGATAATCTGATAGTGAAGCTACATGAATCTGGAATAACGACTCAAGGTTACGACATGTTTGTCACTATTAGGGGCGAACATGACGGCATAATATCCAATCGCATGCAGACAGCCCTACATACAGTGCTTCTCAAAAGTCCTCCCCCCCCCTCTTATTTTTGGAACGATTATACATAAACAAGTGAAATTTGGGAACTGAATATCAAAGGTTGTAAACTTCCCTACTAGTGATGATATATGACCGAAATCGTCAAAGATGACGTCACAAGGCTATTGTGACCAATAATTTTAAATGGAACCCTACGGCAAGCGACACCTCTTTCAAAAGGTATCGAAAAAACCTATTCAATGATAATAATTTTGTTTGTGTTTATGGCAGTTTTGCCAACTCGCTCTTAAAAAACGCAAAGCTGTGATGAACTAAATCAGTTAATACTAAAATTCCAAATTCAAGCTCCGCCTCTGGATAGTTGTCAAATAAGCTTACGTTTTTGTTAGTCTCCCTAATTCGACGTTTTTGTTATTGTCCAAGTTTTTGTACATTTAATAATTTGTGTATTGTGCAGCTTTTGGTACTTTCAATATTTTTGTACATTTTGATAATTTGTTAAACTGTTGTGAGCCGAACGTTTAAGTGATTCAAGAAGCGGAATGGTACGTGCTTTAGGTGATAAAGTAGCAGCGATCCTAATTCTTGGTGAAACTGGACAAATATTCATACAGCAAAACGCATTTTAAATGAGAGGTTTCCCGATCGCCCCGTTTTGAGGACTTATTCAAGGGAGCTTTTTCGTAAGTTTGAAACAACGGGTAGTATTAATGATGCGAAACGATCTGGCAGACCACAAATTTCTGATGAGAAAAAAATTGATATACTGGCAGAAGTAATAGTTAATCCTACTTCTTCAACAACTCACGTTGCATCTACCTGTGAAGTCAGTCGAAGTACAGTACACAGGGTGTTGAAAAAAAAAACAAATTTCATCCATATAAATTAAAAATGGTTCATCAACTCTCAGACGACGACCCAGACCGAAGACTAAAATTTTGAGAAAATATGGAAACTAAAATGAGACTATGTCAAAACAATTTGTTTTAGTGACGAAAGTACTTTCTATCTGAATGGAAATGGAAATACACAGAATGTGAGGTATTGGAGTGACGCAAATTCTCACCTGTTTCTTGAAACACATACCCAATTTTCCCAGAAGGTCAATGTTTGGGCAGGTATCCTGGGAATCCACATCGTTGGGCCTCTTTTTTTGAATACTAATTCAACTGGTGAGGTTTATCTGGAGCTGTTGCAAAACGCAATAGAACCGTTAATCCTTGAAATTTTGGAAGATAATGCAGATGAATTCGGCAATTTGGAAATAACATTTCAACAGGATGGTGCTCCTCCACACGATTACGGTGCAGTAAGACGGTATTTGGATGAGGAGTATCGTGGTAGATGGATTGGACGACGAGGTTCAACGGAATGGCCAGCTCGATCACCGGACCTCACACCTTTGAATTTTTTTCTGTGGGGGTACCTTGAATCGAAGGTTTACGCCACTGAACCTGACAATATTGACGTTTTAAAACAACGTATTGTTGCAGAATGTGGGGCTGTTTCCGCAGAGAGATGTGCAAAAGTACGAGAAGAGTTTAAAAATAGGATATTTCACTGTCAGGAAGTGGATGGAGGTCACTTCGAGCAATTTCTCTAAGTAGATACTGATTCTTAAATCTGTAATTAATATCTTACTGAATGGAATTTAAAGTTTAATGTTTACTAATGAGCTATTAAAACTGCCATAAACACAAACAAAATTAGTATCATTGAATAGGTTTCTTCGATTCCTTTTGAAAAAGGTGACGCTTGCCGTGGGGTTCCATTTGAAATTATTGGTCACAATGGCCTTGTGACGTCTTCTATCATCACTAGTAGGGAAGTTTACAACCTTTAATATTCAGTTTCCAAATCTCACTTATTTATGTATTCGTTCCAAAAGTAAGAGGGGGGGGAGGGGACTTTTGAGAAGCACTGTATAATTAGAAGCTGGTGCGCAAAGGAGGGACTGAATGTAAACCCTAGCATAACAGTGCTGGTTCCATTCACAACGAGGCGAAAGTATGAACTGAAAGCCCCAACCCTGAATGGAACTCAGCCAACTTTTTCCAAAGAAGTCAAATACCTTGGCGTTGTAATCGACCAAAGACTAACATGGAACAGGTTTGCAGCCGAAAATTATATACTGGTCATTCAAATCCATGGTCACCTATGCCTCATTAGTATGGTTGTCAAAAACCCAACACCACCTGGCACAAATCAAGCTGCAGGAAGTGCAGCGGTTAGCCTGTCTGGGAATCACAGGGGCAATATTCGCGTGCCCCCCCTGCAGCATGAGAGGTAAAGCTAAACCTTCCGCCACTGCAATTGTGTGTAATAAAAAGAAATAAAAATACGTTTATCGTCTAAACAGAATAAATCTCAATTACAAGACAGTAAATTCAGTTGAGAGATACAAGTATAAATAAATATAGGTACAAAAACGAATGGGTACAGATTATACAATGGTATGACGCAGGTAAATACAAATGCAGGTATAGATTTTGGTGTATTTATGCCGTTAGGATTGTGAACATGGAGTTGATTGTTTACTATACATTATTTGTTTGAACCAATCAGTTCATTTTGAATATCTATTCCAGAAAAGACTTCATTTGCTGTTTTGCATAGTGCGTACAATGGAGATTTTATAAGTATGTTAGTGTTAGATTTTGACAGGTGAAAACACAGTTCGAATCTATAGTTTCTACGTGAAACTTGTAGGTTTATTTGTGCCAATAATTCAAGGATTGTTTGAGAGTTTGTAGAGGGATAAGCAAGCACAATATGATCTACGATTTTTCAGAGATAAAAATGAGTACCTGTTGAGCAGCAAGTTGTTGTCACAACCTTGAGGTAGATAGAGTCCATCCAGCTTGAATGACACATATTTCATGAATAATCTTTGCACTATCTCCAATTGATCAATGTTGCATTTGCACAGTGGGGACCATATCAGAGGGCAATATTCCAACCTTGATTTTACAAAAGCGTTATATAAGGCAATGAAAGTCTTTGCATGTTCGGAAAATCAGTCCTGTCATTCTCTTAGCGGAAGACGTTATTTTGTTATAGTGTTTGGATAAATCGAGTATGGGGTCGAATTCAATCCCAAGATCCTTGTTTCATTGGTTGCGCTCTAATACAATATTGTTAATTGAGTAAGAAAACTCGATGTTTGACTATTTTAGGGATGCATTTTTGGATGTTCAGTGGAAGTTTGTTTTCAATACACCAAAGTCGGAGATTATGAACATCGTTTTGTAGTGCGGGACAATCATCAATTGATTCGATTCATTTCTGGAAATGTTGTTCTCAATATCGTTCATGAAGATTGAAAATAAGAGGGGGACTAGATTGCTGCCTTGGGGAGCTCCGCCTAATGCTATGAATTCATGGGATTCGTGTCCTCTGAATTTGACAAAGAATATACGATTTTGCAGGTGGGACTGAAATATATAAATGAGTTGAGAGTCAAAACCATGCTGATTGAGTTTCCTCAGTAGTATATTTGATGAAGAAAGCGGCAAAATGTTCCTTCAGACTGCACCAGTTATCGAACTTGAAAGCTGCAAATCTGATTGGACATCTGAAGATTCTGGAAAATATTCCCCTAGAATCCAGATACAAGCCATCAGATATAATGCCAGCTAGGCATGACTGTGAAGTGAATTATGAAGTGTTATAAACAACCACCATATATTCACAACGAATAGGCCTCAACTAGGAAGGAATGCATCAGTATGGTATACTGATGGTTCTAAAAAGAACGGAAGTAACGGATCCTGATTTGGAATCCCAAAACCCGTAGGCTAAGCCCCAACACTTTTTCAAGCAAAAATCCATGCTAGGGAAATTTGCTTCCAAGAATGCCTGGGAAAAACTCCAGGAAGCAAAGATCTATATCCTATCAAACAGTCAAGCAGCACTAAAAGCTTCAAAGTCACACACTTGTGAGGCTAGACTGACTTGGGACTGCAAACTATCTCCAAGACAACTGGCTACGAACAATCAGGTCACTCTGATGTAGCTGCCAGGCAGACAGCTTTGCCGGTCCAGAACCCTTCTGTGGTATTTCCAAAGCCCACACCATGAAAAAGTTTCGGCGCTGGGAAACTGACCGAATTAAAATCCACTGGAATAAGGTTCCAGGGCAAAGACAAGAAAGAAATACTTCTGAGCCCATCGCCAAGGAAAGCTGAACACCTTTTCGAGCTGGACAGGGAAGACTTGAAACTGGTAACGGGTTTGCTCACCGGACATTGTCCTGTGAGGTATTACCTCGAAAAAATAGGTAGATCAGGCAGTGCAAGTTACTGCAAGAACTTCGCTGAAACTGCAGAACACGTGCTTTGTGACAGCCAAGTGATGTTTTGCAAAAAGCTCAAGTTTTTTTAAAGGGTTTCATCAACGCCCTCAGACATCAGGATATCCTAGGAAACTGATACGCTTTGCAAGGAGTATCGGAATCCCGGGTCTTGAATGGATGAAGAGTAATGTATGACAGACTTTATAGAGCGAGATAAGGAGAGGCTGAGGAGCTATATCTACTGGGATCATATCCTTTTTGCAGACTTTAAGCTAGAAGAGAAGACAACTTCAACGAATGAATTATTTATAGCCTATACCAAGATGCACAGAACTTCATTTAATATTTGCATATACCGTCTGGATTGCCTTCAATGATTTCTTCCATATATGGGACACAGTAGAATTTTGAATGAACAGTTGAACATATCAGCCAATTCTAGTTTCGTTAACCAAGTATTATAATCAGGTAACACCAATTTGAATCTGAATTTTTACATTCATACCAAAAAAGTACAAAGTTAAATAAATATCATGGCAATTTTTTAAATTTTTAAAAAATGAAAATCGAATCCGTCGAAATGAACATATTTAAAGTTGGAATCAATTGCAACCAATGCAATCTACTTGCAATGAAGTATATCTTTCTACTGGATCAACCGTAGATCCCTTTTCACATTAGATCAACTTATTAACATCTGTCAGGGAATTCCTTACTTCTCTAGTAATTTATTCTTCGACTGGTCGGACATTTACGTAAAAGAGAGCTGCAGTAACAAATTTCGAACTGTTTTGTGATCTTTTACATCAACTGAACACGCCCAAAAAAGTAAGTTGGGGTACGACAATTTCCCCCTCCACAAAGTGTATTCCATCATTATTTATCCTCATAGAAAGGTTTTTTTTAATAAGTTTTGGTGAGTCATTAAAAAAAAAACATTTTATTGTGACCGATGCACATACGGGTATTTTGGTTATTCAGGCATAAGTAAATTTCGAAGGAACTCACTACAGGTGAGAAAAAAATCCTGACCAAGTTGAATGGCTACAGAACAATAGGCGACCCTCTATTTGTCACTAGAGGTAATGGTGGAGCAAAAACATCAGTCGATGCACGGGACTATTTCTAAGTGCATGTGTTCATTTTTAGCAGTCTTTGTGAACGTTTACTTCTTACAGTGCATACTTCAATTATTCTGAAGAATATTAGAAACAACGCCATGGAATCTGATAATGCTGGTAAGTGGGTATATATTTAACGGCTCAATAATTTGTCTTAACCATTTTTCCATACCTTAGCAGTTTGAAAAAACACATATTACTTTTGCTTTCGTTCAATTAATTCCTTACTTATCTACAGATGATTGCTGTGTTGTTCGTCTCACATATTATTTTGGTTAAATGAGAACTTGGGAGTATATAGAAAACAATGATCAGTAGAAGAGCTGCATATAGCTAAGCATTATTGTATTTTATTACTTTGGAATGGCTCAGAATAAGGTTAAATTCATAGGCGCATAAGCAAAAGCAGAAGGCGCCTGACTCAGGAATTAACTAAAGGAAACGAACTGGTATATTTGTGAAGCTCACCTGCTAACATCAGTAGGGGCTACCACTTCGCCCCCCACCGAGAGGGCAAGAAGGTTGTTTAAAGTCCACCAACAAAGAGCCACTCTCTCCCATCCCGCAAGAAGAGGACCCGAGGAAGAGATTGTTGATTGTTTTAAAATGTATATATATATTAGTTGAGTTTTTGATGTATGTTTTAATAGTGGATGGATATATATTTTTTGATTTTTTGGTGGCTGGTCAGGTTGACGAGAGTCTTAAATAAAGCAATAAAAAAAACCCAAGAGTAAAAATAACCTATTTTCAAAATGTACCCAGGAACTATTATTGCCAGCCGATCCTAATCCAATTACCGATGAATCTGAAGATGCATAATCCTCAGAAGTGGAAATATCTTCTGTTGAAGAACCGTGGTTTTCGTTGTCCTCATGAAAAAGGGACAGAAATTTTATTTGTTACTTAAAGTTTTTCATTAAGTTACCTTTATTTACATAAGTGAATACATATTGGTGCTACCCGTTTCATTATCACTATATTATACATTACTTTAAATAAACATATTATTTTTATTCAAACTGAATATATTTTTGGCCGCCTAAATAATCGAAATACTCGTATGTGCGATGTTCTCAAATTTTGGACATTGATGGATGTTGACGGTAGCCATCGAAATGTATTCATTGTAAGCTACACGTTAACAACGGAGCTATTGAATCTTACAATTATTGTGGAGCAAAACTTTGTGGGATTCCCATCTCCAAATTTTATCAAAAATGAAAGTTGAGAAAAAAATTGTTAGATCTATTATGCAGTTCATTATGTCAATATCAGTGCCCAACAAGCTTTTGAATCTATATAATTGCAAATCAACCGAAAGAATTATATGATTGATCAAATCGAATGCTTTCGAAAAGTAAACGACATTGTTGATAACATCAATTTGAAACTTCAATATTCGATAGTTGTCAGATATAAAATTCACAGTGAATCCATTTCTGGATCTCGCACATTGTGGATGTTTCAATATAAATTATGAGCCCTATCATATACAGCTTTCACCATCGAGCTTCTCGTTAGTTCTGAGGCCCTATATAAATCTAAAATTTATCTGAAATTTTCCTTGTATAAGATTTTTGATTGGTGAGTTTATACAAGCTTTCACTAATGGCCAATTATTACATGGAAAGTCGTTTTGAAAACCCTTCAATCCCTGAGCTTTATGACCGGATTTGTGTCTCTCCACCCAATCAATAATCCTTTCTGATTGGAGAGACAATTTGAGATAACATCATAAATATGTTTTGAAAAATCTAGGGTCTACTCTGATAATTTATTCCAACTGAAGCTACAGAAGTTTTACATTCCGATGGAAAAGGATATTTTTCATATATTTCTAGTGTAAAAAGTTTTATTTACGAATAATATTCAAAGTGCAATCGGACAAAAACCATATTGAATGGTATCATTGATTTTTTTTTGTGAAAAAAAGTGAATGTGATTTCTCAAGAGATGGCACTTCTGGTCAGTTTAAGTTACATGGAATAGGGAATCATGTGATACATCGTAGTAAAGGTAATTTGGTTCTTTTTTCAACCATATGATTACATCGATACGTATTCGTTTGATCTGATTGAAAAAGTCGAGTAAAGTACGGACCTAATTGTTTCGTCTTCGATGTTAACTTCTGAACCAATTGCCAGTGATTTTGATTTTTAGAATTGGAAATATTTTGTTTTTATTCATTTCAGGTAGATTTCATATAAATGCTACTCTCCTGAATGGCATAAACATAGTTTGGGTTCATAGATAGGTATAATTGATTTGGTAGTTTCAAAATATTGTGGAAATCTTCATTATTCATTTCAACAACTCTCTATTTGGAAAGTTTTCTGTGAACTGTAGACAAATAACAGAAAAATGCTGTGAATTACTGTTTGAATTCATTGTTTTTGCTTGGGTTTCTGAGTAGATGATATTTGACAACTCATCAGTTCCTTATCAACTATATTTCAAACTTTTCCATGTACGATGTCAAATAATTTTTCCAGACACTCAGAAAATTCGCTTACTTTTGTTGGATTCGGATTTTTTTGCAAACTTCTATAATTGATGTGAATTTTTTTCCATTTTTTTACACATCTTGAAGTATTTTGTACTTTAATTCCAGCTCTATTCCAGAATTTAGTAACTTCGTCCGTAACGAATTGATAAATTGCTGAAAGTGTTTATTTTGCTACTCTTGTATGATAAAATAATAATTTTAGCACTTGTTTGTTCGTTGGTAATTTAGTGCCACTGATTGTTTCGGTAGGTTCTCCCAAAAGGAACATTGGATTTCTCAAGCACACAGATGTATTAATTTTGTTTGAAAAATTAGATGAATAAGAATTTCTGCTCAAATGATTCTACTATAATAAACACTTCACTGAGAGGTTAGAGTCGCATGACTCAAAGTTTTGACAGGTCGCTCATAGATGGCGTTAAATGATAAAATAAATTTGAAACGCTATTTCGTTCAGCTTTTTCTGTTCATTTGCATTAAATATACAAATTTGATAAAAAAACAACTTTGAACGCTGAAAATTATATTGAATTACTCTGATATAAGGCTAATTGCAGTTACTCCATAATTTTATTGCAAACAAAAAGCAAAACTAGATAAAAAAAATTGAAAAAGATGAATTTAACAATGAACACAACTTTATCTTTGAATAATTTTCAAAAGGTAGAATTTATCGAAAAAAGCAATAAGATATTTTTTGTAGAGCGTTGAATTTCTGACAAGAATATGCTTTGATTGTTTTTTTTAGCTATCTTTATCCCAGTGGAAAAAAAATGCCGAAAGTGTAAACATTTCAATGGGAAATGAATTATGATTTAGGCACGGGTTAACATGAATATTAAGTGCTTATTTGGGTCTGATATTTTTTTTAGGTCATCACCTTAAAATTTGGGGGGCGTCTGCAAAAAAAACAACTTGGGAAATAACAGACACTCTAATATATATACCGTGTGTAACAGGATCATGGTACACCCCCCGTATCTCCTTTTGTTATGCAGGTAATTGATTGAAATCTGAGATATCCCATATACATAATGAGCGGCACTTTTTGACCTACGAATGATTTTTTTTTCACTTCCGGTTTCGCCGGAAGTGATACCAACTTTCGATTTTTAAATAGAACACCCTGTATATTATTACATTTCTGAAATCTGCATAATTTTTGAATCCAATGATACCACATAAGTGACATTTCAAACGTCAATATTTTTGATAATTCAATTTTTAGTTTTCCATTTAAGTGTGCCATGATGGTTCCGATTTATTCCAATTCACCCATCTGATGCTAGAAAAATCGAAATCCCGTCAAAAATACTAAATTGCGTTTTTTATGAGCAAATAAAGTTAATCTTAATCGATTTTGGGGTAAAACTCAATTTTTTCAAATGGAACCATATTGGTACCGTGGTACCATTTATTAGTACACTTAATAAGGAATTTATTCATACCTGCTAATGAAATGTGCGACAAATACAATCAAAATTACAGCTAAAAGAAAATAAGATAATACAATTACTTTGTTCTAATTTAATGCTAAGAAGTTACTAAGGTGTCTTTGAAATACAAAAAATGAACACAAAACATCACAACAATCGTTCGAAATGCTGTCCATTAACGTCAATGCACTTCTGAACTCGCATAACTGTTTCTTGAAGAACGTTCGCTAATTGCTGGGCCGTTATACCATTAATTGCGCGTCTTACTCGCAACTCCAGGTCTTCGAGGGTTGTAACAACGGTTGCATAGACAATGTTTTTTAAATGGCCCCAAACAAAGAAATCAAGAGGTGTCAAATCAGGTGACCTTGGAGGCCATCGCACAGGACCATTTGTCGAAATTACGTTTTCTTGGAATGCCTGTTGAAGGTAATCAGTTACTATTCTTGAACTATGGGGAGGAGCTCCATCTTGTTGGAAATACATTCCCTGTCGTAGATGGAAAGGTAATTCAGTTAACCTGTCCTCAATTTCATTTTGCAGAAATCCTAAGTATCTATCTCCAGTCAAGCGTTCTTCAAATATTATTGGACCAATGATTCTACGACCGAGTATTCCAAGCCAAACATTGAAACCGAACCGCACTTGAAAGTTACCCTCCCTCAATAAATTTTGATTTTCTTGTGACCAATACCTTGTATTTTGTCGGTTAAATAATCCAATATTTGTAAACCTAGACTCGTCCGAAAATAAAATCCTTCCCAAAAAAGCATTGTTTGGCTGCACATTATTCTGCAAGATCAATTGCAATATTCCATCCTACGTTCATAATCATTTTCGTACAGGTGTGGTGCAATTGATATTTGAAAGATTTATAATTATGTTTGTGCAAGATTCGGCTTACCGTTTGGTGACTAATTTCCAATTCAAACCCAATTTGCCTTAAAGAAACAGTCTTATCAACTTCTATTCGAGCTAAAACATTAATTTCCGTTCCTTCGTCAATGATAACGTTTTCTTCGGGATCTCTTCAGAATTGATTTTCAAGACGATTAAAATAATTTCTCGCTGGACATTGTCTATCAGGATATCGGTTGGCATAAAGGTTTCTAGCCGCAACGGCATTTTTTCTACATTCCCCATAAATAATTGACATGTCCACTTTTTCATCCCTTGTATAAATGTGGTGCATTTTGAATAAAAATAACAACAAATTTAAAGATTTTTCCAATACACAATAAAAACACCGATAAACCAATACCTATTTATTTGACAATCTGAATGAATAATTTCATTGTTTTCAAAGCCTCCTTAGTAACTGATTACCTTCAACAGGCATTCGAAGCTATGCGAGTTCAGAAGTGCATTGACGTTAATGGACAGCATTTCGAACAATTGTTGTAATGTTTTGTGTTCATTTTTTGTATTTCAAAGCCACCTTAGTAACTTCTTAGCATTAAATTAAATGGGGATCTAATAACTTGGTAGAATTCAATGCAAACAAAACACAAGCATGTCTTTTCTCTAGAAAAGCCGATCTCACTGTGCCTAACATAACTTTGTCAGGAGTAACCATACCACTGAAGCCATCCATATCGATGCTTGGTATTACTATCAGCAATAACCTTTCCTGGGAAAATCACGTGAGGTCCATTGCCAAAAGTGCATCCCAAAACTTGGTTTTCTGTTTCGTGCCAAGAGCTATTTCACCCCCAGTCAGCTGCTTATGATCTATAAGGCACAGATCCGACCTGTCCTGGAATACTGTTCCCATATTTGGAGTGCGGCACCTAAACATATCCTGAGGCTATTGGATTCTGTCCAAAAAAGGGCAATTCGTCTCGTCGGTGATGCCTCGCTTACAAACTCGCTCACTTGTCTGGAACACCGTAGAAAAGTTGGCGATTTGTCTCTATTTTATAGATATTTTCATGGGCGATGCTCTTCTGAAATATCAACAATCGTTCCTGCTTTGGCAGTCTCTTCGAGATTAACCCGTCAAGTTCAGTCATCACACCCCTTCGTGGTCACTTTGGAAACCTGCAGAACATCACTTTCCAAAGACTCGTTCATCCAACGAACAGCGAGGCTTTGGAACTCATTGCCTAGGGAGGTGTTCCCCGAGGCATACAACCTTCAGAAATTTAAGAAGAACACCAACTCCTACCTTCTTTCCCTAGGTTCCCACGATGTTCTCTGAACATTACAGGATATCCCTTTTCGTGGGAACCAGAACATTAAAAAAAAAAAAAAAAGTAATTGTATTATCTTATTTTCTTTTAGCTGTAATTTTGATTGTATTTATCGCACATTTTATTAGCAGGTATGAATAAATTCCTTATTAATAGTACTAATGAAAGGTACCACGGTACCAATATGGTTCCATTTGAAAAAATTAAGTTTTACCCCAAAATCGATTACGATGAACTTTATTTGCTCATAAAAAACGCAATTTAGTATTTTTGACGGGATTTAGATTTTTCTAGCATTAAACGGGTGAATTGGAATAAATTGGAACCATCATGGCACCCTTGAATGGAAAACTAAAAATTGAATTATCAAAAATATTGACGTTTGAAATGTCACTTATGTGGTATCATTGGATTCAGAAAATCATGCAGATTTCAGAAATGTAATAAT
Organism: Gonioctena quinquepunctata; assembly: GCA_018342105.1. Lineage (NCBI taxonomy): Eukaryota > Metazoa > Arthropoda > Insecta > Coleoptera > Chrysomelidae > Gonioctena > Gonioctena quinquepunctata. Next base: position 740,422 of record JAFIRS010000068.1, read on the forward strand.
ATACAGGGTGCTCTATTTGAAAATCGAAAGTTGGTATCACTTCCGGCGAAACCGGAAATGAAAAAAAATTAATTTGTGGGTCAAAAAGTGCCGTTCAAGATGAATATGGGATATCCCAAATTTCAATCAAATACCTTCCAAACTAAAGGAGATACAGGGGGTGTACCATGATCCTGTTACACACGGTATATATATATATATATATATATATATATATAATATATATATATATATATATATATATATATATATATATGTTGAATTGCTCTCTCGGTGTTGTCTTCGTGTATTGTGGTATTGATCCTTAGAAGGTCCGATTTCATGACTTTTGAACATTTGTCACTTTCAGGTCATGTCTGGTTGATTAGAACTCTACAGATCACTTCATGCCGTTGAAATGAATGGGACATCAATGCTCAGAGATAAATTCGAGATAGCAGGTCAACACATTACATCTGCGAAAATCTATGAAGAAATATATGTTATGATAATGATTTCACACCAAGTAATCAATACTATAATTCACCAATTTCGTAATCGAAAAAAATCCTTTTTAAATCACGATACTTTTTGCGTTTTTTCGATGCGATAGAATTGAAATATACATCCTGAAGGAATATTTCGAGTATTCCATTAGGGATTCATAATTGTTTCGAGTCCTCAGATAACGTCAATTAGAACCGATCATTCTCGGTTAAACGAGCTCGCTCCTTCAAATTATTTCTCGTGGAATTTGCTTCCTATTTTTCCTCTTTCAACTGTGCTTTTGCTATATAAAGGGAAATTTATTCGATGTTTTATTTTGTATTCACGAAAAAAAGGAAATTTCTCTGTAGTCTGCTCTCATATTTTGAAAACATATTTTAATAATTCGGAGCTAGGAGAAGTACATCTCGTAACAAAATTCAAGAGTTTTCTGGTCGCTATTAATTTTTGAAATTCAATATATACAAATGAAATAGAAGCACCCTCATGAACATTTATATTATTCATATTTTACAACCCATCGGAATATTTTTCTCATGAGGTATGCATTCAAAAAGTCTACTCGAACATCAAATCTCATGAATCAGTCTTCATTTATGAAACCTAATAATGATATTTTTCAATAACAACAATCTAAAAAGTTCAAAAGCGATGTTTTTAGCGGAAAACTAACCGCACTTCTTCGTTTCGAAAAGGAGTAATTGTTCGGATCAAAGTTTCATTCAAATGTGTTCATCAATAAAAAAAACATAGGGAAATGATACCCCACCATGGATTCACGAAGTCTCGGAATGTAATTGACCAAAATTTCATTTATGGAATGCTATGGAACAATCCATTTTCATTAGTTCTCATATCGAACAATCATCCATGAATCCGGTTATGGTAACAAATTAATGATCAAGGTGTCAATAATTCCGAATAAATCAACAAAAAGCACCCTGTACTCATTTAGACTGCTAAAAAAACAATCTTCTATTCTCAATCAATGCAATGCTTGCCGATTTTTTCTGCACACTTCTGCTCGATTCCTAGGGCGTGATTTGTGAATTCTTTGTGTGAGAAAGCCCCGAAGGATAGAAAATCTATCAAAGTTAGATCAGGCGATCTGAGTGGCCATCCAATTAATCCATCTCGACCTATCCCACGATTAGGAAAGTTTTGATTTAGCCAACTTTTCACGATTCCTGCCATATGTACAGAGCAACCATCTAACTGAAAAATACAAGGGAAATCTTGGAAATTGATGGTCTGATTATCCTTTCATTTGAGGTTCCACATCAAATGTAAATTTTTTGTGAATACTGCTTTTTATACTCGCTCATGGTGTTGAGGTTTTCAGTGACACATTTCGTGATGATACAACTATATCAGTTGTAAAAGAAGCTTCATCACTAAATACAATGTTCTTGAAATAATGTTATTATGGTACCCGACCTGGGCTGATAAACATTTTTTTAATCTTTCCATTCTAGAGTGTAGGAATTTTAGTTCGGAGTGCTCCAGTTTGCTCTTCTTCAGACATGGCCTGATATTATCCCTAGGTCAATTCAAACCTACGCTGGCAACCAGCAAACACGTACCTTCAAATTATTTCTGAAGTAATCTATTGAAGTCTGATAATTCCCATTCCTTATTCGTACATCATTCTACAAAATATGTTTTGTTACTGCTCCAGTCCGATTGAATACTTCATTGCCACTGTAATTGATGTCAGGACGATATGTACAAATAGTTAATGAACTGTCAAAGTCACAGCTTACCGTTTATTTCATTTGAATGCATCCTGAATTCTATAATTCACAGTTAAAATTATCACCCTCATTTCAGATTTCACAATAGTCATACAAATGTCACTATGGTAAATGATAGATGGCATTACTTTAATTGTTATTAATATCCATATATTTTATGATTCTAATTTCAAGTTGTTTTGATCTCTTAAATTGGGTTGATGTAATTATTTTACGGAATTCCAATAAATATTTTTCCTTTTTAATTGATGAACACATTTTGATAAAATCACTGATATTGTGAGACTTACTGAATTTAGACACATAGTCAGATTTACTGCAAAAAAATCATAATAGCATTCGTGGAATTAGTGGAATAAAACGGCATATTTCTGAAATGTAATTTCGAGAAAAAAAAAATACGAATATGCTATGAACAATAATATTCTGGCGGACAAAATTATTGTGAAAGACCTAGGCGTTTATTTTCAAAAGTGAACTCCATTTCAACTATCATGTGAACACAATTTCAAAAAAGCTGTGGATATGAAAACATTGATAATGATGTACAATACTTACGTCAGGAGCATACTGGAGTATGCCTTTATTATTTGGTCATCATACTACGAAAAATATAAAAATAAAATTGAAAAAGCAAAAAAAGTTTTCCATAAGGTTTTCCCACAAGTAAAAAAAATGGAGTGTACTGCTTTGAAAATGTGTACTGCTCTCGAAAATTCATCAAACATCTCTCTACAAATTGTGTCAGGGTTCAAGTTAATCAAATCCTACCATAACCTCTTTATTCAGGAACAAAGTCTTTCCACTTCATGGAAGAATTTCGGCTGATGATATGTCAAAAACATACTTCTCCAATTAGTCAGCTATTGATAAAATTGACCACTACAATATAGCTATTATTGCTTTTTAACCGACGAAACCAAAAACAAGGAGGTTCTCTACTCGACGCGTATATTTTTTTATTATTTTTTACACGCTTTATATTAGCTTCACTTGTATGTTTGTAACCGTATGTTTGTAACCGACTCTTTGGGCGCGATTTTGACCCACTTCCAGACGTACGAATGATTTGAAATTTGGCAGGCGTACATAATTCCGGTGACAACAAAAATTTCTTATTTGTTTGAAATACAAAAAAATGACGGCTCCAATATGGCGTACGAGTTCTGTGATTATGGTCCGATTCGCTTCAAAATTGGTCAAAACTGAAAAATTCGAAATGGCGGATCCAAAATGTTAGACGAGTTTTGTGATTATGGTCCCATTCTATTCAATATTGACATTTCCCAGAAACCCAGTAGGAATATTGTATGAAAACAATCAATTTTATATAAAAATGTATCTGATATTATATATTTTATTTTACTAGGGTACGGTGAAAATCAAAAAATATCTTCCGCAATACGAACGTATCCACTTTCATTTTTAGTCAATATCAAAATTTCCCTGAAACCTAGTAAGAAAATTGTATGAAATCAATTAATTTTACATAATAGTTTATCTGATATTATATATTTTATTTTACTAGGGAACGGGGAAAATCAGAAAAAAAATTCCCCCAAAACTCCCATTACACACAGCCTTCTATTTATTTGTGAATAACGTCAAAATAAATATTTACTTAATGTTTTCTATTGATATATAATTCCGGTATAAAATTTTCTTACCGAATCCCCCACGTGCTTGAATTAATTGCGGAAAATTTGTCTCGTACATGAATTTTTAAAGAAAATTATCCCCCGTCGCTTCGCGACTCGTGATAAATTTCAAAAAATTCATGTACTCAAAAAATTTCCGGCAATAATTCATGCCCTAGGGAGATATAAGTGAAAATTTGGATGTAACTGAAAATAAAAATGTAATGTCACTTTCAGTAAAACCAGGAATATCTACCACAATAATAAAAATACTTCAGTGGATAGATCAAATCTCTTCCACCTATTCTACTAATTCTCAGAATGACTCAATCCATAGAATCCCATGACAGGCACCATATATTTTTTATGCAGTCCCTTTGTATTCGCACAAATATCTGAAATTATGAAAAACCCCAATTTTCCGCTGAATTCGTGTTTTGTGAATATCTTGAGCGAACTTCGTGGAAAAACGAGTGGAAAAATATAATAGCCCATTAACACAAACTACAACACTCATACATAAATATGTTTTCCCCGAACGTCAGCTTAATGTTCTCCCATTTTCCCGTCATGAACATCATACTCGAACATGAGCCCTAGAGATTCTCGGCACTCCAGGTGAATGCAGTAGCCATAGAAACGTAAATACGAAACCAGTGGGAACAGAGCAGGGCGCAAAATCAAAAAAATTCGTTAATCAGCCATTGGTAATCTATTTATCCAAAGGGGCACATGTTAGAGCGAAATTGAAGCGCTGTTTGATCGGCGTCGGACTAGTGTTTTACAGTGGAGTGTTTATGGTGGTCGTCAGTTTTTGGGGTGAGATTGAAAAAAGTCGATTCGATTACGAGTTGAATGTTTTCAGTCTTTGTTACTGTTGTGTTCGATTTAGTAATGAGTGAGTGAAGTTTTCTAGTTTGCATTGTAGAGTAACGATACCGAATATTGCCTGATTTATGGTGAATATTTTGAGAACTAAAAAAAAAGGAAAACTGTTTGGAAAATTACTTGTCAGAATCATACATTCAAACACGAAAGACGTGAAATTAATACAATTTTATTTGCTCATACAATTTTGGATATTTGGATATTTGTTCGAAAATTTCGAATTTATTTAAATAATATCCTTGGAAAATCTTGAATAAGAGACGATTTCTATCGATTTCCATCGTATTTCAACAGTTTTCCGTACCTTAGAGAAGGTTGCAAAATGGGAATTTTCATTACATTACTTACAAGCTTTCATTTAGTTTCACCTGTCCCGATGTTTGTCATCAAATCTTGCAAGTTAAATTTGACCTACTTCTAGTTGTTCGATAAAGTGAAATTTGGCAGGTGTTCATCGTTACCATGACAATGCATTTGTTAGAGTAAAAAAACCAAAATGGCGACTCCAAGATGGCGCACAAGATTTGTTTCAAAATTGATATGTGGGGGTTTTCAGGGTCGGAGATTATGAATTTTCTGACAACATTCATAAATCAAAATGGCGGCTTCAAGATGTCCGACGATTTCTGTGATTATGGTCCGATTCATTCAAAATTGTATGTGGAGGTTTTGGGTCGGAGATTATGAATTTTGACAAAATTTGATTCAGCTTTCGGGGTTCTATTCAAAATTGGTATGTGGGTGTTAGGGGTTTTTGGGGTCGGAGATTATGAATTTAGTCAAAGATTATTGATTTTTTGCAAAATTCATACATTGAAGATGGCAGCTCCAGGATGACGGACGAGTTGATCTTCAGATGGTCTTCTCGTTGAAGAACTAGATAGCTCAGAACTTACAGGAAAAATGCCTCATAAAAACGACTTTAACAAAAATGCATAGATCAAGGCGTACTCACTGAAAAAGCACAATATAAAATAATTAATAAAAAAAACCTTTTTAAAAATAAGCTTTTATTCAAATACCCTAAAAAGTACAGAATAATTGCTCTGGATGTGTGACGTAGGTTATTCCATGAGTTATAGATCCAAAAGCTTGTCGCATCTGTATTCGAAATGAAAACTTGCGCGACAAGCTCTTTATTTGAATAAAAGCTTGTTTATAAAAAGTTAATAAAATATTGCGCATGATGCTTCGCCTAATTTTTGCAACCGATTTGAGGATACGGATCATTGTCTCTTATTTTATAAATAACTTTCACAACCTTCAGCTTTGTACGGAACATATTTTTTCAATATTTACAATTTTCTGCCATCATATCAAACAGAATGACTTCTCAATATCTAAGTTTTGACTCTCTTTTCGCAGTGTCAACAACGATCCGTTCATTGGGATAGGTTTCAGAATTCAATAGTTTATTTTCGTCACATTTGTGATAATGTATTGAAATTTGAAAACATTTGGAATTATATATTGTGAATTGTTTGTCTTTACTGACCTATCATTCCGACAGGCTTGAGTTACTGCAGGACTTGCGATTTTTTGAAGGAAATAACATCCAAAAATTAGTATTTTTAGGATTCTTCTAGTAATAACAATTTGCATGCTCGACCAAAAAGTTACACTTTCACGCCTTGGTACATGGATAACTACTGACAGATCGCCAAATATGAATTGATAATTTTGAATTCATTCGGGCTGCGTAAATCTTAAACTTTCATAACACTGAACGGTTCGAATGTTTTTTACGTGAGACAAGTACTCTATTGATATGATGAAAGGTTATTCAGTATATGAGATATATCACGTATATGAACAAGAAAATTCACACAAATATAAAATTTTATGCGACGGAAAACTGTAGCCATTTATCATCGTTCTCTCTTTCACTTCTCCCTAGACACCCTTGCATACACAACTCATTCCTCGTATCTTTGTTCAGTCCATACGTCACCATTATTACATATTCGTCTTCATCTTTTTTATGATTGGTTTCCTATGCGAAAATGTAATGTTTTTTTTAAATAATAGCTATTCCTGTCAGTCTCCTTAATTTTTCTTCCACTCAGGCCCGGTATTTTCACCTCCGGTTATCCTAGGAATAAATTAACTAATGGTTAGAATGTGCTTTTGCTTTATCAATAAACGTTGAACAAAAGCATATTCTAACGGTTGGTTAATTTATTCCTAGGATAACCGTAGGTGAAAATACCCGACAATACCGGGCCTCAGTGTATCCAATGGTTATTTTTCATCTTTATTGTGCGTTTCTCTTCATTCTTCAATTCCGTTACCCTGATAGAGTCAATTTAGGTTTTTTTCATTGATATTTTCAATATTCCATGTCTCAATTTCATTATATTTTGTTTCTGTTTCTGTTAGTGTCTCAACTGCTTTATTTTGCTCTTTTCTTTTTTGTTACCGACTTCTTGCCGTTTTCGACTCCATTTTTCCTATCAGTTTCATCTTCCCTTTCAGCTTTTTGAAATAGTTTACAATTTGCCTTCCCTCCTGGGTCCCATGTTCATTTTGATTGTCCACAGTTAATTCTGGAACCCTATTTTCATCTTTTTTCTTTTCATCCTTCTTGTTCTACCACTTGATACATTTCTTTTTGCATTTCCTTTTTTTGTTCCTGCCATACTTCAATGAACACTTTTTCGTAGTAATTTTTATTCTCATTCCCTTCAACTCCACTTTCAACGTTCTTGATCCTATTTTGAATGCATGCACTTGCACATTTACTCCTACTTTCTGCTTTATAAAATTTTCCATCTGTAGGCCCTTTGTTTTTCTAATATCTTATATTCAAAACTGTGGTTCCTAATTTCTTTGTTTTTATTACAAGCTTTTTTTCCACATTTATACAGGGTGTTACCGAATAAGTGCGAAAGTTTTCGGGGGGATGATTTCTTGTCGAAAATTAAAGGGGGTCTTTCCTGTGAACAAGAGCTCTTAGGCCTTTTCTTGAAAAGTTACTCGCTTCCAAAAATGAGAAAAAAAATAGGTTTTTTTCTTGAAATTGCTGAAGAAATTTTCACCAGAAATTTTAAGGAACAAAATTTTTCAATTCAATAGGTTGCACCAGTTGGCCTTAACGGTAGAAAATACGGTCCAATAATATTTTCGCCAATAATTCCGACCCACACGTTAAGTGAAAATTCATATTGATACCGACCTTCTTGAATTGCATGGATGTTATCTTCGGCCCATAGATGATTGTTATGGAAATTTGTAATCCCTTGCCTTGAAAAGGTGGATTTGTCAGTGAATATTATGTTTTCTGAAAATAGAGTATTTTGGGTAATCATTTGAAGACTCCATTGAAAAAAAACTACTCGATGGGGAAAATCTCGCGGCAAAAGTGCCTGGACTTGTTGAATATGTTAAGGATACAATTGGTGATCCTAGTTTATTGCTAACATTAAGTGTGTTAGCAATGTGTCTTGTACTTAATTCCGGACGATCTTCAATCTTATTGAGAACCTCTTCTTCCAGTGCCACCATTCTTATTACTCGTGGACGACCATAATCAGTTGTTCGTTTTCGAAAAGTTTCTCTTTCACAGAGACGTTGGTGAATATGAGCAAGAATTGTGTGATGAGGTATCACGCGCTGAGGATTTATCTCTGCATAGAGCCGTCTAGCTTCCAAAGAATTCCCATTAACTCGACCACACATGAAATGCATATCGGCCATTTCAGCGTCGTTAGTGTAATTATTCATATTGAAGATTCAAAAGGCACAATTGAACTTTCAACTACCACATAGCGACTTGACATCAAAGCGACTTGACAGCCACCTACTAGATTCTTTCGATTTTAGAATACTACGATTGAAGTCACAAGTTGAGCAAACAAAACGTGACAGCCACCTACTGGATTTTTTCGATTCTATTTACAGGAGATCCGTTCATGCAAAATGTTGTATTTTTTTATTAGGTAACTATTGCTTTTACGGACCAACACAAGAGTTAAAGTTTTGCAATGTTCGTTCTTTTCAACACATATTTTTAAATTGAGAAATTTTATTTCGTTGAAAAGTTCTGGTAAATAAAAACTTTTCAACAAAAAATTAAACCGACGAAAAAATCAATTGAAAAGCAAAAAATAAAATAGAACTTCTCAGTCTAAATGATAATTGAGCTCCTAAACTAATGTAAGTAACTGATTTTGAGTCGGCGCCAAACAAACAATTATCGAAGATCATTATCTATGAAAGAAGTCATCAAAACGCAGCCGTGCATCTCGCTGCCATCATTTTACGCTTCACCTAATTCAATTGCTAGATTGTTTGGCGCCGACTCAAAATCAGTTACTTACATTAGTTTAGGAGCTCAATTATCATTGAGACTAAGGTTTATTTTATTCTTTGCTTTTCCGTTGATTTTTTCGTCGGTTTAATTTTTTGTCAAAAAGTTTCTATTTTTTACTTTTCAGTTCCGTATTTCGTCGGTTTAATTTTTTGTTAAAAAGTTTTTATTTTTCAATTTTTTGTGGCTAAAATCTTCCAATTACTACCTACTTGTTTTTTGATTACTTCCAAAATACTTACTTACCCACCTTACTTCAACTATTACCAGTTAAATAATATGATTATCTACTTTTACTATTTGTTGTAATATAAATTATTTTCATTGTTCTGGTTAGTTTATTTCATTATTCTGTATATCATCCCATCCTCTCATAAAATATACTGATTTTGACGGAACAAGAATAATGTCAGTAGCGATCTGTCATTGTCAACTACTTATGTGTGTGCTAATGTTCACTAGTGAAAAATCAATTATCCCCTATTTTCTACCCGTAAGGGTGGTTAATTCCTCCCGAAATCCAAATATAAGGTATACCCTATCTATTAAAAAAAGAATCATCCAAATCGAAGAACCCAGTACAAAGTTATGCCTGATAGAATCGGTTAACGGACCAGAATTCAGAGGGTGAGTGATCAATAGCCTTCATTTCGCTACCCTTAGGGGTGGATTTCATCTTTTAAATTCAAATGGGACCAAAGTCGAAGTTTATCGGAATCGGACGCCTCAGTAAAAAGTTATGCGTGATCATACATAAAAAAATATGATGGAAAAACATAAAATATACGGGTCGAATAGAGAACCTCCTCCTTTTTGGTTTCGGTGGTTAAAAAATGGTCGCCATTTGAAAAATAATAGACACGAAAATGTAATTTTGCCAACTGGTCTTATTCCTATCTATCATACCAGTCACTAAAACATTGCGATTGTAATTTTCTGACATTACCTGAGGTCCTCAGATTAGTTTACGTCTGATCATGGCCACTAGATGCAATATTAAAAGTGACTCTAAAAAAAATTAAGGAGGCGTAAAAACTTTTCAAAATGTCACATTTTGATCCAGAATTGTCTCAGAAATCCAAAAATGTTACAATATATTCAAAACCAGAGCCATTTTCGGTGGAACCGGAAGTGACCGGAAAGTGAAAAATATGCTTAAACTCTCCTCTTCACCTACCATTTACCTATACCAAATTTCATTTTGATACACCTAATATTCTAGAAGTTATGACTTGTCTAATATAATCGTTGAAACCCGGTATAATAGAAATTATTGCCGCATGTCGACCTAAATGTTTAGTAGATAGGCAATTTCCAGAAGTTTCTGCTTGCGAATAACTATTGAAATACGGATCCTTAGGAAAAACATGAAATGGCTTTTCGTAGAAATGTTAACGAATCTGGGATCGTTTTGAAATACTGGAATAAATATTGCTCGTTAATTCTCACTCCACCAAATACAACACCATAATGCACTTCAACCATTGAATAAATCAATCACAATTCACTGTCCGAAATACTACACGCGACACTGCACTGCTTTCTTTAGAACTGTACTCAACTCAAACTGAGGGAAATAACTCACTAACTCGCCGTATCCGCCATCGTTTATATAGGGTCATTATTGCTAGAATATTCTCGTCGTATGCTCACTGGATAGTTCTCGATTGTTTGGCGTTACGTCAACCAGTCAGTCACGCCACATTCTTGGAATCCACATGGGCGGCTAGATATAACAATAGGCAGTGGTGTATTGTATTCGGCACACTGTTCCTCCTCTAATTATCAACGTCCCGATTAAAAGCCATCGTTTCACTGTAATATGGCTCCAGTCTTCCCAGATGAAAAAGTTTCATTTTAGTCCTAGGGCTTCAACATTGATTTTCTTATTCACCTCGTACGTTCCTTCCCGAAACGGTGTTAGTTTCTTCATTCATACGTGGGTTCTACAGCCAAACCTTCGGATGCTTCTGAATCACCTTTCACATCACAACGAGCTTTCATCATGTCACTTTCCAATATCAATCTCTTCCGAACTAACATGTTGCCTGCATAGTCCTGCACTTCTACCTCTTGGTTGCTTGGCCATCCGAAGAAGAAATTACTGGGCAATCGAAGTTACTTTCCAGAAGTAATGCTAGCAGGGATAAACTTGGTTGAATCATGGACAGCTGCTCTGTGTTCCATAAAAAATTGTGGAAGGTGTCTGTCCCAGTCCTCTTTATGTTTTTCCTCAACCTTGGAAATATGTGTTTCCATAGTTCGATTGGAACTTCCAAGCATGCTATCCGACTGGGGGCAGGGAGCACGATTGTTCTGGTCTTGCTACTGATACTCATCGGCGGCTTACAAACTTTTTTGAATAACCTCGACTCGAAATTCCTTCCGTGGTCCGAATGTAACTATATCGGTTATCCAAATTTTGAGAACATGTTGTTCACCAATTACTTTGCTATTGTGGATGTCTCCTGGTCTGGAATGGTTCCTACCCATCAGCTGAAATAGTCCATGGTAACAAGGATGCATTTGTTGCCATCGTCCGTCACAGGGTATGGTCCAGCTACACCAATGGCAATTCGTTAGAAGGCAGCACCTCAAATCAAATCAAAATATACTTTATTGTCGGAAGAGAAGTATCTCATTGACAAAGTCTTGAAGAAATAACAGTACATGTATATATATATATAAATATATATATATATATATATATAATATAAAAACACATGTCACGCAACAATTAAAAGATAACTATAAATAAGATAAAATACATTCACATGAGCAAAAGCAACATATATAAAAATTTAGCACCTTATGTCATTTTTAGAGAACCAAATAATCAAAATGTGCTTTATTGACTGAAGAGAAATACATTCTTATTGTTAAAATATCGAAGACTATTCAGACAAAGACAGTCGAGTCAAATATACTTAGTAGTCGAATGAAAGTTTTTCCTCACAAAGTATAGTCTGAAATGGAACAATATAAATAAATAAAATAAAATATAAAAATATTAAAATGTAAAAATGTATATAAACATTCACGAATTTGTTGGAAATGGCAGTTGAGCTGCTGTGTTATTTGAAAACCGTTAGCATTAATATAAAATTAGGTAACCTGGTAGAATTCGTCGAGATTATAACAAGCATTCTCCGAAAGAATTTTTTTTACCGATTTCCTAAACTTTTGTTCATTTTCGATTTTTTTTAGGTGCAAGGGCAGGTGATTGAATAACTTCTTGCTTTCGTAGATTATGGAGTTCTTAGTTGAGTTGATTTGGGAATAGGCAGTTTAATGTTTAGAGAAGAGCTGCGGGTATTTTGCGTCGGCGACAAATATCTGAATGCTTCAAAAAATTTTTGGATCGAGCATACAGTTTCCAAAATGAAAATGCAGGCCAGGGGCAGAATTCCATGGACCAAAAATAATGGTCTACATGAGTCCCTCGAATTGGCTTTGCACATATATCTCAGAGCTCTCTTTTGGAGCATAAAAACTCTTTCGAATAAATAGTTCGCACATATTCCCCAGGAGCAAATGCCATAACGAAGGTGAGATTCAATAAGTACAAAGTATGCATTCTTTGCCGCGGTTAACCCTAATTCATTGGATGTAACTCGTACGGCATAACAGCCAGACGCTAGCTTTTTGGATAAATTTAATATATGCCCTTCAAATTTCAGTTTGGCATCAATATTCAATCCCAAGAAAGTATTCATGGTTTTGTTACTGAGAGACTCATTTTCGAGAAATACATTGTTGATAAGATAATAAGTTGGCGTCGCACCATTTTTTAACTTCACTCAGGTCCTCATTGATGATGTCTTCTAAAGATATGTTATCAATACCATGCCAAAGGATGGTGGTGTCGTCTGCAAACAGTGTAAATTGTCCATGTATGTCGATATTTGTTAAATCATTCACATATAATAAGAATAACAGAGGGCCCAGTACAGAGCCTTGCGGTACTCCATGTTTGAGAGCTAGATGCTTCGAGTGCACATTGGCAATGATGACGCTTTGGAAACGTTCGGACAGATACGATTGAAACCAGAGCAGAGTTACACCTCTGAAGCCATAGGTGTGCAGCTTTTGGAGCAGTATCCTGTGATTTACACAGTCAAAAGCCTTTGAAAGGTCACAGAACACTGCTGCAGCTATCTCCCCATCGTTCAACCTAAGAAACAGCCGCTAAGAAATGCGAATATTGCATCATTGGTATTTTTTGAGGTTTGGAAGCCATATTGGTCTGTACTGAGAATACCATGTTTGATTATAAACGTTAACATCCTTTTTTTAACTAATCTTTCGATTACTTTCGCTAACGCAGGCAGCAAAGCAATTGGTCTGAAATTTGAAGGAATCACCACCTTTATATAATGGAATGATGTTTGCTATTTTTAAACAGCTAGGAAAAACACCAACTGAAAACGAGTGGTTGACTGCTTCTGCCAAAACATGTAGGAATGAGGGTGGCAATTTGAGCAGTGAGTTCACTGAAATATCATCCCATCCAGAAGAGTACTTATTTTTTATATCAACAATGGTTTCTCTGAGTTCAGTGGCATCTGTGGGAGCAAAATAAAAACTTTCAGGTACAGAAATATGGTCTAGATACGAACTGGGGTCAACCGAGCGTAATAATTTCTCAGCAAGCTTATCCGCTACAGAGCAGTAGAATTCATTTAAATCATCCGGATTCACATTCGGTTTCAGTGAATTTGAATTGTTTTTACCTCTCAAGTCATTGACAATTTTCCAGCATTCTTTTTGTTTGTTGCTTGACCGATTAATTCTAGAGTTGTACTATAGAGATTTGGCAGTTTTGATCACTTTTCTATAATATAATATTGTTGAAATAAGTAAGAAGGGGAATATTATTCATTGCAAATTTACTTATTGTGTGAAGTGAACGCATGTTTTTTCCCAAAATCTCAGACCTAATGTGATCCATGGCTTCTGCTTTTTACACTTGATCGTCACAATAGGGAAGGAACGGTTGAATAATGTGGTCAAAATACTATGAAATTCATTGAGTGGATCATTACTGCTTAGTATATCGTGCACTTGCACCATGGCACAAAGTTGTGAGAATTTGTTATAATTTCTTTCAGAGAATATTCTACCCAGTCTCTTGGATCGATCCCTAGGCATTTGTGATTTTACAGGAAGTTTGCATACAACAGCTTCATGGTCTGACAGACCAGCATTCACAACAGTGCAATCAATAAGATCCTTATTGATATTTGTGCAAATATAGTCTAAAGTGGTAGATGAGTGAGAAGATATTCGTGTGGGTGCTTCAACATGCATAGTTAAATTAAATGAATCGAATAGATTGTCAATGATTTGTGTATGGGGTACTGTTTTATCCAAAAAAATTATGTTGAAGTCGCCAGACACTATGATATATGCATTTAATGGAAACTGAGATAGAAGCAGTTCCAACCTATGTAGGAATAAATCAGAGTCAGATGAAGGGGGTCTATAAATGCATATAATATACATGTACTTATATTTACACTGAACAATTGAGAACTCAAACTCTTTTTCCACCAACATACAGTCGAATTTGTCATAATTTACAAAGCCAAACAGGTTCTTGAACTTATCCTTAATCAAAATCAAGGTACCACCTCCACGCGCGTGTGAACGACAAAATTTTGAAACTAAAGTATAGTTAGGGAGGTATAACGGTTCTTCACTAGATAACCAGTGTTCAGTTAAAAGTATTATTTCTGGGTATTCCAAATCTTCCATAAAAATTTGCAGAGCATTGGCCTTGTAACGTATTGATTGAATGTTCAACAATAAAATCTGAAATTTGTCAGTGGAGGAGTGTGTGTTTTCTTCAATTGTTCACGAGCGTGTGCATCAATTTTATTTTCTATCGTATAACTCTTGTTTGAATAGTTCTTATCTAAGATTACAGTAATATCATTGCTATCATTGGTTGAAGCCTTAGATATTTTTATACAATTGTGATTACGGTTACAAATATGCTTAGTCTGATTCGAGAGACAGAGGCAGTTTATCTCTCTGTCTCGCTTATCTGAAAAAACTGTGCTGAAGCATTAACAATGTCAACTGTTTGAATAGTTTTCAGGACTACATTCCTGCGAAATAGCAACAGAAAATAATTTTTGATCTCTTCACAAATCAGGAATTTGCTATGGTGATGATTTTCATCGATCAGAAATTTAAGGGACAAGTTTTGATTATACTTAGTGAATGTGGAAATTGCTTTTTTTATCATATTATTCAAAACTATCTGGTCCAGTGTTTTTTAAAAGAATAGTCTTGAGAGCTAGTTTCAATGTTCTTGAATTACTTACATTGATGCTGTTGAACATTATTATCACAAAGTCATCTTGACCATATTTCAATGTATCATCGAAAATGTATGACACTATATCGTAAAGTTCCACATTTGGTTTGATGAAGTCGTCAATGATAAAGTTGTTGCAACCGTCAATCAATTCGTTCAGTACCTTGGGAAAGCCTTCAGCGTATTGGTCTCCCCGTACGAGGACTTTTTTTTTCTTTGAAGAGTCGACGCCTTCGCTGCTTACTACCCTTTCAGTTACGGCAAGAATAGGAATGTATTCAACATCATTCAAATCAACTGAAGCCGTCATGTCATGTCTTTCCATTTCTTCGTGTCGTTTCAATTCATTGATTTCAGCGTGAAGGGAAGTTTCTTGTTGAGTTGATTCGAGAAGAACTATTTACCTACGTTGAATTTCTCAATTCTACCCCTTGACCCTGTTTTGGGACCTTCATCTTCTGCACCATCTCTCTTCATTGACTTGGCACTGAATCCAGTGGAAGCTGATTTTGTCCAAGATCTTATAGTTATAGATGTTTGCGATATAGAGACCAGGGTGACGGAAGTCGGAAGTTTCACGGAATTGTTTGATGTGGCAACACTATCGCGGTACTCTTGAATCTTCAGTGTGGGTTTCCTTTCTAGTTCTTCCAAGTGCTACATTGTTTTCTCATTGCCTTTTCTCTCTCCTTCTTGTACCGCAGCAACTTCTTTCTTTGATTCTTCTCCCTTCAGTTCTGTGATTTCCCCCTCGGTTTTGTGGATAAATCACTTTCTGTTGTTCTGTTCTTTATTTGGCTCTTCCAGAATTTTCTGGAAGTTTTGCTGCAACCGATCATATTCCTCTTCTTTTTCTCTAATACCTCCTCTTCCTCTTATCAGCGCTGCTCCTGCTCTTGAATTTCTCTTTGTTGCCCTTTTTTCTCCGTTTTTTTTCGTTTTTCTTCCACCATTTGTCTCTTTTGTTTGACAAAATGCTGTTCGATTACTTTCATTATGGCCTCCATAACGTTGTAGGATGTATTTCTCTCTCGCCTCATCTGCCTCGCTTATATTCATGTTGAGTAGTGGAGAATTCTCATCCGTTCGGCATGACGCCAACCAACATTCCTGACAATATCAACTTTTATCATAAGAAACGACATCTGCATTTTTTTCTGATGAAATAGTAGTAGGAATATATAAACAAAAATCGTACGGAAGACATGTTCATTTGGAAAACTTAAGTATAATCTTTTTTTTCCGGTTCAAACAAAAGTAAAAACAACTTTTTTACAGGTGAAAGTAGAAATCTTTGGAATATTTCGGATGTTTTCGCTGGAAATGTAATATATTATTGGTTATATTCGTAGAAATAATATATGTCCATTGTGTAACATCCTCTTCTATATCCAATTTTCGGAAAATATGGAGAATATGGCCCATTCACCAGTTTATTTGGTATATTAATTTTCAGTCCTTTTTTTACAATAACTTTTTTAGACAATGTTGATAAATACTATGAAATAGAGATTTCTTTCAATTATGAACAAAATGCGTTCACAAAATCAAGCGTGGAAACATTTGCGACTGAAAGATAAACTTTAGTCACTATCTTCTATGATTCAAGTTAACCTCTCAGAGGTTAGGGAAATATTCTCAATTGAATATTAGGAAGGAATATTTTCCTGGATATTGAAAATTCTGCGATAAAAATTAAACAAGTTTTGTATAATATCTACAACTCTTTCCCCTGCTGAAGCACACACTGATTATCGAACTACATCGGATATATATATATATATTGTGGAATAACCCCAACTCAAAAGAAAGTACAACGTTCATGTCCTAAGGCAAGGTGACATGCAAGAAATATGTAAGTTGTCTACTTATTAGACGATAAATTATTGAATAGTTGGTAGATAAGAATTTCGGACAAGAATATTTTTTTGTCTCGTATTTTTCAAAGCGCAATTTTTTCCGTAGTCGGGTTTTAGTTTTTAAAATTATTTATTTATTAAAATTATTGGGGGGTTTTATTTTCGCGAGGAAGTGTGTGCGATGCCGTTGTACAATTCATTTTAGTTTTAGGTTTTGTTTTGTTTTAATATATAATTTTTGCTCAGTGATAATATTCATATTGATTTTGTTCCAGTGCAGCATCGAGAACACAAAGTAGGGTGAAATAAACTGTAATAATATGTTTCGCATTTGTTTGGTCCGTAGTTTCGGCTCTATTCATTTACTACTGAGTTATCCATGTGCTTTACTTTAATACAATTTCTCATTCCAATTTCTAAATCCAATAAGTTTTATACATTTTTGTAATCACCTCTCAAACCTATTTGGTAGGTTTGTAAAAGAAAAAGTGTTTTGCTCAATAGGATTTTTTCCGAAATTGGCTATTCAAGGACATAAGTATATGAATAAAATAAAAAAATAAAAAGAATCCAACTATCAATCACGTCGTGATATAGGAATAAATTATACGCAATTATCGAGTTAATGGATACAAAGCAGCGAGCAACAGCTAGTTATATATATATATATATATATATATATATATATATATATATATATATATATATATATATATAAAAACAATTTTTTCGGCATTCAGACAGGAAAATGACAACGTGAAACTGAAAAATAAAAATGTGGATCGGCCAGGAATCGAACCTGGGACCTGGGTAGCTCACACGGTAGAGCGTTCGACTAGAAATCGAAAGGTCCCAGGTTCGATTCCTGGCCGATCCACATTTTTATTTTTCAGTTTAGTCATTTCCTATCTACCAAAATGTTTTCATAAATAATAATTACAGACGTTAATCTCCACTATATATTATATATTACTTGGCTCTAGTTATACACACCTGAGAATTTCGAGTTTTGAAGTTGGTCGAAGATCCAAAATAGGATTGACACCAGGAATAAACAATAAAATTCAATTAGGTTGTATACGATAATGTTTGCATACATCACAATAACCCCCATCATCATCTTCGTCACCAACATGGAACTGAATTTAAAGATGTGAATCGCCGGTTTCTAACATGGACTGGTAGCTCACACGGTAGAGCGTTCGACTAGAAATCGAAAGGTCCTAGGTTCGATTCCTGGCCGATCCACATTTTTATTTTTCAGTTTCACGTTGTCATTTTCCTGTCTGAATGCCGAAAAAATTGTTTTCATAAATAATAATTACAGACTTTAATCTCCACTATATATTATATATTACTTGGCTCTAGTTATACACACCTGAGAATTTCGAGTTTTGAAGTTGGTCAAAGATCCAAAATAGGATTGACACCAGGAAAAAACAATAAAATTCAATTAGGTTGTATACGATAATGTTTGCATACATCACAATAACCCCCATCATCATCTTCGTCACCAACATGGAACTGAATTTAAAGATGTGAATCGCCGGTTTCTAACATGGACTGGTAGCTCACACGGTAGAGCGTTCGACTAGAAATCGAAAGGTCCCAGGTTCGATTCCTGGCCGAACCACATTTTATTTTTCAGTTTTACGTTGTCATTTTCCTGTCTGAATGCCGAAAAAATTGTTTTCATAAATAATAATTACAGACGTTAATCTCCACTATATATTATATATTACTTGGCTCTAGTTATACACACCTGAGAATTTCGAGTTTTGAAGTTGGTCGAAGATCCAAAATAGGATTGACACCAGGAATAAACAATAAAATTCAATTAGGTTGTATACGATAATGTTTGCATACATCACAATAACCCCCATCATCATCTTCGTCACCAACATGGAACTGAATTTAAAGATGTGAATCGCCGGTTTCTAACATGGACTGGTAGCTCACACGGTAGAGCGTTCGACTAGAAATCGAAAGGTCCTAGGTTCGATTCCTGGCCGATCCACATTTTTATTTTTCAGTTTCACGTTGTCATTTTCCTGTCTGAATGCCGAAAAAATTGTTTTCATAAATAATAATTACAGACGTTAATCTCCACTATATATTATATATTACTTGGCTCTAGTTATACACACCTGAGAATTTCGAGTTTTGAAGTTGGTCAAAGATCCAAAATAGGATTGACACCAGGAAAAAACAATAAAATTCAATTAGGTTGTATACGATAATGTTTGCATACATCACAATAACCCCCATCATCATCTTCGTCACCAACATGGAACTGAATTTAAAGATGTGAATCGCCGGTTTCTAACATGGACTGGTAGCTCACACGGTAGAGCGTTCGACTAGAAATCGGAAAGGTCCCAGGTTCGATTCCTGGCCGAACCACATTTTCATTTTTCAGTTTTACGTTGTCATTTTCCTGTCTGAATGCCGAAAAAATTGTTTTCATAAATAATAATTACAGACGTTAATCTCCACTATATATTATATATATATATATATATATATATATATATATATATATGAATATATATTTATTTCAAAAAAATGTGCTAATTAAGCCCTTTCATTTGATACCCAATACGGCACATTTTTTTTCAATACTGGCCTATATATCCTACAGATTGCGCCATATTGAACTTAATGTGATGTCACATAGCCTATAACCAGCGGACAATCAAGACGCTTCTGACGATACCTCATTGGTCAAATTATGATAAGTAGTTTAGAAGATATGCGGTAACAGATGAACATACATACATAGATGCTAAAATCATAACCCTTGGTTTGCCGTAGTCGAGTAATGAAACAATCAATTACTCTGTGGATTTCCGAGATCGATTGGTATGTTTTGTCACAACTAGAATTCGAATATTTGCTACGACTTGGTTTTTGAAATCAACTACACTAATCTCATTTAAAAACAAAACTCATAAGGACTTTGAATTCCAGACTTACATTTGGTAATTCAAAGAATTCCAATGATAACAACATAATTGAAATTTGCACCACGCCAATGTCGACGTACGATGATTAGAATATTGCCTTATCACATCCTTGGGAGATTAGGAGGAGCCACAATACTATTATTATAATGACCACAATGTGTTAGTGACTATGAACTCTTACAAACTATAATGGAAAAATAAATATGAACAGTGGAGAAAACCAAACGAATATTGTGAGGGTGCGTTCCAAAAAGGGATACGATGGAAAGGAAATGAACGAAGAAACGTTGGTTGGCGATATGGATAGTGTAGACGAAGATGAGGTCGACCCCTTCACCAAGAAAAGGAGGGAATCTCTGAAGAACGACGTCTACGACATTTGTGGCAAGGTTTGTATGTTAACATCTCATTGTTAGTTTTCTGTAGAAAACTTAGTAGAATGTATTGATATGAAGTTAGCAACGTGACGTATTCCTGAGACAATTTCAAGAAAAAAGTCTATATAAACTTGTGTCCGGAAATGCTTCGTTTCGGAGATACAGGGTGTTGAAATTGAATTTTTTTGTTCGCTTTTTAAAAATAACTTTTGCAAAAAATAAGTTATTTGCACGAAATTTGGTACCCGGGGTTTTTTTGACGTGGGAAATCACAATTTCGTATTAATTTTCATGTAACATCTATAGGGCGCTGCGTACCGTGTCATTATTTATTTCAAATTGCCCTAACATTTTTGACAGTGAAATTTTGGTACTTTTGATGCAAAAACCTCATTCCCACACCTTTTCCAAGTAAAAAAGGTACACTTCGTCAACAACGCTTGGAGGTGATATTTCGAGATATTTACAATTTTCTATATCGATGCATGTGACTTAGTAGTTGCTGAGAACATTACAAAAACTGAGTATGTGATAGGTCTCGTCAAAATAAACTACTTTTTTCCTATAAAATGTTTATCGAAAAATGATTTGTTTTCGAGATACAGATTGTTGAAATTTTTCAAAACATGGTTGGTTTTTGTCATAAGTTTTTTGCAACTGCAGTTATTTTCATCAAACTTTAAACACAGACTTGTTTCAAACTGAGCATTATCAAACTGCTTAATCAATCCAAATTGAAAATTTTTATCAGGTTTTATTATTCAATTAGAAAGTGCTACATTTCGGAGTTTGGTAAAAAACAATTCGGAGAAGTACTATGTTATTTATTTGGCAATTAAACATATACAAATTGAACGAAACAACTGTTCGAAGTGACGACCCCCAACAGTAATACAAGCTTCTGCTCTCCTCATCAAAGAATTCCGCACCCGTTGAAAAATGCCGGGAGTGTTTCTTATCGTTTCGCAGCAAGCTATGATGCGATCCCTTAACATTTCCTCGTATTCAATGGGGCTAGCATAAGCTAGTGATTTTAGGTGTCCCCAAAAGAAAAAATCGACGGGATTGAGGTCCGGTGACCTCGGGGGCCAATGCTGAGTGTCTCCTCTTCCTATCCATCGTTGGGGATATGCTACGTCTGAAAAATTTCTTGCTATCAGACTGAAATAAGCAGGGGCTCCATCGTGCATAAACCAAGAGTGATTTCGGAGACCAATGGGAACAACTTCCATAAGCTGGGAAAGCTCGTGTTCCAAAAAATTTTGGCAAGCATCTCCATTCGAACGTAAGGGGAGAAAATAGGGCCCAATTGAATAATCCCCAATTATGTCTACCCATACATTAAGAGAGAATCTGTCTTGGAAATGAGCTTGCGTTATCGCATGTGGGTTATCTTCCGCCCAGATGTGGTTTTTATGGACGTTCATGATACCATTTCTTGAAAAATTAGCCTCATCTGTGAAGAGGATTTTCGATAAAATTTGGGAATGTTGTTCGACTTTTCTTTGAAGTCATTGAGCAAATTCGATACGTGGTTGAAAATCACCTAGCGTAAGTGCCTGGACACGCTGAATATGATAAGGATATAATTGCGGTTCCTTCAAAATTCTGTAGACAGTCATGTGACTCACATTTAAAGTTTGACTAATTTTTCTTGTACTTGTCTCTGGATGTTCACTAATTTCTTCGAGAACCGCCCCCTTCCAATTCTTGTAGTCCGTGGCCGTCCCACTGCAGAATTTCTTTCAAAGCTTCCAGATTCGGAAAGTCGCCGGAAAAGATTCGCAATTGTCGCTACACAAGGAGTGACACGTTGGGGATACCTTTCCTGATAGATGCGTCTGGCCTTGGTTGAATTTCCGTCAGCCAAGCCATATGCAAAAACCATATCAGCCATTTCAGCATTCGTAAAGTCGGGCATGGTACCAAAAAATCACTTTATAAACTCCGAACTGTGAATTTGTCAATGAATAGTTAAAAATGTGACAGCGAACTTCTATTTTTATAAACGAACGTTCATAGCCTACTCGATTTAATTAACTTAATTTGCAAGCGGAGAGTGACAAAAATTATTGAAATCAAATTTGGCTATACTGATTGAGCAGTTTGATGATGCTCAGTTCAGAAGAAGTCTGTCCGGGTATACTGCGTATAAAGTTTGATGAAAATTACTGCAGTTGCAAAAAACTTATGACAAAAACCAACCATGTTTTGAAAAATTTCAACAATCTGTATCTCGAAAACAAATAATTTTTCGATAAACATTTCATAGGAAAAAAGTAGTTTATTTTGACGAGACCTACCACATACTTAGTTTTTGTAATGTTCTCAGCAACTTCACTTGGCGCCCTAGGAGCTAAGTAACATGCATCGATATAGAGAATTGTAAATACCTCGAAAACGATCACCTCCAGCGTTGTTGAGGAAGTGTATCTTTTTTACTTGGAAAAGGTGTGGGAATGAGGTTTTTCAATGAAAAGTACCAAAAGTTTACTGTCAAAAATGTTAGGGCAATTTGAAATAAATAATGACAGCGTACGCAGCGCCCTCCAGATGTTACATGAAAATCAATAGGAAATTATGATTTTCCACGTCAAAAAAACTCCGGGTACCAAATTTCGTGCAAATAACTTATTTTTTGCGAAAGTTATTTTCAAAAAGCGAACAAAAAAAATCAATTTCAACACTCTGTATCTCCGAAACGAAGCATTTCCGGATACGAGTTTATATAGACTTTTTCTCTTAAAATTGCCTCAGGAATACGTCATTGAATATATTAACGTACTTATGTTACACCCTGTATTTATAATCTATTTATTTCCAGTTCATAATCATTCTCGTTACGTTCATTCTAAGGAATAACTACCTCGATATTGAATGGACGAATTGTAGCTGGTATTCACGGAACAAAAAAAACGCAATATTATTTCCACCAATTCTGCAGAACTGCGCGGCAGAACAAATTGTAGCTGATGAGCTATAGATGATATTAATGGGATAATTTTTACCGCCTCAATTTTTTTTGCAAGCGGAGAAAACGTTTGAAAATCTGACATACTTACGAAATTTTCTATAAACAAAGAGCTATAAAACAAGTTCTACCAATTCTGTATATTCGCATGATATATTGAATAATTGATCATGATTCATTCTATTTGGAGATATTGACAAAATAATATTTGATTCTCTCAGTTTTTTGTTTCATAGGAAAAAGATCATATATTCACGAATATTTCGATAATCAAAGTGCTATAAAACGAATTGTACCCGTTCTGTCGACTTTCTCTATGCTACATGAAATGTAGCAACAGAAAATGTATTACTTCCTCAGTTTTTTTGTACGGAAATAAAATTTTAAATTTGATGAAACTTTTGATAAACAAGTTCTGAATTCTGCAGACTTTAACTATACACTGAATATGAATAATTCTATTGTGGGGTATCAATGGAACAATTATCAGTTTTTTTCATATGGGAGAAAGAAGTTAAAAACCGAAATATTCACGAAACTTTCGATAAAGTACTATGAAACAAGTTTTGTTGATTCTTCAGGTAACTGTTGCACTCTTTGACTGAATATCAACGGAATGATCATAATCCCCTCAGTTTTTTCATAGGGCAGTTGGAAATTTGGAGAGTGTAATGTATTCTGAAGTTTTTTAAAATTAAGCAAGGTCTACCAATTCTGTAGACTTTCACGGTGGAGCTGATGATGTATACGACATTACGGTAATGATTATCGTCCCCTTCGTTTTTTTTGCAAAGGAAGTAGAAATTGAGATATCTAATTTTTTGGCGAGACAACCGATTATTGGCATAATAATCATTTTGTTGATACCCCTTTCCAAAATAGATAGTTAGCAACAATTCCATATATCGTGCAAGTCTACAGAATAATAGAACACATTTAGGATAAAGGCTCAGCTATTTTTCATGAACGGAAAGTTTCACGCATATATAAGATTTTAAACTTTTCCCTCCCTTACAAAAAAAATACTGGTGGGATGATAATTATTCCCGTTGTACCACCTTATAGATAGACTGGTGGATTTCATTGTCTAAAATGAAAGCATTTTGCCCAAAAAGTCATATAACAATGTATACAAATATATAAATATACAATATTGATATCAAATACAATAAGATACAGAAATTGTGATAACCAGAAAAATGCATTCTAAAATTTGATAATGTATCACAGTATCACAACTATCATAAAAGGACTATAATTCATACGCTAGATATTCATTTATACTGTAGAAACATTTCAGCATTAGCAGACTTTATAAAAAAATATAAGTGTTTCAAATCATCCTTATGTGATTAGGATAATGGTTGTCAACTAGTTTACTTCTATGAATCACATTTTCATTGGGGATGAATTAAAGATTTGAGGAGTATGCCACTCCCTGTTAGTTTGTGAACTTTTCTTTGGATTTTTGTAGAAAAAAAAAACAATTCTAGGATGTGAATTTCATACATAGTCAGCATCTTATTTTTTTTGAAAATCGTTCTTTATGATTTTTGAAGCTACACTTTGATCACAGAGCGCTTATTATTATTATTATTGAAATTGGAAAAACTAAATTGACAAAACTAGGGAAAGAAAAGATATTTTTTGGCAAATGTAACAGAAAACATACTTTTCCTGCAAAATACTCACGCTGGAAGTTGGAATACATCTGATGGAATGTTTCCTTTTTCAATAATCAAGATCTTTCAGATATTCCCCATGATAACATTTCGTCGATACAAATCTAGCGATATACGATATATTCAGTTATTCTATATATATTTTGAGAAAATGAATTCCATAGGAAACTTTTCGCGTTCGCTGTATGGTTTTCGTAAATCGAGAGCGGTACCAATATCGATTCACGAATTCAAATTGAAATTGATTTATGGAAAGTATTTGATGCTATTAAAAACAAAAACTCAATTGAAAATTCTCAGTTGCGTTCGAAATCATTTGTTAAATTAATAAGAGTTTTTGAAACACACAAATTGTGTTGTTCCACAAAGCTCCATTCGTGGACCGTCGCGTCGTTGAAAAAATTTATGATGGTTGTAGTTAGAGAAATAGAGATGTAATAAAAAAAAGACCTGTATTGCAGGAAGTCTTGCATTATGGTGAACATGTTTTTGGCAAGAAAATGATATACTGGTTATATCGAACGATTATCAAACTCATGGTCACCTATGCCTCATTAGTATGGTGGCCTAAAACCCAACACTCGGCACAAATCAAGCTGCAGAAAGTGCAGTGGTTAGCCTATCTGGGAATCACAGGGGCAATATTAACGTGCCACACTGCATTTGTGGGTAATGAAAAAAGCGACGAAAAGTGCCTTCATACTGCACCAGGCATCAAACTTGAAGGCTGGAAATCTGATTGGACATTCTGGAAAATATTCCCCTCAGATATTATGCCAGCTAGGCACGATCTTGAAGTGAATTATGAAGTGGTTATAAACAACCATCATATATTCACAACAAACGGGCTCAACCAGGAAGGAATGCATCAGTATAGTATACTGATGGTTCCAAAATGGACGAAAGGGCTGGAGTGGAAGTAACGGGTCCTAGTTTTAGGCCCCTCAAAATCCCTAGGCAAAGCCACAACAATTTTCCAAGCAGAAACCCATGCTATAGAAATTTGCGCCCAAAAATTCCTTGAAAGAAGCTTCAGGGGAGCAGAGATCTGTATCCTACCACACTTGTGAGTCTAGACTGACTTGGGACTGCAAACTTTCCTTAAGACAACTGGCTGCGAACAATCAGGTTACTCTGATGTGGGAGCCAGGTCACAATAGAATCAAAGGCAATGAAGAAGCCAATTAAGGCGCAAACACTCAATTTTCTCGTTCGGAACTTTTTTGTAGTCTTTCTGAAGCCCACATCAACGGAGAGTTTCGGCGCTGGAAAGCTGAGCCCATCGCCAAAGAAAGCTGAACAGCCTTTCGAGTTGGACAAGAAAGACTTGAAACTGGTAACGGGACTGCTCTCTGGACATTGTCCTGTGAGGTATCACCTCAAAAAAATGGATAGATCAGAAAGTGAAATGTGTCGTCACTGCGAGAATTTTGCTGGAACTGCAAAACACCTGCTTTGCGACTGCCAAGCGCTGTTTTGCAAAAGGCTTAAGTTCCTCGAAGGGGTTTCACCAACGCCCTCAGATATCAGGAACTTAGCTCCCAGGAAACTGATACTCTCCGCAAGGAGTCTCGGAATACCTGGTCTTGAATAGATGAAGGGTAATGTACAAAAGACCTTACGGGTATGGAAATGCTGAAGAGCCATTTCGACTCCCCTACAATCTACAATGAAAAACATGTTCTTTGAGCCCCAATATGTGTCATTTGTCAGAAGACGTTCTACTCTGAAAATTATGGCTAATGAAGATACAGGTCGGAATCACCTGTCGTGAAGGACGTCTTGCAATTTGCAAAATTGATAGTCCAAGTCGCCAGGAATCAGGTGGTATATCTTATTTGGTCGTAATCAAAATTTAGAGCAAGAACGCCAAATGTTTTTTGGAATTTCCAGGCACCGTTTTCATCGTGTTTTTGAAGAGTCATATAGTAGGAGAATCCATTTCCAAGACGAAAAACTGGTCATATAATTTTTTTGGGTTTGATTGAAAAATCCAATACTGAGCGGTTTGTAGATTTGGTCACTTATTTTTCCACATTCTGAAGGAAAACGTCTTGCATAATATTTTTCCGATTCTTATATATACAAGACGTTTTCACCCTCTAGAAAATTATTGGCAAACCTCTAAAAATTCGCAAATCTCACGATTTTTTTTTTGACATACAATATACTCTCTCAGAGGTACATTTGAGTTAATTTGATGTCTAAGTACCTAGATAATTCACTAGCTCTGATTTTGCCCACTTTCTGTGCTTGGAGCTACAGTAACTCTTAAACAGGAAATATATATATATATATATATATATATATATATATATATATATATACAGGGTGAGTCAAAATAAGACCGACAAACTACGACTACAGATTCCTCACCTCATTTCGAGGTGAAAAGTTGCTATGCTATGTCCTAAACTGCATTTCCTCTGAGATACAGGGTGTCGAAAGTACGAAAAAAATTAAGATTTGATTTGTTTTCTCCAAAATTCCTGAAAGAAAAAATTTGAACCTTGGTACACTAATCAAGGTTTATCAACTAATTTGAAGTTATAATTTTTTATTTTCGTTAACGATGGTATCTGGTCATATGTTCCTTCATATTTTCTTGGGACAAATGAATGGTAAAATGAGCGTTTAAAATCAGTTCGGCTCATCGATACTCAACCTAAAAGTCAAAAACATTCCATGTGCCTAAAAGTGGAGGTTTCTGAGATAATTGAGAAAAACTGAAGATATGTCCTTAGTAGAGACATAATTTCCTATGTGCAATAATCGCATGATGCTAATTTCTTACGACATATCGAAATATGTGTCAAGCTCCTGAACATTTTTAATGTTGGGAGAATCGGAAACATAGTACGGGTGAGTCAGAATGAGACCGAAAACTCCATTCTTTCATTCATCATATTATTTGATCGAATCGATGTCGCGGATTCACTGATATGTTACCATACTTTCTTGCATATTATTGTTTTGACAGATCAAGTAACAAACGAACCCAACCTCAAATCCATAATACTCCACTTAGATAAAAGTTATTGTGTATTAATATCTACTTAAATAATTTCTTTCGATTCATGATAACTAGTTGCAAAGTCGAGCCTTTCATGCTAGTTTGTGGTAGGCTGTTCAGTACACCACTGACCACGGAATTTGGAACCAAAAAGAAACGTAGCCTTTTTTCGTTGTTCCCGGTAGAAACACACTGATATATCGATACTTACATCAGTCATAATTGACAGTAACCCAAAACAGTTTGTATTATTGTCAAGTCATCTGTCATTTCAGTCAGTGAACGTCGTTTCAAAATGGATTATTCATTTGAAGAATACACAGATATGCATTTCGTTTATGGTGAAACAGGGGGAAATGCCAGAGCCGCTGCTGAATTATATCAACATAGATATCCAAACAGACATCATCCACATTTCACTACTTCCATAGCTATGCATCGATGATTGAAGAAAACGAGGTCCTTTAAATTTAGTAAACACCATTGTGGTGCGAATAGAACAAGAAGAGATAATGTTACGGAAGAACAAATTCTTGAACGATTAGCAGCAGATCCTTCCTCCAGCACTCGGGCTATTTCGTATAGGTTACAAGTGTAACAATCAACAAGTCGGGTAGCACGTGAAGAACTATTGTATCCATCTCGCCAACAGAAGGTGATGGCCCCAGATGCTGGTGATTAGGGCCCTCGTAGATTTTTCTGTGAATGGTTTTTGAGGATGCGTGAAGGAGCAAACGACTTTCCTATTCTCGGTAGAGGCATGTTTCACAAGAGATGGATATTTCCATAGAAGGAACAGCCATTTATGGGATGAACAAAATCCGCATGGAATGTTTCGAAAAGGCTACCAACAAAAGTTTCCAGTGAATATTTGGGTAGGAATTATCGAAAATCGTATCGTTGGACCATATCTTCTTTCTCCCCGTTTGAATGGGCAGAACTACCGACTGTTTTTCGAACATGTTTCACCTGGGCTACTTGAAGACGTACCTCTATTGGTTCGTCAAAGAATGCGACGAGCACCGGCCCATTTCCAAGGAATCGTTCGTCAATTTCTTGATCAAACATTCCATGATCGGTGGATAGGTAGACCTAGTCCCATACATTGGACTGCACGGTCTTGGATTTAACTTCACTTAACTTTTTTTTTGTGTGGATACCTCAAATCCCTAGTGTATGAAATACCTGTACAATCTGTGGAAGATTTAACGACAAGAATTTTAGCAGCATGTACGTTAATACAGGATACACCAGGAATATTCCAAAGCGTGCGACAGTCGATGGTACGGAGATGCCAATTGTGTATTGAACAAATGGTGGTCCATTTGAACATTTGCTTTAATGCCTTCTTTGCTCCTATGTAGTGTATCCACTAAATCACTGGTTTACGAAAATAAAAAATTATAACTTTTAATTAGCACGTTGTTAAACCTTGATTAGTGTACCAAGTTTCAAAAGTTTTCCTTTAGGAATTTTGGAAAAAACAAATTGAATCTTAATTTATTTCGTAATTTCGACACCCTGTATCTCAGAGGGGATGCATTTTAGGACATACCTTGATAGCAACTTTTACCCTCGAAATGAGGTGTGGAATCTGTAGTCGGAGTTTGTCGGTCTTATTCTGACTCACCCTGTATATATATATATATATATATATATATATATATATATATATATATATATATCAAAGATATGGATATTGCATTATACACTACTTTTCATAATAAACTGGAAGGAAGCAGACCGAACAGAAACTGGGCTTTTAACTTGAATAATTAATGGTTCATTAGGCAGATCACTGATACTTCTGGAATTATGAAATAATTAATTCTCATAACTTTCGACATTAATGAGTAACCTAACGAAATATTTTCAACCAATTTGATCAGGTGATGCTTCTGGGAGATTCCGGCGTCGGCAAGACCTGCATACTGATGAGATTTCGTGAGGGCCTATTTCTCTGTGGGAATTTCATATCGACTGTTGGAGTAGACTTTAGGGTAAGGAACGACAGGTTATTAACACTCGATTGGTGATGTGAAAACAGAATTGAGAAGAATAGCATTCTTTTGAAATTATTTGCCATTTTCTGACTATTAAAGTCTAGTTCACTCTTTGTTGATACATACCCGGAAGGTAACTCCCAAATGATTTTCGTTCATTGCGAATTGAATATTTTCACCAACAATCAAAATAAATTGGATACAAATGATGCATATCACCCAATTCGAATGATATGAATTGTCATCATGATTTGCAAGGTCGACTGATTTTCAGTATTTTAATGAAATTGAAGCATTGCACGATTTGTAACCTAATGGAAGCATGAGAGGGATATAAAAAATTGATTGCATACATCTCAAAGTTTGCTTCGGGTCTATCTACAGGGTGATTCTAAAGTACTTTGACAAACTTCAGGAGGTGATTCCTCACAATATTCCAATATGAATTGTCCGAATAAATATATGCCCAGAAACGCTTCGTTTCCAAGATACAGGGTGTTAAAGTTTTATTTTTATTTTCGTTTTTTTTAAATAACTTCCAAGTTTAAGTAAGTAGTTTTGTTTTTTTGTAGGGCGCGCCACCTATTCTATTTATTTTTACTTGTTTGAATTAGTTATTTTTGTATCAAAGGTGCAAAATTTACTTATCTATGAATCATACTATTATAATCTGCAACTGTATGTTGACAGGGATGGTTAGAATTGACATTAATAGTAATATCCGTGTGGGAGGGTTTGTGGTGAATTGAAAAATCATAGTTTTTGTTCAGTTTGGTTATTGCGAAGCCCAAAAAATCAGTTGAGATTTCTGATTCTAGTTCGATAGTGAATTTTATTTTTTTGTCAATTTCGTTGATATATTCATGAAAAGTATCAAATTGTCTGTTGGTACCAATGAAACAAACCAAAATGTCGTCTTCATATCGATACCAATACAAGCAATGTTTCATCAATGGATGTTCATGAATCGAATTCTCTAGGTTACCCATAAAAACTTCGGCAAGTGAAGGACTTAATTAACCCTTTTTGAGGAAAATACATTTTGTTGTCGAATTGAAAATAATTTTGTTTCAAACAAATTGATAATAGGTCTATTATTTCTTGTTTAATGACTGGATTCACATGGATCTTGTCTAATAATTCCCTGACTAGAATAATACTACCAACCTTTGTACATTGTAGATATCGCCATCTATGATTTATTGTATTTCTCATGTTATATTCATGGCGTTCAAAGGAAAACAACCCTTTAAGGCATATTGCTGGACATTGCTTCTTGAGTTCGCGGAAATTATTGCGATTTATCTTTTACTTCTGTATGCAAGAATAATTTTTCCTTCTTCCAGATTATTTCTAAAATATGATATTGTGCACCTCTTGTAGCGATATCCATTACGAATCGATACTTCATCATATATTTCATTTCAGACCAAAGTTGTTTCGGTAGACAATACCAAAGTCAAATTACAAATATGGGATACTGCCGGCCAAGAAAGGTTCAGAAGTGTTACACACGCTTATTATAGGGATGCTCATGGTGAGTATGATGATTGTTTTTTTTAATTGGTATTAAGATATATTTTACCGACGTTTAGAACTGAAATATGACTGAATGTTCTCCCCTCTCTTTTCAAGGAGATATACGGAGAACATTTCTGGAGAAATTCCAGAACTCATGGTTAAAAACTATACGAAGTATTATTCAAATAAAAACAAAATTAATCATATTCTGAATATATCGGATGAGTTAGGGGTGAACTAGCTTTATTTTTTATTACAAGCTTTTATTTAGTTCACCTGTCCCGATGTTCGTCATCAAATCTTGCAAGTTAAATTTGACCCACTAGTTGTTCGAATAACGTGAAATTTGGTAGGTGTTCATAGTTCCCGTGACAATGCATTATGCATTTGTTGGAAAAAAAATGGCGGCTCACAATGGCGGACGAGATTTGTGTTTATGGTCCGATTCGATTCAAAATTGGTATGTGATAGTTTTCAGGGTCGAAGATTATGAATTTTCTGACAAAGTTCATGAAATCAAAATGGCGGCTTCAAGATGTCCGACGATTTCTGTGATTATGGTCCGATTCTATTCAAAATTGGTATGGGGGGGTTTTCGGGGTCGGAGATTATGAATTCATAAATTCAAGATGGCGGCTCCAAGATGGCGAACGAGTTTTGTAATTATGGTCCGATTCAATTCAAAATTGGTATGTGGGTGTTAGGGTTACTTACTAAAAAGCACAAAAGGAAATAATTGATAAAAAAACATTTTCAAAACAAGCTTATTCAATATTAAAGTTAAATATTTGATGTGGATGGTTATTCCGTGAGTTATAGATTCAAAAGCTTGTCGCATTTGTATTCGAAATGAAAACTTTGCGCGACAAGCTCTTGAATCTATAACTCACGGAATAACCTACGTCACACATCCAAAGCAATTATTTTGTACTTTTAAGGGTATTTGAATAAAAATTTGTTTTTAAAAAGGTTTTTTTATCAATCATTTTATTTATCTTCTTTTCCACGGATGATAACACTAGACTTCACAGTTTAATCGACAAAATTCAGGTTCCACGATACTGTAGGCTTAAAACGCGAGCAGATTTATTGCTGGATAAGTCATAAAGAGTTAAAAAAGAATTCATTTTGAGAAAATCGTTCATTGAAATATACTCGATTGATTCAATGTCAGTTCAATGCACTTCGTAAAAAAATATAATTTTGCACTCTGACAATGAAATACTCAATCCAAACTCACTTTCCAAAATATTTCGCTTACTGCATTGCACAAAATAATAATTCACCTTGATCTCGCTATGACTGAATTACTGAATACAAAACGTCAGAGATTAATTTCCATGGGGTTAATGAAAGCAATGAAACAAAGAGACAAACTATACAAACAATCCAAAAACATAAAAATAATAATAATTTGAAAAAAAAGTTCAATTCATATCGTTACCACCTACAACATATAATCAAGCATACCAAATTAGATTATCATAGAGAAAAATGGAGGTAATGCCAAAGATCTATGGAAGACAATAAACAATATTACGAACTCAAATAGAGAAGCAGAAAGTATTGAAGAAATAAAAATGGATGACACTACAGTTAATAGTGAATCAGAAATTGCCGAACACTTCAATAATTATTTCCTAAATGTGGGACCAAATTTGGCAAAGGATGAGGACTCGGATATTTGCACTACATAAATCAACAAAGATTTGGAAAATCTTTTTAAGATATCCTCCGCACACAATTTGAAATTGAATGCCGCCAAATCATCGGTAACGTTATTCGGCAATCAAAATAAAAGAGCCTTGGTTGAGCAAAACTTCGCCATATTGATCGCGACATTATACCTTCAACAGCGGAATGCAAAAACTTGGGTGTTTGGTTTGATTCTGAGCTCAAATTCTCCAAACATATCCAAATGTAGTACCTCTTTTGGCACACTGAAACAACTATTCCCTCACAGGCACGTTCTTCCTCAAAAGTGCATCCCAAAAACTTGGTTTTCTATTTCGTGCCAAGAGCTATTTCACCCCCAGTCAGCTGCTTATGATCTATAAGGCACAGATCCGACCTGTCCTGGAATACTGTTCCCATATTTGGAGTGCGGCACCTAAACATATCCTGAGGCTATTGGATTCTGTCCAAAAAAGGGCAATTCGTCTCGTCGGTGATGCCTCGCTTACAAACTCGCTCACTTGTCTGGAACACCGTAGAAAAGTTGGCGATTTGTCTCTATTTTATAGATATTTTCATGGGCGATGCTCTTCTGAAATATCAACAATCGTTCCTGCTTTGGCAGTCTCTTCGAGATTAACCCGTCAAGTTCAGTCATCACACCCCTTCGTGGTCACTTTGGAAACCTGCAGAACATCACTTTCCAAAGACTCGTTCATCCAACGAACAGCGAGGCTTTGGAACTCATTGCCTAGGGAGGTGTTCCCCGAGGCATACAACCTTCAGAAATTTAAGAAGAACACCAACTCCTACCTTCTTTCCCTAGGTTCCCACGATGTTCTCTGAACATTACAGGATATCCCTTTTCGTGGGAACCAGAACATAAAAAAAAAAAAAAAAAAAAAAATTTTTTAAAATTTTCCGGGAAATAACTCTAATCTGAACAGGTTACAATTAATCCAAAACTCTTGTGCTCGTTTTTGCAGTGGTCTCAGAAAATACGATCGAATATCTAATAAAATAACAGAATTGGGTTGGTTGAAAATAGATAAAATGTTCAAACTTCACACTCTCACTCTTACGCATAAAATTATAAAAACGGAGAAGCCCCCATATATATATGGAAAACTCAGATTCCTAAAGCATA
The DNA here is from genome assembly GCA_018342105.1 of Gonioctena quinquepunctata. Lineage (NCBI taxonomy): Eukaryota > Metazoa > Arthropoda > Insecta > Coleoptera > Chrysomelidae > Gonioctena > Gonioctena quinquepunctata. Next base: position 775,034 of record JAFIRS010000068.1, read on the forward strand.
ATTATGTTGATACTAGGAAAAAACAGACATTACAGATTCCCAAGCATCGCACCTCACTCTATAAACGAAGCTTCATTTACACTGCTTCCAAGCTTCATAATGATCTTCCGACTCCTTTTAGGGATTATTCAATAATTAATTTCAAAAAAAGACTCAAACTTTCTTTCTTTTCTTTGGAATCTTAGTCACCCGACGTCTCACAAACCTTGCCATGTAAACCTAACCTGAGTCATGTATTTAAGAGTTAGTATTATTATATAGTAGTTAATTATATGCGTATATATGTGTTTAATGTGAATATGTATGTAAATTTATGTGAAATGGGTGTGGGTATATTTATTGTATTTATTGCATTGATGTATATTTATTGTTTGTTATAGTTATGAAATATTAATCTATGCCACCACTATTTTATTCTGTTTGCATTTGTATATTTGATCGATTTCTTCTTGTTTTTTTTTCTTCAAATTATCTGTAAAAAATTCGTAGAGTTGAAGAACAGCTCTCAGCTGACACTTCACCATTTCATATTACCTACATATGAATAAAGGCGATTTATTATTATAATTATTATAATATTAATCAACTAGCATTACCACCTCCCCCAAGAGCCATAATATCAGAAACCATATTTTCCTCACTCACAAATGAAATGGAAATTATAAAAAATATATAAAGCTCCTGACAGGGGTGGCGTCAAATCAGAAACACTGAAAGAAATAGCATCTCAAATAGCACCTTCGTTGTGCTTCCTGATAAATAAAATAATCCAAAAAGGAATATGTCCGTCGGAATTTAAAAACTGTGTGATTGAACCACTCCACGAAAAAGGAAATAGGAATGTTTAGTCCAACTACAGACCCATTTTGCTCATGAATAATATTACAAAAAAAATTGAAAAAATAATAAAAAATAGGCTAGAAGCATTCTTTGAGACACATATTATTTTGTCAGATTAACAGTTCGGCTTTCAAAAAGGAAAATCAATGGAGGACGCTATATCAGTAGTAACAGGAAAAATGTATAAGGCCATTGAAAACAGCAAACCTGCGATAGCCGTGTTTCTTGTACCTTGCGAAGGCCTTCGACACTATAGATCATACTCAGCTGTTGGTGACGTTGCACGATACAGGAATTCGAGGAATCGCTTACAATTCATTGAAATTTGATTTCAATAAAATTGTAGATTGGTTTGACTATGAATCATCAACCATACATTTTGAAAAAACTTACCTATAACTAGTTATCAAAATTTAAGCACTCAGAAATCAATTATCATAATAAATTATTCAGCAAATAAAATTCAACAAATAAAATACTTGGGAATATCCATATATTCTCACTTGAAGTGGAATTTCCACATCAATAATATTTCAAATATATTGCGCTCACTATTAGGTAGATTTACATATTTAAGTAAAATACTCAATTTACATATTTTGAAAATCCTTTATCTTATAGAATCTTGATTATCACATGGAACAATTGGCTGGGGTGGGGTGTCCAATACATACCTGGAAAAACTTCAAATGATAAAAATATAATTTTGAAATTAATACTACAGAAAGATAAGACTTATCCATCCGATCAACTATTCAAAGACATTACATGGACCTAAGACAACTGTGCTTCACTAAAATGGTCATATGTTTAGAAAGAAAACTACTCAAAAACTCGAATTGCTCACTCATAACTATGCAACAAGGACTGAAGAACTAAACAAATCCATGACAGACGTCGCGTGGCCAAAAAAATAATTGGTCAAAAATGTCTTTTCTTACGCCACGTTTTCTGAATTTTCTGCCACATGAGATTATCACTTTAAAAAAATTGTTATAAACAGAAACAGGAGTGAAATATCCCAATTGTTTGAATTTATATAAGTATTATTAAGATAATTTTTTTATATTATTAAATACTTATCATGTATAACAATGTAAAGTACTTATTACACTAGTTTCTGCCGGAAAATTTTATGCTATTGCTGACTACATATTATATGCTAACTTCAAATATATAAGTGGAGTTTTTTAATCAGCTCTGGTTTTTGAGTTTCGGATATCTACGTTCAAAACAGAAAAAAACAAGTATTTACTAAGAAAAACATTATAAAAAAACTTAATTAATCATTGAGTTGTGAAAAACTCTGCTTTCAAGCTCTTTTCTTGTGTGTGGACTTAGGAATCAGGGACCAGCAATAGTCAGACATATTCGTATCCCAGAAACCCTGATAACGTTCGTCCATGACTCGTAAATCTTGATACATACGCTTTTCCTGCTCCTCGCTCATTATATGTCACTAGTCTCGAGTCAAGTCTGTTCTAGTTTTTTCATATGTCGATAATTAATTTACAAAATATGTTATACAATAACAGGCTTTGAAATGAATTTCTAAATGTTGAAGGCTGTGGTAGAGAGAATCTGTTAGTGAAGAGTGGACAGTTGATCACTTCGAACTTCATCTACATTTTGAAGTCTAGTAGTACAGAAATAAATGGTATATTTATGGATTATTGTAACACGCTTTCCTTTATTCGATGGAGTTTTGGTTGTGCCTGTTTGGCCTGTGAAAAAACTAGCACAAGAGCTACAAGTTAATTTATATACTCCAGATTTATAACATTTCTCAGTTTTATCTTAATTGTTCTTAATGAATTTACTTAAATTATTATCTGTTTTATACGCGATATTGATGTTATTTTTACGCAAAAAGATAGAATTTTTTTCGGTAGGATGGCCTAAATATGTGATAACTTTGAAATTATGTTCATCGTTTCGAGTAGGGAACACTTTCATTGTAGCTTTTTTATAAAGGTTTCTTCAAATAATATTATCCATAAGGTTTGGACTATAACCGTTATCAATTCGTTCAATTATATTGTATACATTATTGAAATTTTCTTCTGAAAGCGGAATAATAATTAATCTATGTATTATATTGTTATATGCGGCTAATTCATGTTGGTATGAATGCGTTGATGTACTGTGTATTGTACATCAACGCATCCATACCCACATAAATTGGCCGCATACACAGATTAATTAATTCTTTTCGCTTTCAGAAGAAAATTTCCATAAATAATTAAATATAATTAAACAAATTGCTATTGATAACGGTTATAGTCCAAACCTCATGGATAATATTCTTTCTAGAAAACTTTATAAAAAAGATATAATAGAAGTGTTTCCTACTCAAATCCACACAAATACAAACTGCTAACTGAATTTTAAAACCACAAATCAGCATGGAAACTTGGGAATGTCCTTTTTATTTTGGGAAAATTAGTGGATAACATAATCCAAACCTAATAAAAAGAGGTTAAAAATCAATCAAATTAGTCATGAATGTGTCCCTAGACCCTCCCCTACGAATTATCACACCACGAACAATAGGCTATTATTAGATTATGGGATTAGCATTTATAATGAGTCTCTTAGATCTGTAGCAAGAGTATACCTTATGAGCCCGCATCATAACTAGAAACACTCACTTTCAATTAATTTATTTTCAGCCCTTCTACTACTTTATGACGTCATGAATAAAACGAGTTTCGACAATATCCGAGCGTGGCTTGGAGAGATACGAGAATACGCACAGGACGACGTAGTCATTATGCTACTAGGTGAGTGGGAAATTAGTTTCTGATTCAATCTGGAATCCTATTTTCGATGCTTTCGATGAACAACAATGAAGTTATAGCAGACGAGAAGGTATAGAACGTATTGTGGATCGATGGAATTGGCAAACTCTAAATGGACTGATTGGCAACAAACGTGCAATGAGAACATCAGGGTGTACAACATTTATTTCGAGGGGCGTTTTTCATTCGTTCTGGATTGAAAATTTATCTTCGTATATTGGGGTTTCTACAACGAATTAATTTGAAGATTGCTGAGATAAATCAATAAAATACTTATAAAGTAAAACTTTCTAACAAAAAATTTAACCGACAAAAAAAGAAACTTAAAAGCAAAAAATAAAATGAACCTTTTCAGTCTTGATAACCGAGCTCCTAAACTAATGTTAGTAACTAATTTTGAGTTGGCGACAAACTAGCAAATTAATTACGTAAAATGATGGCAGCGGAGTGCGCGGCTGCAGCGCGTCCCTTATCCGGAAATTGCCGAAACAGCTTCACGAATGTGCTCACACATGAGGGCATACGTTGTTGCGAGTGGTTGTGCGGAGAGCTCATTTTTGGAATGTTATTGTTTATCGCTGGAGATTTCACGTTGCATTTTTATGTTATTTTGTTTTGATCATTTCTTTAAAGTAATATAATGATCTTCGGTGATTGTTTGTTTGGCGCCGGCTCAAAATTAGTTACTTACATTAGTTTAGGAGCTTAGTTATTGAGACTGAACAGGTTCTTTTTATTTTTTGCTTTTCTGTTTCTTTTTTTATCATAAAGTTTTTAGTTTTTAATTTTTTGTGGCTAAAATCTACTGATTACTACCTACTTAATTTGGATTACTTTCAAAATACTTACTTACCCACCTTACTTCAACTATTTACTGTTATATACTATAACTAGCTGGTACCAGCAACTTTGTCCGCGTTGAACTTTTTTTTTACGATCATTACAAATTCACTCACCTCTTTGGGGATTTCTAAGAATACTGAAAACGTATTTCTTTATTTGTAACAAAGACCTGAAATACCAATGTTTTTGCCCCTTACTTAAAAACTAACGGAACCTTTCTCACAAATTTTCACCCCCTTCCATCCCTCTAGGCGTTGCATTTATAGAAACATGTCTTTATTCCTTACAATGACCTCAAATACCAATTTTTATGACCAAAATACATGTTTCGGTATTTTTCATTTGTACCAAAGACCAGCAAATACCAATTCATATGATCCTAACTCCAAAACTAACTATACATACTTTCAACCCCCCCTTTTACCCCTTAAGGTGGAATTTTTACCCCTCAAGGTGGAATTTTCAGGAACTCTGAAACATATTTATCTTTATTTTTGAAGAAAAGTCCAAATACTGATCTCCATGACTCTAATTTCAAAATAATAATAATAATAAATGAAATTTATTCAGCAGCATCATACAGATTGGTTACAGAATAATAATGTTTACATAAAATCTGAATAATTTGAAATTATCACAGAAAGAGGAAAATCTCCTTGTGCGTGGTTCAATATAGAGTGTTACAAAATATATCTTAATATAAAATCTTATATATATATATATATATATATATATATATATATATTTTAGCCATATACACTTATTTATACGTATAGACACGCATACATACATATATATTTACAGATCACATTAGAGTTACTAATAATCAAAGGAATATACACAGTAATACATAAAAATAAAAAATTATTAAATACGCAGTAGAAGCTGTTTTTTCTTTTTTTCTCTTTTATTTGTTGGCTATCAGTTTATGAATCGACAGACGAGGCATTTTAGTTAAGTAGACATAGACAATTTTTTTTTATGAATTGAATTTAATTTTTGTATTTTTTGGTGTAAACTATTGAATGTTTTTGGCCCTAGAAGTTCGTGTGATCGTTGTCCAATTGATTGGGTAGCGTAAGGTATTATGTATTGGTTTTTATTACGTGTTTGCTTCAGGTTGTGATTATTTTGTTTAAATTGTTTCAGAATAAGATTTTCCAAATTTAGTTGTCTAATATCGAGTACTTTTGCTTCATTGTACAAGTTCTCAGTTGCATATCTTAAGTTTTTGTTAAGTATGAGTTTCAGAAATCTCCTTTGTATTACCTCAAGTGGCCTTAGGTAAGTTTTCGTAGCCCCACTGTACTTTCACTTTCACCCCTTTTCTCACCCACTTTTTCATCCCTTCAGGTATGGAATATCAGAAAAATATGCTGTCAAAATTTTAGCTCCTAGGTCCAGCGGTTTGATCTGGGCGTTGATCGTGTATCAGTCAATCAGTGAATCAGTTAGTCAGGACTTGTAATTATATACAGGGTGTTGGTGAATGAGTGCGACAAACTTCAGGGGGTGATTCTGTATGAAAAATTAATGACTGTTTGCTATATAACTTTTGTCCGCAAATGCTTCGTTTGCCGAAATACGGGGTGTTTTTCTCAAAAACTGACTATTTATTTATTGCTCTGAAACCGGTCGAAATATGCAAATGAAATTTGGTGAGTTCGAAGAGGTAGTTATTGCGCATTTTTTGACATGCAATTAGGAATTTCATGTTCATAATTGTCGCGCATACGGGTAATTATTTTTAAGAAAAAGATGGTATTTCACTGAGATATTTCAAATAAAGAATCATTTTTTGATTTCTCGTTCGATTTGAGACAAAAAATGTTCCTGCCTTTTTTTCCGTATGGGACGCCGTTTTCAAGCAAAAAAAATCATCTTAACGCGTATTTGTCATTACTTTGATACATTATCTAGTAGCGATGCTAGTAGGCTACCGTCATCATTCTGTTAAATGCGAATATTTCAACGAAATGTCAAATTAGCGTTTCTTCATTTTTAAGCTTTTAGTTTGGTATAACATTAATGATAATAGGTAATTAATTTTTCTTTTATCGAAAAGAATGGAAAATTATACAAATGCGGAATTGTCAGACATGCATTTTGTCTATGGTCGGCAAGCTCGACGATTGGATGCTGAGTTATATCCAGGACGTAGGGTACCCCATCACACTATATTTGCTCGTCTTCACCAACGTTTGCGCGAATATGGTACATTTAAGAAATAAACGGCTGACTGCGAGCGCCATCGAGAAGTACGAACTGTGCAACTAGAAGAAGCAGTTCTCGAATTAATTGCGGAGTCACCTGAAACAAGTACTCGAAAAATTGCCGACATACTGAATGCAAGCAGCTTCACTGTATTCAGAATTCTCAAAGAACAGCAATTGTACCCGTTTCATATTTAACGTGTGCAAGCTCTACTACCTAGAGACTTTTTTCCGCGCCTATTTTTTTGCCATTGGATTCTTCATCGAATCGCCAATATTCAAAATTTTTCAAATGGCGTTTTGTTTACTGCCGAGGCTAATTTTGGACGACATTGTATACGAAATTCCCATAACAATCACCTCTGGGCTGAGGAAAATCCACATGGAATCTTTGAAGCTCATTTTCAGCATCAGTTTTCAATATATGTATGGCTTGGCGTACTTGATGATCATTTAATCGGTCCATATTTCCTCCCACAACGACTAACTGGCGACTCTCAGCTCAACTTTCTACGGAAAGAATTACTTGTTCTTCTTGAAGAAATTCCTCTACAGCTGAGACAACACTTCTGGTTCATGCATGATGGTGCACCAGTCCATTTTAGCATTATTGTGCGTAATCACTTAGATACAGTATATCCAAATCGTTGGATAGGTAGAGGAGGTACGGAACATTGGCCTGCTCGATCTCCGGATTTGAATCCTCTAAATTTTTGCATTTGGGGATTTTTTAAGTCATTAGTTATTCCACTCCCGTCGAAAATGTTGAAGACCTGAGGAATCGAATTATGAGGCAATAAGAAATACACCAGGAATATTTGCGCGAATACGACAATCAATGAGACGAAGAGATGAATCTTGTATCACGTCTGAGTGGAGTCATTTTGAACATTTGTTGTAGCTTTGCGCCTATTTATTTATTAGTGTTATTGTCTGAAATGAAAAATGAGCGTTTTATTTTTTTGCATAAAAACGGCGCCCTATACGAAAAAAAGACAAGAGAGATTTTTTGTAAAAAAATGCGCAATAACTACCTCTTGAAACTCACCAAATTTCATTTGCATATCTCGACCGGTTTCATAGCAATAAATAAATAGTCAGTTTTTAAGAAAAACACCCCGTATCTCGGAAAACGAAGCATTTGCGGACAAAAGTTATATAGCAAACTGTCATTATTTTTTCATGCAGAATCACCCCTTGGAGTTTGTCGCACTAACACCCTGTATGTACATATTATCCCAAACACGAGGTAGCTGCTGTGGACTGTTAAGGAGATCTCTCGACTGTCTTCCGTTCTTATCATCAGATTATTTCTTGTCCTCCATTATGTTGTAGTGTCATCAGAACTATATATGAGTGCCAAGTTTCAACAAAATCGATTCACAGGTGGAAATTCAATAAATCATCCCCCATTTTTCTACCCTTAGAGGGTGTAATTTTTTTCAAATTCAAATGGAAACAACTTCCAAGCATATCCTATGAAATTTGAAAAGAATCATCTGAATCAGATAACCCAGTACAAAGATATGCGTGGTAGAATCGGTTGAAACGTAAAAATTCGGTGGGTGAACCAACAATCATCCCCCATTTTCCTACCCTTAGTAGTGTTTTTTTTTCAAATCCGAATGAAACCAATATTGAGGTAATACCCTATCCACTGAAATGAGAATCATCAAAATCCCACTAGTGTGAGAAAAGTTATGCATGGTCATACTTAAAAAAATATACGCGTCGACTAGAGAACCTCCCCCATTTTTTTGTCGGTTAAAAATATAACAGTATTTATTCAGTTTAAACAAGAAAAAATTTATTATTTACGTGTTGAAATTTGAACCCAATTTTGAACAAATTTGGTGCTCTCCAAATGTGGTGTGTGGATTTTTGTTGACGATTTGCTATTGTTTGGTTGATTCTAGTGTTTTCTAATAAATCGGAACGGGGCATATTTCACAAATATTCAAAGTAACAAAAAAATTATTAGTAATAATGATAAAATGTTAACTCATTTCCAAACCCTGCCATTCATGACATTATTTTGCTCAGGTTGAACGAAATGATCTTGAGGAGTTCATTTGAATTATAGTGCATTTGACTAATTAGGTATATTTAAAGACTGTGCATTCGAGATGTTCGTACCTATTCGTTTTTCAGATTCTGATTGATTAACACATTAGTTCAAAAGATAATCTAATTTGATTCGAACCATATTTTTCGAAAGAAATATTTATTTTAATAGACTTCTAGTTCAACATATAAAATGAATCTTTACCGAATATGCAATCTTTGTTCTGAATTTTGACCATAAGCAATTTTTGGTTGAAACATTCTGTTGGAGTTTTCCAATTTTTTCCTTACTTCAATTGCAAAATATGGTTATCAGTGGAATATATTGCTCAAGTCAATATGGGGAAACTAATTACCCGAATGAAAGCAGTTCTTCAGTAAAAAATACTTGACTTTTTATTTGAAACTGTAGAAATTAGGCTTTTTATTGCTTCAGGTAGCATGTTATATTTTTGGTACAATGAAAGCCTGTATTTCGATGATACTCATGAACGTCTGATTGTGAAGCATTATCTACTTGTTTTTATGTATTTCAAGAAGAGGGCACTTGGAAGTGGCATGATCTGCAGCTGAATAAAGAGTGCACGGCAGTGACCTCTGTAGCCACTGCTAACATACGAATGAAGGAATGGACATTTTTTATTTGACTAGCTTGAATTACCCCACATATTCCTTCCACAAGGCGAATGGAAAAGTCTTAAGTAGCTGGACCTAACCTACTGAGTTTCTCAATCCCCGAAGCAAAAACGTGGCACTACCAGTTGGGGTCATCATTAATATACATACCAAGCAGCTTCACGCTATACCGTTCTACTGAAGTTGCATTGGAATTCCAGTTTATCTCAAAAGATGGCAGAAGGTTGTTAGAGCCGAACCATACATCTGATAATTCCAAAGTGTGTAAGGCGGAGTCAATCAGTTCCTCCACATTACTGTAACGATCAATCAAAGTTGTGTCATCGGCCAAAATTATACTATTTTTGGAGGAAATATGAAAATAAAAGTCATTTATGTATGAAATGAATATACATGGTCCCATGTTAGAGTCTTGAGGCACCCTTTGTATGATTTCCTCCAAATCTGATTCAAAACCGTTTGCCAAAATACACTGTGATCTTCCACATAGATGATTCGATGAAATCTAGGGGATGCCCACGAATATCTTGATAAAAAGATATATTTTCTCAATGCGAATTTCCTTTTGGGTCTAACCCCAAGGAGAAGAATTTGAATTAAATGTTTTGCTTCGATTAACAGGTCTAACGATTCAGATTCCCCATTGGTATTCCACATCCTCATTAAAGACAACCTGGAAAACGGAATCGCGATAAAATCTACGGTTTTCTGTTCAACTCTCAGAATCTTTTAGAACTGTTTAGGTAGAAAATACATTCAAAACTTTCGAGACGAAATTCAAAATCCTTGTAGGCACTCAATTTCAAATATCTTTGAACATCTTTCTGGTTATTGATGATTTATCGAGAACTGTATGCGGAGATTCGATCAAACGAAGTCTGAGTACAGTTCGATCGTGATTGAATGAGGCACACAGTCCGGAGATATATCATCCCAACCCCTCCTTTTTTACGAATAACTCATCATTGCGTACGTAGCCATCGTCTGGTGGTAAGGTACAGCATCCGGCAAATCAATAACCCAATTAGATAAGGAACAAAGACCTGCCTGTCTTGCAACAAGTGCAATGAGGACGGTACCCACTAGGGCGCTGGAGACACTCCTAGGACGGCCTCCATTGCGCCTCCTCATTGAACACGAGACATGCAAAGCCATCGCTCGCTTGAGAAGCTCCAAACGATAGCGGAGCGAGGGAATGTATGGACATTCTCGATTATGGAATCAAACAGTGAAGAATTGTCCACTCCTGGAGATGCCAGGGGACAATTCTTCACCTGTCATACGATTCACCAAAAGGCCGCTGTCAGTTATTCCCAAAGGGGAGGAGTGGGAGCAGATAAGGCACCTTCTGTTCCCTACCAATGGGATCATCTGGTACACAGATGGCTGCAAGATGGGTGAATCAGCCGACGCCATGGTATACGGGCAATCTCCAAAAGCTGAACTCTACTATGCCCTGGGAAATTGTGTTCCAGTATTTCAGGCAGAAGTTTTTGCCATACTCGCCTGTGTAAGAGAAAATATTGACAGAGGCTGCCACGGCCAGCAAATCACGATATGCACAGCCATGCGGCGATCAGGGCCCTCACGTCGTTCAGGGTCAGTTCGCTGCTGGTGTCGGAATGCATTAATGATCTGCAAAGGCTATCCATTGCCAATGAGGTGAAGCTACTGTGGGTCTCCGATCATACCAGTGTGCCCGGAAACGAACGGGCCGACCATTTGGCCAGACAAGGTGCAGAAAGCTCAACGATTGGAACAGAACCAATACTAGGAGTTTCTAGATCATGGAGCATCTCAACCATGAAGAAAATCCTGAAAGTAATATTCCAGGAAGCATGAAAAGAGGCCCCTGGCATGAGACAATCGGAACTCCATTTCGAAGGCCCCTCGACTGAGAGGGTCAAAACTCTGCTCCACTGAGCAGAAAGGATCGAATGTGGAAGGCTCCACGGGGCTGCCTTCTAAACAAGCACCTCAACATTGAAGGTATAACGGATGATACTGAATGCAGGTGGTGCTTGGAGGATGAGGAGTCAGCTACCCACATCCTCACGGAATGCCCAGCAGTGGCAGCAATACGGGAAGCGCACCTCGGAAGTATCGATCTGAACCCGGAGAGTGTGAGAGAGGTATCGGTGAGAAGGCTGGCCTCTTTCGCTCGCGAAATAGGGTACCTTCAAAGCTGAACCGATTCTCAGCAGTGGTGGGTGCATAACGGGCCCGATAGAGAGGCCTACATTCTGAATGGTTCTGTCCGCCCACATATTCTCATTCTATCTATCTATCTAACTCATTATTGAAATTGTTTCAGCATCTTCGAATGAATTAGTTGAATATCTTGACACGGGGACATACACGTATGGGATAGGAAGGTTGGCTTATAACTGTGAGAAGTGAGCCGCGCAGGGGCGGTCTACCTGGTTGTAAATGATATTTTTTGGATTATCTACCTCAAACAATTACGATCGAACTCAAGTCGATTAGTTTGATCGTTCAATTATAGGAACTGGGCGAATATTTTATTTTGTGCATAACTTTTTTAGTGCAGGCAAAATCGTTTCCCCAGCACACCAGGGAAAAACCTGGAGTAAAGATTCATTGATTAATATTGATAAGGGTTGAGTACATTTCATAAGAGTCTGGATAACTCGAAACCTTCGATGACCTGATTGGTTGGTGTCCATAACCGATGAATTGTGATACTTCGAGGAGTGAGTTGGTTCATAATTTGAGCCCGGTGAAAATAAAATCATTTTGTTCGCTATTGATTGAATTCATTTTCTGAAATGGGTGTGTTTATGTTTCATGGATTTCTGTTGCACTCAAAATTGATTGAACGCCAATAATCTCTGCTGATGCTTTCCAGAAAAGTTTGATGAGCCTCTGATTTCTGAATAGAATTTCTGTTGTTCCTATGAAGTGTTTCATAGATATATTTTCATAGAAAAATTGCAGTTTTTACAATTAGAAAGTTCAACGTCAATGAGTTCTTGCAAGTAAAGTATTGATATACGGGAAAATGTTATATATTTTTTTTTGTCAACTGACGAGGCTGGATTATGCAAAGGATGTGTCTTCAATATGCATATATCTGGGTAGATGGAAATGTACACGCTTTCGAAACCCACCGTTTTCAGCGGGAATTTTTGCTGTGGATGGGAATATCCAATGCCTATTGTGTTTCAGAAACACATCCAATAAATTCCCAACAATGAGCTCTATCAAAATGAAGACGTAGTTCAAATTTAGTATTGAATAACTTATGAAGTTCGCTAACTCTTTTTATTAGGTAATAAAGCTGATTGCGGCACTGAGAGAGCTGTTAGACGGGAAGAAGGGGAGAGACTGGCGAGGGAATACAACGTGGCTTTCATGGAAACTTCAGCGAAAAGTGGCCAAAATGTCGAATTGGCTTTCGTAGCGGTTGCGCGGTGAGTATTATACATAGAAAGAGAATTCAATTATAATCGGATGAAAAACTTTTCGACCGCTGTTGGTATTATCAAATCTCGAAGGATTTGCTTCGTGAGTGCTGAAAGTTTTCATTCTGTTAGGGCCAATTTATACATTATAGGCTGCCTCAATTTCAGGATAGAATGAAAAATAGATCTTATTTTCGTTGATAGAAATGAGTATAGAAGGATTCATTGTGAGAGGAAAGGGAACTCAAAGTCTTCTCCACATGAAAAGTGTAATCTCTAAATTACCATGGGTATTAAAAAAACAAACATGTTTCGATCTAAGTTCGAATCATCTTCAGTGTGGTACAAAAATTCCTGAAAATATTAGAAACAACTTGTGAACAATGTTAGGGTAAAACAATTGTTGAAAAATCTCACAGAAACATCAGGTGTGGAAAAGTTAATATGAACTATACATAGTAAGAACTTGGGAGTCTTGACTTTATGTTTTTAAATTCGGGTGAAATGCCCCGATGTATAATAAGTGACCTTGAGTCTGAGACCATCCAAAAAATTGGTAATTAATAATTCACAGAAAATGGTCATTATCATTTTGTTTAACAAAATGTTTACAAAAGCAACATCTGCTCTTATAGAAGAAAGTTAAGAAAGAAAGAGAAGAAAGAAGAGAAAAATGAATGAGAAAGAGTGAATAAGATGACGAGTTTTTAAATATCCAAGATACAGTAAGATACATATTGACACATTCCACTAGAAAACAGCGAGAGTGTAGGTTTGATATATTCACATTGTGTTATAGAGACTTAATGAAAATAATTCAAGTCGTTTCCCAAACTTGGTTCGGTTCTGAAGGAAAATATAAATATCAGAGTGACATACTCCTTACTAGAGGTGAGTTACCATAGTAATTTGTTGAGAAAGGGGGTGGGGTAATAGTCTAGCAGCTGGCTACGTGAATTAAAAATCACAAGGTACAAGGAAAATTTTCACATTGAAACCTTCCTTACCTTCTGACAAGTATGAAGCTCTGTAGGCAGAAGTCAGTCCAGGGGCTGGAAGCGGGGGCGGGCGGCCCAAGATTCTTCCAGAACGCCGCCCGGCGTTCAGATAACTTCAAACACTTGATTAATTCAACTAAGCCTGGATGAACGCTCACTTTCAGAATACATGGACTCGGATTCGATCCCCAGCTGGGTCACCCAAAAATTAATTTTTCTTTTAATTTTCTGTTACACTCAAATCAACCACAAGTCACCAGAATATATTACCCCAGAACATTCACCCTCACAACCTCTCAAGTCACAAAACAACATTTTCACAGAGTATGACTTGTTCCGCAGTGGCCGAAGGCTGCTGAACATTTCTTTCAACCTGTTTTCTGACATATTTTTTCCAGGAAATAGCTCACATTTGACGAACAAAAGTATTTTGCGTGAATTTCGATTGTTGTATTTTGATCAAATTACAGATGTTTCTCATAAATAAATCGCAGGAAGGGATATATAATATTATTTGACTTTATTTTTACATAGGGTATCGCAAAACATCGCGATACAACTTCCTACTGCCCTTCACAGGGGCGTACGGGGCTGTCCCATTCTATCCTTGAAATACAGAGTTAAATGCATTGTGAATTTTCAAGTTTGAGAAGTATATACAAGCCACCTATAAGGAATGTCATAAAAAAATATCTGTCAATAGAACACAATTCGAGTTGAAATTCGGCAGCAATTTGAAAGGGCGAGATACATCCCAAATATCTGGACAAATGCAGTTCCAATGGATCTTGAACCTACTTATTGTGGCTGGATAGATCAATCAATAAGCCATGTGAGAATTTGAATGGGTTGATGGTCTAAAGATGTTATACTAATATGAATAACGGGTAATCTGAATCTTGTCATAAAAATTTGAACATTTTCCTTACAACTTTAGCGACCTAGACTACTGGCAATAATTTCACGTAATTTCTACAGTCAAAAACTATTACTACACAAAATTCCAGAGCTGCACTCAAAGATGTTATTTTGATTGAAACCAAACGCTTTTGATCAAATACATCAAAATATATTCATTATCTATTAAGTATGGTACATCTCGTAATTTATTATCCACAATGCATTTCATTCAGTATTCCAAGAATGAAATGGGGAAACTCCCGTACGTCCTCCTGAAGAGGCAGTAAGAGGTCGCCTCGCGATGTTTTGCGATACCCTATGTAAAAATAAATTATTTCAAGTCAAATGAAGCTATATATCCCTTCCTGCGATTTGGCTATAGGAAAAACCTGTAATTTGATCATGATAGAACAATTGAAATTTACGCATAATACTTTCGTTCGGAAAGTACGTCAAAAAATAGGCTGAAAGAAATTTTCAGCAGCCTTCGGCCGCTGCGAAGCAAGTCATGCTCTGTGAAAATGCTGTTTTGTGTCTCGAGAGGTTGTGAGGGTGAAGTTCTGGAGTAATATATTTTGGTACCTTGTAGAAATTTTGTGGTTGATTTGAGTGTGATAGAAAATAAAAAAAAAGAAATTTTTGCGTGACCCAGATCGGCATCGAACCCGGGTCCTTGTATTTTGAAAGCGAGCGTGCATCCACATGAGCTACCAGGTTTAGTTGAATTGATGAAGTGTTTGGAGTTATCTGAGTGCCGGGCGTCGCTCTTGAAGAATTTTTGACCGCCCCCCTTCGCTTCCAGCCCAAGGACTGAATTCTGCCTGCAGAGCTATACACTTGCCAGCTAGTCAGGAAGGTTTCTATGTAAAAATTTCCCTTGAACTTCATTATTCGCAATTAACGTAGCCAGCTCTCCGTCCATAAGGATACGAACTTATGTTCAAGAATGCAGTACATAATTCAGAGTTCATAATATTGTTGAGAATTGTATAAATAAATTATGTGTCTATAAAGTCCCTTCTGATGAGAAGATTTGCTAATTAAAAAAAAAAAAGAAGTTAGTTCCGTATGTGTTCAATTTTGTCGTTATATTCATCGTATGCTGGGTTCCAGATGGTAGGGCAGTATTTCAAGGAAGGCCTCACTAATGATTTGAAAAGCACTATAACGGATAACTTTTTCCGAAAATATCTGGTGTTTCTTAGAATAAATTGTTGGGTACGAAGTGTCTTCCTAATATTTCAATTGATATTGGTTTCAAATGTTAATTTAGTATATAGTTAGTGTTAGTGATCTGGAAAAAAAGATGTAGTACTTCCTCGTATTGATGAATAGTCATCACAATAATTTTGGAGTCTGTCAAGATCTTCTTCAACATATATGAGTCGGAACTTTTTTGATTTATAATACAAAAATATTTGAGAATATCTCTCCAGCGGAAATTTTGATGTACAAAAAATTTCGAAATGCTGTTACATACAAGTCACTAGCTGGAATTAGGAGTTGCGAAAAATTTAAAATAAAAAGTAATGAAGATCTCGCAACGGATATATTATAATCGATGTGAATAGACTGGGCACGTTTTCAATAAAGAAAAATGCAAGAAGCATTCCATGTAATAATTGGGAAAATAATGTATTATGGATATTTCGACCCTGTTGAATACGAATCTGCCTGTTGCCAAAGCGAAATTTGGACCGGGAGTCCAATATCCAGCGGCCCAAACTCTGTTGCCCAATATCTCCCTTGTGCGTTGGATTGAAATAATGATTTAAATGTCTATTCAGGATTTTTCTCGGATGCCAAACACATCGCAATACTCGAGAAATTCACTTACCTTAAGTTTGTAGTGCATGGGTGCCAAGAAATGTTGATGCTTGGAACTGAGTAAGGATGCAAGGAAGATCAGAAAACGACCATTCATTGCAAGATTGCTAAGATTATATGAAAACAATCATTCAAGTATTTTTAGCTTATGGCAAGGTTGCAAGGAAGATTGTCGAGAGCGGTAGCACAACTTGGTACAAGTCAGTCCATTCTTTTTGCACGTGCATGTTGTAGTCAGGCACTAAGATAAGTCATTACAGGCTAGGATATCCGTGCAGGCTTTGGGGACGGGCTCAAGGGTCATGAGGATGGGAATCCATCACCACCAGCCGGGCATGATGATCATATCCCCACACGTTCTCCTGAAACGTTTTTCAATTTGTCAGTACCGAAAAGTAAGTGGTTTCACTAACAGTATGCCGCCGCTTGTCATCATGTCTTGCCTGGTAATGAATCATAGGGGGTGTAGTCGCAGTGCATCGCTTGTTGGAGCTAAGGCTTCCGGCTTCTTCACAACACTGAAAGGCTGATGTCTGGCTTCATCCCCGCTGGATATGTCTCTGCCCAACTGTTCAGACAAGCAGAATTGTTTTGATATTCAATAAACCGAAGTTGAAAAAAAAAATTTACCAATCTCGTAGAGCTGTACCAGGAATTTCTCTACATGGTCCTCTGACGAGGGAGTCAGTGGAGAGTGCCCGATGTCGTTCAGAAGCTGGCAGCCGTTCCCACGGTTCTTTTTTCGTTATAGTTGCAAGGTGAGAGTTGAGTCGCAACCCGTGACTGCGTGGAACGCCAAAGTGTTCTTTTTTTGAGCATTGAGAATAATTTTTTAGATTTCATGGACTGGGAGATTGTTACAACTGGGGACTTTGGGGATCAGTAAATACCCCACATCTGACCAACCAATCTCACGATTGCTCGTATTTTTGTTAAAGCTAGGCCTTAACTATACTGAGCGTTATAAGTCTATTGACCAATAACTGGACAACCTCAGAGCGGCTTGATAGTTCAGAAACAATAATACACTTAGGACTTGTGATAATATATATATATATATATATATATATATATATATATGTATGTATTTTCTAAAATATAAAAACAACAATTGATACCCCTTGTATAATTTATGGAGAAAATGTATAGAGAGTCAAAATGAATTAGAATATAGAATAAAATTGAATGAGAAACATATATGGAATGCCAAATGAAATAACTGTTCTTAGTTATTTTGACAATTGATAATATTCATACTTTTGTCGAATCAATAGTTGACTCTACTATGAAATCAATAAGGAAATAGTTCCTCATTACACTATAGATATATACCTTGCCAAATAAACAGTTTTATTTTCTCACCCTCGACTGAAGAACACACCACATTTTGAAAGTTACTTAATTATTCTTTTGGATTACCGATTGTTATTAAGCGTTCACTGGTCGTAATATGATTATTCAGCTTCTTTGACAAATATTAATTCCATTCGTTGAGTTATTACTGAGATAATTTCTGAGAGTAACACTTCCACTATTTTCCTGCATACTTGCTATGCTACTTGAATATGCTACTTTATGAATAGAATACGAAGTCTACATTTACTTCGCATCAGAAGATGGTAATGTATCTTCTCTAGAAGGAATTTGACTTTACTTCAACTCGCTTCATTACTATGAATACTTCTACTGAAACAGAACGTATCTCTGTACTGGCGGAACACTGAATGAATTCTGATCTAATAGTCTCCTCGTTTACTTTTGATTTCAGTCTTATATAGAAAACTCCCCTTGAACCCTTATCAGTTTTTGAATAAGCGCGGTGGGGTCTCACGGTAATGAATTATACTTTTGGACATTAATGGCACTGCCGTACATTTCAATCACATTTTTCACGAGTTAATGTTTTCTCCCGGCTGTCGAAGAATCGTTAATTATCTATCGCAGCTTTGGGCTCAATAGAAATAAAATAAATGTCCAGTCGTAATTAAGTTCGGCCTGTTTTGACTGTCATTGTAACATATGCATGATAGTGTCTTTGATATTTTACGAATTTTACATTCTTTCGAACTCATACCGCCTTTTAATTTAATAACGGATAAAAATGAAACGTTGACTTTTTATAACCGCATTCTTCAGTTAAGGGTATTACATATGATTACAATAAAATAACTTGGCTGATCACAGCTATCACGAAATACTTCCTATTTTTCGCTGTGCCACTCGTCATCCACACTTTAGAGCTGGTCGTTTTGTCGAAGTGATGCAGCGAATAGATGTCGGGATCTCTAGCCAAGACGACGATGTTGTCAGCATTGGAGTGCACAGTATGTAGTACAAAGCGTGTGTCGGCCTCTTCATGTTTCACAGCTAGCTGACATCGGATTCGGGATTGTTGGATCGCACTTCCTCTCCATGTGTAAGCCCGCTGGATACATCGACTTCGACGACCCTAAAGTCATGTTGAAGAAATTCTTGAGAGAGAAAGCGGGCGAGGTTGGCCTTGTTTTCCTCCAGTGCTAGGAAATTCCTCCAATCTTTTGGCAATGGAACGGCTGCACTTGTGATGTTCCTTCTTACTGAAACAGCTCCTTCGATTTGTCTGCAGCGGGTCCCACTTCCAATTGACTTCGGACGATAGCGGTCAAAAAGGATGTCGACTCTGGCATACGGTCTTTCAAGGTGCACTATGCTGTCGATGGAAATTGCAGTGTGTTCTCCTGAAGTTGTGGCGTTGGCTGGTTTCCTAATGCTGTTCATTAAAGATTGATCGTCCAAAAGCAGTTGTGAAGTGTTACAATCAATGTCAATGGTGTTTGAGCATTCCATGCCTTCAGTTACGAGTTCAACCACCGACGCTTTTTCAGACGATCTGATGGTTTCCGCCATTGATGAGGGTACCGGGAGAAGCTCGTGTTTCAGAATGGACCGTCAAGTCAATTTGTCTGCCTGCTTCGTGATCTACAATCAGACGACGTAGAACATCCCTGTCAGCATTTACAACCTTCTTCTGATCTTTAGTGTTCTTGACTTTAAAGAGGTCTGAGAGTGCCAGAGTTTTTCGGTATAGTAGCATGAAAACTTCTGACAGGTTTTACACTCCAAATACAACAAGACGCACCGAGCGTACGTAAACACAATTAAGTTTCGGAGGCCATCGTGGGTGCCATCTTGAAACTCATGGACTACAAACTGAAGGTAAGTAAATTTTGAGCATTGTAATGTATTTGGCATCCGAAAAATCTCTTAAGCAGACGTTTCAATCATTATTTCATGCCAAAGGCAAGGGAGATATGGGGCAATAGAGTTTTGGCTGCCATCTTGGATACCAGACTTCCGGTCCGAATTTTGCTTTGCCAACAGGCAGATTCGTATGAAGTGGGGTCGAAACACCTTTAAAATGTTATTTCCACAATTGTTACATGTAATGTTTCTTGCACTTTATAGAGATCGATTTCATACTTATGGGCCTAGTCTAAAACGATCTTCGCCAATTGGATGTCAATGATGTTTTTGTTTAATTGGTCCCAAATGTAGAATGGGAAAGTGGAGTTATCAGAAATATACCTGAACACTGAACCTACGAAGTACAAATGAAAAAAATGGCATCAATTTTGTTTGGAACAGATGATTTATGAAATATGCAAAAGGTAGAATGAATAAAGACGACATAAATCACACCAATTGAAGAAATCAGAAATCATTATTCATTGCCATCTCACATTTCCAATAACATTGATTCATTTGGTGAAATGTCATTTTGATTATCGAGATAAAAATCTACATGGTAGACATAAATCTATGACACATAAGAGAGAACTGATTTCATATACCATGAAAAATGTCTTATTCCTCGTGGATGGTTTTTTACTACTAGGAAATACAATATAATTGAGTCGAATATCCATCAGAAAACAATTACTTTTCTAAATGATGCTTCGACGAACTTTGGATTACATTCGATGGCTAATCGTGCAAAGTTCTACAAAGTTTTTCGCAACGAAAATTGGCAAAGTAACCTTGTAACGATCATGCATGATCATCCGTCGGATATTTCTCAAGGTTTATTATCGTCCTGAGTTGAATATCGCTAGTGGCTTCCCACTCAGAATATTGTCGTATAAAACCAGCGTAACAACGTCAATATTGTCCAGCAAGAATTGAATATTGCCAATGACTTCTAAATCATCATAATAATTTCGAATAATTTTCATTATGGATTTGTTTTGGCAATAGACAATCTTCATGCAGTACATTTCTAGTGAATACAGAGGAAAAACACGCGTGTAGAATGATAAATTGTTTGTGGACAAAAAATTAATTCCAGTTGCGGATAGAGATACATATTGTAGGAGGAAAAATTCTATTGGTTATTTTGAAACTTGTATATGGGTGATTTATTAGGAAGTCAACTATTTGTTGAGGAATGTATTAAGGAATCTGCTGCCCTCTGGATATAAAACATTCAATCTTCAGCCGTTTCTCCATTCGAACTCATACTTGTCTTTCCATTGGTATATAGTAAATGGAAGCAACGCCAATGGAGAAAGTAAGCATTAGGGCGTTAGGTATCACTTGGTATTTCAAAATGAGAGATACTTGATCTGATTGTTGATTCTGAAACCATACTTATGTGCCTGATCTCGACTGGCGAAGAGAGAGATAAAAGCCTTTCTACCAATTAAATTCACCACTACGCCCCCTAACGGTGTAAATAGAACTATACTAGTATAAATTTTGCAGTGATGCCGTGTTAATCCCAATTACTATACTAATTGTGAAGTTTTGAAGAAAACTCGCACACGGTAACTTGTTTATAGCTGATCGGCAAAAAGCAAGATCTGATAAATTAATTGACTAATTACCAACAGTGATGATTTTTCCAAAATATCAATATAATGCAATAGGGAATTTATTCTACTTTTTCATGCAAGTAATTCTTTGACGATATCTAGTTTTTTATGTGTCCTGAATATCATTAATGGATTCTCTGAAAAAAAGCTCATTTGTATCATACAACAGCCACATAAAATATCGATTTATATGCCAAATACTAAATATACATTATCTCCAATCAATGTTCGATTTATATCTGTCGAGTAAAGTAGCTCTAATATACGGATTGTATTCTTTACCTATCTATAACTACACGAAAATCTATACTGAAAGCCATTATAATCTGACATGAATAATGGATTGGGAAGGAAATATACGTGAAGTATTATTACACATCGATGACTTTTCCTTGCCTCATTACAAAATGGCCTTGAGATGATAGAGCCCTTTTTGAGAAGGCTGTTCAAGGCCAGTTTCATTTTCGGTGACACACCGAAAGCCTGGAGAAAGGCTGCAGTGGTGTTCACACGAAAAACTGGGAGACGTCCAGCAGTCGAACCATAAAGTCTTATCGCACCATCAGTCTAACCTTCATTCTCCTGAAAACAATGGAGAAAATTATAGACTGTTATATAAGAAGTTAAATCTTCTTGGACAGAAAAACAGTTCGCCTATTGAGCTTGCAAATCAACAATCAATGCTCGACAATGCTCAGTTGAAAGCATTGAAAATACATACCGCTGAAGAAATGGCACTATGTGCATTCATAGATATAGAAACAGCGGAAAAAGGTTGTGCCCAAGGCGATGTTCCATCGCCTTTGCTGTGGTCACTGACCGTGGATAATCCGAAGTGGAGCTCATGAATCTGGAATTACGACTCAAGGTTACGCCGATGACCTGGTCGTCACTATCAGAGGCAAACATGACGGGATAATATCCAATCGCATGCATGCATTTGACAATAAAAAATTTTTTTTCGAAAGAAGAAATCGTATTTTCCAACTACTGTAATTTGCCAGTCGAGTTCGAAACACAAGGCATCACCTGAAGATGGCATATGTGATTTCACGAAACGTCGAAAAATGAGAACTCTACACACGGAGAGAAAGACGAGAAAGTAGTAATATATTTCATTCGATACTTTCCACATCCACAAACAAACCTTTATATGATTTTAATTCCCCAAAAAGACCAAACTCTCTTATATCAAATTCCAACTCTTTTAGTTGAGATGAGCTTATAGAAGCTTGTGACGCAAACGGACAGACATACCATCGGGGGGTTTTTCATTTTCATTTCGGCAAATCAAAAAGTTGAAATGGATTCGAAGATGATTTTTCATCACATGAATTTCTTTTCCATTGTCTACTTTCTCCAAAACTTCACTGAACTTTTTCCTAAAGAAGTTAATTGTTTTTTTTTTCAGGGAACTGAAGTATCGCCAAAGTGGCCCAAAGGACTCCAATACCTTCAACGTGCAGGACTACGTCAGACAGCAATCTGAGAAATCTCAGTGCCCGCCTTGTAATACTTAGAACACAAACACAACAACAAAATGATAAAATTTAATCTGATTGGAATTTTCGGATAAGATACATATTTCATGAATTATTTTAGGATTCGCATATCCCCATTATTGCATAATCAAATTGAACTGAAGAATCCAATGAATAATTTCAATCGGAACGAGGCAACATAATGGTTGAAAATATATATTTTAAAAAATAACTCCTAGTTGGATGTGAGTCGTTACTTTCACAGAACTGGAACATGGCAAAACTTCCAGAACATCGGCAAGTCTTCAAATTTCAATTTGGTTGACATCATTCAATAACAATAAAATATCACGCATGCAATGCAATTCTGTTCGGAATGATTTTGCTGATTAAAAAACTTGGAATTATGAAGAACTCAAGTAGCAGACATATGTCGGTTGATAAGAAAAATTTATCCAGCCTGAAACTTCAACTCAAATGACGTATGGATTCGAAATATTGGGAAGTTGTTCAGTAGTATTAGATGCAGATTTTGGAAGTTTGTACAACTGAATGTCATTTGTGGTCTAACTGGAAGTACCAGGAACAACGATGACATTAATGGAATCTAAGACTTCTTGTATTCAGCAGAATTCAACAACCACAATGTTATACATGAAATACCAAGAAAATATTCGATAAATGATAATCAACTATTATAGCTCCAAGCACGAGAATTATGAGTAGTTGAAGCTTCAGTAATCGTTTTTCTGATAAACAACATTCTGGAGTTCCTGACTTACTGAATATTTGTTCAGAAAAAAAAATGTAGTCATCAGAGCAAACGGAATTATTCGTCTATCTACATTTGTACAGATTTCCGGATCCATATCTTTTTCCAGATCATGAACGGTTATTATTTCTTAAGAATACGTCAAGGTAGTTGGAATTTGTTGAAACAATACTCATAACCAAAATTTACTTTCCAAATCGATTCCTATGTTTTTTCCATTCATATGAAGTATCGGTCATTAAAAACTGGAGGAAACTTTTTTCAATACTGATGAATAATAAATCTGTAATCGAAAATATTGAGTAAGCCTGAAAATGGCCAGAAATAAATCATTCGAATGTCGGGAATATTTGAGATTCAATAAGAATTAAAAGCGGAATGTGAATTTCAAATATGGATAGTTGGAAGAATTATTTATCTGCAACAAACATAATAATCGAGGAGCAACAGAAAAGGATTATTTAAAATGTGTATGTGGGCGCCAAAAATGCATTTAGACACAGAAATAGAGATTATAGGGCAATAAAAGGACTAATTTGGATGCAGAGTGGAAGATATGTCAGCGAAAAACTGATTTCTATTTGTCTTGTGTGCTTCGGAAATGATACCCTTTGAAAATGATACCCCGAGAAAAAAATATAGATTTGTCACCATATTCTGCTGTTCAATGATTTTTTCTGATGCCCATAAATGTATTTTGCCGCCCACATTTTTCCACGCAACAGTCCTCTCTGCTTTTCAGTTACATTTTTTGCTTAACAATATTTTTCGATTACATTTGACTGCTCAGCTACTATTCTCCACTCTTCAATTGACTTTCATGCTGCTCGAATTAATAAGGCAAAATACCCTTTCTACAATAGGTCACAGAATCATTCCGGAAATGAATCAAATATATATTAAGTGATATTGTGGAAGCTTTTCACACTATTTTCCCCATTAGACATAGATATAATGTGCTATATACATAATGAGAACAATATAGAATCAACACCAAAACACACCTTTGAAACATATATGTGCTTTATTGAGAAAATGTGAAAGTTTGTATTATCCATTTAGGATATTTATTGAATTGACTGATCTAGTTTATATGTATGTATAGATTATAAGTGAGAAATATTGTTTTGTTCACATATAAATAGGGGAAAGACGGTTCTGATGGTGTTGAGGATCTATGTTAATTATTGTTCCTTCTGAGTATTTAAAATATACAGAACAAATCACGAGAAAAGCTTCATTCGTAACAGTCAATGATTCAGTGCACTGGAATTTATCAAACGGAAATTGTGTATATCTCTATACAGGCATAGCGAATAAGTCAATAGAAATTAGAATGAGAGTTAAAAAACGCTCGGATCCGTTTTTTACGTTGAAGTGAAATATACAGGGTTTCTCAATAAAGATATATGACGGCATCGATATTTTTTTTGTCAGCCCCTATTTTTTAACGCAACATTAAAAGGGCACAATTTTTTACGAACGACGAGGTGAATATGGATGATTAGAAATTTTTGGGGAAAAATTATCATAAACATTAAAACTAAAATATTTTTTTATCTAGATTAAATGTTCAAATCGTCGATGACATCTGCGGTAATTTTTCTAATTTCTTGGCGTGCAAGTGCTATTGAATCTTCTGAATTCACCGGTCAAATCACATATACTTTACTCTTTGAATATCCCCAAAAGAAATGATCGAAAGGAGTTAAATCTGGCGAACTAGCAGGCCACTCAATGGCCCCTCTTCTTCCTATTCTAACCATTTGGAAAAACTTCATCCAAATAAGCGCCAACAAGTAACGTTGTAAAAATAGGTCACTCTGGTGTATATCAGGTTCTTCCGAATCCGGAAAGAAGTAATAAGAGCGGTTATGAGGTTATTTTGTAGAAAATCGAATTATCTTGCACCCCTGTGATTCTCTTCAAATTAGTAAGGAACAAGAACTCTTCTGTTAACTATACCGCACCACACGTTCAATTTTTGAGACTTTTGGCTGTGAAATTTCCTGAGTCAAAGGGGATTTTCGGTTGTCCAATAACGACAATTCTGACTGTTCACATGGCCGTTTGAAACAAATGTTGCTTCGTCGGAAAAAATGATTTTTTTAATTATAGCATTGTTGAATATTCAATTTATTCAATTTTAATGTTTTTGATACATTTTTCTTCAATATTTTCCTATGTTACCATCATCCATAGTGACCTTTTCGTTCGTAAACGGATGTGCTCTTTCTAATTCTGCAATGAAAAAGGGGGTTTACTTGAAAAAACTATCGATTTCGTCATATCTCTTCCTTGATATACTCTGTATATTCCACTCTCACGTAAAGAAGCTCTAAAATACAAACAAAAATCGATGGGTCCAAGGTTTTTTTACTCGCATTCTAATTTTTATTGAATTTATCCGCTACTTTACGAATGCACTGTACACTTATTGTGTTGATGCTTCTTTGAAGGTTAGGAATTTACCATTTCCACGATAATCACATCAACCAATTACCCCAATATAAAAAGGAATTCTAATTGGAGGATATTCTGCATTCAATCGATGATGATATATTCGTATTTCATATCATTAGTTAATCCAATACTCCGGTTTTTCAATCACTGCTGCATTTCTGTTTTTCCACAAAACATATTTGAAACTTTTTTACTCAGCATTACCTGAAGCCACTTTTCGTGAATCGATCGTGATCATCACCACCAGCATTCGCTATGGAAAGCATTTGTTCTTTTGATATTGGTCAATGTAGCCTCCTCCTTCGAACCGAACCCTTCTGGTTTTTCGCTAACAAAACTCCATTTTTTATTAATTTTCCATAGGCTTTCTTGAGATCCTGTGTAATTATCCCCTCTGCAAATTTTCTTTGATTGCGCCTCAAAGTTGAGAGTTGTTTTTTCGTAATGAAAATTTTTTGTTATATATCGTTGAAGACACCTTTCATCGAAATCATTCAATCCTGCCAAAAAAACAATCGAATTTTTCTAAGGATAAATTTCTTTTGAATCCTAAATTTTTCCTTCATCATTTTCACTCGAAAAACTGATATTTGCCATGCCAGTTTTTGTCGTAAAATAAAATTTTTCGGATAAAATAAAAGATTTTGCGTTTCAAGTATTGAAAAACGTTGCTCGTTAACTGCCTTATCTCTGAAGAGTCTGACGTACGACTAATGCGCATCATGGCCATCAGTATTTTCGAACTTTCAAATATGTGTGTCAAGCTGTATTTTTTCATCGTTTTAGAGCCTTCGCTGACAAAATCTTCAATATTTTAGATCTGAATAAGTCGTTTCAGACAAAATTCATGTGGGTCTTCTCATTATATATTTTCTATTGAACTACTTTATTTTAGAGCTACTGAAATGAATACATAATCTGACATATTTTGTTATTTCCTCCCGTTATCGTTCTCCTGTGATTTAACTCTTCCTTTTTTTGAACTTTGAATTAATTGTGATATTTTTCCTTACTTTTTTGTAATATGGATCTATTTAGTGAATGTTTGATTTTTTAATATTTTTATTTATCATTATGGGAGTTTGATATTCGATAAATCCCTAATATAAAATTTTTATTTCCAAATAAGAAGAACAAAATATTTATATCGGATTCTCAGTATAGCTACTCGTATAATCGATTGAACTCATAATATCGCTCTTCGAATCGAATAAATTTCAGTAGCAAATAGTAATACTGGGCCCACTACGATGTGGCGATGAATTCATTGTAATTTGATGGAAAAATATTATATTAGATATACATATATCTGGAGAATCAATATTGAATAGTTATATATTCGATACAGGACCAATATTCCTTAGGGATATGAATTCATAGCAAACTTCTAGAGAAACTATCAACGTAAATATTAATTTAGGCCTCTATTTTTGCATTATCCTTGCAATTTAGATATCATCAAAGAATTTCATACATAAGCTGTTAGTATTGGAAAAAAATTGTCTTATCAAGCCTTGATCGATTGGACTATATCTCCTAAGTCAAGCTGTATGAAATGACAAGTTTTCTGTTTTTATTTATAAATGGATAGATAGCTATATGACCATGTTTAATAAAGATATTACTATCATTACCAGTGTTGATTCATTATCTTTTTCACACCCACACACACACAGGAAAGAAGAATATATATATATATATATATATATATATATATATATATATATATATATATATATATATATATAAACATTATGATATGAAGTATATGTTGAACATAAAAAGAATAAAATTGGATATAATGATATCTATACATTACATGAATACCTGCTCTGATTGTTTCTACAATTTTTCTGTGAACTTTGCATCTCTGAGACCTTCATCTTATAGTCAACGCAGATGATCCAAGAGTTTAGCAGTGGAGCTTTTCTATTATCATCAGAATGTTTCCAACAATCCATTTAATTTGCACAACCTATGATAGTTTGGAAATCAAAATCCACAAATACAACTTTAGAATTCAAATAGACAAAAATAATCTACAAGCAAGAACAACCTGTATGCTAATGTCACAATGAACATGACATGTACATGTTAAACTATATTCCATTGGAAATAATCAAAATAACAGATTTGAGAACTGAAAATTGGTGAATATGAATTTTGAACAGTTCTGTATAAATAATGTTAGGTGTAGATAAAGAAATTGTAAATACAATTGTATCATATAGTAGAATTAGAAAATGTGTTTCAAAAAAATGTTCAAGAAGTGAAATTCAGATCGGGGAAAAAAAGGGATGGTTGCCTGGGAGAGAAAAAATTGGGAATCGAAAAATAATTTTGGAGAGAAGCGGGAACGAAAAACAACACGAATAAGCGGACAACAAATGTAACAACAATTTCAACCTAAAATCCAAATCAAGAAACTTCCTGGCAAATATTCGACCGAAGAGCCACTTACCTCCAATCCAAATTTTCGTGAGTATACGAACTGAATTTACAAAATGTATTTCATCAACAAAAACTAAATACAGTGAAACGTTTCGCACTAGACACTTCTTATGGTTCTTTTTAATAACACCGATTCACAGTGGTGAACTTCCTTCCGTGCTCATGATTATAATATAAATATAACCTCTGAATATTTACTATCAATATTCGGTGATTGCGCTTGAGCAAGCATTTGATGTCTTGAATTTTGATTGTTTCAATTACATTAATCATAAGGTAGATATCGCAGTAAATGGTATTTGGAATATTCAAAAATTTATTTGAATAAAAAAAAAACAATCCTTCAACTATTTTCTGGACTCGTTATTTATCATTTGATCATGTTACAAGCTATATTCCCATGAAACAGTAAATTGACATCAAGCAAAACAACTAGATGGCGCAACTGCAATCCTCCTGAGATTTTGAGACGAACTGCTATACATAGGCGTACCGACTGAGCTGGGGAAAGGTAATAAAAGAAAGGTAAATGGTATATTGAAAAAGTGTAAGAATGTCATAGCCGGAGTTTATTGTTGTGATGAGTATTTGAAAAGCACATAAAAAAATGATATTCATCATATACAGAACAAAATAATACAAATCTTCATCATCATAACAATATATATATATATATATATATATATATACAATATGACCCATTTAAAATGGAACCACCCCTGTAAAATACGCATTTTTCAGTCATTCTCAAAAAAATGTTTTTTGAAAATTGAGCATCAAAAACTGTATCTTGACACAAATTTTCATAACTTTAGTTTCAATTCACTCTATGGTTTTTTTTTCTTCGTTAAAAACGTCAAAAGTTTATTAGGCAATTTTTGTTTTGAAATTTGACTACACCACTGGATTCGTAGTCATTATAAATGGAAACCGTGGAAATTTCATAGAAACATATTGGTTAACAACGAAGTTACAACAACTTTAATTTTGGAAACAAAGTATTTGATATTAATTTTCATTTAGATTATAGACATATTTAAAATCTGGCAACACTGCCGATACAAAGTAGAACATCAGTGAATTTGTATAGCGAAAATCGGAAGTCAATAGCTCATTCCGTTCTACAGTTTCAACTCCTGAAAGTATGGTAATGTGAGCGATTTCTGGTGGAAGCGATTTTGTGGTAAAAATCTAAATACGCCACTGGATTTGTGAATTATATTCTCTCAAAATCATTTATTTGAGTTTAGGTTATGAGTGTATTCAAAAATAACAGAAAATTTAAAATTCATTTTCAAGTTATGCAGTTTTCAATAGCCGATAAAAACGAAATGAACCGATCAAGTTTTAAAGTATAAAACTTATTTATTCAATCATAAAACAGAAAGCAGGACAAAAAAATGTTCCTTTTTTATTCTGCAAAACTCAACTGAAACAAGCTTTTAGAGAAGGTATCAATAATTTGAGGAAAGCTGAACCAATACATTGGGCATAGGTATTGTACTAAATCAATAGTAGGCTGTGATTTAGTACACCACAAATCGCTCACATTACCATACATTCAGTAGTTATAACTGTTGAACGGAATGAGCTATTGACTTCGGATTTTTGCTGTACAAATTCATTTGTGCTCTACTTCGTATCGGCAGTGTTGCCAGATTTCAAATATGTCTGCAATCTAAATAAAAATTATAATCAAATACTTTGTTTCCACAATAAAAGTTGTTGTAACTTCGTTGTTAACCAATATTTTTTCATGAAATTTTGATGGTTGCCATTTATAATGACTACGAATCCAGTGGTGTAGTCAAATTTGGGAAAAAAAATTGCCTAACGAACTTTTGCCGTTTTTGACAAAGAAAAAGAACCATAGAGTGCCTTGGAAATGAAACTAAAGTTATGAGATTGAATGAAAAATGCGTATTCTACAGGGGTGGTTCCATTTTGAATACGTCACACTGTATATATATATATTTATATATATATATATATATATATATATATATATATATATATATATTTATATATAAAAACTAAAAGACATCCCAAAATATCTAATTTAAAAACCAGACAAATCGAATGAAACTGTTATCATGAACGCTGAAGACTACAATAAAAAAATTAATTCTCTACCAAGTGATTCCTCTATTCACAAACTGATCAAATTTGACCCTACAAACAAATGTCAGAAAAATAATAATGATCTAATAACTGAATGGGAAAAAAATAATTACATTGCACCAAGTACTGCTAACAACATGAAAATCCACATTGCTATACCTCCTAAAATTTATCGCCTAACAAAACTACACAAAACAAACCTATCGTTTCTTGCATTCAGTGTCCATACTGTAACTTATCCAAATATCTAAAAAATATCATCGACAATGTAGTAAACAAAAGTCCGTATCATTTGAAAGATTCTCTAGATTGAAAAAAAAAGAAAAAAATTCAAAAATTCCTGAAAATCACAAGGTCATCTCACTCGACGTCATATCATTATATACACATATTCCCACCGCCCTGGCAATAGATATCATCAATGAAAAATGGCCTGAAATGAAAAATTATACTGATATCCCACAAAACGAATTTTCAGAAGCCACTTTGAACTCCACATACTTTTTATCCAATGGAAATATCTACAAACAAATAAGTGGGTGCGCAATGGGTGCAAGCATATCCAGTGTTATAGCACAGCTTGTTCTAGAAGACCTGCAAGGAAGACAAATGAGCGGCTGGCTTCTGTTTGTTGACTCCGTTTATTTGTCGTTTTCTACCAAGTGTTGTTCATCCTTGCACTTCTTCACCGTACTGATGAGGGCCGAGAGCCCGAAACACGTGTCTACGGTTAACACTTTTCTCTGAGGGCTATGTCCATTAAATTCCTTCCATTTTGTTTTTAACAGTCCCCTCGATATTACTCTCTTTCATATATATATATATATATATATATATATATATATATATATATATACAGAGTGGCCACTTTTTTAATGGGATTGCATTGGTAACTTTTGAACCATAAGAGTTAGAAGGTCGGTCAAACGGAAAAAAAGTTGCATTCATAGAAGCATTGTCAAGCAGTTCAAACAAATCGAAATCATCAGGGCCGGTAATTGAGATATCATAAGAAAAGTAAATTCTGTCATTTTGATTTTTCTTTTTTTCCCACTTTATTTCGAATATTATCAAAAAATGTCACGGGAGTTTTTCATTCGACAGTGAATTATCCTCAATGTGACATAAACAGATTTTGTATCCAACGTTTCGTGCGCTCTGGGCCACCCTCAACCTCATTTTTTTCAATACGGACCTGCATATTTTATGACACTTTTCGAAATAACTTTTAACGTTGAATTCAACGATATATCATACAATGTCATTAAAGTTGATTTTCAGGTGATTTTGACTTTTATCCAAATTTCTTTGGGTCGGATCTGTATTACATTTAGGTACCTTTAGTTTAATTAACAACATGAAATACATTTCGATAAGAAAATCAACTTACTCATCTTCAACTGAATGGAACGTAACAGAATCAAAGCAAGAAACAAATAATAATTATTTACAAATTTCAAGAGGTGAAAAACCTTATTCATAATAATTAAACGAAACTATCATTTAATGGAAGAAAAATCAAATGATTATTCGAAAGTAAATGATGAACATTAATGAAGTAAGTGTTCGAAATGTCCACCATTTTGTAAAATGCACTTTGCGGTTCTGGAACCCATACTTCTTATACATTTGCTTATTTCGTCTCTTTGAATACCTTCCAATACATTCTCAATCTTCTCGCGATGAATCATTATTGTTGGATTTGTCATTTGTTCCGTTGAAACAAATTACAGAATCGAACTTTATTTTGAGATCATTACGATATAATTTTTGCAAGGCTCGGTATTCAAATTTAAAATCATTGTATTCGCGTCTCTTGACTATTTTATTAAAAGCAGTTTTTGATAAATTGCATTCACTGGCCACAGTTCTCGATTTTTTTTCTGGGTTCAATTGAATTTGGGTCAGAACATTGATATCGTTGATAGACTTGTTTTCTCTCACATACACACAACTCTAGGTTTATTGAATGTATTATTTTCAAGTAGTAGGCCGTGGATAAAAAAGAACATAACAAGAAATGTCATATTATTTGTCACTTCGTTTATTATTGTGTCACAAGAACTTGTCATTAAATACTTTTCTGAGTAATTTCAATTTAACTTATTCGATATGGTAAGATACCCAAATGAAGAGAAGAGAGATATGTACGAAGTGTACATAGAATTAGATAGAAATTCGTTCAAAGCACAATAAAGGTATGGTGAACTATATCCTGAAAGAACAACACCAAATATTAAAATGTTTCGACGTTTATCTACAACGTTACTTGCACATAATTCATTCATCAAACCTAGAGGTCCTTATGTACGACGAAACGAGCCTATCAATCAATGTTCTGGCCCAAATTCGAATGAATCCAGGAATAGGAACGAGAACTATGGCCAGTGAATGCAATTTATCAAAAAGTGCTGTTAATAAAATACTCAAGAGACACGGATACCATGACTATAAACACCAAGCCGTGCAAAAACTATATCGCAATGATCCTGAGAGAAGGTTGCAATTCTATAATTGGTTTCAACGAGAGGTGCGGAATAACAACAATTTTGCGCACAATATCATTTGGGGAGACGAAACGACATTCACAAATTCTGGCATGTTCAATCGAAGGAACAAACATTTTTATGCCACAGAAAATCCTCACTTAATTCATGAAGTTAGACATCAATATCATTTTTCTTTGAACATATGGTGCGGTTTGTTGAATAATAAATTACTGGGACCGTATTTTATAGACGGCAACCTAACCGGAGCAAAATATGTAGAAATTATAGAAGAAATGTTGGATGATCTTCCTATACGGTATCGGCGTAATAGTCCATGGTTCCAACAAGACGGATGTGGTCCACATAACTCAAGAATAGTCACAGACTATCCAAATCGAACTTTTCCCGATTAATGGATTGGAACAAGAGGTCCAGTAGCATGGCCTGCCAGATCTCCGGATTTGAATCTGCTGGATTTTTATTTGTGGGGATATCTCTAAAATAAAATTTATGATACTACGAACCCGACAATAGAGATTCTTCGCGAGAAGATTGAGAATGTATTGGAAGGTATTCAAGGAGACGAAATAAGCAAAAGTATAAGAAGTGTGGGTTCCAGAACCGCAAAGTGCATTTTACAAAATGGTGGACATTTCGAACACTCACTTCATTGATGTTCATCATTTACTTTCGAATAATCATTTGATTTTTCTTTCATTAAATGATAGTTTCGTTTAATTATTATGAATTCGGTTTTTCACCTCTTGAAATTTGTAAATAATTATTACTTGTTTCTTGCTTCGATTCTGTTACGTTCCATTCAGTTGAAGATGAGTAAGTTGATTTTCTTATCGAAATGTATTGCATGTTGTTAATTAAACTAAAGGTACCTAAATGTAGTACAGATCCGACCCAAAGTAATTTGGATAAGGGTCAAAATCACCTGAAAATCAACTTTGAATGACATTGTTGAATCCAACGTTGAAAGTTATTCCGAAAAGTGTCATAAAATATGAAGGTCCGTATTGAAAAAAATGAGGTTGAGGATGGCCCAGATCGTACGAAAGGTTGGATACAAAATCTGATTATGTCACATTGAGGCTAACTTCCTGTCGAATAAAACTCCGACATTGTAATATTCGAAATAAAGTGGAAAAGAAATCAAAATGACAAATTTACCTTATGATATCTCAATAACCGGCCCTGATATCTCGTCGTTTGAACTGCTTGCAATCTTCTATAATCACTGATTGACCGACCTTCAACTCTTATGGTTTAAAGTTACCAATACAATCCCATTAAAAAGTCTGATATATATATATATATATATATATATATATATATATATATATATATATATATATATATAAATATCGTCTTCCTTGCGGCGGAAGTTTTGGAGGGGGGTGAAGGTGGAGCCACTTCGAGAGATGAGTTTTCCAGATACAAAGACATGAAATCACTTAAATGAAACAGACAGGTAAGCTGCCGTAGTTCAAATAATCCCTTTTTCCTGTTTGAGAGTTACTGAAGTGGAGGGATCTGGGCTAGTGAATCATCTAGGTAGTCAGAATCAAATTAGCTCAAATGTAATTCCTAGAAAGTATATCGTATGTTGAAAAAGTAATTTTTTTCTACTTTGGCAATTCGTGAGTTTCTCAAGAGGTTTGCCAATAATTTTTCAGTGGGTGAAAA
This sequence comes from Gonioctena quinquepunctata, assembly GCA_018342105.1. Classification (NCBI taxonomy): domain Eukaryota; kingdom Metazoa; phylum Arthropoda; class Insecta; order Coleoptera; family Chrysomelidae; genus Gonioctena; species Gonioctena quinquepunctata. The sequence goes on from JAFIRS010000068.1 coordinate 809,903, forward strand.
CGTCTTGCATTTGGTTTTCTCTGTTCCTTGATGTCTAAGAATTGAAATAAAAATGCAAGGCGTTTTCCTCGAGTATTTGGAAAAATAGGCGACCAAAACTACTCAATAATATTGAATTTTTCAACCTAACCACAAAAGTTCCATGACCAGGTTTTCGTCTTGGAAATGGATTTTCCTACTTATGACTCTCGAAGAACAAGATGAAAAAGGTTTCAGGTTTACTTCAACACAGGTGCCTAAAACTTAAAATGAAGTGAAGCCTACGAATATTTCATGAAAAACTCAGATAACATGAACAGAGATGCCTGGAAATTGATGAATTTCGAGCGCAACAAAACAAAGGGTTCGAACTCTTCGGTTTGTATAATTTTCGCAAATGAATTCCTTGAACACTTCGCAACAGCAGCAAAACTACTGACCGAAAACCTCAGTAACAATATAGACAGTTCTATTGTCTTACTTAAAAAATTACTGAGTAGGGAGAGTTCATTTTTTCTTTTACCTGTCACCGACTTAGAGGTACTGGATGCCATCACATCCCCTCAAAAATTCAAATTGCTTTGACGTACATGACTTAAATAGCAAAAAATTAAATCAATGAAAGAAATGATCAGCAAACCTCTTTCCAATCTGTTCAATCTATGCTTTGTGAGAGAAACATTCACTAGTGTCTTAAAAAAAAGTAAATGTATGCCAATATACAAAAAAGAAAACATAGATTGCTCAGTAAACCACAGACCCATCGCTATTATTCCAATAATAGTATTTTTTTTTGAAATTCTCATTAAGAACAGACTTATGCGTTATTTTGAAACGAATATTATATTGCATGAGCAACAATACGGTTTTCGGAGCATCAATACAAGCTGTCAGAAGACTGGTGGATGGCATCGATAGCTTCGAGAAGGGTGAACACACATCTGTTACCCTATGTTACCTAAGCAAGGCCTTCGACTGTGTCAACCACACAGTACTTCTACAAAAGTTTTATTGTTTGTTATCAGGGGCACTACCTAAACATTGTTTGAGTCCTATATGAGGAACAGACATCAATACGTATTTTTCTATGGTACAGTTTTCTAAACTAAAGCCTCAAGGCTCCTACTTGGACCCCTCCTATTTATAAATGTTGTTAATGACATATTCTATCATTCACAGCCATCCGATTGCATCCTCTTCGCGCATGACATAACGTCTTTCCACTGAAGCAATAGTACTACCTCACTACTAAAAAATGACCACATCACACAAATCAAACTAGACGAGTGGCTGAAACCCAATGGATTTATTAACAATCCAGGGAAAACCCAAAAATCTTTTCCACAAATAAAGATGTCTCCCATGTCAGTGTCAAACTTCTTGGAATCAACCTCGACAGTAAACTCAAACGGCACGACTATTTTGATTATCTAATTAAAAAACTCCCTACTCAAATTTTTTTACTAAGATCTCTGAAGATATCAATCAGCAATGCGGCCTACAAAATGTCGTATTTCTTACCAAGCCTACGGAATAACCTTGTGGGAAAATTCCACACAGGCTGAACGGATATTTATTCTCCAAAAAAGGTTGTCAGAATAATTGACGGTGCAGGACCCAGAAATACCTGCAGACCCATATTTTCGAAATTGAATATTATAACCTTACCGGCTTTATATATATATATATATATATATATATATATATATATATTGTTATGGTATGATGAATTATATAAATATAATATTGTTTTTATATAATGAATGAAGCTAATAGTTTTTGTTATTCTTTATGAACCAAATTGATATGATATAGATAGATATTTTTGCCCTGTATAATAATTTGTATGTGGTAATAATAATTGCCAATGAACGTCACTGTTCTCTCGTCACGTAGCTGACAATTGTTATTCCTTTTCTCACCACAGCTAGCACAGTTGGTACGCCCTCATCTCAGATAGTCGATTCAAAGCAATTTAGCCCTTACTTGATATGTCAAACTCAAGTTATTCAATGGTCGTAGGTATGTTTGTTGATCATTGTGAAAGAACAAACAACAAAATATCAAAAAGCAATTATCTCCTTTATTCAGGAAGACTTAAAATACCTGGCCTACGAGAAATAACTTATACTAGTGGGAATATACAAATATTCACGGATAATCATAAAATTGAAATCATGGATAGATAAACATAACCTCACTTTTTCCGTGTTATTGAAGTTTTCTGTTATTATTCAAAATAGAGTGACATAAAGTTCTTCGAATGTGAAATTCGTTATTGGTGAAATAGTTCAGGACCGAAAATGCACTATTAAAGTTTTTAACCTGTTGGAGATGTCGGTGTTTCAAGATATGCCCTGAAACTGGATACCTTGTTACTACAAGCGCTATCAGGAACTCCAATACCATAACTCAGGAACCATACAGATGCGGAAATCAGCTTTGGAGACGTGGAAATGATATATAATTCAGGTAATACTAGTTTTGCTCTTCAAAAGTTGGAATTCTTTCAATTTTTGTTCTCTCAAAAATGTTGCGTCCATTCCCTTCTAATTTTATTTTCAATCTCCTTGTTGGCTTTGTTTGTTGTTGCCTCGATACAAGTTTCCCTTCCTGTTTTCCCATTTGAGTTTTTGAATTCGCGCACTAATTTGTCACATTTCACTGTTTAGGTTTATCTTACTCAATTTATATATCCAACTATTTTTCCATACTTATTACTATTTACAAATTCTAATAATAATTGCTTATGATATCAACCAATTGCTATTCCTTCACAATTTCCAATTTTTACCTATGACCATCTATTCTCTGATTGGCTATTATCATGAAGGCGTTTGCTGTTCTACCATTGGTTACTTTTAGTTATCTCCAATTTCATATACTGTATGTTTCAAATTTACAAATGTGTTGATCACCTTTTATTGATGAAAATTTTGTAAATTTAGACTTTTTGTTGGCTTTTTTCCAATTATGGTTTATGATCATTATGACAGTGTATGAAATTGATTGGGTTATATTATTTTGACATTTTTATCTATCCATATTATACAAAGGCTTATAAATAAATAGACTTCAAAAGTTATTAAAAAAATCTCTTGAACTAATAACTATTTAGTAATTATTATTTTGTGGGTTTTCCTTTAAACCTTTAACTGGCATAACATACATAAAAATTCCTTAAATTATTCATATTTTCACTAGAAAATTTTGAATACAATTCTAATCAATTACGACTAAACTCATTCAAAAACTCTTTGCGGATTTGAAAACAAGTTTACAACGATAACAATTTACAACTACTAGTACAATTTTTTTTCCAAAAACTAATGGATTCTTAGATAATAAGAACTTCAGTATATATATATGAATTTGTATTTATTATTATCTTCTTTCATTTTACATTTCTACTGATATAATTTCATATTGATTTTACAATATTTTCTATATTGATTTATCATTTCCTATCTTTCCTTCAGTTGTTCTTAAATTCTATTGAATTGATATTTTATTTATCTGATCTATATCATACTTTTATTTTGTGCATATCTCCTTTATTATTCATATAATTAAATATATTCATTATAATTATGAATATACTATATTTTATTAATATACCTTCATATTATACCAATATACCTTAATAATATAATTATTATAATAACTTAGTATCATTATTATTATTACCATTTCATTTCTCACATACATTCATTTTATACAAAATATTTATCATTATTTCTTTTCATTTCTCAAAATTCATTATTTATTATCATTTCTATTTCTCTTATAATCTATATTGTTTCTTCTCACTAACTAACCTGTACCAAATTTATAACTTTCTGTTTCGTATTTATTGTTTTCAAATTATTGTTTTCTTCAATATTCTCATGTGTTGTTTGTTCTAATATTTTCCTCATATATTTTTATTTGTTTATTTTTTTATTCAAATATTCTGAAATCTTAAATTTTTTAACTTTCCATTTTATTCTTACTTGCCTATCAAATTTCCTTCCTGTTTCCATTTGAATTTGATTCGCATTTGTCACATTTCACTGTTAGGTATCTCCAATTATATATCCAACTTTTCCATACTTATTACTTTTATTAAAAAATTGCTTATGATATACCTGCTATTCCTTCACAATTTCATTACGACCATCATCTCTGATTGGCTATTATCATGAAGTTTCTATTCCACATTGTTCTTGTTATTCAATTTCATACTGTATGTCAAATTACAAATGTGATCACCATTGATGAAAATTTTGATTTAGACTTTTGTTGTTTCCATATGGTTATGATCATTATGACAGTGTATTGATTGGTTATATTATTTTGACATTTTTATCTATCCATATTATACAAAGGCTTATAAATAAATAAACTTCAAAAGTTATTAAAAAAAAAATCTCTTGGAACTAATAACTATTTAGTAATTATTATTTTTGTGGGTTTTTTCCTTTTAAACCTTTAACTGGCACAACATAACATAACAATATATATATATTTTATTCTCTTTCAGAGATTCATCGTAGCAGCTATCATTAATCAAACATAATGACATACATAGCTATTATACAAGAAATAGCAACTAACTCATCAATCCCAGATTACGACTGGAAACGTCATCCAAAAACTCTTTGAACGCCGATTTGTATAATAAACTACCTGATAGTTATAAAAACCAGAATACCACCAAATTTGGAACTCCAATCAAACTGATGTTACTGAGGTACAATTTTTACCCTACAAGAGAATACTCAAGTGCCGAAATTACTGGTAGATAATACAGAATACCCACCTGTCCAGTCACACAGTGCTGAAAGATCATCAACAAGAGATCGGATGAAATTTCATCTTTAATTATATTCACGACAACAGCTGAAGACGTTCGCTTCGAGCCAATAAATGTCAGAGTATCTATAAAGCAGTCACGAGTTGATAATACATACAAGTAATTTCTTGCAATTTCATGCTTAGCGAAATCAGCGACATCTGAAGAATATCATGTAATCTCAGATCCGATAGAACCCTGCTGTATCTTTCATTATAAGCGGATCATCTACCGAATTCTCCCTGTCTATAGGCGCTTGGCATAAGAGTCATAAAATTGATTTTTGAGTCAGATTTGACAATTCAACTGAATGCCTGAAAATGTCACTACAAAAAAGTATTATATTACTGGGAATCGCATGTATTTCGGGTAAGTTTGTGCTTTTCCCCTGATGAGCCTACATTTTTTTTGTAGGCTCTTTTTATCTCGTTTTTGCCCTAAACGAATCCCAGTTCAGAACACCAGGGGAAACTCAAATTATGTTCACATTGAAAAAACAGTAACTCTCTTATTTCAGCATTTCGAGTAGAAAAAACCGGAAAGTATTCAAGTAATGGAAGTGTGAATATTTTGGATTGGTATGTAACGGATGAACCAATTATAGCTGACGTTGAAGAGATCGCCATAAGTGGTGGTCAAAATTTTTTGAATGATGATCGGGGATTGATTGATATCAGTGTTCTCCTCAACCAAAATGGATCGCTCATTTCTGGATGGAGTTGTGAAATGGTAGACAAAGCTCGAACTGATTTTTGTGATAGAAGTTTGGAGAATGGTATGAGCATTTTGTCACTTCGTATTAAATATTGAGAGTTGATGTCGATCTATTACACTGACGAGCATGCATGTGTATTCGTATTCCTTGGATGATTTTCAGAATCGGTATATTTTCAGTAACGAGAATAACAGAGCCATTTGCGTGTTATGTGATTCTAGTGAAAGAATTTGTATTTCATAATTAGCGATGAACATCTATAAATTCAATGAATCCTAATGACATAAGAAGAAACTATGAAGCTATTGATGAAGAATCGCGGTTGAGACATGTTGTGAATCCACGTGTTTATACGGAATGGGCGAGGACACGAAATTTTCGAAATATTTTCAATTGACTCTACAGCTTGTAAAAAGTCTGTTGGTAATTTTCTTCCTTTTTTTAATTTTCTAAAACTTGAAAAGGAAAATTAAAGTCAGCAAAATTCAAATGGTTTTCATCTACGGCCATTGCAGAATGTTGTGACGTAATCACCCGATCAACCAATGCCACAGTTGACAGCTTCAATCAATTTTACAACGTTGCCATATTTACAAATCTTAGTCCACGCCTCCATAACAAGGATAGATGATTGGCTTTTTCTTTATCAGGAATCGTTCTGATGGACCACAGTGATTCCATAATATCAAAAATAACAGGGTTTATGTAAAGTGTAAAATCGACAATATATTGTTTTATGACAGATCGAATGTTTTTACACCCTTCAGATCCGCCATCGTCGCTTGACATTGCGAATAATGTTCTTGTTCTGACATTTATAGTTTAAGAAACTTGGCAACATTGCCGTTTGACTTCACAATCAACCCGATTACGCCTATTGACTGCTCGGTGGTTTACGTCACAAATAGCGCCAATATTAGTAACTTCAAAATTTTATGATTTTCAAAATCGAATGGAAACTGCTGTAAATGAAATTTTACTCAAAAAATGTTTTCTGGGTACAATTATACAGTGCTTCTCAAAAGTTTCACCCCCCCTCTTATTTTTGGAACGATTATACATGAACAAGTAAAATTTGAAAACTGAATATTGAAGGTTGTAAACTTCCCTACTAGTGATGATAGATAGGCCATTGTGACCAATAATTTTAAATGGAACCCTACGGCAAGCGACACCTCTTTTGAAAGGAATCGAAAAAACCTATTCAATGATACTAATTTTGTTTGTGTTTATGGCAGGTTTGGCAACTCGCTTTTAAAAAACGCAAAGCTGTGATGAATTAAATCAGTTAATACTGAAATTTCAAATTCAAGCTCCGCCTCTGGATAGTTGTCAAATAAGCTGACGTTTTTGTTAGTCTTCCTAATTCGACGTTTTTGTGATTGTCCAAGTTTTTGTACATTCAATAATTTGTGTATTGTTGATCAAACGTTTAACTGTTTCAGCAGCTTTTGGTACTTTTAATATTTTTGTACATTTTAATAATTTGTTAAACTGTTGTGAGCCGAACGTTTGAGTGCTTCAAGAAGCGAAATGGTACGTGCTTTGGGTGATAAAGTAGCAGCGATCCTTGGTGAAACTGGACAAAATATTCATGCACCAGAACGCATTTTTAATGAGAGGTTTCCCGATCGCCCCGTTTCGAGGACTTATTTGAGGGAGCTTCTTCGTAAGTTTGAAACAACGGGTAGAATTAATGATGCGAAACAATCTGGCAGACCACAAATTTCTGATGAGAAAAAAATTGATATACTGGCAGGAGTAATGGTTAATCCTACTCCTTCAACAACTCAAGTTGCATCCACCTGTGAAGTCAGTCGAAGTACAGTACACAGGGTGTTAAAAAAACAAATTTCATCCATACAAATTAAAAATGGTTCATCAACTCTCAGACGACGACCCAGACCGAGGACTAGAATTTTGTGAAAACATGGAAACTAAAATTAACCAACAGCCAGACTATGACAAAACAATCTGTTTTAGTGACGAAAGTACTTCCTATCTAAATGGAAATGTAAATACACAGAATGTGAGGTATTGGAATGACGCAAATCCTCACCTGTTTCGTGAAACACATACCCAATTTCCCCAGAAGGTGAATGTTAGGGCAGGTATCCTGGGAAACCACATCGTTGGGCCTCTTTTTTTAATACTAATTTAACTGGTGAGGTTTATCTGGAGCTGTTGCAAAACGCAATAGAACCGTTAATCCTTGAAATTTTGGAAGATAATCCAGATGAACTCGGCAAATTGGAAATTACATTCCAACAGGATGGTGCTTCCCCATACTATTACGGTGCAGTAAGACGGTATTTGGATGAGGAGTATCGTGGTAGATGGATTGGATGACGAGGTTCAATGGAATGACCGGCTCGAATACCGGACCTCACACCGTTGGATTTTTTACTATGGGGGTACCTTGAATCGAAGGTTTACGCCACTGTACCTGACAATATTGACGTTTTAAAACAACGTACTGTTGCAGAATGTGAGGCTGTTTCCGCAGACACATTTGCAAAAGTACGAGAAGAGTTTAAAAATAGGATATTTTACTGTCAGGAAGTAAATGGAGGTCACTTTGAGCATTTAACTGGTGAGGTTTATCTGGAGCTGTTGCAAAACGCAATAGAACCGTTCATCCTTGGAATTTTGGAAAATAATCCAGATGAACTCGGCAATTTGGAAATAACATTCCAACAGGATGGTGCTCCTCCACACTATTACGGTGCAGTAAGACGGTATTTGGATGAGGAGTATCGTGGTAGATGGATTGGATGTCGAGGTTCAATGGAATGGCCGGCTCGATCACCGGACCTCACACCTTTGGATTTTTTTCTATGGGGGTACCTTAAATCGAAGGTTTACGCCACTGAACCTGTCAATATTGACGTTTTAAAACAACGTAGTGTTGCAGAATGTGAGGCTGCTTTCGCAGACACAATTGCAAAAGTACGAGAAGAGTTTAAAAATAGGATATTTCACTGTCAGGAAGTAAATGGAGGTCACTTCGAGCAATTTCTTTGAGTAGATACTGATTCTTAAATGTATAATTGATATCATACACTGAATGGAATTTAAATTTTAATGTTTACTAATGAGCCATTAAAACTGCCATAAACACAAACAAAATTAGTATCATTGAATAGTTTTTTTCGATACCTTTTAAAAGAGTCGCTTGCCGTAGGGTTCCGTTTAAAATTATTGGTCACAATGGCCTTGTGACGTCATCTTTGACGATTTCGTCATCTATCATCACTAGTAGAGAAGTTTACAACCTTTAATATTCAGTTTCCAAATTTCACTTGTTTATGTAAAATCGTTACAAAAATAAGAGGGGGGGAGAGGACTTTTGAGAAGCACTGTATATACGTTATGTATTTTAAAGCATATTCAAAACGATAATAATTTCTCATGTACTCGCCTATTCTGGAAGCATATTTACATCTTTATTTATTATTTCATTCAGTGTATTTCAGTGCATTTTTGTAAGTTGTACTATTTGTCCCCATTATAACCTATAAATGACCAGGCAACGGATCACTCTGAAAATTTGATGGAGAGTATATTTGGACATTCTCTACCCAACTAAAATATTTTTGAAAATACGGTTTTGCCACTTCTATTGAAAGTACAAGCAAATCTGATATTTCAAATAGATCATCCTGAATATAATTTTATTTTCAAGATCTACATTAATTTTTTGGCATTTTCTCTTGATATTTTCTCATACCTATCTGTAACAGTTTTTGAAATAAAAATTAATTTCAATTTTGTTCGTCAGAAAACATGATCTCTGAAGGTGCTGATAACTTCGAGCTCAGTGATTCCGGATTATTTACTATAAATAACCCACCCCTTATTATCGTTATTATTGCCAATATAAAAAAAAATTAATGTAGAAGTTGTGCGGTTATGACTGAATTATGATAAAATTATATCAAACAAACAGTAGCATGCAGATTTCAAAGGATATCATTTTTTAAATGAGATACCCTGTATATCATTGAATTTTTGGGATGATCTTTGTTTCCTCATTTCAAAAATATACCATATGTTACCACTATCTTATGCCATTTTTGAGTTATTGAACGACGAATAACTCAGCTAGACTAGCTGTTACTGTAAATACCTATTCTCTCAAAGTTAACAAATTTGAAGTGAACTACGAAGATGACAACTATACCGGGTGACACGGGCCACCCCTGTAACTTCTGCATTCGTGAACGGATTTTTCTGAAATTCGGTACAGTAAAGCAACCATTTCGGATTTGATCACATTACAATCCAATATGGCGGACTTCCGGTTTTTCTGCAAATGCCAGCAAATTTAATTTTTCGAATAGAACACCCTGTATATTTTTACATATTCAAGTTCAACAGGTCAAAACAAGCCCAAACCCTATGTCAAATGTCATTTCTTTGAAACAATTGAAATTAAAATGGTTTTTTTTATTTTCAAATGAAACCCCTATGGGCCATCTACCTGTCTCTCTAGAACATTCATTTCCCGTATTCAGTGTATTTAGTCTTGATTTATGAGGCATTTGATTTTTTCCCAAAAACAGTTTTGGAGTGGTTTCTCTTTTTGCGACTCCTCCAACTACTGTGTGAGGTGAGCCTGTAATAAGCTCTGCCGAGCCAGAACGGGCACTCTCTTTGCCAAGATTCAACCTCGGAAAGGGGCTAATGTCAGACAACTCTTTTTGCTTAAGGGTTCCTGGTTCTGTGGTTTGGTCTAGCTCAAGTTGAGAAGAGCATGGCAGCTGACGTCATGGGCCGCTCGGACAGATGCTCTGTAGAAAGGGATTCTTACGCTGGGGTATCCTCTAACTCGTTATTCTGCGGAGGCGCTTCTTGTTGAGCTTCAGGAAATGGATTTGGAACCGGTTGTTCAATGTTTGAGTCCAGATAGTCGTTAAGCCTGAACTTATGACGATTGCATGGAAATAAACCAGCCTTTCAAATCCCTTGGCGGCAATTTCTGCAGTTGCAGCTTTCTTGTACGCGTTCCCAAAGAGATTTCCGATTTGGTATACTGTATCTACTCCTCTATCTGCATGGTTTCGAAGCAAAATTTCAATTTCCTGGGCGTAGTACGTTTTAAATGGTGACTGACATGAATGAAAGATCTAGTGTCTGCATGTTATGGGAGTTGGGACGAAGCAGGCAAACTTCATTTAAATGATTGCCACGCGCAAGTTCCATCACCTTTATATTTCTGGTGTGTATGTGAGGTAGGACAAGGACAGCTGGATTATCTCCAGTTGGTTCAACTATTTCAAAAAAAATTAAGCCAGTCCGTTAACAATACGGACTGGATCCATCCAGAAGGGTGAAATGCATGGATATAGCCTGAGGGTTTGCCGTCTATAAGTTCCTGCTTCATATTTTTTCGAGGAAAAATTACTAGAGATAAAGTGTTTAGCCGGATTCATGGAAGTAACCACTGTGATGAGTGAACTTCGCTCTGCTGCTTGTAAAGCTCCTATTAGCTTTTTACCCTTCAGTCCGACTCTTTCTGTTTGTGCTATGGTAATCCCAGTTTCATCATAATTGTACACGCGTGACGGAGAATGTTTTATTTTCTTGAGAATGGGTTCATAAGGCCCGATTTCACCACAAGACAGATAAACGGCGTTTTCATAAACTCCGTTCTCACTAAACTCAGATTTTAATCTTGATAAACCTCGATCCAGTTTCACCGACACAAACAGACGAAAGCTAAACCGAGTTTATTGAAACTTAGTTTAAGGACAGTCAAAAGCTGGCAACATAGTAAAATATGTACGTTTCTGTCATTTTTGCATAGATTTCGTTGTTTTGTAGAGGAGCCAAAGCCAAGTGACAATATAACCTAAAAATTGAAAACCGATAACTTTCGTGTTTGGCTCATGTTTTGTGATATTTTTGTGGGTGTTCGGTGTTCAAAGTTTAGTTTTTGAAGAAACTTGATGAAAGTGACAATATCTTCTACAATGAATTTCAAGTTGGAATGTGAAAATATAATTTATCAAATAAATTCCTTCTTTGGATTTCATTCGGCACCCAGCTTATTGAATAAATTGGTACAACATATTTCCTTTACCAGAGTGAAAATGTCAGGAACGAACTATACCATATTTCGTTAACTTACAAATTTGAAATTTGACTACACCACTGGATTCGTAGTCGTTAAAAATGGAAACCATGAAAATTTCATAAAAAATATTGGTTAACAACGAAGTTACAAAAACTTTTATTTTGGAAACAAAGTATTTGATATTAATTTTCATTTAGATTATAGACATATTTGAAATCTGGCAACACTGCCGATACAAAGTAGAACACCAGTGAATTTGTACAGCGAAAATCCGAAGTCAATAGCTCATTCTGTTCAACAGTTATAACTCCTGAAAGTATGGTAATGTGAGCGATTCCTGGTGGAAGCGATTTTGTAATAAAAATCTAACTACGCCACTGGATTTGTGAATTATATTCCCTCAAAATCATTTATTTGAGTTCAGGTTATAAGTGTATTCGAAAATAACAGAAAATTCAAAATTCATTCTCAAGTTATGCAGTTTTTAATAGCCGATAGAAACGAAATGAACCGAATCAAGTTTTAAAGTATCAAAATTATTTATTCAATAATAAAACAGGACAAAAAAATGTTCCGTTTTTATTCTGCAAAATTCAACTGAAACAGGCTTTTAGAGAAGGTATCAATAATTTGAGGAAAGCTGAACTAATACATTGTATTGTACTAAATCAATAGTAGGCTGTGATTTAGTACACCACAAATCGCTCACATTACCATACTTTCAGTAGTTAAAACTGTTGAACGGAATGAGCTATTGATTTCGGATTTTCGCTGTACAAATTCACTTGTGCTCTACTTTGCATCCGGCAGTGTTGCCAGATTTCAAATATGTCTGCAATCTAAATAAAAATTATAATCAAATACTTTGTGTCCAAAATTGAAGTTGTTGTAACTTCGTTGTTAACAAATATTTTCCAATGAAATTCCGATGCTTCCAATTTATAACGACTACGAATCCAGTGGTGTAGTTAAATTTGGAAAAAAAATTGCCTAATTAATTTTTGCCGTTTTTGACGGAGAAAAAAAACCATAGAGTGCCTTGGAAATGGAACTAAAGTTATGAAAATTCGTGTCAAGATACAGTTTTTGCTGCCTGATATTAGAAAAAAATATTTTTGAGATTGACTGAAAAATGCGTATTCTACAGGGGTGGTTCCATTTTGAATGGGTCACACTGTATATATACATATCATGCCATATATATATATATATATATATATATATATTATATATATTCATTTATATTTGTAGATACCCTTCCAACCGCTCCTGAGGAATATGCCATGGATAGATTATCACTCGATTTCAAGTTTTCTGTCAAAACTGAAGACTCTGACTGGCAATCAGAAGACGAACTATCCGAGTGAAAAGATCACACCCTCCGGAATTAGCAATTTTGTGAGTATTTTGGATATTTGGCTAAAAGTGTGCATTTTTTAACGATATGTTCGTTGGGCAGATGTTATTAATTATGTATAATTCGACAGAAATCTGTTATACATTGAATCAGCACACTCTCATACATATTTCTATCTTGATAATGAAAGTGTCATACTTCGGGTGATGTTTTTTTGTGTTAGTTGAAGTGAGGATGGCATGGATATTGGTGTCTTTTTATATTCCTGAGGTCCTGATGATGAACTATTTTACCATCTTAAGGCTTACTCCGGAATTTTTTTCCGAAAGCCATCCTATTATATCATGATTTTCAATGTGCTGTTCAATGAATGAGATAACCCATTCCGTAAGATAGATTGAAATTTCAAATGGAATTGATTAAAAGAAACGTTTTATTTTTAATATAATTAATCTTAGTATATAATCGTTTGGATAAGAGAAACTGGTTCTTAGATATTCATATATCACTCCATCCTAAGGATGATATTTTCTGGAAAGAACGCAGGGATGACAATGCAGTTTTCTGCTATTTTATGGCTCACGTGCAGAATTGTTGCCGAGATGTCACCCAGTTATTTCATTAAGATATTTCAATGTAATATTCAATGAGTAAGCTAACTCATTGAAATTATGAATGAAATTGATTAATAAATTCGTTGAGTTCTTTCGAAGAATTCTCAATTATGGTGAGAACGCAAGGATCATTTCCATCGCGGCGATCTCACCATAATTCTTCCGGAGCACTCAACGAATTTATTAATCATTTTCATCTATAATTTTAATCTATCTCACGAATCGGAACATAAAGATTGGAATGTTATTTTTACACATTGTATAACTCACGTCGGAAATGATTTCCGGTAGTCATCCAGTTAGTTCTTGAAATTTATTCAAAGTGATTTTCAATGGATAAGGTTACCCATTTCGTAAGATAGATTGGAATTATAAAACAAATTGACTGTGTGAAATTTTTAAGAATAAATTTGGATACTAATCTGACATTCACTACTCACCATGTAGATCTTATGAAAAATTTGACTAGCAAGTGTTATCAAATTAGAGTTTTGAGGAATGTTGTGGATAAACAGGCATTATTGTTGTTGTTTCACCATGGTGAAATTTATTCAATTGGTTTGCTCACTTGTCGTGAAATATATCTCTACAACACGGAAAAGAATATTACGAAGCATTATTAATGTATCTGTGAGGAATTCCTATCAATTATTATACAGAGAAAATATTATTCTTACAATTAACGGTACATGCAGAATGTTACCAAATAAGTTCAAAAGTTTTTAGGGGTTGATTCTTTGTCGAAAATAATGAAGGAGGGTCTTCCATGTAGACAAAAGCTTTGAGGCCTTCCTTGAAAAGTTACACGCTTCCAAACATGAGGAAAAACATTAGTTTTTTTTTCTTGAAATTGCTGAAGAGTTGAGGAAATGGCATTTTGTGGGCATGTTCTGCCAATAAACAGGTTACCTATAAATAGTTTTTCAATTTTGTTGTCATCTTCTGAAGGTCATGCCACCCATATTCCATTTTTTAGCAGAACTTTTTAACGAAACAAAATTTCTCAATTAAAAATATGTGTTGCAATGATTTATTCCAAAACTTTTTTAACTCTTGTGTTGTGTCCGTGAAAGCAATAGTTGCCTACTAAAAAATAAGAACACGCTTTAATATAAAACTAAACTAAAAAGTTGAAAATAATTTTAAATGAGTTCGAAATAAGAATACAGTGATTAACAACAAATTCATTTCATCGTAAAGAAGCGTGGGGTGCTTGATGTCAATTGTTGTTAATATTTCATGGACAGATATTGGTAAAAGTAGAATCATTATGGAAATATGTTAAAAAGCACCCCACGCTTTTACACGATGAAATAAATTTGTTGTTAATCACTGTATTCTTATTTCAAACTCATTTAAAATTATTTTCTACTTTTTAGTTTAGTTTTCTATTAAAGAGTGTTCTTTAGTTTTTAAACTATTATTTATTTTCAACTTTTTGGTTTTGTTCTCTATTAAAGCGTGTTCTTTAGTTTTTCAAACTATTATTATTATTATTTAAATTTTTCAACTAGTATTCTTCAATTTCCATAATCGGACCATAATCACAAAACTCGTCCGCCATTTTGGATCCGCCATCTTGAATCCTTCAATTTTGACAAAATAATCATAATCTCTGACCCCATACACCCCCCCATGCCAATTTGGAATAGAATTGGACCATAATCACAAAAATCGTTGGCCATTTTGGAGCCGTCATCTAGAATTTTTCAATTTTTAAAAAAGAATAATAATATTGGACACTCAACCTCAACTTTTTGGTTTTGTTCTCTATTAAAGCGTGTTCTTTAGTTTTTCAAACTATTATTATTATTATTTAATTTTTTTAACTAGTATTCTTCAATTTCGAATAGAATCGGACCATAATCACAAAACTCGTCCGCCATTTTGGAGCCGCCATCTTGAATACTTCAATTTTGACAAAATAATCATAATCTCCGACCCCAAACACCGTCACATACCAATTTTGAATAGAATTGGACCATAATCACAAAACACGTCTACCATTTTGGATCCGCCATCTTGAATTTTACAGTTTTGACAGAAGAATCATAATCTCTGACCACGAAATCCCTCAGGTACCAATTTTGAAGCGAATCGGATCATAACCACAAAACTCGTACGCCATATTGGAGCCGCCAGTTTGTTTTTTTTTTCCAAACAAAAATTTCTTAATGCATTGTCACCGGAATTATGTGTGCCTGCCAAATTTCAAATCATTTGTACGTCTGGAAGTGGGTCAAAATCGCGTCCAAAGGAGTCGGTTACAAACATACGGTTACAAACATACAAGTGAAGCTAATATAAAGCGTGTAAAAATAGAATACACCCATAGATGCACCCATAGATGCAGAATACACTCATAGGTAGAACTGGAATAGACAATCGCCACTAGATTAATATAATATATTCCTGATAATTTTCCATTAATTTCCCTCAACTTGATGAGACAAATCTACTGTAGCCACTCTGATGATTATGTTGCACTAACTATATACTTTTTCGCAGTTGCTCTCTGAATTGTAAGAACGATATCAATATGAATGACAGTACAATATTGAAGGCGTTGTATGTCAAGAAGGAAAAAATTGATTATTCGAATGCATTCAACTGGACCATAGATATACCCAATTTTGACTACGAAAATAATACACTTTATGGACGACATGCAGATATATTATTAATCAATCCGGGAGTTCTGGAATTTGGAAAAAATTACACTGTGACAGTCTCATTCAAAGGTAAGATGTTTTTATAGAATATAATAGACTTAAGAATAGACTTAATTTGGCTAGTTTACACATCGGTTTATAGCACGTCAGTTTGTACAGAAATATTATCTATGGAAGATAATATGTAAAATATATAAGATAAGATAATATTTGAAAACATTCACTCCATCGAACATCGACAAAGTGGAAACCAGGTCTACTAATGAAAAAAGAAACTGAATCCCTACCACAGGCTCTCATAAATTGCAACCGCAGTCGTGAATTACAACCATTGTCGTTATTATAAACCCTTGACTAGATAATCATGGACCCATATATGAGAAACTTTTCAAATGATCCGATTGAAACCATTATAGTTGATATTTGACAGGTTTACTCAACACTAACAAACAAAAATTCGGTGCGAATCATATCTCTTTATTTCACAATAATATTTGTAGCATCCATAAAGACTCTGACGAATTCCAAGCCTTTATTTCTGATTTCAATTTCACTTGTATGATTCTTACAGAAACCTGGGAAATCAAAGATACCAACATACTCCATTACAAAAATATGGATTGAGAAGTAATCTAAATGACGGCATTTTAATCTACATCAAGGATTATCTACTTTATGATAACAAATTATTGAATTAGGGGAAGCAAATGGTATTTCTGTCGAAATGAATTATAATCGTGAAAAAATGGCCTTGATTGTACTGTACAGATCCCCCCCCCCGAGTAATATAATGAACTTCAATGAACATCTAGAACCGTTTATGGACAATTTCGAAGAAAACTCATTTGATAAAGTGTTTTTTGTTGGTGATATTAATATAAACATAAAAGCGGTTTCTGATGAAGCATCTGAAAATTACTAGAATATTATGTCAGAAAAAGGTTTCGTTCCACTTATGAATGAATTTACAAGAGTAACTTCTAGGACAGCTACCTGTATAGACCATATGTTTTATAAATCCGAGGAAGAAGAGTATACTGATATTATCTCAAACATTATAAGAACGAATATCACCGATCACCATGCCATTTCCGCCGCTATCAAAATGGACGATATTGATCCAAAAAAGAAAGTAGAACATACAGTGAAACAAAATAGTAATATACAACAGCTCAGAACATTATTGAAAAATGAATCCTGGAACGCTGTTCTCCATTGCAATGATGTTTTAAATGATACTGATATTTTTTATGATGGGTTGAATACGTTCAGTCAACGCTCGACTACTATTCTACAACAAAGTAGTGAACGTAAGAAAAAACCCTGGATAACCACCGGAATAATAACATCTATTAAACGAGATATACTAGAATTTAAAACTTCGGAATCTCCTGGTGACCTAATAATTATTAATACCTATATTCAATATCTGTTGAAAAGTTTTCAGTTTTGAATTTTTTGTGGATAAAATATACTAATTTCCACCTACTCACTTTGGAATACTCTTAAAATACTTACTCACTTACAAATTCACTCACCCCTTTAGGGACGGAATTTCTAAAATACTGAAACACGTATTTCTTTATCCCTTACAAAGACCCCATATACCAATTTTTATGACCCTAACTTGACAACTACCGGAACCCCCATACAAATTTTCACCCTCCATTTCACCCCTCATGGGGTTGAATTTGAAACTCAATAACAGCCTTCCACAAGGCTCTGTTCTTGCCCCCCTACTTTTCAGCCTCTACATCGCTGATATGCCGGAAACCAGATCACGTAAATTTGGCTATGCGGATGACTGGACCTTGGCAATGGGCCACAGGGAATTTGGAACTGTTGAGAATACCCTCACAAGTGACCTAACAGTCCTTAGCGAGTAGTGTAGAACATGGAGATCATAACCAAGTGCAACAAAGACCAAAGTATCGGAGTAACCCTGGATAGGACGCTGACATTTAAAGAACACCTAGTAAAAAAAAGGAGCGAAACTTAGAACATGTAACAACAAAATTCACAAACTCTGCGGTACCACTTGGGGCTCCTCAGCATCTACTCTGAGATCTTCTGCACTTGGATTGGTGTTGCCGGTGGTGGAATACTGTGCTCCAGTGTGGCTCAACAGCAAACACACGCACATGATCGATACCCAACTAAACGTCACTATGCGCGCTGTATCAGGGACAATCATACCAACCCCAACAACATGGCTGCCTCTTTTCAGCCATAAAGCTCCACCCAAATTGCGCCGAGAACATGCCCCGATTAGAGAAGTCAAGAAAATCATGGACAATCCCCAAGACCATAACGATATTCCTGACGTCCAGACAAACCAACTCCGATCCAGGCAACCTCCACTCAAGACGGCACAGGTGCTTCACCAATCTAACTTTGACGTAAATGCTCGATGGAAAGAAGAATAGGAAAGTGGTATAGCACCTAGTTACCACAGCATGCCATGCATCTCCAGGAAACCAGAAGGATTTGACTTCCTCGCAAGATCTGGTCAACCCTTAACCGCATTAGAACAAACTGCGGAAAGTGCGCCGACTCCTTGCATAGATGGGGAACACTTCCCTCTGCGGCCTGCGATTGTGGTGATGAGAGACAGACTGTCAAACACATAGTGCGAGAATGTCCACTAAGGGCATACGCAGGCGACCCACAGGATTTCCTGATGGCAACCAAGGAATCGATTGAATATATATATATATATATATATATATATATATATATATATATATATATATATATATATAACTAGACATTCGTTTGTAGTCTGATTTGTGTTCGACTATATACAACTTAGTGCCTGATATGCCCTTATATTTGATCGTTCATAATATGTTTTCTTCTTTTTGTTTTCGTTTTTTGGTTGTTCTTCATTATGGCATATTATATCATTGTACTGTGATGTTAAGCCATACGCTAAATAAATGAATGAATAAATAGGGGTTGAATTTATAAAAACAGTGGGATACATATTTCTTCTTTTTGTAACAAAGACTATAATATCAATTTTTATGACCCCAACTTGAAAACTAACGGAATTCCTATACAAACTTCCAATCCCAATTTAACCCACGTTTCACCCCTTCAGGGGTTTAATTTCCAAAAACACCGAAACAAATATTTTTATTTGTAACAAAGACCCTCAAATATCAACGTTCATGATCCTAACTTTAAAAATAACTATACAGACTTTCAACCCCCCATTTTACCACATAAGGGTTGAATTTCCAAAAACCCTCATACACATTCATCTTTTTGTGTGAATAAGAGCTCAAATGCTAATTTACATGACTCCCATTTCAAAACCCACTGTAATTTCACTTTAACCCCCCTTCCCAATTACCCCTTCACCCCTTTGGGATGGAATATCAAAAAATTATGGTGTCAAAATTTTAGCTCGTAGGCCCAGTTTCACCAAACAGCTCTTGATCTCAGATTGATTGAACTGCGCTTGTTAGTCAAGCAGGCTCAACACTGTTTTCTGTTTCACCATGCATCAACCCGTCCGAAGATGATCGCGATTGAATCGTCAAACAACAAACAAACAAAAAGTTTCATAGTGTTCTGTGTCGTATTAGCAGTTGACGCTATTGTCGTTGGCAGTTTGTTATGTGTACCGGTGTAAACAAAGTAAATTGTTGCCGTAAATGTCGAGTGTTGTGCCTCGAAATATCGATGGAAACTTGCAGAAGTTGAAGAAAAAGAGAGACATCCCTAAATTTATTTACTTTTTGAATAGGAATTACTAATTTCAGATCTCTTCACTCTTATCTATATGTTAGCGAACCAGATTCACAATTTCAGTTTATGAATATGAATAATGACTTTTTATTTTATAACTTTTCGCATGTTAGAGGACAATATTTTCAATTATATTATTGAAGGTGAATTATTAGTTTCCTCTGATGACTTTTGCCTATATGTATGTGAAAAATATTTACATTTTATTTTTGAACATTAATAACCGAGTTCCTGTTTGTTGAGTTTTGTGATATAATTGAAGTCAATTTTGTACATGAGCTTTCATTATCTATTTCACAAAACCACACATGCTGGAAAAAAATAACTATATAAGTAATTTTATCAACTTGTTTCTTTCAATTAACAAATTTAACTGCTTCACAAATAATATTTCATTCAAACAAATTGATAAATTATTCTTTGCACTGAATTTTATAATGTTCAAACGATGAAGAGATGTTTCTTGTGAATGATAAACGTTATTATTATTACTTGAAAATGTTTTTATGTTTTTCACATTTTGTGACGATGAAGCCAAAAAAAGACAATTATCTGAAATATGGCCTCTTATTAACTGCTATTGATCCTGCCTCACTTCTCGACGTGAATCTTCCACAATCTCTTCTTCATAATCTTCCACTATGACCCTTCCAATTTCCATGCGTTGTCGCTCTAGCCTTACCTGCCTGGAATAATCATATTAGCATTTGATTTGCTATTATAGAAATTCCATAACATTTTCAATAACCTTCAGGCCGGAAACAAACCTTGTAAAGTATTGATGAACAATATCAGTAACTAATTCAAAACGAGTATTAAATTTGCGAAGTCTTGTTCCTCAATTGATCCAAGTATTTGAAGTGCAGCTTCTTTTGAAAGTCGGAATCTTCTCTCAAAATCTGCATTGGCCAAATTTTGAAAATTATCTATTACGGATGCATCGAGGACGTCGAACGACAAATTCACTATCGTCTTCAAAGGCAAGATCATACGCTCATCGAAATGCCATTCCAACGCAATGTCACATTAATCTCAACTTAAAGTTATAATCCTTGTAAAATGTACGATTTGTGTTAAATCACGATTTGGAGTGATCTGAGGCCTCACTTACGAGCTAAATCGAGATTAAAGCTTTTGGAGAAACTGGGCCTTAGGTCCAGCGGGCGTTGATCGTACATCAGTCAATCAGTGAGGCCCGATTTCACCGTGCAGCAACCCGTCCGAAGATAATCGCGATTAATCAAATCGCGATTAAATCGTCAAACCATTTGGCAACGTTGTGAACAAAAAGTTTCATAGTGTTCTCTGTCGTATTAGCGCTATCGTCGTCAGTCACATGTCAGGTTTCATGTTTCATTCATTCATAACATAACCATGTTTGGCAGTTTGTCATGAGTACAAGTGTAAACAAAGTTAATTTTTGCCGAAAATGTCGTGTGTTGTGCCTCGAAATATCGATGGAAACTTGCAGAAGTCAGAGAAGAAGAGAGACCCCCTATATTCATTTACTTTCTGAATAATAATTGCTGATTCCAGATCTCTTCACTCTGATCTATATATGTTAGCGAACCAGATTCACAATTTAAGTTTATGAATATAAAATAATGACTTTTTATTCCATGACTTTTGGCATGTTAGAGAACAATATTTTTATTTATATTTTTGAATGTAATTTATTAGTTTCCTCTGATGACTTTTGCTTATATGTATCTGAGAAATATTTACATTTCATTTCTTAACGTTAATAAACGAGTTCCTGTTTGTTGAGTTTTGTTATACAATTGAAGTCAATTTTGTACATGAGCTTTTATTATCTGTACCCCATTTCACAAAACCACACATACTGGAGAAAATAACTATATAAGTAATTTTATCAACGTATTTCTTTTTATTAAAAATCCAACTGCTTCACAAATAATATTTCATTCAAACTTATTAATAAATTATTCTTTGCACTGAATTTCATAATGTTCAATACTATAAACAGATGTTTCTTGTGAATAGTAACCGTTAATACTATAACTTGAAAATTTTTCTATGTTTTCCACAGTTCTTGACGATGAAGCCAAAAAAAAACAATCATCCGAAATAGGGCCTCTTGTTAACTGCTTTTGATCCTTCCCCACTTCTGGACATGGATCTTCCACAATCTCTTCTTCATGCTCTTCCACCATGACCCTTCCAAATTCCCAGCGTTGTCGCTCTAGCCTTACCAGCCTAGAATAAATATATTAGCATTTGCTTCGCTATTATAGAAATGCCATGACATCTTCAATAACCTTCTGGTCGGAAACAAACCTTGTAAAGTATTGATGAGCAATATCAGTAATCAATTCAAAACGAAAATGAAATTTCTATTTGTTTCTCAATTGATCCCAGTATTTGAAGGGCAGTTTTTTTTTAAAGTCTGAATCTTCTCTCGAAATCAAGGACGTCGAGCGACAAATTCACCATCACTATCGTCTTCAAAGGCAAGATCATACCCTCATCGAAATGCCATTTTAATGAAATGTCACATAAATCTCAACTTGAAGTTATTTAATCGCGATTTGGAATGTGGTGAAACGCTACATTACATTATTCGTGATCTGATGCCTCACTTGAGAGCTAAATCGGGATTAAAGCTATTGGTGAAACTGGGCCTTAAGAGCAATCGAGATCAAAGCTTTTGGTGGAACTGGGCCTGTGGGGTGTAATCTTTTTTAAAATTCAAATGGGACCAACTCACAAGCATACCGTATTCAATAATAAAAATAGAATCATCCGAATAGGATAACCCAATACAAAGTTATGTATGTTTGGTGATTATGGTCCGATTCGATTCGAAATTGGTATCTATGGGGGATTTTCGGGGTCGGAGATTATTAGTTTTCTGTCAAAATTCTTAAATTCGAAATGGTGGCTCCAAGATGGAGGACGAGTTTGGTGTTTTGGTCTGATTCGATTCAAAAGTGTTTATGGGGGTTTTCGGGATCGGAGATTGTATTTGTAAAAAATCATAAATTCAAGATGGCGGACGAGTTTTGTGATTATGGTCCGATTCGATTCAAAATTGGTATGTGGGGGTTTTTGGGATCGGAGATCATGAGTTTTAAATTCAAGATGGTGGCTCCAAGATGACATATGAGTTTTGTGATTATGGTCCTATTCCATTGAGAATTGGTATGTGAAGGTTTTTGAGGTCGTCTATTATGATTACATTGTCAACATTCTAAAATTCAAGATAACGGCTTCTATACTTTTTGCTTTAACAGCAAAAAATTTAAAATATCATTAAAAGTTATAACAAAATTCAAAGACAAGATGTGTGATGTAGGTTATTCTGCGAGTTACAGATTTTGTATTCAAACTGAAACCTTTGCGCGGCAAGCTTTCGAATCTGCTGCTCACAGAATAACATATATCACAAGTCTAAAGATTTTTTTTTACGTTTTTACTTTTTAGCGCATTTTATTGAAAGCTAGTCTTTGATTTTTTATTTTGAATTTTCTGGTTTAAAGGCAAAATGTATGCCTTGAATTTTCTAATGTTGATTATGAAATCATAATATCCGGCCTCAAAAACCCTCATATAGCAATTTTCAATAGAATAGGACCCTAATTATAAAACTCATCCGTCATCTTGGAGCTACCATCTTGAGTATATGATTTTTGCCAGAGAATTCGAAATCTCCAATCCCAAAAGTCACCAGATACCAATTTTGAATGAAATCGGACTATAATGACCAAAATCGTCCGCCATCTTGGAGCCGCCATTTTTTTTTTCTCTAACCAAAATTTAATAATGCATTGTCTCCGGAGCTTTGAACAGTTGCCAAATTTCAAATTAATCGGATGACTAGAAAAGGATAAAATTCAACTTTGATTACAGACACCGGGACATGTGAAGCTGAATAAAAGCTTGCAAAGAAATAGTCTCGACCGAATTCTTTTAGGCAACCCATTAGTGATATATTTGTTAACATACTACATTCAATAAAAAATACATTTCAACCGGTAAAAAGATGGGCGAAAGTCGCCTAACCGTCGTATTCTGAACTATTACAAATTATAGTAGAACTTGTATCGAATATTGAATTCCAAATGCAGAATGACGTATATCAGAGAGGAGTAACGATATCCAGTAATATCCAAATAGGGGGAGATGGGGGTTGTTCTCTAGGTCTCTTTAACACCAATTACTAATGTAGGCGCCTTTATTTTTCAGACCGATCAATGACGTCGCTACCATATGAGTTGATAACGCATATTGTACCAAAACTTTATTCATGTACCATACATCCCGAAGAAGGATATGCACTGAAGACGTTATTCCGCTGGAAATGTTCTCACAATAATGCGTATCATCACTTCGAGATATTCAGTGTGTGTGAAGATGGAGGTGAATATGGTTTTGAGATGGATTACTCTTTCTGGTCATATTGTAATGGAGTAATGATCTGGGGTCCTGGAAAGTTGTTCACCTAAAAATGAATGTGTTGAATATTTTTCGTCAAAAATTTTTTTTGAAGTTATTCCGGATATAACATTATCGATATATGAGTATTAGAAATCCTTTCATTCTTTCCCGCATGTTCTACTAATATGAAATTTCTCAGGCTCACGTTGTTTGCGTGACAATACAAAATAAAGATTTTATTTATATAACCGGCCACTTCAAAATACGGACGAGTTTTATCATTAACAATGTGCGATTCGCCTAAAAATCGATAATAAGTTATTTCCAAAATTTTAAATGGCGGCGCCAATATGGTAGCGATTCTATAATGGATTCTGAGCTGAACATATTCAGGGATTTGATATGTGAATTCGACGATACTTCACATTCTGGAAAAACAATTATTCAAGAAACTCCTATAATCGTATATTCGAAAACACCTGAGTATTTTCATTTGAATTGAAAAATTGATGTTCGCCATATTTTGAGTAGCTCTAAAATTTACAAATCTGAAGAAGCACTTTCAAAATCAAAAAAGCAACATTCCCTATAGAATTGAAAGATTTTTTCCAAAATTCGAAAAATCTAAGACAATAATGGAGTTATTTTGTGTAATATCTAACAAAAAACGACTACTTCCCAGGCAAAAGCCACGCTGGATATTGAAATACATGATGATCTCACATTTTATTTCATGAATATCCTGTTCGTATTATCGAACAAATTACTTACAAAATGTTACATTTCAATATAGTTTTATCCTATTGTTTTCGATATAATAGTTCCGATTAATGATTACTTACATAACTTGTCTGACGAATTATTAAATGAGAAATTAATACACACACTGTAAGTTAGAACTGTTTCAACTACGAGTTCTCTTCAAAACAGATTTTGATTACTATTGAGATAAGTTGGAGTTAATTACTTATCTCAATAGTAATACAGTGTGCGGCACCAAAAAGGAAACATATCGAATATCTTCAAGGCGCATGTGTTGTGAAAAAGAATAAAAAACACGTCGATTTGTAAGCCAAGGGGGATATCTTTCTATCATAACCTCAACTGTAATACCTCTCTTCCCCCCCTTGGTCACTATCACCCATACAATTTGAATAGGGAAAGTACTAAGTGTGACACATCATTGAAAAGTTAATTTGATAAGGAAGTCAATTGGAAAACCTTGCATAAATTCAACTCCAATCATTCCAAACTACATTAATTCACACTAGCTGCTCAAAGTGTTCTCCATTAACTGCAATACATGAATATAAGTTAGCCTCGAAACTTGTCTGGCGTTTTGGAGCATTTCTGGAGTTATTTGACGACATTCGTACCTTTGGATGAAAATGTACTTACTACGCCTATGTTTTGATAAAATAAAAAACCTTTTGTTTCAGTGCTTATTTGTGCCAGTTCATTGTCAGTAGTACTTTAGGTCTATTAATGAGTAAAACATAAAAATGGTTTATTGTATTCAGGATAGGGTAGAAAAATAATGAATGTGCCAACACAGCCAGTAGAATGTTCAATAAGCAACACCCAAATCGTAAATTCGTTTTGGAACTGATTCAAAAATTTCGACAAACGTAAGATGTCTAAAAACCCTGGTGCTTGATCTGATTCGATATTGTTTAGATTTTCGAGGGGACACCACCTGTTGCTTCAATAGAGCATCAATATCTGTGGTAGATGGCGCCGTCCAAAAATGTTTGTCTGCAGCATATTATATGAAATTATTTTCTATTTTGTCGGTGTCTATGCGTTTTTCCTTCTCGTTGATTTAAAATTTTGCCTATCTCATTTTTTAGTTCGTTCTTTAAAAAATTACGTCGTTCATTAGTGCGTAAGGAAGTGTTAACATTTGAGCAGTGTAGTGTGTAAGAGTACTTTTTGTAAAATGGGCCCGCCCCTTTTGCATTTTGTATGGACAGTCTGAAGCCGAAGATTTGAATATATACCTATATTCAGTACCAAAAGCAAGTACAAATCTTGACGAATCAACTAATAATTATATTTCCATAGTCCATCAGATTGTATGCATTGAATTTCAAATTTTCTGACAATTCCATTTCCAATCCTCCGCCTGTAAAAAAAAACATATTTTGTAATGAAATTATTTTCAAAATATTCTAGTTGCACCACGATAATATGAATGTGGTTGCACATTGAAATAAACCCAAATAAGTACTCACATAAGTACAAACATAAGCATTCAATTAACCTCGAACTCTAAGGTTACAAAATACGAAAAACAAGTACACGACGCTCTCTTTGTGCAGAATTCAGGGGCTTCTAATTCTAGCTATGCTATTGGTCAAATTTGGCACATGTCACTTTTCAACCAATAGCAAAGCTAAAATTAGAACCCGCGAACAGTTCACCTCAAAAAGGAAGCTGAGAAAATGAATATATCCTGTATGGTCTGTTGTTACAGTTTACTGAATAATTGAAACTGAAATGAAATTGGCGCCATCTGAAAAGCTAGTTATCTCTATTATCAAGTAGGCCAAGTGTCGCCAAGTTGATCCCAAACTTTTACAGGTATAAGTGCAAGCACCAGGGTTTTTAGACATCTTAGACAAACAGGATCTATGACAAATAAAAAACGTCAAATTGAAAACAAAGTAAGAAACGAAGCAGTAGAAGTAGCCGTTTTAGGGCAGGTTGTTGCGGATCCAACTCTTAGTACACGAAAGCTTGCCGAATTATCGGGAGTACTGTCGGGGAAATTTTGAAAGCTCACAGATTCCATCCCTATAAAATTAAACTTGTTCAGGAACTCAACGAAGACGATTTTGATCGTCGCTTATAATTTTTGGAAATCATGAATGAACGTGCTATACGAGATCCAGATTTCCTTTTCAACATTTGTTTTTCGGATGAATGCAGTTTTTATCGCAACGGGACTTTCAATCGTCGAAATTGTTGGTACTGGTCAGATGCCAATCTAAGAGTGTTTCATCAAGTTCATACTCAACACTCAGAAAAGTTAAACGTTTGGGCTGGAATATTTGGCGATCGTGTTGATGATCCATTTTTTACCAGGTAATTCGACTGGGGACATATATTTGGAACTACTCGAAAATACTTTCGATCCATCGTTAACATACATAATAGAAAACGATAATCGATACCTTGAAGATCACCTAATATTCCAACAGGACGGAGCTGGAACGTTTGGGCTGCAATATTTGGCGATCGTGTTGATGATCCATTTTTTTACCAGGTAATTCGACTGGGGACATATATTTGGAACTACTCGAAAATACTTTCGATCCATCGTTAACATACATAATAGAAAACGATAATCGATACCTTGAAGATCACCTAATATTCCAACAGGACGGAGCTTCTCCACATTTTGCTGCAGCAGTTCGTCAGTACCTGAATGACAAATTTCCTAGACACTGGATTGGAAAAAGAGGATTCAGTGAATGCACCCCCCCCTATCTCATGATTCAACCCCCTTGGATTACTTTTTGTGGGGCCATTCAAAGAGTAAAATATACGCCACTCAACCAGGTTCTTCAGAAGAGTTACGTCAACGTATTTTTACCGAATGTCGTCGAATAACTCCAGAAATGCTCCAAAACGTCAGACAACGGTTCGAGACTAACTTATACTTATGTATGGCAGTTAATGGAGAATACTTTGGGCAGCTACTGTGAATGAATGAAGTTTGGAATGATTGGAGTTACATTTATGCAAGGTTTTCCAATTTTTACGTTCATATAATGACCATTTTTTCAGTTTTTGTTCTTTTTTTCTGAATTGTTCAAAGTAGCTTTCAAATGAAGAATCATAATTTGGAATTCGGAACAGTTGTTTTTCCCGCAAGAGGGCGCCAAAATGAAAGTTACGTAGCGAACAGCTGAATTCCTTATCAAATTACCTTTTCAATAATGTGTCACACTTAGTACTTTCCCTATTTAAATTGTATGGGTGATAGTGACCAAGGGGTGAGGAGGAAGGTATGACAGTTGAGGTTGGCCCTTGGCCTACAAATCGACGTGTTTTCACATTTTTTTCGCAACACATGTGTCTTGAAGATATTCGATCTGTTTCGTTCTCGGTGCCGCATCCTGTATAACAATAATAATTTATTTTTCCATATGACAAGAAATTGAATTGGAATGGTCGATGAAATGAATACATATTTACAGAAATAAATGAGAAACATATTATTTATTTTTTATTGCTTTATATGACGTCGGCCTATTTTTGCGACCAGGGCTAAACACCGACGCCGGTGAGCACACTCCCCCACCAACTGGAAATTTTGCCGACTCGTCAGAGATAGGGTTCTTTAACATCTATGAACTCGGGACCGCCATCTTAACGTCCTTTCCGAAGGACGACATATCTATCGTCTCATCTCGTGCTCATTGATAAGACGCCTGCAGCTCCAGAATATGCTTCTTCGCTACAGTTGTTAGAGCATTTCAACGCGCACCTTCCTTTTCAGGTGGTCACCCATCCAAGTAATAAATGCGCTTGATGATGCTTGGCTCAGATATCGATGAGACTCTCGTCAACCTGACCAGCGACCGGTGCCCATTCTATATAGATATATACAGAATAGGAGAAACAGACAACCAAAATATGTATGACACACAACAAAACAGAAACATTTAGCCGTGAAGTCACTTATTTCCCTAGTTAGTAGTGGAATATGCCCCTGTTGCATTAAAGCATTTCGCAACTAGAAATTCCTTGAGTTTCCTTTTGAAAGTAGGCATTGAGGAGCATTCTTCAAGCTCCAGTGGTAGCTTGTTTTTATCTGGGGAATTGAATTCAACAATATTTTTGATATATGGTACATGAAAATTTTCTCGATTACGAGTGTTCATTTGATGGACATCGGAGTTCTTAATGAATGTTATTTTATTCCTTAATATGTAAAAACAAAGATCGAATATTTACAAGGGAGGAAGTGTCAATCTTTTAGTGCAATAAATAGATTTTTACAACTAGTGGTACTAGACACATTATCAATACACCTCTTTAGTTCCTTCTGTGCTATGAATACATCATCAATCATAATGGACCAACCCCAGGAACAAATACCATATCGAAGACGACTCTCCACTTGTGCATGATACACCATCTGCTATTGATTATGTGTGAGGACTGTTCGCAAATTTTTCAATAAGTAGCATTGTGAATAAAGAACGGAAATCAGGTTTGAACATTGGATGTTCGTCAATGTTCATTCCCAAAAATTTTATATGTGTATCTGTGCTGGATATCGGCACATCATCAACGTCCAGATTAGGTTTATTGCAAATTCTTTGTCTATTATGGAATCTAAGATACTGTGTCTTTTCAATATTGAAATTATCAGACACGACCAAGATGCCAAAGATTGAATCAACTCGTTACATTTTCTTTTTTAGAATCTCATCGGATTTACCCAAAAAAGGATAGATATATCATCTGCATACATGGTAACGTGGATGTTTTCACATAGTTCCACAATAGTATTCACATACAACAAAAATAAAACCGGCACCAGAATAGAACCTTGTGGAGCACCTATATCAATGTCCACAAGGGGGGATTTTGTAACATTTACTTCATTATTTTGTTTGCTGCTGAGGCATACATACTGCTCTCGGTTTCTCAAAGAACTGGTAAGCCATAGAAGAGATTTATCTTTGATACCATAACTGGCCAGTCTGTGTATCAAAATATGATTGACACAGTCGAATGCCATTCTGAGATCACAGAATATCTCTACCAGGCACTCGCCAGAGTCAATCAGAGATGTTATTCGACCATAAAAACAGTCGATTTTCCATGTCTGAACCCATGTTGATTTTTTGATTTATTCTCGTTTGCATCTACGAAATTGATCAAGCGGTATAGAAAGGAGTATTCAAATATTCTTAAAAAAATAGATGGTATCGTAATCGGTCTATAATTAGATATTTTTTCACGGTTACCTATTTTACGGATGGAAACGACTTTGCCTATCTTCATTATGTTAGGCAATTGTCCCTCACAGAAGGATATATTTATTAGATGCGTCAGAGGTGAAATGATGAGTGGTAGCGCATTTTTGACAATAAAAAGCGGCATTTCATCAAACCCATGAGATTTTGAGTAGATAACAGTTCGAATAACTGAAAATGGATAAAGATTCATTTTCAAGTGATCAAAAGCATTGTTTTCGGTATATTGTGTATTACCTGTATTAGTATATAGTGTATTACCTGTATTAGGTATATGTGGATAACATTATATACAGAGTGAGCCATTGAAAACAAATCAGCGGCTCTGTAGGTTGGCAGAACCGAATTATATAAAAACTACATTTTCGATGGGTACATCGTTCGCGATGAAATTCACCAATACATTCCATCCCTCGGAGTTGTGACCGCCACCCCTAAGTTTTTAAATCGCAACATATGGCAAGTGATACCTCATTTGAAAAGTATTTTCCTTCTTAATATCAAACAACAAAAATAAATTAATTCTATTGATTCGTTTTCGAAATATAGGAACTTGAAGTTGGGGATCCACTTTTTATTCACTCAATCAATACAAACAATATCTGATAAAGCAACTGTCGTAATAATTATTATTGTTGATGAACTGAATGTTCAAACTATCTACCACCCATTTCCATACAATAGTACAAGTTCTAATCAAAACGAGACCTCACATTTCGTAGCATTTCCGGCGTTATTCGACGGCATTCTTCAATAATTCTCCTTCATAAATCTTTCAGAGATTCTGGTTCGGTTTCAAATACTTTGTTTTTCAAGTGACCCTACAGAAAGAAGTCGAGTGGGGTTAAATCTGGAGATCTGACTGGCCACTCTATAGAGCCTCTCCTTCCAATCCAACTTTCAGGAAACATTCTATACAAAAACGCCCTGACAGGCTGTGCATAATGTGGAGGTGCCCCGTCTTGTTGAAATATCAAGTGGTCTTTATGGCAACAATCGTCATTTTCAATGATGTCAACTAATTATGGATAAACAAATTCATTCAATAATTCCAAATAAGTTTCTCCTGTCAGCTTACCGTCGAGAAATACTGGTCCAATCAAACGGTCCCCAAAAATACCGGCCTAGACATTGAGTTTGAGTATGCACTTCGTGGAAAACATGTGGATTTGCATCTGACCAATAACGAAAATTATGACGATTCACAGTCAAATTCAGAAAAAATGTAGACTCATCAGAAAAGTAGATGTTGAGAAGGAAATTCTCATCAGCATCTATTCTCGTAGTCATAATTCCACAAAATTCCTGTCGCCCATCAAAATCATCCTCATTCAATTGGTGTACTGAATGTATTTTGTAGGGGTGGAATTTATGATGTTTCAGGATTCGGCGGATACTGGTTCTTTTGATATTGGTAACACTAGCCAATTTACTTGTGCTCAATGTTGGGTCTGCATGAACTTGTCCTAAAAGTGCAACTTGAACAGCTTCATTTCTCAACGGAAATTCACGTTCTGGGTCTCGTTTCTTGTTGGCTACTGATCCAGTTCGACGAAATTTTTGCAATAATTCTAGAACGTATTTTCTAGCAACAAGTTTATCTGGATGCGTTTCAATGAACAAATTAGCTGTACGGTTACCGCACTAATGATTATTAAAAAAATATCATTTCAACTCTTTCCGCGATCGTATACACCATTATTGCGGAAAGATATGTCAAGTGATTCACTCTAATGTCGTTCAATCAAAGATCAGTTTGACACTGATAAAGGTCCACAATTGCGATTTGGCGAAAAAAATTATCTCATACATGATTATGTTGTACTCGCATTTGAGTCGAATTCGAGGAAAGTCTTTTTATCGACTCTTAAGAACCTCAAATTGTTTTAGATCAAGTAAATGAGAATGAAATAAAAATTTGGAACGGAATTGCATGTTATTTGTTGGTAAAAAGTTAAATTATTCAATTCCTTGATAATGATAATTATCTTCAAACAGTTGCATTGTTAGATGTTATTTTTATTGATTGAGTGATTAAAAAGTTATTTCCCAACTTCAAGTTCCTATATCTCGAAAACGAATCGATAGAATTAATTTATTTTCATTGTTTGATATTAAGAAGGAAAATACTTTTCAAATGAGGTTTCACTTGCCATATGCTGTCATTTGAAAATTTAGGGGTGGCGGTCACAGCTCCGAGGGATGGAATGTATTTCGGGTGAATTTCATCGCGAACGATGTTCCCCTTGGAAATGTAGTTGACGTGTCCGAGCGTTTTTATATAATTCGGTTCTGCCGACCTACAGAGCCACTGTTTCGTTTTCAATGGCCCACTCTGTACACCTATCTGTTTTGAAGATTGCAAACAACGTGAGTCTACAAAATTATGTATGTTGAGGAAACATGTGAGAAGGGTTAGGTATATCCATATTTTGAGAATTCAACATCCTATATAAACAAAAAAAAGGAGAAAAGTTCCATACAATCATTTTCAGGTGAAAAAATTTCCACAACCCTGGACGAAATCAAATGGATCATTAAAATTAATGCGGATGACTACTGCACTAGTTATGACTCCACAATAATGGAAAACGATTTGGAAGTTATTTCACTCCAACTAAAATCAAACTTATCTAGTTGAATTTGGCTCCATTATCCTGGAAATTTTGAATCGATTGAATTCATTGGGCTATTTTCAGGCTATTTTCAGTTGACAGATGATGAATATAAGGCGTTAGCTGCCATACATGGCTGGGATACTATTCAGGATCCTTTGAAATATATGAAAAAACTCAATGACTCACTCAATATTCTAAACAGACAGAATCTCAGAATCTGATGTTTATTTCTTCAGTCTGAAATGATATACAATTCTCTCTCCGCATACTTGAAAAAATGCATTCCAACACAGTGTACGATTCATTAAAAAAAAAATTAGGGGTCTCTCCGTGAATTAATTTTTTTTTTCGGGAAAGATTATCATAAAAAATCTATGTATAACTTCAAGAGTTACCCCAACCTATATAAAGAGTACTGAAAGTAGCATGATTCTGGAAATTTGTGGAAACGGTGGAGGAAACATTGAAAATCCAACTAAAATTTTTCCGTTTTTGTGACACTCGCCGGACCAACCGGGAGTGGCGTCATCTTTGTTATTGTTAATAGGACACCCTGTATTTTTGAATGTTTTCGATTTCTCTGATGATTCTGATGCGAACTCATGAATCATACGCTTCACCCAAAATGAACCGTTTTTGAGTTATTCGAGTTTCTCTACAAAAAACTACAAATGCAGCCTATCGAAATTTTCATATATTACTCTCGTTTCGGACGTCCATCGTCTTGATGGATTTGAAAGGTTTTCACGTCGTTTCGAATGCTTGTATCTACAATCGTCTTCAGGTGAATACTGACAAGTTTAGGTGCTACTTACCAATTTATATGTCTGCCGGTGCAATGGTGGGTGTGGTGGTGCGTGAAGTTTCACGCCTCTGCAGCCCGCCAGAAAGAGCAATCGATGGTTTCCATACGTTCTTGATCTCAACGCTTGGTTGACTAAAGACGTTATTGGCTTCGATGTAGGCGGCCTCTTTGAACTTACGTTTGAACCAATGCTTCTCTCTATGAAGAACACACGACGCAAGAATTCGATGGTGCTCAGTCCAGGCGTGGTTCTTCTCAAGAATCAACAGAATCAGGGATTCGATCAAATTCACGGTGGAAATGGAAACCAACAGTGCCTTGTCCTTCCTCGATGTGAACGTTGAGAGAATAGGCAATGAAATCCGCACCTCTGTCAACAGAAAGAAGGCACATACGGGGCAGTATCTCAGCTACAGCTCCAACCATCCGAGTTCGACAAAAAAAGGGATCGTGAGAACATTGGTACAGAGAGCGATGTACATATGCAACGACGAGGAGTCACTAGATGCCGAATTAAACCACATCAGAGAGGACCTTCACCGGAATGGATACCCCAAGAAACTCCTAGGAGAAGTATTGAAACAACTCCAGAGAACGAAGACATCTGAAGAGCAACAACAATGCACAGTGATCTGCCTTCCGTACATAAGAGGTGTCTCCGAGAAGATCAGAAGGATCGGAAACAAGTTCAACATCAAGAGCTGCTTCCAATCCAGCAGTACTGTACGGAGTTTCCTCACCAAGACCAAACCTGACAACAAAAATGAAATCAGTAAGTATTGCATTCATGAAGTTCCATGTGAATGCGGAGATTCCTATATTGGAGAAACAAAGAGGCCGTTATCGGTAAGATTGGATGAGCACAAGAAATGGACTCAACCTGTGGAGAAACGTCAAAATCGGGGGTTGCTGACCACGCCTGCACTGAGCTCCATCGAATTCTATGGGACGACGCAAGTGTTCTACATAGAGAAGAGCCTTGGTTCACACAGAAGTTCAAAGATGCCGCCTACATCGAAGCCAATGATGTCTTTAGTCAACCAAGCGTTGAGATCAAGAACGTATGGAAACCATTGATTGCTTTTTCTGGCGGGCTGCAGGGGCGCAAAACTTCACGCACCACCACACCGCGCGAAATTACACGCACCACTGCACATGGCGGGATTACACGCATCATTGCACCGGCAGACATACAAATTGGTGAGTAGCACCTAAACTTGTCAGAGTAATCAAGTTACCACATCGTCTACAACCTTCAAACACAAAATTTTAACACAAAAAATAACAACTTGTTGAATCAAATAAAATTTATTTGAATCAAACATATAAAAGTGTTGTATATGCACGACAGAATATAATCTCGAAATGAGTGAAATTATTTATTGGTTTTGGATCAAATTTGAAGTTACAATCAATTGAAACCAGTTTGCATGAACCAAATATCTTATTCGACCAACTCTATTCATAACTTGTTTTTGCAGAAATATTGTTCCAACCATTTGATTATTTTGTTGAATCGAATAATCAGATCTACAAAATTTGCTGATTGGTTTAACCAAAAATATTCATTCAAACAAGTATTCAGTCGAATTGATGAATTCAATAAAATGTCAATTCAACAAAATGAGCTGATTTCTTCTCTAAAAATATTTATCCAAATGAATAATTATTTTGGTAATCCACTGAATTGACAAATATGGCAACCGAGCGTGAGAGCCTACAACAGACATTTGAATCCAGACGTCGCGTCGCAACGATAATAGGTTAGCTTTGCTATTCGGTAACATTAACTGAGTCAGGAGTGATAATCGAGAAAACAGTTGTTGTTTCTATAAAAATTCAAACGAATATTACATTCAGCACACAAAAATGTTGTCGTTCCTTCACAACAAGGTTTATTACATCTATCAAATGACTTTTTGTCACTGACTAAAGGAAGTTGTCTAACATTGTCCAAACGCTCATCTGCTGGTGGACGAACTTCTCCTGACTAGCCAAGTCTAGAAGTTCCTCTTCTGCGAGTGGCCTTTTTTTATCTCAAGGCATAGCTGAATCTCCATGGTCTGAAAATACATTAAGGACATGCTTGGAAGGACTACGCCCCAAACAAATGGGAGATGGCTTTCGGTCAGATTTCGTTTATCATGACTTTTTTAAAACTTTATATAGTCTGATACATTATAAGCCCACTTTTCGATTGTCTGTTCATTTCTTCCCAACATATAAAAAAAACTAAGAAAATCTGTCAGTTTGATAAGATGTGATTCAATTTTTCCTAAAGAACGCCTTTTTTCTTTGCCACTGCAATTTTTGCTTGGGTGAGTGAAATATTTTCTTATCTAAGGATTGCAGTTCAAAAGTAACATCATCTGCCGAAAAAAGGTACGTAGTAAACTAAAATGTGAGCTTTGGAAAAAATCTGAGAAATCCTACCTTTTTCACTTTGCAGCCCAATATCATAAAAACCATTGGAGATTTTGGAAAATGTCTACAATATTGACAAATGACAACGAAATCTGACCGAAAGCCATTTCCCATTTGTTTTAGGCTAGTCCTCTCTGTATGTTTACTAGTGATTTGCAAAAAATGTATATCCTATAGAAAACATAGGATAGTCGGCAACCACCAGAAAGTACACAATTAACCTAAGCCTTTCCGATCAATCTTTTTGAACAAAAACCGATCATTAGCCACTACAGAATGTACAAACGCAATTTGTTGAAGTTCAAATATCTAACCTTATAATTTCGTGGGTATTTATTTGAATTGCATATCACTAGCATTCACCATCTTTACAACACGATATCCTCAAATGAGGACGATCAGAACCTCATAGATAACTCACTTACCTTTTACTGTAAACAATTTCGTTGGTTTCCACACTGAAATAAGCACTTTTCTAACTATCACCACAAATCGACAACAACATAAATAAACTCGGTGTATCTCAGATAGAATATCAACTTATACCAGTAGAGCTCTCTGTTGATACGCATATGAAGCTCATGCAAAGATTCAACGATTCGCTTTGTATGGCGAATAGAAACTACAAGTGTGATAATATGAGAACAGCGTTGACAAACTGTCATAAACAATTGCATTTTGATATATGAACCTTTGCGTTGGAATGCTGCGAAATATGTGAGAAATACATGAAAGCGGCTGAGTAGTGAGGTAGGGCAGCAGACGTGGGAAAGCGTATACATAGTAATAGAAGCGCGCTGTGCGCAAGTTTCGAATCTGCTGGTCTACCCTCACTACTCAGCCGCTTTCACGCGCTCGCCCGCTTTTGGTCATTTCTCAGCTACTTCGTAGCATTTTAACGCAGAATAAGAATAGACGTTTTGAAGTACTATACTTCTACTTGTAATATCTTTCCAAAAAAATCTAAATTGGATCACCTATGACGCATCCAGGCTTGCTCCAATAAAGTGCATTGAATAATTCAAAGTGCAAGTATGCGAAAACTAATGATTCGACAGCGCCTGATTTTTTCAACACATAAAGTACATATCGATCACTACTATGTCGCAAAGAGCCTGCACTACAACTTGAAGAATGGTGGTGTTATGAATTAAAAAAAAAACGCTGTTTCTATCTGTTTTTCGATTTTTCTCCGTTTCTAATGATACGATCGAGTCGTGATAGGGCTAATTTTTTTGCATTTTGATTCTATACAATTCGTCCGTTGAGAGCATCGATATTGCATCACTAATTTTCATGTTAGAATCGAAAAAAAAAAAATTTGCTGTTTCAACAAATTGTAGGAAACATAACAGGATATAACTACGGATCGTCTTTCGTATGATGGCACAGTCACTATTTTTGTCAAGAAAATATCTCTAATGAATGGCATAAATTGATTGTGGCATTAATTGTCAGAGTAATTTAAAAGTTTTATACGAATTGATTATATTCATCAATGATTGCGAGAAAATCATCGTTCAATAATTAGTAGATTTATAATTGTTTTATGGATTTGCTAGCCTCAATCCATTTGGAGACTGATCAAGTCATTCAACATATTTAACGGTATTGTCGTTTCGTACCTTTCAGAATCCCTCCTACAATCCGGATCCTATCTAGAAGACATGCCTTTTATATTGGACAAAAATCATGAAGCGGAAGTGAAAATGATGGATGAATATCACTTTGTTGACTCTATCACCATGAATGTGAAGGTGAGCCAATAGAAAAATAATAAAATTCAGAAAAGGAGAAGTAGAGTTATTACCATAATAATTCTTCACTGCTCAAAATTGCTTATTCATTTGGGCGGAACTAACTGTAAGTTTTCAATAAAAGGGACCGACTTCGATAACACAAGAAAGTGAAAAGAGATAATGAGCTTATATATTTGAAACACCTACTAATATTATTATTATAAAAATAACTTTGCGCGGCCCTATTAATGCTGAAATTATTATCTATCGAATTGACTATCTATTTTTGTGTGAAACTCAAACTCTAAAATCTCAAAGGTTTGAAGACTACCTGAACCTACCAAATACTTCTATTCAATATAATGAAAAAAGTATAACCAAACTAATTTGATGTGATTCAACTCTGAAAGTCTACAAATATATCGAGGCGTTGAAAATTAAGATCTACCCACTTCTCAAAATGCAAAGTACACTAATGTATTGAAACCATATCCAAAGCCAGAATCTCTGTCACTCGATTTACGGAAGATATATTTCTGTTTGTATAGAAAATTGGGAATTTTCACAAAATAACCAATGTTCTTTTCATAATTTTTCGATAATTTTTTACGGGAATATATGATTGATTCTCCAACTCTTTCCTTTCCCCATGTCTGAACACTGGTATGATTTTGCTATTTTGCAATTGTATGGTACAATTCCAGTTTTCAATGATATTACAATCAGTTTGTTCAATAATGGATATAATTTTATTTAACTACTTTTACAAAACTCAAAAATATTATCTAGATTAGTTGTACAGAGAGCTTTGGAAGGTGCGCAAAAGTGTTTTTGAAATATATTTGAAATAAAAATGATAAATCAAAATTTAAGACAAGCTTTCATACAAAAGCACTAAAAAGAAAACATAATCTATTTGATTGTTTGACCTAGGTTTTTCTGTGAGTAGCAGATTAAAAATTTTGACGCGCGATGATACCTATTTTATATTCGTGGTAAGCTTTGAATCTGCTACTCACAGAATAACCTAGGTCAAACAATCAAATAAATTTTTTTGTCCTAGTGCACTTGTATAAAAGCTTGTCTGAATTTTTTCTCAATTATTTTTATTCAATTCTCTCTAGTCATTTCAAATCCGCCATCTTATTGAACTCTGACAGAAATTTATAATATCTAACCCCCAAAAAAACCCACATAGGTACTAATTTTGAATGGAATCGACCCATAATAACAAAACACGAGCCATCTTGAATTCATGAATTTTGACAAGAACATCATGATGTACGACCCCAAAAACTCCTACACACCTATTTTGAATGAAATCGGGCTGAAATCAGTAAAATTCTTGGCCATATTATGAATATTGGGAATTCGTAAATCTCTGAAAACCCAATTTTAAATAGAATTGAACCATAATCACAAAACTCGTCCGCCATATTGGTGCCGCCATTGAGTTTTTTCTCTAGCAAAAATTCCATAATGCTTTGTCACTGGAATATATAATAATATTTATTTTCCAGTAACACACAAGTACATATGTATAGGAATAGTCACACAGGGAGAAACATTAGGCAAAACGGAACAGAACATCATAGTCACATGTTAAAATATTCGTCCGAAGAATAAAAACAATTTTCAATTAGGAATTTTTTCAGCGCTGCTATAACATTTCTACTTCCATTAGTATTTTTCCTTTCATGCGGCAATCTGTTATAAATAGTCAAACCCAAATAGAAAAGTGAGTTTTGCGAAACTGTATATTTATAAAATGGAATATGGAAATTATTCTTTTGTCGTGTATTTACCTTATGCAAGTTTTCATTCAGAGTAAACGTAGTTTTGTTCGTGGAAATAAAAGTGCATATTTCATAGATGTACATAGAATAGAGTGTCATTATATTAAGTTTGACAAACATCCCCTACGAAAGTAGGTGAAAGGAACGCCTGCCACTATTCTTATTATCCTTTTTAACGAAATAAACGCGTCATTAACGGAAGTGGAGTTACCCCACAAACATATACCATACCTAATTCGGGACGCTACCTGAGAGTGGTTCAAGGATAGTAGCTGGGGCTCCTCCAAGACTTGTTTGAGAATCCCGAACAAATGACATAAAGAATTCAACCTCTTGTTCAGGCATATACAATAATTTTTCCAGTTGATATTTTCATGAATGACCAGACCCAGGAATTTGGTTTCATTTGTATTGTCAATTGATACGTCATTGACGCAGATTGTTATTGGTAGACAGTCTTTTTGCTTGTTATGGAATCTCACTATTTGTGTTTTAGATGCATTGAGATATACAAAGTTTAAGCTGCACAATTCATATACAGAGTTCAAGACTTGTTCACTTATCTGATGTGTTTTTATTTCGTCCTTATCTGATACTATTGAAGAGGTATCATCAGCAAACATCGTTGTATGGGTCTCTGTTAAGTGCTTATCAAGATCGTTGGTATACAACAGAAATAGAATTGGCCCCAGTATTGACCCTTGCGGGACCCCTATGTAGACCAATTTCGATTTGGTTTGTGTGGCTGCTCCAGAACTGAGTTCTGGTATGCTCACGTATTGGAGTCGGTTGACTTAATAATGCTTGATAATGCTATTCAGAAATTTTTTCAATAGGAATAA
This sequence comes from Gonioctena quinquepunctata, assembly GCA_018342105.1. Classification (NCBI taxonomy): domain Eukaryota; kingdom Metazoa; phylum Arthropoda; class Insecta; order Coleoptera; family Chrysomelidae; genus Gonioctena; species Gonioctena quinquepunctata. Next base: position 850,527 of record JAFIRS010000068.1, read on the forward strand.
TGGTATGTCATAATTTTCCGCCGAGTGCTTATTTTTGAGTTTAGTTTTCAGTTATGTTTCCAGTTCTATAGCAACGAAAGAGTGGAGAAAAATGGAAAAATTATTCAGTTCAATTTTTGGATTTTTTACATTTTTTATTTTACTTTGATCAATTTTGTTGATGATTTCTTTCGGAGCATTTATAAAATGACTGTTGAACAAATAACAGGCTGTTTTGTTAGAATTTGTTGAATTAGCTATTGTATTTTGATAGTAAATTTTTTTGGAATGCTTTGACAACTTTTCGTGTTTTTTTTAGCAGCTTCATATGTGCTGCGTAGTTCAGGGCATTCTGATTGTAGGTAATGTAAATCTTTCAAATTGACACTAGATGATTTGACGTCATCTGTGACCCATTTTTTTTATTTTATGCTTTATAGTATAATATTTTCTCAAAGGAAAGTACATTTCAAAATAAAAGAGACAGAAACAAATTGAAAGCATTGTTCATGTCGGACATTTTATAAAGTTCAGACCAATTTTCCCGAAGAAGTGCGGTATTGAAAGAATTAATCGCGTGCTCATTGTAGTTTCTTCTCATATATGACGAACCACTTGTCACATCAGTTTGTTCAGGAATCTCAAACAGTACAGTTCGGTGATCCGATAAGATATTATCAACGACGCAGACAACAGGGTCGTTACAGTTGGTGAATATATGATCGATTGTGTTTGAGATATCCTCATAAGAAAAAATCCAAAGGAGTGAGGTCCGGTGACCGGGCGGGCCAAGCGTTATTGGAATATCTTCCAATCCATCGATTTGGAAATGTTTCGTTTAACCACCTTCTCACTTCTGGCGTAGAGTGAACGGATGCACCGTCTTGTTGAAAATACATTTCAGCTCTCATGTCCAGAGGAATATCATCTAAATAATCGAAGAGAAACGTCTGCAGCATTCTCAAGTATCTTGCAGAATTCAGTGGTTGTCTGAAAAATACTGGTCCAACAATAATGTCATTAAGAATTCCGCACCAGATGTTAACTTTGAATTGATATTGGGGATTATTATCTGCCACCACGCTCAATTCTGGGAGCTGACTACCCCATTTGATGTGAAGGTTAACTCGTCAATGTAATTTTTTTTTTCGAAAACTGTCTATTATCTTCTATCATAGACTGAAACCAGAAACAGAAATCCAAGCGATAATCCGGATCTCTCGGTTTCAAAGTGTGTATGAATTTTGGTTTATACGGTTCGAATTTATTACCTAGAACTCTTCTCATTGATCGATCGGATATACCAAGATTTTCTCCTCTTTGTGATAATGACATTCTTGGATTTTCAATCGTAGACAGCATAACATTCATAACAGTTTCTTCATTTTCAGTTATCGGTCGTTTATGTGCCACTTTGTATTTTTCTGAAACTGATCCAGATTCCCTGAATATATTCAAAATTATTGTAATTGTCGAATTATGAACGTGTTTACCTGGATGTCTTTCATTAAAAATATTGGTAGCGTCTCTACAAGTATGATAATTGTCACCATGTATCATTACAATCTCCACTCTCTCCTGTATACTTAGTCGAGCAGCCATGAATGAATTGAAAAACTACAGAAATTACTCTACAGATTTGTTAGTTATTCTTGATGCCTCAAAAATGGTTTGTTTACAATTAGAAATGAATTTGTTTTCAAAACCAACTGTGATCGGCACATGTTATGTATCTCAACCTCTTACAGTAGAATTCAAAGAACAAAACTATGGAAGCTGGGTGGTGCTATCGAAGTCAAATGTAACAACTTACGATATTTCGAAATTCATAAATAATACATGAATACATTTTTCGAGTGGATTGAATGAAACTTTAATTTTGTACGTTGAATGCTGCGAAAATTGTCAAATTTTACAATTTTGTCACATAATTCAATTAATGTGATTTTTCGATGGGAGGGAGAAATGAGAAAACATTCAGAGAGTGATATCATCATATATAACAATATACCATTCGTCTAGCATAATATTCCTTATGTTGGCCCTGAGGAAAAAATGGGGAAAAAAGTTGAAATATGAAATTGGTCATGATTCGAATTTCTAGATCAACATTCGATTTTGAACAATATTTCCCCATGAATTTGAATTCTACCGTGAGAAATAAAGTGTGGGATCATATTATTTTGAAAACGAAGCATGCTTTTCTATCTACCTCGTATAGGGTCGTATAAAATTCAATTTTGGTATTTGCATTTCGAGTTTGGGATGAAGTAGAGGTTTTTAACACGAATGATTTTTTTTTGAGAGATCAATAAAAAAGTTATCCATATGCTGCGAACTTTATGCCGGACACTGTATATACCCAGTGGCTTGAAGAAATATGCTTGAAAACATAGATTTTCAACGAATTTTTTACTATATTGATCTTTCAACTATTGAATTTTCTTACAATCACTTCACAATGAATTTTTGTAATATGTAGTAGTTTAAGATCATTATTATAAACATGTATGTTTCTTAGGATCAATAAAGTTATTATTATTATATGAAGCATCGGTTTTTTTTTCTCAAATCGATACCTAGAGGCTAGGTTACCCCCATGAATACTATTATTGTGATATCTGATACATAAATATCCCTGTTAGTTTGGATGGACATGACGAATATGATCTATCGAAATCAATTCTGGATAGCCGCGTAAATATATTTTTATTAATTTCTTCCCGCAATGAGTACATAGGAATACATTGAATTATGTTCATAATTTCCAGGTGAAGTCGGATTATCGAAACATATCCACAATAGAGGGTCTCAACAACATGGTGGACACAAATTTTTTTGATGAAAATTCGAACCTGTCTTTGATTAGTTTAATGGAATCCAATGAACATGATGAACTGATACAAGCTTTGATGATTTTTTCGGACGAATTGGAAGATTTGCCGGGAAATGAAGAATTCAGGGAAACCATCAGAGATTATGATTTGATAATATTGGACATTTTGGGAAACGTGATTATAAATTATATTAGAATGAATGAAATAGGATGAAAATGCAGCAAGACCTAGAGAATACGCCAGATGCCTAGACTATTTTTCATGAATTTAAGTATTTAAACTTATAGAGCGAGACCCCAGGGCCCCTCGAAAATACTTATTTTCTGAGAAACAAAATGTGTGAGGTAGAGTATGTACGTTGAAAGTATGCATACCCGCTACCTTGGTCTGACGGCCAATATACAGGTACCAGGTGATAAAGGTACGTACAAATATAACTAACTTCTCATAAATTATGAGTGCTAGTTTTTATGTATGTTTCATATAATGTTAATGAAAATGTATAATCAACACTGACAGAGTCTTCTCATCGGCGGTAATTTCCGCCATACGCTTTAAAGCTCGCAAAAAAATAACTTAACTTTACTTATAGTCTGGGAAATTCTTTTACTAACAAATTTTGACTAATATCGATACGTGCAATAGCTTCTGCATCAAAGAAAACTCCTTAAGACGTTGTACAGTGCCGTTCGTCCTTTCGTGTTTGGAGGGAAATTTAAAGAATGTAAAAGTTATGTCTCAAAACACACTTATTATATCAAGAAATGTTATTTGGAAAAGTTGTTCAGAACGACATTTCATAGCTATGTATAAGAGGAAAAAATCTGAGATGAAAAAAAAAGATTTTTTTTGACATCAAAAAAAGCAATTTGGAAAAATACATTTCTGACAAAGAAACTCATCAGTTGAGCCAACAGTAATATTTGATATGATATTTTGTAAAGATTCGCAAGCTATTTCTATTTTATTCAGAGAAAATTTTAAATCTGTGAATTTGCCATGTGTTCAGCTGCTTCATAAGAGGTCACTGAAATATATTCAGGGCATTATAATCCTGATAATGTTTATTATCAATAAAGGACCATATATCTCCACAATTTTAATTTAATTTTTTTATTAGAACGAAAAATTTATTTAATTTTTGACTTAACAAGAACTTACGAATTTTAAACTTTTTATTTTTGAATACTGTATCATGAAATTAAAAGCTGAAAGAATCATAAACCACACAATTCAATACATACTCGAAACTTTGTTATTGTCCATTACTCGACATATCTACCCTGACGTTCAATACATGTAGTTGTTCGGGATTTCATTCCTCTGGACACATTTCGCAGAATTTGTGGTGTAATGTTAATAAATACATTGTCGTATTGCTTTTTCTAAATGGTCGATAATATGAAATGGCCGATGTTTATGAACTTACTTCCAAGGTACCCCCATAAAAAGAAATCCAAGGGCGTCAAATCTCTGACTTCAAGGGTACTATGTATTGACGCTCCGTTTTGTTGGAAAAAAATATCATTCCTTCTTTGCAGCGGTAATCCATGTAAGAAATAAAAAAACTAGTTATTTAAAAACTCTAAAAAATTTCGTGAATCATGGCACCCTTAAAAAATTAAGGCCCAACAATCTGCGTATCTAATTTTACTTCTGGAGGAAAATTGACTTTTTGCCTCATCAGCCCACCATCTACAGTTCTGGGAACTGACATTACCGTTTGATGCAAAAGTCGCCTTATCAGTAAATAACATTTTTGTAGGAAAACTTTGGCTTTCTTCTATCATGCCTTGGAACCAAAATGAAAAATATAAGCAGGCTTCGAAATCTCTATCGAGTAAAGTGTGGGTGAATTTTGGTTTGTATGCTGGAAATTTATTGTTCTTCAAAATTCTTCCTATGGCTTTTTCAGATATACCAGTTTGTTCCTGCCTCTTCGATAGTTCCATCTGTGGACTTTCGATAGAAAAACATTAAAGTTACCGTCTTCATTAGTGACGGGCTTACTATGTGGAATTTTGTAACGATTTTCTACATTGCCTGTAGCTTTAAATTTGTTTAAAATACGCAACACTCTAGATCCAAGGATATTCTTATTTGGATATCTAACATTGAATATATCTGCTGTTACTCTGGAACTATGAAAACGCCCGCCATATATTGAAACGAGCTCAATTTTATTCTTGCAAACTCAGCTTTTCTTGGGGCATCTCTAATTATTGTTAACGCACAACAACATGTAGAATAACTTTAACAATGAATAAAACTATACAAGATATACGATAAAAATACCTGGATAAATAATAACACTACTGAATCGTTTGACAACTCTTGATAATATATAAGCATTATCAGTTCATTGTTCCATGGCCACTTCGATCATGAGGAAATCTGTCGATGCATGTCAAAAACCCAATGAAATTGCTCCTAATGTTGAAACATATCCAATGAGGTTGAAGTTTTGTTGATTATTCTCTCCTGCAGCGAATCAATATACGATAATACCACGAGTTCGATATCCATGGTAACTGAAATTCTGACGCATAACTGACGTTTGAATATCATTTCGCTTTCGGAATATTAGTCGGTGATTCCAACAAGAAATGGAATCCAATAGATGGGGAACCGCTACAAATGAGCAAACAAATTCGAAAAGAGTATTTTAGAACTGTTCATTCAATGTTCAAAATTTCAATTGTAATGAATTGTAATTTTCCATGTATCTGAATAAGCTGAAATGAATAATTCTAGTTCCAATTATTAGTACGAAAAAAAAAAATTGTGAAATTCTCATACAAAATACAACTCGTGTCGATAACATTGTCCTGGATATTCTTCTCCTCCACAATTACTCGTTATCATACAATTTTAGGCAATACAACTCGTGCTACGCACTCGTATTCCCAAATTTTGCGATAACTCTTCAAGTGGAGTCGAAGAATAAACAACAATTTTATCGGCACTTTTCACTGATTCCAACAATTTGCCAAAAATCAATTTATTTTTTATTCGAATAAAAAATTCGAAATGAAATTGTGTTGATACAAGGACCTTCATCAATAATAAACAGTATCGGGATTATAATGGCATGGATATATTTCATTGACCTCTTATGAAGCAGCTGAACACATGGCATATTCATAGATTTCAAATTTTCTCCGAATAAAATTGAAATAGCTTGCGAATCTCTACAAAATATTATTTTTGATATAACTGTTGCCTTTACTGATAAATTTCTTTACCAGAAATTTATTTTTCCAAATTGAATTTTTTTGAATACAAAAAAATTATTTACATTTTTTTCCTCAGTTTTTTCCCAAAACTCGTACATGAGTATAACATGTCGTTCTGAACAACTTTTCTGGATAACATTTTTCGATATTTCTTTAAATGAGTGGGTTTTGAGACATAATTTTTATTTTTTTTCAATTTTTTGCCAAACACGAAAAGACGAACGGCACTGTACAACGTCTTTTGGGGTTTCTTTTGATGCAGAAGCGATTGCACATATCGATATTCGTCAAAATTCATTATTAACAGAATTTCCTATATGATGCGTACTTTCTGCCGGCCATTGTATATGATGCTCAGGAAACTATTTGTGAGCAGCCAGACCAATCCTAGGGGCCAAATTAGATGTCTAAAAACCATGGTGTATTCACTTATACCTGTAAAATATTGGGACAAACTGGGGGACACCAGCCCACTTGATAAAGGGAGTTATCTAGAGTTTCAGATGGCGCCGATGTCGTTTCTTGTCATACTTCAGTAAACTGCAATTACGACCACACAGGGTGTTTTTGTGATTGTGTCTCTGATCCGTTCTGTGATTGTGCTTTTGTCGCCTTTAAGGTTATGTCAATTCGTTGTGAAATATTTTGAGGTTGATCGATCGATGTAATATATTGTAGAACAAACAATTCCATGTACTAATGTCAGTGTTATAAAGAATTTTCGAGAGGTGTTCCGAAATAATTCTAATTATGAACCGTACCAATTTATTCTGTATGGTTAATTTTCTATTGATACGGCTCCACCGAGTTGGTACTCATGTATTTCTGTCCCTGTTTGCTCATGATAAAAATCTTATGACGGAGTGGATAATGATTTTATGAAGTGATGTAAATTACATACAATTACTTTATTTAGCTTTCAAACCAAAGCTTTCTGAAAAATCTATATTCTAGTCTAAAGGAAGTGTTTTGCGACATATCTAAAGCTTTTGACTGTTACATAAGCTCCATCTCTACAGCCTCAGAGGACGAAGTTTCCATTGGCTCGAGTGAAAGAACCTCTCAGCTTTTGGACAAATTAAGAGGTGTTCACTATTTTGGCAGACAACACTACTATCTTATCGCAAGAACTCAAATTACCTTCATATAGCGGAGTAAAACATTATTTTGGAATACTGGATTTTCCTGAAACCTTCTGATATTACTTAGAAATTGCTTGCAGAAAAAAGTTATAAACTTATATTCGTGCGCTGCTTGTTTATTAATTGTTTAAACAATGAAGAACAATTTTGTTAGGCAATTTTTACCCAAATTGATGCTATAGGGGTTTTTGAGGTCCTGAACCAGAATATGACATTGAAAAAACGATGGCGTGGCCAGTCATAAAGGTAGATTTCATACGTAGAGCGTCAGGTGAGCACTAAACTAACCGATGAAGTGTTCTCTGATGTTCAATCTCTCTCTAACATTCAAATATGATATTTTCAATCCAATATGAAGTACATCAAAAGATAAACTTATATTTCTACTCTAAATAAAAAATTTAAGCAGGAACTCATTTATAAAAATGAACAATTCGTCAATTTACTTAAAAACCCAATATATTTGTATTTAAAAAGAAAAAAAATACGCTGCGTATACCTTGTTTGAGGTCGTAATATAAATATAGGTTGGTTAGGTAAACTTATTTTTTTTCTATATAAACGTTATCAAATTTTATTTAACAAAACATTTCACGGATTTTGGAGCAACATTTGTTTATTTTTGTCGACATTTTATTATTAATTCAATTTTTTTAATAAAACTAATCAAACCTTCTTGGAGTACAGATTACAAGATTTAGAAAGTACTATCTAAAAATGTTGATATCAATTTTGAACTAGAACTTTTGGTTTTTGAAGCATGTCCTAAAAATTAATTCATTCATTTTTTTAAATTATTCAATATTTCAACGACTGAATTTTTTTTAAATAAAATTTTATGATTCTTTTCCATTTGCACACCTTCTCAAGTGTCATTTTGAGACTAAACTGTACAAATTTCAGATGTTTATCTTGAAAATTTAAAGAAAGGCAGATCTTTAATTAATTTTATAGAAAATTCTACTTTGACGTAACTTCATATATGTTCTATTCCCAAGACTATTCCTATTGATTTTTTTTACATTCGAAAACAAGACATCTCTCCAGTTACTTTTTCCTTCTTTCATTTACATTTTTGTTAGCCCAATTTTATCAATTAGATCAAAAGTTTTAACAAATTAAGTGAAGCGCGCTCGTGGCTACGTGCTCCTCAAGTGTGGCTACATCACGTTTTCGTACGTTAGAAAAAAAAATCTGCAGCTTAGTTTTCATTAAAAAAAAATATTTTTACACCTTTTTCATATAAAATCTTCCATTCTTTCGAATGGCAGTATCAGTTTTTTTTTATTTATTTATTTTTTAAGATATACAATAAACAATGTAATTTTGCAACTTATTTGTTGAATAATATATTAAGCACACACTTTACGGTTGGTAACTTTTCATATGTTGTTTCTCACATCATCACTAATGTAAAGAGTTCCCACAGTCCCCTAATTTTCTGAAGCTAAAATCTAATATCACTCCACTACTAGTAAAATGACTCGTATATGTATAAATTAATTTGAATCTTCTCTGACTGAAAGTATTGGAAAATTCTAAATATAGTGGATAATTTCTTCCAAAGAGCCATGGGACCCTCTGTGACGGTTCGGAATTTGCTAGCCAAAGTCAAGATATCTTCATAGGAGGAAAAGCCCACGCTTACTTGTGAAATTCATGTGTTCATTAAAAAGTGATAATTATCCTAATAATAATTAGCCTTATCGATCTTGGGAGTGGGCCTTGTTCTTCCTTGGTTTAGATCGCCCTTCTTCTCCGATCTCATGCGGGTGTTACTGAAAAATAAAAGAGAAGCATTTAGATAATTGTTTTCTCCCCTTACCTTTGTAAGTAGGGCTCACCTTTTCCTGAGAAGTCATTCTAAGATAGCTGGAAGCAGCTAGACTGTCGCACACCAGGATTAATCGATTTCTCAACTTCATCAACAGATTTTATGATATATACAATGAACTCTCTGATTTTGTTCATATCAGAAGGTTGTTAGAGAGGTATAGTCCGGCAGAGATGGACAGTGAATGGCTTGGTAATAGTTTGTATCGGAAAGTTTAATGGAACGATGTCATCGGGGACATTTTTCAATCCCCTCAATTTTCAAGTTAATTCATCATCTAGAGACATCAGTCCACTCTCCTACCTTTTCTCATTCCTTTGTGGTAGTTCCCATGATCCCAAAAAGGCCATTGGAGAAGAAATCACTTTGAAAAAATCACCAGGTAGACTTCAAGAGAAATCTTATTTTTGACAGACAGATGTAAACATTGTAGTAAGTTTCGAGGATTTCATCTCATTTTCGCGCCAACTGTTCTGAGCGGGATCTTGTTCGTAGAACTATAGTCTTCGTAAACGATCAATTCACAATTTTTTGCATGAAGTTATGTTGACAGAAAAAGAAAATTTCATGGGTTTGAAGTTTGATATTTTGCGTGTCACAAACAACTAACATTCCTTAACCGCGCCATCTACTAATGAAGTTCTAAGCAGAATTTAACGTTTTCCATTTGTTGTCCCCCAAAAATTCTGAACAAAATCTAATCAGTGAATACACCAGGGTTTTCAGGCATCTTAGGGCCAAACATCCCCCAGACACATTTAAAATGTCACTGTGAGTATGAGCGCGAGGTCATTGTTCTTGCGCTAGAGCGTGAGCGAGATACTTATGCGCATCGATGTCTCCCTTATGCTCAGATTTAAAGATGTTATTTCGCGGGTTGAATTATTTGAAAGTGGTAATCCTAAACAGTGTTATGAGTCATTTGAAGGGTTGATGAAAAAATATTATTTTCCAAAATCTCCATGTATAGAAAAATCAACTCCAAAAGAGAAGTCGTCAAGTATTACGGAAAATCCATCTCTACCATGTTCCTCGAGATATGGATTAGATACACAATGTATTGAGCCCCAATCATCTGTTTGGCAACCTCCAAGTGCAGCAACTTACTCCTATACTTGACCCCAATACCATACCTGAGTCAACTATATCGCTAGTCTCTGGAATAATGCTAGTATGGAGCAGATTGGTATTTTCGGTCCTGAAAATAAGTTATAAAAACAATTTTCCACTAGGGTTTTCACCTTTGAATACTCCGTATGTTGGACTATTTTTCATATGGTTAGGAAGCCTATTGAAATACGACGACCCGATTTTAAAGGGAGATTTTTGTGGTTCACCTCTTTCGTAGATGTATCATTTTTACTTCTCGTGATATGACAGTGAATGTCCCTATTTTTCGGCAATTTATGTCTGAATCGGTGAATGTAACTAAGTGATTCAAGTATATGAATGGAAGTAACAGTTAGATTTTTTTTATTTTTGAATGTCGCGACACGAAGTTTGGAAAGAAAGGTCGAATATAAGCGGTATTATCCTTTTTTGTAGAACAAAAACTCTTTGAATATATCTCGCTCGTCCCCAGACAATAATACTATGAGATATTGTAGAGTATACATATGAATAATAAATATTCAGTAGAGTGTCCATATCTAACATATATTTCAAGACCGTTGATAAATAATACCACTGGTTGATTTTTTCACAGACATATATTGAAAAAGTTGATGGTGATTTTGATATTCAAGTGTGAGTGATATTCAATGCAAACGGTTTTATGAGTATTCATTATCAATCTATTATTGTCAATCTATTTCGATAACAGCATTAGCAATCTTTTTGGAAAGTTCAGTTTCTGAGCTGTCCGATATTACTGTACGTGTGTCGTCGGCATACATAAGAACTTTTGCTTCTGTTAAATGGGCGGGTAGATCGTTAATGAATATCAGGAAAATCAAATATCCCAGGACACTGCCTTGTGGAGTTCCTAGATCAATGTCAATTTCGTTTGAAAACACATCATCAATTTTTATTTTATTTTTTGGTATTTGAGGGGAGAGATGAACCAGTCATTGATGCATCCACGTATGCCCAGCTTATCCAGCTTTCTAGAAACGAAGGATCATTCGACTATGTCGAACGCCTGTGTCGAATAATACAGACACCACATATTCTCCATGATCCATTTTGTCATAAATATATTGAGTGTATTCGGCCAGTCTCATCTCGTTGGGAAACCACTCCTGTTGATTGTTCGTGATTGTATTGAATGAACTCAGATATGTTTCAACCCTTTGGGCGACTACTTTTCCTGATATTTTGGAGAAAATACTCGATAGGAAGATTGGTCGGTAGTTTTCGACATTACTTGGGTCATCTTTTTTATGGAGTGGAATAACCGAAGCTATTTTTAGACTGGAGGGAAAATTTCCCTGTATAATTGACATATTTATTATAAGGGCAAGGATTGGAGGAATTATATTCTTACATTGTTTTATCACTGATGCCGGAATTTCGTCTAGACCGGTGTGAAAAGCATGGATTGTATAGAGGGTTCAATTTTAGTGCATTCGGTACTAAGATTTCTGCCGAAATGATAGTTTTTTTTTGAATAGATGTAGATAAGTAATCGTCTAAAGCAGCAGCTTTTCCGGTTGCATGGGTTACAATTTTAATGTCGTAATTAATTTCGTTCATTTAAGTATTTCTCTATTTGCCTTTGGCCTTATTAACTATCGACCAGGCCGTTTGGTTTTTGTTACTAGCGTTGTCGATGATGTTTCTGTAGTAATTTTTCTTCTCGAATTCAATTTGTTAATTTAATTCTTTTTTTCAAAAGAACGTATTTTTTATTCAGGTCATCATCTGATACTCTTTTACGAAGCCAAAGTTACATAACTGTTTTCTTTTTGCAATCAGTTCATCTGAGAAATGTATTGTTTTACTCGTGTTTACTTTAGTTTTTATTTTATTTTCGAACGCTAGAATGAAACACCAAAGGAATTCGTTCATAAAATTTTCGAAAATAATATTGACGTCTTCATTACTGTTGATATCGAAATCAATTTTAGAGAGGTGAAATCTGAATTCATTCATGGAGTTGTCATTGAAGTTTCTGAAGGAATGCAAGCTGTTAATTTTTTCAATGTGATATTCAGATTTTACGGGGACATTAATGTCTCTTGTTTGACAATAATGATCAGAGAGTCCTGGGTCAAAATTTTATGTTTGGAGAATATGTGGTGGGTTACTTATTATGTAGTCAATGGAGGTATAGCTGGTTTACGCCTTGTTAGTGAAAACTCTTGTGTATTAGTAATCAACGATGTTATTACAAACGAATCGAGTACATCAAACAGCATTTTTGCAGGGAGTTTGGTACTAAACTGGTCAATATTGACGTCACCACCAATAATGACACATTTGATTTTTTAATGCTAAATTTGATAGTTCAGAAATCTGTGCAAAAAATATCTCAATATAATAATCTGTTTTATATGATATAGCACAATATTCTATTATTATTTCGATATCCAAGGATTTGATGGATTCTATAGTTACATTCATCAAAAAATATTTTTTTACCAAGATGGAAACACCACCATGTTCATATTCCCGTCGAGAATAGTAAGCTTTTGGTCTGAGATGTGCAGGAATATATCATCTAGGTCACTGTTATTACACCAATGTTCGCAAATCATAAGAAATGAGAAGTTATAGTTATTTATGAAGTATTCAACACTATATATTATTTTTGTAAATTATTCTATTGGTTCTTACAGAGGAAGGAGCTGAGAATGCTGCTGATGATTTAAATATTCCATATCAAGATGGGCTGGATGATGAGATATCAAACTTCAATGATGCCGATGATGATGATTGAAGAACCACAACATACTTATTTATAAATAATAACCAATATTTTCATGAATATTTTTTAATGTTCACCAAACAAATTTCTTGGTAAACTGTGAAATGAAAATGCGAATAAAGTATTATTTCATGAAAATTAAATGCTGGTAAAAAACGTTGATTTTCTGAAGAAATATAATATAATACTCTCGTCGGTAAGTCAACAACTGTATGTTGAAAATATTCATACATTTTTTATCGTACTGATTATCCTTTTGAAAAGGCGTTGAAGTATAATTTAATTATTATCGAAAGCTTTCATTAAACGCACGCTCATACTCACAGCGACATTTTAAATGTGTCTGGAGGATGTTAAGCCCCCAGGATTGATCTGGTTGCTCAAAAAAGGCTTGAAATAGTTTCCTTAGTATCATATATAAAAATTAAGATTCAGACTATAAGTAAAGTTAAGTTATATTTTTGCGAGCTTTAAAGCGTCTGGCGGAAATTACCGCCGACGAGAAGAGTCTGGCAGTGTTGATTGGGAATTTTTAACAACATTATATGAAACATACATGGAAATCAGCACTCGGAATTTAAGAAAAGTGAGTTATATTTTTATGTACCTTCAGTACCTGGTACCTGTATATTGGCCGTCGGATAACTTCAAAGTACAAACTAACACAACCCTACCTCATTCATTTTGTTTCTCAGAAAATAAGTAAGTCTGGGGGCTCTGGGATCTTGGACTATTACAATAAAAAGGCAGAAATCATGTGAAGAATGCACAGTAGAAATGATCTCCAATAATTGTTCAGTGAATTCGCAGATTTCTTGCTTTTATGAGAATGGATATGATAATGTGGATCGTTCAATTGGTATGACGACAACTTTTTTATCTTGTGTAACATGAAACGAAGAAATTCGGAAGTATGTCGAAGCCTCCTCAACTGAAGCAATGATAATTTCAATGTTACCATTTTTGTCTGGAAGATAACTCTCTACAATTATCATCCATTTTTTCCGTTCACAACATATTTTTTTTTTTAATTAAACATTTATTGATTTTCATATTTGGGTTTACAAAAATTGTGTATACAATTGGAATGGAACATATAAATTTAAAAAAAAATAGAATATTATGTATAACCAGACAGTTATTAACTGGTATAAGATTATACATGGTTTAAGAATAATTTGTAATAGAATTAAATTCATTGGAAAATAATAACATATTAACGTAATAACAAATATTCAGACATTAATAGAATTAAATAATGAAAAAAAAATAATAATACATTTGAAATTAATGAACATAGGATAATAATAAAAAGAAGAAATGGAGGTTGTAAAATGAATGGAATCAGTTATTCCTTTGTGATAGAATGTATGTTTTCACTTTAATTTTGGATTGAAATATATTGTTACATTTTTTAAGATCATCAGGTAGATTATTGAATTTTGAGATTGCCTCATATGTAATTTTTTTCTGACCTATTGTAGAATTAATAGCTTCAAGATGGAACCAGTCATATTGTCTAGTGTGGTGAGTATGAGTTCCGGAGTTTCTTGTTAATATGAAATTAGATTTCAGCCTTTTATTATTAATATCATAAGCAACTTTCAGAGTATTGATTGTATAGTGTTCCTCTGAAGAAAATGTATTCGTTTTATCGAACAGTTGATTTGTTGGTATATCATATGGAAGACGATACAGGACTTTTAATGATTTCTTATATAATACAGACATTTTGTTGAAATTATTTTTTGAACAAGATCCCCAAATATTCATTAAATAGTTTGGTCGACTGAGGATATGAGAATGAAGAATGAAATTTGCTACATATGTATAAAGTTTGGGACATCTTCTCAATGCACCAATAATGGGAGATAGTTTTTGTTTGAGAATATCAATATGCTTGTCCCATTTCAGTTTCTCATCAATCCAAATACCAAGGTATTTGATTTGGGACGTTTGTTTCAAGCAATTATTTTTTATACGGATATCTAGATTGATAGTTTGTTTATTTCGTTGGTGGAAAATCATATACTGAGTTTTATTGGAATTTACAGAAAAGAATAACAAATATCATGATTATAGTTTCCTATGCGATATTCAGTTAGATAAATGGTCTCTGACTGATGGATCATCTAAACCTCTTGGCAACTTTCAGAAGATCTATAACTTTGGAATGTTATGAAACATACCCTGGTTTAATTTTAATATTTTTTTGCTATGAGCAAGTTTTCAAAATTTTTCTATGTACCATCGACAATTATTATCATCGTAAAACAAATTTTCATTCCAACATAGACTTGTAAGTAAACAATGATTTTCAATATGGTTATTCGAAATCGAGCCAACGATGGGAATATAGTCATTGGTGGAAAAAAGTATTGTAGTTGAGAAAGCTTATGGACTTGGAGCATGCGGGAGGAGTTTAACGTGCAGCGCCGCAGTGGCGGAATCGGACAAACTGGTCCAAACAGTATCACTTATCTCCATTTACCACTGTGATAGGAAGGGTGTCTGCAAAGTGCGACAGTTTAAATTTTCCGGTCTCAAACGTCGAAACGGTATTTGTATTGTGATTCGACGGATAAAAGCTTCGTATCAAAGAGATGCCGAGTGTCGAAAGTGCGCGTATGATGAATGAACGACAATGAACGATTCGGCCGCAAATAACCTCAAATCAAACGTTTGGTCGTCCCTCGATGAGCGTTTATATATGAAAATACGGTGTAGACATGTTTACAGTCGTCACGAACATTCACAAAAAAACGTCAATTGACAAATTTTCAAAGATAAATTTTCACATTGATATAACCAATTGAAGTTTTTTATACTAATTATTATAGTTATCTGAAAAACATGCATAAAACATATTTTTATTCATGTAATACACATTCAAAATTGGGTTTTTAGTCAAATTCTGACAGTAAACGAACAATATGAAACATATGTGAAAATGTATGTATGTACGTAGAAAATAAAACAATATTTTCAGTTTAAGATAAATGTATCTTACACCGACCTCCTAAGGTTTGGTTATAGCTGAATAAAAAAAACAAGATCACACCTCTAAAAACTAGGCTAATTACTTTCTCCCACATTTTGAACTTTCTGGCCGATATTTTAAAATCAGCAATTAATAAATATACTTAAGTTCACTATGATAAAACTCCAAATTAATTGTGAATTTTCATTTTTCTCGAATGGTACCGTTTACCAACAAAATTCAACGCCGTTTCCTATTACCGACCACGTGTGCACATTTTACCGACCAGTGACAAAACTAGTTGAGTCATCTAGATTTTTTTTAGTTGAACGTTTTATTGCAATATTTTTTGTAAAATATGAAATCAATGTAAAAAATATTACTTATGAAACATGGAATAATTGTGATAACATTACCTGTCTAAAAGTAATGAAAACCTGTAGGTGAATGTTTCTCAACTGTTTCTCAAATCGTCTCTTTGAGGAACTGAATAAACCACGTTTATTCATTAATGTGGGTTCATCAAAATATTGTAGGATATCTTGGTCATGGTGAGGAGCTCCATTTACATCAGTGATTCCTGAAAAGTAGTTCCCTCCATGAATTATAATAATATAGCCATCAACTTTTTTTGATTTTTTGTTTTGTGGTAGGTTCTTCTTTTTTTTCGGTTTTGGCTTAGCTGGTTCGGATGATTCATCATTCTCATACTTTTGTTCTCATTTTCGGTCTGCCTTTTCATTGTCCTTCTGTTGCTTTTCAGCGTAGTTTTTTTTTTGGTAGGTACTTAATATATCGTTTGAGGATGATACGGTGTTGAT
Organism: Gonioctena quinquepunctata; assembly: GCA_018342105.1. Lineage (NCBI taxonomy): Eukaryota > Metazoa > Arthropoda > Insecta > Coleoptera > Chrysomelidae > Gonioctena > Gonioctena quinquepunctata. The sequence goes on from JAFIRS010000068.1 coordinate 867,224, forward strand.
TTTTTCACAACCTTTTTTATTTTTGCATCAATGTATTCAGGTTTCGTGTTACCTATTTGGAAAGCAGATTAATTAGCAGTTATTGTTTCATTGTGGTCTTGATTATTGAAATCACCAGTAGCTTCAGATTCATCGGATATTTGTTTCCGAAAATCAAATAAACCTGTATCTTTCTCGATACCTCTCCATTCATTGCCGCTATTTTTATAAGAATCTCTGGATGAATTCTTTTTTCTATTTCCTTCAATAAATCCTTCGAAGTTGGGCTACCAAGCACATCTTCGACATCTATGGCCATAGTTGATTTAGGTACAGTGTTCGAACTACTTTTGTTCTCAAGTTGAGTGAGTCAACATTGTTCACATCAAACGGAAAAAGGCCACATGAGTTTAATCAAATTTTGACGGTGCTTTCCGTGATAATTTCTAGCAATGAAATATTAAGATGACCTGCAACATTGAAACATTGAATTCTCTTGCGGCCTATCTAACAACAATACCATTTCTGTTAGCCTCCAATGCTTGGTTCAGTTGATTTTGAGAATATTTTATCTTTTTTTCTTTCCATTTTTGAGACTGACAAATGAAAACAAAATGAATGAACTACCTGCTAAAGTACCCAAAAACTTTTAGTTAGTTTATTTCTGTCATTAGGCCCAATTTTTTTAAATATTTTTCATATTAAGTAGGTGAAAACTAGAAATGAGAAAAAAACAAAATTTTTAAAAAACAATATAGGTCGCTTGAAGCTTTTTCCCAACCACCCGGTCAGTACTAGGTGAAACATATTTTTTTTATCCCTATGGCAACCACATTTCAGCAATAAATAATTTGAATAAAGGATATGTCTATATCAACTCAAGATATATTAGAGTATTTTGTAGGAAGGCTAGTGTTCATTATTGAATAGACATTACAAAAGTTCAGAATCAGAACTGAGGAGAGAAAGAGCAGAATTTAATGTACTGCTTTCGAAATATTTGAAAAAAATAAAATATTTTACTCTCTTTTAGAGGTGATTTTCAAATAGTTGGCGGTCGGTAATACAGTTCGAAACTGAACAAATCATACAAATTGAAAAAAAACAAGTTTTGTGGGAAATATTTATTCAGTTTCTGGGTTTAACTTGATTTCAAAATATGTGCTGTTTTCCTATTCCCCACCAAATGCATTGAATTATGATTAACCTTTTACCGACCACTTTCTCTTAAGGTATTTTCTTATGTTTTTTTTGAGCAAATGGACATATTTTTCATGAAATGAAAAGAAAAAATATATGATTCAACCCACGTTAAAGTATTTTTGCTCTTACTTAGCAAAAATTGGTTTTTCTTCAAAATTTTGAAATTAAGCCTTTTTGTAACGAAAACCTGGTCCGCACTCTAAGGCCAATAAATCCGAACTGAGCAATAGCTAAAGCACGAAGTCGTCTCGCGTCAAGCTGTAATTTCAAACAGTAAAAAGCTAACGGTCGGCAATAAGTGGAGGGTCGGCGAAGGGTAATTTTTTTTATATTTCCTCAATATTTATTATTATTTCTTTATTTTTATTTTTTTGTGTGATTTACTCCTAGATCAGACATGTGAGTTCACATGTAAGTATTAATTAAATCGTATCGATTGTTTGTGAAAATATCCATTCATCTCTAGTTCGACAGTGGTGATTGTCGCTGCTGCTTGGGTTATCACTTTCGCATGTCTGCTGGAATAATTTTTTTTTGCCGCACCTGACAACATGACCCGATCGTACCAATGCTGCTCCTTTTTTCACAGACCGATTCTCGAGAACGAAATTTTTATATTCGGCACAAAATTTACCAAAATATAATTTTTATGAATTCTTTTATATAGTTTGAATTTATATTCACCTCTTAGCAGAGCTGTTCTCCTTCTTTGTATTGAGATGGTGTGGAAAATTTATCTATCACCCCTCAGTGAAGCAAAAAACAGAAATGAACGAATTTCAACTTCTTTCCTGCCCAATGAATATCAAACCTTCACACTTCAAATTTTTTATAACTTCCTGTTGATTTACAACGCTGTGTTGCAAAATCTGAGAAGATACACGCCGAAGGATACACAGAACCGAACCTACTTATAGAACAACACATATCTCTGCTTGCAAGTTTCTCTTCTGTTTCCCTATTCTGTAGTGTGACTAGATTAGATAAGGAGTGCAGGAAGTTATTGATAATGACATCTCGACATCCCTAAATTATAATAACTTTGAATCTTGTTTCCAATTCTTTACGTAAGACAATTATATAACCCATTCTGAATGTGCCCAAATATCGAAATATATTTAAATAATATCCTGAGATGGAGAATCAGAAAATCCGTGGAGCTATGGAAATAAAAGGATAACTTATGGCAGTGTTATAACCTCCCCAGTGTTCATCTTACCAGATTTGAATGTAATCTATCGCCCTTATGTAATATATTGCTGTTATATTTCATATTATTGCGTGCAGATTAGTGAAATGGAATGTTTTGAGAAAAGCAAACGTTACAACAATGACATATAATTTATTACTCTCGGCTTCATCCACAACTGTTCCTATTTCTAAAATGCTGCTACCCTTCATTACAATTTGACATTGCTTTCTAACCCTTAAGAAAACCCATTCGTAGAATGAAAAAAAAAACTACATCTGTGATATAACTGAAAATACAGTGCATTCCATTTAAAACGAGCCACCCTGAATAACTTCTGGTACAATGATTTTCAGGAAAAATAAAAAAACACGTCAACAATAGTATACAGGGGGACACATTCTGACATATTCACATTTGATGTTACTTCCACTATCGCACCCCCAGAGCATGTCACCATTTTTTTTAAATGGATCACCCTATATTGTTTCGCATTATCAGCTCCACGATGAGCAGATTTCAACAAAGTATAAAATTATGGTCTGACGCATATGGTTCGGGAGCTACAAATTATTTGAGTTGAAAACGAGCCACCCTGAATGAACTTCTGTACAATCTGTTACGTAGGTGTTTTTTTGAAGTATACTTCAAAAAAGTCTTATTTTGCCTAGTTAAGTTTGAATGCGATATTCTCTTCATTTTGTATTTGTCTCATTCTACAATAACGATTACCTACCAGGTCAAGTTACAATTGGTGTTTCTGTTTTTGTGAATTCTTGAGAAGCAATGGTTTATACGCTTCGAGAACGGATTGAAATAGTGAGTTTGTACTACCAGAATGGAAATAGTGCTAGAGCTGCTGCCCGTATGTTCAATGATAATCATCCAGGAAGAAATGTACGACACAAATACGTTTCGGAATTATTGAACAAATTTATGGAAACTGGATCTGTTAGCAATAAAAAGCATAACCGTTCAGGAGTTGTCAACGATGAAGCTAGTTCTATTGCAGTTTTAGGGCACGTTGGACTAATGGAAAATACGCAATCTCTTACTAAGTTATCTCGAGAATCAGGAATCAGTCGTACAAATGTTTTCAGGATCCTTCATAAGTACAAATTTCATCCATATAAGATTAGACTAGTTCATGAATTGAACGAAGATGATTTCGATAGACGTATCGAGTTTTGTGAAAGTCTCACTGAACGTATCAACTTGCATCAACATTTTTCGGATAAAATTTGTTTTTCGGATAAAAGTACGTTCAGTTTGAATGGAGAGGTGAATCGGCAAAATTGTCGATAATGGAGTGATACGAATCCTCATTTATACCGTCAAGTTCATACCCAACGACCTCAAAAACTGAATGTTTGGTCAGGAATTTCAGGTGACCACATCATAGGACCTTTTTTTATCGATGATAATTTGACTGGTGAGAAATATTTGGATATGTTGGAGAATCGAATGATACCGTGCATCAATAGGGCAATTGAGGAGGATATGAATTTAATCGAACAAGAAATAGTTTTTCAGCAGGATGGTGCACCCCCTCATTATGCAGCTCCAGTGCGACAATTTTTGGATGATCATTTTCCTGGTCGCTGGATTGGCAGAAGAGGTCCTACAGAATGGCCACAAAGATCTCCGGATCTCACTCCTGTAGATTTCTTTCTATGGGGTCATTTGAAGTCTGAAGTGTATGAGATAGAATCAACAACATTAGAAGATTTGAGAGAGAAGATCATTAGGCATTGCAGAGAAATAATTCCCGAGATTCTCAACCATGTGAGGGCGGCAATGGAAGCTCGTTTGTATGGAAGTTGGTGGAAACGTTTTTGAACATTTACTATAGAAATTTTTTCTCTTCTCATTGTCAAGTCATCAGATTTTGATTCAAGAATTTAATAAAAAATCTCATTTTCTGATTTATTGCTTCATTTGTCTCTAGAACGAATATTTCAAAATGTGGCCTCCTGTATAAATTGTTGACCTGTTTTTTTATTTTTACTGCAAGTCATTGTTTCGAAAGTTATTCAGGGTGGCTCGTTTTCAACCAAATAATTTGTAGCTCCCGAACCATATGCGTCAGACCATATGTTTTATACTCTGTTGAAATCTGCTCATCATGGAGCATCTGATAATGCGAAACAATATAGGGTGATCCATTTAAAAAAAATGGTGACATGCTCTGGGGGTGCGATAGTGGAAGTAACATCAAATGTGAATATGTCAAAATGTGTCCCCCTGTATACTATTGTTGACGTGTTTTTTTATTTTTCCTGAAAATCATTGTACCAGAAGTTATTCAGGGTGGCTCGTTTTAAATGGAATGCACTGTATATTTGCAAATGATTCAGGAAAGAGAACTGGGTGTCTGGTGTATTGACTGCTAACTTTTTGAAGAATTAACGAATCTATTACTTCAAGGTATCTTTAGATACGGGAACGAGAGCAAGACAATTTGGTACTATAATTAGTAGAATATCTAAACGATATGAAAACCAGTCAGATCCTTATATAGCCATGTTGTCAGCCGATATATGTGAGAGGGCATCACGTGAATATCTTGAATATATCGAAAGCGATAGACACCCCAAACTCAGAATCTGAAATTGATGACCAAGTGAGTTTCGAATAATGGAAATCTGTCAGGTAACGCGACCTTAGAACCATAGAAATTTCATTGTCAACGAAGAGAATAGATATTGATTGGATGAATTGATATACATAAAGGAAATCATGAGCCACTTTCCGAAAATAACTGAAATAATGTTCTTGAGAAGAGTTTTACTTTGCAACCTCTTGCGTCAAACGGAAGATATATTTTATCATGAAATTGATATTTTTTATTGAAATAAGTATCGGAATTATTACAAAAGTTTCAAATAATGGTTGCAAATGTTTTCAATAATTTGCAACCTCGTCTGTAACACGGAAATTAGGGTAAAATCAAAAGAAAAATATTTTCGTATTAGTACTCTACCAAAAAAAGCAAAAGTTCTGCAAATCGGACAGACAACTCATTTTACCAATTGGTGGCAGTATAACAAATTGTCAATTATGTTACAATGCGGATTCTTAGATTTTTTTTTTTTTTTAATTTCACAACACCTGTATTACCTGCATAATAAAGATTTTTATATACTAATAAATGACATTCATTTTGTTATCAAGTTGAATATCGACAACGGTAGGTGAAATCACTCAATGTTGAACGTTCTCGATTTGAATATATAACATCAGATTACAATTAGAAATTTGCTTGAAAAAATCCTCTGAGTATGTTTGATGGAGGATAGAGAATCTCTCGACACGTTTTCATAATTTTCTTGATTCATTACAAAATTGAAGAAATATAAAGAATTGAAAAACACTCGTACAGTTGTATTGAAAGAGCAAACAATAGCGTGTCACAGGAAACAGTCGAATTTTTTCTCACCCTGCCCAGGTTGAGTTTGTAGGCATATATTTATCAAGAGTGGGAGGCAGATAGTGAACTGTTTGGACATTGGTATCTCAGCTTCTGTCCGTTTTCGATTTATTTTGGATTTGGATATTCATTCGAATCGATTGCTGGATGGAAGCAGTGGCGCCGACAAAAGATCACACAAACTAAATAGCCGATTTATTTCATTATTTGTTTTTCAATGTTATTTGCTGAGGATGATTGAAATCAAGTTTTTAATGGCCATATACATTATTTTTCAATTACTCAATGCTAGAGTCGAAATTTATTGCGAAAAAAGTCATTTCGAATGATACACAGGTTATGTTTCGTTCTCCCTTTGAAATTGATTTGAAGTGAAACTGGGGCCGAAAATATCAATAATTCAATGTCAAAATTGAAAGATGGCGGAAATATTTTGTGATTTATGTTCCGATTCCATCCAAAATTAGGAGAATTTTTGGATCGCAATAAATTATGAATTATTTGTCTAAATTCGAGAACTCAAGATGGCGGACAAAGTTTTGTGATATATCTTTTCATTCGTATTCGTATTTGTCAGAATTCAAGGTGCGGTCAGGTTTTTTACTAATGGTTCGATTGACACATTTGAAAATTATTATCCTATGGTTTTTGAGGTTTAGAATAATGGATTCCATATAAAAATCACAAAAATGAAGGGGGTAAAAATAAAATAAATATAACGCTAACATTTATTGAAATATACTAAAATGGAACAATGTTTTATTAGATGTGTGAGGCAAGTTATTCTGTGTTCAAACTAAATTGGTCGCATTACAAAGTTCTGAGTATGTAATTACCGGTTAACAGATGAGAATATCCTCACACATCTAACAAAATATGAATCTTTTTAATTGCATCTGAAGAAAAGCTTGTCTTGGAAGAATTTTTCAGTTTTACAATTTTATCAGCTTTCTGTCTTCAATCAGATACAAATTTCCGATTATAAAATAGTGTTTTTCCAAAACACAATGATTTCATGAAAGATATATTTTTTGTATGGACTCGGTGCTCCCATAAGATTCATTTGCTCAAAAAAAATCGTTACAATAAACTGAAGGCATAAAACTCCCAACCTATAACAGTGTGTGTCCCCTCTTTATTTTGAAATTTACAAATTTCAGTCCTGTATTCGAATTCAATGGAATTTTTCATGCGAAACCACAATTGGAGTAAGAAAGTCGAGTGGAAAGGTACATATTCAAGGAATAAATAGCCGTAAAAATTAAATTTGAGATGTAATATCGATCTCACAAATTTTTGTTTTTCTCTGCAACGTTTCTGTTTGATGATGAAAATTATGTACTTGATTTACAACGCTTTGATATCCTCACTTCCATAGAGCATCGATTATTCATTTTAAAATCTCTTCGATTGCTATAAAGTCATGTTGTGACAAGTGGAAATTTTAAATGTCGTTTCTAATACAATGAGAAATTAATGTCTTCCAATACTTTTTTGGCAGAATTCAGCAAAATTTTGTTCTGTTTCGATTGTTGCACTCAAAAATGTTGGATTCAATTTATTTCGCTGATTGTTTGAAAACAGTGATTGTTTCTAAGAATAATAATTTGTTTAAAACTTTGTAGTGATTAACTACGTAACCGTGTAATTTTTCGGTTGCAATTCCAATCAACCAGTACAAAATATAACAGATATACGCGATGGATAATCAAGTATTCAATTGGACCACTGTAGACATATGGCGGTAGAATATATATCTTAAACCTATTTGCACAATGTTTTCGAATTATGGCCAAATTAAAAAAAAAACAAATCAATTATATAAAAAAAAATTTTTGTTGAACAACGTCGGTTGCAAATTTCTTGCGTCACGAAAAATATTACTGTAATTATAACTTTTGCAATTATTTCAGCAGTTGTAAAAATGCAAAAAATTTATATTAAGGATTAGAAGTTTTTGACTCCTGTTCATTCATAAAAAAATATAAATGTAAAAAAGAATCTAAGCCATGGTTTGATGATCACATAGCAAAATTGATAAAAGAACGTGACAAATACTTCTACAAGAAAAAAAACACCCACTTTCAGATAACTTTTTAGAAAAATATTCTCATCTCAATAAACTTGTTAAAAAAATCTCTAGAGAAAAGAAATTCAAATATTATCAAGAGCAATTCACCAATTCCACTCCCAAGGTAGTATGGAATGGTATAAACTCCTTGTTGCGTAATACATCAAATCACAATAATCATAAATATGTTGAAAGTTTGGAATCAAACAATGTTAAAATTGAAGATCCAATCAAAATCTGTGAGGCATTTAATATTCACTTTATAAATATCGGAAGTAAATTATCATCTGCTATTCCCAAAACGTTTGAAACTGTTAATGATATATCAAGTGTTTCATCCATGTTCCTGAAACCTATCAGTATATCTGAAATCGAAGGAGTCATTGAAAATTTAGATCCAAAAAAAGCTTGTGGTTATGATAAAATTAGTGTAAGAATTGTTAAAGCAGTCAAATTCGAAATATCACCAATTTTATTCTTTATCATCTCAAAATCATTTGAAGAAGGTATAGTACCAAATGATATGAAAATTGCGAAGGTGTCACCAATTTACAAAAGTGGTAAAATAAATGATTCAAATGATTATAGGCCAATTTCTATTCCTCCAATTTTTTCGAAAATTTTAGAAAGACTGATGCATGTAAGACTTTTTGATTATCTTGAAAATAATAATCTACTATACGAAGGTCAATATGGTTTTCGCAAATCCAGGGACACAGAGGTGGCAACGATGGATGTCATTACCGAAATTCAAATTCAAATTGATAATAATAAAAAATGTAGTATGTTATCCTTGGACTTGTGTAAAGCCTTTGATACTGTTGATCATGAAATTCTACTAAAAAAATTATTTAACATTGGAATCAGAGGAAACCTTCTCAATTGGTTCAAAAATTATTTGTATAATAGAAAACAGTATGTTCAAATGGGAAATCATCAGGGTTCTTTGAGAAATATAAAGTGTGGAGTACCACAAGGTTCCATTCTTGGTCCTGTACTATTTTTATATATATAAACAATCTTTCAAAATTAAAATTAGAAGGAAGTATGGAATTATTTGCTGATGACACTACAATTATGTACTTTTCGGACGATTATAAAAAAATACAAAACTACATGAACAATTATATAAAAAAAAATTCATATGGCTGCAGCAACATAAATTGACCATTGATTTCAATAAATCTTCCTACATGAATATTTCTAAAAGAACAATTGACACTCCCACCAGTTCCATTCATTTCGAAAAAAATATCATAAATTACACTGAATCAACAAAATTTTTAGGACTTCATATCGATGAAGAATTATCATGGAATAAGCATATCGAAAAAATTCGGAAGAAAATATCACCTCTTATAGGCATCCTTTACAGAATAAGAAATTATATACCACTAAAATTTTTAAACAACATTTATTTTAGTTTAATTTATTCACACTTGCAGTATCTCATTTCTATATGGGGAACTGCAAATAATTCTATTTTAAAACCGTTAAAATCATTACAAAATAAATCAATAAAATGTATATATAAATTACCACATCTGGAACCAACAATAAATTTGTATGAACCAAAAAGGCTTTTGAATTTAAATTCTCTTTATAAACTCAAAATATGTTGTTGTTTATCTTATAACTAGTTTAGTCCCTAACCATAAACATGTAATGTTACTTGGGACAATAAAGTTATTATTATTGTAAATGGGTTCCGTTTTTCGTATGAGGTTGCAAAGTTACATATTCACTGAAACCGATATTTTCCTTATTTGCAACCACAATAAAAAACTCTTGTATTATTACAATGCTTGTGTGTATTGAAAATGGTAGCGTCGATAAAAAAAATTGATAAATAAATTATGCGTTTTTCAGAAATGGATGCAAATGTACGTGAATATATTGAGCTTTTTTTCCATTCACTTATCCAATTTGCAGAACTTTCGTAATTTTTTCAAATAAATAACAATGAAAAACTTTAAAAAATTACAAAAACAAGGTTTGCAACTTTCACAAGGTTGCAAACTTAATGCATATTGTAAAACACCATCACTCTCGGTATATCTAGTTTGCAGAACTTTTGCAATTATTAGTGCAGAAATAAAGCATAAAAACGTTTTTTCGCAATTAAAACAATCTTCCGTTGATCGCAGACTTCTGCAAAATTTTACAGTTTGTTTTCATTAATGCACTAACATACCATTGAAGTTTGAAAACTTTTGGAATTAATATGAATTGATCGTCTATTTCTACTGGCCTAACACTGCGCGACAGGCGGATTCGTGATCAGGACATCAACTTCAGTACCATTCCATATTTTCGCAAAAAAATTGTCAGTTCTGCAACTTCCATAATGATTGGAGTGAAATTCTGTAATTTTTTCACGATCGATAGATATAGATAGATAGATAGATCTTTATGTCCAACAGGTATACACCCAGTTACAGGAAAAGTAGTGAAAATTCTTAAAATAACAAAAAAACAAATTAAATTAAATCATGTTAAAAGTAGTGAAAATTCTTAAAATAACAAAGAACAAATTAAATTTAATCATATTATCCAGATAACAATCATTTATTTTGTGTTCTATCAATTATACAGGAAGAAATATGCTCGAGAGAACTGCTATTTAAGTCACACATGTCAAAAATCAGATTAAAATTCCAACACATCAAAGATACAGGCGATCTACGCATCACATTGGTTCGAGAAGCCTCGCAATATAATGTTATTTCATATCTGGTATGACGTGGTATGAAGTAATAAATTTTGTGTAAGAGCAAGGAACAAAGAATATTATTATGCCTCAAATTATGAAGAAAAGAAATAGTAACAAAAACTCTACGTGTATTCAGGGAAATTACATCAAAACTGTCAAGGAGCACCGAATAGTCAATTCCCCGTTCTGGATAATTCCCTGTTACTTTAAGTAACAGAAACTTAAGAAATTTTCGCTGTACAGCTTCAACTTGATGCGTGTGGCAATCATAAATGGGGTACCATATCAATGCCCCATATCCAAGTTTAGACCTCACATATGCGTAAAGAAGTGTGAGAATTGCGTCTATGTTGTTGAAATCCCTAGTGTTTCTCATTATGAAACCCAACATTCGATTAGCTGAGGAGACAACTTGATTTATGTGTGGTATAAAAGTGAACTTTTGGTCGAAAGTGATTCCGAGATCTTTCATCCCATTGATCCTGTCAACAACATTATCATTTATTTCATAGGGAAACTCAATAATTTTCTGTTTTCTAGTGAACGATAAAACATGACATTTTGATATATTTAGTTTTAGATGATTTTTTGAGCACCAATCAAACACTAAGTTGATTGAAGTCTGTAAGTTTTGACAATCTTCACAGTCACTGATGACTTTGGTCTTTAGGTCATCAGCATAGAGTAGCTTAGAGCAGCTTATATATATCGAGGATGAATCTAAATCTCTCCTGGGGTTGACCTGGTGACATACACTACGCACCAGGGGCTATGGATATATTGATTTTTGCGAAAAACAAAATGGGCTCAGAATCTTTACGGATTCTCCGTAATAATTGATGTACAATTCTGTAAATTGCACGATCTTTAGATATATCGAAGATGAGTCCAAATCTCCTCTGGGGTTAACCTGAGTGACATGGGTACACTGCGGCCAGGGGCGAGTATAGAACAATTTTTGCAAAAAATCATATTAGGGGGCAAGATAGGCTCAAAATTCTTACGCATTCGTCATCAGGACATCAACTTCAGTACCAATCCATATTTTTGCTAGACATTTTTCAGTTCTGGAAAATCCAAATTTGTCTCACTTCCATGGAAATGCCCCCGTATTTTCCGTACATATTGGAGTAGAATTTTGAAATTTCCACGATCATTGGGTACACCGGAGATGATGCTGAATATTCTCTGGGGTTGACCTGAGTGATAATATAAGGCACGCCAGGGGCGATTGAAATGCTGATTTCTGCGGGATTCTAGTGATTCGTGATTAGGAAATTGAATTTATAACCGATTTGCTGAAGAATATTTCAGTTCAGAAAAATTAAAATTTTCCCACTTCTCATGGAAACACCTCCGCATCTATCATAATTAGTGGAGTAGATAGGTAGATGTACAAAGGATGAATCTTATGAATATCTGGAGTTAAATTTGCTGAGCTTCCAGAGGAAAGTACAAAAAAAATTGATTTTCTAAAGGAAGTATTATTCAGCGAAAATATGAATCGGTACTTGATCATCAATCCGTAAGAATTTTGAGTATATCTTGGCCCTTATATTATTTTTCGCAGAAATCAATATATCCATCGCCCCTGGTGCGCAGTGTATGTTACTCAGATCAACCTCAGGAAAGATTCAGACTCATACTCGGTATATCTAAGGATCGTGTGAATTACAGAATTTTACTACAATAATGAAGAATATCACCATTTTTTTATTTTTACCCTACAATAAACTCTATCAAAAATAAAAAAATATAGTAAAATTTTTTTTTTATACGTCTTATAGTTTTCGAGATATTTAATTGTTTAGCTAGGCGTGCGACGACGCGGAGTCATGGCCGCTGTGACGTCACTGTACAACGGTCGTTCAGTGCGTGCTCTGCTTCCGAGCTGTGTGTATGAAGTTTGCGTCGAAAATTGATAAAAATGTTGAATCCAGGAACTAGAGAATCGTGTATTGTGCCAAAGTGTTTAGATAAAACTACTAATGCACCCGAGGAGTTGTTTTTTATTGTTGCTTTCGAACCTAAGAGTCGAAAGAAATGGATGCAAATCATGATGTTCTGGGGTGATTCGGCATTTCACTATACAAATATCTCTTTTAACTTTTACATATCCAATAACCTCGTCGCCGAAGCACTTTCTAGCCGATCTAAAATAAAATAAACAAGTTGATCTAATATATAAAAAATAAAATACGGTAAATATAAAGTTACTCTACACATGCACTCTGAATATAGGTAAAAAACTTTTCTTACGTGTCTTTGCCTCCTGAACACGAAAAATGCGGCGGTCTCATACCGTTCCCGAGTAAAAAAATTACTTCATTTTCAAGCACCGTTTTCTCGCACAAAAATCACTCACAATGCCCCTTTTTTTACCAGCATTAACAATACACCCTAAATCACTTATTTTCGGCACACTTTGCACAAAATATTGTCGTTTTTATCGAAAAAATCCTCCTTCTTACACAGTTCCAAATGAAGAAATGTCATACTTTGACAGATGGAATTTAGTAACTTTGACTTATTTTTCATGTTGGTGATAAATGAATCCCCGCCAACTTTTCGAATTCAAATGTGAGCAATAGTTTCCCCTTCATTTATGTGTGCAATTGTTGTGGGCGGTGATTCATTTATTCCCAACATGAAAAATAAGGCAAAGTTACTAAATTCCATCTGTCAAAGTGAAACATTTCTTCATTTGAAACTGTGCAAGAAGGAGGATTATTTTTGATAAAAACGGCGATATTTTGTGCAAAGTTGTGCCGAATATAAGTGACTTAAGGTGTATTGTTTATGCTGTTAAGAAGAAGGAGGCATTTTGAGAGATTTTTGTGCGAGAAAACGGTGCTTGAAATTGAGGTAATTTTTTTTCCCTATATTCGGAGTGCATGTGTAGAGTAACTTTATACTTACCCAAAATACATAAAATGCACTTATCCACGATCAAATTGAAGGGGAAATTAATATGAGAGGTTTTTCATCTCAGCTTAATGATATATAATAGGTGTGGTCGCGTGCATCCTAATAATAACCTACTTTTGAAAAAAATATTTCAAATTCAAATTTTAAAAAGTTTTGTACCTCTGGTACATAATGTTCAGGTTAGGTTTACTATGTTAATTTTTTGTTACATTACATATTAAAAAAATACAAAATGTAAGTCATGAAACTATGTAGGCATTCTTCCTTCTCAGGAACTTAATGTCAAGTAAGATGTTCATAGTATCAATATGACGGATGACGTACATTTAGAAAACACTAGTAATGAGAAATAAGTTCTTATAGGGATCAAAAGTTTTATGATAAAAAGTAAAATGTTATTGAGTAATACTTACTTTAGCATTTCTACTCCTCGCATCTCGGCGGCCAAGAAATCGGAGTTATTTGAAAAATAGTGGGCAACCATTTACCCGTCTATTTCAGGCAATATATCAGATTGTCCTTTTTCAAAACCGTCATCCATGTCTAATATCATACTTATAAACACTATTGTAACACTGATTCACATAAAAACTTAAGTTGAAAACGTTATTGTGGTCGAACATCCGATAGCAAAGCAATGATTGAGTGTACGATGAGAACGTTTTGTTGTGGAATGACGTCACGCGAGCATGGCGCGCTCACCCAAAATATTTGAATAGAACGGTAACTAAAATTGTCGTAACTTCAACACTACTCGCTTTATTGAAATGAAACAAAAACATGTGTATTTCTAAACATTTAGGCTATACAGTCATGAAGTTTCAAATCATTTAACAGACCCAGTGACATTCTTCATTACGGAAGATACGTGGGCGTTTCCATGGGAAATGAGACAAATTCGGATTTTTCAACTGAAAATTTTTCAGCGAAAATATGGATTGGTACTGAAGATGATGTCTCGATGACGAATTCGTAATAATTTTGAGCCCATCTTGCCCCCAAAATATCCATCGCTTCTGGCGCGCAGTGTATGTGACTCAGGTCGAAATCATGAGAGAATCCAGACTCCCTCAGTATATCTACCGATCGAGAAAATTACAGAAAGGGTGAAGTCACGAAATTTTCAAAATATGTTTAATGGATTTTACAGCTTGTCAGAACTCTGTTGGTAATTTTGTTTATTTTTTTTATTTTCTAAAACCTAAAAAAAAAGTCGTCGGCCAATTTCAAATGGTTTCTTTCTAGCGCCATTGCAGAATGTTGTGACGTAATCACCCGATCAACCAATCCCACAGTTGACACGCTCAATCAATGTTGCATCGTTGCCATATTTTCAAATCTTGACCTTGCGAATAGTGTTCTAGTTCTGACATTTATAGTTTAAAAAACTTGGCAACATTGCATTTTGATGTCAACCCGATTACGCCTATTGGCTGATCGGTCGACTATGTCACAAAGAGCGCTAATATTAGTAGCTTCAAAATTTGCTGATTATCAAAAACGAATGGCAACTGTTGTTATTGAAATTTGTCAAATTTTTTTTTTGCGATAATAATTTTTCGTGTCCTCACCTATTCTACTCCAAAAATGACGGGGGTGTTTCCATGAGAAGTGAGACATACTGTATGGTTCATTTTCCACAATAACCAGGTCTGACACCAATTGTCACGAATCAGGGATGACTAATAAAATACCAAACTCATTATTTTCCATTTATTTATAATTAACAAGTTGAAATAATGATGAACTCTGACAATTAAATACTTAGTCGAAAACTTACTGCATACTTTTCTGAATCTTTCATCTAACTCGTTTTTATCGATGAGCTAACTTCCGTCAGTCACGTGGCAGAAACCACTGGAGAGTTTTTGGCGACCGTTTTTCGAATCAGTTCGAAATTCCCCAAACCAGGAGAAGTTTCTGGAATCTTACGTTACGTCATTTCCGTAAGAGTTTGATGTATTATGTCAGGGAAAAATTAATTTTGATTCATGATTTTCCATTCCAGAGCTCTCATCATGGATTCAATCAAATTCGAAACTTTGGCGGGAAAAAAAATATTATTTGATGTTATATCGCTTCGCAACATAACGAATTTGAAAATAATAGAATTATCAGTAATACCACAAGAGAGTGGAAATAAAGTGAAAATAAATCGACAGATTTTCGAAAACTTGTTGCCAGGTGGCAACTAGATTGAGAAAGAAATCTGGAGAATTATTTTCTACTTCATCGAACTCTCGTGTGGTATTCATTCAGTAGATTATTTTTTCAATTTACGATTACAAACACACTTCCTCGCAAAATGATATAATGAACTAAAACGGTTTTGATTCATTTCTCACTTTTCATGCGAATTGATGACAGACGTCAAATTAAAAATATAAGTTGTCAAAAAATTACAACAAAATACCTCAAATTATTCCCGCGGCAATTTACTAGGTATATTATTCTCATTATGATAATGTTTCAATTGGCCAAAACGTACATGAATTATTTGAATTGAAAGTTTTTATTGGTTTCTAAAAATGTCAGAAAATAATCCCCGAAAATATTGTCATTTCACTGGCACTGTATTTTATTATGTTAGGAAACACTGAAACATATACTCGATGAATAAAGTTGTTATCATTATACTGAAATTTTGTTCAACAGACAGTTTTTTCAGGACTTTCACCGATTGTACTCGTTTGAGTTCTTCAGAAAACTTCAAAGTACTTGAAACGAACGACACCGTCAATATGACCACTACTCCTTTTCCTCTGTTAAATCTAACTGTGATTTCGGAAGATTACCCTGACTACATCGATGACCAGAATACCTCTGCATCTTCGTCCATGGTATGAAAATCTATATATATATATATATATATATATATATATATATCTATATATATATACGAAAAAGGAAATTGTTGCATTTTGGACCAAATATTAAATCAAAGAAAAAAACCCACGACCTTCTCATCTCTAGTCAGACGCTCTACCAACTGAGCTATTTGAGGACATAGGAACCGCCCCAAAATTGTGAATAATTTTTTGCCATAATTTAATGTTAGTGTTTGAATGAATAGAAAAGATCGAGAGTACTTATCAATGGCCATCAAGACCCGTTAACCTTTCACTCTAACATGATCGTCAACTGACGATTTCAATAAAAGAGTAGGAAGATGATCTCCAACCACAGATGAAATGTTTGCCATCATCATCTTCCTAAACTTTTATTGAAATCGTCACGTTGACGATGATGTTAGAGTGAAAGGTTAACGGGTCTTGATGGCCATTGATAAGTACTTTCGATCTTTTCTATTCATTCTAACACTAACATTAGATTGTGGGAGAAAATGATTCACAATTTTGCGGCGGTTCCTATGTCCTCAAATAGCTCAGTTGGTAGAGCGTTTGACCCCCGCTTGTAGATGGTTTTTTCTTTAATTCAATAATTTGTCCAATATGCCACAATTTCCTTTTTCATGTATTTCTCTCGGACGCAATTTTCCATTTTCGTATATATATATATATATATATATATATATATATATATATATATATATATATATATATACATAAAAACGTTTTTGTGCTCTATCTGAACATGTCATTACTGAAGATCACATCATAAATTACGAAAATGCTAAAATTTTATGAACTGAAAAAAAATCTTAATAAGAGACTTTTTCTGGAAATGGTTGCAATACATGACGAAAAACATAATATGAATAAAAGATCTGACATTGATCAACTCAGCAAGATCCATTCATATTTCCTCATAAAATGATATTCCTACAAAAAATTATAATATTCCCTTTATATCCTCAATACATAAAACAATAACATTTTAAATTGATAAACGTCCACCAGTGTGACATTTCTAGAATTCATGCCGAATTTTCTTTTGTATTCATCATTTTAACACATTTACCTGCGAGTTTATACTATTTTCATTCATCATTGATATTTATGTGACCATATCACATTTTAGCCTTGGAAGATTCCAGGACGTAAAGTTCATATAAACATATGTCTCAAACGGCTTGGTTTTTGAGGTACAGGGTGATCAAAATACACTTTTTTCAAGATTTTTTGGAGTTCACTTCGACATTTTCGACAATAATCAATCCAAATCAGGCGAGTACAATCCATTCAACAGTGCGCATGATACAAAATAATCCATTTCTCAAATAATCCACAGGGTCCTCCTCTTTTCAGAGTCAAGCCTTGTTCAACCGTTCAGAATTTTTTTTTCGCCGCCAGTGACAGATTATGAGATTATGTTGTTCGACTTAACATCTTTCTGTTCTCTTGAAGTTTTTCAATTACATGTACGGTTTAGAAACTATAATGAAAAAATGAATGCAAACATTTTTCCAGTAACGCATAACATAATGGAATTTTTCTGCTTCTGTAGAGAAAATGTAATGTTATAGAGCACTCATACATCGCACAAAGTTGATTATTATGGCAACATAGTTTCGGACATTTTTATTAGTGATTAACTTTATTATCGAGATAGTAGAGCAGAATAATATAAATTCCCTAGGAATAGAGAGAAGTTTAGAAAAGAACCATTATTGAAATTGAAAAGTCAGAGCAACTGCTGGAAATGGCCACCACCGACTTCAATGCATGCGTTTATGCGCCTAACCATAGACTGGCGGACCCGCTCAAAAATACCCGGAGTGTTTCTAATAATGGCGCAAGACTCCTATATGCGATTCCTCAGGTCTTCATTTTGAACTGCAGTTCGGTACACTTATGATTTAAGGTACCCCCAAAGGAAACAATCGGGTGGATTCATATCGGGTGACCTTGGTGGCCAAGTTTGTGGCCCACCGCGCCCAATCCGGCGATCGGAATAATTTTCTTCTGAATATTGGCATGCAACCAATTTGAGGTGTACTGAAACAGCATCATGCATAAACCAAATTCGAATCATTACCCTCGGTGGGATCTCTTCTGGGAGTCCAAGGTGAGATAAATTCAAGAAAATGTCGGTAATGGTCACTATTGAGTCTATGAAACAGAAAATGTGGCCTGATAGGGAAATTCCCTACAATTCCAGCACAAACATTCACAAAAAACGTTTGTTGAAAATACTTTTCAATCACGGCGTGTGGGTTTTTATCAGCCCACATATGATTGTTATGGAAATTATTAATGAATTTATTTCGAATCCAAGTGCAAAAAGCTAGTCTCTTCGAAAAATCCCTTGGCAGAAGAGCTCGAACACGCTGTATGTGATAGGGATAAAGTTGTTGCTATTTTCAAATTTGCCATACCAATGTATGGGTCATGTTCAACTGTGCGCAATTTTTCTTGTACTGGTGTCTGGATTTTGCTCAATTTCGTTAAGGACAGCTTCCTCTATCTGAACTGTTCTAACTCTCCTGGGTCTTCCTATGAGAACAGCAGACCTCTTGGAAGAACCCGTTTCACGGAGACGAGAGTGAATATTGATGAACATTTGTGTACTGGGAATTGGACGTTATAGAAATATTTCTAGATACATTCGTCTGGCGGTACGAGCGTTACCATGAGCCATTCCATACATTAAGTGCATGTCTGCCATTTATGAAACCGTATATTCAACCATTTTATGCAGAGGGATATTGAATGAATCTGCTTTACTCCATTCACTGATGAAAAACTGACAATAAGACACCTTCTCAACTTCCGATAACTGTCAAGTTGTTGGTATTTAGATGAACGAATTAATATCAAAGCATATTTTTATGAATTAAATTGATTACAAAATTTCTGCGTTACTGCAGAAGAAAAAACAATCTATTTTTCTTGAAGAATGGTAGATTCCTAAATAATTAATTTTTGAATAAAACGGAAATTTCCGATAAATACTGTATTCCACACGAACACAAAATCAAATGTGGACTCAGCTGCGACTGCAAGATAAACCCTAGTAACTATCTTCCATCGTACAAGATTACCTTGTGGAAGATTTTTTATGTTGAAACGGAAACATTCAATTGAAAATTGGAAAAACAAATTTTTTAGATTAAGAAAAAAGTTCTCTATCAAGACTGGGTGAAAAGACTCTCAATCAAATTTCTGAATGAAAATGCAAATTTTTACTATCAGAATTTTCAGGTTGAAAATTAGGATTTTCACAATATCTTTCAGATGTAGTTCAATATCCAGCATGCCGCAGTGGCGAGAAAGTTATTGTTTTCTGTCAGATATCACAAAAAGTAACTTCATTTTTTATCGTAGATTTTTCTCGAACAGAATATTTTTTCAAATTTTCAATTGAGAATGTTTTATTTTTAAATTTGATTGCTATGCGATACTGGAAAATGTTTGCATTCACTTTTCCATTATAGCTTCTAAACCGTACAAGTTAATGAATATTCCTTTCTCATAATCTGTTTGTGGCCTAGGCGGAAAAAAAAACTGAAGGGTTGAACAAGGCTTGACTCTGAAAAAAGAAGAACCCTGTGAATATTTCGAGAAATGAATTATTTTGTACCTTGGGCACTGTTAAATGGATTATACTTGCCCAATTTGAACTGATTATTGTCGAAAATATCGAAATAAACTCCAAAACCTCCTGAAAAAAATGTATTTTAATCACCCTGTACCTCGAAAACCAAGCCGTTTGGGACACATGTTGTTATGCATTTTTCGTCCTGAAATCTTTTGAAGAATCATCCCTCGAAGTTTGTGAGAATGTTTGCTTCTCAAATTTCGTTATGATATGCGATACTGGAAAATGTTTCCATTAATATTTTCATTATAGCTTCTGAACTGTACAAGTAAATGAAAAACTTCAGGATAACAAAAAATTGTTAAATGAAACAACATTGAATAATCCTTTCTCATAATCATTCACCGTTTTCAAAATGCCAATAGTGGTACGACATAAAAAATAGGGACTGTATATGGGATATAAAGAAATTGTCATCAAAGTGGAGGCCACATTTTTCAACCGAATGGAACGAACTTTGGCACAAAAATATTCACCATCAATGCCATGGAAAAATCCGAGAATGGGTCAAATTGTTTTAGTTGAGCCAATCAATTGTTTCTCATTTTTCTTCAGTCGTGTGGTGCTTACGTTCCAAAATTATTCAAATTCAACCCTCTGTAACTTTTAGAGAAATGAACTTGGGAACCAACTTTCAATGCATATACTTGAAGACGCAATTAGCATATCTTGAGGACGATATGAGGATGTCGAATTTGCCAGATCACTGTGCAGTTTAGTGAAAGTGTAAAAATTGTATATAATAATTCTATGATTCTAGGTTAAATCTAATATTTTTACATTTGGGAGTAGAGCATGTGCATATATCAGATGGGAATGATTTTTCAGTGTATATTACTTCTTATAATAATATGGATACTGTTTCAGTACATTTTTCGAGAATCAGATCCTGAAACATTTGAATATCTCCCTCATCGAATACGGCAACCACAGAAGAATGTTGGGAATGAGCTTGAAATTGCTTCATGATTTCACTGTGATTATCCCGGTAGACTGTATGAAATTATTTTTCTAGTATGATTATTCGAGCAACAAAACGGTCTCACTCTGCTACCTGAATGCCAAATCTTTAACGACGTTTATGGATACAAGAAACGAGACTCAGCGACTTGCTAACGAATTTTTCGAAATAACAGCGACAATGAAAATGGGCCAAAATATTGCGGACACAAAAATTTCATCTCGAAATGTGAACGTTTTTGCATCAAAGGATTTCGATCGTTATACCAATGAAGAAGTTAGTGTTCTGGTAAGTAATTATAATTATTCATTGACCCTATTTGACAATCCATGAAAAAACTTACGTTTCTACAATGGAAGAAAATATTTTAATTTTTTACATACACATCGATTGATATTTATATCAATAGACACATTTTTCTTGTCATTTGTAACATCCTTGCAATTACAAATGCAGTCAATGAAGAATCTCAACTCACATAAGGAAGAAACCATTCGTCATAGAAACCATACCATATTTATTTGTGCGAAATTATTTCCAGGATGCTCATATAATCAGAGGTAGTTCGATGTCCAGCGTGAATTTAGCCGGGAAAAGAGTTGTTTTCTGTTGATATTACAAAAAATAACTAACTTCATTATTGTCGTGGATTTTTCAATTTTAAGAAAATTCCTTCCATTCAATTTTCAATTGAAATTTTTTCCCGTTTCAACAAATCATATTCTTCTCGAACAACATTGTTTATACATTTCATTTATAAAATGTATTTTAACTAGCACAGCGTTGATTTTTAACAAATATTATGCAATGCAAATCATAATAAAATTACTCATAAACATTGACAGTGATTCTGCAATTTGAATTAGACTCTCAGATTAGATCAGATAGATAGATAGATAAGTTTTAAGTAAATGAAAATTCGACAAAGTCAAAATTATCACAATGTGTTCCGATGATAATGAATATAAAATGTACATATATATATTTCAATACATTACGAGAAAACACTCACATGTAGATAAGAACACTACCTAATTCTGATAGTAAATTGTAAAATTACAAAGAGCACATAAACAAAGTAAAATGTAAGATATATTGAAGAATATAGAACGACAAGGATGCGTATGCAAGATATTCCTCCAAATTGTTGAAGCTTTTCTCCATGAGAAGTGTTTTAACTGACTTTCGGAAACCTTTCATATCGTTAATTTTTTTCCTGACGTGTATACCGGTTAAAGTTGGAGTTACTGAATTTTTTCCTGTATTTGTGTAACAAGCAAGCTGTCTCTTAAATGAAAATTTCATATAATGTCAGTAATTTGTTTTTTGAAAAAATTTACCTGCAAGATTTACGCGTCTATGTTCTGAAAATTAATTTCAAAGCTTGCTTCTGGAGGACAAATATACTTTGGAATAGAACCTGACTGCAAGAACCCCAGAATGGAGTTCCATACCGTAAGTGAGACTCAATGAATGAGTAGTATGCCGTTAAAGAAGCCGACATTCCAGGTTCGCAGGATATTACATTTGCAACGTAGCAAATGTAATATGTGTACGCCAAGAAATTTTTTTCCAGGCTTGCTTTCAATCAGTTCAGGTCCTAAAGGTACTTCTTCTAAATCGAACTTGAACGTGACCAGTATGATCTTCATTTTGCCAGAGGATTGTGGTATCGTCAGCAAACAGTGTGAGGTGTCCAGAGATATCTAGCTTGGCTATATCGTTAATGTATGGGAGAAAGGAAGAGCAGCCTTGAACTGAGCCCTGTGGGACTCCACGTACCATTTTGTCTAACTCAGAGGTATTGTTGCCTAGTATAATTCTTTGCTTCCGATCAGTAAGGTAAGATCTGATCCACTCTGATGCTGTTCCGCGAAAACCGTAATGTAAGAGCCTTTCCAATAGTATATGATGACTTACACAGTCGAAAGCCTCAGAAAGATCAAGGAATATAGCTGCGGTTGCCTCATTTCAAGAAAACCGAACTGTTCAGGCGCCAAAATATTGTGTCCCTGCAAGAAACCCATCATTCTACTTTTTACTAGTTCCTCGATGAGTTTTGACAGTGTTGATAATAGTGAGATAGGTCTGAAGTTGTTTGGATCACCAGTGACACCCCCTTTGTGAAGTGGTAGGTAGGCTGGAAGGGGAAGTACCTGTAGCAAAAAACTTATTTATGGACAGCGCAAGGGCACTTGAGGCTTCATCAGTTAATTGTGACAACAGTTCGGCTGACAAGTGCTCTCCGTCTGAGGAATTTTTGTTTTTAATATCACTTAATACTGATTTGAGCTCAAACAAGTCCGTCTCTTATAAGAATAGTGATACGACTGAACAGGGTGTTATTTATTCATAAACCACACACCTGACCACCATTGATACGCCACTGGTCCATTATTGAGGCATCACTCCTTCAACTATATATCAATAAACGCTAAGCACGACCTCAGATATGGGGTTACTATATTTGAATAATCCTTTTGTTGTAAGTTGCTCGCCCTATACTTTGACGTATGGGGAGCATCAATTACTTGTTAGTAATTGAACCGAGATCAATCCCGAGAGCGGCTTCGAGACAATATCTCTTTCTCTCTATACTTGAGAGTGTGGGGCTTTCATATAGGGAGCACGTACTTTCTCAGAAAGATGGTGAAATGAATACACTTGGAAATGCATATATATTTTATAAAAGTTCTATGTACTGATAAAATGATGCAATAGTCACAAAATAGTGGCGTTTACTCCAATTATTATTTGAAAACTATGGGAACATGAAATATGGAGATACATTTAAAAACACATAAAAATCATAAATGGTTCAATTCGCCCAAGCATAAGATACAGACAAATATTTGAACTCACTCCATACCACAAGGTTTCAACACTTATTCACTTGTTATTGGTTTTACACGATGATATTTCAATTGGATTATTATTTCAATTATTTCCGTGCAAGTTGTTTATTTACTTTTGAGTTTTACTGTATATTCGACTTGAGCTGTATGGATACTGTGCTATCGAGTCGTGAACTGTCGACTAGAGGTTTTCGTTGACTTCTCGTTCTTGAAGAGTTGATAAATAATAGGTAATTTTGGAAAGTACTGTTTACTTCTGAATTCACTTCGTGCGGTCATTAATCGTTTGACTTGATTTGAATATATTCTTTCCTAATAGCTTCACAAGTTCACTGCAAGACGTATATATTTGTACTCTCCTCATCTTTATTTCACCCATCATCATTTTGAGAGGACATGTTCCGTGAGTAACGTCTGTACACCGAATCGGTTGAAGATGGCACGCGTCGTCGCCTTTTATATCAGTTACCCGTTCACTGATTGGCTTTGATCGTTCGCGGTTCATATTCCTACCATCGTAGTTAATTGTTACCTGTCATAATAAATCAGCGGCTTAATAATTTATGGCTTGTTATTGCTTTATCTATTTCGTGTTCGTATTGCACTTAGCGAGCTGTCACAACCTATAATTTATAGTGTCTTTAATTACTAAGAAATTCCTCAGATATGCGTAACTAGGAGATGACGATTTATTGATAGCTCTGTTGAGAAAAGGGTGACTTTTTATAGCATTCTGGGCACGCAAATGTCTATTCTAATTTCAGCGTGCCTTTGTTTATTAGTTGGTCGAGTATTTGATCTCAGGATTCATTTTCATTCCTAGTGACTATCTGGTTGTGCAGGCATGACAATGGAGAGTGCATCGAAAGGCTACATTTTTAAGATGATCGAGGGGATCAACTGACGTAGAAGTTTTGTGGGATAGTTTGTTTGCTATAGAACAATAATATTGGTTCAAAGAGTTCATGTCAACATTAACTTCTGGACGACTCCAATTTTTTGTTTTGCCCCTCAAATCATTGATTATTGTCCACATTTCTTTTTGTTTGTTAACTGCTTGATAAAATCTGTTTCGGTAGTTGAAATCTTTGGATAGTTCAATAGTATGTTTGTAGATGAGACTGTAGTTATTGAAGTGAGACATGAAGAAAATGTTATTGCTGTGGAAACTTCTAATGGTGCGGAGACAACGTAAATTACTGGAAGAGTTTTTTAGTCCTCTCGTAATCCAAGGTTTCGATTTATTTTTCCCTATTGTCTGTAGTGGAATTGCTCTATCGAATATTTCGACAACATAATTCTGAAAAGCGTTGACTGGATCTTCAGCCTCATGTATAGAATTCCAATCCATTTTCGACGAAAAAGTCGGAATTTGATCTAGTTTCTTTTGCTGAAAATTCGCCCTTGTATCTTGCCCTTATGTGCGGTTTTTTCAACAAATATATTTGGGATGAAACAGGTAGATGCTTCATGGTCAGATAGTCCAGGATTGGTAATATAGCTACATCACTTATGTTCGTGCAGACATAGTCTAGAATAGTGGATGAGAATTTAGAGAAACGGGTGGGTTCATCTACATGCATTACTAAATTGAAACAGTCTAGCAGATTTGTCATCATTTGGGTATCAGTAGACGCTTTATTCGCAAAATTCATATTGAGGTCTCCTGCTAAAATGATAGATGCGAGTAGGGGTAATTGTGACGATAAGAATTCTAGTCGTTCTATAAAGATTTTGAGATCTACTGGGGGAGGTCTATAAATACACAGTATGTAAATTTTATACATTTGCGAGTGAAATTCAAACTTTTTGTCTACAATCCGTTTTGTCATATTTACACATACTGACGAAAGGAAAACATTCTGGAAACTGCTTTCTGACCATTCTTCCATGTATTAAATTATTTCGACAATATTTTGAAATTATATCGTACTCAGAAATATGAAGAGGTTCGAAATCTTTCAACCAATGCTCTGTCAGAAGAACAATATTTGGTAGGTTTTATTGTTCTGAGAATATAGAGAGTTCGCCTGTTACCAAAGATAATGAGGCATGGCTTTGATGAAGAACCTGCTCAAACGTTTTCTCACCTTGGAACATTCGAGCCATCTTTGTTTTGCTTTCCAAAGACTCTTCTACATATCTTTCTGACACAGGGGTGCTTCAATACATTGGTATCCGCCCAGCGTTGGCTAACAACGTTGCCGACGTCCTTCTAAAACATTGCCCTGTATATCTTTCAGGATTGCCCAATTTAAAAAAAATCGCCATTATTCGGCATGCAATGTTTAAATATTTACTCTATAAACAATGAAAAATGTCGTTTCTGGTAGGTTTTGAGGTCGTAAGCTACGATAATGATGGAAAATTTGTAGGAAATTCTCTTCAATTACAAAAAATACCTTTTCGAAGTAATTTTTGGATTGGTTGACACTGGCAACTGATTGGGATCATATTTCAAATTATTTTCTTTAAATTTTCATTTCACCCATACTCATAATCACCTTTTCACATTCCGTAATGACAAATGGAGTTGACATTAAGAAATACTGATGAGACGTCACTTCTCCTACACGAATTTGAAACAATGCCCAAATGAAAATAAAATTCGAAGACTTTGAGCGTTCTTTCCGAAAATTATTCCTTTAGTTTTTTACGAATTTATCCACTACTTTATGAGAGTACTGAATTTGACGGACGCACTGTATACAAACCCTATGTGTGATATCTTTTTGAAATCAGCTTTCCATGGAGATTCAAAAAATTGAATAATAAATAGGGTGTTCCATTTCAAAAAAATGTCGCGGACGTCATTAATCAAACGTGGATCTCCCTGTATATTTAAGTTTCTCTTATAAATGTGGCAAATTGAGATTGTTTCAGGAGTTTCCTCAGAAATGGATAGTTTGGCTAAAAATTCATTGCTGTTGTCATGGCTAAGGGAATTCGTTTATACTTCACCATGCTCACCCCGAATTGGTTGACGAGTTGTAAAACTTGTCTTTTTGCAATAAAATCAACATTGGATTTTCATAATTGGCTAATAAGACCAATAAATACAATAAATGACCATAATATTGCTGTAACTTTTCAATGAACTCATTAATATATTATATTTTCTAGTTTTGCACGAGTACGAAAAACCTATATTGGTGGATCAAAAAGCAAAGGATTACTACATCTCTAGCGATACTGATATTTATTGTCAAAGATAAAGTGGTTGACGTATTTGAGAATCCGTATTCCATATCATTTGATAACACTGAAACAAATTTCTCTTGGATACCACTGCATGAAACGACAACACCTCGTCAACCGAATGCTTCTGCAAAAGAAGGTCGTGACTTCGAAAGAATAACAATATTACGCATTGACGCTTCCGGTCGACAGGGATATGTCGTTGAATTCATGGATTTGGCAGTAAATGATTTACTTGATGTGAGTATATCTTACTTTTGAGTATTATGTTCATTTTCACCGTTCAGGGAATTCCACACAATCATAATTAGATGGGCGAAGCAAGTGTCATATGAAAATGAAAGATATAATGTTTGTCAAATTCACCAATATTGGTCATTCTCACAACTGAAATGAATCAGACAAATTGACTTTGATTCACGTGTAATTCAATTTATAACATCCCTTCCATCCTATTTATAGTAAGAATCATTGAGCTCCTCGAAATAGCCAAATATAGACATGGTCAGTATAAAGGATTGAAAGACTTGAACCAAAATGATGGAGTTGTAATATTTGTAAAATCCGACGTTTACCATAAACATCCCATTGAAAAATTGAATAGTTCTCTTGAACTATTTCTCAGTAGCGGCAGTAGCTCTGTCATAATCATTGCAGTGTATTGATCACCATCTACTAGTATAGTCCAAGAGCTCCTGAACCCTCTGAATAACGGTCTCTTTGTGAGGCTAGAAATCCTTTTAGTGATGAGTCATAGCATGCTGGGTACGGTAACCACCACCTGGCATGCATCAGCCCTGCAAGTCATCAGCCCTCATATTTTTTTAAATGTAAATAAAATTGAAAAAAAAAACTTGTCACTGTAAGCTTGCAATTTTGATACGATCCAGTTCATTCATTGTATGGTAAAAAAAAAAAATTACACATGATTTCGGTGAGCACAAGTACCTGACAGGTCAACCGAAAGGTGTGCAGTATATATGAGTTAAAATAAACTTCGTTCTGTAACGTTGAAATCTATATATATATATATATATATATATATATATATATATATATATATATATATACTAGCGGACCCGACAGACGTCCTGTCCAAATTTCTATGTTCCCTAAAATGTTTTTCCCGAAAACTCTCGTCCGCGTAGAATTTCTTTTTTTCTATGTTTTCCTTTATGTTGTTCCATCTAGATTATGCTTTTGACTCCTTCCGCTTCCTGTTGTCCCGTTATCTCGTTTTCCCGTTATCCCGTTATCCCATTTTCCTGTTGCCCCTTTTTTTCTTTATCCGTTATCCCTTTCCCCTTATCCTGTCATCCCTTCATCCCGTTTTCTGTTATCCCGTTATTCCCGTTATCCCGTTTCCTCATTATCCCATTATCCCGTTATCCCGTTTTCCTGTTACCCATTTTTTCTTATCCGTTATCCCGTTTTCCCTTATCCCGTTATCCCTTTCCGTTTCCTTATCCGTTTTTTTCCCTATCCCCTTATCCCCTTCTCCGTTTCCCGTTTTTCGTTATCCCGTTATTCCCGTTATCCCGTTTTCCTGTTAGCCCGTTTTTTCTATTTAATGAAGAAAATAAAAAATAGGGGTTGATCGTAGAAGGGTGGAAATAAGGAGTAATATGAATTTTTTAATTCTAAGTCATGACAAAATAAAAATAAAAATCTTTCCAAAAAAATAGGGGTTGATCGTAGGAAGGTGAAAATTAAGGGTTGTATGTATTTTTGAATGCTGTATCATAAAAAAATTGGATCGTTTTTTTTTTTCGAAAAATAAAAATGAAAATTCAGGGGTGGACCACCCTCAACATTTAGGGGAATGATTTGTCAATCTGAACCATCCAGAGCGCCACCCAAACGCATACAGAAAAAATCATTCAAATCGATCCAGCCGTTTATGATACCGACTGCAGCGCCATCTGCCGGGCTGATTTGTGAATCTAAACCATCCAGGGCGCCATCCAAACGCATACAAAAAAAATCATTCAAATCTACTATACGTGTGTGGCACTGAACTCCTCCTAAACGACTGGACCGATTTGAATGATTATTTTTGAATGCGTTTGGGTGGCGCCCTGGATGATTTTGATTCACAAATCATTCTCCTAAATGTTGAGGGTGGTCCACCCCTTGTTTAAAAAAAATATTCATTTTTATTTTTTTATGATACAGCATTCAAAAATACATACAACCCCTTAATTTTTAACCTTCTACGATCAACCCCTATTTTTGTAGCAAGATTTTTATTTTTATTTTGTCATGACTTGAATATTTTTCAGTCGCAGATGATTCCACATCTGATTCTATGAACATCCTGTTCATATTTTCAACAAATCAGTTCAAAACAAATTCAGCAATGACAGTTGGGAGAAGAAAACATAACAGGATAGGACCGTCTTTCGTATGATGTCACAGTCGGTTTGCTGGTAGTATTTCTGTCACAGAATCAATGGAGCAGAAAATCTCTATTGATTGGCCTATCAGAATAACGTTTACTTCGTTATTTGCTTCGATAGGAGGTATCGAAAATCAACATGAATCTCATCGAGCAAATCTAAGTTGACGGGTGGAGAAACTCATGTTCGACCCCTACTGTGGATCAATCGCAACAGGTGGGATTCAGGGCTCTGTGCGTGCAAATTCCTGCCTAGCCCACCAAAACTCACCCTGTTGTTCAACAGATCCGTCTAGGACCGCCAGAGGTATTACTTCAGAACGAACTGAAAGTCTCTGTTGGTATTCCCATTATTCTTTCGTTTATTGTTTTATTCTTCATTATAGTTTTCAACAATTCTACAATTTTTCACTTGGCATCATCAATTTCCTTATATTCATTTTTGTTATTACTGTCTGAATTCGCTTCCCTTCTTATATCTGCAAATTTTACTCTTTCGAAAAGTATGTACGCTACTGTGTCTGCATTATCGCAGTACCAGCATCTATCATTCCCAGCTTTTCCAATTCTAGGAATATATTACCCATATACTCTGTCCAGTAAAAGCTTGTGTTAGGAAAAAGTCAACTTTTTCTGATTTTCTATCTTGCCACTTTTCAATATCTTCAATGAAAACCTTGGCCCACCCTCAGTTACGCTTCCATATTGCTGGCCTTGTGCTTGTCTGACCCCATTCATAGATGCTTGTTCTCTCTTCCACATTTATCTTCATTGTCAGAATTCCTGCAATAACAAGTACTGCAGTTGTAGGTACATTCCTGTATGCTGATGTTAGTCCTATTGCCATCATTCTTTTCATTCTTCCCAGCATAGTTTAGTATTTTTTGTATTTCAACTCGTTTTCCATACAGAAGTTCCATACAGGATTACTGATGTTACAGCCGTCATCAGTACTCCTCTTTTGCTTGATCTTGAACTACCTACGTTTTCCGTTATTCTTGTTGGGTCGTTTAGGACCTTTTTGCCTTTTCGCAGGTTGTTATGATGTGTAGGTACTCCAAGATATTTGATTTCGCTTTCCATGCTTACTTCTTCGACTTCAAATTTGATTGCTGATCACGCATTTTTCTTTCTCCTATTAGCGTAACGATTTCCATTTTCAACCGACGAAACCAAAAAGGAGGAGGTTTTCTAGTCGACGCATATGGTGTACTTCGCAATTGGTCCCATTTCAATTTGAACAACAAAATCCATCCCTAAGGGTAGCAAAATGAAGGATATTGATGGTTCACCCTCTGAATTTTGGTCCGTTAACCGATTTTATCAGGCAAAAAATTAAACCGACGAAAAAATCTACTGAAAAGCAGAAAATGGAATAAATTACCTCAGTTCAAATGATAATTGAGCTTCCAAACTAATGTGAGTAACTGATTTTGAGTCGGCGCCAAACAAACTAGCAATTGAATTAGGTAAAGCTTGAAATGATGGCAGCGAGATGCACGGCTGCGCTTTGTTTACTTCTTTCAAAGTAATATAATGATCTTCGATAATTGTTTGTTTGGCGCCGACTCAAAATCAGTTACTTACATTAGTTTAGGAGCTGAATTATCATTTAGACTAAGAAGATTCATTTTATTTTTTGCTTTTCAGTTGATTTTTTCGTCGGTTTAATTTTTTGTTAAAAAGTTTTTTTACTACTGCCACTCCATCCTATCTATAATAATGTTTACTGAACGTTGGGCTGTTTCTTCTCTTGTTTTTGCTGTTATTATTATGGCCAAGTCGTCTGCGTATGCTGTTAGTTTAACTTTATTTTCAATGTTTATTCTAAGGATTTCATTGTAAAATGTGTTCCAAACCCTCTGGGACCAAGCCTTTAATTTCATGAATTCCAACATCTTATTTGATTATATATATTATTATATATATATATATATATATATATATATATTTGAGATATGATTGCATTATTATCAATAGATATCCACTCACTCCAGCTTTTTCCAGCATTTCTATTATGTCCTTCCATGGCACTGAATTGAACACGTTTTTGCTGTCAATTGTTATCATTTTACAACAACATCATCTTTTCCTTGCTTTATCTTTAATTTTTGTAACCTTTTGAGAGCTATAGTTGATGTTCCCTTTGTGTATCAATGTTGGCTGCATGCTATACCGTTTTTTCACCCTCTCTCTGATGAGTTTTTCTAGATACTTGCTCAGACTTGAAGATAACTATTTTGTTTGGGCTCGTGGGTCTTTCTTTGGTTTCTGTGTTGAGACCAATTTTGCTTTCTTCCACACATTCGGAAAAATTAGTTGTCTTAGGCAGATCCTCTGTGTTCTCTTCTTTGATTACTTTATCAATTCAAGAGATATATTGTCAGGCATTGGGCACTTCAAATATTTTTATTTGTGTACTGATTTCATCTTCACCTATTCCTTCAGTGGTAATTTCTTTCATATTTTGTTCTCCTATCTATATTTCTGACCAATCGAAAAGTGGGTTAACAGGATAAAGTTCACCAATTTCTTCGCCAGTTTCTTGTGACGTAAGAGTTGATTTCTATTAAATGTTCAGTCTATTGATGACTCTTTCATATGCCTCGCCGCATATGTCTTCATTCAGATATGTGCAGAGGTTTTTCTGGCATTGTTCTTTTTCATCTTTATTGCTTTTTTCAGTTCTCGTATTTTCTGTTTATTTGTTTTTTTTCGTTATCCCTGTTTTTTTCTCTCTTATCCTCCTAAGTTCTAGAATGCTTGCGGATGGTGGATGCCAAATATAATTGAACAAAATAGTTGATCAACCTGAGGTTTTTTGGATTTTCCATTATTGAAAAAAGAAGGCCTACAACTAGATGAATGAGCTCATGAATTCATACATTCTCAACTAGAGGTTATAAGAATTGAGTAGAATCATAAGTTTGTCTTATCGGGATTCTTTCTGAGAATGGAATATCAAACTCTGTCATCTTGATGATCAATCAGTGAGAGACCTGTGGTAGTATTCCTCATCGAATTTCCAAGCAAATAGGGCAACGATTATGATAATGTTCATGACGGAGCAAAAATACGTGTTCCTACACAAAAAATATTTCACGGATTGGAACCAAGCGATGTTGCCTAAATAATATAACATGATTTGTTCTCCTAATTTCTCGTCAAGGTTTATGTTTCAGATTATATGAAACCCACCATAGAAGAATTCGAAGAAAAATCCACGCAGATCAATGCAAATAACACCTTGATTTTCATTCCCCACGAGCGTGATTTCAACAGTTGGCATTATTTATGTATTTTGCCGAATGGGAAAATGGTAAGAAAATCCAATCCGCATGACTGAACAGTATGCCAGGTTTCAAGAGCGTATGAATCAAACAAAATCAAGTGTATTTGTGTATGGAAATTCATTTCGAAGCAAGAGATATCTTCTCTGAATTTGCCACTAAATAATTTGACACTAGATTAATTGAAGTACCAGAATGGAAGGCTTTTGGCTCTATGATTATCTGAATACTTTTATGAATAACAAACATTTTTTCAAATAAAAAAAAACTACCCGAGATATTGAAATGAAAAAAGTTCAGAGAATAGATTTTGGTATATGATGAATCCCCAATGATTGGATTGGTACATTCTGAAACCAACTACTCTGGATTTTTTTATATTCCTGAATAATCATCCACAACGTGCCTTTGCAAACAGTTTGGAGTTATATTAATTCGATAATTTGTGAGGCGATATACACTCTGTGGAAGCCTGATAAAGTCACAGAATCCATTCTTTTTCCATTTAGGGCGATCAAAAAGTAGCTGTCAAGTTCAGAGTTTACACAATTTCTTGTGTCAGCTGGGAATCGGAGAAGAGAACCTGGGAGTTTTCGTGCGGGGTAAGACATTTTTGGGAGGATTAACCCATTATTCAGTAGTAAGTACACCTGAAGAAATGTGCTATGAAATTAATCATAAAGAATAAATCATGGAAGAGGATGAATAGGTCTCCTGAATATCAACAAATTTTTTTAATTTCAATGGTCAATTAAAGATCAATAACAAAAGCTACCCTGTAATAATAAAGCACAAAGGTAATTCCCTCTTTCAGGAAATACCTTCAAACATCCTCGTAGATGCGTGATAGTGACGAAATAATCCGCAAACTAATTTAAAGCCTCTTTGTTCGGGTAAGCCACGATATTGCCAGTTTTCGTACTGATATGCTTGAGAGTATTCATTTGCATGTTGTGAAAATGTATCACTTGAATGAATATATCTTCCAGATGTTCTGTAACTTGACCTGAGAGTAAATTGTATTTTCTTTGGGTAGGTATATCTGAATATATCTTTTCGAAGGATTGTTTTTCAAAATTTTGACTGAGACATCAAACTAGACAAATCTACAGTTATTATGTTCAAATCTTTAGGAACATACCTAGACCGATATGACTAGAAAATACGTCACCAGCGGTGGTTTCTGCGATTTTGCGAATTAAGTTTCAGTAATGGTGTATGAGATAAAAATTGAAAACCACAAAGTTATTACAATAAGTTTTAGAAACAATTTGAATCAGCTCAGAATTATCATTTTTCATTCGTTTGGGTGCCACACAGCTTGAAAATAATTTAGAGAGTGAGTATTTGGCAGCTTGAAACCAAATAGTGAATTCTAGAAAGTTAAGTGAAATCATATGACATTTAAAATGTGAAAAATATTTTTTTTTTATTTCCACTTTTTATAACAGTCGTGAAATGAAAATGGGAAATCGAACTATATATCACGCTCTAGTACCGTTTATTACTCTCAAATAAACAGGCAATTGATTTATTTGATGATATGAACAGGATGTTCATAAAATAACTTCAATATTGTCGTAGATTTTTCCTTTTCAAACAGACAAGGTTTCATAAAAAATGTATAACCCTTTGAAATTGATGGTAATAACACACAGGATTGTTCGACAGTTCACAAATTCGAACGAGGGCAATAAATGATAAAAACTCATATGTTGGAGTCCTCAATATGATTATAAATAGTAATGAAATACGGGTACGCTTTCCCACAGTACCATGTGTCCGCTTTACATTCACTGCTATCGTTAAAAAAAAACCTATAAGTATCCAATCTAGTATAATAGTCTAACTAGAAGTGAGTTTTCTGCGGAAAATAGTTCCAAGTCTCCAAAAAAATATAACTAATAGCTCATTCGAAATGCAATTCTGAAAAAGATATTTTTTTGTTTTTTTCTGCTTACGAAAATTCCAACAAAAAACAAAAACTAAGAAAGGGTTCAGTTTTTTGGAAATAACTCCAAAATCATAGAAGATAGCAAAAATCAGAGGGAAGATTCTTGAAGAAGATGAAATTTTCAATGAAAAAGTCTGGTCTACTAGAACTCTATCTCCATTATTTATAATTTCAATTTAACGCTGAAAATAGGGCTCTGCGCAACCGCTATGGCATGCGCGCCACGTATAATAATATTAATATCAATTTAATTTTTTTGATGAATTATTGTATGTCTTCATCACTCGAAAGAACAAGGTACCGTAAGAAAAAAAAATTAAGGACATTTGTTTATAAATTGTTTGTAAACAAATTGATTAGTTGAATATTTTTGAAAACATATTTTTTGCCATTTTGTTGTCTAGAGAATATTATTACCTATTTTACGGAAAAATTATATTGAAAATTTAATTGTTTATTAAGTTAACAATTTGTTATGGACAAATTTCACAACTCAATATATTTTTTTCTCGGAATTTTTGTTTTTATTTGTTTTCAATTTAAATCTATAAAAAAAATTGACACTTTGTTGCATACGTTTGTTTTTGTGATTTTTAGTAGTTTCAGATAAACATATATGCGATTTGATATTTGTTTATAACAAATTGTTAACTAATAAACAATTGAATTTTTGATACTTTTGTTATTCAATTGAGAAAGGCCAATTATTATTAACAAATAAAAAAAATGTGTTGACTGATTATTTGAATGATGAAATTATGAAAAAAATTTTTTTTTGAATTTTATCGAATGCCTTTGTTTGATGCAAAAACACCAATAGTAAAATATATGGATAAAAAAAAAATTGTTTTTTGACAATTCAAAAAAATTATAGTAAGCAAAATAAACAAGTTTAAAGAACTTCTATAACGTGACCTTGTTGAGTATATATATATATATATATATATAGGAGGGCTCCAAGGAGTCAAACATTTTTAGAGATATTATTTAAACATTTATGACGTTTTTTATGAAAACCGAGGTCCGATTTTTTTTCTAACGGGACCTTGTTCTTTAAAGTATTAAAAAACACACCATGATTAATGAAAATTTCTGAAATGATATTTAATGCTATAAAAAATTCATTTTATGTGGTGTACTCCGTAGCGGTCGCGCGAAAACCTATTTCCAGCGTTAAATTAAAATTATAAATAATCGGGATAGAGTTCCAGTTGTCAAAATTTTCTCATTGAAAATTTTGTCCCCTTTAAGAATCATTTTTTCGATTTTTGCTATCTCCTATGGTTTTTGAGCTATTTTCAAAAACTGTACCTTTTTTTTGTTTTTGTTTTTTGTTAATAACAATGGCAATTTTCCTTAGCAGAAAAAACAAAAAAAAATTTTTCTCAGAATTGCATTCCGAATCGAATGAGCTATTACTAATATTTTTTGGAGACTTGGAACTATTTTACGCAGGAAACTCACTTCTCGATTAGACTATAAAGGTTATACCTAAATCAAATTAATGAAAACAAATAAAATGCAAGGATAAAATAAATGTAAAAATTATGAATTTGCCTGTTGCCCATGCGATCTTCTACTGCGCAAGATGGCACGAAAGAAAATGGACGGCTTCCGAATACCGGGAAATGACTGTTTGTAGGGCAAACCATCACAGGAACGTTGACAAATCAATATCGGAAACGAGAATATTACAGACTCCACCAAAAATGTTGAGAAAAAAACGAAATTCTCCTTGAAAGTAAGATCCTCCATAAAATGAGATCCTTCTTAAAACAAGGCAAGGCCCTATAACAATGTACCTCGTTATACAACACAACTATATACAGAAATCTACCAACGGCTTACCTTCGATGAAGGGCTCAGGTCGATTCCGTGAAAAGGTTGGCCATTAGGGTAGCTGACCACGACGAAAAATGGAGAATGAGGAATCCACAATAAAATGACCTGGCTTACAGGAATGCAGCCCTTGAGGTAATTGAGGTAACAGTATCACACTTATCTCCGCCGTCAAATCCGGAATCCCGTGGTAAAAATAGAAACTGTGAGGACCTCTGGTTTTCCAAATAAAAGAACCTTTTGTCGTAACATCACCTTGGAATCTCTTTCCTTTCCATTCTCCTAGCGAATAGAAAACCCCGATAACGTGACCCACATCGAGAGTTACTCATTGGAAGGCATTACTTCCATGAGAAGATACCCGAAGACTAATTCGTAACACACATTTCTTCATTACGAACATACTCACTTGCCAAACTGAATAAAAACTAAACTAGACAATTCCAGAAAATACCAAATTTGAGAATGAGCGGACTACTAATGAAATATTTGATGGAATAGCCCTGTGGGTTAGCACCAGATAACTTCCGAAGAAATGATCCATTCAAGACAAGTCAATGTATCCTGATATGTCTTACTGTGCTAGTCAAACTGAATTCTGATAATTCCCAGATATAAGTAGTCTGGCGGAATTAGGGCAATTTCCGAAAAAAAATGAATAAATAGAAAGAACTATAGTGAAGAAACTTTACATGCTACAAACTTCCCAAATACGCATTTTTCAGATATAACATTCAAAAACCATTATATCCTTCATGAAACAGGTCATTTCCCGGAAACACAAATATATTAGCAAAGAAAAATAATATCAAATAAAATGGAAAATGTCTGTATATGGAAGAGTCTTATCTGATATGTAAGTAGAAAATTGAAGAATGTGTATATGTAAAAAAACCGTTATATGCAATATTGCTTGGATTCGATCCAATATCCCATTTCATAGTTCGGGAGACAGCGCTACATTTGAACGAGTCATTTCATACCGATTGAAAATATTATTAATTTTTTTTCATTATTTAATTCTATTAAATGTCTGAATATTTGTTATTACGTTAATATGTTATTATTTCCCAATAAACTCAATTCTATGACGAATTATTCTAAAGCTATGTATAATCTCATACCATTTAATAACTATCTGGTTATACATAATATTCAATTTTTTTTTTAATTTATATGTTCCATTTCAATTGTATACACAATTATTGTGAACTCCAATATGAAAATAAATAAATGTTTAACTTTAATCCTGATGGTTTCCCCTAATACATGAGAGATGAGCGTAAGCAACTTTAGTAGCTGTGGAGCTGAAGGTGAGTATTTTGATACTGTGTGAAAATTTATGGGATGGTTTTTGAGATCATTTCCAACCTAAACATTATAAACAGCTGTATCGAAGACAGTGGATAATACGTCAGTCACATATATGAACAATATCAAAAGGGTCAGTGGAAATGAACGATTTTCGAAAATATCATTCAAAGTGTTATAGACAATTCACAGCATTACTAAAAAATATTGTTCAATTGTTCTATCTGAGTCATCATCTCATGAATCAAGGTGAGTTAAGACAATTTGCAAATTATAGTTATTTATCAATTATGAAAGTGCAGTCTAGCTTCCTTCTTTGCACTCATGTTTCTGGAGTGTAGACAAAACTATGAGCTTCGTTTTCAAGGGTTGAGATGCGACATATGATGTAGATATTCTCACGTGCGCCTGTACTTTGTTCCTGTTGAAAAGAGCCCTCCATTGCGAATAGAATAGAGGAAGAAGTAAAATAGTAAGAGACAGATAACTGACAAAGGCATAAGTTATGTACAGAAAAGTTCAGCATTTTGCTTATTTTTCTTAATAATTATATGAAGTTTTATTATATTATAATACTCTAAGAATGTTCATATGACTTCATATAACAATTTTATTTGAGAATTTTCTATACAGCTACCTGTGGGCAATTGACGCTCATTTTGTTGATTATTGAATATTAATCCATTACTGAAAATTAACTCCGACTATTAGAAAAATGTGTCGCGTATCAGTTGCTTTACATTGTATAGAATCATTAAACGTTTTGTTTCAATTTGTGTGTATACCTTTGGATATTTTTTTTCTGCAGATGATTTTGATATCTACAGAAAGGTTCGCCTGCGTTCCTCCAGAAGAATGAGTTTTTTCAGAGTCATTCGCAAAAACAACCAGAACTGATTATTTTCTAGGCATATCTGCCAGCTTCGACTAAGCAATCCCAGAAATGATATGTTCTCCATATTCCTGCTCTTTCAAAGGAAATTTTCGATATAATTGACGATGAAAAGTATCCACGGTCGCCTCTCAGTCTATTACATGATCATGAAATCATTCGAAAATGGAAATATAGTAGTTTATCCATTTCAGCTCTGAATATTTCTCAGCCAAAGTCGATTCTACTGAAACGATCACAATATAATGAATATTTCAGGCTGCTGAAACCTCAACGTTAGCCCGTTTTGATTGCCTGTGTTACCATTCATCCGTCTTAGCCGGGATAATAACCGCCAATTATGTAAGAGAAGAAAGAACTGTGATTTTTCTGGAGCATGCCCTTGAACTCAAAACTAATTTGATTATTTTCCTGTCTGTAGCAGTGGCATTTTTTCTATATTGTACGCTCCTGATAATAATAGCTTCATCAGCAGACTGGGTGAGTAGATAGCATCTCACAGTTCGATTCAGATACTGTATTTCTGAACTGGTCTATACAGGATGTTCCAGGACTTCCTCTTTTCCTCTCGAGAATGAATAGATGGGGTCAAGATATCACCAGTACTGCATATACCTAACTTTTTTACACGCTCTTCACACGCTTTATATTAGCTTCACTTGTATGTTTGTAACCGTATGTTTGTTTGTAACCGAATCCTTTGGGCGCGATTTTGACCCACTTCCAGACGTATGAATGATTTGAAATTTGGCAGGTGTGCATAATTCCGGTGACAATGCATTAAGAAATTTTTGTTTGGGAAAAAAAAAACAAAATGGCGGCTCCAATATGGCGTACGAGTTTTGTGATTATGGTTCGATTCGCTTCAAAATTGGTAACTGAGGGTTTTCGTGGTCAGAGATTATGATTCTTTCGTCAAAACTGGAAAAATCAAGATATCGGATCCAAAATGGTGGACGAGTTTTGTGATTATGGTCCGATTCTATTCAAAATTGGTATGTGGGGGTTTTTGGGGTCCAATATTATGATTCTTTTGTGAAAATTGAAAAATTCTAGATGGCGGCTCCAAAATGGCAAACGAGTTTTGTGATTATGGTCCAATTCTATTCAAAATTGGTATGTGGGGTTTTTTGGGGTCGGAGATTATGATTATTTTGTCAAAATTGAAGGATTCAAAATGGCGGCTCTAAAATGGCAGACAAGTTTTGTGATTATGGTCCGATTCTATTCAAAATTGGGGAATAATAGTTAAAAAAAATAAATAATAATAATAATAGTTTGAAAAACTGAAAAACACGCTTTAATAGAAAACAAAACTGAAAAGTTGAAAATAAATGATAGTTTGAAAACTAAAGAACACGCTTTAATAGAAAACTAAACTAAAAAGTAGAAAATGATTTCAAATGAGTTTGAAATGAGAATACAGTGATTAACAACAAATTTATTTCATCGTAAGAAAGCGTGGGATGCTTTTTGAAATATTTTCATAATGATTCCACTGTTACCAATATCTGTCCATGAAATATTAACAACAATTGACATCAAGCACCCCACGGTTTTTTACGATGAAATAAATTTGTTTTTAATCACTGTATTCTTATTTCAAACTCATTCAAAATTATTTTCCACTTTTGAGTTTAGTTTTCTATTAAAGCGCGTTCATTAGTTTCCAAACTATCATTCATTTATTTCCTGAAATACTTACAGGCCCTCGAAGTTGCAAAGGAAACATGTTTTCCTTTGATAACTTGTGAATATTTAAAATTCACTGAATTTTGGTGATTGACGAAACAAATAAATTCCTTCGATGAGGTTTCAAGCATGCGTCAGTTGGTTCGCTACGAAATCAGGAACGGACTGAATCAGGAACGGATGGTCCACACACCAAAACAAACAAATACTTTCAACAAACCAACACATAGTTGATTACCAGTTGCGTACAATATAACAGATTTTCTGACAGATCAATTATTATTTTTTATTTTCGCACATTCATGGCCCTCTGATAATATGCAATAAAATTGAATTCAGAGTTTGGCGAAGATCCCAAACATACAGTGCTTTCCAAAAGTCCGCTCCCCCCCTCTTATTTTTGGAACGATTATACATAAACAAGGGAAATTTGGAAACTGAATATTAGAGGTTGTTAACTTCCCTACTAGTGATGATAGATGACGAAATCATCAAAGATGACGTCACAAGGCCATTGTGACCAATAATTGGAAATTTTGTTTTTCTATACTTTGTTATATATGGTTGTTTTTGTTAATTTTAGAAGTTCCAGAAAAAAATCTAACAAAGTTAAGAATTTGTTTATAACAAATTGGTAAGTTAATAAACAATGGAATTGTTGATAAAAAAAAATTGTTACTTTATTGTTACTGTCAATCATGATTTTTACGAAAAACATAATTTCTTAACTAATTATTTAAACAATAGAAATATAAGAAAAACAATTATGAACAATTGAAAATTGTTATTGAGGAAACATTTTTTATTCAAAAATCATAATATTTGTAATATAATGAAGTTGTGAAAAAATAATTTTCTAAAATATTGAAATAATCAATTTGTTTATAAAAAATTTATCAACAAATGGCGCAAAATTTTTTTTTGCAAATCAAGTTATATTTTGTATTGATAAAAAAACGATAAAATTATGATTAAGAAAAAAAAACAAATTTTTTAACAACATTATTTGGATTTTTTAGTTTTTGTTCAAGTACAAAAATTATTATAAACAAAATATGAATATTTTTTCAACTTTCATGGCGTGATCTTGTTGAGTATGTATATAAGAAAGGCTCTACGAAGCGAAAAATTTTTACGACAATTATTTAAAAAAAAATTTTCATTTACAATTAAGGCAGAAGTTCGAGAAAATTTTGTTAGTTAACAATCGTTTAACTTGTGAAAAAATTAACTTTAATTAAAATTTCCAACGGAAATGAATTATTCATAGTGTTCCGAATGAACCATATTTTTTTCAAATAAAAAAAAAATTTAATACCTTAAATAAATTAATTAAGTGTCGTACTCGCTTATGACGCCGCGCGCGCAACCTAAAAATGTCGCTCGGAGACCCATTTTCAGCGTTAAATTAAAATCATAAATAATGGAGATAGAGTTCCGGGAGCTGGGAGTTTTCTATTGGAAATTTCCTCTTCTTTCAGAATCTTTTTTGAAATTTCTTGTATATTGATAGTTTATGAAATATTGGCAAAAAACGAAATGCCTTTTTTTTTTTCATCTTCAATTGTTTATAAATTTTGCAATTTATTATGTGTTAATACACGCTTTTGGCACATTTTTCTAGTCGTTATTCCAGACCCAATGAGCTATCACATATAATTTTAAGAGCAGTATCTCTATTTTAGACCATTTTCAACTTGTCGAGTAGACTATACATAGTGAATTCCATTGCATTTGTTGGTGTCCTGTGGGGACAAAATACCGAAATAAATTTTCATGAATATAATAATTTGAAGGGCATCCAACGATATTGAAATCAGCACCATATTTGTCTTTCTTGGAGTTTGGAGACCATTCAGAAATGATCAGGTGGATAGCATATGTATTGAAAATTTAGTAATGTTGGTTTTTATTATACTTTTTGACACTCGTTTTTTGATAACATTTTGGATACAACCCATGTTTATATTTTCCATTCCTTTTTTCCCGGCAATACCTGTATATATTTCTTTTCGTTCTGGAAACACATGCTCTATGGTCTGTAAATCAAAACAAATCTTTCATCATCATCAGGTTCAACCATGCTTTGATTCCATCTCAATTTCTCATCATTGATGTAACATATTCCCATTATATTATAAACACAGATTTTTCATTATTTTTCAACAAAACAAGCTTTCCTTGACAATTTTCTGAATGAAAATCCTCGTGTGTAAAATTGATCGGAGCAACGATTTTTGATAAAAAGACACTTTTATTTGACATCCACCTTATCTGAAATGAAAAATTTTCAAAGCCAGCACTTTATATAACTTTTTTCCTAAATTCCTTCATTACTAAGTTACAAGCCCTCGAAGTTACAAAGCGAAAATGTTTTTCTTTGGCAACCTTTCGAGTGAATATTGAAAATCAACCAAATTTTGATGATTGACGAACAAAGCGGACTGTCCCCGATGGTCCTTACCCCAAAACTTTCAATATTTTTCATAAAAAAAGGTTTCCTGATCAATTTTCTGAATGAATGTACAGATGTATAAAGTCGATCGAAGCAACGATTTTTTATAAAAAAGCACCTTCATTCGACGACAACCAACCTGAGCTTCCACCATTATCTAAAATGAAGAATTTTCAAAGCCGAAATAATGATGATAACGTTGAGTCAGCAACATTTATAACTGGACTGAAAATAAAAAATATAATGGAAAACAAAAAGTACAGCACCCATTTCAAAGTGTTACAATTTTGAAACCAGGTATTTTTTCAAATGAAATTTCAAGTTCTCTAGATTTGTGGTGTTTTTGAACTGACGAGGTACTCCATTATGAAATATCGAATACAGCTCATATTTTGAATCGGACCATTATCACAGAGATCGTCCGCCTTGCAAGCGATATTTTGGTTTGATGGATATTGACAAAAAATCATAATCTTTGACCTTAAAACTTCCACATACCAATTTGAAATCGAATCGGACCGTAATTACAAAACTTGTGCGCCATCTTGGAACCGCCATCCTGAATTTTTGAATTTTGAATAAAAATTCATAATATCCGACCTCGAAAACTTCCATATACCAATTTTGAATAGAATCGGACCATAATCACAGAGATCGTCGGTGCCATTCTGATTTTATGAATTTTGACTTAATATTCATGATTTTTGAACCCAAAAACTCCCACATACCAATTTTGTGTCGAATCGGACCATAAACACACGCTATGTTGTTTTTTTCTCCAACAAAAATTCAATAATGCATTGTCACGGGAACTATGAACACCTGCCAAATTTCACGTTACTCGGGCCATATTTACCTCGTACGATCTGATTACAGACAGATAGAAACCGCGATAGGAGAAACTAAATAAAAGCTTGTGAAATAGGCAAAGCTACATTTGAAGTAAAATAATAAATTTCCGCCTAAAGTCGGCCTTTCCGATCAAAGCGCAAATCATATTATGTTTTATCAGGGGTGGATGATAAACCCCATACAACTGAGAATGGATATACTATAACTCCTTCGTTATAGTATATTTGAGAAAAAAACCTAAGGGAAGTATTGGTGATACTTTGACCCCATCTATACATTCCCGAGAAAAGAGGGGAAAGTCCTGGGGCACCCATATAGCTTTTTACAATTCTTTTTATATTTTATTGGAACAGGATTTCGAAAAAAAGATTTATTTTTTGAGTGACGTATCAGGTTCCTTCCATTATGGATACCTCATCATAGTCAGAACTGGATATAGTTTGAGTTCGA
Source organism: Gonioctena quinquepunctata (assembly GCA_018342105.1). Lineage (NCBI taxonomy): Eukaryota > Metazoa > Arthropoda > Insecta > Coleoptera > Chrysomelidae > Gonioctena > Gonioctena quinquepunctata. Next base: position 911,385 of record JAFIRS010000068.1, read on the forward strand.
GTACAACGTCACATGTGATCATCAAACTATATGGAAAAGAATCTACTACTGAGGTAAATAATATCTTTCCTATACGTTTATGGGTATTTCAGAATTTGATGAATTTTTTTGTATTTTTTTTTTCAGTATTTCGTTACATATGGCTATTTTTGTAATTCTAATATCTTTCAGAAAAAAAATATAATGTTAGAATTTGCTCATAACAAATTGTTAAATCAATATACAGGGTGAGTGAGAAGTACTTCGACAACCTCCAAGAGGTGATTTCTCACAATATTCTGATATGAATTGTCCAAATAAATATATGTCCGGAAACGCTTCAGTTCCAAGATACAGGGTGTTGAAGTTTCATTTTTATTTTCGTTTTTTTCAAATATTTTTCGAAATGCTGACCTTAATTAAACGAAAATTGGAATTGAGAGGTTTTTTGAGGTGTCGAATTCGAACCTGATGTTATTATTATTATTTTTTTAGCGTACTTCTAGCACATTTTTCAGTAAAAAAATCAGCTTGTCTATCATATCTACGTAAAAAAGCTACCGCTGTTACAAGTCACTATAAGCTACCGTTTTCTAGATATTTGGAAATTTCAAGTCAATTTTTTGATAATCGATGCCTGTTGAAGTTATCACCATTATTTTGCATTTTTCAGAAGAATGCTTGGGAAATGAGTTTGACGTTTAAGTAAGTAGTTCTGGTAATTACATATTATGTGACAGTTAAACGTTTTGTTGTTTTGTTAAAGTTTAGGTAAGTTTTATAACACTAATTTTCAAAAATGGATTATTGAAACAATAATGCTCATTTAGCCGATATGCATTTCGTTTATGGCCTTGCGGATGATAATGCACGCGAAGCAAGACGTATTTACCAGGAGCGATTTCCTAATCGAGTACTGCCTTCAGCTCCAACATTTACCAGTCTCCACCGTCGTTTGGCAGAAACAGGTAGCTTTAAGAAGGCAGCTGATATTATTGGAAGACCACGAGCAGTCCGAACCCCAGAATTTGAAGAAGCTGTTTTGAACGCTCTCGAGGAGAAACCAGAAACAAGTACAAGAATCATTTCTGAATTCTACTCAGTCCACAGTTTGGAGAATTATCCACGATCAACAATTTTATCCATACCATATTAAAAGGGTTCAAGCTCTTTTGCCACGAGTCATTCCCCAACGCATTACTATGTGTCAGTGGTTTTTGAGAAAATTGGCTGGAAATCCTCAATTTTCAAGATATGTACTCTTCACGGACGAGGCAAACTTCTCCTGAAATGCTATCACAAACTTTCAAAACAACTATGTTTGGGCTCTAGAAAACGCAGTTAGTGAAAGACATTATCAGTATCAATTTTCTGTAAATGTATGGACGGCAATAATTGATAAATACTTGATAGGTTCTTTCTTTCTTCCGTTCCGACTGAATGGCGCAACTTACAGAGACTTTTCAGAAAATGAATTGCCGGGACTACTCCAGAATGTACAATTAGAAATTCGTATTCGCATGTGGTTCATGCATGATAGGGCTCCGACCCATTTTAGCGTTGTAGCCAGGGAATTCCTTAACACTGTCTATCCAAATTGATGGATCGGTAGGGGTGTAGAAGAATCTAACCTGGCGTGGGCACCAAGGTCCCCAGATCTAAACCCGCTAGATATTAGTTTTGGGGACATTTGTCAAGTCAATAGCTCATAAAACTCCAGTTCATAAAATTCCAGTAGCGAACGAGAAAGATCCAAGGAACCGAATGGTAGACGCCTGTGAAACGATAAGAAACACACCAATAATTTTCGAGCGTGTACGAGATTCAATGACTAGAAGACTGAATGCCTGTATCTTCGCTGAAGGTGGACACCTTGAACAATTTATTTTAATAGAATTTAGTTTCCTTTATTTTATTTTATTCTACATATTCAAAATATCTTGAAATAAAATGTTGATATTTCTTGCAAATTTCATTGAAACAAATACAGATTCTGCACCCTTGATACAAAAATTACGATTTCAAACGAGTAAAATTAAATAGAATAGGTGGCGCCCTCTACAAAAAACCAAAACTACTTACTCAAACGTTAAATTCATTTCCTAAGCATTCTTGTGAAAAATGCAAAATAATTGTGATAACTTCAACACGCATCGATTATCAAATAATCGACTTGAAATTTTCAAGTCCAAATATCTAGAAAACGGTTGCTCTTAACAACGGTAGCTCTTTCTCGTAGTTCCAAGATACAGGGTGTTGAAGTTTCATTTTTATTTTCGTTTTTTTCAAATATTTTTCGAAATGCTGACCTTAATTAAACGAAAATTGGAATTGAGAGGTTTTTTGAGGTGTCGAATTCGAACCTGATGTTATTATTATTATTTTTTTAGCGTACTTCTAGCACATTTTTCAGTAAAAAAATCAGCTTGTCTATCATATCTACGTAAAAAAGCTACCGCTGTTACAAGTCACTATAAGCTACCGTTTTCTAGATATTTGGAAATTTCAAGTCAATTTTTGATAATCGATGCCTGTTGAAGTTATCACCATTATTTTGCATTTTCAGAAGAATGCTAGGGAAATGAGTTTGACGTTTAAGTAAGTAGTTCTGGTAATTACATATTATGTGACAGTTAAACGATTTTGTTGTTTTGTTAAAGCTTAGGTAAGTTTTATAACACTAATTTTCAAAATGGATTATTGAAACAATAATGCTCATTTAGCCGATATGCATTTCGTTTATGGCCTTGCGGATGATAATGCACGCGAAGCAAGACGTATTTACCAGGGCGATTTCTAATCGAGTACTGCCTTCAGCTCCAACATTTACCAGTCTCCACCGTCGTTTGGCAGAAACAGGTAGCTTTAAGAAGGCAGCTGATATTATTGGAAGACCACGAGCAGTCCGAACCCCAGAATTTGAAGAAGCTGTTTTGAACGCTCTCGAGGAGAAACCAGAAACAAGTACAAGAATCATTTCTGAATTCTACTCAGTCCACAGTTTGGAGAATTATCCACGATCAACAATTTTATCCATACCATATTAAAAGGGTTCAAGCTCTTTTGCCACGAGTCATTCCCCAACGCATTACTATGGGTCAGTGGTTTTTGAGAAAATTGGCTGGAAATCCTCAATTTTCAAGATATGTACTCTTCACGGACGAGGCAAACTTCTCCTGAAATGCTATCACAAACTTTCAAAACAACTATGTTTGGGCTCTAGAAAACGCAGTTAGTGAAAGACATTATCAGTATCAATTTTCTGTAAATGTATGGACGGCAATAATTGATAAATACTTGATAGGTTCTTTCTTTCTTCCGTTCCGACTGAATGGCGCAACTTACAGAGACTTTTCAGAAAATGAACGGACTACTCCAGAATGTACAATTAGAAATTCGTATTCGCATGTGGTTCATGCATGATAGGGCTCCGACCCATTTTAGCGTTGTAGCCAGGGAATTCCTTAACACTGTCTATCCAAATCGATGGATCGGTAGGGGTGTAGAAGAATCTAACCTGGCGTGGGCACCAAGGTCCCCAGATCTAAACCCGCTAGATATTAGTTTTGGGGACATTTGTCAAGTCAATAGCTCATAAAACTCCAGTTCATAAAATTCCAGTAGCGAACGAGAAAGATCCAAGGAACCGAATGGTAGACGCCTGTGAAACGATAAGAAACACACCAATAATTTTCGAGCGTGTACGAGATTCAATGACTAAAGACTGAATGCCTGTATCTTCGCTGAAGGTGGACACCTTGAACAATTTATTTTAATAGAATTTAGTTTCCTTTATTTTATTTTATTCTACATATTCAAAATATCTTGAAATAAAATGTTGATATTTCTTGCAAATTTCATTGAAACAAATACAGATTCTGCACCCTTGATACAAAAATTACGATTTCAAACGAGTAAAATTAAATAGAATAGGTGGCGCCCTCTACAAAAAACCAAAACTACTTACTCAAACGTTAAATTCATTTCCTAAGCATTCTTGTGAAAAATGCAAAATAATTGTGATAACTTCAACACGCATCGATTATCAAATAATCGACTTGAAATTTTCAAGTCCAAATATCTAGAAAACGGTTGCTCTTAACAACGGTAGCTCTTTCTCGTAGTTCCAAGATACAGGGTGTTGAAGTTTCATTTTTATTTTCGTTTTTTTCAAATATTTTTCGAAATGCTGACCTTAATTAAACGAAAATTGGAATTGAGAGGTTTTTTGAGGTGTCGAATTCGAACCTGATGTTATTATTATTATTTTTTTAGCGTACTTCTAGCACATTTTTCAGTAAAAAAATCAGCTTGTCTATCATATCTACGTAAAAAAGCTACCGCTGTTACAAGTCACTATAAGCTACCGTTTTCTAGATATTTGGAAATTTCAAGTCAATTTTTTGATAATCGATGCCTGTTGAAGTTATCACCATTATTTTGCATTTTTCAGAAGAATGCTTGGGAAATGAGTTTGACGTTTAAGTAAGTAGTTCTGGTAATTACATATTATGTGACAGTTAAACGTTTTGTTGTTTTGTTAAAGTTTAGGTAAGTTTTATAACACTAATTTTCAAAAATGGATTATTGAAACAATAATGCTCATTTAGCCGATATGCATTTCGTTTATGGCCTTGCGGATGATAATGCACGCGAAGCAAGACGTATTTACCAGGAGCGATTTCCTAATCGAGTACTGCCTTCAGCTCCAACATTTACCAGTCTCCACCGTCGTTTGGCAGAAACAGGTAGCTTTAAGAAGGCAGCTGATATTATTGGAAGACCACGAGCAGTCCGAACCCCAGAATTTGAAGAAGCTGTTTTGAACGCTCTCGAGGAGAAACCAGAAACAAGTACAAGAATCATTTCTGAATTCTACTCAGTCCACAGTTTGGAGAATTATCCACGATCAACAATTTTATCCATACCATATTAAAAGGGTTCAAGCTCTTTTGCCACGAGTCATTCCCCAACGCATTACTATGTGTCAGTGGTTTTTGAGAAAATTGGCTGGAAATCCTCAATTTTCAAGATATGTACTCTTCACGGACGAGGCAAACTTCTCCTGAAATGCTATCACAAACTTTCAAAACAACTATGTTTGGGCTCTAGAAAACGCAGTTAGTGAAAGACATTATCAGTATCAATTTTCTGTAAATGTATGGACGGCAATAATTGATAAATACTTGATAGGTTCTTTCTTTCTTCCGTTCCGACTGAATGGCGCAACTTACAGAGACTTTTCAGAAAATGAATTGCCGGGACTACTCCAGAATGTACAATTAGAAATTCGTATTCGCATGTGGTTCATGCATGATAGGGCTCCGACCCATTTTAGCGTTGTAGCCAGGGAATTCCTTAACACTGTCTATCCAAATCGATGGATCGGTAGGGGTGTAGAAGAATCTAACCTGGCGTGGGCACCAAGGTCCCCAGATCTAAACCCGCTAGATATTAGTTTTGGGGACATTTGTCAAGTCAATAGCTCATAAAACTCCAGTTCATAAAATTCCAGTAGCGAACGAGAAAGATCCAAGGAACCGAATGGTAGACGCCTGTGAAACGATAAGAAACACACCAATAATTTTCGAGCGTGTACGAGATTCAATGACTAGAAGACTGAATGCCTGTATCTTCGCTGAAGGTGGACACCTTGAACAATTTATTTTAATAGAATTTAGTTTCCTTTATTTTATTTTATTCTACATATTCAAAATATCTTGAAATAAAATGTTGATATTTTTTTGCAAATTTCATTGAAACAAATACAGATTCTGCACCCTTGATACAAAAATTACGATTTCAAACGAGTAAAATTAAATAGAATAGGTGGCGCCCTCTACAAAAAACCAAAACTACTTACTCAAACGTTAAATTCATTTCCTAAGCATTCTTGTGAAAAATGCAAAATAATTGTGATAACTTCAACACGCATCGATTATCAAATAATCGACTTGAAATTTTCAAGTCCAAATATCTAGAAAACGGTTGCTCTTAACAACGGTAGCTCTTTCTCGTAGATATGATAGAGAAATTGATTTTTCCACTGAAAAATGTGCTAGAAGTACGCTTACAAAAGTAATGAATCTTCAAAAAAGGAAAAGACGTGTAGGTAGTGCCCCCTACGACTGAGAGCAATAATAACAACAGGTTCGAATTCGACACCTCAAAAAATCTCTCAATACCAATTTTGGTTCAATTGAGGTCAGAATTTCAAAAGTTATTAAAAAAAACAAAAAAACAAACTTTTACACTCTCTACCTTGCAAACGAAGCGTTTCCAGACATATATTTATTTGGACAATTCATATTAGAATATTGTGATGAATCACCTCCTGAAGTTTGTCGAAGTACTTTTGAATCACCCTGTACAATGAAATTATTGATAAAAAAATATTTTTTTTTGTTACACTATTGAAAAATAAAGAAAAATAATTCCTTAACCTATTATTTAAACAATAGAAATATAAAAAAAACATTATTAACAATAAAATAATGTTTATTCAATCATTATTTTGTCATGACAACAAACTGGTAAAAAAAACTTATATAGTAAACTTGTTATTTAACAAATGACTAAAAAAAATCTTACCCAGCGTTGCTTAATGCCATTGTTAGATGCAAAACCGGCAATAACATAACATTTGTTTGAAAAAAAAACTTTTGAATATTTTATTAATTTTTAACTTTGAACAATTATAATAATCAAAATAGAAAACTTTTATGAACTTTTATCACGTGATCTTTTTAACTATATACATGAGAACGGCTCAAAGAAGCGAAAAATTCAGAAGTCAATTATTTAAACTTTTATGTCGCCCTTTGTGAAAACAGAGGTCGGAAAAAACTTGTATAACTTTTTGAAAAATGAAAATAGGAATTTCTTTCCAAGGGGACTTCATTCTTCCAAGTGTTGAAATTAGAGCATAATTCTTCAAATGTTTGAATTTTTAATACTATAAAAAAATTATTTCTTGTAGTATACTGTCTTCAGCGGTGGTGCCTTTGCCACGCGGAGCCCTATATTCCTAACAACATAAAAAAATTAAAATAATGGTGAAATTCAAAATCGAACTGAAATATGTTTTTTTTATTTACACATCAAAATAATTAAAAATGTTTATTTGGTTACACCTTAGTATATATTCTTTCTTGAACTATTCGTTTTTGACTACTTCCATGTTGTATATGTATTTGTTTTCGATCTTATAACTAGTTTAGTCCCTAACCATAAACATGTTATGTTTCTTGGGACAATAAAGTTATTATTATTATTATTATTATAAATTAAAATTATAAATAATGGAGATAGAGTTTCGACAGTAGGAACGTTTTCATTGGAAATTTCCTCTTCAAGAATATTTTCTTCAAATTTCTCAATTATGAATAGTTTTTGGATTATTAGCGAAAAACTTAATGCGTTATTTTTTTCCTCTTAATTTGTTACATTTTTATTCACGTCATTCTGAATCCAATGAGCTATTGCTCATATTTTTGGGAGCATTATCAATAATTAACACCATTTTGAACTTGTTGATCAGACTACAAGAACGAAGAATGTATATCGTCAATAATCTATGATTCGATACGAATATGACATATGATTTCATGGAAGGGATATGTCATGCGAGTTCATCTATTCTGGAACACACTCTTCAAACTGAATGATAATATATTTCCAGGAACATGTTTTGAATTCTCCTGATCCATGTGGGAGGATTTTGCAGGCTAATCAGGAAGACTGGTTTTACTTGTCAACGGAAAAATATTTGGGAGAGATAGAGAAATTGGAGATCTGGTTCGACTGCTCGGGTCTCAAACCTTCATGGTAATTTGTTGAAGCAAATATTCATTGGATCTGAACTAATTTCAGTAGTTCTCCATAATCGAAAATAATCGATGTAAGAAATGGTTCGAACAGGGTCTCTGTATCGAAATTCGATGATATATGAGAATAGGAACGGTTATGCGTGAATGTCAATATAGTCTTTTAGGTTATGTTTACAGAAAACAAATTTTTGTATTAGTATGACAAGGGCAGTAAATATCAATAGAAAATGTTCGTGGCATTCAGACGAGAAAATGAAAACTAGAACTGAAAAATAAAAATATGGATCGGCCAGGATTCGAACCTGGGACCTTTGGATTTCTAGTCAAACGCTCTGCCAATTGAGTCAGCAGTCCTTGTTCGAAACCGGCGATTCACACTTTTAAATTCAGTTCCGGGTTGATAACGAATATTATGAGTGAATATGTCTACACCGTGAATTCTCCACGGGCCAGCTACAGTCTTGGTAATTTCTATCTCACTAAGCAATTAAGGTTTTGATATTTTGGATTGTTATAGATAAGAAAGCCAATGTTTCATTGACATATATTCGTGATAGCCATGGTTGATCCATCCAAAAGTTAATTCATTTATTTACGAACATATCAACCATCAACCTATATTTGCCAATATCCTTTATTAATCAGGTCATTGAACAACTTGGAAGGGAAAGTTTCGAAGGACTAGGCACAGATATAAGGGGGTTTCTAGGCATCCATAGAATTTGCTCAACTTTTAGTATGTTACACCAAAGGTATATTAGATCAATTCTACGCGACCACGATATATATTGCATTAGTTGATACAGGGTGTTATCGGAATTTTCTATTCCTTGTCATATAATGAGCGATTTTAATATAATAACTTGTAATACGATTATCAGGATAATAATGCAAAATCGACAACCATGAAGGAATGACTTCGTGCCACCATATTACGAATTTCAGTCCAACCCCATTTAGGGGTAGTTTGTACCTGTGATTTTCCTAACTCTACTGACCGGGGATTCCATTGAAACGCTGAAGAGTAGATTGCAAATAACATAAAAAAAGTCAAAGCAGTCCCTCATGATAAACCCTTATTAGAGACTGCGATTTTTCGAGAAACTTTTTGGTGACCGAGGGTTTCCGGTGAATAAATTTCATTAAAACGGTAGAAAATGATTGCATAAAACATATTATTTGTGCCTCCTTAAAAAAATCCAATCAGTTCCATCACGGGGGTAGTTTACACTTTTTGATTTGTGAAAGAACTTTGCTGTCCGGAGGTATTCAATGAATATGTTTCAAAGAAACGCTGGAATATAATGGCACAAAACATAGTATTAGTGACACTATAGGGAAAATTCACATCAGCTACCTTGTAAGGGTAGTGAACACTTGCGATTTTTAGAAAAACTGCTGACCAAGGAACAAATATCAGAAAATAAACCTTATAATAAACAATTCAGTACCATGATTAATTAACTTCAAAAATTCTATGGAAAACATAACTCCTCGTGTTACGTATGTAACAGTTCACTAGTATCCTATTTAAACGGTACATTTCAATAAACTGTATACACTTTATTAATCTCATATAATTGACTAACAATGACAGTTGTTAAATGCAAATAAAATTGAAATATTTTGTTTCATAACGGCAATCCTAGATGGGGTAGAAATGGGTCAAAATCAGCTTCCTCTTGATGATAATAAAAATATGAGGTGATTTTTTGAAAAGTTTCACCTACCGGGAGTTTTTTTTATTGAAACCGTAGAAAATGATTGCATATAATATTTTTTGCGCGATCATAGGAAAAATACAAATCAGTACTAACGATTTTTAGCTGACCGGAGGTATCCAGTGAAGATATTTCGATGGAACGCTGGAACATGATAGCATGAAACATATTATTTGTGCCACTGAAGAATAAAATTCGCATTGATAAGATTTATATATATATATATATATATATATATATATATATATATATATATATACATATACAGTGTGACACACTCAAGATGAAGATTTTAGTCATTTTTGAAAGCAGATATTTGATTTTTGGTACAGTCGTAGACCTTCATGGGCCGCACTTTTCGCAATACTCAACCCGAGTGACAGCCTTAAACCCAGCCTACTGCGATCCCGCGAAAAGGGCAAATTCTAGATATTCTGCTTCGCGTTGTAGATTTGAAAAAGTTGCTTGGAAATTTATTTACATACCGAATTCCAACGCGAAATTCGAATTTAGATTTTTTTTGTAATTTTCATATTCAAGTACGATTTTCAATTAATGGTTCTGAATAAGAAGCTACGAAAACAATAAATTCATCATATTGTAGGAATAAGAATGAGAAACCTAATATTCATTATGGAAAAATTCAAATTTTGATTATTAGTTGTTACTAAAAAGCCACAGAGACGATAAAATCGGTCAAAATGAAATGACAATTGATGAAAAACTATTTATAGAACCGAATTCGAACAGGAAATGAAATAAACAATAATATTGGAAGTCAGTTTCAAATATTGTCTCTCTCAACTAGTCCGCCCCCAATTCTGATACATTTTTCAATTTTTTTTCTATTATTATTGGCCACCCTCCTAAGTTCTGGAATACTTATTTCACAAAGTTGTCGATTTCGTGGCATAGACTTGTAAACCTCATTCTTGACAGTTCCCCAGAAGTAAAAATCCTTTGGTGTTATGTCAGGAGAGCGAGGAGGCCATTGTTCATATGGGCTATTTCTACCAATCCAACGTAATAGAAAATGTTCGTTTAACCACTCTCGAACCATCCAAGAATTATGAACGGAAGCTCCGTCTAGCTGAACGTACATCTCTTGTCGCACATTGAGGGGCAGATTTTCAATGATTTCCCGTGATTCATTATCAAAAAAATTCAATATTCGTTCAGCGTTAATGGTATTATTGAAGAAAAACGGTCCAATTATTCTGTCGCCTAAAATACAGTTTATAACCCAGTGGGGACTTTCGGTAGACCAGTACCTGCAATTTTGAGCAGATACTATTCCATTGGTAGTAAACATAGCCTCATCCGTGAACAAAATTTTTCTTAGGAAATTTCTATTATTTAAAAAAATTCCTTGGGACCAATAGCAGTATTCTAATCGTATATATCCGTCACCTTCTTTCAATGTGTGCAAGAACTCTGGTTAAAAAGGTTTGATTTTATGACGAACGAGACATCTTCTGATTTTCTCTCTACTCAAATTTAATTGCTCAGACCTTTCACGCAAACTAATTTTGGGATTGGCACGAACTGAAGCTAAGATATTATCATCAACATGTTACCTTTGATTTCGATGTGGATTGTCAATAGCTGGACGATTCTTCAATACACTTCCGGTTTGAGTAAAAAGTTTCACGGAGACTGCCGTTCCATGTCGAATACGATTTCGTTGCGGATGTCTCCTGTTGAATTCATGAGCAACTTGTCTGCTTCTTCGAGCACCATCACCAAATTAACTTATTATTTCAATTTTTCCTCGTTCAATGGGCATTTTGTAACTGTTTTTGACGCATTTACTTTCAAAATGACATTTGGTATAAATAGTTTATTTTTTTCCATGACACTTTAGCCCAAATTGGAAACTGTTGAAAAACAAAATATCGATTTTGTTTCAATACGTTTATTTCATTGATTTTGACTATTTTATCATTTCTGTAGCTTCTTATTCAGAACCATTAATTGAAAATCGGACTTGAAAATGAAAATAACTTTTTTCGGTATATCCAACGCAGAGCAAAATATTGAGAATTTGCCCTTTTCGCGGGATCGCAGTAGGCTGGGTTTGAACTGTCACTCGGGCTGAGTATTGCGAAAAGTGAGGCCTATGGAGGTCTACGTCTGTACCAAAAATCAAATCTCTGCTTTCAATAATGACTAAAATACAGGGGTGTCTTCATCTTAAGTGTGTCACACTGTATATATATTTTATTCTGCCAAAATTATTCGAATGGATATATATTTGAATTCTATTTTTATTTCATTTTTTAAGTATATTCATCGTGAAACTAAGTAAACTACCCTTACAAGGTAGCTGATGTGAGTTTTCCCTATAGCGACCCGAATAATATATTTTGTGCCATCATATTCCAGCGTTTTCATGAAATAAATTCATTGGCTACTACCGGTCAGCAAAGTTCTTCCAAAAATCTCTAGTATTAACTACCCCCAAGAGGGAAATAATTGAAATTTTTTCATGGTGGCACAGATAATATGTTTTATGCAATGATGTTCGACCGTTAAAGGAAATACATTCAACGGAAACCCACGGTCAACAAAGTTTCTCGAAAAATCGCAGGTAAAAACTACGCTCATGAGGGGACTAATTTGAATTTCTTTATGATGACACACAAAATATGTTTTGTGCGATGTACATTTCAGCGTCTCAATGGAATATCTTAGCTGGAAATTCCCGGTTAGCAGAGTGATTAGAAAAATCACAAGTACAAACTACCCCTGAATGGGGGCGGATTAAAATTTTTAATATGGTGGCAGGATGCATTCCTTCATATATGTCAATTTTGTATTTTGATCTGATATTCGCTGTTATATATGCACATTCAATATGAAATTACTGCACTGATTAATGTAAATACAGGTGTTTAATTTCCAAACGTTTGCATTCAACTGGGGCCACTACTCGAGCTCCGTCGAGCAGGTGCCGTAGGAATGTTTACAAAAAGTTAACAGAAAAACTGTTTATCGCACCTGAACTTTCATAGATATTCAGATATCTAACACCTCTCCCTTTTACAAATCTTTCCTTTGCAATGAAAACAAAAAAAATCAATTATACATTAATCTATCTGGAGGGCGGATCTGACTACGACGCCGTAACAGCCTATCACTATCACTATCACTATTTACCTCTAGAACACTCTCTTGAGAAGTCTCAATTATGTCAGTCGCCCCCTCTGGACAGGAAATTGTATCCCTTTCTCCCTCAGTAATTGTAGAGCGAGGTATAATAGAAACGATATGATCATGCGAGCTACTTTCCCCACTTTTGTTAATTTTCAGTTGATTTTTGTGTCGTTTCCATTTCAAACCTCCCTCTACATCTACAATATAAGTTCTACTACCAACTTTTTTCGCGATAATACCTTCACACCATGTGGATGTACGTGGCCTGAAGTCACGAACCCAAACTTTGTCTAGTTCATTGAAAAAAACATCGTTTTTGCCTTGATAATATTTTGTTTGGTAATCGTGTTTTTTCTGAACTTCCCTCTCAACGGAAGGTAACAATAAGTCTAATCTGGTCCGCGGTTTACGCCCCAGTAGTAATTTAGATGGTTTTTCACCTGTGGTGGTGTGTGTTGTATTTCTATATTGAAACAAAAAACAATCTATTATATAATTTATATCTTCTTCTCTACCCTTCAGTATAGATTTTTTCATTATTTTGACTGCCGATTCTGCCAAACCATTTGTTTCAGGGTGATAAGGAGCTCCCGTACTGTGTTTGATCCCATCCTCGTCGCCAGTTGTTATATATGCACATTTAATATGAAATGAAGCACTGATTAATGTAAATACAGGTGTTTAATTTCCAAACGTTTGCATTCAACTGGGGCCACTACTCGAGCTCCGTCGAGCAGGTGCCGTAGGAATGTTTTCAAATAGTTAACAGAAAAACTGTTTATCGCACCTGAACTTTCATAGATATTCAGATATCTAACATTCGCATTGAAAGTTATTATATTAAAATCGATTATTACATGACAAGAAATAGAAAGTTTTGATTGCACCCTGTATCAACTAATGCAATCGCTATCGGTTAATCTAATATACCTTAGGTGACACATTCTAAAATTCCAGCAAATTCTATCGATTCCTCGAATCCTCCTTATATCTGTGCCTAGTCCTTTTCATGAATATCGCATACATATTTTAAAATTTAAACTAATAGTTTAGTTAACAAGTGCTTTTTAGGTCAAATTTTTTTCGCATTCTCCGAAAATTATGATTGAGGTGTCATTCGATTCGGAATGGCATGTAGATATTTTTTGAGAAAATGCTGAGGCCGCTCGCAAAAATTGCAGTAGTTATAAACAATTAAGTGAAAAAAAAAGTGGGGTTTGGTTTTTCGCCAATATCTCAAAAACTATTCGAGATAATTCAAATTTGAAAAAAAAGATGCAGAAAGAAGAGGAAATTTGCCGAGAAAAAGTTTCGACTCCCGGAACTGTAGGACCAATATTTATAATTTTCCCAGAGGGTTGAAAATACGCCCGAAAACGGGTACTCCGGCTTGCGCAAGCCACGTCCCCTCCGGACCTTTAATGAATAAATATTATTTAAACTTATTAAATATGAAAATTAAAAATTGAAAAAATTCAGGCGCCTGCAGAATAGATCAATGAACAATAATCCGTGGTTCAAAAATTTTTATCGAGATTTTTCAATAAATTATTTATTAGTTAATTAACAATTTTTTGTAGCACGAACATTAACATTGCAAGTGCGATAATTGTTAAACTATTAATCTGAGAATGTTTTCCTTTCGTGGAGCTATTTTCCAAAGGTTTTAGAATAGATCCCCGTTGGAAAAATTGAGAAATTGTTAATTATCCTTCTGTTATTAACAATTTACCAAGGTGAAAAATTATAAAGCTTCATTAAACATTGAAAAAAACTTTTTTATTATAATATTATTATTGATCCGTTTTCTTATGATCAGAAGCTACTCAAAAATAATTTTTCACAATTTTTATCTCCTGTTGTTTAAAAAATTTTTATAAACAAATGCGTTGTTTATGAGATAATTTGAAAAAAAATATTTATAACATAATCTTTGATGATAAGTATGATTTTTCAAAAAAAAACCGTTTCTTAAAAAAATTATTTTATTGCTTAAAAACGCATTTGTCCAATAACATTTTTTTTACCACTTTTTATGAAAATTGAGGAACCATTTTTTTTTATCACTATTTATCTTGGTCTTCGATATTAAAAAAAAAAGTTTTTTATTTAAATTTTCATTGTTTATTCAATAAACAATTTGTTATGAACAAATGAATTATCTCTTTGTATTTTTTTCTTTTTCCACTCGAAAAAACATAAACAACCATGTATTATTTTTGGAAAAAAAAAATTTATATTTTTTATTTAACTTTAAATTTTCTGCTCTCTTTCATTCCACCACTCTGACCTGGTTTTTTATGTTTAATTTTATTATAACTTTTTAACTAATGAAGATACAAGGAAAAAATTTCAGACTTATTTATTCTTTATTGATTAAACAACAAATTAAGCCAAAACTGTTTCCTACTTTTATGTCTAAATATCTTATATAAACTAATATAACTATGACAATACAACTTATGTAACTTTTTATCTAACGTATATTTATCAACAATTTTAGCTCATAAATTTTAGTTTTGCTCGGTAATTTTTTCAATTATGAATAAAAATGAGTTTGAGAAAAAAAAATCTCCAAGTTTATTAGCCTAAGCATCTTAGTAACTAAAAATTAATTAGAAATGTTATTTAATTCAAGTAACGTTTGATTACTAATAATAATCTGATTCAAGTAAGTTTATTTATAAAATATTGTGGATTTTTTTTTCTGAAAGATTGTTTTCATAAACAAATGGTATAATTTAAATGAATAATTGAGTGAGATCTTCAAATTTTGGCTTTATTTGTTGTTTAATTAATAAAGAATAAATAAGTTTGATATTTTTTCCTTGTATCTCCATTAGTTAAAAAGTTATAATAAAATTAAACATAAAAAACCAGGTCAGAGTGGTGAAATGAAAGAGAACAGAAAATTTAAAGTTCAATGAAATATATAATATTTTTTTTCTAAAAATAATACATGGTTGTTTTTGTTTTTTTGAGTAGAAAAAGAAAAAAAAATACAAAGAGATAATTCATTTGTTTATAATAAATTGTTTATTAAATAAACAATGAAAATTTGAATACTAAACGTTTTTTTTAATATCGAAGACCAAGATATACAGTGACCGGCAGAAAGTACGCATCATATGGGAATTTTTATAAATATAATATTTTGACAAATGTCGATACATGCAATCGCTTCTGCATCAAAAGAAACCCCAAAAGATGTTGTACAGTGCCGTTCGTCTTTTCTTGTTTGGCGAGAAATTTTAAAAATTGAAAAATTATATTTCAAAACACACTTATTTGGGAAAATATTGAAAAATGTTATTTGGAAAAGTTGATTAGAACGACATTTTATAGCTATGTACAAGTTTGGAAAAAAATCTGAGATGAAAAAATAAACATAAATTTTTGCCATAAAAAAAATTTCAATTTGGAAAAATACATTTCTGACAAAGAAACTCATTAGTAAAGCCCAAGAGTAATATTTTGAATAATATTTTGTAAAGATTCACCAGCTACTTCTATTTTATTCAAAGAAAATTTTAAATCTGTGGATTTGCCATGTGTTCAGCTGCTTCATAAGAGGTCACAGAAATATCTTCAGGACATTATAATCCCGATACTGTTTATTATTGACAAAGAACCATGTATCTACATGATTTCAATATGAATTTTTTATTAGAACAAAAAATTTATTAAATTTTTTACATAATTACATTTAATAATAAAATTTAATGTTGAAATGATTAAAACCAAAAATTTAAAAAAATTCAATTTGAAATTATGTAGATACAAGGACCTTTATTAATAATAAACAGTATCGGGATTATAATGTCCTGGAGATATTTCAGTGACCTCTTATGAAGCAGCTGGATACATGGCAAATCCATAGATTTCAATTTTTTTCCGAATAAAATAGAAGTAGCTTGCGAATATTTACAAAATATCATTTAAAATATTATTGTTGGCCTTACTAATGAGTTTCTTTGTCTAAAATGTATTTTTCCAAATTAAAATTTTTTTTTTTTATCTCAGATTTTTTTCAAAACTTGTACATAGCTATAAAATAACGTTCTGAACAACTTTTTCGAATAACATTTTTCGATATTTTCCCAACTAAGTGTGTTTTGAAACATAATTTATAATTTTTTCAAATTTCCCTCCAAACACGAGAAGACAAACGGCACTATTCAACGTTTTTTGGTGTTGCTTTTGATGCAGAAGCGATTGCACATATCGATATTCGTCAAAATTTATTAATAAAAGAATTTCCCATATGATGCGTACTTTCTGCCGGTCACTGTATAATGATTTAAAAAAAACAATGGTTCCTTAATTTTCATAACAAGTGGTAAGTAAAATGTTATTCAACATTGTTTTCAAGCAGTAAAATTCTTTTTTAAGGAATCTTTTTTTTTTGAAAAATCATAATTATTATCAAAGATTATGTTATAAATAATTTTTTTAATTATCTCATAAACAACGCATTTGTTTATAACAATTTTTCAAACAATAGGAGATAAAAATTATAAAAAATCATTTTTAAGTAGCTTCTGATCATAAGAAAACGGATCAATTATAATATTATTAAAAACAAGTTTTTTTCAATGTTTAATGAAGCTTTATAATTTTTCACATTAGTAAATTGTTAATAACAAAACGAAAATTAACAATTTTTCGAATTTTTCCAACGAGAATCTATTCTATGACCTTTGAGAGATAGCTCCACGGAAGGAAAACATTCTCAGATCAATAGTTTAACAATTATCGCACTTGCAATGTTAATGTTCGTGCTACAAAAAAGTGTTAATTAACTAATGGATAACTTATTGAGAAATTGCGATAAAAATTTTTGGACCACGGATTATCGTTTATTGATCTATCCTGCAGGCGCCTGAATTTTTTCAATTTTTTATTTTCGTATTTAATAAGTTTTAATAATATTCATTCATTAAAGGTCCGAAGGGGACGTGGCTTGCGCAAGCCGGAGTACCCGTTTTCGGGCCTATTTTCAACCCTCTGGGAAAATTATAAATATTGGTCCTACAGTTCCGGAGTTTTTTTTTTGGGAAATTTCCTCTTCTTTTTTTTGTATCTTTTTTCAAATTCGAATTATCTTGAGTAGTTTTTGAGATATTGGCGAAAAACCAAACCCCACTTTTTTTTTTTCACTTAATTGTTTATAACTATTGCAATTTTTGCGAGCGGCCTTAGCATTTTCTCAAAAAATATCTACATGCCATTCCGAATCGAATGACACCTCAATCATAATTTTCGGAGAATGCGAAAAAAATTTGACCTAAAAAGCACTTGTTAACAAGACTATAATTATTAATTGAAGTAATGAGCATAATGTGTATGCAATAAACAACCTTCAAAAGTCAACAGAAAATATTTATATGAAATGGAAGTAGAAAAGCCCTATGATTTCAACAAAAATCCATCAAACCTATGCCAATATTTGTCGAATACTTTTGGAAAAAAAACATCGCGTGCAACCAAGTACAGGCGACATAAGTTCAACTTCTTTGGTCATCTAAACCTCGATTTGTAAGTATATCGTGAGAGGTTAAACGGCAGAGAGGTCCGAAGATGATAACACTATTAAATTTTATTGGTCACATTAGGATCCTTGAGCACTTTAAAAAGGAACTAAAGCAAAAACGGAACTTCTTGAAACCGGAAATATATAAAATAATTAAATTTAATATATAAAACATTCATAAGACATCATTAAAATAATCTAAGTTACTCAACTCTGGTATCATAATTCCTTATTACTTATACTCTTGCAATTCTTATTCCAAATTATTTATTTTGAGATATTTGGTGTTGAATGAACACATTTTGTGACATAAATCCAACCATAACTTCCGAACCACCTGGTATAAACCCATCAAACCATATATTTGGGAGAAACGTTTCATAAAAAAAACATAGCTTTGATAAGTCACATATTTACCAGAAACCCTCTATGTTGTTAGTTATTTTTTGGAACATAGCTTTCATTGCTACATACAATTTTTATTTGAGACATATTTTCCTATCTCAAATAGGAAAACAGCTATCGTCCACCCCCGCATCGTTGATACACCCTGTACATTTGACATGGGATTCCTGTTCAAGAGGTAAAAATTCATAAATATTGCCGAACGTCATGTCTCTCAACTCGCACGAGTCCAATTAACTATCGCTCGAATCAGATTCGAGTTGGCGTACATGACCAACGAACAGTCATTATGTCTACAAATATCAAAGAAGACTAGATATTTCGAAATGATAATGTGTCCTTGGTTTTTGAATCGCAAAAACGTGTAATATACCTGGAAATAATCTGATTTTCAACATTATCTGTCAGATACATAATACTGAGGGGATGCAGAATGATTCGTATTTCCTATTATTTATCCAATTCATAGGAAAAAGCAAATAGTTATTTATACTTTATTTTTCGGGTATAACGAAGAACTCTTCTTGGTAAATGATTGTCTTCCCAATGATCCCGTGATCAAATACAACCAATTCATCGAACCAAGTGGAAAATATACCAAACTTAGGATCTATTGCTATGCTGATACCGAATACGAAGATAAATATATCCAACGTTCAGTACTGTACATAAATAATTCATCCCACTCACCTTTTTTTCATATTAGGCAGCATCTTCATGTCTCTCCACCATTATCTCCTAAAACTTCCACACAAACATCGCCCCGTCACAATCTAACACTCACGCGTAACAGATTTCACTACACTTCACTTCACGAAAAACTTTAGAAATATTCCTTAATTTCCAAATACTTTCCGATATTTCAGTCCAATCGAGAGAATCAAAATGAACGAATTCACCTCTCAATTTACCAAACGCGTCAGGCGATACAATTAAATAGGTCAACAATAGAGTTATCGTTTTGTTTCAAAGCCCACTTTTCAAAAATATCTCACAACAATTATGAATACGGGAAAGTGCAAATTCGTCCTAGTCACTTGAAAATCAATGCTACCATATGGATGTTTTTTTGTTAGAGTGCGGTATTCGTAATTACAAAAAAACTAAAGGGTGAATTTCCTGTGGTGACGTTTGATAAATTCCAAAGAACTATTCGATTTTGGGAGTTCTGTAGAAAATACTGAAGCCGAAATAATTCTTATACCGGGTACTCAATGCTATTTCGATTCTATATATGGGGATTTAGAAAACGGAGAATGTTAAATTTAGGAAAAATATTTTTTTTCAAATTGATACCATTTTCGGGGTACAATTTTCATGTTGATTACAATATTTTTGGTCTATACTTTCATTCATGATGTAGGGACTCGCTAAGAAGAGATTTTCAGAAACTCGAAATCTAAGGGGTTGAAATTTACTAATGACATAGATAACCACCAATAATTTTTTTGTTATTCCATCCCCAAAGGGGTAAAAAAGGGGGTACTTTTAGTTTTGAAGTTAGAGTTATAGAAATTGGTATTTGGGCTCTTTTTATCAAATGAAGAAAAATATATTTCAGAGTTCTTTAGAATTCAAACCTAAAGGGGATATAATGGTAGGTGGACAGTTTATATGGGGGTACCGTAAGTTTTCAAGTTAGGGTCACATTGAATGGAATTTGAGGTCGTTGTTACAAATAAAGGAATACATGTTCCGGTGTTTTTGAAAATGCAACCCCTAAAGTGGTGAAATGGGTAGGTGAAAGCTTGTATGGGAGTTTCGTTAGGTTTGAAGTAAGAGTCATGGAAATTGGTATTTTGGCTCTTGTTTTCAAATAAAGGAACAAATATTCCAGGGTTTTTGAAAATTCAACCCTAAAGATGGCAAAATGGGGGTTCAAATTTTGTATAGGAGTACCATTAGTTTTCAAGTTGGGTTCATAAAAATTGGTATTCGAAGTCTTTTTTACAAATAAAGAAATATGTGTATCTGTAAATTTAACCCCCGAAGGGGTGATACGGGGGTGGAAGTTTGTATGGGCGTTCCGTTAGTTTCGGAGTTAGAATCATGGAAATTTGTATTTGGGCGCTTCTCCTCAAATGAAGAGAGATGTGTATCAGGGTTTTTCAAATTTCAACCCCGAAGGGGGTTTAAGGAATACCCATATGAGCATAGTCGCTGGCATAAGGTAGTATTTGAATAATTTGAAGTGTTGATTTGGAAGTAAATTGAAAAAAACAAGCCATTTTTAATCAAAATTTTCATTTAAGTATTAATTTTCACAAGCTTTTATTTAACTTGCTTGTAACCTATTTTTGGAGCACTTGCCGACATCCGATGGAACTGAAATTTGGCAGATGTTCATAATTCCGGTAAGCTTCGTGAAATTTTTGTTAGAGGAAAAAACAAAATGGAGGCTCCAAGATGGCGGACGAGTTTTGTGATTGTGGTACGATTCGATTAGAAATTGGTATGTGGGGGTTTTCGGGATCGGAGGTTTCGAATTTTATGTCAAAATTTATAAATTCTAGATGGCGGCTCCAAAATGGCGGAGGAGTTTTGTGATTATGGTCCGATTCTATTCAAAATTTGTATGTGGGGGTTTTCGGAGTCAGAGATTGTGAATTTTTGTCAAATTTATGGAATTGAAAATGCGGCTCATGGAATTTTTGTAAGAGATTCAAAATTGGTATGTGGGAGTTTCTAGTGTCGAAGATTATGAACATTTCTTCAAAATTCATGAAATTAAAATGGCGGCTCCAAGATGGCCGATGATTTCTGTGTTTATGGTCCGATTCTATTCAAAATTGGTACGTGGGGGTTTCCGAGTTCGGAGATTATGGATTTTTATCGAAATTCATGAATTCAAGATGGTGGACGAGTTTTGTAATTATGGCCCGGTTCGACTCAAAATTGGTATGTCGGGGTTTTTAGGGTCGGAGATTATGAATTTGGTCGAAGATTATTGATTTTTAGTTGAAATTCATAAATTGAAAATGACAATTCCAAGATGGCGGATGAGTTATTATTTAGTTTGTCTCCTCATGGAAGGACTAGATAGCTCAGAATAAAATAATTCATAAAAAACTTTTTAAAGAAAAGTTTTTATTCAAATGCACTAAGAAGTGAAAAATAATTGGATGTGTGACGTAGGTTATTCCGTAAGTTAAAGATTCGAAAGCTTGTCGCCTTTGTATTCGAACTGGAAACTTTGCGCGACAAGCTTTTGAATCTATAACTCACGGAATAACCATACATCCAAAGCAATTATTTTTAACTTTTTAGTGCATTTGAATGAAAGCTTGTTTTTAAATAGTTTTTTATTACTTATTTTATAAAAATATTCCTCTATATAACCTGTTGAAGGTTATATCTCAAAGAGTATCAGTAATAGAAGAATGATATTGAGCATGAGAGTTACATTTTCGGGTAGCTACGTGATGGAGAAAGTATTTTCCAAAATCGAATCCGGAAGGGATTAAATTGCCATACTAAATATTTGAATAATTTCAATATACGTATGTGAAGACAGAAAAACTTCTATTTTTTGTATTACTCTGAATTCTCTCCCCCCCCCCAGCCAGTATTTTATATATATTTATACATTGGTTATTTTATATCAAAAGATGAAAATAAAGATTGACTTTTCCTATGATATTTTCTCGAATATCGCATTGAATAAAATATATCGTAAAAAAAGTTTACATAGAGAAAAAACCTGTTATATTGCGAATAATTAAATGTGGAACTGAATTGAAATTCCAAAAGATAAAAATTCCAGAACTCTTGGAAACCCACTTCTGCCAGTTTGAATTATTTTCCATATGCTCCCATTTTCCACACACAATGGGGTAGAGGAAAGCCAGACTTGTATCTTGAATCTCTCTCGTAGAAATATAACTTCAAAAAAATATATCATCGAATCTCTTGTCGCAATACTATTGAAAATGCCCATACGAACGTGAATTTACTCCCAATTGAAATACTGATCATATCTATTATCCAGGACAAGAAGTTGATGAGGTTTAACAAAATATATAAAATCTTTGTAGATTTGAAGGTGATGTTCCCTGGCCTAATACAATTTTTTGAAAATGTCGAATGGCAATAACTCGACTTTTTCAAATGCAACACCCTATATTTTATTGCATCATTGCAAGGCATTTTTCGAAAGATTTTGGCCGAAACAGGGTTTGTGGGGTCTACATTGTAAAATTTGTTACAAAATAAGAAATGTTGATGATGTTTTCGAGAAAAAAAGGAATCGAGTAAGCCACTGTCGTTAAATTTGACAAATCCATACAATTCGGAAAAATCATATTCCAACAAAATTGAAATGTAGTAGAAATAGACCAGAAAAGTATCATAAGTTTACGCACACTGAATACGGGAACTTGTGTTATCGATGTCGACAATGCTACAGACATGTCCGCCATACATTTTTTCTGGGGCGAAGTGATGGTAGGAGGAATGCTGAACTGTTATCAAGAAGGAGGTGAAAACTATTGGAAGTTCACGACTGAGGGTAGTAAAAAACAAAAGTTCACAATGAAATGAAGCGACACACGTCGATTGCAGTCGTTTGAATCTTGGGGTTCACCTGCTGCAACGTTCAAAATATGTGAAAAGAACGGACCCGAAAAAATCTGGAAGTTCACTACTGACAATTTATTTATTTATTTAGCGTATGGGGTTACAGTGCAATGTACATGATAGAAAGAATATAAAATACACAATACGTATTAACAGAGAAATTTCAAATATACACAGAGAAACTTCAAATATATAAGGACAAACATAATTATTATGCCAAACTATATATCTACATCCAAATTGCGTAGCCATGCAATTGCTTCTGGTGTGGCTTTCATAAAATCTTCAAGGTCATAATCGTGGGAACGGTTAGGACATTCTGATATGATGTGGCGGATAGTTTGCCGCGGAGATCCACAATCACATTGTGGGGATTCTGCCCTGCCCCATTTGTGTAAGGAATCAGCACATTTCCCGCAACCTGTTCTAACTCGGTTGAGCTTTGACCATAGTCGGCGTGGCAGGTCAGATCCGTTGAAACACTGCGTTGGGTCATCTAGTTGAATGTAGTGGTCTCCTGCAGTTTCTACCCATATGGTAATCCATTTATTAGTCGCATGAAAGTTTTCATCCGATTCTAATGCTGATCGGATGGCTTGATGTCTTGATTTGAGCCGATGATATTGTCCTGCTACTGACAATTGAAGGGATCTCACTATTAGCCTTCAAACGACACATATTTCTTTCTCCAGTTTTTTTCAATTAGGTCAAAGGGCGCGGGGCCCTCCAGTTTTGGAGAGAAATTTAGCGATTTTTTTATGATGAGTTAACATTTCAAATTCGGTGGACCCAGCACCCTCCCGCCTCATTGAAAATGACTGGCGAACAAAATTTATATCGTTCAAAGGCTAATGGTATGATTTCTCCAATTGTCAGTAGGAAACTCTCAGATTTTTTCCTTCCCGTTCAATTGACAAACGACTGCAATCAACAAGTGTCGCTTTATTTCGTTGTGAACTTTTGTTTTTTAGTACCCTCAGTTGTGAACTTTCAATAATTTTCACCTTTTTTTCATAACAGTTCAGCATCCCTCCTACCATCACTTTGCCCCAGGAAAAATGTATGGAAGGGCATGTCTTAGCATTGTCGACAACGATAACACGAGTTTCCGTATCCAATGTGCGTAAACTTATGATACGTTTTTGAAGTACAACACAAAGGAAACAATTCTAGTAATTTTCACAAGAACAGAAAAGGATGATTAACATAAAACGTTGCAGACCTTTTTTCGGAAAGGCTGCTTATAAATGCTCAAATAGGTCATCATCATGTTTCACACGAGCGCTAGTCTTCTAGTGAATGAGCCCCAAACTCTAGCAAGCATTGCTTCATCATTTGAACGGAAGGCTTTCGAGATCCTGTTTTTGATATCATCTGCAGTTGTTGGACGATCTCTCGAAACTATTTTCTTTCCATGAAGAAAGAAAGCTATAGTAGTAAGGACTGGAAATTGCTCGGACGAAGGCATAGTACCTCCTCTGTCTATCCAACGATTAGAAGAGGATTGATCTGAAAATACCCCCACTATCTTATGGTTGCACTGCAGCACCATCGTGTTGTAACCACATATTCCTTCCGGTGTTCAAGTCCACTTTTTTCAACCCTCTGGAAATATATTTATGAAGAAAATGACAATACCTTTCAACATTCAGCACATCATCGAAAAAGTAGGGTCCAATAATGTAATTTCAAATGATTCCTCCCAAAGCATTAAGCGACCATCGCTTTTGGTTATCAACAGTCCACAACCAGTGGGTATTTTTGTTCGCATAATAATAATAATAGGACTTGGGTATGCATCAGCTATGGATGAAGTACACGTCGATATATGTATATACTATACAAACAGTGTTTTTCATCTCAACCTTAATAATGCATATTATGTCTATTGATCAACCCTTCGTTCTCAAACGTTGCTTTATCAGAAAACAGAATTTTGTTTGAAGTATTATAATTCTCGTCAATCATGCCGTTCATTTGAATACAAATCGCAACTCTATTTGCATAATCATTACCATTCAATTCTAGATATAGGTTCTGATGATAAGGATGAAACTTATGTTTCCATGAAAGAAAAAGCCGTATGAAGGGGATAATTTATCACCTCAATATGGCTTTTTATTTCATTGAATATGCCAGTCGTGCAATTTGAGCCACTCTTACTACGAAGGAATATTTCATTTAGAATCCTATCGAGGTAGGAGGAATGCATGGAGTGTTTTTCTCTGTCACTTGGTGTCGCCGGTTGAAGGTTATCTTTTCCAACGCACCTAAAAATGTTGTAAGCTCGATGGTGAATTTATTTATGTTGTGTTCCGCTCCAGCCAGAGCTCTCCGGATCTCTGGCTGGTGACTACTCCGTACTGATGAGGGTCAATAGCCTGAAACCGGTATGCGGATTGTTAGGCGGACACGATATAAATTAAACATAATCGAGCTCATCAGAAAGGAACCTTAGCGAACAATTTCCATTTATATGGAAGTTTGCACGGATTGTCAGGTGAATATCATACAACGTTCTGCGTGGTATTTGCTAGGAAAGTAGTTGTTTTTTGCCTGTCGATCTATCAATTGATTCAATTTATATTGGGAAGACGACTTTGTGTGCTTTATGCATTTCATTTCTTATTATGTTTCCATATTATTCTGTTCACACTTCTTTGTGAAATATCCGTTTTCGCTACTATTTCCCTAGTGCTCAATTGGAGATTTTCATATAGCATCAATTTCCTTTTTAGTATAAGACACACTACCAGTGAGTTCAACCGATCTCTTAACTTCCGGAATCGAGACACCCTTGGAGTTCCTGCTTCTGGATATTTTTTATGGAAGATTCTGTTTGTTAATAAAGGACTTCTGTCAGCTTTGCCAATACTAATTCTTCGCGAGTGAAATTCATCATTACCAATTGACGTGAATAATTACTGGAAGTACACGGATATGTCAAATTTTACTCAATTCCTTTTATTTCGAAAAAACCATCAAAATTTTTTGTTTTGCAACAAATTTCGAAAACTTTATGAAGTAGACCCCCACAAACTATATATCGACAATATGAGCTTTTGAAAAATGCCTTGGAATGAAATATAGAGGGTTGCTTTCGAAAAAATTCAGTTATTGCCATTTGTGAATTGTCATTTGAAAAAATCGTAGTGGACGATGGAACATCGACATTCAGTTCGCTTGATCACAAAGGATGCGCTAAAGCCTGAGGAATCGACTGGAAAAAAGTTGGTTGAGTTATTTTCGAATGGTTCTGAAATTGGGAATTTTTCTGTTGATCTATGCACGACGATATTTTGATACATATATTGACATACGTCAAAAACTATTTCAGATAAGTTTTAGAAATCCGGGTGCATAATATCGACAAT
Source organism: Gonioctena quinquepunctata (assembly GCA_018342105.1). Classification (NCBI taxonomy): domain Eukaryota; kingdom Metazoa; phylum Arthropoda; class Insecta; order Coleoptera; family Chrysomelidae; genus Gonioctena; species Gonioctena quinquepunctata. The sequence continues at coordinate 937,957 of JAFIRS010000068.1, forward strand.
TTATTGTTTAGTATATATACAGAGTGGGTCATTGAAAACGAAACAGCGGCTCTGTAGGTCGGCAGAACCGAATTATATAAAAACGCTCGGACACGTCAACTACATTTTCGAAGGGGACATCGTTCGCGATGAAATTCACCCGAAATACATTCCATCCCTCAGAGCTGTGACCACCACCCCTACATTTTTAAATGGCAACATATGGCAAGTGATACCTCATTCGAAAGGTATTTTCCTTCTTAATATCAAACAACAAAAATAAATTAATTCTATCGATTCGTTTTCGAGATATAGGAACTTGAAGTTGGGAAATCTCTTTTGAGTCACATAATCCATAAAAATTATATCTAACAATGCAACTGTTTAAAGATAATTATCATTGTCAAAGAATTAAATGATCTAACTGTTCACCAACAAATAATATGCAATTTCGTTTCAAATTTTCATTTCATCCTCATTTACTTGATCGAAAAAAATTTAAGGTTCTTAAGAATCAATAAAAAGACGTTTTCTCGAAATCGACTCTAATGCGAGTATAACAAAGACATGTATGAGATAATTTTTTTCGCCGAATCGCAATTGTGGACGTCTATCAGTGTCAAACTGATCTTTGATTGAACGACATTACAGTGAATTACTTGACTAAAGCTGCTGAATATCTTTCCGCAATAATGGTGTATACGATCGCGGAAAGAGTTGAAATAATAACATTTTTTTCAAGGTGAGTGCGGTAACCATACAGCTGATTTGTTCAATGAAACGAATCCAGATAAACTTGTTGCTAGAAAATACGTTCTAGAATTAGTGCAAAAATTTCGTCAAACTGGATCAGTAGCCAACAAGAAACTACACCCAGAACGTGCATTTCCGCTGAGAAATGAAGCTGTTGAAGTTGCACTTTTAGGACAAGTTCATGCAGACCCAACATTGAGAACAAGGAAATTGGCTAGTGTTACCAATATCAGTAGAACCAGTATCCGCCGAATCCTGAAACATCATTAATTCCACCCCTACATTTGGTACACCAATTGAATGAAGATGATTTTGACAGGCGACAGGAATTTTGTGAAGTTATGACTACGAGAATAGGCGCTGATGAGAATTTCCTTCTCAACATCTGCTTTTCTGATAAGTCTACATTATTTCTGAATTCGACTGTGAATCGTCATAATTGTCGTTATTGATCAGATGCCAATCCACATGTTTTCCACGAAGTCCATTCTCAAACTCCCCAAAAACTCAATGTCCGGGCCGGTATTTTTGGGGACCGTTTGATTGGACCAGTATTTCTCGACGGTAACCTGACAGGAAAAACTCATTTGTAATTATTGAATGAATTGTTTATCCACAATTGGTAGACATCATTGAAAGTGACGATCGTTACCATAAAGACCACTTGATATTTCAACGAGACGGGGCCCCTCCACATTATGCACAGCCTGTTAGGGCGTTTCTGAATAGAATGTTTCCTGGAAGTTGGATTGGAAGAAGAGGCTCTATAGAGTGGACAGCCAGATCTCCAGATTTAACCCCACTCGACTTTTTCCTGTGAGGTCACCTGAAAAACAAAATCTTTGCAACCGAACCAGAATCTCTGGAAGATTGACGAATGAAAATTATTGAAGAATGCCGTCGAATAACGCTGGAAATGCTACGAGGTCTCGTTTGGAACAGAACTTGTACTATTGTATGGAAATGGGTGGAAGACAGTTTGAACATTTAGTTCACTAACAATAATAATTATTGCGACAGTTGCTTTATCAGATATTGTTTTTATTGATTGAGTGAATAAAAAGTGATTTCCCAATTTCAAGTTCCTATATCTCGAAAACGAATCCATAGAATTAATTTATTTTTGTTGTTTGATATTGAGAAGGGAAAAACCTTTCAAATGGGATATCACTTGCCATATGTTGCCTTCTTAAAATTTAGGGGTGGCGGTCACAGCTCCGAGGGATGGAATGTATTTCGGGTGAATTTCACGGCGAACGATGTATCCCTCGAAAATGTAGTTGATGTGTCCGAGGGTTTTATATTATTCGGTTCTGCCGACCTACAGAGCCCACTGCAGAAAAGCCCAAAATGGAGACGTAATCTCGTTCGACAAAATTAATATGTGATGACAATGAAATAGAAAACCCCCCATGATAAACTGAAAGTATCATAATCGAACATCCAAGTATTGGCATGTTCCATAGAAGATGCAACTCAGTAATCGAATTCCGCAATTAGTGAATTAATGTGTTGACTAACACAGTAGTAAATGAGGATAATTGAATTTGAACAATACAACATCATAGAAGTCGATATAATATATCAGAACTCAGAATCTTCTTTATTAAAACCATAATAACGGACTATGTCGTAGTGATAACAATCAGGCTGAAAAAAGTTATAATCAATTATTATAAGAAATTACATTGTAGTAACAAACAGGGTAAGAGCATCGTAAACATCATCAGAAATAACAACGTGAAGCTTTTCCAAATTTTGGATCAGATTGTCAATTTTTTATATGAAGTGGATAAGTAGAAAGTCAACTTGATGTAATCTGTTTTTAACAATAAAGGTTTCAACGAATTAATTTTTTTATCTTTCGACATTACTTGTATTTTCGTTTCTGATAACACTAGTTTACACGATTTTTTACCCAAAGTTGAAACCAATGTGTCTTGGTAGAGTAATCAGTCCCTAGTTGCATACTGAAGTGAAAAAAAAAAGACCTAAATGTTTTGAAATATTTATATTTTACAAATTTTCCATATTTTACATATTTGGAACTTAAAAATAAAATAAAAAATGACTTGAATCACTCTGTCTTTGTATGTGTTAGGGTCAATTTCCCTTGAGGTAGACCAGATGTATTCGGCTAACATATTTTTATCCCAAAAACCTTGGTACCTCACCTCAAATGACTTCTGTGGTAATTCTTCAATAAATTGGATACAATTTCTACATAATCATCTGTTTTATTGTTGCCTAAGAAATTTACAACAACGGCGTTAAAAGAATACCAAGAATATTTTTCAACACTGGATAAGTCACGGTCAAAATGTTTATGCTTCAATATCTTTTTAATCAGAGAGCCCACAAAGATTCCTTGTTTTAGTTTACCAGCAGAGAGATAAGGAAACACGGATTTTGAATAGGCGAAAAGCTTATCCTTTTGTCTCAAGTGCCTTAACACAATTTTTCATCAATCCTAGTTTGATATGAAGTGGTGGCATCACATTTTTCGGATCAATCAAAGGCTTGTATTCAACATTCTGTTTATTTGTCGTATTCATTGCGTACAGGCTATTCTTTTTTTATATCAGGATATTGGTTTCCTTGTTGAAACCAAATGTTTTCCTGAGGCAGAAGTAACAGTCCGTAGCGTGATTTGTTGGTTCTCTCCACAATATTGGGACACCGAATTGCAAATATATTTTTTTTCCCGAAGCCCAATTAGTTAGTATACTCTTACAATTTCCACATACCATTCCAGGAACCCATTTTTTGTCAATGTTCTTTACCAAGATTTGGAAGTATTGGTGGTACGCCCGTTTTATTGCTTCTGTGATTGGCTTAGTCTTGGTTACGATAATTTCACCACAAACATAGCAGTTGTTTGGATTCGATTTACAGTGTCTCATACATTTCAAAATGAATTGAACGCCTAGAAATTATTCAGATACGACTTTAACGAATGCCAGAATAGATATCACGAACAAAACGTTTTGTGAGTATATTCAAAAAACTTGACGTCATAAAAATACGTTTCATATATTTTTGTTATGAGGGGTAGACATAAAACAAATTCGGTAAAATTTATCTTTGGGTAAAAATAATTAATTAATATTTTTGTAAACTAGTGTAATTTTTCATTATGATACGGATTATTTCTGACGTTTTCAAGTCTTTCCAAATATCTTTCTTCCCAATTATCTTTTCGATCCCAGCTCATTAAGATTATTACATCATTAAAATCTTATCGTTTCGTTAATCTATTGTTATTTCTGTTATTTTATGAACTACCGTAACACCACAAGACCAAAAAAGTCATTATCTATAAGTGATAGTATGTCTATTTTCGGAACCAAAAATCATAGTGAACGATGAATTGAACTCCATTTTATTTAATTGAATCTTCAAGGTATTGTTCCGAAATAGAAATCATCGATCTACGGAACAAAAAGTACTGGTGGTTCAACATCAACTATCGATTCGAGATTGGCACCAAAGAGAAACATTTTCATAGTGCAGTTCCAGAAAAACAGAATGACGAGAATAAAAAAAGGAAATTTCCCTATTGTCAGGGAAAATATTTATTCGAACGGAGTCACATGTGGAATCTCTTCAGGTAAGTTCTACAGGTCGATTGAAAATAATTATTTAGGAATTAGTTTCCACATTTCGTTGGATAACCTGAATCTCCTTCGAACTATGCAAAGATGTAGATACACTCGTTTCAAATAATACTAATTTCATTTGTTTGAAGGTTATAGACGATGTGCTAACTTGATTACTCTTGACTTGTTTGATAATCACATTGGGACATGATGTGTAAAATCAGTAAAAAACACTTTTATTACAGAGATTGTTCACTTAAAACAATAATACCGTTGAAAAAAACTATTTCCGATCTTTCGTCAAAAATTACTTCAAAAATTGGTATATCCTCCGTCCGCTCGAAGTCGCATTTCGTTAGCGTGACGTCATGCATCGTGTGGAAATAACAGTCGATTGAAAATATGTCAGTCAAAACAATTCCTGTTTGGATTGTGCTACTGCGAAAGGTAAAAGTATGAGACGAATCGATAGTAATGGGAATAATATTATTAAAATCGAGAGAATCAGGATATTTTATAGAGTTTTTCATTGGGAAATCCCTGTCGTTTGTGTTAGAACTTTGAAAAAATACATCAATACATCAAAAATTGAGTTATTACCAATATTCGTAAGTGAAGTACATTCATGTTTATTTATTCACGTAATTTTGGGAACTTACAACTAGAAATTTATTGCACAATTCTTTTTATACGCTGTCAGAAACCTCCTGAAAATTCAAAAAACTTCTCAGTAACTTTTGTAACAACATTTTTTAAGCATCAGTCTTTTTTTTTGTTTTCAGGGGTTGTAAACATGCCATAGCTTTTTAAATGTGGTTGTATCGCCATGACGAAGAACCTGCTGTTACCGAAGTACTGTGCTATTGAAAAAAAAAACGTTTTGTCTACAGTAGGAACAACTTTAAAAATTCATAAGAGTATCTGAATTCGATAATTCAGCTGTTGTTTCTGCGCTATACACAAACGATGCGAAAAAAACGTGTGGAGTTGATTCTTCCATACAGCATCGGGGGTAACTTCAGACGCTGTGGGGTAGTTTCGTACAAGCGAACTGCAAGTAGAATCAGAACATTTCAGTTTGACAATTAAAATAAGCACACTAAATTAACAAAATTCAAATGACTTCTCTTCTTGTCAACAAAAATTTAAAATTCTTTGAAAAAAATTAAATATTTGTGCCTATTCTCAAACTATTATTTCTACTTAGAAAAAAAGTGACTGCAATTGAGAGATGAAACATATTTTTTTTTGAAATTTTTGGTACCTTTGGGGCATAACATAACAAAAATTGAATGACTTCTCTTCTAGTCAACGAAAATTAAAACTTCTCCAAAAAAATATACGATTTGTGCCTATTCGTGAACTATTAATTCCACTTGATGAGAATGTCACTGAAATTGAGGGATGATTCATATTTTGCAAGCTTTGGTGCCCTTGGGGCATACCATAGAGAAACTAAAGATGAAGAGAGTTGTCAAACCTGCAGTAAAAGTTGGCACCACGTTTAGACAGTGGCGACTTATCTCGCAACTGGCCGAACTAAGTACAGTTGATAAAACAGATTTATCTTCAGTTACCGATTGAGCGGGTTTTTAAATGTGTTACTTTTATATGATTGATATGGTATATATTTTATAAGTGATCGATTTGCCATTCCTGTATTTCATTGAATGGTTATATCATATGAAATACAGGAATGGCAATTCGATCACTGAGAAAATATAGACAGTAATCGATTCGTAGAATCTGTAAGTTCGTTCGTGGTTAAAATGAAGTTTAAAAAAAAATCTTTGTTTCATGATATCAAGAACAAAATTAAAGTTCTTATAAAACAAGAATAATAAGTTGAACACTATAGAAACGCATTTTATTGTATCTAGGACAAGGTACAACTACAGACAAAACAATAATAGAACTCTGAAAAACAACAAAATTTAAAATTTTCTTCAGTCTTATCATCGAATCCACCAAAATAAAAACAAATTACATTTACAACAAATCTTCAATAATTTTGTTCATTTATTAGCACAAAGGAGAACGAGTAGGTATAACGAATACTCCAGTTTGATGATAATCTCCGTACTTCCTCAAATGGTGATAGGAAATGGAAACTGATGGACGAAAATAAGTATCAGTTTGTGAAAACATTTCTGCAACTGATGGATGGAAATAAGTATCAGTTTGTGAAAAGCAGTTTATATTTTACGTTGTAAAATAATATGTCCAGTAATTTCAGCGTCAATTCGAATAACAAAACATTCTATTTTCGACGTTGGCTTTCTAATTCAAGACCATACTAGGTATAATATCATAATTTCTGTCATCAATTTTCCGATGACAATAACAGTAGAAGAATTATTCTGAAATTATTGCGTGGTTTGTCATAATAAAAAATACATTTGTAAACAATAATCTTCCATTTTCTAACAGATGTCGAAATTGGAAAATTATAATGTCATCAGTCGTCTGTGGATTGCGGGCAGCGCCTCCATGTGCGACTGGCCGTACCAAAAACTTGGTTGCGGATTTGAAACCCTCTCTTCATTTTCAATTTGTCTATGGGGTATACCTAACATAACAAAAATTGAATGACTTCTCTTCTAGTCAACAAAAATTGATACTTCTTTTGAAGCTAGACGCTTCATCAACAGATCTTACTTTTGATCATATTTCAAATATCCATTATCATAAAACAAGAAATGTAAATAAAATGAACACATTACGTTTTAAATCAAACTTTGGAAAAACTTCTATTTTTTACGAGGGACTTGAGATATATAATAAAATACCACAGCCTTTAAAAGAAATAAAGACTAAAACAAAGTTCAAAAACGAACTTAAAAAATGTATACTTGACAAGTAAAAATTCCTATAATATTTCACCTTTGACTGCTTTGCTTTCCTTTTCTTTCTATTAATTGTTTGATGTATTCATTAATTTATGTTTCATATGTATTGCCGTTATTCAATTTATTTAAGAAGTAATCCCTCTATAAACAGCAATGTTTCTTGGGATCAATAAATAAATACAAAAAAAATAAAAAAATGTTTTTTACACAGCTTTCTAGTGTAGACAGTTTGAAGTTATACTTATACGCAGCCGCAATATTCCCCTAATGAAGTTTTTTTTGTAATATCTGACGAGAAACAACTACTTCCCCGATTAGGATTGGGTGAAGGGATTCGGGTTTCGTAAGATGATAAAAACATGACTAAAATCCTGGTAACCGAAAATCTATAGGTTATAGAGAGATAAATACATGACTCACGAAATTATAATGATGTGGTATTCCGATGGACTGAATTCAAGATATTACTTTCCAATTACAATTATATTTGAATTGAGTAGATGGTCACTGGTCACTAGCTCTCAACCGGAAAACTCAATTATAGAAAGCTTATTTTTCGGCTGTTTATTAACAGTTTCATTTCCAAAAATTGATTATTGTTGGTCTATATTCCTCCTGGTAAAATTAACTTTTTGAAGTATTTCCAAACTACGGGTATATATACCGTATAGTTTTGAATATATTTTCTCATAGCTATCTATGCTGTGAACCATTTCCAATACTCATGACGCAGTTGTGTTCTTCATGTATTTAATTTTATAAATGATTTACAGACAGGAAATGGTCACGTTTTCAAAATGCAAACGACTCACAATCATGCTGTCAATCTTCATGACTACATACACCATCCTCTTATTCCTCTATGGTTCTCCAGAATTGAAGGATAGTGACAGCTTAGGGCATTACGTGAAGTATGGTTTTCACATCCAGATTATTTGGGCCTCATTGGGTGCTTTGGTGATAACATTTTTGTTACACCTGCCAATTGTTTATTTTTTCAGGTGAGGAATCTGTTTATTAATGCATATGAAACAATGCCCGTTTTCAGGTACCCCAAGGATGATAGGGAAGGAAAAAACAGATATATTTCCTCCAATATGATTTGTTGGTAAGTAATTGAAAATTGATTCATTTCATATATTGTAACTAGTATTACTCATTGAATACATATTTTTTTTTTCAATGCTGAATCTAAGAGAAAGAGGAACTGGAAGTTTGTTCATATGTTTTAAGTGTTTGTTCATGTTCTGACTGTCATACTAAAATTTCGTATTCATGTGTACTGTTCTATATTACATAAACACACTTGGAAAAATCAGCTGTGGGACAACCCCGAACTTTACCGGCACCAGCCTCGGGAGAATGGGGTTATTTTGAAATGAAACATTGATAAAACATTTTTGGTGCTGTACGAAGTCAATTTGACCGGTCAATTTAACAACCAATTCACCGGCCAATTGACCCCAGTCAATTGAGCGGTCCTACACCAAACGCGATCATGCGCCACTGACAATTCCTGTACTTACAAAATAATTTTCGATATTTCCAACTTGGTGTATTATATTTACCAAACTGGGAGATTTCCTTCCATCACTGCTTCGGCACACTGGTCACAGGTCTCGGATCGGTGTCAGGCTATTCCGTTTGCTAGTTCACAATTTGGACTATGTTTATCGCGCGCCTGACTACTTGAACGGGTCTCGGTGAGATACTAATTTTTCGAGCGTTCTCTGAAATGAGTTCTAGTCGATATCCCCCTCTTTACTGCCTATCTGATATTTATGCGCAGATCGTTCATTTATCAACGTTTCGAATGCTTGTATCTGCAATCGTCTTCAGGTATTCACCTGAAGACGATTGCAGATACAAGCATTCGAAACGTCGTGAAAACCTTTTAAATACATTGAGACGATGGACGTCCGAAACGATAGTTATCAAGTTACCACATCGTCTACAACCTACAAACAAACATAACATGTTAATCTCAATGAGATTCTTTGGAATGTTATTGAAATTATCTAAAAAGCAATTTGAGACCTCTTCAGGTTCGGTCACTATCCTCTTATCTATGTTAATTGTTAGACTATTTTGCAGTTTTTCTTTGACTTTAAGATATTCCAAGCAGTCTTAGATTTATTTTTAGAATTTGCCAGTAACGTCGGGTTATAGAGTTTTTTTGCCAGTCAGCAATGTTCTATATATCTTTTCATACCTCAGATAGTAGTTCTTGATTTGGATATCACCATTTAGAGTGAGGAAGAACAAGTCCTTCAGTTTTTGTCCAGATATTAGTAAACCTTCAGTTAGCCAAGGTATCTGCTTATGTTTATTTGATTTTTTTATTGTTCTTAAGGGAAATGCAAATTCAAAATGGTGCCAAAAAACCTTTAAAAATATCTCAAATTTTTTGCTTATATTTTCCTTTGACTGAAACATATCATACCAATTCTCTTCCTGGAGATCGATCAATATTATTTGAGTTGAATATATCTCTACTTTTACAGGTCACTTTTGGGTTTTCTTGTTGGGGTTCAATATTAATACTTAAGATCTGTCCTGATTGATGATCACTTATATTACTGATGAAGGTGTTGCTCTCGTGAGTATTTTATTCAAATTACCACATATGTTATCCAAGCAATTTTTACCACGAGTTGGAGAATGAATTGTAGGAATAATACAGAAGGAATTGAAACAATCTTCAAGACTCTCAAGATTTCTAGAGTTTTATAAGAAGTTGACGCTATCACCAATTTCGATTTTCTATATTTATCAGTTAGGTACTGTAGAGTTCCAATGAACTTTTCTGAAAATATTTCAAAATTTCCATCAGGACTTCTCTATACCAAAATAACTGAAATCTCAAGGTTCCTATGTACTTTAAGCCTCACAGCTGTACATTCAAAATATTTTTCATGGCATACTGTGTGGACTTTATCATATGTAATTCCTTGTTTCACATGAATTCCTACGACCCCATATATAAATTCAATTCTACAGAAAAAAATTGCAATTTCATAACCCGAGATTTGACTAGACATTAATTGTTATTTTTTGACCCAGTGTTCACTAACACAAAATATATCACAATTTATATCATTTAGAAGCAGTTTGAGTTGTGACAGTTTATTTCTTATACCTTGAACATTCTGAAGTACTATATTGAAACTTTTTTTTTCAAAGTGAACGTAAGATTTCTTCGCAGTGTCTTTTCTTTTTTAGTGGATAGTAAATTCAAGGTGTTGCTCTTGGCTAGATACTCAAATTCAGTGGAACTCCTGTCTCTGAAAAAGAGCGAATTATATCTGAATATTTGAGTTACATGGGTTACATAGGTCAATATCACTATATATCGTTTCATTTTTAGAATAACATTCGTCTTGATTCGGATATGGTTGAGACACATGACTAATTTCATCAGATATTTCGACAGTTTTTAAAACTATGTTCATAGATGAAGTTGAGAGAAAGTTTTTAGCCTTTTCAAGAACATTAAATTTAGACCCTTCATATCTCAGGTCATACAAGTGCTCCATAGAAATGCATCTGCGATGCTTTCTGAAGTACATCAATTGTTTCTTCAGTTTATTGATTGAAATTTGGTCTACAGGTTTGTGACGTTCAGAAATGAGTGAGAGATTAATATATTCACATAGTGGTAAAAACTGTTTTAAGGCAAGGTGGAGATTTTTGTTATTGCTTATATTGTTAGTATTGAACATGATTATCACAAAATCATCCAGACCATACCTCAATGTATCCTGGATGGCATTACTAGTGAGATCTGGAAGCTCAGTGTGGGGTTCAAGTATTCCATTTATCAAAAATTTATCATTAGTGGAAACCCTCAAAGCACGAGAGAAATCTTTTGCATACTCATCCCCCATAATGAGTATTTCCTTCTTTCCAAAATAGTGTAGTGTAGTGGCCAGTATCATAAACACAGACATGGGGGATATATTTTTTATTTTCATATTCTCAAGATCTATAGAAGCAGCAGATATTTCACCAAAAATACATTTGATCAGTCTTACAGGTTTCTGCTGAGGTAGATGATTTGGGAAAGACGATAATATTTCCTTTGCTTGGTGAAATTTTGTAAATGATGAAACCTCTATTGTTTGAGCAGTGGATTCCAGACACTTTTTTCGGGGGGAGATCGCCATGGGGGGGTCAGAATGATATTTGAGTATCCGGTGAGTTTAATATTTCGCCTGGATCGTGAAATGTGCCCACTCTGCCATCATGCAGAAAAGTTTTTGAGCTCAAGTTCTCCCACGACACTGTGGACAAGGCAGAACGTTATTAATTTTCTCAATTGAAATTAGCGTGGATCAGACGATTGTAATGAACGGAAATAGCAACAAAGGAATCACCCGGAAATATTCCTAGACAGAATCAGCTTGCTGGATCCAGTTACACAATCTGTTGCTCAATAACAGTTTTTTCATTAACAAAAACACATTTTTCAAATCGTTTATACAATATTCAATTCGGTGAGGAAGTCATGCTTCCCTACTTCGGTGAAACTCAGGAGTGCACTCTTTTTCATGTATTTCCCACCATCTAGATGAAAAATCAGACTAACCGTGTGCTAAAAATCCGGAATTTTCTACATATTTCGATTAATTACCATGCAATAGTGCACAGTTTTTCATTTCAGGTGCCTCCTAGTATTTTTGGTGCTTGTTTCAATGACAGTTCCACTGATTTTGGGATTTTGGGTTCCATATGTTACTGTTCTACTATGGTTAACATCTGCAATGATAAGCCTTCTGATTTATATATTTCTGATAGAAAATGTTGTCCAACTCATTTGCAACATCAAAATGAAAAGAGCTAGACGGGTAAGAACCTGTGGAATATTTTTTTATTCACAACGGAACCAAGTTTCAATGATTCCAGTTCATAAGTGTCTCAAAAGGAGGTTCTAGAAGTAACAATATCATGGAACAAATGCAAGTAATGAATAACAGGATACCCTGAACCATAAGTACACTCATATAAACCCAATGACTCACATAATATCAAAAACTAATAATATCCCAATCAGCTATATGACTTACTCCATAAACAAACTTGCTGATAATTTATAAGTCGTTCTTTTAAATACTTCATTTTTTGGAAAACATGATTATAGAAGAAATACACCTTCTCATTGGTTTTTCCCAGATAAACGATAAAATAATTCATGGATATACTTCAAAGAATCAATATTATTCATATTTGTATCCATTTCATCCCTACTATAAACAATTGTACTGTTTCTTTGAATGAATAACGTCATAGACCGGGGGCTAGCGTGGGTTTCATCTACACCATCTGCGGAGCTTTCAAAAAGTCATTTGAAATACGGGTTTTTACTTGTACATTGCTGCCACCTCAAAGCGGTGTAAAAATTTTTCAAATTCAACCAATGCAACGATAGCTTGTTTCCTATCTTCGTACATTGGCCAAATATCAGCTGCACATGCGCGGATTTGCATCGTTATTTGACGTCACCAGGGAACCTGGACGGTTCATCCACCATAAGTGTCCATGTACTTTTCTACTTTTTCACAGCGGTTTTTGTTCCTGTTGGTAAGATTTCACCGTTTTTTTAGCAGGTAAGATTACAACATTCGCAGAATCATTTGATTTTGGTTTCAATGGATTTCTAGTGCCATAAGCATCTATAGTTTGTCATGAATAGGTGAAAATTGAATCGACTGTTGAGAACGTACTGGAGCCCACTACCTTAACTGTTTTTCGTTTAATCGAAAATATTTTAGCTATATGTAGCTCTCGAAAAATGCTGAAGGGTTGACATAATTCCTTAGGCAGTGTTTTACTTCAGATCATGCCTGGAAGAATATGTGCCGTAGTTTCTTGTAAGAAAGTTATATTTTTTCCAGTTCTTTTTATATTCTCATTCATACATCAATTTCACACATAACTAAATCATCAACTTTTTTTTTCATATAAATCTCTGATTATTCTTTTCATTAAATTTACAACTTCCTATTTTTAAATAAACCCATACGAACAATTTTTTGAGTACATGCATTTTTTGAAAATTATCACGAGTCGCGAAGCGACGAGGGATACTTTTCTTTAAAAATTCATGTACGAGACAAATTTCCCGCAATTAATTCAAGCACGTGTAGGATTCGGTAGGAAAATGTTATATCGGAATTATACTTAAATAGAAAACATTAAGTGAATATTTATTTTGACGTTATTCACAAATAAATAGAAGGCTGTGTGTAATGTGAGTTTTGGGGTAGATTTTTTTCTTATTTTCCCCGTTCCCTAGTAAAATAAAATATATAATATCATATAAACTATTATGTAAAATTATTTGATTTCATACGATTATCTTACTAGGTTTCAGGGACATGTTAATATTGACTAAAAATGAAAGTGGATACGTTCGTATTGCGGGAGATATTTTTTGATTTTCCCCGTGCCCTAGTAAAATAATATATATAATATCAGATACATTTTCATATGAAATTGATTGTTTTCATACAATTTTCTCACTGGGTTTCAGGGAAAAGTATATTGTTAAAAAAATTTTTTTTTTTCCTTGCCCTAATGAAATAAAATTTATAATATAGATACATTATTATACAAAAATAATTGTTTTCATATAATTTTCTCACTAGGTTTCAGGGAAATGTCAATAGTAACTACAAACAAAGGTGATATATAGCAAAAAATATATAACTATACCTATACATATATACTTGAATATTTTTCATATTCTTTTAGGTTTAATTCTAAGAGAAAATAATATTAGCGGTAATCATTTGTTTTTCAAATAATTCAGGAAATCGGGATATTTCATTCTTTATTCTAAATTGAATGTTGTTGGCATATGTTGCCGGTTAAAAAAATATTTTGTAAAGTTAGCCATGGATTTGACATTTTTTAATCCTGTCAATCAATATTCTATTTGTGGCATTATAAGTTCCTCATAACATTGTATACAATCATAAGTTAGTAAAAAAGTGATAATATAATGAACATTCAACCGTATGAATTGTGTTCCTTTTGCAAAGAATCATAGCACATTAAAGTGTACCATAAAAATGTAAAATATCTAACATACCGAGTGGAAGAATCTGGATTGAATCCTGAGCAAGAGAACTCATGTAAAGAGATTGGCAACATTCTGCGTGATGTTGTGCCTTCTTTTGGACACAAATCTAATACTCAAAGAATTGGTGTCTCTGTATTATTTTTATTTTATGAAATACAGGCATATTGTTGAGAAAAACACCGGTTTTGTGTTCTATTCACCACTTAGGAAAGAGGAGGTAAAAGTGGAATTTTTGATGAATTTAAAATTAATTAATGATATTATATAATGTACACCTTAATGAGTTGTTGTAATATTTCCAACTTATAAAATAATTAAATACAAAATATTGTCAATATTATTTTTGTCTAATTATATGTGCGGGAAAATTTTCACTTATTAATTTAACGTCTACATGCTAATGTAGATGAAAAATTTTCAGATAATTTGCTGGTTACCATAGTGACAATGTCGGAATAAAGCTTCTGATTCGTTGAAAATGACTGGTATACAATTTTCTTACAAATTATTATCCTCTTAGAGGTAGGTATATTATTGAACTTCACCCAAATTTTCAATTCATGAAAATATTGGGACAACTCATTGATTCCTATCTATTGGAGTTGGCACAAAGTTTCCACATATTCTCAATAAATCGAAACAACGAAGTGCTCTGTCACGAAATGACATTTGAAACGAGCTAAGCGTCAGTTCAATTTATGGGTTGTCCACAGAAAATGTGGGCATCTAGAGTTCCGAAAATTCAATGGAGCGAAAGTAAATTAACACAGCAAGGAGAAACCCCCAAAAAATCAACAGATTTGAGTTACAAATAACAAGATAAAAAGGTTTTAAAAACCGTGAAAAATGCATGGGCTCTTATGGCAAACCAACCGCTGTGGTTCCGCGGTGACGTCACGATTTGCCGGCGGGAAGGCAGATAAAATTAATTGTGTATTATCATTGAAATTTAACAATACAATGTTGCAAACAGTGGCCAAGAGCGGAGCGCTTGAAATTTTGCGAAGTGTTAGGGCGATCAGTAGCTAAGCGATAAAGCAGTTGCTGCCAGTCGAAAGCGGTGGCTTATTGTTGCTGCCAGTCATTTGTTGTTGCATAATTTTAACATCGATTAACCTCATGAGCAAATTTTGCATACATCTGGGATACACGCTTCCTTGCATAAAAAACATTTACCAACTCCAATCGCCGATGGCCCTTGGAGTCATAGAAAATTAGCTTTTTATTATTCGTATGTGGAGGATGAAGTCATTCTGTCATCTTGATATTGTAATATGTTATTTTTTATTGAGAATAACATCAGTATGGTTACATTCGTGACCGTTTTTTATATTTTGGAACGTAGTTCCTTATCGCGCGTTGCGAACGGGGGCTGAACGGAATAAATTAAGACCAAAAGTTGTAACGAGACTTTCGCTATCCGTGCGGCGTGCGCGTGTTTCTCTGTCTGTCTCCCTCTCTCTCTCATAGAAAGCAAGCCAGTTATTTTCGTTTCGTCTTCCTATTTCACATTGAACAGTGTGGTGTCGCGACGATTATTTTTGTTGAATGTATACAGGTTTTTTGTACATACTAAATAATAAAAAATAATAACAATAATGAATCCTGACAGTGTTTCTGCACATGTTCCGGATATTGCTGATGGAGTTAGGTAAGTAGAGATTTTATACAGACAATAATAAATGCTTATGTATTTTTAGCAAGTACGCATTACAACCTCTCTTTACTATTGTGCTAACCAAGTCATACGCGTTATAATCTTTCCAATATTGTGTGTTTAGCAAGTGTACGCGTCATAACTTCAATAAATTTAAAAGAAATTATATTTTAATATTACAATATCAATGCGTATGTATTTAGCAAGCCGTGCGTGTTCTAACCTATACGCTGTTATGTTTACGAAGTCGAGAGAGTATATATATATATATATACACTCTGTTGTGTTTACAAAGTCCCGCGCATCTATGACGTGTACGAGAGAATAGACAGACAGAGTGCATAATATATATATATATATATATATAAAATATTATTATAACTTAGAAAAAATACAATTTCATTACAATTCCTTCACTAATTAATCGAAAGGAACTTCGTTCCATCCGGGTGTCCCTTGACACCTCTCAAGTTTTTTTTTTCATTCGGGGCATATCCGTTACAACGAACGACGTGTCGAACGAAGTATATTGGAACGGAAAAAAACGCGATGAATAGATGTTCATCTAGTTTTGGATGCGAACCTGTTTGCGTATGTGTGGCAGGTGCGTATTTGTGAAATCCGGGCTGGGGCCCCGATGTCGAAGCACATCTGCTATAGTTGAAACGTTTTTGCTTGGCGAAGTAGGCGAAAAATCATTGGTGAGACCCAACACATACGTCTAAGCACTTTCCACTTGTTTGAAATATATTTAAGGCATGCCCAGATACGCGCCTGCATGAGCTACGGCTAACTTTACCGAGAAATTACTCTCACTTGATAAGGATGGCCAATAAGATGTACTTCCTATCAAAAACGGATCGTTTAACAGGGAGGAACTCGAAATTGCCAATAAAAATATACGCATTTCTCAGCGCGCCTTTGAATGTGAACTGTTGGAGAATGATCAGCAACTCAAAAAAAAATAAATAAAAAACCTTTTCAAAGACAAACTTTCATTCAAATGCGCTAAAAAGTAAAAAAATGATTGCTTTGGATGTGTGACGTAGGTTATTCCGTGAGTTACATATTCAAGAGCTTGTCGCGCAAAATTTTCAGTTCGAATACAAAAGCGACAAGCTTTTCAATCTGTTACTCACAGGATAACCTACGTCACACATCCAAACATTTTTCACTTTTTAACCGACGAAACCAAAAAGGAGGAGGTTCGCTATTCGACCCGTATATTTTTTTTCCATCATATTTTTTTATGTATGATCACGCATAACTTTTTACTGAGGCGTCCGATTCCGATAATTCTTTTTCCAGTGTATAGGGTGTACTTCGAATTTTCGGTCCCATTTAAATTCAAGAGAAGAAATCCACCCCTAAGGGTAGCGAAATGAAGGATATTGATCACTCACCCCCTGAATTCTGGTCCGTTAACCGATTCTATCAGGCATAACTTTGTACTGGGATCTTCGATTTGTATGATTCTTTTTTTAATAGATAGGCTATACCTTATATTTGGATTTCGGAAGGAATAAGCCACCCTTACGGGTGGAAAAATAGGGGATAATTGATTTTTCACTAGTGAACAATGGCACACACATACGTAGTTGACAATGACAGATCGCTACTGACATTATTCTTGTTCCGTCACAATCAGTTTATTTTATGAGAGGATGGAATGATATACAGAGTGATGGAATGAACTAACCAGAACAACGAAAATAATTTATATAACAACAAATAGTAAAAGTAGATAATCATATTATTTAACTGGTAATAGTTGAAGTAAGGTGGGTAAGTAAGTATTTTGGAAGTAATCAAAATACAAGTGGGTAGTAATTGGTAGATTTTAGCCACAAAAAATTGAAAAATAAATACTTTTTAACAAAAAATTAAACCGACGAAATACGGAACTGAAAAGTAAAAAATAAAAACTTTTTAACAAAAAATTAAACCGACGAAAAAATCAACTGAAAAGCAAAAAATGAAATAAACCTTCTCAGTCTAAATGATAAATGAGCTCCTAAACTAATGTAACTGATTTTGAGTCGGCGCCAAACAAACTAGCAATTGAATTAGGTGAAGCGTAAAATGATGGCAGCGGGATGCACGGCTGCGTTTTGATGACTTCTTCCATAGAGAATGATCTTCGATAATTGTTTGTTTGGCGCCGACTCAAAATCAGTTACTCACATTAGTTTAGGAGCTCAATTAACTAACACTTGATAAGGATAACTAACATTTAGACTAAGAAGGTTCATTTTATTTTTTGCTTTTCAGTTGATTTTTTCGTCGGTTTAATTTTTTGTTAAAAAGTTTTTATTAGCGCATTTGAATAGAAGTCTGTCTTTAAAAAAGTTGTTTATTAATTATTTCTGAGGCAACTGAGCCGGTGGTAACTCGTGAGGGATCTATGATGGTACGTAGGCATATAGGCGGAGTTTTAGAACCACATCTGGCACCATTTGCCGGAAACGTAGATCCAGAATTCATTCTGCAACAAGACAGTGCCCGCCCACACACTGCCAGAATAGTAAAAAATTACCTCAATGCCTAAAAGATTGGGGTTATGGTTTTGCCCGTCCGGAGTTCAGACCTCAATCCAATTCAGCACGTCTGGGATACACTTGAGAAGCGATTGGTCGACCGTCAGCCAATCCAGAGCCTTCACATCATCAGCATCACAAGCAGAATAAAAACAAGTGTACTAAATTTCTAGAGTACATTGATTTGTTGAAAATATAAACAGGATGTTCATAAAATCAGATGAGGAATCATCTGCGACTGAGTACAGTTCTATATATTCAAAAAATAATCTTAACAAATATTTATTCCAGTACAAAAATATCCACATTTTCAACACTGGCTCCTTTCTCGTTTTGAGTAGTGTATTTCCCACTAGCTGATCCTACAGACGTTATCCTGTCCAAATTCCTATATTCTCAACAACAAAAAAATCCTGAAAATGTTCTTCCGCGTAGAATTTTTTTTCTATCTTTTTCTTCGTGTTGTTCCATCTAGGTTATGAAAGAATAATCTTTTCATATCACAATTGTTTCACTCACTTTCATGATCACCTTTCAAATTCTCGCGAATTCAAACATCAGTAACTTAAAAACTCTCACGACTTGTGAAATTTTCTCCAATATTCAGTTTTCACATTTGCGATCGATTACAACTTCAATGAGATATTTCATTCACTTATTAAATCAATACGGTATTATATTGTCTAATGAATATTTATTCGTTTCTAAATAAAAAAAAAACATATTACAATATATTAATTTTCCATGCAAGTAATCGAAGAGCAAATTTCCTATGACTCGGCAGGGCAAGGTCACGCGACAAGCCGCGCGGTGCCAGCGACTTTGTCGCCCTGTCTGCGAGACTTCGCCACCGATTGGAGCTGGCAGCTAATGTTTTTCTTGCTAGAAAGCGTGTATCCTAGTTGTATGGAAAATTCCAAATGCTCCGCTCATGAGGTAAATCGATGTTAAAATTTTGCAACAACAATCGACTGGCAGCAACAATAAGCCACCGCATTCGAGTGGCAGTAACTGCTTTACGCTTAGTTACAATTTCCAGCTCTCCGCAAATAGTTTTTCTTTGTCACTTTTTGCAACACTTCGTTGTTAGATTTGGCAAATTTCGACACCGCTTTGAGGTAGCAGCAAGTGATTTTGTTGATGTACAAGCAAAAAATAACTTCATTTTCATCGTAGATTTTTCAATTCACAGAAAAATATTTCTATTCAATATTCAATTGAGAATGATTCCCTTTCCAACAGAAACCCGTATTTCGAATGAATTTTTGAAAGCATCGCAGATGTGGTAGATAAAAACAGTGCTAACTCCCGGACTATTATTATTATGATTATATCATTCACCATTAACATTTTTCAGATTGGGAGGATTATTTCTCGAATAGAAACTGTTCTTGCCTATATAAGAGCTCAAAGTTCTTTTGTAATGCAGAAATTCGGATTTTCATCTTTGAGGCGAAATTATAAACATCTCTATAGGCCATTGAGTAAAAGGCGTGTGAAGGTATGTTGATTTTGGGAGAGAAAACATCCCCATTATTTGGTACCTTTCAATTTATCTGCAAGTTTTGGTATAGGTACTTGAGTTGTCATAATGATCATTGAAAACTTCAATTTATTTAAGTATGTGTAATTTCAGTGAACGAAAAAAAATACTGATATATAATCTATGAGCGAACGTATCTGCCCTTCTTGAACCCATCCATATTCTGAACTGATTTCAATAAATTAATCTTTTTCATAGGAACGGAAGTATTGGGCACAAATCAGAGCAGAGCTATTAGAAATCATCCAAGATGTGATCATGATTTCTATCTACGTTGTGTTGTTGTATACGGTGATTCTGAAAGATAGAGACCCAAGGACGCAAATAAGTAATCGAGAAGTGATCGATCTAATCAGTGGCATTCATTCCAGGACGGCCCGGTCAATAGATATGGTCTCCCATAAAAGAACGTGAGCGTTTCTGTGTAATTCATGTAATTGTTTCTGACGACTATTGCCGTTATATTTGGGAAATGATAGTTCACTATCGATTCAATATCGTATTATTATAAGTTCCCATGATTCAAATTTCTACCGCCTCCAACAATATTGTTTATAGCGAAAGAAGCTAGTCGGACCCAATGGAGATCGGATTTAATAGAATCTCGCATGCCCTCTATCGTATTCGATATTGAAGTACCTCATCTAAAAAAATCTGAAAAATATGAGAAGTGAAATTTCTTTGTCGATATGCTGCGCAGCTCGATATGGTGAAATTGTGAGTGAGATTCAACTGATGACTTCCAATAGTTCTTTCAGATTAGGTCACTGAGAAAATTATACATCAATCAATTCGACTTGCGCCAGGCTTGCAAAAGACAAAAGCTCAAAGGAATGATACTCATAAATGAATTTTCATCTAGCTTGTATGGGAAGGCAGAATGATATACAGGATACCAATTTAACAATTTTATTCGTACGATGATTGGTTGATGAAAAATGTAACAATGACAAATCGTAACAGAACTGAATTATCTGCCAATGCGGAAAATGAAAAATTTATCAGGAACTAATACAAAGAACATTTACAACCCCTATCTGATTCCTACGGGAAATGGTCGTTTGTATTAGGTTATACCTGGAAAGGCTGGTTCCAAATCAAATCAAAATATACTTCAATGTCAAAAGATGAAATCTCGTGGACGAAGCAATGATAAATAAGTTGAAAAACAACACAGAGAATTCAGGAGAATCAACACAGGAATATCAAAAAAAGCATTGTATATTAAAAAAAAAAGATGCAAACATAAATAAATATTAATAAATACACACAAAC
Organism: Gonioctena quinquepunctata; assembly: GCA_018342105.1. Classification (NCBI taxonomy): domain Eukaryota; kingdom Metazoa; phylum Arthropoda; class Insecta; order Coleoptera; family Chrysomelidae; genus Gonioctena; species Gonioctena quinquepunctata. The sequence goes on from JAFIRS010000068.1 coordinate 959,233, forward strand.
ATATGTACATCCTAGGTGAACGAATAGTCATAAGTTAACAGAACATTGAAGGAGTAAATAAATGAAGTATATAAATTAATAAGATAGTTTGAACCCATAGTCGTTACACTGTTTTGTAATTCGTAGTGACTATTAGCAGTGGACATATACAATGGTTAAAAAAGAAATGATTTCATAACAGTATGCCATCCATATTATTATTAAAGTTTTCTTGGACACTATAAAATACCTGGTGAATGAGAACTTGCTTCACAGACTTTCTGAACTAATCAATTGATTGGATATCTTTAAAATTAGTCGGAAGACCATTATATATTTTAGCTGCATTAGGGATCATCGATTTTTTAATAGAAATCTAAAATCCGTCGAAACAAACGACTGGAAAACCATACTTTGAAAGTGAAAATACATTTCTTAAAGCAAAAATTGAGATATTTATTTAGGAAAATTATAAAAGGAAATAACAACACCGAAGTTGAAATCAATAAATTTGGAATTATTCAATAAGCAATACTAGATACCCACTCAAAGAAATTTCAATCATAAACTGAATTAAATATGAAAAATTTAATGTTGTTCAGTAAATTGTTGAATGTAGCGAGTACCGAGTAAGTAAGTATCTGAACTTTCGCAAAATCCTCCAAAGGAGATGAATAAAGATGACGTTGAATAGGGTGCCAAGCCCTATTGAGACAAAACTACTCGTGTTAGCTTTCCAGAAAAAAAAGTAAATACTATAAATTGATTTTCTAAAGATATGTCTGGTATCTTTCCGGGAAATTATGTTCATTAACTAAAATTTGAGTATGGCCAATCCACATCTCCAAAAATATAGGTCCGATAAATCTTGCAATGAAGAAAGAGAAGATATATAGATGATGCTTTCAAATGAAGAGAGATAAGATAAGTAGATAAATTTTCCAACTGAAGAAGAATAAGATGTATAGAGAGTAGCAAGTTCCCATTGAAACAATTATATGCATCAAACCTTTTCGGTACTAGAAAGTGACCAAGAAAATTAACTGATTTCTGGAGACCTCCAAGATGATACGTTTACTGATAATAACGGATTGAGATGAACGATACCAATAAAATATGAATTAATAAATTATGCTTGAGGGATACAGATGCAAAATATACCACTTTGTGATAAGTAAAGACAAAGAAACAATTCACCGAAATTGCTTTAATTTCTCAGAGAGTAAACAAAAAAATAACCTCAGAGAGATTATAATAACATAAGAAATAAATGCTTACTTGAGGAAATTGTTCTGGAAATGTACTGCTTGAATGTCAGAGAATAGTCAACTCAGTTTCTGATATTTGGAAATCTCCTTGTAATAATATACAGCCACAGTAGAAAACGGTCCACTGGAATTCACAAGTTATCTGGTATCTGAAATTTTAATAGAGTAGAAACTGCTTTTTACAAATCAAACGTTGAATCTTTCATCTCAAGCAAGGTTACAATTACGATTTACCCTGAGCTACTGAAAACATGCAGAACAATCCGAGTATATGAACGTAACGGGCGCTTTTCCAATCTCAAGTGCCAAATTCTATCCACCCAACCCTTCACTATATACAATAGCAATATACGTGTCTTTGTCAGACCTTTTATCTCACCGTTCCTCATCCATGGTTTCCAGAATCCACATTATATCCTTTGGATATCGGTTTTTTATTCACATGACAACTGATTGCATGATACATGGTATAAGATACCTATGCTGATGACAAAGTGATGATTATTGAGGTCAAGGAAGGAGCGAAAAATAATGTTCTAGAAAACATAGATATTGTTCTAGACAGCAGAGATATAGCTTAAGAATAAATCAGACTTACATTACGTATATACAGGTTTACCCAGGGGTGCGTGCAACCTCCACAACATTTTTTTCTATCGAAGCTGTCAACTTGTTTTTTTTTAAATGTGGAAATAGGACGCCTAAACGATCTGGAGGAGGTAAATGAACAGTTCAAACAAAGAGAAAGGCACACGATCATCAGGCAATGGTACTAATTTTGTTGGTGCATTCAATTCAATGAAAGAAATTGACTGGGACAGGGTATTGGAATATTCCTCTGTTCATAAAATGAAATGGATTTTCAATGCACCAACAGCTGCTTGGTGGGGAGGATGGTGGGAACGCATAGTTCGAATTATCAAAAATCTCCTGAGAAGAAATTTGGGAAGAGCATCAATCAATTACGAAGAACTACACTTTTATGTGACTGTGAAGCTGTGATAAACAGTAGACCCTTAACTTATTCTTCTGACGATGAAAAATATCTGACTCCTTTGAGCCCTTCTATGTTCATTAGTGATATTAACAACAGTGACATACCGGAGTTGGACGAAATAGATAGAAACAGCTTAATTAAGAGACACAAATATATACAGGATCTTCGAGACGGTCCAAGAACACGATTCAGAAAGGAATATTTTGCAGAACTGGTCAACTCTGGTCAAAGAAAGCCACGCGGATTACTGATAGGCGAAATTGTACTAATTGGAGAAGATAATATAAAACGTACCGATTGGAAGATGGGGAAGATATTAGAAATTTATCCCGGAAGAGATGGAGTATCAAGAGTAGCAAGAGTAAAAACAAAATCGGGTGAGCTTGTACGACCCTTTCAACGATTATACCCGATGGAAATTGAAGACAAAAAATTCGAAGAGTATGCATGATGAACACGAAAAAGGTCGAACTTACCGAAATGAGGGTATTGAAGAAGAGAAACAGAGAAAGTGTGCAGAAAACCAAGGAAATGGAAACGTAGTAGAGGTTCGAGAAGAGAAAGGGGAATATACGACTAGAAGAGGACGAGTGGTGAAACCACCAAAACGATTTGTTGTTCAGTAATTTTGCGGGGGGAGAATTTCGCGACTATTATTCTTATATTTTTCTTCCTCTGTATATTGTTTTATTTATTACTGTTTTTGATGTATCGTCAGAGATGTCATAATAATAAAAATATTATTTTGGAAAACGTCATAAGTATTTTAATTCGAGGTTTTTACCAAAGTAAATATATATTGAAGTTTAAGATTGCAACACGTAGTATAAAGTGCTCTTTTAATTTTCAAAATACTTTGGGATAAAACTTGTGAAAAATATCACAATTATGTTATTTATGAAGATTGATTACCTGTTTTCAAAACTAGAAGAGAAATTGGGTTCTACAATTTTCATTTTAGTGAATTAAAGTGAATAAAAGCAGAATATTGTGCAGTGACATTTTGTCACGATGACAATGTCAATTAACTGTAATTTGTGGTAATCTAACAATATCAATGAAGAAAGCCAAGAAGAAGGTTGAAAACACAAGCTCTCTAATGGAGTTGAATGAGGGAGATGGAAGTGAAGTGATTCAAGTTGACTACAATAAATCTATTAGTGAAAAATATTTCTGTGAAAATTCAGACCTAAAAAATAAATATGAAAAACTGAAAAATGAGAACTCGTACCTAATAAATTTACTTGAATCAAAAAAATTTGTTAAAAGGTTTGAAAGAAATTATGACTTGATCACATCAAATATAGCAGAGAAAGATACAATTATGGAGATTCTGAGCAGGATGAATGAAAAAATCAGACAACTACCATTTTGGCCAAATCTTACTCTGAGGCTGTTGAATTAGGACATTCCCAAGGTACTAATTTTCCAAAACAAATTCAAAATTCAACATTATATTTGAAACCAATTAAACAGCAAGAATTGAAAGTAACCATGTTAGATTTGAATAAAAACTTGGATCCCACGGAACTAAAAATTAAAATAGATAAAATAGATAGTCAGAAAGATGGAACCATTCGGATAAAATGTTACGACCAATCTAATCTGGAAGTGCTGAAGAAAGAAGTCACAACAAAAATGAAGAAGGATTATTCTATTGAAGAGAAAACTTTGAAGAATCCAAGGATAAAAATTGTAGGAGTAAAATTTACAGAAAAACTATCAAATAGTGAGGTTGAAGAACAATTTAAGAAACAAAATAATATAACTGAAGATAATATATTCAAAATTGATTTCATAAAAAACATAGAACAAAGAAATAGTCACACTATATTTGCCCAAGTTAACGGAAAATTATTCGAGAAAATTTATATTTCTGGATTTAGGTTATATTTTGGTTGGCAGTCTTGTTTGGTTTACGAAAATAATGATATAACCCAGTGTATGAATTGTTTTGGATTCAATCATAGTACATACAAATGTAGAAATGAAAGGATATGCTCTTTTTGTGGGGATAATCATGATAGAAAAAACTGCACTAAAATTTCTAGTGATAAAAAATGTCATAACTGTTGTTTGTCAAATGAAAAATATAAAAAAAATCATCCAATCAATCATATGGCAACTGAAATATGTGATCATTTTAATGAACATTTTGTAACAATCGCAGAAAAAATATCTGGTAACATTACTAATATTGAAGATGATTCTTTATATAAATATAGTTATTTATCTTCTATGTTTCTGGAACCAACAACTAGCAAAGAAATTGAAGAAATCATCAGTACTCAGATTCTAGAAAATCACCTGGTTTTGATAATCTGAATGTATATACTGTGAAAAAGGTCCAATCAGAATTATCACCCATTCTCAGTATTCTAATAAATAAATCTTTTGAGAGTGGAAAACTACCGGAAAATATAAAAATGGCCAAAGTTATACCTATTTTCAAAAATGGTAAAAAATATGATCCCAATAATTATAGACCAATATCAATTCTCAACGTTGTTTCTAAAATTTTTTAAAATGCCATTTACAGCAGATTATAGGAATATTTGGAATCAAAAAATTGTCTATATGAAGGACAGTATGGCTTTCGTAAACACAGTGATACAGAGTCTGCAGTATTAGATGTCATAACAGATATCCAATTACAATTAGATAAAAATAAAAAATGTGGACTTCTTTCACTGGATCTACGTAAAGCTTTTGACACTGTTAATCATAAAATTTTATTGAAAAAATTATATGAAATAGGAATTCGTGGAGTGGTTCATAACTGGTTTGAAAATTATTTATATGGTAGGAAACAATATGTTAATCTTGGAGATTATAATGGTTCTTTTAGAGATATATCTTGTGGGGTACCTCAAGGATCTATATTAGGACCATTACTCTTTCTAATTTATATAAATTCGGCTTCAAAATTGAAATTAAGCGGATCATTAAAATTATTTGCAGATGATACTACATTAATTTACAATAGTTATGACATAGATTCCATCAAAATTCATATGAAAAACGATTTGAAAATAATTTCACATTGGCTAGATGTGCATAAGCTTACATTAAATATTGAAAAATCTTCGTTTATGTTCATAACTAAAACCAAACTTGCAAATGTTCAAAATCATACAATTAAATTCGGCGCTAATAATCTCAAATATTCCACTACAATTAAATTCCTTGGACTATATTTAGATGAAACTCTTTGTTTCAGTACACATTTAGAAAATTTAAGACGTCACCTATCACCTATGGTTGGAATTCTATTCAGGATTCGAGACTATCTTCCTTTGAAATATTCAAAAAACATTTATTTTTGTCTTTTTTATTCAAAATTACAATACCTCATATCAGTCTGGGGAACTGCAAATAAAAAAATAATAAAACCATTGCAAGTAATACAAAACAGAATAATAAAATGTATATTCAGATACCAGTACCTCGAACCATCAGTAAACTTATATAAACCCAATGAATTACTCAATATCGGAAATTTATATAATTTTAAAATCTGCTGTTTAATCCACTCTATAAAAAATTCTGCTGAACATTCTAACCTCACATTCACACAAATTGATTATATCCATGACTATAATACTCGTCAGTGTAAAAATGTATGTACTATTCCGATAAAATCAAACTTTGGTCGGAAGTCAATATTTTATCAAGGTATAATGACATACAATTTAATTCCTGATCAATTGAAAAATATGCGTTTTAATAGCCTTTTCAAGACTCATTTGAAAAAATATTGGATCTCACAATAATTTATTCATTTTATTGTGCAAAAAATAATATACAAAATTATAATAAGAGAAATACAACCTATTTTATTGATTTATCCCATATGATAAAATAATTCATACACTTGTTTGAAAATATATGTTATTTATTTTGTATTGTATCCCTAATATAAATAATTGTATTATTTCTTGGGATGAATAAAGTTGTTATTATATTATATTGAATACTACAGAAGCCCAGTGGACTAAAAGACTCATACCCGATATCGAAATCTGATATGCCTGCCCCCACAGAAATACGAAATTCTACCTTACCCAGTTCTTGACCGGACATGGGTCAATCAGAAAACTCACACTCAAAATCAACAAGTTCGCTGATGATTCATGTATATACTGTCAGAAAGCGGATGATGCAGAACAAATCATTCCATTTTGCCCCAGATGGCACCGTGAAAGAACAAGCTTTGAAACCGATTCACGCATCGATTTGGACCCAGATATGGTAACATTGTGGAGTATTTGGAATAAAGCCACAACATACATTCGTAAAATTATGGAATCGAAAGCTATAGAAGAACTGGAATACCAATCGAGACAGTGAGAAAGAGCAGCAAACTTGTAATTTCCAAGACGCCGCCTACCTCCTGATGTAATATTTTCAGCGACAGTTCCAAGAGTAGGAAAGAGCATGGGGGGTTTTGGTCGGAGTAGGCCTGGTGCCATGCGGTCTGAAAATGAGGCACATACCGATAATATTTCTATTTATATACAGGATGCCCAAAAATATACACGACTGCAACACCCCATTTTTGTTAAATTCTTGGCCGTTCAATTGTCGATATATCGCAACTTTGTCAGGAGTAACCATACCACTGAAGTCATCCATATCGATGCTTGGTATTACTATCAGCAATAACCTTTCCTGGGAAAATCACGTGAGGTCCATTGCCAAAAGTGCATCCTAAAAACTTTTTGTTTCGTGCCAAGAGCTATTTCATCCCCACTCAGCTGCTTATGATCTATAAGGCACAGATCCGACTTGTCCTGGAATACTGTTCCCATATTTGGAGCGCGGCACCTAAACATATCCTGAGGCTATTGGATTCTGTCCAAAAAAGGGCAATTCGTCTCGTCGGTGATGCCTCGCTTACAAACTCGCTCACTTGTCTGGAACACCGTAGAAAAGTTGGCGATTTGTCTCTATTTTATAGATATTTTCATGGGCGATGCTCTTCTGAAATATCAACAATCGTTCCTGCTTTGGCAGTCTCTTCGAGATTAACCCGTCAAGTTCAGTCATCACACCCCTTCGTGGTCACTTTGGAGACCTGCAGAACATCACTTTCCAAAGACTCGTTCATCCAACGAACAGCGAGGCTTTGGAACTCATTGTCTAGGGAGGTGTTCCCCGAGGCATACAACCTCCAGAAATTTAAGAAGAACACCAACTCCTACCTTCTTTCCCTTGGTTCCCACGATGTGCTCTGAACATCCCTTTTCGTGGGAACCAGAACATAAAAAAAAAAAACCATGTTTCTTGGACTCGTCTGCAATGGTTTTAGACTTGGGATAATTCATGTGTCAGCGGCGTGCAGAAACCCATAGAAAAATGAATAACTTCAGAACCATTCAAGATAACCCAACCAACTCTTTCCCAGTCGATTCCTCAGGCTTCAGAGCATGTTCCATCGCCTACTACGATTTTTCTTCAAATGACAAATTACAAATGGCAATAACACGACTTTATCAAATGCAACATCTTATATTTTATTACATCATTGCATGTCAGATATTTTGATGGTTTTTCGAGAAAAAGGAGGAGGCCGCTGTCGTAACATTTGGCATATCCGTGAACATTCAAAAATTGTACACTTGTTGGTGATACATTTCACTCGCGAAAAATAAATAAATATGGCAAAGCTGATAGAAATCCTTTATTAGCAAGCAGTGTAATAATCGAAATATTCCCGGTTGCATTAATTGAAAAAAAAAATAAAAAATTCAAGTTTAATAATAACCAAAATCATACTTCAAATAGTAATGAATGCCCAATTTTACAAAAAAATTGCTTTATCTAGAGACAGGATCAGTTATGAATAGTTTCAATTCTGTTACAAAAATCCAAAAGTTAAATATACCTTATCTAAATATACGAAATATAATGAATAAAATTGATGAAATACAAATTATTCTAAAAAATTATCTACAAACACATATATTGATTTGAACTGTGATGTGGATAAAACCAAATAAAACAGATTATTTTAATATCACAAACATTCACCAATGCCGTGAAAATAAGCAAGGGGGTGGAGCTGCTATTTACTTTAGAAATGGTTTGAAATATAGAGAAATACATTAAAATATGAATAAAGAATACAATACAATTGAAATTCATGATTTCAATTCAAAATTGAAAAGTATTCCCCTCTATAGACCACCAAATTCAAATCGTGCCGAATTCCTTAATTTTTAGATAAAATAATGAATTTTAATGAAAAATTATAATAGGTGATTTTAATATCAATCTTCTCACAAATAATAGTGATTCTACTGATTATAAATTTATAATAAACAGTAACGATTTTTAGATCATGAACAAAATTGAACCAAATTATTATACCAGAAAACAAAACAATTTTTTGAGCATAATGATTATTTTATAAAAAAAATTTTTAAAAAAACATAAAACGCGAAATAATTAAAATTGATTATCTCAAATTCAAACAAATACTTTCAGATAATTTGGAAAGAACCCAATGTGGAGAATTCCAGGAATTGATGAATATGATTTAAGAAGCTAAATATCTATCTCCTTCCAAAATATATATGAGAATACGTGAAAACAATAAATGGATTACTGATTCATTAATTCGTGAAATGAAAGTTAGAAATAAAAAATTCGAAATACATTAACAAAATTTAGAAATTGATGAATTATTCACTGAATATAAAATTCAGAGAAATAAAGTTAATGCCATGATTTAAAGAACTGAAACTAAATGGCCAAATTATCAATAGTGAATTAAAAATAGCAGAGAAAATGAATTCACACTTTTCAACTATTGGTGAGAATACAGCAAAAGAATTGGGATTATTTTATAAAAATATACCTAATGATACTATACCATCACCTAAAAATAATTCAACATTGTTACTATTCCCCACTGATGGATATGAAATTATAGATATAATTAATACCCTAAAAAAACATGCCCTGATCCAGAAGGTTTCATTAAACGAGATATTGTAGAATTAAAAAATATTTTGGCAGAACCATTAAGTAAATTAATCAATAAATCTTTCATAACAGGAATTTTTCCCTATGAATTAAAACATGCATCAATAAGAGCAAAAGATAAAGGGGGAGATGCCCAGAATCTAATCAATTACAGGCCCATAGCATTAATAAGCATGTTTTCCAATATAATTGAAAAAATTATTAAAAAAAGAATAGTAAACTTCATAAATAAAAAAAATATGGATTGGATTTAAATCAATTTGGTTTTCAAGAAAACAGTGGAACACAAGCAGCAGTACTACGAGTAATTAATTTTATACAAGACAGTCTTGACAAAGAAAATTATGTAAAAGCAATTTTTATAGACCTCAAGAAAGCTTTTGATACAGTTGATCATATAATTCTTTTGAAATATCTCGATTTGATGGGAATAAGAGGCATGGCAAATAATCTACTGGAATCTTACCTCAAGAATAGAACCATCAGAACTAAAGTAAATAATTTTGAATCCAAAAAATCATATATAAATAAAGGTGTTCCTCAAGGATCTGTGTTAGGTCCAAATTTATATTTATTATATATTCAAAATATTTCTAAAATCAATTCAACTAGTGAATACATCATATATGCAGATAATACAGTTCTTTCATATGCAAATAAAAACCCTACAATTCTAGAATATACGATAAACGAAGCCCTAAAGAAAATAAAAAAAAAGCTATATTCTAACCTCCTTTCTGTAAATTCCAATAAAATTCAATATATGATTTTCCACGAACTAAATGAACAAACTAATAATCTAGATGTCCGTATAAAAAATAATTGCTTGAAACAAACGTCCCAAATCAAATACCTTGGTATTTGGATTGATGAGAAACTGAAATGGGACAAGCAAATTGATATTCTCTAACAAAAAATATCTCCCATTATTGGTGCATTGAGAAGATGTCCCAAAATAAAAACATATATAGCAAATGTAATTATTCATTCTCATATCCCAAATATTTGGGGATCTTGTTCAGAAAATAATTTCAACAAAATGTCTGTATTATATAAGAAATCATTAGAGGAACACTATACAATCAACACTCTAAAAATTGCTTATGATATTATTAATAAAAGGCTGAAATCTAATTTCGTATTAACAAGAAACTCCGAAACTCATACTCACCACACTAGACAATATAACTGGTTCCATCTTGAAGCTAATAATTCTACAATAGGTCAGAAAACATCTACATATGAGGCAATCTCAAAATTAAATAATCTACCCGATGATCTAAAAAATTTTTACAATATATTTCAATTCAAAAAAAAAAATTCTATCACAAAGAAATAACTGATTTCATTCATTTTAAAACCTACATTTCTTCTTTTTATTATTATCATATGTTCATTAATTTCAAATGTATTATTATTTTTTTTCATTATTTAATTCTATTAATAATGTCTGAATATTTGTTATTACATTAATATTAATATATTATTATTTTCCAATAAATTTAATACTATTAAAAATTAATCTAAAACCATGTACAATCTTATACCAGTTTATATCTGTCTGGTTATACATAATATTCCATTTTCAAATTTTATATATACCATTTCAATTGCAAACAAAATTATTGTAAACTCTAATATGAAAATAATCTGAATGTTTGATGTAAAAAAAATAATCCAGTCAAGTATATACAGAAGCAAGAACTCCACTGGTGTTTTCCTTCCAAAAGATAAGGGATCGGTTTGAACTAACTGGTAGTGTGTCGTAGACCATATTAGAAATTCTGAATGAAGAAAATTGGTTGAAAGTTCTATCGATGCTACTGGAAAATCCCTACTCGAGCACTGATGAAATAGCAGCGGAAACAGATATTTGACAAAGTAGTGTGAACAGAATAATATAAAAAAATAAGTTCTACCCTCATCATCTGAACCTAATGGTTTTGCAAAAAGTTGGTTTTGTATTCAAATAATTGACGACGATTGTGGTACTTCAAACAAAATTCTGTTTTCTGATGGAGCATCGTTTAAGAACAACGTGTCCGTCAACAGACATAATATGCATTATTATGCAATAGAAAATCCTCACTGGTTGAGAACTGGTGATCTCGAAAAGTGATGGTTGCTCAATGTTTTGATCGATTTAATTTGTAAAGTGAACTCTCATAAGTTGGATTGAATGACCAAATTGTTTCTCAACTGTTAATCAGCTGAATCGTCTGATATCTATATCAATATGATTCTCGACTTTTTGAACGTTTGTGATAATGCAAAATAAGATGAATGCATGATTCGTACCTATCTCACCTTCTGTGCCTTCATCTCCATGTGCTCTCGCCATTCCGGCAAGTTCGTTGAGCCATTGAACATCCCCATAATATGCTCTTGATTGATTTCCACTTACCGCAAAGTACCCATAACAGCTTGGTGAAAATCCAAGAGATCATCACCAGTAGAGAAAGAAATAAAACGAAATAAGGAAAATTTCGAGATTTTGAATTGAAAAATCTAGAATGAAACAGAATTTTCTCTCCAGGAAATTGACTGAATTGATCTATTCACTCACGATTGAGTTTAATGAGGTAAGAGAAAAAATGGTCACAATGAAAAAAAGTCCCTAGAAATCTCTAGAGAGATCACTAGACCACAAACATAAAAATCTAAGTGGGTAAGATCTGGAGATCTTACGGGCAACTGGAATGGTTCGAGTTCCCCACCAGCTATCATCGAACAAGGACATCAATTTGGAATCAACAGTTATCGTATTGTGCACTGGTATCTCATATATCTGGTACCATAATTGTCATGTTCTACCTATTGGCAGAATTTCTAGAAATGTCTATAGCGCATTTTGAAGAAATTATTCAACGTTTTCAAGCGAAACGTTTCTGACGCAAAATGAACGGAAAATAGGTAGTTGGCCAGAGAGAGAAAAATAAAGAATTATAGTATATAGGTTGCTGGGTACCGGTCACAAAAAGGCAGAGAAAATATCTTCATTTGGCATTGCTAGCCACCAAAGGAAACTCGATCACGGGTATCGCAGAAGCTACAAAACTTTCAATTAAGTTCAAAAATATGACATGCACCAGGATCCGAAAATTTGTCCAGCAATAGATGTTGGTGATATATATGAGATTGATCAAATCCGACACCGTTTAGCCGATCTTCCTGAACCCTAGTTTCAACCACCACTATAATTTAGAAAATACCTGATGTTCATATTATGTTAGTTCTCAAGATTATTCAACGACATTGTTGAAATGAAATAAATAATGTTGTTCGACCTCTTTCAGAATAGAAAACTATATCGAAAAAACACTTATTTTCTCCACCCAGTCTCTCCAGTGGTATGGAAGATTCCTAAGCAATGATCCGGGCATGACGATAGACAACAGTAATAAATACATCGGCATTGCACGACTTCGACAACATAGATCCGATCATGTCAGGTGAGTATTATAGAATCATAATGGAATGGAAGGAAATAGAATAGCATATAATTCAACCCAAGAAATACCTTTTTGTATTCACTATTGCTTCTGGTATAAACTAGAGGATCCCCATTCGATTATCCCAAATAGCTAAATGGAGTACTTCGACAAGTGGATATAGACTTGGAGCACGGGAAAAGGAGTTTAAATGCAGCGCTGCAGTGACGGAATCAGGCGAATTCGTCCGTGAAGTGACACTCATCCGCATTTACCGCTTTGATAAAAAGGGTGTTTACAAAGTTCGATATTTTGAATTATTCGGTCGCTAACGTCAATACGACGTTTGTATTGTAATTCGGTGAAAACTTCCAGTCAAAGTGCGCGTATAATAAATGAATGGCAATGAACGAATCGGCCGCATATAACCTCTAATCAAGTTGCAATGTAAATGTTTGGATGTCCCTAGGTGAGCGTTTATGTATGAAAGCACTACCTGAACGTGTTCACAATCGTCACGAGCATTCGCTCTGAAAGTGCGGGAAGCTTTTGTAACATCTTCGTTACAATCAATCTACGAAAGGAGAAATGGTCAATTGCCACAGTCTCCAGGTTTTTTAATGAAGATTTTTGAGAAATTTTCAAATTGATGTAAATAATTCAATTGTTTTATATCAATAATTATGGTACTATGAAAAAACTTGAATGAAACATATTTTCATTCATGTAATATATAATCATACTTCTAACAGTAAATGAAAAATACGTGAAAATGTATGTACGTAGAAAAGAAAACAATATTTTAAATATTTTAAGTTTTGTTTCTTTCATATTTATTAATATTCTTTCAATCTTTTTGATTCGTGTAATGTAGTGCAACCTAAGATATGCAAGTTTTCATTGAATTTTATCAATTGTTTGTGAAAGTATTTATTGACCTCTAATTCGACAAAGTAATGATTTGTTGTCGCTGCTACACACGTGACCCGATCGCACTAAAGCTGATCATTTCATTACATACTGATTTTTGAAATCAATGTGGCTTGTAATGGGTAGAAACCCAGTTGCAAGCACTCGCTCCATCACGAATATAAGACACTTCTTAACTTGACAATAAATTACATATAAACAATACGATGACAGGCGAATCACGTGTTCGCAGTGCACGTGTTCAGTCCTTTAATGCAGCCCTAATGCGTTCAGCAGATGACTCGTCTCAATCTGCTTTTTACTCATTACTAGCGCAATTTTCGAAACCGGGGCTCAATTTAATTCGAGGTTTATACACGCCGAATCACAACGCAACCGCAGTTTTAACTTTTTCAACCAAAAATATTGAAACTGTCGAACTTCAGAAACACACTATTTATCAAAGAAGAAAATACGAATAAATTGCACTATACGGACAAATTCGCCCGATTTTGCCACTGCAGCGCCTCTTACAAGGGTGCTGAAGTCTATACTGGGTGATTATTGGAAGATTGCAGAATATTCTTGGAGTGTGATCCCTACAAAGTTTCCAGATTTGCTTTTGCTACCTCCAAAGTTGATGTTATAACTATCAGCTCGTTCAACAAGATATATTCTTCCATTTAGGATGTTAAGTTGGTAGAGAAATATGATTGAAAGATTGCGGGGTATCGTAGAAGTTGAAGGTAGTTCTAACATGCTTATGAAGTTTCTGGAGTTGTCCTTTCTACCTCCAAGGTTACTATTATCTCAACAGGTCAAACCTTTCGGTATTCGGCATTTTTTGTTTCAAAAAAAAATTGGCGTCTGGTGCAAGCTAATGTTTGATCTAAATCATGATTTTCCAGGCATTCACGATTCCTCCCAAGGACCCCCAGAGGGGGGTTTTCACGTGTCCCATCTTGGTCAGACGGGTGCCAGATAAGACATAAATTGCAGGAAGTGTTCCAGTTTATTTTATCAAAATGAATATGATTCTGGAATACTGTAACAAAATAGACAAAATAGAACATAATGATAATTATAATGAATAGTTAATATAACATAGCCACTGGTTCTTGATGAATGATAATCGGAAAAACAGGCTTTGTTTCAATCAAGGCACAAATGAATATTGCATTTAGCACACAAAAATGTTGTCTTTCCTTCACAACTAGGTTTCTTACATCTATCAAATGACTTTTTGTCACTGACTAAAGGGAGGTGTCTAATATTGTCCAAACGCACATCTGCTGGTGGACGAACTTCTCCTGACTAGCCAAATCTAGAAGTTCCTCTTCTGTGAGTGCCATTTTTCGATCTCGAGGCATAGCTGAGTCTCCACGGTCTGAAAATACATTCAGGACATGCTTGGAAGGGCTACGCCCCAAACGAATGGGAAATGGTTTTCGGTCAGATTTCGTTTATCATGGCTTTTTTAGAACCTCATAGAGTCCGATATATTGTAATCCCACTATTTGATTGTTTGTTCATTTCCTCCAAACATATAAAAAACTATGAAAATCTGACAGTTTGATTAGATGTAATTCAATTTTTCCCAAAGAACGCCTTTTTTATATTATTTTTGCTACGCCACTGCATTTTTATTCGCTTCTTTGAACACATTTTTTTGTTTGGATGAAATATTTTTTTATCCAAGGATTGCAGTACAAAAGTAACATCATCTGCTAAAAAAGGGCACGTAGTCAACCAAAATGTGAGCTTTGGAAAAAATCTGAGAAATCCCACATTTTTCACTTTCTAGCTTCGATATCTTAAAAACCATTGGAGATTCTGCTTTGCGACAATGATAACTTTTGTTCAGGATGAAAATGTCTACAACATATCAAAATGACAACAAAATCTGACCAAAAGCCATTTCCGATTTTTTTCAGGCGTAGTCCTATCTGTACGTTTACTAGCAATATGCAAAAAAAAATATATTCTATGGAAAACATGGGATAGTCAGCAACCACCACTAAGTACACTATTTACTCAAGCCTTTCCGATCAATCTTTTCTAACAAAAACCGATCATTAGCCAATATAGAACGTACACTAGCATTCACTATCTCTACAGCACGATGTCCTCAAATGAGGACGACCAGAACCTCACAGATAACTCACCCTTTACTGAAAATGATTTTGTTGGTTTTTACACTCAAATATGCCACAAATCGACAACAACATCAGTAAACTCGGTATATCAATAATAGAATATCAACTTAACCAAGTAGCGCTCTCTGTTGATACGCATACTAAACTCATGCAATGATTCAACGATTCGGAAACAGATATCGCTTTGTATGTCAAATACAAACTACACGTGTTGATGACAGAGTTGACAAACTGTAATAAACAATGAATTGTTGATGTATGAACCATGATATTGTATGTCCTCACAGGAGGACGCCATGACCGAAAGGGTTCATTAATAAAGTGTATTCTCTCACTTGAGATGTTATGTCAGCAGGAAAATATTATTGTTGTTGAAAGGGTATTGTAGAAGTTGAGTTGAGTACACACCTATCTATTCGATTTGTTTTTGCTGTTCTCAAATTTCATATTAATGCCATCAGTTCAGTCAATGAAGTGTATTTTTCCATTCTTAATGTTAAATCGCTAGGAGAATATGATTGGGAGATGGTAGCGTCGGGCTGACATTGAATCGTGTGAAGAACATGCAACGTTACATATGAAGCGTATGACCTCATATATATAAATATATATATATATATATATATAAAAAAAAAATCGTATTTAGTAATCTATGCTATGTTATTTTACAGTTTTTCTGAAGATTCTACCGTTTTTCTGGAACCTTGTTTAATATTAATCGATACCTATGTTTGAAATAAACATGTTGTCAATATTACAAGCAATTGGCATAATTTTAAAATTTATAGAAATCAAAATGTTCTAATATATTTTTTGAGCACAAGCAGATGACAAAATATTAAAAGTTCGAACATTCTGTATATGAAATTGGGTCTGAACACAATAGTCAATGAAATGCCAGGAAAGATCTTGATGCAAAATTAGGAATCTTGAAAATAGGAAAAGCAGAAACGTCAAAAGAATGATTTTAACATGTCTTTTAAATAGTATGTAAGGTAGTTAGAAATGTTCCGAAAATAAAAACTGTCAAAAAGGTGAAAATGATGAAAAGTGCAACGAGAGGTGCGTGAAAATCGAAAATTCGAGAAAAAAACAAATGTTGTTGGTATCAAGGGAGAAGAATCAACAAGCTAAGCGTAGGGAGAACAGGCAACAATTTTGGAAGAACCGAATGTAGAAAATTGAAATTTG
Source organism: Gonioctena quinquepunctata (assembly GCA_018342105.1). NCBI lineage: Eukaryota > Metazoa > Arthropoda > Insecta > Coleoptera > Chrysomelidae > Gonioctena > Gonioctena quinquepunctata. Next base: position 976,154 of record JAFIRS010000068.1, read on the forward strand.
AATAAATCAATCAGTATGTATTAGAGGAACAGTTGTTTGACAGGATAATATGGGAAAGACTATAAAGAACAATAACAGATGGAAGATCCCAGATGCAGAGTTCTTCTTACCTTTCTCCATTGGAGATTTGCCAGTGCGAGTCGAAATCACAGTCGCCAGGGGTGCTGCAGTTTCCAGGAACGGAAGAAAAGCCGGAACAGTGAACATTGTCACTACTAGAGGTCACAGGTATTTTGAAACCATAAAAAGTTACTGCAGTGCAATTAAATTAAAACTTTCAAAGAACCCTTTTGATAGAACTCGTTCATGATTTAGTATATTGATGACAACCTATAAAGCTAGGTTAAATTTCACTATTATTATCACATAACTTCACATTTTCTGTGAATATTTGCTATGAAGCACTAATTAGGTTATTTATCGCAGAAAAGGTAGTAGTAAGTTTCTCCTGAATAAAGGAAATCATTATTTTGACTGGATTTCTGCATTCTTTTCAATGATTGAGCAATAACAGGTGATTTTTTCTGAATTTGACATCAAGAACTACTAGAGGGCTCCACAGTAGAACCGACTTCTGATATTTCATAGGCGTACTGATTGAGTTAGCTGAGGTGAAGGAAATGAGGTAAAAGAGTAGATGGAAAGAAGGTAAAATGCATAGCCGGAGATATTAAATATCTATATGGGTATTCATTTGTCAATATATATATTGAATTGAATTAGAAGGGGAACTAGTTCAAAGATTATGAAAATAGTAAAAAATTTGGTAAAGAACAAAAAATGATAGTAAAACAAAAAAAAATATTTTTTGTTATGATGTCTGATTGTGGAAAGTAAATAAATAAAATAAAAACGAACCGCAATCAACGCATCATAACAATATATATATATATATATATATATATATATATATATATATATATATATATATATATATATAAAATGGAAAAATTTAATGGACATAGCCCTCAAAAAAAAAATGTTAACCGTAGACACGTGTTCCGGGCTCTCGGCCCTCATCAGTACGGTGAAGAAGGGCAAGGATGAACAACACTTGGTAGTGAACAACAATTCAACGGAGTCAACAAACAGAATCCAGCTAGACATTTGTGGTTTCGGTTAGCAGACTCTGCATTCCAGGGCAACAACCAACGTCATCACGGAGGCAGCTATAGCTACCTGCGTGACATCCGAGTCCAGGAATATGAACATGAAAGGAAAGAATAGCGAGGGGACTGTTGAAAACAAAATGGTAAAATTCAATGAACATAGCCCTGAAAAAAAGTGTAGACCGTTGACACGTGTTCCGGGCTTTCGACCCTCATCAGTACGGTGAAGAAGTGCAAGGATGAACAACACTTGGTAGTTTGCAGCGTCTGCTAAACGAAACCACAAATGTGTGGCTGGCTTCTGTTTGTTGACTCCGTTGAATTGTTGTTAACTACCAAGTGTTCTTCACCGTACTGATGAGAGCCCGAAACACGTGTCTACGGTTAACACTTTTTTTTGGGAACTGTGTCCATTAAATTTTTCCATTTTGTTTTTAACAGTCCCCTCGCTATTCTTTCCTTTTATATTTATGTATATATATATATATATATATAAGGTATAAAACGTGTTCATACTCACCTTGTTCTCTTCAATACCGTCCTTTACATGTTATCAGTTGTTCTGATATTTCATAACTTCAGGTACAGGAGAGGAAAATACAACCATCGAAGGAATTTTTACTTTCTTTCTGCTAGATTCTGGTTATGGGAAATCTTTCCTCGTGGGAGCCGATGATTATATGCTGTATGCTCTTCCCCTGAAATATATTTCCATCCTCAGTCATAGTTGATAATTTGGTATCCTTTCCGTAGAAGACTTTATAAAACTAGTGCCTTCATAAAACAAGTTGGATTCTCCCCTTACCCACTGATATAAATTTTTCATCAAATCTATCAATACTAATGGCTGAACCGTCTCAGAATGATATTTCGCCGTGCGCTACACACCCCTAATTTGAACATCAATATCGAGAAAAGGGTGGAAAAAAGAACACATCATATGTAGGACTTCTTCATGTAGAATTTAATGAAAATGAATTACTTTTTTTGTGGGTATAAATGGAAAAAGCCGAAACCAAGTCCTGTATGGGGGCGTTCTCCGCATCTACGGGTAAGGTGGGATCTCTTGGTTCCTTACTTCTATTCCTATGGACTGAATATGCTTTGTATGTGAAGTGTTTCCCTGGACTAATACTGATTTCCCCACTCGCTCGATTTGATTTATGTATGTTTTTTACCCTCTCCACCAACGTAGAAGCTATTTCATCCCCACTATGAACAATTCTTTTGTTTTTTGGGGTCATTAAAGTTATTATCATCAGTATTATTATTATTTTTGATCTGTCTGGTTATTGGTTTATGCAAATATTCCGAAATCTACTGGGAGTGAATGAATGAACAATTAAACTCCTCGCACCACGTACAAGCTGAAACTGTCAGGTTCTGTGGTTCATTTGTTTATTTATAAGCTTTTATTGGCCGATTTCATTGACCAAAAATATGTTTTTTTGTGAATAAACTCTATTACTATTACTGATGTTCTTCATAACATTCATATATTATATTTTTCCAACATTTTTCATCATTTCAGCTGTGTAGTAATTACTCCACTGAGATTTTTAATAGCATATTGCATTCCCCCATTTTCCTATGGTCCAGAATACGGAGATTTCAGTGATGAGTGGAACGGTGATTCCCATTCCGACAAATTTGCCAGAATGGATTCGGTCTGGAACTACAAGGATGCTCATCTAACTGGCACTTCCAATTATATTGGTGAGTACCACGGAAAATAAGTGCGAAATACATAGTGATTGATCTGTTGCGGAATATGGGTATAAGAAAGTTATTTCCGTTTCTTGTGTTCTTTTTCGAATCCACTCTAAAGTTTTTGATTTTAGAAAAAAAAACTATTTGAATATCACAGTTGAGTTGGCCATGAAAAAACCTGAAATTTTGGTCTCCTGCATTTTTTTGAATCAACTAACAGTTTTCGAGGAAATTGCTGGCAAATGCAAGGGGAATATTGAAGTAACAAACTACAATACTTAGTGGGCTATGATTTTTACCTTGTTTCCCTCTTTGACGCTTTTGACTTCCAAATTGTAACAGCAATTTGATTCACTTGTAAGTATGACGTTTGTGTTTCACGGTTTAGTGAAAATAGTTTATATCCATACCATGTTCAACGTGTTAGATGATTGCTTCCAGGGGATTTCCCGCGACGCTTGCAGTTCTCTAGGTGGGTACTTGGATAGTGCGAAAGAAATCCGAATTTCTCATCCCGCATCCTTTTTACTGACTAGACTGCGATGAAGTAGTGAATTTCCGCAATATTCATCTCTGGGCTGTAGAAAATCCGTACAAGATCAGAAAAAGACGTCATCATGTGCAGTTTAGCCTAAATGTATTGGTCGGAGTAATGGAAGATGAAATAATTGGACCATTTTTTCCCCCGAGAATTTCAGATGGCGACACATACTTACAATTCTTGCAAAACAACTTAGAAGGTTTTTTATACTCTGTGCTCTTGAGCATTCGTCAGCGTCTATGATTTATGCACGATGGTGTTTCACCTCATTTTCGATCAACTGTGCGCAATTATTGAAACTCACGGTTTCCGAATCAGTGGATTGGCAAAGCAGGTCCAATACCTTGGCCTTCTCGCTCACCAGATTGCAACTTGCTGGACTTCTTTTTCTGGAGGTATTTGAAAATCCTAGTTCATGATGTGGGACCAGTGCGTTCCATCAAAGTACTTTGTCAACAGATCATTGATGGCTTTGACCACATAAGAAATACTCCTGGAGTTTTAGAAAGCGTACGTCAGTCTATGCGAAGGAGGATGGAGGGCTTTGTAGCAAGAGGAGGGCATTTCGAGCATTTACTTCAACAGCTCATGGTTGCAGTAGATTAAATTTTTTGTTTTTACCGTTAAATAAATCATTTTCGACAATTTTGGGTGAAAAGTTCATTATTTATTAATATTTTTTTCTACATACATTTGTTGAAATCAAACCTTTTCTGGGCTTGATGTGATTGAAATGAAAACGTCAAATACAAATTCTGGAAAGATAATCATAATCTCTGACTCAAAAAACCCTAAGATTACGATTTTGAAAAGAATCGGTCCATAAATCATAACATTTGTCCGCTATCTTGTAACCCTGAATTCACCATCTTGGACTCAGGAATTGAGACAAAAAAAATCATGATCTTCCAATCCCTACATACCAATTTTCAGCCGACGAAACCAAAAAGATTTATATTGATATTTTTTTCTAAAATTTCCATAAATCTTTTCTCAACGGCAACAGCGCATTTCTGCAGAGACGATTTTTTTTGGAAAATTCACTTGATTCAATAGATATAGTATCCACTTTGAACAATTCCCATTCCAGATTTCCAATAATCCGAAGTGACCAACTTGGCAACAACGCATATTCTGGAGACGAAAATTACACCAAGAAAATTGATTGAGCAGAAGAGTTATCTCGATATTCTCCAAGCGAAATTTCTATAAATCTCCCCATGCAAAACAGAAATTGTACCATTAGAATTGGTCAAAGGTATACAAACGCGATTATACTTTCTTTTAATAAAGTATTACACTTTTTTCATCGCTTCGTAGAATTTCCCAAGATTGGATATTCCGAAGATTTAATTAGACATTATCAGCAAGTGTATCCAACTACAGTAATCCCATCTAATTTTCATTTTCGATGCGTATATATACGTCTAGAGCAGTTAGGCGGCTAGCGTATATACAGGGCATTCGAAAAGATTAATTTGTAATGAAAATAGAAATGATAGGTTCAATGTTCATAACGAATTTTTATCATGCAAACATGTTTACCTTACAAAACTCATGGTGTAAATAATCAATCGCAAGCCTCAAGAGCAAACAGAAATGCAAAATCCGCTACAAAAACTGCTCGATATGACCCCCGTCTCTCCCAATACATTTTCTTAGTCGGCGCAAACACCCTCTCTGCACTTGAAATAGCATGCCAGGGTCGTTTCGTATGGCTTCACAATGTAATGTAATTCTATTCAACAAGGCATTTCTGGTGTGAATAGGTGTAGCGTAAACGGGGATTTTCAGATGCCTCCATCGAAAGAAATCCAATGGATTTAAATCCGGAGACCGCGGTGGCCATGAATATGGCCCACCTCTACCAATCCATCTATTGGGGAAAATCTGGTTCAGATGGTCCCGCACAATCAAACTCAAATGAGGAGGAGCGCCATCATGCATAAACCACATATCTCTTCGAGTTTGCAATGGAACATGTTCCAAAAGTCCATTCAAATCGTTCTGAATGAACTCCAAATAACGTTCTACATTCAATCGGTCATGTAGAACGAATGGTCCTTTAAGATGGTTTCCTATGATACCAGCCCAAATATTCACGTTGAATTTCCGTTGGTGTTTGGTTTGCAATATCCCATGGGGATTTATTTCGGCCCATATGTGGAGATTATGAGAGTTGATTACTCCATCTCTACTGAAACCTGCTTCATCAGTGAATAAAACTCGAGTAATAAGAGTTATATCTTCTCTTTGCTTATCCAGGAACCAATTGGCATATTTCAGTCGTGTTGGAAAATCTTCAGGTGTCATGGCATGTACCTCCTGGATGTGATATGGGTGGAGCAGTTGTTCCCTGATCATTCTATGAATAGTGGACTTGGATGTATGGAACTGTTCTGATAGGTTTCTGATGCTCATTGAAGGATCATCAGCGACAGCTTCCAAAATATTTTCCTCCAATACAACGGTACGCACAGCCCTAGGAGCGCCCTCACCACCTCGTTTTGGCAGAACTGAACCTACAATAATATCGAAATAAAATAACAGGCTCCAATTAATTTATCCATTAGACATACCTGTCCCCCTCAAGCTGCGATCGACACGTTCAAACGTTTCTCTTGCCGGTAACGTTCGATTGGGAAAATGTTCGGCATACAGACGACGAGCTTCTGCAGCATTACCAAATGCTCGTCCATAAAATGCATGCATATCTGTATATTCGTTGAATATTAACTGTTCGGCCATATCAAAACACTTCAAACTGTCCTATTAGAATATTGACAATATAATGACAACGCACCACTCAACAAAACAAAATCGCATTCCAGTTGTCATTTTTTATCCACATCTGTGGAAGAAATGGAACATAAATTTATTCACCGGATATTTTTCACCTATTCATGTGCAGCTGTTTTTGTAGTTTATTCGCTGGCTTTTTATTAGTTATGTCTTCCGATGGTCGTTTTTTCAGCTAAATTTATCTTCGGGTCAAAGATTTTCTCCCATGAAATTATACTTATCAGTGGAACTCCTCAACATTTAAGCTGGGAATACGAATTTGCAACATCCAAATGTTGAGTTTCATGAGATTCAGATAAAACAACACGAAACGTGCTTATTCCACGCGTACATACAAAATATGGACTGAATTCGATATGTCATAGTGGAGTAGCTTGTTAGTTCAAAAACACGACGAATCTACATAACTTGATATTTCATTTGAAAAAATATCTACATTGTGGATGAAACTTTCAACTAGGTACTGTACTTTTTGTTTACGACTTTATTTTAGCATATTTTGTATTATCCCAGTTATGAATGTTGTTGAATTAACGTTAGCATTAGTATTTCTACTGTGAAAATCTTCCATTTCAAATAATGGTGGACGATCGGGTTTGATGTCGTCGAGTAAAGCTGCATTTTATTGAGAATCGTTGCTCCGATCGACTCTCCACACGAGTACTCTCATTCAGAAAATCGGCTACGTAACCTTATTTTGTTGAAAACTGTTGAAAAATTATCTGTCATTTCAAAGTTTTGGGGTGTGGACCACCGGGGGTAGTCCGTTCCTGACTTTGTAGCAAAACAACTGACTGCTGCATGAAAGCTCATCGAAGGATTTCATTTGTTTACTCAATCACCAAAATTTAGATGATTTTGAATATTCACTTTGAAAGTTATCAAAGAAAAACCTTCTTCATTATGTAACTTTGAGGGCCCGTAACTTGGTAACGAAGGCTTTTAGGAACAAAAGTTATATGAAGTACTGGTGATATTTTGACCCCATCTATAGATTCCCGAAATGAAAAGAGGAAGTCCAGGGACACCCTGTATACGTCAAGAGCAGTGAAAGGGTTAATCTACACGGAATCGATCGTTGATGATCCCCATTAACCTTAATTTTTTTTATTATGCATAATTGTGATATATGCAACCGATGCAAACATACACCAATATTTCTGTAACAAAATTGTAATTAATGAAAAAAAGGGGTAACTTGGGACGTGTCCTATGTTACACTGTGGGGTGACTTTTATTTTATATGTTTTCCATAAAATAAATAAATAAGGCAACAGTGCAATTCCACCTGGTCTGATGTTATTATAATGCATTGGGGTAATGATGTATAACGAACGCTGTTCTCTAAAGCAAATTGTTCACGATGGGCAGACGAAGTTTTAAGAGGCACATTTTTTTGTGTTAAAATTCTATAATTTCGAGGACAAAAAAAAATTACGATGCAAATATTCAATGTACTACACACTAGATGTTTTTGAACAAGCATGAGACCCGTATCACGCGGAAAGTCAAATGGTGGCGTTGCCGGTTTCGCCATGATGCATTATTTGAGAAATTAGGTTGAATTGTCCCAAGTTAGACCCCCGGTCTAAGTAACCCCATTTGACCGTAATTAGTTCTTCTCTATCGATCTAAAGTATCAGCGCTACAGCTAGGCCGTTTTGGATATTTTGAATGAGGCACCCTATATATTATTGCATTTTTCGCTTCCGAATTATTTTTGAATAAGACTCCCCTATACCTTGTGACCATTTTCCCCACCCTGTGGGAGAAATGTTACGTTTTCGTTAGCTATGGTAGTCGGTGAGTCACGCGGTCGGGGTTAAATACGTTCAGTCAGTTTCTTACTGAAAATGGAGTTAATTTGGGCGCCACTCAAGCCAATAATACAAATACTACTGGGTTCAGAACAAGCATAGTAAATTTTCAACACATTTTCAAACCCCATATATTGAAACTCAAATATGTACAAACGATATACAAACATATGAGATGAAAATTGACTGTGCAGAGTCATGACCCTGTATAATGCACAAATTAAAAACAAATGGTTCATCAAGTAGATACCTGTGTCTAACTGAGATATTTGACTAGTTGTTAGCTAACGTTCAGTACTGTACGTGCGCCTTACATAAAATGTGTAATATTTAAAGAAAATGCAGGTAAATCATATGATGAAGAAATAAAATAAAATTGTCAACAGAATCTATGGTGCGATAGTACAACTCCCACGATGTATTCTGCGCCGTTTGGTTTGATACCCCTCGTATCTTGGTGAAAAGTTGGAAGAGTGCACCAACTATTTCTTCGGAGGTTAGACATCCAAGCTGCAACGCAGGCATGACAAACTACGACGTCGTCACAGGGTCACCAAAAACATGAATCCTTGAAAATCCCATAGATGATTCTTCCAACAAAATCGAGCAGGTAATTTCCAGTGAGCTACTATGCTCTCAAAACTACAATGCAGAACTTGTAAACTACAACCGTACATTCCAACATTTTGAATCAAGAGACTGTTCGTGACCTAGTCCATAAAAAAACGAAAATGGACTCCATCCAAAAACCCTATTCATTCAAAGAAAGAAAGAAAGTTTAGTCTCTTTCAAATGAATGAATTTCCTGAAACTCACCCCACACGGAGGGACGATCACAATCGTGGAAATATCAAAAACATCTTCGATGTATTTCCGAGGCAAAACCCATGATTATCAAAACTCTTGACAATGGTCAATCTCTCGGCATCTCAACCCGAAACGAACTCTCGAGCGCAGTCGCACGAAGTACCTTCTGACATTCCTGCAATCGGCAATCTTCTACATGGTCGCCATCTATCGACGAGTTTGAACCAACGCAATAGTAAAATCTCTTAGTTGAAAGGAAATACAACGTTTCAGTTATTGAAACCAATTTAAAAGCAAAGAGAATACTATATACATGTGTCAGCAGACAAACCCTTGTAGAAAGATACTTCCAAATGGCGTTCAAACAGAACAAATGAACTTAAGATGTATCGCCTCACATCCAGTGAATGAATGAGAATTATCATTATCATTTTATATGGAACTCCTGTGGGAGTGTACACATCCAACAAGATGAACATTTAACTCTAAAATCGAATATTATCTTGCACGGTGGACCTTGGAATTGGTGGCGACATCTTGGTGGAGATAGAAGAAACGCGCTAACCCTACTCTAGGTAAATCCAAACGCTACAACCTATCTCCAGCGGTTTTTGGTAAATTAATTGATTTCCTTATTTTTTGTCTAAAACAGCTTCAAATGAATCTTTATTACTGCGGTATTTGAATTCGTAGGAAGCTGAAATTTTCGAGGTAGTTTTACAGTGTCTTGTGTATTAGTTATGTCCAACGGAGTTTGTTCTCTATTATAAAGGGTCGTTAAAAATTTGTGGTTATATAGAAAACGTTCACAATAATTTTTTTAAATGACCACTGTTGGTTTACAAACATTTTGAAATCCGGATACTTGTATACAAATTTGTAGCCCTTCTCTATGGTATCTAGCACCTCGATGCAATTGATCACTCGTTGGCGCAGGTCTTGTTCACTGGGTACCGATGTCATGTAACTTTTTTTTTTCAAATTCCCTCACGAGTAAAATCAGGTGGCGTTAGGTCGGGTGATGTCGCAGGTTAATGCGACGGTCCTGAACGTCTAAACCTCGATCCGATGCCCCATCTAGATGGAAGCAGCAGGTTCGATAAACCTCTATTGACATATAACCAAAAAAAAACCTGCATCACTGATATTGGTATTTCGAGATATTCCTTAGAATTCAACGGTTCATCGTAAATCATGAAGCAGGCCAAATACGTTAAAACTAAACTTTCCTGAAATCTCATTTCCTTGATGATATGTGGATTCTTGTCAACCCAGAAATGTTTGTTTCTTTTTTCGAAAATGCTTTTCCTGGAAAATTCAGCTTCGTCTGTCAAAATTATTTTCTTTAAAAAATTAGGATCTTCTTGGGTGCGGATGAGAATGGTTCCACAAAAGTGTATCCTATTTTGATAATCTTCCAGGGATTGAACTTTCATAAACTTGTATGAGGCAATGATACGATTATGAAGGACCCTCTGAACAAAAACATGAGTAAAGCCCAAATCTTCTTCTGCACTTTTGGTGGAAGCTTGGGAATATGCGTGGAAATAGGCTAACACATTTATGATGTCACCTTTTGAAGTTACAGGCTTCGATGAATTTCGTTTCACTTTCAGTTTTGACACAATACTGATGAAATTCTTTTGAAATCGTACAAATGTTCTCTCGTTCATTGGTTGCATATCGGGATACATTTCTTTGAACCTTCTGCATGTTCTCATTATAATTCGATCACATTGACGATTCTTTGTGGACAATTTCAACAATTCCATTAAAACCTCATTTGAATAGTTGTTGCGTCCATTTTAATCCTTCTCAGAGGAATTTTTTATTAATGAACGCGCAAACGTTTCCTTATGGATGCACTGATTGACGAATTTTCATATTGACATGTTGCATGTCATTTTCTAGCTACTTGATACAAAATATGGCAAATAATCCGATTTTTATAGGAACTTGCTTTCATTTCGTGAATCTGACTTTCAAGAGTCACGAACATGATACATTATTTGGAAGGAACTTCAATCGTCTTCTATAAGAAATTTTTAGCATTTTTGTATCTATCGGTAAAATTACAAATTTTGAACGACCCTATATAATGGGGACCAAATTCCCTTGAATACAACTAATGAACAGGATATTGGTAATCCACACCCAAAATTTCAGCTTTCTATGAGTTCAAATACCACAGTAATAACCATTTAATTGAAGCTATGTTTTGCACAAAAAATAAGGAAATCGAGTATTTTTTCTAAAACCGCTTGAGATAATCGGAAAGCAAAGCAAAATTGCAATGATATACAGGGTGTCCCATATAATATATCGATGTTGTTGCTACATTTCGAAATAAGCGGCAAAGTATTTCAGATGGATTGAACGGAACCCAAGAAACCAAAACTTTAAAGTAATGTTCTGTTCTCCGTAAACCTACCATTGTGAGTGACCAAGTATGAATTTCACTTTAACCGGGCAATGCAAATGAACACCTCTCGTGGAGCTCTATTTGTTTTGGTGTACTAATTGGGATTAGAAATACTATATCAATTGAATATTTCTATAGATATTTGTCATTTAAATAACCATAACCCATTTTCTAGGTAAATTTGCAATCTACCCGGGTGGAGGATATGTAGCAACTTTGGGACGAACTATGAAGAATTCACTCATCAACATCGAATATCTCAAAAGAAACAATTGGATTGACAGATTTACCAGAGGCCTCTTCATCGAATTTCTCTTATACAGTCCGAACAGCAATTTATTTCAATCGGTCAGGGTAGAATTCGAAATGACTACCACTGGATACATCAGTACAACGTTCAATGTAAGATTATTTGTATGCAACAAAATATTAAAAACAAAATCATTACCATTCGAATAACGTTTTGTTCAATGAAACAACCGAACTCATAGGAAGTTTGTAATTTCCTGGAAAGTCTTGAACTGAATGCAAAAAAACTAATCCTTATTTGTATGCTTTTTTCTCATATTCTATAGATTTTCACGCTTTGAGGTACTTTGGATAATGTTAGATCAAAATATGAGTTATATAATAAAAACCAGACATTCCAATCCTAAGTTTCAACACTTGGACTAGACTTTAGAACCTGACGTACATCTGCCGTGCAGAGCTACTTGCAGTTTGTGAGCGGCAGTCCCCATGCTGACGTCAGAACATTCGTAGAACGTGTTACTTAGACAGTTTATAAGCTCACGCCAATTTGTATGGAGGTGTTTTTGAAATTTTTCCAGATAAAGCATTCAATAAACGATGAACGTGAACGTTACTCATGAGTGCAGTGAGTGCAAGCGGACATATAAGAGTTACTACGACTCAAAAAGACATGTAAAAAAAGATCATGACGAGAAAATTAATACAATTGCACCTTTAAGCCTAAACTAAAATCTGCAATTGGTACTGCTCTGAATTTTCGAAAAAGAATTTATTGAATATGAAAAGGCGACTTTTCAGTGAGAAAAAAATACCAAAAAAACGTTCAATGAAGCCAAGTGCAGGAGAATGAAATAGCATTGCAATTAATATGTTAAGTTAAGTTAAACCATCTATCATCTCATTGAAAATTATTTTTTTTTTGTATTATTGCATTATTATGCCATTCATCAATAGCACAATAAACATTCAATGAATATTTCTATATTATGTTTTCACCACGCCATTTACTCTGGGCCAAATTATTGTGTTAACTCATTGAATTTTTAGGCCATTTAGCATTTTGAAAACTTGTAGAAGTCTTTTTTCTCTACAAGCTAACTATGGCCTCTCGATAGTTTTAGATTTGCCTCGGGCGCCACCTTCCGTTGAAGTGGGACACTACTCCGGGCAGCCTCAGTGAAGAAATAGAACACTCCAGGGGTCACTTCTAGTATTGACTAATGTTACGGGGCCAGAAGGGCAGACTTCACTTGCCCTTGACTGGGTTTAATACCTATGTGTTGGCTGCAGGGTAAATAGTTCAACTCAAAACTACAATTAGGTCAATAAAATACTATATTTCTGAAATAGGTCCAATATTTATTCGACTCGATGAGTTTATGAACAGCCGCTTCAAGCTTTCTCACAGGGCAAGCAAGCATCCAGATTGCAATATCGACAGAACGGCTGATGGCTGTGCTAAGCATCGTGTGGTGAGCAAACATTACTGTGACAAGCGGAAAGGGGGTGTTAAACTTTAGCTCTACTAGCTTATTTCCACAACCAGAACACATGCGGAGGGACAAAAGTCTATGGGGTAGTACAAAGCTCGAATACAAAGCACGTAAACGCTAAAAAATATAATATTTTCCTAAATACAATTCTCAAATATATTGTACCTAATTTGAATGGCATTGTTTTCCAAAATTGGCCCGTAAGCCTCTTTATTATCTACTTCTGGGGTATTACAATCTTATCGCAATAGTCCACTTTGTATCTACTTTCATTCAGTTACCGTAGATTGGCCGGTTTGAAGAAATACACGAATACCGAATTGCAATTATGTTTGCATTGCAGAGTGCAGTCGCTGATAAATCGGTCTTAGTAATGCGGATGGTGTGACGTCAGCATGGGGACTGCGTACGGTATGCCGCTCACAGTCTGAAGACATCTGCACGGCAGTTGGACGTCACGTTTTAAAGTCCAGTAGGACATTGTGGGTCAGTGAGCAGAGCGGTACGAAAAGCAGAGAAAATAGCGGCGAATATAACTCTATTAATGTCCGATCAAATACAACAAAATGGAGAGAACGACCAGTTGCTAAAAACCTATTGAATAATTCATGTATTCTGATAGCTATTTTCAGGACAAGTGAATCACGACCCTGGATGTTGAGTGCCCGAGCAGCAAAACTGCGAGTGCCTCAACCAGGCGAGTGATTGAATTCGCTTTACTCACGTGTTTTGAATCGGATTTTTTCCATTTTCGCAGAAATTGAAAGAAATTAATTTGCAACTGTTGCATAAATGAATATTGTGTCATTGACTCGTCGAAACCAAATTCCAATCAGCCTACTAAGGAAACAAATCTGCGCTACCATTTCTTGTGTTGCATTTCATCCGGAAACCAGCCTACTCGAACGAACAATTCGACACCGTTGCTGCGCTATGAGCAATGTGTATGATGGTTAATTATTGGTAACCTAGGTAACACTTTCAATCACTTTTGAAACAAAGATTTTCAATCACTAGTGATTGAAAGTACAAGTTCTTTCGCTTATTTGAGTTGAAATATGTAACGAAAATGAAAAAAAAAATGTTTCAACTGAAATAATAACACGTTCAGCTTAATGTAGCGACCAGTCCAGCTCCAGCAGATACACTTCGCCTTAAAATTGTATCTTTCCTTCCTATGTGAGGTGTAGATTAGATTACGGGGCTTATGGGCTTATGAGCTGAGTGCCACTTCACTGCGAACTTCGCAGAGTTCCCTGTCTAGACCCGTCCTTGTTACTAGACTCCATAGGCCAGACCTTGAGTCCCCCATATATTGGAGGAGAAGGGTGTTGTTGTGGCTTCTCTCCCCTATCGTTGAAAACCTTTGCATTGCGAGGCCTTCACAGTTGCACAGTATGTGCGCTGAGGTTTCCTCCTCCTCTTGGCAGAACCTACATGTGGTTGTGTCTGCCAGCCCGATGAAATTATGTGTTTGTTGGGTCTACAGGGCCCTGTCAGGAGCCGAACCATGATCCTGGTTGATCTCTTATTCTGGCTAAGCAGGTACTCTGTGAATTTTGGCGATGGGTCCTTGATAAACTCTTTGGCCTGTCTCATGCCCGACGCCTTGTTCCACCATTGTTGAGATTGATCTTCCAATCATTGGTTTGTGTTGTTCGCAACAAGAAGGTTCTGGGCCAATTGGGCTAATGAATCTGCCTCTTAGTTGCCCTTATAGCTTGTGTGGCCTGGCACCCAAGCCAGAGATAGTCTGTTTTGCACAGTGAGACTCCGGTCTTTGGCTTCGCTAAATATATTCCTGCTCCAACACCTTCTTTGGTTTCTGAGACGTCTGTGTAGCAGGCAATCTGTGTATTAATTGGAGGCCTCTCTTCCATGCCTCTCTGTCTGCTATGGCTGTTTTGTTTTTTCGAATGTAAGGTGTAACTGTTTAAAAAAAAAATGATTTTCATCCATTCTTAGATGATTTCTGTAGTCATTTATTTGATAAATTGAAATCAGAGTACCTATCTCTTTGTTGTAATCAATAGGGAACACGTATGATTTCATTTTAATTTTTCGTTGCCTCAGTTCGTTCTTCAAAAATTACATTTTGTGAAAATAATTTCTCAAATCCCAAAATTTTGTCGAAATTTTCGAGTTCAAAAGTACTCCTAAATTCGAACTCGATTTGGCCTCCAGTTGAATGACTTTCCTTCGCCTTTTCATCATTCACCTTCTCTCATGTATTTGAATTAGGTAAAACCTACTATTCAATTTGAAATGATGAATGAAGCCGTTTTCTTATTAATATTTTCATTAATTGGGCCTATTCGTTGCAATGATTTGTTGTTTTCCATATACTGCTATATTTTTCCAGGTAATGTTCATTCTGACATCTGATTCGTTTCTCCCTCTCTTTTCTGTTGGGTGTTTGTTTCATTTTGATATTCGGAATCTTAATTCTTGGTTAAATTGAACATTTTATTTTTGCTATATATTTGGAGAGCAGTTTCTCTACTATTTTTTTTCAATATTGTGTATTTATATATTGGATTTTTACACCATTTTTCGTTTTCTTTATGATTTACATTGAATGTTTTCCTCAAATCCTTTTGTGCTTTATTATAACTTTGAACGGATATTGGTTTCATTATGATTGTTTCAGTTTCATGAATTCATCGATGATTTTCAAATATATGCCCTCTGAGTGTTCGATTTTGATATACATACATATCTTCTTACTGAGTTTTTTATATTTATTTCCACAGAATTGTTCATTCATTATGACATCATTTTCCACAATGTTTGAATTATTTCCAGTTGTAATACCAAAAGAGAGTGAGAATGAAGTGAAAATAATTCGATCGACACGAGAGCCCAATGGGCTCGAGTGGCTATTGCCAAATGGCAACAAGTTTGAGAACGAAATCTGGAGAATAATTTTCTACTTTATTGAACTCTCGTGTGGTATTCTATAGATTATTTTTTTGATGTTACGATCATGAACATACACTTTTCCTTGCACAAGGTACTGAACCGGTTTTGATTCATTTCTCAATTTTCAGCGAATTGATGACAGACATTCTATTAAAAATATACGTTGTCGGACAATAAAAACAAAATACCTCAAATTATTCCCGCGGCAATTTTCTAGGTAGATTAGTCTTACTTTAATAATGTTTTGATTGGCCAAAACGTACATGAATGATTCATATTGAAAGTTTCCATTGGTTTATGGAAATGTCAAAAAATAATCTGTCATCAATAGTTTGACATTGTCATTCATTTTTGATATTATTACCATCACACTATTTCAGGTGGCTCATTCAATGACAACAATCATATTCAGTAGTGTTTTTTTTCCTGATTCGACAAAGAGACAGGTGGAGCCCATTCTAATTTTATTTTGTAATTGTCAAACATCCAAATATCCACCGTCTCATGCTCACCAGATGGACCGCTACCGAACCTATAGCATTTTCTTCTTCCGAGAACAAAATGTTATACCAGTAGTTGATTGGGTAGGCCGTATTGTATCAGAATGAACAATGTCAAAACATAACACGGTCAGGAAGTAACAGCGTCAAAGCATAACAAGAGCAGAATCGGAAAACGTCAGAAACGCATTTCATCAGAATTAACAACAGCAGAAAGAACTTCATCAGGATGAATTCGTATCAGAACCGGACATCATCAGAAACTTACATTGTCAGAAGCGGGACATTATCAGAACGAACTTCTGTCAGAACTGAACTTCATCAGAATTAACACAATCAGAACCGGACATAATCAGAATCGAAAATTGTCAGAACCGGACACCATCAGAACCATACATGATCAGAACCGCACATTATCAGAACAGTACATTATCAGAAATGGACAATATCAGAATCAATCCGCATTGTAATTCGGAATTCAAACGACAAACATTAGTTTCACTACTTCGTCATGGATGGTGTTATTTCTCCAATAAATCAGAAAATGATTCATCATAACTGTGGTACAGGGAATTCATTGTCAAATCAAATATGATATTTTGCATATAGCATCATTGCGTCGGTTTTATAGTTCAAAGCGACTTTTTCGGTCAGAAACATAATTTTCGTTATGGAGGGTGCGTTAGAGTAAACAGTAAAAGTTTGTGCTGAACAAACTTGTGAATTTATATAGTTAGTTTCAGAATAGAGACGATACAGTGTTGCAAAAAAAAAAACCAGCAAGCGATTAAGCAACGGATATACATCATTCATAGTTTGTATAAGTTTGTCGACGACATCTTCCGTTTTAAACGACCCAGACATTTCCTTGAATGATGAGTATATCTGATAGTAGTACTTAAATTGATTGAGGAGTCCTTATTTGTTCAAAATTCCAGTTTCTCTCAAAACCAGCCAGGGAGCCCTGAACTGTTTTTGAGAACACTGCGCTGCGCCCCGATTTTGAAACTATATATTCACACGTATTTGTATGCGAAATATTAATTACCAGAATAGGTAGTCTGCTTCATATCACGACAACGGTGGATTAAACAGAAAAATATGTTGAACTTTATATGTAGGAAGTTGAGAAAATTTATTATTTTCTTATTCGCCTTGATTGGCCTCTCATACACGTGGTTTTACAATTATTTTTCCACACCATTTCTGATTTTTCGAAAAGGTAACACCATCCATGACAAAGTAGCGTAACTGATATTTGTCGTTTGAATCCCTGCTTTCGGACGATTACTGAGTCTGATATTGTGCGGATCTGATGATGTACGGTTTTGATAATGAACGGTTCTGATAATATACGATTCTGATGATGAACGGTTCTGATAATGTTCTTTCTGATAATGTCCGGTTCTGATCTGTTATTTCTGATAATGTATGGTTCTGATCATGTTAGTTTCTGATGATGTCCGGTTCTGAAAGTAGTTCTGATTATATTATAGATTCTGATGATATTATGTTTTGTCATTGTACGTTTCTGATGATTTCCGATTCTGATTCAATTTCATTCTGATGGAGTTCTTCCTGATGTTGTTAATTCTGATCAAATACGTTTCTGATGTTTTCCGATTCTGATACTGTTATGTTTTGACGTTGTTATTTCTTACCTTTGTGCGTTCTGATCGAAAGCATTTTTGCATGAAAATATATCAGGCGACCATATTTTTTGAGATTTTGGGTACGAGTCAAGAGAAGAGGGGTCTAACTTATCATAGTGGGATACGATACCACTTTTGGATGCTTTTGTTTAGTGGGATCATGACCACCCGTGTGAAATGTGTCTCTAGTTCCAAAGATAATTCCAGTTTAATTTTTTTTTCAGGTTTTCACTGCTCGTCTCCTCTTCGTGAATAATAAGTCCGATGTCCAGCTTCAAATATTCATGATTATTTTTACAATTATGGTTTTTGTTCTGTTTGTAAGATTCGTTCTCAAGACAGTGAAGAAGAAGAAACTCGTTTTCAAAGACATATGGACTCTAGCAGATATCATTATAATATCTTTGAGCATAGCGTGTTTGTTTTTTTTTATGGAACGATCATTTATGGTGAAAATATTTCTTGATAACATCGAGAAGGCGAAGCACAATGAATTCATCAACTATTTCCATCTTTTTCCGCAGAAAATCGTTAACTGCTATAGCCGCTGTTCTGATATTCATAGCTACTTTGAGACTCTGGAAACTGCTCAGATTCCTGAAGATCATAAAAATTGTAGAGAAAACTCTGAGATTATCTATTTTGCGTCTCTTTTTTGTATTCGGCTACCAGATGATGTTGGTTTTTGCATTTCAACTGATTGGTACGATATTATTCGAAGACCAGAAACGATTTAGGGATGATCAGGATTCATTCATGACGTTGATACAACTAGCATTGTGTTTTCTCAAAACATACGATTTCCAATCAGTCCGAGCACCTTTGGAGCGATCATACTTCTCTATTTATCTCATCATTTCATTAATTTTCCTCAATTTCCATGTAGCTGTGATCACCACTTGTTATAGGGAAGCACAATTATATTATTCGAATCGCAAAACATACAACGTATTTGATTACCTCTGTGAGCAGTATCAGTACTTCAAGAAAGTACTCACGATGAAAATGGAAAGATTCAGACAAAGAGGGGGTCAAGATGGTTCTACTTCCGCGGATAAAAAAATAGTTTTTGCCAAAGCAGACGAGCATAGATACGCCAAATGTTTGACCATACATAAGAATAAAATGAATGCCATGTTATACATAACTATAGGAATCTTGAGGAACATGAAATCCATAAGAGGACCAAGGAAAAATTATGGAAATATAATGAAGATTATTACTGCCAATATAACCAGAAAAGATTCACAAGAAGTAGAATATTTTTTTGTGAAAGAATCTACGCATAATAGAGCAAATCTTGTTGATGATTTGGTATTGAAAAAAATTGAATTGTTTCTGACAATGCTCCTAACAAAAAAAGATCAAAAGGAAGAATTAGAAGAAGAAAAAAATTATGACGAGGAATTTGGAGAAATCGTAGAGAATTTGTATTGTGTGCTGAAATTTCTTAGAGAAGCGAATATAGGGTTAGATATATATGCCAGGAGGGAACGAATTTATTTCCCAAGAAACATACATTAAAAAAACAGGAAAGGAATTAGAAGCAACAAGATATACTCCGAATATCAGTTCAACGTGCTGTATTTTCCATAATAATTTATCAATCCATTATATGCTATCAATTCGGTAGTACTTCGTGAAATTGTATTCAACTGTATTTGTTGATTTTAATCCTGAATTGATTTTAAAACGAGGCATTGTTTAATTTTTAGAATATCCCGTTGGGTTGAAGTCATTTCATACATTTTCTGTTTCCAATATGAAATTTAGATCATTTTTATTAACAACTGAATGTATGAAGGAATATATTTTCAATGATGAAATGAACTTTTTTGGATTACATTGAATATAACTCAGTTAAAAATATTCATATTAGAAAATATCCATTATTATTTATTTTTACGATATTCAGTATAGAAGAATAAAACTGTTTTGATTTAATGTTTTTTATTTTTTCAATTCAGTACTCATGATTGTTTCCAGGTAAGTGGCCGATATATCGGTTGAAATATTAGATAGCTTCCAAAATGAGTATTCAATAGATTGCTAATCTAAACTCGTACCTTTTTTGAACCCCTCTGAATCATTATACCACTAACGACTGAATAACAGGAATCGTGGAACCCAATCACTTTGAATTGATTTTCAAACAAGCTATTGAATTGCATTGTTCATGAAATATATTAAACCACTCAAGCTACGAATATGAAATTTGATGACTAGTTCCACTATATGATGTAGGAACCAACTGTGAGATAATTATTCGAAATTTCAAACCTAAGTAGTTGAAATTACCCCCTGAATACTTCATAATATTTCACCTATAAAATAAGTATTTTTTAATGTGAAAACGACCACTATTATGGAACAGGTTGTATCTCAAAAAGTATCGGAAATAGTAGAATGAAATTTTGGGTTTGGGAGGGTTGACTCCCGAAGGTACCTACGTAATACGGTAGATTTTTCCATAATTCAATACCTAAGGGGTCAAAACTACCCCCCAAATATTTGAATAAATTCAATCTATCTATAATAGCACGCCATTCTTTCGAAAACCCATATTTTGTATGTCTGAATTCTATATCACAGCAAGTAAAATCAACACTCATCATGGAACAGGTTATATCTTGAAGAGTGTGGTTAGCAAAATAGATGTAATTTTGGCCTTCGTATAAATAGGCGAGGAATTCAGGGCAGCTGAATTTCATGTCACATTTTTTTAGATATGCCAGTATTGGAAAAACGCAAAATGCAAAAATGCAATCATAATGGTCTTTTCAACCGATTCATCAACTGAAATCTGCAGATGAAAAAAATTGTAAATCAAAACACACGCTTATATTTCTACAGAATTCACAACACAGTAGCTTCTTCGGATGAATGTACAATAAACCAAATAATACAATGACAGTTATATACTACCTTAACTAATTATCGGTAATTACTTTCATAGAGATAAAAAAATCTGGATTATATTGATTGAATTTTGGTACGTTTCCTAAGGTATATATTGGTCAAACTGGTAGAACATTTGAAGATAGGATAGATGAACATCGACTGAGTTGAAAACGGAAATACTCTCAATTAAATATTGAATAGAAATATTTTTCTGTGAATTGGAAAATCCCCGATAAAAATGAGCTTATTTTTGGTGAATATCAAACAGAAAACAACTACTTTTCCGGCGTGATGAATCTGGTAAATATTCTGAAGGTATCCTAAGTCAAAAGAAAAAATCTGAAATTGAAAATTTGAATTTTTATTCAGATAGTTACTTGATTTTCCATTCCACTCCTGATTAAGAACTCTTATAGATGAATAATGCAAGGAAGAATGTTGTCCAAGAGTGAGTACTCACCAGAAATCATTTGTAACATTGACGCAAGAGAGGAATCGCATTCACTAGGTCTCCAATACATTTTTGTCGACGAAAATTTTGTTCACGCTTCCACGATCATCAGGAAGACCAACAGAAATGGGAAACACATTTTCTAGAAAAAATTCACTTTGCATAGATGGAAAAATATTAGAAACATTTCTTTTGGAAAGGCACTTTGGAATTAGTGTTTTTTGACATTATCGTGGGGTAACACAGATCTCTGAGAGGTTATAATTAGGATCTTATGCGAACTCCTATTGCGAGGTCTCGGTGATCACAATGTGCTGTAACTAAGCGAAATTCTCATTGGTATCCCCAGGAGAAATCTTGGAGTCCTCACATTTCATTTGCCATATTCCAACTCATTGCGAATCCCTGAATATGTCCCGAACTTAACCTTATTAAGAAATTCTTATTGTGAGTTTCTGAAGTTCAACCCGAATGTAACCACAGCAAAAAATTCTCAATGTGAGTTCCTGATCGTAACCTAAATAAGAAATCCTTATTGCGCGTTCCTGAAGATATCCCGAACGTAAGCTGAATAAGAAATTCTCAGTGCAATATATATATATATATATATATATAGATATATATATATATATATATATATATATATATATATATATATATATATATATATATATATATATTATAACAGTCATGGGGTTCTATCACAACATCAAGATAACCTACGGTGATGCAACGGTGATGAATTCTAAATCTTGGTCTAAAACGAAGATGAAACTCGCTATAGAGTATAATAGACGATGCTATCTGTTACAATGAAGAACATTGGGGATCATACCTAGCCACATCACAGCTTCGATAAGACCGATTGAAAACCTACTCCTTAGACATGAAACACGCTCCAATGTGAGGGAAAATAACTACAAAATAGGAACAAAATTATTGAATATTGAGATTTCTTCAAATCACAACGTAATTAACAAACTTGATTGTTCTCTAGTGACTTTTAAAAAGACATCGATCTCTCTCACAAATAAATTACCTTTTCAAATTGTTGCCAGCAAAAAACAAATTTCATACAATAAACTTCTTCATACAGTGAAATTTAGAAATTTAACCAAAATAAAAAATTTGAAAGACAATCAACTGAAAACCAAATTGAAAACCAAACCAAATTGGATAAAAAATATCTCGAGCACGGCCATCCCTGAGGACGTGTCTCAATTTTCAGCCTTAGGCCCTAAATTTAGTATTGAACCATCAATACCAAAAGATATATCGATAAAGTATTTCTTATCTGATGTAGACTACATCACTACCACTATCACTTAATCTCGTGAAAGAAATATCTTTACAACAAGAGCAACTAATATTATAACAAACCACATCCAACATAACTAAAGTCTGCGGACTCTTTTTTTCAAATCCAAAAAGTTCTTGAAAGACAATCCTAAATTGATTCTCACACAATCAGACAAAGGCAATGTAACAGTCATAATGGATAAGGATCAATATCTCAACCTATCCAATGACATCATAATCAACAGTAGCTCATATGTAGAACTACAGAAAGACCCTACCTCAGCAATTCAAAGGAAAGACAGTGAATTAATTAAAGTGATGTATACAACAAACCAAATTGATGAAGATATGGAAAAGAAACTCATATGCTATAATGGTATTCCTCCGAAATTCTATTCTCTACCCAAAATTCATAAGCCCACCATTTCAGTCAGACCTAGGCTTCTATGGGAGCCCCTACTGGAAGGATAGCCTATTTTTTGACAGAAATTTCAACTAACGCAAACAACTTTGACAATGAATACTATATCAAAGACTCGTTTGAAGTCACTAATGAATTTAATAATTCAGCACTTCCAGATAATTATGTTCTGGCAAGTTCAGATGTCGTCTCCCTTTTTAGCAATGTTCATTTGGATGCTTGTATTGGAGCAATACACACAAATTGGTATCATATTGGTTATTACTGTACCATTAAGGAAGAGACATTTTTGGAATTGTTGACTTTTTGATAATTCATATTTTTCTTTCAATAATGGTAGCCTTCATTTCACCCATTTTAGCAGCGCACGTCATGGATGATTTGTTAGACAATGTTATTCCAGTTATATCTTTCAATCTGAAAAAAATATATTGATGATATTATATTAGCATTACCGAATGATGGTGTGGATGAGATTCTCGATACTTTCAATAGCTACGATCCTCATATCCAGTTCACAATTGAAACGGAGAACAGCAAAATTTCCGTACCATTTCTTGATACCTAGCTTATACGGACAACAGAAAACAAGCTACTGGTAGATTGGTATAGGAAACCATGCAGCTCAGGAAGATACTTGGATTACCATTCATATCACAAACAGTCTATAAAAGTGTACTTGGTAAAACAAATGAAATTTAGAGTACTGAAAATCTCAGATCCTAAATTCCATAAACATAATTTAAACATTCTATTCAACCTTTTCGTAGAAAATTCATATCCAAGAACTTTAATTAATAACATTCTATATGATACTTCGTCTCACTTAGAAGTACTAGCCTTAAACAATAATAACTCGAACATTGTCTCAAACAACAATGAAACTAACAATACGCCTACTCAACCTTTCTTCACTTCATTGCCATATATAAGAGAGATCACTCTTAAACTCTCCAGATTACGATTCAGTGAAAGTGCTAGCGACAAAGTCACATACATCTAAGATAACATCCTTAGAAATGGCTTTCATTTCCCAAGAAAGGAATTATATAAATAAAAAAACAGATATTAACCACTTGAGTGAGATCTACTCTTATTTATCGTCATTAGATATCAATCATGAGTGACAACAATGTAATATAAACAAAATAAAAAAAATAAAAGATATAAAAAAAATTATATATATATATATACATATAAAAAAACAATAACCATTCGAGCGAAATCTCTTATTTATTGTGCTTAGATATCAATCAAAATTGATAACAATGTAATATAAAATAATAGTTCTTCTTAACATTACCGCCACCTGGTAACATCAGTTGGTACTAATCTAACAGTTGGCAACAATATAACTATTTGCAAGTGACACCCGTCAGGCTTAGATCTAATTGCGAGATTGATTCCTAACCTGTCAGTTTTACTTGTCACACCACATAGAGTACACATTTATATTTATATAATTTTAAACGACGCTAATGTGGTTGTAGTAACTTTGAACTTTTTTTATCACTGTGTTAGATGAATATGTTCAACATCATTGAAACCAACCTCAACAAAGTTGTAAGTAGCATATTGTTTCGCACTTGAATATGTATAACTATTGGTTTTTTCATCTATTGTAGTCTCCCCGATGATGGAAATAAACATTTCCGACAGCTTGGATAAACCTTAATGAGTTTACTTTTTCATTGCTGCTTACCCCAATATCCCTAGTTTTTTATATATATATATATATATATATATATATATATATATATATATATATATAGATATATTTATTGTTTTTATTGTTTTTTGGTGTTAGTGGAGGCAACACTGGTGGAGAGTTGGGAGAATGAGAGATACGCGAGTCATATTATACACATTCTATGATACAGAAAGAAACAGATCGTGATCGTGAGTCGTGGATATCATGCATCGTCCGCCGTATATTCAACTAACGTGATTTTGAGTGAGTGCGTGGATGTCATTGACTGCTGTTGCTCAAAACACAAAGTGATTATTTATCACTCGTATAATATGTATTTGACTATTGTGTTCAAGTGTTTAATGAGGTGTAAGGATATTCATGTGCTATATTTCACCATGTTCTCATTTTACGAAGGGTATTTTTGTTGTGTAGACCTACTGATGGTGTAATAGATGAGAGATGTTAACTTGATGCCGCCATTTTAGATTCATCCTTATACCCAGCAACCGACATAAAGAGATTTGTTCATTTCATCATTCATCATTTCTACCGATTAGTTTCTACGTTGTTTGATTGGCGTATTAGAATATATTTTCCAGTTCCTAGAATACATCATTTGGAAAAAACTGTTTGGCGACCGAAGGAATATCGAATGATTCATCATTGGATGATAAAAAATAAGAATTTTGTTCCAAGCTACTACCGTTTCCATTGATAGTCACAAAATGTGGACCAGTCAAAATTAATCTTTTTTTCCAGACAAGGAATGTATTTTATCGCAATGAGAGCCCAGAACTGCAATGAACGAGGTTAGGTGTTCTTTAAATTGCATCAAAATGCCAATATAGTTCGGAAAACTTCCTATATTATTTCAGTTATCAACTATATTTGATAACAAGTACATATATTTTGATTTCAGCTATATAGGGGCATCTGGTTCAGGAGCAGAAATTGCCTAGGCAAAGATGCCTGTATTGCATTTCCGCAGTTGCTTTCAAATTTGTATTCTGTGTGAAATTAATGCGAGTATATAATCGAAAAGAAGTTTGTTGCAAATAATTAGGAAGAAACCAACGGAATCACAAGGTTTGCCGTGAGTCTTAAGTGCATCATGGAATCAGTAGAATGATAAATAAAAATGCAATTGTTCATTTTGTACCTATCGGAATTTCTCGAGGTTCTGTAGTATTAATTTTTTCCCTTGTACTTCAAAAGTCTTCTGGTTTTTCATTTCTCTAAGGTCAGTTGACAAACGGTTCGAAAATTTTGGACCAAAGTATATCAAATTTCTTTTGGTCAAAGATTTTTTGAAAGAGTGAACTTGAAGGCTACCGTTATGACTCGATCCAGTTATCTTTATTTTTTTCACTGTAAGTTTATTATGCGTGTTGAACATTCGGGGGTAAATACATAAAAGATATTTTTTTTTAAATACATGTTTAATTGTATAAAAGTTTTATGGTCAAGGCAAACAGTCGAGAACCAAGGGAGTGGAAAAATCGCGGGAGCTTGCTTGAGCGATTTTTTTAACTTTCCTTTATTCGAATTTTTTGCCAAATGACAATAAGATTTGAATACGATTTGAAATGTATTTATCTATAAAAAATGTATCGAATGTTTTATAGGGAGATTAATACACAACTACGTTATGAAGATAATTTAGTTTGAAATAGAAAATTTAATTGAGAAGTAAGAATTTCAAATTAACAATAAACATTTCAAAGCAATAGAAAACATATTAAAATATTCTCAAATTATTTGGAGTTTGAGTGATTTTTAGTAACATACATGTTATGAACATTGAAAGTGCAATAGTTGTATGTTATTTTATGACCAGATTTTTCTAGAGATATTATCAATGTTTACCGTAGTAGGATTCTCTTGTATAATGCTTAAATCTTTTGTAGTTGGGATCCTAGAAGGTCTAGGTCCATAGAGAAACCAAAAATAAAGAGAGTTGTCAAACCTGCAGTAAAAGTTGGCACCATGTTTAGACAGTGGCGACATATCTCGCAACTGGCCGAACTAAATACAGTTGGTAGAACCGATTGAGATAAGGCGGGTTTTTCAAATGTGTTACTTTTATATGATTGATATGGTATATATTTTATAAGTGATCGATTTGCCATTCTTCTATTCCATATGAATGGTTGTGTCATATGAAATACAGGAATGGCAAATCAATCACTGATAAAATATATACAGTAATCGATTCGTAGAATCTGTTAGTTCGTTCGTGGTTAAAATAAAATTTCAAAGTAAATCTTTATTTCATGATATCAAGAACAAAATCAAAGATCTTATAAA
The DNA here is from genome assembly GCA_018342105.1 of Gonioctena quinquepunctata. Classification (NCBI taxonomy): domain Eukaryota; kingdom Metazoa; phylum Arthropoda; class Insecta; order Coleoptera; family Chrysomelidae; genus Gonioctena; species Gonioctena quinquepunctata. The sequence continues at coordinate 1,003,253 of JAFIRS010000068.1, forward strand.
ACAAGAATAATAAGTTGAAGACTATAAAAACACATTTTATTGTATCTAGGACAAGGTACAACTACAGACAAAACAATAATAAAACTCCGAAAAACAACAAAATTGAAAATATTCTTCAGTCTTATCATCAAATCAACCAAAATAAAAACAAATTACATTTACAACAAACCTTCAATAATTTTGTTCATTCATTAGCACAATGGAGAACGAGTAGGTATACTCAACAAATACTCCAGTTTGATGATAATCTTCGTACTTCCTCAAATGGTGATAGAAAATGGAAACTGATGGACGGTAATAAGTATCAGTTTGTGAAAAAATGTCTGCAACTGATGGATGGAATTAAGTATCAGTTTGTGGAAAGCAGCTCATATTTTACCTTGTGAAAGAATATTTCGAGGAATTTCAGCGTCAACTCGAATAACAAAACATTATATTTTCGACGTTGGGTTCACAATTCAAGTCCATTAGTATAATTTCTATAATTAATTTTTCGATGACAATTAACAGTAGAATTATTCTGAAATTATTACGTTGTTTGTCATTTCCTGACAAATGTCGAAATTGAAAAATTATCATGTCAGTCGTCTGTTGATTGCGGGCAGCGCCTCCATGCGCGACTGGCCGTACCAAAAACTTGGTGGTCAAGATCGCCAATGTTTCAAACAGTCTCTTTATTTTTAATTTGTCTATGGTCTAGGTCTCAGGTTGTTGATTGAATTAGCATGATGTTCCTCGTCTAACTGTAAATTGGGGCCTAATGACTTAGCATTTGCATGTCCAGTCATTTTGATGAGTTGTTCTTCCGGGACACCTGACTAAGCAAGATTTAAAACAGCACTTGATTGATTTGAGTGACTTGTGATCTTGTTTGTAACAGTATCAAGCCCTACCCTTTCAGCAGATTGTTTGGTCCATTTTGCAATCCCATTTTTCCCAATAGGCATATTTTGGTACCATCCAGAATTGGTTTTAATCCAGTAGGGATTTACAGTCAGAAATAGACGGTCTGACGTAATTCTAGTAGTGCGTTTAGACATAAGTTTTTTAAATAACCCCATCGGGCACACATGAAGATTATTGTGATAAGGCACTAACCACCTCCTATTCTGATAATTTTTGAGCTCCACCCTGGCATGTTTTGGAAAAAATCGGGTTGTATTCAATTCTTCCAGATGGGTTCCCATTCGATTTTTTTTCCTTTTTGAAAAAGTGCACTTTGCATCTTGCTGCTTCTTTCCCTCTTCAGGCTAGTTCAAATGCCATTATATGATGAAGCTTTTTTTGTGCTTCTGGACAATCTTCGTTGCACAAATTTGTTATTTCATATATTTCTTCCTTACTTAGAGCGGTTGAACTTTGCTTTCCCTTGTTGGGAATAGACTGAAGCTGCTTTCGTTTCGCATTTTTTGCATCCCTTGCTTCTTTGAATTCAATGTCTGCAAATGGATTATTTGTTTGGGCGTACTGTTTATAGTATTTTTCTTGAAGAAGTTCTGCAGTTACATGCCACATAGTCTTTATAACGTATTCTTTATAATCTCAATCATCAGCTCTCTTTATATTAAAAGCCCAATGATTTGGAGAGTTTCTATAAGTTCATAATGTTTCTCTTTCAAAAATATTTCAAACTGTTTCCATATTGACTTTTGGTTATTCACTGTACTTTTCGGAATAACATTCTATACAGTTTTTTTGATATTTTCTAAAGATTCTCGATCGAATCTTGCCATTCCGAAACGACGTTGTATCAACAAAATTCGAAAATAATCTTCTTCCCCTTCTAGTTAATTTTTTTGTGCTCGGTTATATAAACCATTAACACAGATCCGGGGGCCTCGTGAGGTTATACCTCTCTTACCCCCCTTCGTATGGCACCCTGGAAGTCTCACTCGAAGTAATACCACGAGTGCCCGAGCGCCCCTTCTTCCAATAAATCCGTTGTTATCCAGCCTGGTTACTGGCGTAGAGAAGAAAGGGACTATTTCACACACAAAACTTTTGTCAACATTCACATATTTTAGTTTATTTTGTATTGCACGTTATATATAACGGCGGACATTCACATGCACATTTACTTGACCTCCAACCTGTTAACGCCACATGTTAACCAAACCATGGTCAGAGGTCGAATCCGAAATTAATCTGACAGTGACAGTTGTTAAAGTATAGAATTGTGAAATCTACCATTCACCAAAGAGAGTAAACGTTAGGTACTGATAAGCTCCAGCCAATGAGAATCTTGTAGCAACAACATGTTATAGCGACGTACATGGACATGATTAAGGTGGCCCACGTAACATACAGAATGGTCCAATATACATTCAAGAGCCTGTAACTCTCAGATACAAGGGTGCGGAGTGCGCTAGTCCGCCACTGTCCAGAGAGAATGGTAGCCATGACATGTCCAAATACGTCACTATCACTCACATATTATCTTTCATCTCTTTCTATTAGTGTCACCATTGTCTTATGGGGAATGTACTCTACTACTCAGATAACGTTTACTCTCTTTGACCATTCACGGTATAGTTGATCAAAAGCAAGGTGCATATTTATCAGTTATTGGGAAAGCTAGTAGTTTTTTATTATTGAAAATGACTGTTAAGTGGTCGATTTTAAGAAATTGAAGAAATCCCATTGATTCTCAGAATAGGCGTGTATTAATCGAAGTAATAATTGATAAATAAGGAGTGTTTTTATGTTGAGCAGGTCGATATCTTTATAGGGTAATAGGGTGGAGTACAATCCATATGTTTTCAGTATAATCTTGATTTATCTAAATAGTTTATATGAAATATTGATTTATGGCATCAAAGATATAAAATTTGAAGTTTTATTTTGATTTTCGTTTTTTTTTTAAATAACTTTCGAAATACTGCCCCTAATTGAACAAAAATTGGTATTGAGGAGTTTTTTGAGGTGTCGAATTCGAACCTGATGTTATTATTGCTCTTACTTGTAGAGGGCGCCACCTACACGTCTCTTTCTTTTTTGGAGATTCATTACTTTTTTGAGCGTACCTCAAGCACATTTTCCAGTGAAAAAATCAATTCCTCATATCTACGTAGAAAAGCTACCCCTGGTACAAGTCGCTATGAGCAACCGTTTTCTAGATATTTTCAAGTCGATTATTTGATAATCGATGCGTGTTGAAGTTATTATCATTATTTTGCATTTTTCACAAGAATGCTTAGGAAATGAATTTGACATTCAAGCAGTTTTGGTTTTTTGTAGGGGGCGCCACCTATTATATTTATTTCTACTCGTTTTTGTATCAAAGATGCAGAATCTCTATTGATTTTAATAAAATTTGCAAGAAATATCAACATTTTATTTCAAGAAATTCTGAATATGTGGAATAAAATAAAGGAAACTGAATTGTATTCAAATGAATTGTTCAAAGTGTCTACCTTCAGCGAAGATACAGGCATTCAGTCTTCTAGACATTGAATCTTGTAACCACCCGCTCTAAAATTATTGGTGTGTTTCTTATTGTTTCACAGGCGTCTACTATTCGGTTTCTTAGATCTTCCCCGTTCGCTACTGGAGTTTTATGAACTTGTGACTTCTAATGTCCCTAAAAATGAAAATCTAGCGGGCTTAGATCTGGGGACCTTGTTGCCCACGCCTGGTTAGGTTCTTCTACACCCCTACCGATCCATCGATATGAATAGACAGTGTTAAGGAGTTCTCTGGCTACAATGCTAAAATGGGCCGGAGCCCCAGCATGCAAAATTTCTAATGGTACATTCTGAAGCTGTCCCGGCAATTCATTTCTTATAAAGTCTCTGTAAGTTGCGCCATTCAGTCGGAACGGAAGAAAGAAAGGACCTATCAAGTAATTATCAATTATTGCCGCCAATACATTTACAGAAAATTGATACTGATAATGTCTTTCATAGCTGCCTCCGTGGTGACGTTGGTTGTTGCCCTGGAATTCAGGGTCTGCTGACCGAAATCACAAATGAGCGGCTGGCTTCTGTTCGTCGACTCCGTTGATTTGTCGTTTTCTACCAAGTGTTGTTCATCCTTGCACTTCTCCACCGTACTGATGAGGGCCGAGAGCCCGAAACACGTGTCTACGGTTAACACTTTTCCATGAGGGCTGTGTCCATTAAGTTCCTTCCACTTTGTTTTTGACAGTCCCCTCGATGTTGCTCTCTTTCATAATATATATATATATATTTTAGTGCATACATTTCAATATTGTGTTAAGTTAAATGTCTCAAACTCCATATTTTTAATTTTAGTGTTTTAACCTGATGATGACAAATACCATGTCGAAACGTCGTTAAGGAAAATTATATGAATTGACTGAATCAGACCTTTATTCCGAGAATTTGAAGAAAATATATATGTGGTCAAGAAACTAAAGAAAAAATATATATATATATATATATATATATATATATATATATATATATATATATATATATATATATATATATATATATATATATATATATATATATATATATATATATATATATATATATATATATATATATATATATATCGAGAATGAGAGAAATCTGTTACGAATCCAAAAAGGCACACCATCCATCTACAGCCTGTTCCATGGTTTTCCAATCATCAGGACGGCTTGTGGTCTCTTTCAAATTCGCATCAGATTTCTCGTTGGTTCATAGCCTTAGGCCAATACAAACATGTGAACTGCATCAAATTATTGATAGTGACATCTATAATCTGTGCGGTGAAGCTCAAACCTAATATCGTGGAATTTTAATATCACGAGATTTCGTGCACATTAACAGGTCACCAACAAATGTGTCAGATAGGCCTACCCACGATATCAATAGTCGTACTCCTCATGCGTTTAACGCAAATAAATATCGAGAATGAGAGAAATCTGTTACGAATCGAAAAAGACACACCATCCGTCTACAGCCTGTTTCATGGTTTCCCAATTATCAGGACGGCTTGTGGTCTCTTTCAAATTCGCATCAGATTTCTCGTTGGTTCATAGCCTTAGGCCAATACGAACATGTAACTGATCATATTATTGATAGTGACATCTTTAATCTGTGCGGTGAAGCTTAAACTCAATATCGTGGAATTTTAATATCACGAGATTTCGTGCACATTAACAGGTGACCAACAAATGTGTCAGATAGGCCTACCTACGATATCAATAGTCGTACTCCTCATGCGTTCAACGCAAACAAATATCGAGAATGGTCAGGTTAAAGCTTCACCGCACAGATAATAGATGTCACTATCAATAATCTGATGCAGTTCACATGTTTGTATTGGCCTAAGGCTATGAACCAACGAGAAATCTGATGCGAATTTGAAAGAGACCACAAGCCGTCCTGATGATTGGGAAACCATGAAACAGGCTGTAGACGGATGGTGTGTCTTTGGATTCGTAACAGATTTCTCATTCTCGATATTTGTTTGCGTTAAACGCATGAGGAGTACGACTATTGATATCGTGGGTAGGCCTATCTGACACATTTGTTGGTGACCTGTTAATGTGCACGAAATCTCGTGATATTAAAATTCCACGATATTAGGTTTAAGCTTCACCGCACAGATTATAGATGTCACTATCAATAATCTGATGCATTCACATATATATATATATATATATATATATATATATATATATATATATATATATATATATATATATATATATATATATATATATATATATATATATATATATATATTTGGAAGGGTAGTCTTGACTGACAAGTATGAAGAAAAAACCTGACTCGCACAGCTGATGAGCTGAATTTAACCTTTTTCAATAACATATTTGAGCACATGAATGTCGAGGTTTTTTAAAATAAAATCATACAGAAATTAATTTTTAGTATTTGTGTTGTTGTGTACCAGTAATGTTTTCAAAGTGTTGATGTTCAATGATTGTCTGTATTCCGTTTGACGTTGACTTTTATGATAAACCTCACGGTTTAATGACTTGATAAAGGAAATAAACATTTCCGAAAGCTCGACGAAATAACAAAGATAATTCTTCAAACCAGCCCAGTTCTTTGACTGCATCCTCAGGATTATGAATATATATATATATATATATATATATATATATATAAGTATATATATATAATATATATATATATATATATATATATATATATATATATATATATATATATATATATATATATATATATATATATTTTGAGGAAGTAGCGGGTACTCAGTCTGGTTTTATATAAAGAAAAACTCTCCTTTACTTTTCCAAGCTTTCGACAATTTATTTTGTCTTTATCAAGGCTAAAAACCAAAAATGGTTAAAAAATATCAAATATGAAAAATTGCTATGTAAAATGAGTTGAATTAACGAATATAAGTGTATAAAATATATCAACATTATGACTTCAAAAAATTGTCAAACTGATAGACATTTGAATTTTTGTGAATAGTTGATGTTTCTTTGTCAGGTTTTACAGGGGATTCTGTATGAATATTTATTAAAATGAAAGTTCATTTTGATAGTAGATACGAGTAGATTTTGCTTAGTTGGTCGATGTCAGATCTCTTATTCATGATATTCACGTCACTATTAATTGCCACCATTTCTAAAAAAAGTCTTTTGTCAAATTTTGTTCTTGATATATAATTTTTGTGTCATGTGTTCATTATGTGATCCTGGTTCACTACATGAGCAGAGAGTGCACAAGAAAGTTTTTGTAGTCTACAGTCACTTTTTTGACCAGTGATTCGTGATTTCAATGTTTGACTCATTTGTCCAATGTAATTTTTATCACAAGTACCACAAGGTATACTATAAACTAAATTGTTTTTCATCGGTGCATATTCTCCGTCTTTTAATTTTGTGCGGATTCTCCCGAGCCCAACCATGGTTGTTATGAAAGTTTGTGATAGCATTTCGGGAGAAGTTTGACTCGACCGTGAAGAGTACTCATCTTAAAAATTGAAGATTTCTAGCCAATTTTCTCAAAAACCACTGACACATAATAATGCGTTGGCAAGAGAGCTTGTACCATTTGAATATGGTATGGATAAAATTGTTGATCGTGAATAATTCTCCAAACTGTGGACTGAGTAGAATTGAGAGCTTCAGCAATTATTCTTGTACTCGTTCCTGAATTCTCCTCGAGAGCGTTCAAAACAGCTTGTTCTTATTCTGGGGTTCGGACTTCTCGTGGTCTTCCAATAATATCAGCTGCCCGCTTGAAGCTACCTGTTTCTGCCACGGTGGAGACGGTGGAGACTGGTGAATGTTGGAGCTGAAGGCAGTACTCGATTAGGAAATCGCTCCTGGTGAATACGTCTTGCTTCGCGCGCATTGCCATCTGCAAGGCCATAAACGAAATGCATATCGGCTTAATGAGCATTATTTGTTGAATAATCCATTTTTTCAAAATTAGTGTTTTAAAGCTCACAGAAACTTCAACAAAACTACAAAACGTTTAACTGTCACATAATATGTAATTACCAAAACTATTCATTCAAACGTCAAATCAATTTCCCAAGCATTCTTGTGAAAAATGTAAAATAATGGTAATCACTTCTACACGCATCGATTATCACATAATCGACTTGAAATTTCCAAGTCCAAATATCTAGAAAACGGTTGCTGATAGCGACTTGTAACAGGGGTAGCTTTTTTACGTAGATATGATAGAGGAATTGATTTTTCACTGAGAAATGTGCTGGAAGTACGCTTAAAAAAAGTTATGGATCTTCAAAAAAGAAAAAGACTTGTAGGTGGTGCCCCCTACGAGTAAGAGCAATTTAGAATTCGACCCCTCAAAAAACATCTCAATACCAATTTTCTATCAATTAAGGTCAGTATTTCGGAAGTTATTTGAAAAAAAAACGAAAATAAAAATAAAACTCCAACACCTTGTATTTTGGAAACGAAGCGTTTCCGGACATTATTTAATTGGACAATTTATACTATAATATTGTGAAAAATCACCCCCTGAAGTTTGTCAAAGTACTTTTGAATCACCCTGTATGAGAGAATTACTTGAAAGCGCCTGCTGGGCAACACTCGTAAATAGTTGATAAATTCTGATTCTCACATCCATATTCCTGGTCTACCTATGAGTACAAGCTCCGATTCTGTCTTCGTACTGTATTTAATATCTGTGTCAATCTGACAATTTCTCTGAATGATGGAAATGTCACTACAAATAATTGTACTTTTTCTTGCAACTGCATATATTTGTGGTAAGTACGAGTGTGTTTTCAAATGTTCAGTCCAATTTTCATTTGGTAGTATATTTTTATGCAATCCTTGCCCCAAATGGATCATCCCGTAACAGTGACTTCCTAATTTCAGGATCGCGAGTAGAGAATACCGGGAAGAAATCAGTTTGTGGAAGTGTAATAGATCTACTGGATTGGTATGTATATTCTAGGTGTAATCTTCTGTAAGTTCCTTATTTTGAACTCTTTGTTTTTTTTCCATTCCAACCTGAATCAATTCCACGATTTTGAAGACAAATACGCAGAACTCAATGTTCTGAGGAATGAAGAAATTCCAATTATTGATTTTTACTGAGGAATACTGTGATCTAACGTCATATTATCCTACCTAAACACATTTTTTCGTTAAAGATAATTATAGGAAATTCCATTTTGAAGTAGTCTCATTGTGGTAACGAAAAAATGATCGGGAATCAGTGACGGCGGGAAAAAGGTAAATGATCTGCTCATTGAAAGTTTTTTGAATAATTTGATGATATTAATGAATAGCTTTGGCCATATTATGAACACATTTTGATGAATAGATCACAGTCTTCTATAACATGAATTTAAATTCATACTTTTCTTTCTCTTCTTCTTCATTTTTCTAGATGCTATCGAGTGATCACCTGTGTCAACTGGGACCATTTACTCAATGTTAATAATTTTTCAGTCACCCTTTGGAACGATTGTCTTTTTCTCGAACAAAAGCTAACACAATCAGATCTAGATATAAGCCAGGCGACAACTGTGACATCAAGAATGTATCTTTCGATTGGTTCATATCATTTAAAAGTAAGTTTTAAAAAAATTCTCGAAAGGGGTTTTCTCTGATTTAATGAGGGTATGAAGGTACCAACCTCCCGAATCTCACCACATATTTGAATCAAACCATATGATAAATGAAAATCATGGATATCAGATTCGTATGTCGCACAGTGATCTGGCTTGGCCGAAAAAACGGCCAAAAGTAGTTTTTTCGTTAATATAGAAATTTAAAAAAAACTGTTTGTTGGTTTCGATAGGTAATGCCTTAGCCAAACTTTCACCATATAATTCCTTTTTATATTCATAACGATTAAGATATTTTAATTGCTTATATTTTTTTCATTGCTTATATTTTTCAAACCAGTAATCGGATTTTAATAATTTTTTGTTCGTGGGAAACTAATTCACTGTGAATTGAAAATCAGTCCAGATTTATCATTTTAAAATACAAGATGGCAACAAGTTAGATTTTTTATCAGTATTGGTGTACTATTTTTTTCAATATCTTGAAACAATTTATGAACGATGTGCTATGAACAGAGGTAATCTTATACATTTGACATTTTATTCTCATGACGAATAGCGTGTATCATTTTTCAAATTCTGAAATTGCAAGTTTTTGTTTTTTTTTACCATTTTTGGGTAGATTTTAATAGAATACCACCTATTGTTCTCGTCATCGCAACAGGACCTTCAACAAATTTTGATAAATTTCCGCTGATCATGATTTCCAGAACCCAAAAATACCGTCAGTTCGAAAGTTTATATATACAAGGTGTTAGTGAATAAGTGCGACGAACTTCAGGGGGTAATTCTGCATGAAAAAATAATGACAGTTTGCTTCATAACTTTTGTCCGCAAATGCTTCGTTTTCCGAGATACGGGGTGTTGAAGTTTTTCTTGAAAACTGACTATTTATTTATTGCTCTGAAACCGGTTAGAGATATTCTGATGAAATTTGGTGAGTTTTAAGAGGGAGTTATTGCGCATTTTTTGACATGCAATTAGGAATTTTATGTTCATCATTGGCGCGCATACGGGTAATAATCTCAAGAAAAAAATGGTACGCCACTGAGATATTTCAAATTAAAAATCATTCTTGACTTCTTCGTATGGGGCGCCGCTTTTATGCAGAAAAATTGAACATCTTAACGCGTATTTTTCATTTTTTTGATTTATTATCAAGAACTATCTAATACATAACGTTAAACCAGAACAATAACAGAAAATAACCCCAATAAATAAATAGGCGCAAAGCTACAACAAATTTTCAAAATGACCTCCCTCAGACGTGATACAAGATTCAAATGTAATTATTTTAAAATAGATGATGTGCTTAGTTATTTTTAATCTTGACAATGTGATATTCAATTATATTTATTTTTTACTTTATATTCACCCTGTGTTATCTGTTATCTTTGTGGTAACACAGATAGTATTTTTGATTGTTTGTGTGTTTCTAAAAATATTTATTAATTCTTCTTAACTATATTGTGGGGTACTTAATGCTCATTGTTAATTTTATGTCCTATGTTGAATATTAATGTTGTATTTTATTAGAGTTAACAAACAATTGTAAAATATCTATATTTTTAGTATTTGTGGTGCAAGCTTTGTCCATGAGATTTATATCTTCGGCAAAGAAGCATATTTTTATTGATTGATTGATTGAACTCTCTGCCTCATTGATTGTCGTATTCGCGCAAATATTCCTGGTGAATTTCTTATTGTCTCACAGCCGGCTATAATTCGATTCCTCCAATGCAGAAATCTTGAGGATTTAAATCCGGAGATCGAGCAGGCCAATGTTCCGTTCCTCCCCTACCTATCCAATGATTCGGATATACTGTATCTAAGTGATTACGAACAATAATGCCAAAAGGGACGGTGCACAAGCTGCATGAACCAAGTGTTGTCTCAGCTGCAGAGAAATTTCTTCAAGAGGAACAGGTAACTCTTGCTGTAGGAAATTAAAGTGAGAGTCGCCTGTTAGTCGTTGTGGGAAGAAATATGGGCCGATCAAATGATTACAAGTACCCCAAACCATACATTTACTAAAAACTGATGCAGAAAATGAGCTTCAAAGATTCCATTTGGATTTTCCTCAGCCCAGAGGTGATTGTTACGGAAATTTCGTATACAATGTCGTCCAAAATTAGCCGCGTCAGTAAACAAAACGCCATTCAAAAAATTAGCAATTTGAGCGATTTGATAAAGAATCCAATGGCAAAAAACTAGGCGCGGAAAAAAGTCTCTAAGTAGTAGAGCTTGCACACGTTGAATATGAAACGGATACAATTGCTATTCTTTAAGAATTTAAAATACAGTGAAGTTGCTTACATTCAGTATGTTGGCAATTTTTCGAGTACTTGTTTCAGTACTCGAGAACTGCTTCTTCTAGTTGTACAGTTCGTGTTTCTCGAGGGCGCCCGCAGTCAGCCGTTTGTTTCTTAAATGTACCATTTTCGGAGGTACCCTACTCAGCATAAAATCGTCGAGCTTGCGACCATTTCTATTACTTCTACCATAGACAAAATGCATGTCTGACAATTCCGCATTTGTATAATTTTCATTTTTTTCTATAAAAAAATTATTACTTATTATCATCAATGTTATACCAAATTAAAAGCTTGAAAATGAAAAAAAGGTAATTTGACATTTTGTTGAAATATTTGCATTTAACAGAATCTTCACAGTAGCTAGCATAGCTATTAGATAATGTATTAAAGTAATGACAAATACGCGTTGAGATGTTTTATTTTTTCATACGAAAAAAAGGCAATAGAGATTTTTGTCACAATTTTAATTTTTTTTTTAAATTGAGATCATTGCCCGTATGCGCGCCAAGGATGAACATTAAATTCCTAATTGCCAAGTGAGACTTACTGGGTAAGCCTTGAGATATCATATCTATATACCAGCTTGCTGGTCTGAGGTGGTCCTTGAAAAATATAGCCTATGAAACTTGCAAATTTTTTTCAGAACTTCTCTCAAAATAAGATTTAGTTAAATTTTTTATTGCAAAGACCAAAATAGCCTCAATATATTTTTCTGCCTTTTGTGAAAGCACAGTCCTTACCCTACACGCAGATATTTGTGGTTTCTTTCCAAAAACGATTTTTGCCTTAGTTATAGCCCATCAACTGTTTCTACTTTTTATCTTCAGACGCTTCAAAATTATACAAATTTAACCCTCTGTAGCTTTTAGAAAAATAAATTTGTGAACTAACTACCAATGCGGCGTATCCTTGGAGTCATTCAAATATTCAATTAATTAATGAGAATGAACGAATGAATGAATTATCGAGTGAATATGTCAGATTTAACGACTTTTGGCAGTTTTTTGGCAAAGCCAGATCTCTGTGTGTCGGCGTGTTTCTGAAAGCGATTTCAATAATTTGGTTAAAATCGTTCAACTATTATATTTTCAGAATGCAAACCCAATCGAAGAGATTCCTTTTTACCATCAGTATTGAATTTTTACATGTAAATCCAATTTTTATGCCCTAATTTTAAACTGCCATTTTATTTTTTGTATTTGACGATTTCCGATCTTGTGAAGTCACGAGAATGAAAATTTGTATTGTATTGAAATGCCGTATTTATCAGTACTTAGCATTGTTCAGAATTATTCATCGCCCTTTTTTGATGTAAAATGCTTTTTTTATCTTGCGATAAACAATTCATCAAAATAAATCATCTTGGAACAAAAAACTAATATAGTTCATCAAAATGTTATATTTTGAAAATGGGATTATGATGAGGTGTGCAGTATAGGTCACGCTGCGTTATCATACAATATTCACTTTGTAATAGATATGTTTGCAATCATGAAGTAACTACGGTTCATATATACTACAACTGAAATAATTCGCGAAATGCTTTATCGTTGAAAATGAATACACTCAGGATTCAAAGAGTACATCATATAACAATTACTTTTTGTTGTTGGATGTCAATGTTATTGTTAGATGACTTTGATTTATTCGGCTACATCTCACATGACTCCTTGGTAGTTTTTTTTTCATATTTAACTTTGGAATACCCTTCCAGATGAATCGGTTGGCAATTATTCCAATAATGATGGGACTGAGTCCGTGATGAAACCTCATGCCCTCAGATCTGGAAATTATAGGATTGTTCTGAATGTTGCGGAATATGACGGGAATGGTTCCAAAAATATGCTCTCAGATCAGGTATGAAAAACTTATTGACGTCTGTTTTCATTACATTGAAATTCATTCTCGAAATTGAAAACATGAATTACTATTTGCTCTCAGCTTTCATAAAGATTTTTGATAATTGTGTCCTCAATCCACAGAAGAATCAATGCGTGGCAATGAGCGCCAAACGCTTTCAATTTCCGTCACATAAAATAATAGTATATTGTAAAACTATAATGGAATGACTTACATTTCCTACGAGTATGAACGTCTGCAAATCATACTCGTAGGAAATGGCCATTCTGTATGAGTATCACACTATACTTTTTCTACAACTGTTATGAAATACAATGTTAGCAAAAACCTATGAAGTTCACCCATGAGAAATGTACTTCTAATGAAAATTTTTTGACAGTTCTAACAATTATTAAAATTTTGTCATATGAAACAATTTCACCCAATCATGTCAACATCACACTGATATTGCATTCAGTGCAATGATCAATCACTATGACAACTTCATTCCAAATAAATTTCAAAATGTCGCGTTTTGGCAATGCGAATGTTCAAAGTATAAATGCGCTGATCAAAGAAAAAATTCCCAGAAATTCAACCTAAGTCACAAATATATTTGGAAAATATTTAAGGAATTTTGCTGCGAACGTGAATATGAATTAAATGAACATAGAAGCTTAGAAGAATTGGCGTTAAAATTGAAAGATTGGGCGGTCAATATGAGAAAGAAAGACGGGACCGAATTTAAAGAAGCAACGGTGAAGACAATGTGGAACGTTTCGTGCAAACTTTTGTAAGAAAAGTACTATAATGAATTCAATATTATGATTGACCCGTTTAATAATCTAGTATTTAAACCAGCCCGAGATGCCTGCGATGCAATCAGGAAGAAACTACAAACAGATCCATGTAAACCTAAGTCCAGTTCAGTTTCGTTAAATTTGTCTGAAGTTAACAAAATAATATTGCTATGGGATGAAAATACTCCTGAAGGTCTTATTCGTAAATTTTACCATATTGCTGCTGTAGAATCAGCGTGGCGAGTAGAAGAGGCAGTTGCTTGTCTGGTGGAATTTTTTCAAATCGAGAAAAATAACGATGACTCTCTAAGAAATCGCATTGAATACAATCCGGTGTTCAGTGAAACGTGCCAAGGTGGTTTTCAAAGCTGTGAGTAGTAAGTGGTTGGTTTCCAATAGTGAAAGACAAAGCTGCCCTGTACGTCTTTTTCAAAAACTGATATCAAAACGAGGCGACAATATTACCTCACCACGACTGTTCTTCAAATCGGCACTGGAAAAATAAAACTGACAAATGATACGATAATGTACCTGTTGGAAGAAATACAATAAATGGATGGACTAAATCTGCTGCTGAGGCAATTGGCTTGAATGTAAAGGGCAAAAAGATAACAAATCACTCGAATAGATCAACTGCTGTTAGCGAATTGGCAAAAAGTGGTGTAGAAGAACACAATTGCTCAAAATTGCTGGTCATAGCAATCAAAATTCTATAAAACCATACTTTAATCTCGATCCAGAACACCACAACAAGATCATGAATATTATTCGTGGTAATAGATCTCCTATAGTAGAGAACAGCAACGAATCTAATGTTAAGTTAAATTTGAATAATTGTACTTTCACTAACTGTACTTTTAATAAATTAATGAATGTTTCATTGTGTTAAGTTATGCATTTTTCTGTCAAAAAATTTTCCGCTGAATATCCCTTGGACATTGACAAATGCCTCATAATTTTATGAAGAATTTCTCAAGCTCGTTGCTTGGTAACAAGGAACGAGCTTTCGATTGTCAAAAAAGTATCTCGTCTATTATCAATGTCCTAGGATAGTTCTACTGATAATAAAAGGAAATTAGCGCATTTGGTGAATTTGATTCTGAAATAATTGCAAGAAAGTACCTTCTCACTTATTATCGGCAATTTCCAATACAATATTGGTTCAATTATTGAAAATTGAAAACAACTTTTGAGAAACCAGAACCGGTTTTTCAAGGGATAACTTGACATTATTCACATTTCAATATACTAACAAAATAAAATTTATGGAGAATGATACATAGATATAAAAATTAATTCAAAATACGAAAGCAAACTTAAATATGGAATAATCTCAGATGAAAATTTGATTGAAGCCAGGGACTCGAAGTGATGGCGCATTTGCTATTTCAGTTGATTCAGATCATCATCTTCTCCATAAAAAAAACAAATGTTTCCTGAGAGATAAAAGAATCAATCTTGGAAAATACACGAGAGTCATCGAAGAGGTGCCAACAATTAGAATGAGGGTGTTCGCAATGTGCCGTATAGTGTCCATTGGACATGCTGCCGCTACGATTAGATATGGCGTAGATATTATAAAGAAGCAGAATATTGGTCCAAATTAAAATTTCGTATGGAAAAATCAATCACATTGTCCAATTTACTGCCATCAGTCGGAGAAACACGTTTTGAATGTATAACAAAATTTTTTGGAAATGTTTGTATACTAATCATGTTTTTGAATTCCCTTACCATTCCACAAGTTGAACAGTATGGGCTGGCATCGTCAGTCAAAGTCTCCTCTTCTGAAAAAAACAGTTCAAGACATTTTGTTCAATTCACGACTCCGTTTGGCAAGTCTGGAACAGGCATTGAAAGAACCCAGAAAGGTTCAAAAGTAACGAAGCAGTAATCACAAAAAGTACATCTCAATATAGACTTCAGCTGACCGGCAAATGTATCCACAATTTTGGAATTATGAGTAGATAGATATCTTGTACAAGAAATGGAAGCTTTCATGATAACAAACTCGTTTTGGTGATGGCTGATTCTCTGCACTCGACTTTTTCAAATCTTCATGTAGACCTACCAGAAGGTATCTTAGAAACTCTTCCGAATCTGCTGGGATGTTATGTTCAAAAGAAGGAGCAACATTTCTGAATAGACGGACGAAATGTGAAGTATCCACCATTTTCCGAGAAGAATCAGGACTTCAGATATTTTCCATCAAAGATATAGAAGATTTCACTAGATCTTCCTTTATTATTGATTTGGTAGTATTCAAACGCTTCATACAAATACCATTCTTGAAAAATTACAACAAAACCTTGGTGTTCGGAAGACACTGAATCATGTTATTCATAAAACAGGTATTTCCAACCTTCTTCCATCCTCTCAGGCCAAATGTACAGATGGAGTCTCTTGTTGTTATGGCATGCTCACTCATGTTGAACGGAGAATCCATAGGTTCATTGTTCGTGTAATTCAAAGGAGGTGATAGAGAAACTGATATTGACTTATCAGTCGTATCAAAAAAAGTGGAACGGAGAATAGAATCGATAAGACTGGATACACTACTCATGGAAGCTAAGAAGGCAGGTGAAGCTGGGAAAGAAGCCAAACGGAGGTCCAGATCTCCAAGTGTTGCCAAGACTCTTCATTAAAAAATTATTAGTAACATTTTCCAATGTATAGCGCTTCAAATCGACGAAATTCCCAAGTTCATTAAGACTTTCCCAAGATGGAGAACTTCTGAGGGTATATATCAATTTCTGTATAGCGAGGCAATTTCTCAAGAGAAAGAATGAGACGTGAGTTGGTATTTCATTCAGACAGGTGAAGAGTAACTGCAGAGAGTCTCTCTCATTCCTGAAACGTCCAGAAAGAGCATTTGTGTGAAGGTGCGTATTGAGAAGGCTGCAATCTGACTTTTAAGAATTTTTATACCAGAGGTTATTGATTGGAATTTGGATTCAAAATCAGTTTCTGGGTCTAGCAGTGAAATAAGTTCGCATTTATTGATAGTTCAAGACCAATTTGTTTCAATAGGAAAAAAAAAACATTTTTGGCACTATTTCTTGTTAAAAGAAAACCACGACGCGATTGTGCTGGAGCCGACACCAGGGTTTTCATCTACGAACTATCTACTGAAATGTTGTACATGTTATTTGCATCTTTATTTAAGAGTGACAATAGCCTCTATTTTTTTCTTTTGGTTGGTCTATGGTAACGGTGATTTTCATATGTCTACGCCACCGTTGTCATTGTGACGAAAACATACCCGTGCATATTTCAAACATTGTGCACCAGTTGTCAGGCTAATAGTATGCAACGGGAAGGAGTATTTCAATCTACTTCATTCACAAATTATTATTGAACATATAGTGGAGGCATTCATTGTCAGCCGCAGAAAAAAAAAACACTTTACTCCTAGTAATATAATGCACTATCGATTACTATTTACAGTGCGAGTTCAAGATGATAACTGAACAACCACTACCGATTATAGAAGGCACTGAAGAAATCATCATAAATATTGATAAAACAAATTCAATTGAGCACAACGTTCGAAATGGATCTCTCACCTGCGAATGGAGATTTAATGTGATAGAGAAACGTAGCCTCAATATCCCTAATAGAAGCCTAGGAAATGGTATGAATATTTTTTTCATCGTTCAAAAAGGTTTTTTGTTATCACACAGAGTTGTGATAAAAAAAAATGCAGGAAGTCTTGCATTATGATAAACATATTCCCCAAGCCCCCCAAACGCCCTGTCATTTGTCTGAACACGTTCTACTTTCCAAATTATGGCCATTGGAGATAGTACAAGCCGCCAGGAATCAGGTGATATAATTTTTTTGGCGTAAAGTGGACGTAGTCAAAATATAAAGCAAAAAAGCTTTTTTATTTAATTTTCAGGCACCTGTGTTGGAGTAAACCTGAAACATTGTCCATCCTGTTCCTTGAGAGTCATGGAGTGAAAAAGTGTATTCTCAAGACAAAAATCTGGTCATAAGTTTTTTTAGGTCAGATTGAAAAATCCAAAATTAAGCAGTTTTTAGATTTGGTCGTCTATTTTTTAAAATTTTCAATAAAATGTTTTATTTTCATTTTTAGACATTAAAGAAACAGGACAATTACATGGAAGACGTTTTTACCCGATGGAAAATTTTGGCGCACCTCCAAAAATTTGGAAAATTTACGAATTTTCAAAGTAAAAACTTGCTTTTTCAACATATCACATTCGAGTAAATTAGACGTCTGAGTACCTGGATAACTCACTAGGCAAGATTTTCCACCTCCTTAGGAGAGGGGGATTGGGCTTTAGTGAATCTTGAACTGGAAAATGCCACAGATCATCAATATCAATGAAGTACGACGTTCATTGAACAAAAAATGTCCAAATTTAACTGACGCATTACTTGGATTGCATGCTCTCAGTGATAATGACTACAACCCCTCCTTTCATTTCAAAGGGAGAGATATTCCTAATCGGAAAATAACCAAGGAGAAGTCAAAGTTTGTCAGTAATTATTTTCTGCACAGCTTTTAAGAATTTGGGAAATAATGATAATTTGCAAGATTTTAATATTTTGGGAAATTTTAAAAAGTTTGTTTGTGATTTATACACTTACGGCAGCAAGTATTCTATAAACGAATTTTGTTTCACGTCTTCTTCAACACACGTGCCTAAAAATGATAAAAATGGCTTTTTTCTTTTTTTTTTTACTACGTCCACTTTACGCCAAGAAAATTGTACCACCCGACTCCTGGTGACTTGGGCTATTCTGCAAATTGCAAGACGTCCTTCATGACAGGTGATTTCGACCTTTATCTCCAATGGCCATAATTTGAAAAAAAGAACATATTCAGAAAAATTACATGTACCAGGGGGTTTGGGGAGCTCAGGAAACATGTTCATCATAATGCAAGACTTCCTGTAATATACCTACGTTTCTTGTCATTACAGCTCTCTATGAATCAATGATTATTTATATAGTAACATGAACCACAGACTACAAGTTGTTCACACCGACTTCAGCAAGGCGTTCGATAAGGGTAGCCATAATCTCCTTTTCCAGCGGCTTGCTAAAGTTGGGGTACGAGGCTCACTATTGAGATGGGTATAATCCTATACAAACAATAGGCCCAATCTGTAACACAAATATTTCGTTCGGAATAGTATATTTCCTCATCAGGTGTCCCTCAAGGATCACACGTGGTTCCTTTATTTTTTATCATTTATGTAAATAACATAAAGTCGTGTTTGAACATCTCAACTTTTTGTTATATGCATATGATATGAAATTTACTTTCCCACCGTACGAAATTTAAATGATTGTCACAAGATCCATGATGACGAAAATAGACTTACTGAATATTGTAACTCGTCTAACTTGTATTTCAATTTTCAAAAATGCCATTGCATCACATTCACAAGGAATATCAATTCGGTACACTTCAATTATTCTATAGGGAATGATCAAATAACCAGGGTAAGTAAGATTAGGGACCTAGGAATTATTTTAGAATACAAACTGTTTTAACCACATGTCGAATCAATCGCAAACTCCACCTCAAGAATGTTAGGCGATGTAATGAGAACATGTAAACATTTCAAAAACATCAAGTCCTCAATTTGTGTTTATAATGAATTTGTGTACAGTAAGCTAAATTGCGCTTCTATTATATGGAGTCCTCAATACAAAACGAATATAAACCGCCTAGAAAATATTCAGAACAAATTTGTCAAATATATTTGTTTTAAACAAAATTTCAATTACAACGGCGACACTGAAAATGCGAGAAAACATTCCAATATTATATCACTATCAAGTGGAAGAGTGATCTCTAATATTTTATTTTTACACAAAATTATATCAAATTCCGTAGATAATGCTAATCTACTGAATCAAATTCAAATCAAGAGAGAGAGAGAGAGAGAGAGGGCGAAAAATATACTTTATTGTCACACATTAACTACACATTAATGAAGTAGTACGTCAGATGCGCTTAAAAACTCATTTGTCATCATTACACAGGAATATAAAACATTTTTAAATAAATATACACATAAGATACACACAAATTGACATATAAAAAGACACATGTACAGCTGTACAATTATACGAAACTGCATACTCCACCAATTCTCTGAATAGTACTCTCCAAATTATAGTAAGCTCCCTCAAGTAATACATCTTTAACAGACTTCTGAATTTTTTTGAAAGAGTTTATACACTTTATGTGTAAGGGTAGGTGATTATATATTTTTATGCCCCCATATATAATTGATTTTCTGGTCAAAGTCGAGGAGGGTATAGGCAGAGGTAGATTTAGATTATTTATCCTACGTGTTCTGTGATGTATCTGATGACTTGCTAAATTATCACGGTTTTTAAAACTGAGCACACGCTTTCTAATATAAATGAAGAAGATACAATGAGTATTCTCTCAGAGATAAATAGCGGTTCGCACGAATGTTTGGGAGATACCCTACAGATGTATCTTAACGCTCGCTTCTGTAAAATGAATATGTTATTGAGCCTTTGTTGGCTGCACATGCCCCAGAAGGCAATTCCCAGTCGGCCACTTAGAACTAACCACTTGTTCCGCATACTATTTCGGAGAAATAATTCGTCTCAAAACTCTCCTCTATGTAGAATTGTTCGAAATACTAACAGGTACACTGATCGATGAAATCCATATTTTCTCTACATCCCACCAAAAATTAAAGACTACTTCGAAACGACTCTTGTAGCAAGGAAGATCTGCTCAAATTGGTAAATGCAAACAACTATTGAAAAACCACTTTGCCTTTGTTACTTTGTCTGTCTGAAATTGGTATATAGGTTTAAGTATAAGTAAAATTAAATGTAATAATGTAGGTACTTCAGTGGACTTCAGCCTGTCTGTATCTTTCATGACCATTAAATAAATAAATGAATAAAATGTATAGGGGTGCTATTCTCAAACCTATGCCAGTTTGTTTTGGGTGCGGATTCTCCATATTCTCTTATGCAATTTCAAATTCATTCCATATGGTATTTATTTTCCCAAAAAAGTTCCATCTATCAATTCAAATCAAGCATTTTTTCCTCTTTTTCTCCTTACTCCTCTATGATTGTCAACAATATTATTCCTGATTTCATTATATGAAGGTATATAATATTTAGCCAAACAATTAGAAAAACTTTTTAGGTTTTTGTTTTTTGTTTGTATTCAAACATACTCAAATTATTGAGGAAACGTATATAGAAATGAGTTCCCTTTTATAGATGCTCTTTCAAGAGTCCCGGAGGAGTATGCCGTGGATAAATTCATATATAATCTCAAGAGATCCAAAGAACCTGTGACACTCACGTGAGTAATTTCGATACTCAATCTGTATGCCTATTAACATCCTTTGAAATGTTAGAGTCCAAACACGTATTCACGAGTGTCAAAATATATACCTTTGAGATTATTTTTACAGAGTTTTACACAAAACAAATCACTTACAAATGGGAATTTGTAGGAGTACGACAAGGACAGAAGTTATTTCTATACGGTATATTCCCATGGTCCAGCTATACTTCATCTCTAAACAGCGCCTTATCCTGGAAGGATTGTGAACTGATATTTTAGGATTTGAAAGGATAAGATCAATATTTCAATGAAATATATTCTATTTGCTAACCAGAACATTTGTGATAGCTGATAGCTTGATACATTCAGAGATTTGCTATTCATTGCTATTTGAGAAATAGTGGAACTTATCTCAAACTTTCCATTGTTCCTAATCAGGTCATTGGATCATTCGGGGGAGTTTCAGAATCCCATAATGCGAGACCAGATATTTTGCAATTTAAATTATTCAATGATAGTTTCATTTTATAGTTCATAAACGGTCATCAATATTATACAATGGTCCGAACCATTGATCGAAATCAAGAATTCTGAGGAAAAAACGCCTCTCGAAGCAGGGGTCTCTGGCCATCTGGCTATACATCTGAATGGCTGTTGTTTTTGTATGACACTCATTACTACTGCCGAATGTGAATTGTTCGATTGATCAGTATTATTGAATATAACGACAACGAATTTTCTCATGATTTAAACTGACCAAGCTCAGCAAAACCAAATATACCTTCAAATACAATACTCCAACAAACAATAACGGATAAGAAAAAGGAAAGAAAATGAATATTAACTCTAAATACACAGAAAAAATATACAGGGTGTCCCTGGACTTCCTTTTTTTCTCTCGAAAATGTATAGATGGGGTCAAAATATCACCAGTACTTCATATAACTTTTGTTCCTAAAAGCCTTCGTTAGCAAGTTACGGGCCCTCAAAGTTACAAAATGAAAAATGTTTTTCTTTGATAACATTCAAAGTGAATATTCAAAATCATCCAAATTTTGGTGATCGACTAAACAAATGAATATCTTCGATGAGCTTTCATGCAGGAGTCAGTTGTTTTGCTACAAAGTCAGGAACGGACTACCCCCGATGGTCCACACCACAGAACTTTGAAATGACAGATAATTTTTCAATAGTGTTCAACAAAATGAGGTTAGGAAGACAATTTTCTGAATAAAAGTACTCGTGTGGAAAGTCGATCGGAGCAACGATTCTCAATAAAAATGCAGTTTTACTCGACGACATCAAACCCGATCGTCCACCATTTTTTGAAATGAAAAAATTTCACAGTAGAAATACTAATGCTAACGTTAATTCAACAACATTTATAACAGGGATAATACAAAATATGCTAAAATAAAGTCGTGAACAAAAAGTACAGTACCTAGTTGAAAGTTTCATTCACAATGTGAATATTTTTACGAATGAAATATCAAGTTATGTAGATTTCTGGTGTTTTTGAACTAACAAGCTACTCCACTATGAAATATAGAATTCAGTCCATATTTTGTATGTAGGCGTGGAATAAGCACGTTTCGTGTTGTGTTATCTGAATCTCATGAAACTCAACATTTGGATGTGGCAAATTCGTATTCACAGCTTGAATGTTGAGGAGTTTCACTGATAAGTATAATTTCATGGGAGAAAAGCTTTGACCCGAAGACAAATTTAGCTGAAAAAACGCACATCGGAAGACATAGCAACGAATAAACTACAACTACAACTACAACTACAAACGAATAAACTACAAAAATGGGGTCATATCGAGCAGTTTTTGTAGCGGATTTTGCATTTCTGTTTGCTTTTGAGGCTTGCGATTGATTATTTACACCATGAATATTGTAAGGTGAACGTGTTCGCATGATAAAAATTTGTTATGAACATTGTACCTATCATTTCTATTTTCATTACAAATTAATCTTTGAGAATAATGGTAGACATCTCAGGCTGGATGTCCGATCGATTTTCCACACGAGTACTTTTATTAAGGAAATTATCAGCTTGTTTTGTTAAAACATATTGATAAATCCCAGTCATTTCAAAGTTTTGGGGTGTGGACCATCGGGGGTAGTCCGTTCCTGACTTTGTAGTAAAACAACTGACTCCTGCATGAAAGCTCATCGAAAGAATGCATTTGTTTAGTCAATCACCAAAATTTAGATGATTTTGAGTATTCACTTTGAAAGTTATCAAAGAAAAACATTTTTCGTTTTGTAACTTTGAGGGCCCGTAACTTGGTAACGAAGGCTTCTAGGAACAAAAATTTTATGAAGTACAGGTGATATTTTGACCTTATCTATACAGCCCGAAGGGAGAAGAGGAAGCCCAGGGACACCCTGTATATTCAAAGAGAGGAAGAGGTAAAGAAGCCTGATAATTCCCAATACGAACCTGAGAGAAAAAAACCTGTCAGAGATCCGATTCAGTATCCAGCGACTAATCAAATAAAGTTCTTCGTGATCAAAAGTGAACCATAAATGAACTGGACTAATTTTGAAGACAATTTCTTTCGCCCGTCTTGGCTAATTTCATGTTATTCCTTTCCTGTATTCCAAAAAAACACATTGTTTTGTATTGTAAAAAAATCATAGATATAGGTGAAATTTTGTTACTATGCTGATTGATAAATGAAATCTTCATTTCGAACAAACAAGAAACCGAAACATAGACATTGTTATGAAATGATTGCATTATTGTAACTCTATAAATATTTTATTTATTTTCTTGTCCCTCAGCAGGTATGAGGCCGTGGAATGCATCAATATATCAGAGATGTCAATGATGTTCCCATAAATACGAGTGAATTCAACTGAATGAACATTTTAGAAATATCGAAAAAACTAAATCTTTGAAAATATTCCATCAGAATATTAGAAGCATCTTGAAAAACATAGATGAATTTAAAATTCATTCGACTCAATTGGAATATCAGTAGGATCTTCTCATATTTACTGAAACATTCCATGTACCAGATAGCAGTATATTTCAATTCGACTGATACATGATGACATACTGTGAGGAAAACATATATCTTTCCACTGTTGAAGAGAAAATCATTTTCAATTGAATAGAAACATTTTTTTGTGAATTGAAAAATCCACGATCAAAATGAAGTTATTCTTGTGAATATCTACCAGAAAACAACTTCTTTCCCGTCTAAAGCCCTGGTGAACATTGAGCTACATCTGATAGATATTTGAAAGGACCCTTACTTAAGAGGAAAATCTGAAATTAAAATTTTTATTTTCTATTTCAGTCTCATTCCAGATCTCAGATAGATGAATGAGATAAAGAAAAAAAATTTCAAAGCAGGAGCGTTCACCAGACATTGACTGGCATCGCATTCACTGGGACTTCAATGAATTTTTGTCAACGAAAATCTTTTTCACGCTTCCAGAATCATCAGAAAGACCAAAAAAAAAATTTCTAGGAGCAATCCCGCTTTGCAAAGATGGAAAAATGTTAGAAATATTTCTTTTACAGTAACCTTTGAAATCAGTGTTGTTTGACATTATAACCTGTCATGGGGTATGATAGATTGATTTATTTGAAAATATGAACAGGGTGTTCATAAAATCAGATGTGGAATTATCTGCGACTCAAAGAGAGTGCTTCTGCTTGGAAAACATTTCTCTTTATCCCATTAATCTATATGAATTCTTCATTAAGACTGGAATATAAAATAAAAAAATCCAATTTCAGTTTTTTTTTGAGTTAGGGTCCCTTCAAATCTCTACAGGGTGTTTCATAAGTTTATGTAGAAAATTGAGGAGCATGTTGCGGACGTCAAAATAAGGAGAAAAGTTCATATAAACATGTGTACGCAAGTTATTTGTTTCTGAGATGCAGGGTGTCAAAGTTGAATTCTATTTTTATGTTTTGTGAATAAATTTCAAAATGATTGCGATACTCGAGTGAAGTTTGGTATCTGGTAGTATTTTACAATGACAAAATCAAATTTGATGTCGGTTTGTCTCTTTCGTGAGGGTGGCGCCACCTACATGTCTTTTCACTCATTTGAAATGTCATAACTTTCTTGTACGTACCTGTATCACGTTTTCTAGTGGAAAAATGGATTTTATAACATTTTTTTGTCAAAAATTTATTCTTGGTAGAGATCTCTGCAATCAACTGTTTTCGAGTTTTGGGATTTGAAATAATCAATGCAAGTGATTTTGGATGACAAGATTTTTAAATTCAAAATTAATTCAGTTAAATGAATTATTTTTCTTTAATTTCATTTTGATATAGGAATCGGGTTAATTCAATACTAAAACAGTAAGTTGAGGGTAATAATTGAAGTAATTGTTCAAAATGGCCACCTTGCACCATTATGCATGCGTCGGTTCGTCGTCTCATGGAACCCCGTACACGTTCCATTATACCTGGTGTATTTCGGATAGCGTCACATCCAGCAATGATTCGTTGATGAAGTTGTTCTTTGGTTTCTATTACAAACTAGGGCCTCCAAGTGACCCCACAAAATAAAACAATTGGATTTGAATCCGGAGACTTCGGAGGCCAGAATGGATTTGAAACTTCAGCGCCTCGACCAGTCCATCTGTTTCTGAATCGCTGATTTAAAAAATTCACGAACTATTACAGTGAAATGCGCTGGCGCTCCATTATGCATAAACCATATTCTTTGTCTTAGTAAAAGTGGAATATCTTCAAGTAATTCTCGTGCTTGTCCTCTTCGATTGCGGGAGGAACAGCTTCTTCAACTCCTGGTATCCTAGTAGTCAACGGTCTGCCTGCCACTGGAGTTTTTCAAAGGATCCAGACTCCAAAAGCCGCTAAAAAAGGTTTCTGAATGTCGGTGATTCGGCGCTCGATGATTAGGGAATCTTTCATCATAAATACTGCGACGTGTTTTACTAGGGTTTGTTTTAATAACCCTCAAACTCCTAGAAAACTACGTTACTTATGACGCCAGAATTTTAGGCAGGAAATACTTTCCTTTCTCTTTTTCAAATCTCGGGCGCCAGATTTTATAGTGGTTTTCTCCACGCACTAGGGTAGCTACAGATGGAGATACGGAACGTCCAGGGGTCTGGTATATTGACACTTTCTGAATCTTTACAAAATACTGTAGGCTTCAAGTACAAATTTTGGATACTGAACGCCGATTGCTTTCATGTCTCTCCAAAGAGACAGACAGACAGAAATGTCTTTGTTTGTTTTTTTCTTTACCAATTTCTTTCTCTACAACCTGACTAAATACGTCTGTTGCGTAACTTCAATACTTTATAGGAAATAGAAAGGTTTTTTTTTCAATGTAAACACAGTGTGTAATAGGTATTAAATAACTGGTATATTCAATAAATTTGGCACAACAATTTTCGTAATAAAATATTTTTTTTAAAAAAAAGGCACATTTAAATGGGGTAATACATATACCGATATATATAAATATATATATATATATATATATATATATATATATATATATATATATATATATATATATAATCCTATTTATCAAATAGTATCGAAATGATATTTACCTTCACGGTAAATATAACTGGCCAAATGAACAGTAATTTTCCGGCAATTCAGGGAATAAAATGAACTACTCTTGAGAGCTAAGAAAAACTGTTTTTTCCTGAACACGGTTATCTGACTGACTCAGAAAGTGATTTTTCAAGTTTATAAGCAAGCGGCTTATAACATCCCGATTTCCCCTTGTTAACCCTGATTTAAAAATTGAATACCACGTGTCACTTGTATATTACCTAAGCTCCACGTTGGTAATATCCCCGGCGGTGATATTTTTTTTCCTCTGTTCCTTAAAATAGCCCTTTTCTTCTACGACTTTTCTCGTTAACGCAAGAATGATATTTTTGGCTTTGTTTTCCTATTGTTTATGCTCGGCGATTTCCTGAGCTTAAGCAATATTAACAACTGGGCGTGGATACAGACGACAAAGCATCACCGTATTTTCGTGTTATAAAATCCCTTATTTCCCGCTAATGTTAACAATAACGTTTATTTACCCAAATCACCTTCTCAAGTCGCTAAATGAATTATTCCTCTTGAATATGCCTATAACTTGTGAAATTCGTGAATTTTGTTTTGCTCTGCACGTATTTTCAGGGACAAATAAACTTTTCAACGCATTTATCGCGGCCGATGTTCCGATTTGGTTAGTGCCTGAATCGGGACAACGGGGAACAATAATTATTGTTATGTAATTGGCATATACGTCAATTGCTTGAATTCGGTGTTTTCCCCGAACTTAAGACAATAGAAAATTTAAATTCACTGATTTAAGTGATGTAAATATTCGCGTCAGTTGTTTGCATTCGGCGTTTTCCCTGAACTAAAATAACTGAAAACATAACTCAATAATTTTAATAACGGGCAAATGGAAGAACTATTTATGTAAAATTTCCCTTGACAAGAAAAAGAAAACACCTGCCAGAGCTTATGTGAAAATTGTTTTCCGCGGGGACACAAAATAAAATGGTCTACTTTATACTGTTCAATTTGGCAAATAAATCATATATTTTTTTACCCTTAAAAATAACCAACAATTGACTAAAATGTCAATACCACCCAAAATTAAACACTCAATCGATTTCACAAAAAAGTTCGATTGAACCACCCAAAAATATAATGAATCAATATTCACTCTGTAGTCTTCTGACCAACTTAAACGTTTCGGCAAATGCTCGAATGAAGGAAATTATAATAATGCAGAAAATATATTTAACTTCTCAGGTAACGAATTAAATCAAATAAAGAATACTTTGGCAGAACTAAACTGTAAATGCCACGACATATAATTGAATAAATAAAATAATAATGATACATATAATAATATTTAAACTCCCAGCAAAATAATTGAATCAAATGGAATAACGATGAATGTAGAAATAATAAACTTCGAGTGCTTCAGCACACGGAGAAACCCAGCTCAAATACAAATTATTCACTATTTCCACTTACGGATACCTCAACCCTTCTGGACCTCGAATCGCTTCTCACACTTTTACTAAACTTCGAACCGGACTTGGTATCAGCCCAGAACTCCAGGAACAAGTAACAAGTCTCACGGAAGAACAACAGGAACAAGCCCCGAAGAGAGCTTCATAGTGCCCTTCTATAGATCTCGAATGTATGACCAAACTAGACGAAAAACCCAGCAAGAAAGGGGCGGTTTTTTGTCCGATGAACTGAAACTGGACCGAAAATCTGAAGGATGATAAAAAATGATTTGGTTTTTCCCATCGCGATCGTTATTTCTTTCTCGTCTTTTACCAAAATTATCACCGGAACTTTTCACCCTTTTTATGAGATCTAGAGAAAAACTCTGTTATGTTTTATGCATGATGTTGACGTGAATTCCAGTAGCTTTGGGTATGTACCTTAATTTCTAACAGGGATTGAAATATTTTGCCAGACTGGCACCAATAGAAACCCCAAATAGGCAGGGACGTACCAAAGTTAGGTTAAATATATTTTGGCCGTGCTTAGTAACGGAGCTCTAAAAAAATGATTCGTTACGATTCGTCTAGCCTCGTATCAATTGTCATTGGCAAGACCGTATAGGTAAATTAGCCATTTCGCTATTCGTGTATGCTGCCATTTGAAGAAGATTGGAACACAAATACAAATAAATAATGGTTTGAAAAAACTAAAAAACACGCTTTAATAGAAAACCAGACTAAAAAAATAGAAAATAAGAAAAAAATGTATTTTATTTAAAAAAAAGCGTGGGGTGCATGGTATCGCCTCGGTGTGTAATATACTATATAATTATTGATACAATGCACCCACGCTTTTTTTTGAATAAAATACTTTTTTTTAGTCTGGTTTTCTATTAAAGCGTGTTTTTTAGTTTTTTTAAACTATTATTTATTTCCTACTTTTTAGTGTGGTTTATTTATAGAAGCGTGTTTTTTAGTTTTTTTTTAAATATTATTTTTAATAATTTTTTGCAAATCGAAAAATGGAATAATCTTTAAAAATCATAATTGACCCAAAAACCCCCACATACCAATTTGAATAGAATCAGACCATAATCACAAAACTCGGCCCCATTTTAAGCCGCCATCTTGAATTTTTCAATTTTACAAAAGAATCATAATATTGACCCCAAAAGCCCCCACATACCAATTTCGAATAGAATCAGACCATAATCACAAAACTCGGCCGCCATTTTAAGCCGCCATCTTGAATTTTCCAATTTTTACAAAAGAATCATAATATTTGACCCCAAAAGCCCCCACATACCAATTTCGAATAGAATCAGACCATAATCACAAAACTCGGCCGCCATATTGAAGCCGCCATTTCGAATTTTTCAATTTTTACAAAAGAACCATCACATTTGACTTCAAAAACTCCCACAAACCAATTTTGAATAGAATCAGACCTTAATCACAAAACTCGGCTGCCATTTTGAAGCCGCCATTTCGAATTTTTCCAATTTTTACAAAAGAATAATTATAAATGACCCTAAAAACCCCCACATACCAATTTTGAATAGAATCAGACCATAATCACAAAACTCGGCCGCCATTTCAGAGACGCCATCTTGAATTTTTCAATTTGTACAAAAGAATCATAATCTCCGACCACGAAAACCCTCAGATACCAAATTTGAAGCGAATCGGACCATAATCACAAAACTCGGCCGCCATTTTAAAGCCGCCATCCTGAATTTTCAGATTTTCACAAAAGAATCATAATATTTGACCCCAAAAACCCGCACACAAATTTTGAATAGAATCAGACCATAATCACGAAATTCGTCCACCATTTTGGAGCCGCCATCTCGAATTTTCCAATTTCGACGGAAGAATCATAATCTCCGACCACAAAAACTTCCGGATACCAATTTTAAGAACATAATCACGAAACTCGTACGCCATATTGGAGCCGCCATTTCGGTTTTTCTTCACACAAAAATTTCTCAATGCATTGTCACCGGAATTATGTACACTTGCCAAATTTCAAATCATTCGGACGTCTGGAAGGGGGTCAAAATCGCGCCCAAAGGAGTCGGTTACAAACAAACAAACAAACAAACAAATAAACAAACAAACAAACAAACAAACATACAAGTGAAGCTAATATAATGCGTGTAAAAACAACTTCACTGTCACGAGAACGGATTGGAATGACAGGACAAGTACACACCTGAATGTTATTCATTTAAATCAGAAAGAGTCTAAAAAAACTATGTAACAAAAAACAAGAATAATTTTTTGACTATATTCAAGTGTTGAATGTAGAAGACCATTGAATGAAAGAAGACAAAAGCATTGGTGTATTTTTTCCGATATTTAGTACCAGAGCACTATGCTTAGTGCTTGTGAAACCACTCAAAACACTTTTGGGCTCGCAAGCACTGTGCTCCCGAGCACTTTTTTGAATCAGTGCTCACGGCTCAGTGCTTCGAGCATTTTACGAAAAGGCTAAGTGCTTAGTAATCACGAAAAGGGCTCCCGAGTACTTCAGTGCTCCGGAGCACTAATAGACGGAGAGGCAGAGCCAAAAAAAGTCTCTGAATTTATTTAGCCCGGTTTTTTTCTCAGGTGATTATAATCATAATTTACAATAAAATGCTGCGGTCAGTCAAGCGGATATTAGAACAGGTGTCTCAGGTGCGCGGTTGAACGTGTCGTGACCACCGACATAATAAAATCAATTTCTTAAGGCTGAAACTCTATGAACTTTTATTTTTTCAAATGTAAATCAAAATTATGATAGTCAGTCAACGTCCTATGGGGACACAGCTGGTCAGTCAGTACGTAGCGAGGTTTATAAGGGTGCAATGGAGGACTTCGGCTAAGGTTCAGTGATACCACAACAAAATTTTTGGCCTTAAATCTACTGACACATTTTTTGGCTATTTTTGATAATTTTAAGATGAAAAACACCTTCTGATACCCCAAACCAATATTAAAAAGATGCGGAATTGTTGAATTATTTATATATTTCATAAAACACAAATGTTTAGGGAATTTGTATTTTTATAGTGATTATTTTTCCTGGAAGGCGCCAAATTCAAAACAATAACATTAATATCTCGTATGACTTTCCATTGTCGAATTCGTC
Source organism: Gonioctena quinquepunctata (assembly GCA_018342105.1). NCBI lineage: Eukaryota > Metazoa > Arthropoda > Insecta > Coleoptera > Chrysomelidae > Gonioctena > Gonioctena quinquepunctata. The sequence goes on from JAFIRS010000068.1 coordinate 1,034,668, forward strand.
ATATGGATATTAGAAAAAAAATTGAATATCTGACTGAGCAGTGTTGTGAAAATTGTTTAATAGACTTTTGTTATCTACCTATTAGTTTTTATTTACGTCAAAATGATTTATAGCTGTAGTTATAAAAATTGTAGAAGTGACTCCAGAAAGCGTTATGAACAGCGAGTAAAGTTTTTTCCCTTTCCCAAACCAAAAAAAGATTTGGTAAAATGTCTCAAGTGGATTGAACTCTGTGGAAATGAAAACCTCCTTCCATAAAAAATAAGTAGAAATGCGTATGTTTGTAGCCTACATTTTGAGGATAAACGCAAAAATGAACCAGTACCATTTTCCAATCTGCAAGTGTGCGAAAATGTGGTTGAAGGAGAAATTATGTTGTGTGAAACTGGTGAAATCTCAATAGACAATGTGGAACAGAGCAACGCAGAAATCATTTCAACTAATAACTCCCAACATCTTTTTGAAACCCCTGATGACTTGAGCACCATCACTGCTAATGATGAAGACATTTCAACTGGAAACTCTCAACATCTTTCTGACACCCCTGATGACACCACCACAGCTAATGATGAAGAAATCTCCTACTTAGAGTCTTATAGGCAGACTTTAGAATGTGCTCCGAAGGCAAACATATTTTAATATAATAATTTGAGAAATAATTCAAAACATTTCACAGGACTTGAATTCTGGCATTTTGAGGCACACTCTATACTCTTTTAGATGAAAATATTATGGACAAGCTTGTGTACCCTTATAAAAATTATGAAAGGAATAATGTAAGGAAAATATATATTTGATATATATATCCAAATGTGGATATTTATATATTTTCGAAAAAAGTTACGAAAGGGAAAACAAAAGCAGAAATAATAAGTTTATTTAAAACTAAATATAAAAAAACTAAACAAAAAATTAAGTATGATAGTAAAATTTGAAAAGTTACGCTAAAGCAAAAAATCAAATAAGGAATAACCTAACCTGTTGCTCATTGATATTTGCCTGCTAGTTATTATAAGCTATTTCGCTACAGTTCTTGAAAAAAAAATGTTCGGCAGCAATTAGAACATTGACGTTTCTAACACACTTTTATATATGGCGAAATATGTAATTTATAGATCATTTTTGTCAAAAACATTAAAAATATTCGTTTGGTCCTTTGCTGATCTTCAGATAGAATATTTTTTCTTGTGTTAATAATGGTATGAACCGCTGGAAAGTTTAGAAGGTCTACAAGAGGTGTGCAATTCCATTTTTCAGTGATTAAGGGTGGTTTCTAGTACCTCTTAAATAAAAAACCAACACGTTTTGTTTAAACTCTCATATAAATATAGCTTTCAAGATACTTAATGGATTTTTTATTTCAAGTTACGAATTTACTAAAAAGCAAACAATAGCAAAAATATTCGGAATAATGGGCATTAGTAATATGGGATATTCCTTTGAAAACATCTTATATGATTTAATTAGATAGATAGCTCTTTCAACATGAATTCTTGCTTTGGCAATTTTTTTAGTTATTTCTTCTTCGGCTGTCCGTTGTTCAAGTTCATGAAAGGTGGGATATATAATTTAATTCTCATTTCATCTAACAAATCCCTGATTATGAAATCTCATCTATCAGCTAAAATAACATCATTTTCCATCAACAACTGTCTAATATCGCTCTTTTCAAATGAATCTCTTTCTGAAATGAAGCCCTCATAACCCTCACCATAGTATATCACTGCACCAGTTACTGAAATTGCAACAAGAAATTTAATTGTATTACTATGTTTATAATAAAAAAAGGTATTTCCTTGTTGCCTGAAATTTCTAATAGGCATTTCCATCAACAACTCTGTGGCATCTATAACAAAAGTAATACTGTCGCCAGAAAAATTTCTGAAACATTTAGGAACGTCTTTAATATCTCTGGCACTAGAAAATATATTTTTTTTCATTCCTTCTATCTTAAAAAACATAAACTGTATCCAAGTATATGATGTAGTGACGGAGACATACTTTCTACTCAAATTGCAGAAAAATGATAACTCATCTAATGTGAATCCCCTTTTAATTTGCACTAACGTTAACGCTAATTTATCCCGATTGCTCAATTTTTGACTTTGCTTTCTTTCCTTTCATTTCATATTTTTTATAAGGATATATACAAGCTTGTCCATAATATTTTCATCTAAAAGAGTACAGAGTGCCTCAAAATGCCAGAATTCAAGCCCTGTGAAATATTTGAAATTTGAATTCTTTTTCAAATTATTATATGAAAATATGTTTGCCTTCAGAGCACATTCCAAAGTCTGCGTATAAGACTCTACGTAGGAGATTTCTTCATCATTAGCTGTGGTGGTGTCATCAGGGGTGTCAGGAAGATGTTGGGAGTTTTCAGTTAAATTTCTTCATCATTAGCAGTGATGTTGCTCAAGTCATCAGGGGTTTCAGAAAGATGTTGGGAGTTATTAGTTGGAATTGCTCTGTTCCACACTGTCTATTGAGATTTCACCAGTTTCACACTCCTTCAGCCACATTTTCGCAAAACTTGCAGATTGGAAAATGGTACTGGTTCTTCTTGCATTTATCCTCAAAATGTAGGCTACAAACATAAGCATTCCTGTTTATTTTTTATGGAAGGAGGTTTTCATTTCCACAGAGTTCAATCCACTTGAGACATTTTACCAAATCTCTTTTTGGTTTGGGAAAAAGAAAAAACTAGCTCTTTATAACGCTTTCTTGAGTCACTTTTCAATTTTTATAACAGCTATCAACCATTTTAACGTAAATAAAAACTAATAGGTAGATACCAAAAGTCTATTAAACAATTTTCAGAATACTGCTCAGTCAAATATTTTTTTTTTTTAATTTCCATAGGACGAATTTGACAGTGGAAAGTCGTACGAGGTATGAGTTATTCATGCTATAGTTTTGAATTTGGCGCCTTCCAGGAAAAAATAATCACTATAAAAATACAAATTCCCTAAACATTTGTGTTTTATGAAATATCTAAATCATTCAACAACTCCGCACCTTTTCAATATTGGTTTGGGGTATCAGGAGGTGTACTTTATCTTAAAATTATCAAAAATAGCCAAAAAGTGTGTCAGTAGATTTAAGGCCAAAATTTTTGTTGTGGTATCACTGAACCTTAGCCGAAGTCCTCCATTCGTTTATTAAGAGTGAAATTCTTTTAGTAACTACTACTGACTGTATTATTAATGAATAAAATGGTCAGTCAACCATTCCGTAGAACAACGCCCGTCAGTCAGTGAATAAGAAATACAATTTTTTCGCTCTCTATAGATGTTACAATAGATGGATTCTTTTTTTTGCGTTTGATGAAGAATGTTCCCGTGACCTTCGCAAATATTTCAAAGAAATTTTTACGAAGTATTTAAAAATTCAATACCCAAGAGATTGTTATAGTTTTTGATCGATACTTCACGCCATCAATAGAAGATTGCGAGCATGCTTTGCGAGGAAACTCTGAAAACCGCGATTATAATATCTCTGGGCTGGAACAAAAACGTACCACAGATTTTTCAAAAAAATTGCGTGATTCGAAATTTAAAAAAGCATTTATAAAATTCATCATTAATCACTGGGCTAGTGATGAATTAATACCATATTTTGGCGTTAAAACCGTCAAATTGAACTTTGATAAATGCTACGAATACGCTGTTTTAGATGGTAAAATACATAAAAATATTACTGAAAATTTAACCTGCGAAGCACATGAAGAGGCTGATAAAAATAATTTTCCATGTTTGTAAAATCGTACAAGATTTAAACATTTTCCTTAGGTGCTCGGACACAGACATTCTCGTTATTATGCTTGGAAACATGGAAAATTTGTGAAGTTCGTCGACAATTTGGATAGAAGTTGGGACTGGAAATCATCAAAGGATGATCAATGTCAGTAAAATGCATGAAAAATTGGGAAATTCTGTTTGCAATGCTCTTCCAGGACTGCACGCTTTGACTGTATGCGATTTCAACCCGGCTCTTTACAAGAAAGGTAAAAAAAAGCCTCTGCAGTTAATGATGCAAAGAGAAGATTTTCAAAAAAGTTTCGCTGACCTTGGACTTGCAGATGAAAGTAACCAAAATAATATATTTGATAAGGTTCAAGAATTTGTTTGCCATTTATACGGCTTGAAAAAAATAAAATCAATCGACGAGGCAAGATTCGTTTTATTTTCGAAAAAGTATAAATGTTTTAGTACTGCAAACGATTCTTTTAAAATTAAGGTAAAGAATGTAGATGGGTCGAGTATGCCACCATGCCAATCAGAATTGATGCAGCAGTTCTTAAGAGCGAGCTTCATTGCAAATATATGGCGTAATGCTCACCGTCAAATTCCAACGGAGCTATCTCCACTGACTACGGCTGGAAATTAGTTAATGAAAAATATGAGTTTGCTTGGTTCAAAGGCGATCAATATCCAGAACTTGTACAGTATGTTATTATTCAACCTTTAGGAGAAAATATAGGTATACAAATAATTTTAACAATCACAAAAAAATTTTTTTTTAATGAATTTATTTATTTTTTCGATTCTCAGTCTGAAACATCTGAGCTTAACGTGTCAGATCACGATAGTGAGATCAATGAGATTGAAGATTCAGATGAGGAATTATTTGATGATAATTTATGAATTGTTAGAATTTGGTATCCTTTATGAAATAAATAAATATATGAATTAAAAATGTTTAAAAATAAATCAATGAGTTTTTAGGCACAACTGCGACACGGAAGTGCCTTATTAAAATGAATGTCGTACTTCGAATGATTATGATAATGTTATTTTATTTGAAGTAAATTATAAATGAAAGACGAACTGCCGCGTGTAACATCTATACGGAATGGTTGACTGACCATTTTATTCATTAATAATATAGTCGGTAGTAGTTACTAAAAAAATTTCACCCTTAATAAACGAATTGCACCCTTATAAACCTCGCTACGTACATTACAGCTGACTGACCAGCTGTGTCCCCATAGGACGTTGACTGACTATCATAATTTTGATTCACATATAAAAAAACAAAAGTTCATAAAGTTTCAGCCTTAAGAAATTGATTTTATTATGACGGTGGTCACGACATGTTTGATCGCGCACCTGATACACCTGTTCTTATATCCGCTAGACTGACCGTAGCATTTTATTGTACATTATGATTATAATCACCTGAGAAAAAACCAGGCTTAATAAATTCAGAGACTTTTTTTGGCTCTGCCTCTTGGACTCTAAGCCTTTCCTTACCTATGAATCTATGAATGTTTTCGAAACATGAAAACGTGGCCAGCGGCACCCCCAAGAAATACTGAACGCGTCTGTGTCCTCATATTATGCATATTCGACAGTTTACAGTGTTGATATTAGTACTGTTTCAAATGTTTCGCGTTGCGAAGTGAGATTAGTGCTTAACTATTTTTCTCTGAATGCAGAAACTCAATGAATAGACTTCCTACACACGATAATATTCTATTAAGAAATCTTCAGAACCGTTATAGGTGAAAAATTAAGTACAGACTTGAATACAATCGGTTCAACATTGTCGGACGACTATTTCTTTTTCTACGGAGGGTCGGCCGATCAAATTGATTAACAAGTACCCTCTCCACATCTGAAGTCAAATAAAAAATGGCGTCTAATTACATTCTGGTAGCTGCTGGTGTTTGTGCTGCATACTCAATTATGAAAAATAAAAAAAATAAAAAACTACGATGGTGGAGAAAACAGTTTTTCATCTGAAGTCGTAGAAAATTCCTTTGATAAACGTGCTATTTCGTCTATTTTCTTGATACGATCCCTCTACTCTTTACAGGAGACATTCCATGAAGCAGAAACTTGAACTTTCTGGAAGATTCAACGTATTTTCAGTTGTCCACATTTTGCAACATATTTTGTTGATTTCAAAATAATTAGGTACAACTCACTGAAAACTAAGCTCAAGTAAAATAACCTCAATCCCGTTGTAAAAGCTGAAACAATGTCCTTGAACAGGTACAGACCTGCCGATGTTTTCCAATTAGAATCGAAAACAAGGGACTCGGCGGTTCCTTTGATAAAATGACCCCCGATGTTATTGTTTCGTCTGTGCCAAGTCGGCCGACTCGAAAGCAACAAAAATACGGAACTGAAAAGTAAAAAATTAAATAAACCTTCTCAGTCTCAATAAGTGAGCTCCTAAACTAATGTAAATAACTAATTTTGAGTCGGCGCCAAACAAACAAGCAAATGATTTGGGTAAGGCGTAAAATGATGGCATCGAGATGGGCGGTGACATTCTGATAATTTTTTTGAAGTAATTCAATGATTTTCGTTGATTGTTCGTTTGGCCCCGACTCAAAATTAGTTACTCACATTAGTTTAGGAGCTTAGTTATTGAGATTAAGTAGGTTTATTTTATTTTTCACTTTTCAGTTCCGTATTTCGTCGGTTTAATTTTTTGTTAAAAAGTTTTCATTTTTCAATTTTCTATGGCTGAAATCTACTAATTACTTTCCACTTGTTTCTTGATTACTTCCAAAATGCTTACTCACCCACCTTACTTCAACATTACCGGTTAAATAATATGAATATCTACTTTTACTATTTGTTGTAATATAAATTATTTTTCTTGTTCTGGTTAGTTCATTTCATTACTTTGTATATCATTCCATCCTATCATAGTACATAATGATTGTGACGGATGTAGGAGAACAAAAATAATGACACTAGCAGTCTGTTACTGTCAACTACATACGTGTGCCAATGTTCACAAGTGAAAAATCAATTATCCCCCATTTTTCCACCCGTGAGGGTAGATAATTCCATTCGAAATCCAAATATGATCAACTATGATCCCAGTACAAAGTTATACCTGATAGAATCGGTTAACGGACCAGAATTCAGAGGGTTAGTGATCAATATCATCCATTTTGCTACCCTTAGGGGTGGATTTCATCTTTTGAATTCGAATGGGACCAACTTCGAAGTACACCCTATCCACTGAAGAACGAATTATCGGAATCAGACGTCTCAGTAAAAAGTTATGCGTGATCATACATAAAAAAAAATTATATGCGTCGACTAGAGAACCTCCTCCTTTTTGGTTTCGTCGGTTGAAAAAGATATAGTCGACAATGTTTCCACCGATTGTATCCAAATCTGTACTCAGTGACTCTCTGTTACTGGGAGGGCCTTCTGACCAGACCAGTGATCAAAGTGACAGCATCTGCAATTATGTTTCACTATGATTTTGGCGAAGATTCATGTGCTGAACTTTCTGCAGGCGCGTACTGGGGCACTTTTGGGACCCGAAAGTTTTGCGATTTTTTACGAACATGGAATTCTATTTCGAATTTTTTTGAAATTAATTCAATGTGCTGTGTTAATGCAGAAATATTGTAGAAAACCTTTCCTAGAATATTATTTTGAAAAAACCAAATCGATACCATCAGATCATCTTTTTTCTGAATAAAAAATTCTTGATATTCGATAAAATCATTTCCTTATAGCTTGTGCTTTGAAATGAAACATAAATTGAGTCGTCATATATATGAACATAATTACAATACAAGAAAATAATAGTTATATAAAACTCCTTTTGCATCAAAATCTATAGGACAACGAAACTATCCATACTTAGTTCCATGATTTTTCAACCTCCTCGAATAAGGAAAAAAGGCAACATGTCGTTATTTAAAAAAAAAACTGAAAGCACACTTACTTACTACTAATAGATGGGAAATTCATAGCTTGATTGAGATGTGATCAAAAATGTTTGTTATATTATTATATGTATGTATGTATATATTATAACTATTATATTTATCATATTGATATTCTATCACAATAGCGATCAGATTCTAGACAAAAAATCCTCCATATGCTGAATATGCTCTTATCTATGAAAAATACTCATGTTAAGTACGAGTTTCACACATATTTTATACATATCTCTTTCAAAAAATTCATAGAAAATTTACTTCTGTAAACTTACTCTATATTCTATATGTTATACTCTGTAACCCTACTCTAGGTTTTATACTGTGTATTTCCTGTAAATAGAGTTTATTATCATTATTAATGTGTTTAGGGTCCAATTCTATTTATAATTGGTATGTCGGAGTTTTTTCGGTATCGAAAATAATTATTTTTAAAAATGTGATGGCGGCCTTTGGTTTTGGAATATATTCAATATATTTGAAAATGCAATCTGGAGGTTTTTGGGGTCGCAGATTATGATTTAGTTGTCAAAATTCAAGATGGAGAATCTAATATGGCGGACGATATTTCTTATTTATAATCCGATTTCAATGAAAATTGGTATGTACTGGTTTTTGAGGTCGGAAATAATGATTTGTTAAAATTCGATAATTTGAGGAGATATTCGATATTATGTGAATAAAGTTTTCATATTGAAGTGCACTAGCGTGCGAGTCGTATTCATTCCACAACGCCAGTTCATTCAATGCCACACGCCACTTTCATAAATAATATATCATACATGTCAAATCATTGTATTTTACATAATTGTTAAGTTAACATTGATTCAATCTTCATTTGAACCGAATTGATTATTACAGCATTTCTATATCAAAAAGTAACTCAAGTGCCCAATAGTCTCACTCTTTTCAAAAGTGCTTTATGCTTAGTCCTATTACTTTCTGAAAGTGCTTAGAATTCGCGAGTATTACAGAAATAAAAGGGCTTAGTGCTCGAAGCATTTTCCGTTAGAGCCCCACGGAAATAATTCAAATGCATCGACTATTTCAAATCCCAATAACTCGAAAACAGTTGCTCGCAGCGACCTCCACCAAGAATATATTTTTCACACAAACATGTTAGAAAAATCGATTTTTCCACTAGGCAACGTGATACAGGTACGTACAAAAAAATGACTGAAAAGATATGTAAGTGGCGTCACCTCCACGAAAGGGACAAACTACACATCAAATTTGATTTTGTCATTGAAAAATACCAAACTTCACTCGAATATCACGATTATTCTGAAATGTATTCATAAAAAATTAAAATGAGAATTCACCCTAAGAAACGAATAACTTGCGGACATATGTTTATAAAAACTATTCTCATCATTTTAACTTCAGCAACACGCTCCTAAATTTTCTACACGTACTCAAGAAATACCCTGTATAAGATATAATTCAATGTCCAGCGTGGATTTAGCCGGGAAATCGCAGATGATTCCACAAATGATTTTATAAACGCCCTGTTCATATTTTCACTCAAATCAATCTATCATACCCCATGGCAGGTTATAATGTCAAAAAACACTTATTTCAAAGTATCACTGTGAAAGAAATATTTCTTACATTATTTCATCTCTGCAGAATGATATTGCTCCTAGAAAATGTGTTTTCCAATTCTTTCGGTATTCCTGGTAATCGTGGAAGCGAGCAATCTATGTAGCATGAAAAAAAATACACCGGAACACTCGTTAAGTTCTGCCCAAGAAGAAACTTTTTCATTTCTGGAATTCGGCAGTAAAAAGTATCATGAAACAGGTTATATCTGAAAGAGTATCACTAATAGAAGAATGAATTGCAGGTAGAGGAACGTAGTGAGAAAGGATTTTCCAAAATTCGAATAACGAGCGGTTAAAACTATCCTCTGAATATATGAATAATTTTTATCTCTTAAATAATTATTTTGTTACTGAACTGTTTCTTTGCGAAGTTTCAACTAGAAACTAGAAAAAGTTTTGCGGAAAGGTTGCATTGCAGAGGTAGGGCGTACCAAAAGAGGATTTAACAAAATTCGAATCCTGAGGGATTGAAACTATCCCTGATGATTTTCATATTATTTTTCATTAAATTTTTTTCAAAGATTGAAAATAATTTTTATGTCTGTACCTCAGACGGTAAAATCTACTCCTATTACAAAACAGGTTATATTTCGAAGAGTATCAGTAATAGAAAAATTAAGAGAGTATCATTCCAAGGGCGTCATGAGATTTTTTTTCCAAAATTCTCATCGGTAAAATTACTTTCGAAGTATTAGAATAATTTTCAAATTTGGAATTGTTTATTATCATTCGTCATGCAGTATTTTGTTTTCAATTTGAATCTAAATATAGTTGTGAGACAATACATAAAGTTTGCACTATCCCAACCTATATTATGGTGGGCAAAATTGACGTAACTTTACCCTGGAATAGGTTGGCACTGAAGGGAATTTTATGTCATATTTTCGTCAGATTCACCTAAAATCAGCTAAACGGAATAATAAAATTGAGAACGGAGGATTTTTTAAAAATTATATCCGCACTACTATGGAATTAACTCACGTAAGGGAACGAGAAATGTTCGCTTATTTATCAAAATTGTATTTTGAATCTGGAAAAAATGTATTGAAGACCTAGTGAATGAGATGCCACTATTGCATCAATGTTACAAATGATTTATGGTGAGTGCTCCTGCTTGGAAAAAAATTCTTCATCTCAATCGTTTATATGAGTCCTTGATTAAGACTGGCATAAAAAATAAAAACATTAATTTCAGATTTTTTTTTACAATAAAATTGTAGTCCAGAATCGATATCACGTACATGAAATCAGGTAGTAGCGCTTTTTAACCGACGAAACCAAAAAGGAGGAGGTTCTCTATTCGACGGGTATATTTTTTATTAATTTTTTTATGTATGATCACGCACAACTTTTCACAGAGCAGGTCGATTCCGATGATCCTTTTTTCATTGGATAGGGTGTACTTCGAATTTTCGGTCACATTTGAATTTAAGAGATGATTCACCCCTATGGGTAGAAAAATAGGGGATGTTTGAATTTCCACTTGTGAACTTTGGCACACATATGGCACACATTGACAGACCCTCCTACATCAGTCAAAATGATTACATTCAATGAAAGGATGGAATTATATATAAAGTGATGGAATCAACTAACCAGAACTTTCAAAATTAATTTATATTGTTTAACAATAAATAGTTAAAATAGAAAATCATATTATTTAATAGTTGATAGTTGGAGTAAGCTAGGTAAGTGAGTATTTTGGAAGTAATCAAAAATTAATTAATTTTTAAATTGAAAAATAAAAACTTTTTAACAAATAATTAAACCGTCGAAAAAATCAACTGAAAAGCAGAAAATAAACTGAACCTTCTCAGTCTAAATGATAATTGAGCTCCTAAACTAATGTGAGTAACTGATTTTGAGTTGGCGCCAAACAAACTAGCAATTGAATTAGGTAAAGCGTAAAATGATGGCAGCGAGATGCATGGCTGCGTTTTGATTACTTCTCTCAAGGTAATATGATGATCTTCGATAATTGTTTGTTTGGCGCCGACTCAAAATCAGTTACTCACATTAGTTTAGGAGCTCAATTATCATTCAGACTAAGAAGGTTTATTTTATTCTTTGCTTTTCAGTTGATTTTTCCGTCGGTTTTGATTTTTTGTTGAAAAGTTTTTTTTCACACAATGTTCGGGATGACGTGGGGTACTTTTGTCAAGTTTTCGAACTCAAGGCCCCTCCGGAACTTAGTTTCCCAGTCCAAAAACTGCAATTTTTTGACACTTTTTTCAGTTTTGGGCCATTTTAACCATGAACGAATGGTTTCTCGACAATGACTATGGTTACCTTTGTTAAACTAGGTAGAATTCAATGAATTTTTATTTTTCTGTCTCCGTAGACCCAATAGTTTCCGAGATACAGCTTTTCAAAATTTTGTATTTTTTACAAATTTGCAAATTTTTTGCAGTGACAATTCAACTCATATATAAAAAATTGCGCAGTACAATTGTCACTTTGACAGCGGCAGAAGTTTGCTGCAACTTCTACAGCGACGAATGCACTAGTGGTTTTTTCACTTATTCATTTGTTTATAAACTATCGGTTGGTTGCCAAAATAAATAAAGTTTGCATTGATATGTTTCAAAATTTCTTATTCATCGAATTGTCCTGCCGAATTACACTCGATGTTTGTATTGATATCGGGTAAATTTATGCTGTTCAAATTCTAAACTGTTTCCTTTAGCATTTTGACTCGTAAAACTGTCAACCTAAAAACGCTCCACCTTCGGTGTCGCGTTTTTAATAGTTGACAGTTTTTCTCGTCTAATTGCTAGGCAACAGTTTCTCATTAAACAACCAAATTTACCCATAAAATACAAACCTCTGTGCAATTATAAGTGATAAGATAACCATGATATGTAAATTGTGACGTTATGTTCGTTGTTGTAGTGTCATTTAGATATCAGGATGTCGAAAACTGGATCTTCAAACACGTGGAACTCTTTGAAGATCCGGTTTCCGACATCCTGATATCTTAATGACACTACAACAACGAATATAACGTCACAATTTACATGCCGAACGTTGGCCATGGTTATTTTATCATCGCAAAAAATTTGCAAACTTGAAAAAAATACCAAATTTTCTCGGAAACTATGGGGTCTACGGAAACAAAAAAAAACTCAAAATTCAGCAAATTCTGTTTAGTTTAACAAAGGTAACCATAGTCATGGTCGAAAAATCACTCATTCATGGTCAAAATGGCCATTGTGTGAAAAAATCACTACTACCTGATTTCACGTACGTGAGAATGTACTATTTTACTATATTATTTTGAGTAAGGGTCCTTTCAAATATTAGTCCACTCGACAAGTTGAAAATGGTCTAAAATAGAGATACTGCTCTTGAAATTGTGTGATAGCTCATTGGATCTGGAATGACGACTAGAAAAATGTGCCGAAAGCGTGTATTAGCACATAAAAAATTGCAAAAGTTATAAACAATTAAAGATGAAAAAAAATGGCATTTCGTTTTTTGCCAATATTTCATAAACTATTAATATTTAAGCAATTTCAAAACTAGATTCTGGAAGAAGAGGAAAACTCCAGACTCCCGGAACTCTATCTCCATTATTTATAATTTTAATTTAACGCTGAAAATGGGTCTCCGAGGGACATTTTTAGGTTGCGCGCGCGGCCTCAAAAGCGAGTACGACATACTAATTAATTTATATAAGGTATTAAATATTTTTTTTTAATTTGAAAAAATCATGGTGTATTTGGAACACTATACCGGGTGTCCCAGTATACCTGTTCCAATGGATTATCTTAGCCATTTCGAAAGAGAAAAATTTGAAAATTTCATGATCTCCAATTCGTTCAAGGAACCTTCAACTGAGGTAAACAAAAATTGAATGTCACTTTCGGTTTGACCGAAAGTGACTCTGATTTTTTTATTTCAAATAGCACTCTGTATATTTTTTGCAATTTTTTATTTCTACTCAAAATTATATTTCCAACGATGTATCACACTTTGTATTTTACATTTGATTTGATGGAGAAAACTTCAATTGAAATTTCAAATTGAACGAATTGCAGTAGGCTACGATATTTTGTGTAATCTTGATTTTGACATCAATAATAATTGATAATTTATGAACAATTATACCTTATTTTTATAACAAGTTGCATACAATATTTTTTGTACGTTCATGCAAAAACAAAAAAATGTTTCATTTTGGTGGTACTAAACTGTAAGGAAGACATTGTTTGTTTAAATCTATCTGCAAGTAATACAAAAACATTCTGTGTAATTCAGTTGATATTCGAAGGAACTAATTTTATTTTTAACAAATTGCATTTTCTAGTAATTTCATAGTCCATTATGTAATGAATATGATTGACAATCATATGAATCATGCAACTATTTAAAACGTAATACAATCTCATAGAAAATGGGCTAAATTTGGCGTTGATTTGAAAGTTTATGTCTGTCATGATGACAGAATGCTATAGTAGAATGGCATATGAGTTCAATGCACCATCCTGTTGAAAATGAATGTTCCTACGCATATGTAAAGGAATATTTTCAAGAAAATGAGGAAGTTCATCCCGAAGGAATTCTAGGTACATTCGACCAGTTAACGTACCATCGTAAAATTTTGGTCCCAAAATGAATCCATCAATCATGCCGCACCATACATTGACTCCCCAGATGAATTGAAAATCAGTTTGTCTTAGCCAGTGTGGATTTACTGTTGCATTATTATGAAAACGACTCTCATCTGACCACAATATCGAGCTAATAATACCATCTTCACGTGCCGTAGGTAACCAAGCAAGAAACGCAAGTCTCCTCTCGTAATCTGTGGGTAGTAATCCTTGATGCAGATGAATTTTAAATGGTTTGAGTTTGTCAGTTTTGAGAATGCGCTGAATTGATGAACGAGAAATACCGCTCTCCTGTTCTATGTTTCTAATAGAGATGTGGGGATCAACAACCACTCTTCCTAAAACTGCAACAGTGTGCTCTTCGTCCGTAGAATTTTTTCTTTTTAATACAGTACGCTTTCTATGAAATGATCCACTTGTTGCCAAATTCGAAGCCAAGCGTGTGAAATACATAGCGCTTGGCATTCGTCTATCAGGGTATTTCTCTCTGTATGCACGTAGGGCAGCCCGACGATTATTTTCGCATTTTCCATAAATCAGTATCATATCCAATTTTTCTTGATTAGTAAAGTTATCATTTTCACGGTTATTAATTCTTGAATGATGGTTTCTCTGACATGAACACAACTATTGAGAATTATCTAACTGTCAAAGTTATAAACAAATGTATTCAAATGTTTCCATGGCACACTATGGTTTTCATTTAAGAATTAATAATTCTTCCATTAAAATTTTTTTTCATCATCTCGATTGCAAAATTGTTCATGAATTATCAATTATTATTGAAGTCAAAATCAAGATTACACAAAATATCGTAGCCTACTGCAATTCTTTCAATTTGAAATTTCAATTGACGTTTTCTCCATCAAATCAAATGTAAAATACAAAGTGTGATACATCGTTGAAAAGATAATTATGAGTAGCAATAAAAAATTGCAAAAAAATATACAGGGTGCTATTTGAAATAAAAAAGTCAAACCGGAAGTGACTTTCAATTTTTGTTTTTCTCAGTTGGAGGTTCCTTGAACGAATTGGAGATCATGAAATTTTCAAATTTTTATCTTTCGAAATGGCTGAGATAATCCATTGGAACAGGTATACTGGGACACCCGGTATATAATTTATTTCCGTTGAAAGTTTTAATTAAAGTTGATTTTTCAACAAGTTGAACGATTGTTAACTAACAAAATTTTCTCGAGCTTCTGTCTTAATTGTAAATGAAAAAAAAATGTTTAAATAATTGTCGTAAAAAAATTTCGCTTCGTAGAGCCTCTTCTATATAGATACTCAACAAGATCACGCCATAAAAGTTGAAAAAATATTCATACTTTGTTTATAAAAAATGTAATTGAACAAAAACAAAAAAATCCAAATATTGTTGGTGAAAAAATTCTTTTTTTCACTCAATCATCATATTATCGTTCTTTAATCAATACAAAATATACATTGATTTGCAAAAAAAAATTTCCCGCCACCGCCGTTAAATTTTTATGAACAAATTAATTATTTCAATATTTTTGAAATTTTTTTTCTCACAACTTCATTATATTACAAATATTATGATATTTGAAAAAAAAATTCCTTGATAACAATTTTTAATTGTTTATAATCGTTTTTTTATATTTCTATTTTTTAAATAATTAGTTAGGAAATTATTCTTCTTCTTGAAATCATAATTGACAGTCCTCTATGAAGGAACGAAAAAACTTTTTTTTTTTACAACAATTCCATTGTTTATTAACTTTCCAATTTGTTATAAACAAATTTTTAACTTTGATAGTTTTTTTTTCTGAAACTTCTAAAATTAACAAAAACAACCATATATAAAAAGTATAAATTTTTTTTCCAATTCTTCATTGTACTTTGGGAATTGGAATTGGGAATTTTTTTTTTCTATACTTTGTTATATATGGTTGTTTTTTTAAACTTTAGAAGTTTCAGAAAAAAATCTAACAAAGTTAAAAATTTAATATGTATTTTAACTAAGTAAATTTAAAAAAGAGATTATAAAAAATTAAAAAATTTCAGACGAGAAATAATTCCTCAACTATTTATTTAAACAATATAAATTTAAAAAAACGATTATAAACAATTAAAAATTGTTATTGGGGAATTTTTTTCAAAAATCATAATATTTGTAATATAATGAAGTTGTGGAAAAAAAATTCTCGAAAATATTGAAATAATCAATTTGTTTATAAAAAATTTATCAACAAATGGAGGAAATTTTTTTTTTGCAAATCAATGTATTTTTTTTAAGAAAATGTAAAATTTTTTTAAAACATTACTTGGATTTTTTAGTTTTTGTTCAAGTACAAAAATTATTATAAACAAAGTGGTTTTTTGTGATCTTGCTAAGTATGTATATTAAAAAGGCTCTAAGAAGCGAAACATTTTTACGACAATTATTTAAACATTTTTTGTCATTTACAATTAAGACAGAAGTTTTAGAAAATTTTGTTAGTTAACAATCGTTTAACTTGTTGAAAAATTAACTTCAAGTGAAATTCCTAACGGAAATTAATTATTTATAGTGTTCCGAATACACCATAATTTTTTCAAATACAAAAAAAAATATTTAATACCTTAAATAAATTAATTAATGTGTCGTACTCGCTTCTGACGCCGCGCGCGCAACCTAAAAATATCGCTCGGAGACCCATTTTCGGCGTTAAATTAAAATTATAAATAATGGAGAGCCCAAAGTTTTCCATTGAAAAATGTTTTCCTCTTCCAGAATCTTTCATTTGAATTTCTTAAATATTGATTGTTTATGAAATATTGTCAAAAAAGAAAATGCCATTTTTTTTTCATCTTCAATTGTTTATAACTTTTGCAATTTTTTATGTGCTAATACACGCTCTTGGCACATTTTACTAGGCGTTATTCCGGATCCAATGAGCTATCACACACAATTTTAAGAGCAGTATCTCTATTTTAGACCATTTTCAACTTGTCGAGTAGACTATATCTATTAGATATAGTTCAATGTCCAGCGTGGATGCTTCCCTTTTCAACATGAACACATCACAAGAGGTGATTTCGAACGATGGAAGATAGTGACTAGAGTTTATCTTTGTGTCACAGATGATTCCATATCTATTCTGATGAACACCCTGTTCATATTTTCTATGGAATTAATTCATTCTATGCTTTCGAATATGAGTTAGGATTCAAACTTTTTTTTTGTTTCACTAAGTTATCAATTTGTGCATTAAGGTTGGCCTGGGTTGGCAATATAGTGAAAAAATATCAACGACACTGATATTTTTCCAATATAATCTTTGAGTCCCCCTTTACTGATCATTTGAAAATATACATGTTTCCACAGATGCGAAAACAACTGCGAACCCGGAAGTATAGATATCTCAAAAAATATTATATTGCTGGTTACCTGTGACGAATGCCATGATTTGCGATGGGAACTTCTCGACAGTAGTATGGCAAAGATCGACAAACCGGAGGATACTGATTATAAAGAGAACAGAATCACTATCGGAAGACATATTCTGGTATATGGCAGGAATTACACCATGAATATCTACGACGGCATACGTGAGATGATTTCATACTGAAAATAAAAACATCTAGATGAAATATTATACATAACTGACATGATATTCTACGAACAATTCAATACCGACTGGCTTGTGTACCAATTCTTTTCCCTCATTATTTCTGAGACAATCAAATGCCTGTAATTTCCCTCAGAGAACCAATCAATTCAGTTTTATAGTAATTGATGTTTTATCGCCGTTTAATACTGGCATATGCACTCATACTATGACAATAGAAAATTTCAATAAATCACGTCGTTTTGTTATCGATAAAAGAACGTCCGAATGTGAAAAACACTAGGTATTTTTCGTGAAAAACATGCACAAGTGCATTTTTCACGAAAAATATGTAGAACATTTTCACTGTTGCCAATACTATTCATCGCTTGTTTGCTAATATTGCTGATGACATTTCATCATTTGTTGAATGTCAAGATTGAACACACTGCGAGTTTTGGTATTGTTTTTGATATTGTGTTATGAATTCAAGTGATTATAGATTCGGAAACTCTTCTAGAGGAGAGATTGATGGCTCAGTTAGATCAGCTAAATTAGTGAATACAGTTTACACTAGAATATAATAGATTTATTCTGCTGTTTACACCTAGGCTTGACAGTTAACACAGTTAACACTAGGACATGGAGACAAAACACATTTTTACGAATTTAAAAATCCTTCTACACTATAGGAACAGTTGTCTATGAGAATGTTTTTTATATTTATCTTGAAATTCCTATCATTCAAAGAGCGCAACTCTGAACTCAACTCATTATATAGTTTCAAATTGATAGTGTTCAATTTTAATTTAGTCAATCTCAAAAAGGGTCAGCTGATCTTGTCTCATATTCATGAATGGCAGAAAGCAAATTATAATTCCTTATATAAGAGTGTTTTTCACATAAAGTTCATATATATATATATATATATATATATATATATATATATATATGGATTGTGTGGGTTCTTGAACCATTACGTTTTATATTCTTCTGCGGATTTTCTTGGGGTTTCTGGTTCGTGGGAATAATAAGAGTTTTGCGCTGCGATCTGCCAAGTAATATGGTTCACAGAACAATAAGCATCATTTATTTATATGGAGCGAAAATAAGTGTAAATCAACATGTTTGCTACTAGAACAAATGATGTCAAATCAAAAAAAAAAAAAAATAATCCCAAAAAAAAGCCCAATTGGCCACAAAAAGTAAAAAAAACACAAAAAAAATTAAAAAAAGTAAATACCCCAAAAAAATAGCAGCAATCGCATATCAACATGAAGAACGTTCATGATTTGTGTTTTAGAAAAAACAAATGTAACTGAAGAAGTTTTGGAGCCCCGAAACGAAACGTATTAAAAATTCATTAAAAATTCAATTATGAATCACTGAATTTTTCTTATTCCCACGAACCAGAAACCCCAAGAAAATCCGCAGAAGTATATATATATATATATATATATATATATATATATATATATATATATATATATATATATATATATATGTATATATATATATGTATATATATATATATATAAGGGAAAGATAAATTTGTTACGAATCCAAGAGAGCCCACCATCCGCCAACAGCTGTTTCATGGTTTCCCAATCATCAGGACGGCTTGTGGTCTCTTTCAAATTCGTATCTCAAATATCTCATAGTGCTAATACCTACCGGCAAGTACGAGAATGTGAGAAGCATCAAATTATAGCTAGTGACACCTATAATCTGTGTGTTGAAGCTTAGACCTGTTACCGTGGAATTTTAATGACACGAAATTCCGTGCAAATTAATAGGTTACCAACAGATGTCACCATAGGCCAATCAACGACACCAATAGTTGTACTCCTAGTGAGTTCTCACCACTATTTGTCGCTATCTCACTGAGAGATGCTTCCTCATTCTGATTTTTCTAGTATTCCACGAATCCTGATTCAAATTATCCTTCTACTATGTGTAACACGAAACTTCAAGAAACTTACCCAAAACGTCAATTCCATTATCACCACCATTCTCAGTAATGGGGCAACTTTCATTCTAAGATTTCACAAATGAACCATGTTCTCGTTAACTTCTTTCAATACGTTGAGAAATTATGACATTGGCCAGACGACGTTTGGGATAAATTTCTTGATACATAGCCAGAGATCTGGTGCTATTCCTCAAACACCTCGAAATCACGAACAGCATATCCACTTTTTCATCATTAGAAAACTACATCGTTTTTCGTTCAACGTGTAAATAATCCATCCTTCAGATTTTAATTCGCTAATTTGTGATCTGTCATTCACTTCCTTTCATTGCATGGCTCACGACATACTTCATGAAGTTTGAATCTTTTCGTTTCCATTTGAAATAGGTTTGTTTGGAAATACTCTTAGGACTCAAAGAATGGACACACAAAAAAATGCTTGTCGGCTTTTTTGCCAATATTTCATAAACTATTGATATTTAAGAAATTTCAAAGAAAGATTTCGAAAGAAGAGGAAATTTCCAATGAAAAACTCGAAACTCCCGGAACTCTATCTCCATTATTTATAATTTTAATTTGACGCTGAAAATGGGTGAAAATGAGTGACATTTTTAGGATGCGCGCGCGGCGTCAAAAGCGAGTACGACATATTGATTAATTTATTTAAAGTATTAAATATTTTTTTTTAATTTGAAAAATTCATGGTGTATTCGATACACTATAAATGATTTATTCCCTTTGGAAATTTTACTAGTTTATTCTTTATTGATTAAACAAGAAATTAAGCCAAAACTGTTTCTACTTTTATGTCTAAATATCTTATAAACTAATATAACTATGACCATACAACTCATGTAACTTTTTATCTAACGTATATTTATCAACAATTTTAGCTTATGAATTTTAGTTCTGCTCAGTAATTTTTTTAATTTTTTTTTTGTTTGTAACAAATTTATTTAATTAACAATATTAAGGTAAAGTTGATTTTTCAACAAGTTAAACGATTGTTTACTAACAAAATTTTCTCGAACTTCCGTCTCAATTGTAAATGAAGAAAATGTTTAAATAATTGTCGTAAATTTTTTTCGCTCCGTAGAGCTTTTCTTATATACATACTCAACAAGATGACGCCATGAAAGTTAAAAAAATATTCATACTTTGTTTATAATAATTTTTGTACTTGAACAAAAACAAAAAAATCCAAGTAATATTGTTAAAAAAAAATATTTTCTCCTAATCATCATATTATCGTTTTTTTATTAATACAGGACATAAATTTATTTGCAAAAAAAATTTTTCTCGCCATTTGTTGATAAATTTTTTATATTGATTAATATTTTTAAAAAAATTTTTTTATCTTTAAATATATTTTTAAAAAAAATTTTAATTTTAAAAATATAATTGACATCCTCTTAAAGTAACAAAACATTTATTTTTTTATCAACAATTCCATTGTTTATTAATTACCGATTTGTTATAAACAAATTTTTAACTTTGTTACATTTTTTTTCTGAAATTTCTAAAATTTACAAAAACAACCATATATAACAAAGTATAGAAAAAAAATTCCAATTTTTTTTTACTTTGGAATTATTGGGAAAAATTGAAAAAAATTGTTGTTGTTTTTGTAAATTTTAGAAGTTTCAGAAAAAAAATTAACAAAGTTAAAAATTTGTTTATAACAAATCGGTAAGTTAATAAACAATGGAATTGTTGATAAAAAAAAATGTGTTTGTTACTTTATAGAGGACTGTCAATTATGATTTTTAGAAAAAAATAATTTCTCAACTAATTATTTAAAACAATAGAAATATAAAAAAAACGATTATAAACAATTAAAAATTGTTTCCAAAAGTCATAATATTTGTAATAAAATAAGGTTGTGGAAAAAATTTTTTCAAAAATATTGAAATAATCAAATTGTTTATAAAAATTTACAAAAAGGGAGAAAAATTTTTTTTGCAAATAAATTTATATTCTGTATGAATAAAAAAACGATAATATGATGATTGAAAAAAAAAATTTTTTTTTAACAACATTACTTTTTTTTGTTTTTGTTCAAGTACAAAAATTTAAAAAAAATTTTAATTTAAATTAAGACAGAAGTTCGAGAAAATTTTGTTAGTTAACAATCGTTTAACTTGTTAAAAAAATTAACTTTAAGTAAAATTTCCAACGGAAATAAATTATTTGTAGTGTTTCGAATACACCATAATCTTTTCAAATTAAAAAAAAAAAATATTTAATACCTTAAATAAATTAATTAATGTGTCGTACTCGCTTTTGACGCCGCGCGCGCAACCTGAAAATGTCGCTCGGAGACCCATTTTCAGCGTTAAATTAAAATTATAAATAATGGAGATAGAGTTCCGGAAGCGTATAGTTTTCAATTGGAAATTTTCTCTTCTTTCAGAATCCATTTTTGAAATTTCTGAAATATTGATAGTTTATGAAATATTGGCAAAAAACGAAAAGTCAGTTTTTTTTCATCTTCAATTGTTTATAACTTTTGCAATTTTTTATGTGCTAATACACGCTCTTGGCACATTTTTCAAGGCGTTATTCCGGATCCAATGAGCTATCACACATAATTTTAAGAGCAGTATCTCTATTTTAGACCATTTTCAACTTGTCGAGTAGACTAATTGAGTAAATGTATCAATCGTTGTTCCTTGTTATTCCTCTGCTTTTTCCTTTTCATCATATTGGATTTGATCTCGATTTGACTACAAATTTGAGTAGTCATTCAAGGTAGATTTATTAAAAATTTAATCCTCGCAAATTAAGTCAAATCCCCTTTCAAATACGAACAAAAATAAAATCAGGACCGTATTCCGGAGGGAAGGATTTTCATTGATCGGACCTTTATAATGGAATTTATGGGCAGAAATGTAGAAACACTAACCAGGTGAGATACATATCTCAACTCGGTAAAATAAGAATTACTTGAATTCATTAAAAGAAATACAGGTCCGTATTCGAAAAAAATCCCCGAAGAACCAAAGGTTGTATTGAAAATCAAAGCACAATACATCAAGGAAAATTCGAAATAGAGGAGAAAATTTTGCTTATTCCCAAAAGAGAGGCGCCAGCGCAAAGAAAAGAAAACGGGCTATTTCAGATTTCCCCGTATATTTTGAAAAAGGTTCGTGATAGTTACGTTTTATGAACATCCTTTCATTGTTCACTAAAATAGGCAACTTTTGTCTGATTTAACCAACTTCGTATCATTTGCCGTTTTCGAGATCCCAATAGTGGTACGACATAAAAAATACGGACTGTATTTCAGATTTTATTAACCGATTTAATCTTCATTTCTTCATTTTCTCGGGCATCTCTTTCGCGATCCCGATATTGGCAGAATCTTTCTGATGGACAATAATCCACTTACCAATTCGATAAATTTCCCGAAATACCATAATTCCGAGTGATCTTTGTGCTCGGATGAAATGTCTCCTTTAAACGCGCCATTGAACGAAAATTGGATATCAACTTGCCTCCGGCAACTGTTTCTAAGCCGTTGGCGTGATGTTTCGCAAACTTCAGAAACAAGAGGGGAAGAAAACAGTGAAACACTTGAGCTAAAAATTAATACTAACGATGATTAAAAAATCTGCATGCAGCCCTCGACGAAGGCAAGCAGTCGAATTGCCTATTTCCTAAGAATGGACACACAAGAAAAATGCTTCTCGGCTCTTTGAATAAACAATTTTTTCAAAGTAAATGTATCAATCGTTGTTTCTTGTTAGATTTTGCTGGGTCTCAACACCAACAAAGCCTGTGGATCTGACGGAATCCCGCCGATTGTTCTCAAGAAATGTGCCCCCGAACTAACACCTGTTCTTTGCAAGTTGTTCAACCACTCTTACAATTTGGGAGTATTTCCGTCCAATTGAAAAATTGCAAGAGTACAGCCAGTCCCTAAAAGACGCAAAAAGGCCCTACCTAGCAACTACAGACCTATCGCACTGCTATCTATTATTTCAAAGGTCATGGAAAAAGCCATCAACATCGAGCTCATGAAATATCTGGAAGACTCAGGAATTATCAATGATAGGCAATATGGCTTCCGCCATCAGAGATCAACTGGTGACCTGCTCGCATACGTCTCACATATATGGCAGCTATCTATTGAAAAGTATGGAGAATCTTTAGCTGTGGCATTAGATATCTCCAAGGCGTTCGATCGAGTTTGGCACAAGGGACTCCTTGCCAAGCTTCCATCTTATGGCTTGCCCTCTCAGCTGTGTTCTCTGCTTGCTAGTTTTCTCTCAAACAGGTCTCTGCATGTAGTGGTCGATGGAGTTTCATCTGACACTCTACTCATAAATGCTGGTGTTCCGCAAGGATCCATCCTAGCACCAACACTATTTTTACTTCACATCAACGACCTGTTGAAAGCAACTTCATGTCCCGTACACAGCTTTGCCGATGATAGTACCCTCCATACCGCTTTCTCTTCCAGGGCCCCCGTATCATCCCGTGAAACCAGAAATGAACGAGGAAGAAATGTTAACAATATAAATATGGACTTAGCAACAATTCACGAATGGGGATCCAATAACTTGGTAGAATTCAATGCAAACAAAACACAAGCATGTCTTTTCTCTAGAAAAGCCGATCTCACTGTGCCTAACATAACTTTGTCAGGAGTAACGATACCACTGAAGTCATCCATATCGATGCTTGGTATTACTATCAGCAATAACCTTTCCTGGGAAAATCACGTGAGGTCCATTGCCAAAAGTGCATCCCAAAAACTTGGTTTTTTGTTTCGTGCCAAGAGCTATTTCACCTCCAGTCAGCTGCTTATGATCTATAAGGCACAGATCCGACCTGTCCTGGAATACTGTTCCCATATTTGGAGTGCGGCACCTAAACATATCCTGAAGCTATTGGATTCTGTCCAAAAAAGGGCAATTCGTCTCGTCGGTGATGCCTCGCTTACAAACTCGCTCACTTGTCTGGAACACCGTAGAAAAGTTGGCGATTTGTCTCTATTTTATAGATATTTTCATGGGCGATGCTCTTCTGAAATATCAACAATCGTTCCTCCTTTGGCAGTCTCTTCTAGATTAACCCGTCAAGTTCAGTCTTCACACCCCTTCGTGGTCACTTTGGAGACCTGCAGAACATCACTCTCCAAAGACTCATTCATCCAACGAACTGCGAGGCTTTGGAACTCATTGCCTAGGGAGGTGTTCCCCGAGGCATACAACCTCCAGAAATTTAAGAAGAACACCAACTCCTACCTTCTTTTCCTTGGTTCCCACGATGTTCTCTGAACATTATAGGATATCCCTTTTCGTGGAAACCAGAACATATAAAAAAAAAAAAACTTCTCTGCTTTTTCCATTTAATCACATTGGATTTGATCTCGATCTGATTTCAAGTTTGAGTGTTCATTCAAGGTAGAATAATTTTCAATTTTATCTTTGCAACTAGAGTTAAATACCCTTTCAAATACGAAAAAAAAGCAAAATCAGGACCGTATTCCGGAGGGAAGGATTTTCATTGTTCGGACCTTGATGATGGAATTCATGAGCAGAAACAAAAACCAGGAAAGATACATATCTGAACTCGGTAGGACATGAACTACTTGAATTCTTTGAAAAAAATACAAGTGCGTATTCGAAAAAATTGAGTTGAGGGTGGCCCACGAAACGAAATCAAAGCACCTTGCATCGAAGAAAATTCGAAACAGAGAAGAAAATCATTCCAACATATTTCCATATTCCCAAGAATAGAGGCGCCAGCGCAAATGAGAAAAAATGAGACATTTCGGTTTTCTCCGTATATTTTGAAAACGGTTCATGATTTTTTCGATTTGGGAACATCATTTCATTGTTCACTAAAATAGGCAACTTTTCTCTGATTCAACCAACTTCGTATCATTTACCGTTTTCGAGATGCCAATAGTGGTACGACATAAAAAATACGGACTGTATATTCTTCAATAACAAATTGAAATTAAAATTATATCGAATGTCTGAAATATGTATATTCATTTCGTCATAAATAGAAAAAGAACACAAGAAATGTAGACGCCTCGAGTCTCTCGGATTGTAATCGTGATTACTTTTTTTTCAGAAGTCGCCCCAATTGCCACTTATGAACTGATACAGCATGATCGCCTAAACTTGCAATCATGTGAAATAGTACCCAAATTCGGGTATGCCCGGAAGACACGATTCCACGTGGAATGTGAATCCAGCAGTATGGAGTCCTTCCAGATACACAGTTTTACTGAGTATTCAGGTAGTAGTTGTGCGGTTATATTTCTAATCACTATATACAGGGTGTCCCTGGACTTCCTCTTTTCCTCTCGAGATTGTATAGATGGGGTCAAAATATCACCAGTACTTCATTTTTGTCTAAAAGCCTTCGTTACCAAGTTACGGGCCCTCAAAGTTACAAAATGAAAAATGTTTTTTTTGATAACTTTCAAAATGAATATTCAAAATCATCTAAATTTTGGTGATTGACTAAACAAATGAATTCCTTCGATGAGCTCTCATGCAGGAGTCAATTGTTCTGCTACAAAGTCAGGAACGGACTACCCCCGATGGTCCACACCCCAAAACTTTGAAATGACAGATAATTTTTCAATAGTTTTCAACAAAATAAGGTTACGTAGACAATTTCCTGAATAAAAGTACTCGTGTGGAAAGTCGATCGGAGCAACAATTCTCAATAAAAATGCAATTTCACTCGACGATTGTCCACCATTATTTGAAATGAAAAATGTTCACGGTAGAAATACTAATGCTAACGTTAATTCAACAACATTTATAACAGGGATAATACAAAATATGCTAAAATAAAGTCGTAAAACAAAAAGTACAGTACCTAGTTGGAAGTTTCATTCACAATGTAGATATATTTTCAAATAAAATATCAAGTTATGTAGATTCGTGGTGTTTTTGAACTAACAAGCTACTCCACTATGAAATATCGAATTCAGTCCATATTTTGTATGTACGGGTGGAATGAGCACGTTTCGTGTTGTGTTATCTGAATCTCATGAAACTCAACATTTGGATGTTGCAAATTCGCATTCACAGCTTGAATGTTGAGGAGTTTCACTGATAAGTATAATTTCATGGGAGAAAATCTTTAACCCGAAGATAAATTCAGCAGAAAAAACGCACATCGGAAGACATAACTGATAGAAAGCAAACGAATAAACTACAAAAACGGCTGCACATGAATAGGTGAAAAATATCCGGTGAATAAATTTATGTTCCATTTCTTCCACAGATGTTGACGAAAACACCTTGTAGAAAGAAATGAAATTAGTGCGTACCGTTGTATTGGAGGAAAATATTTTGGAAGCTGTCGCTGATGATCCTTCAATGAGCATCAGAAACCTATCAGAACAGTTCCATACATCCAAGTCCACTATTCATAAAATAATTAGGGAACAACTGCTCCTCCCATATCACATCCAGAAGGTACATGCCATGACACCTGAAGATTTTCCAGCACTACTGGAATATGCCAATTGGTTCCTGGATAAGCAAAGAGAGGATATGACACTGATGAAGCAAGTTTCAGTAGAGATGGAGTAATCAACTCTCATAATCTCCACATATGGGCCGAAGGAAATCCCCATGGGATATTGCAAACCAAACACCAACGGAAATTCAACGTGAATGTTTGGGCTGGTATCATCGGGAACCATCTTATAGGAACATTCGTTCTTCATGACCGATTGAATGGAGAACGTTATTTGGAGTTCATTCAGAACGATTTTAATGGATTTTTGGAACATGTTCCATTGCAAACCCGAAGAGATATGTGGTTTATGCACGGTAGCGCTCCTCCTCATTTTAGTTTGATTGTGCGGGACCATCTGAACCAGATTTTCCCCAATAGATGGATTGGTAGAGGTGGGCCATATTCATGGCCACCGCGGTCTCCGGATTTAAATCCATTGGATTTCTTCCTGTAGGGACATCTGAAAAGCCTCATTTACGCTACACCTATTCACACCAGAGATGCCTTGTTGAATAGAATTACATTACATTGTGAAGCCATACGAAACGACCCTGGCATGCTATTTCAAGTGCAGATAGTGTGTTTGCGCCGACTAAGAAACTGTATTGAGAGAAACGGGGATCATATCGAGAGGTTTTTGTATTTCTGTTTGCTCTTGAGGCTTGCTATTGATTATTTACACCATGAGTTTTGTAAGATAAACGTGTTTGCATGATAAAAATTCGTTATGAACATTGTACCTATCATTTCTATTTTCATTACAAATTAATCTTTTTGAATAATGGTAGACATCTCAGGTTGGATGTCGTCGAACAAAAATGCATTTTTATCAAAAATCGTTGCTTCGATCGATTTTCCACACGAGTACTTTTATTCAGGAAATTGTCCAGGTCACCTTGTTTTGTTAAAACATATTGACAAATCTCAGTCATTTCAAAGTTTTGGGGTGTGGACCATCGGGGGTAGTTCGTTCCTGACTTTGTAGCAAAACAACTGACTCCTGCATAAAAGCTCATCGAAGGAATTCATTTGTTTAGTCAATCACCAGATTTAATTAATTTTGAATATTCACTTCGAAAGTTATCAAAGAAAAATATTTTTCATTTTTGTAACTTGGTAACGAAGGCTTTTAGGAACAAAAGTTAAATGAAGTACTGGTGATATTTTGACCCCATCTATACATTCCCGTGAGAAAAAGAGGAAATCCAGGGACACCCTGTATAAGAGTTTTACATTTTTCTATGATTCACAAAAATCGAACAGATGCAGTTTCCGCAGAATCATCAGCAGGTAGTCATCAATACTCGAAACTTCTTCGGAATATAAACCTTAATAAAAAAATCGGCAGTGGGACACCTCAGAACTTGACCGGCACGGGCCTTGGGTGAATGGGGTTATTTTGAAATAAAGCGTTTATAAAACATTTTAAGGGCTGTACGAAGTCAATTCAATCGAGCAATTCAACAGTCTTGTAACCGGTCAATTGACCAAGTGAGATTCTTTGTTGTGTTATCCCCTGCCGACTAATCCATCGATTAGATTTTGAATAATTGAACGGCAATGTTTCGAACTTTGACGGACAGACGGATTGACGGACGGACGGACGGACGGCAGACAGTCAGTCGGTCAGTCGGTCAGTCGATCAGTCGGTCGGTCGGTCGGTCGGTCGGTCGGTCAGTCAGTCGGTCAGTCGGTCAGTCGGTCAGTCGGTCAGTCAGTCAGTCGGTCAGTCGGTCAGTCGGTCAGTCGGTCAGTCGGTCAGTCGGTCAGTCGGTCAGTCGGTCAGTCGGTCAGTCGGTCAGTCGGTCAGTCGGTCGGTCGGTCAGTCGGTCAGTCGGTCAGTCGGTCAGTCGGTCAGTCGGTCAGTCGGTCCGTCGGTCAGTCGGTCAGTCGGTCAGTCGGTCAGTCGGTCAGTCGGTCAGTCGGTCAGTCGGTCAGTCGGTCAGTCGGTCAGTCGGTCAGTCGGTCAGTCGGTCAGTCGGTCAGTCGGTCAGTCGGTCAGTCGGTCAGTCGGTCAGTCGGTCAGTCGGTCAGTCGGTCAGTCGGTCAGTCGGGGCAGTCGGGCAGTCGGTCAGTCGGTCAGTCGGTCAGTCGGTCAGTCGGTCAGTCGGTCAGTCGGTCAGTCGGTCAGTCGGTCAGTCGGTCAGTCGGTCAGTCGGTCAGTCGGTCAGTCGGTCAGTCGGTCAGTCGGCAGTCGGGTCGAGCAGTCGGCAGACAGACAGACTTCTCCCTGGAAATGGTCCCAATCGTGTCGGGGACCTCAAATCGGATAATGCCGTCGATATCATGTTTTTTTTTCGCAAGATTACATTTTTTGACCCTTTGGGGGGCCAGTCAAATGAAATAATATATCCACGCTAACCCACTTATGTTCATTAGTATCTGCAAAGCTTCTCAGACCCAAAATTAGATGAATGACTCCCTCTTATATTGTAGAAATATTAAGATAGTTTCAATCTGCAGAATTCTTGATGAACACAATTATTCAACTAGAACGATATAAATAGAGCCTTCAATAGAGCACCGCCACACATTGATCTAGCTTGGCCGAAAAACATTTATCAGTCGATATAGAATATTTGAAAAAAACTGTTTTTGGTTTGGCTGGGTATTATCGTAGTCATACTTTCAATATATTATTGTTTTCATATCAATACCGCGCAACAGCGAATAACCTGAGGATGTTGCATATTTCAACATTATGAATACATGATTTTTTCAATTGCTTATATTTTCAAAACTATAGTGAAAGCCACATTCAGAATGCAGTGAGGGCCTTATGGAGCGCAGGGTTGCCGCCGATGTCAGGTAGTCGGACACGTTAGAAAACGTTGAGCACGCCAGGACCGTATCAAGCGGCTTAGACGATTCTGGGTTTCGTGCGAAGCATTGACAAAATTTATTGATGGTTATATGTATCTCTGACTGTTAGTAAGAAACATACAAGCAATTCATAATTCAAAACAGAGAAAATAAAATGTACACAAAGAACTCCATTATTTTATCGAGTGAAACCGTTTTATGAAAAAAAATCCGATGACATAAGAAAAGAATTACATATTACGGACGTAATATTGAAGGTCGTATCACAACACATAAAATTTGGAATTCCCGTAGTAAAAATATAATTATCTATGAGAATATATATATATATATATATATATATATATATATATATACATATATTTATATTGTGTGACCCATTTAAAATGGAACCACCCCTGTAGATTACGCATTTTTCAGTCAATCTCAAAAATATTTTTTGTAATATTGAGCATCAAAAACTGTATCTTGACTCAAATTCTCATAACTTTAGTTCCACTATGGTTTTTTTTTTCTTTGTCAAAAACGGCAAAAGATTATTAGGCATTTTTTTTTCCAAATTCATCTACACCACTAGATTCGTACTTGTTATAAATGAGAACCATCAAAATTTCATAAAAAAATATTGGTTAACAACGAAGTTACAACAACTTTAATTTTGGAAACAAAGTATTTGATTATAATTTTTATTTGGATTGCAGACATATTTGGAATCTGGCAACACTGCCGATACAAAGTAGAGCACAAGTGAATTTGTACAGCAAAAATCCGGAGTCAATAGCTCATTCCGTTCAACAGTTATAACTACTGAAAGTATGGTAATGTGAGCGATTTGTGGTGTACTGAATCACAGCCCACTATTGATTTAGTACAATACCTATGCCCACTCTATAAGTTGAGTTTTGCAGACTGAAAAAGACAATTTTTTTTGTCCTGCTTTCTGTTTTATTATTGAATGAATGATTTTGATAATTTCAAACTTGATTAGGTTCATTTCGTTTTTATCGGCTATTGAAAACTGCATAACTTGAAAATGAATTCTCAATTTCCTGTTATTTTCGAATACACTTATAACCTCAACTCAAATGAATGATTTCAAGGGAATATAATTCACAAATCCAGTGGCGTAGTTAGATTTTTATTACAAAATCGCTTCCACCAGAAATCGCTCACATTACCATACTTTCAGGAGTTATAACTGTAGAACGGAATGAGCTATTGACTTCGGATTTTAGCTGTACAAATTCACTGGTGTTCTACTTTGTATCGGCAGTGTTGCCAGATTTTTAATATGTCTATAATCTAAATGAAAGTGAATATCAAATACTTTGTTTCCAAAATTAAAGTTGTTGTAACTTTGTTGTTAACCAATATTTTTCAATGAAATTTCCATGGTTTTCATTTATAACGACTACGAATCCAGTAATGTAGTCAAATTTCGAAACAAAAATTGCCCAATAAACTTTTGCGGTTTTTAACGAAGAAAAAAGAACCATAGAGTGCCTTGGAAATGAAACTAATGTTATGAAAATTTGTGTCAAGATACAGTTTTTGAAGCTTAATTTTCAAAATTTCTTTCTAGAATGACTGGAAAATGCGTATTTTACAGGGGTGGTTCCATTTTAAATGGGTCACACTTATATATATATATATATATATATATATATATATATATATATATATATATATATATATATATATATATATATATATATATATATATATATATATATATATATATATATATATATATATATATATATATATATATATATATATATATATATATATATATATATATATATATATATATATATATATATATATATATATATATATATATATATATATATATATATATATATATATATATATATATATATATATATATATATATATATATATATATATATATATATATATATATATATATATATATATATATATATATATATATATATATATATATATATATATATATATAGAAGGTTATGATTTTACCTGACTGTTATAATGATTGTTTATTTTCGTGGGATCTCAGTCGAATTCAAACTCAGAGTTATTGATTAGAGTATATTGACGTTTCGGCTTCTTAGGCCATCTTCAGAATGAGCAAATATATATATATATTTATATATATATATAAATATATTTATATATATATATATATATATATTTATATATATATATATATATATATATATATATATATATATATATATATATATATATACAATTAAATTAATATTATACCAATAAATGAGTCTTTACAAATAGAATAATTATTATCATGAAATGCTTGCGGAGGGTTCTTTTCATCATCGTCCTCATCAAATTCGTCATCGGAGTTTTCCAAGTTAACCATTATAGGTTCCATATCATCTTGTAAATTATCTACTTTCCACATGTCCTCCTCGACTTTTTCAACGTGGTTTACGTAATTGCTCCATTGCTCTTTAGTCACTTGTCGGTAAGCTTCTTCAATCAAGTATTCCACCGTTTGATGTTTAAAATCAGTATTGTGTGAAGCTACATATCTTTTCACTTGACTCCATACCATTTCAATTGGATTAAGCTCGCAGTGATATAGTGGCAGCCTCACGATATGAATATTATGCTTTCTCGCTATTGCTTCTATTTTATATTGACCGTATTGTGCTCTATATGCATTAGCAGTATCGATCAGTTTATTTTTGAAATAGTCTTCGACGAAGAAAATGTCCTTTTCTATCAACCATGCCTGGATTAGTGCTTTATTCCATGCTTTTGTGGGGAAATCGAACTCACGTGAGTGATAAGACGCATTGTCCAAGACAATAACGTTTTCTTTGCATTTCGGCAAGCTTGGAATTGACGTACTCTCGAACTGATCTTCATATAAGTCACCATCCATTTCGTCATGGTGATCCTCAGCCCCCTTTTCAGCCAGGAAAGTTAATTCTGCTCCATCCACAGAGCCTTCTCCAGTTCCAGCATGCAATAGTACGAAACGAGGTCCCCTTTGAGTTAGAGCTTTCAGTCCCGTGGTTAGCCCTTTCACAAAAGCATTTCGAGGATTCTTTATGGTCGTGTCCTTCCATTCCTTGTTCACCGACGCACCAATGTTCGTCCGAAATTTATCCGAGTAAATGAGGTTTACATTCTTCTCCCTTGATGCCTTGATTTGCCTAAGATACCTGCGTCTCCAGGTGATAATATCCTTTCTTTCCATCAAGAGAGAGTCTCTGCCTCTTTTACTATAGACAAACCCTATGTCACTCAGCAATCTTCAAAAATTTGTTTTACAAAAATTTGGCAGGTCATCGTCCTTATTCACTCTATCCAGAATACTGTCAATTATAGGTGGAAGATTTTCCAAGAAGAAATCGTGCACAATTTTTCTAATTCTGGACCTGGTTCCTTCGTCGTATGTAATTTCACGTGAATTACATTCAGAAATGCCACTTTTTCTTTCTCGTGGCACTGTCGATTCACATTTTTGAGCATCGCTGCGAATATTAAAAACTGTGCGGACAGACACACCGCACATTTTAGGAACCTTATCCAAAATATCTGACAAACTTCCGCCATTGTTTGAGTTCAGGTGATAGTTCAACACTAAACGCTTCATTTGCACACTAAGGGTCATACTGTGTTTAAAATTCACAACGGACACTGGCAATGACTCCATGTTGAAGACGCTACTGTTTTTGCAAATAAAATATAGTGTATCTCATACAGATGTGGACAAATCCGAACGGACGTTTGAATACAGTCGACCATCTGAAAACACAACAAATATAAGGGACGAACATTCACGTATCCAACTGGACCACTGTTCCCCTTCCTGTAGACTTTGTATGTATGATGCCTCGATTGAATTCACGTACTGAAACTGCGTTAGTAGCCCATAGCTCAGTTTATAGCTAAAGAATCAGTTCGCTCACTTGGCGTCGGCACTTTGATCTTTATGTTCCCGTTTGTACACTGCGCAATTCTGATTTTTATCCCTCGCGCATACCGCGTGTTACTGTGTTACTAATACTGACATTTTTCGGATACTTCGAAGGGCGATAATCGCGTACAGTCTTCTGCGCATCCTGAATTCTTTCCCTGGAGTGGATGTTACCTTGGAACATGCATTTGGGCCAAGTGAGCTAACTGCTCCTTTAGCTATAAACTGTGGCCCATAGCCTCTTGATGAGATGCGGGGAAAAATTATGCAACTTTGTAGCAATATTACGCCAAATCTACCCATTATCTCTGTTTGACAGATTTGGCTATTGTTTGGCACAACAAGGTGGTTTATCTGAACCTCTATTACATAAGATCTGTAGTTTTTTTTGAGTTGCATTTCAGTTTATTATTTATAAGTTATTTTTTATTTCGTAGAATGAAAGTTTTCAGTTCATTTCTCATAAATCCCCGTTATATTTTTCAATTCGTAGAATGTATTTTATTTTCAGAGCCGATATGTCAAAAAAGAACTACAGCACTTATTTTCAGAAGAGAAATTATTTGTTACATTTATTGCAACAAATTATTTCTCTCATGCAATCAAACTTCCGTTGAGTGTGTTTCCTAATACACATTCTCAATCATCAATAACATTTTAGTACTAAAGCCTAAAGTGCTCAGAAGGGTAGTGGAAACAAATAAACGTATAGTTTTCCAGTTGCATTCGTGAATGTTCGTCCCTTATATCTGTTGTGTTTTCATATTATCCGTTCGAATTTGTCAACATCTGTATACGTAGATCTATCTTATTTGGGTTTTTATGTAGTACCATCAAAAATATATTAAAAAGCAATTATCTATACTGACAAGAGGTCGTTAAGCCGTTTTACCTGAAATATAAATAATCCTTGCAAACAATTATGCGACTCATTAGGAATTTTCAGTGTATAATTCCAAATAGGTACACCTACCATCGTAATGATCTTCTGTAGATTCTTTTCCTTTTTCGAATGAAATAAGGTAATGAAATGTTATTCAATTAATGTGATGAATGAAAACCGCTAAACACTCTTCCACAATTATTCCACTGAAGAGTCTTGGGTGAGTGGGCCGATTTCGGTGTTTTTCAAAAATGGGAATTTGCAACTATAAAAAAGTTGCAAAACCAAGAAACGATATTTTTTTTCATTTCACAAAAAATTGTTTTTTCGTGTTTCCAACCGCCACAATAACAACTAATTTTCAAACTTTGAATGTTGTAAATGGAAAATTCTGCAAATGCAAGACGTGTTTAAGACATGAAAGTAGGCATTTTTTGTCAAATAAAGTATTGCATATTTTCATTATTTCGACTGCCACAAGGGCACCGAAATTTCAAGGTCAAAATTCAAATATTTGCATATGAAAATAATATGTAAGAAAAAATGCCAAAACATTTTGGTAAGATAATTTTTTCTATATCTTTATGTTTCAAACTGCTACATCAAGGAAGTTCACAAATCCGCTACAATTCATTACAACTACCTGTGCCAGCGGGAACACTTGATCGTTATGGTATTTCTGATAGAGCTGGGGCTGCAGTAGCTTCAGCCGTTTCACAGGGCGATGGTATTATACATGAAGAGGACAATAAAAGTATCATAGATAAAAACAAGATACGTCGCGCTAGAAGAAACGTGAAGATATAATAGATAACACACAAAATTAATTATTACGTGGCTTGTTTTTTGATGGACGTAAAGATGAAACGCTGAAGATGGAAAACAATGGTCGGCGAAAAATTCAAGAGGAGCACATTACTCTCATAAGAATGCCAGAGTCGATATACTTGGCGCATATTTGTCCTGAATCAGGAATTTCGCCAAACATCATGAAATGTATTTTGAAGTACTTGGACGAATCTCATATTACAACAGATGAGCTGAAAGTGACATGATGCGACGGAACAAACGTCAATGTTGGAAAACATTCGGGAATAATTGTACAATTGGAGAAACATTTGAATAGACCGTTGCAGTGGTTTGTTTGCCAGTTGCATGCCAATGAACTGCCATTGCGACATCCCATAACTTGCCTTGATGGCAGCACAACTGGGACCTATTGGACAGGCATTAAAGGGATGTGAGAGTCTTTCTATTAGTAATCTATTTATTTCTATTCTATTATCTATTGTACTTATTTATTTTTTCATCACAGTTGACTTCAACATAATTGAGTCAAATGTTCCGGCATTGAATGATTCTGTTAAGACTGATCTAAGCACAGATCAAAAATACATTATTGATATATGTGATGCAATTTCAAAGGGAACTGTAGATGAAAAATTATCCAAACGAAGCCCTGGTAAAATTGTTCATTCATGATGGCTAAGAACAGCTAAACGTATACTGCGGCTATATGTTTCAACCGCTGAACCATCAGAATCCTTGGTTGCCTTGGTAACTTTTATTTTAAAGGTGTATGGTACCGAAAAATTTGAAGGAAGTGATTGATCCAGTGATATTGCGATATTTCGCACATCCTGAAGATATCCTACTTGGAATGCTCGGGGACACCAGACATCATATTCGGGAGCTTGCTGTGCGTCGAATTTCCAAAGCTCGGAGCTCTAACATACAGCAATCACTACGACAATTTGAAGTTCCAAATTCGCTGAATATAAACGCCTCAAGCTATATGGACTTGATTGATTGGAGTACTCTTGTCATTACTGAACCGCCTTCAACAATGGGGTTACCTGTAGAAGTTTTGATCGATATTGTGGAAATCCGGATACATCAATGCTGTTCTCTGAAATAAAATCGTATCCATGTCACACGCAAGCGGTTGAACGAGCTGTTAAAATTGTGACGGAAGCTTCAGCTACAGTTTGTGGTAATGAAAACAGAGATGGTGTAATGGGGGCAAAATTGGAATCACGTGGAATTATACCTTCTTTTGGATCAAAGCAAGATTATGAATTAAATTAAGTTTTAGTTGTTCAAAGAATGTTTGATAATATACCTATTTTTAAGTTATATATCTAAACCTATTTAAAAGTCACCATTATGTTAGATACTACTGAAATATTTCCATTTTGCATTCTGTTATACTTGTGAATTCGTTTTATAATAAATATTACCTCTATCTTGAACCACTTCATTTGCCTTGAAATTAAATAAATAACTCAAAATTAAAAAAATGCTGTTGTGGCAGTTTAAATTGCAAAAATAACGAGAAAAGTATTGAAGAAAATGTGTTTCTTTTCAAGTAGTGCAACTGTCGAGAATTTGCAGATTTTGAAAATATGAACCTATTAAAATGGAAACTTCAGTGTCATTGTGGCAGTTTGAAAAATATAAATATAAAAAAAATAATAGTGAAATATTTTTCTTTTCGTATTTTACAACTTTCTTATAGTTGCAGACACAAGCATTTACAAATCTTCAAATCCCCTATACCAATCGGCCCACCCTACGAAGACGGATCGGTTCCTTTGCCGCGCCAAGCTGGCATCGCCGCCGAGCATTCTTCCGTTTACAATGCATTGGGCTATGCTGCCTACACTGCATTCCAAATGTGGCTTTCACTATATAGACCAGAGCTGAAGCCTTTGTAAATGGCAAAAAGTGAGAAAAAATAATAGTAGGATGGAACCCATTGGAAAAAAAAGAGAATATAATAAAAATGAAGGAAAAAATAATTTACGGGCGATCTGAGGTCGGGAAGTGGAAGGGGGTGAGTTTTTAAGAGTGAAAAACGGTTTATCTCCTATGGAAAAAAGTAGGTAATAAAAAGATCTACAACTTTTATCCACACACTTTTTTCACATAACCTCAAAATTTATGTAAAAAATTCAAATAACCAAGTTTTTGATTTTTGATTTTTATCTTTCCCAAAAAAAAATTTTTCATGATGAAATCTGGTGAAAACTTACCTCTTCATGTCTCGAACACACTGTTACTTTTTTTATTTGAAATATTTATTTTTTCACCTTATTTTGACTTAATATCGAAAAAGCACCCCAATTTTCAATCAAAAATTCTCCCGTCAAAATATCAGCTTTTTCGAAAAGCTTGGTGGGCTTTTTGTTCGTTGAAATCTCTACTTTCTGATGGTATGAAAAAAATATACATTACTATGGTGAATGTTCTCAGAAAATGCAAAGAAACGTAAAGTTAATATTTAATAAGACATCTACAATATTTTGAGAAAGTTGTAGAATCTTTAAATTATATGCGTAGATGCCTATTTAATGCTATGCAAGATAACTTATATACCTGAGTGACCTACGGAAAATTTTAGCCCATCAAAAGGTATTTCATAGAGAAGTGGGGAAGGGGGTAGGAGGGTATGGCCCTTACTACCTGTTATTTCTTTGCATTTTCTGAGAACATTTACAATAGTAATGTGTATTTCTTTTATACCATCAGAAAGTAGAGATTCCAACGAACAAAAAGCCCACCGACTTTTTTTAAAAAGCTGATATTTTGAGGGGAGAATTTTCGATTGAAAATTAGGGTGCTTTTTCGATATTAAGTCAAAATAAGGTGGAAAAATAAATATTTCAAATCAAAAAAATTACAGTGTATTTGGGACATACCAAAATCAATTCACCCAGTCCACCTGCCTATCTCGACGTTCAATTCAAGAAAAAGATCGATTATTCCTTCGGTTCGAACAAATCACTAATTCTACCTGGGTTTTTTCGCAAACTGTTCCTGGTTTTTCTCTATTGAAAAACACTTGGGAAAAACACGGCTTGACGACATGAATACAACTGTCACGATACCATTTTCACGAGACGACAACAAAGGCGCACTCTTCACGACCTGAGCAGTGACTACTGACCCGTTCCACCGTAAAGATAATCGGAAACGTTATGAGAAATTGGTTATGTATAAGGAAGTAACGAAAAATTCGTTACACACCACCACAACCCGGTGTAAAAATTTGGAAACCTAAAAGTTTACAAATTTTTATCCTTTTGCAACTGAAACCAGGTATTTAAAGTAAGCTGAAAGTACTAAAAAAGAAATTCGGAAACGCTATAAATTCTCAGGCACACTGATTTGTTTTGGGATTTTTCGGGCAATAAATTTTGTATGTTAACATCAGCTACTTGTCTTATTTCTGGAGGTGTACATAATAATTCAATTCATCTTCTTCAGCACAAAATCCAGGATATTTAGGTATCAACTGTATTTGAAAACGTCAGAATTATTCAAGTGATATTACTCCCCTCAATAACAATAATGGACTGTCACCTTTCGGCCAAACGGCTTGTACGGAAGAACAGAGCCACCTTGATATTCGGTTCGTAAATAATTCCAAGAATCTTTTTCGATTTATTATAGTGAGTTATAGTAGTGAGTTATTATAACTCACGTTGTTCGTTTATAGATACTATTAATTGCTCGAAATCAGTTGAATAATCAATATATAATTTAATAGGAGTAGATAAACATATTAAACAGACAGAACTAGTGAACAGAGGGAGGAGTATGGGAAATCAGGTATCTTTTACAAAATGATAAAAAAAAAAAAATACATGTTTAATTTTGTTTGTTGTGTTTCACTCTTTTTGGACTAATTTGATTGATTTACTTTGGTATTTAGCTTCATGAGGTTAAGTGGAAGAATTGCGCCTCATTTGTTCACTTTGGAAATTTGTACCATGTATCTGTAAATATACGGATACCCATTGGTCTTTTTTTTTCTCTGCTCCATTTCTTGGTGATTGAATAAAGACGATTATTATTATTATTATCATCATGGAATAAGATTGGAGATTGTGATTTTCTGAAATGAATAGTTGAGGAATCAATATGAGTGAAAATGATCTCTAGAGATTTATTTTTATATTTGATAGTATTCAAATCCATTTCAGACTGATCCTGTCAATCACATTGTATTTTCGTGATATTGGATTCGTTTCAGATTTTTTGTTGGGAGGTGGACCATTAGCGAACGTAAGAGAATTGGAATTTATGTTGAGTGCGAATGACAGAGTGGGGTTTATGGTAACTGATAAATACCATAATTCTCAAACAATGGAACTGAATGTAACGGTAAGTCGATGTAAAAATACTGAAAAGTTGAGATGGAGTTCAGTTATGATATTGGTAGAAATAACGCTAGCTATAGAGGAAGGTATGCGAAGGTTCAATTGATAATAAAACAATGTCAGGAGCACATCTTACTCAGTTAAATTTAGGGTGCACGCTTTCATATTATTGACACCTTCAATGTCTCGCGGCGGTGATCGATCTCTGAAATTTGAATGGCCACTTTTATGATCATTTAGTTTTTTCACTTGATGATTATCTCAATATTCAGTTGCAAGATCAGTGAAAACTAAATGCACATGCCCTCTTTCAAACTCAAATTCCTGACTCTTGTTAAATAAGACTGATATAGATCGAACGGCCGAAATTATTTGGCATGATTTGATCATTCGACACGGAAAAAATCAAACTGAGCTATGATTTTCACATTTTTCAGGTGGAATCAACGTTCAAAACTGTGAAAACCAAAGATGAACTGAAAAACGAAGTGCAAAAGCAATACTTCGAAAAAAAATCGAACAACTCTTTGGATTATCTGATGAAGTCCAAAAAATACGATGAGGTGACGCAATCTCTTATGATTTTTGTTGGGGATTTGGGAACATTGCCAGATGAGGAGGAATTGGAAGATACAATCAATGAATTGAATATCAAGATTTTGAATATAATGGAAGAAGTAATTATACATATTTCAATCGAATTGAAAAGACCAATACCAATCACTATCGTTATACCTGCATATACATTGCATACAAGGAATTCGTTTGGAATCTTTTAAATATAATTTTTCTCTTTAAATTGAGTCACCAACGTTTTTGTCCTTCAATTGAAAAAAACCTTGTCAAAAATCCTTCAGTTTCAATTCAGTCCTGTGTATGGGAAACCAATTTCCCTATTTATCAGGGTGGATAGCGGGTTTAGGACGAAAGAAAACAAACTACTTGCTTTTCTGAAATCGCCGACGTTTTGATCTCTATTTTAGATCTTCCTCAAGGCTACAAATACAAGAAAAAGTCTTACAATAGGAACAATCACTTAGGCCCAGTATTTTCACCTTCGGTTATACTAACAATGAATCAACCAACGGTGAGAATGTGCTTTTGTGATCAATGAACATTGAAGAAAAGCATATTCTAACCGTTGGTTAATTTATTCCTACTATAACCGGAGGTGAAAATACCGAGCCTCAAAACAATAAAAACAATAGCTAAATTTAGTTTTGTGTGAAACAAATGATTAGAAATAAGCTGTTAATAAAATCGTAACAAGAAAGTTTGATTTACATATAGATTGTTGCAGAAAATCGGAAAGCAGGAGATTTATCACAAAACGCATAGTTTCAATTGACTAATACTTTTTCAAAATCGTAGAAGTCTTGAGTCTCTGGTGATACACATTTTTGATGTTTTATCCATCACAATACGAGGACAAACACGTTTACAATTAACAAGGAGCAAATGAACGAATAAATACGAACAGTACCAAACAATGATAGTAAATTCACATATGAACCAAATAATCGAGCTGTAGAAGAATGTGGGTTTGAGTTTATCTATATATTTTTTTTTACCTTTTCATGGCCTTCATCGCATATGGTTTTCATAAATGAAAAGTATGTTATTTTATTGTGAAGGCCCTGTACTTTTTGAGACTTTTTCATGTTTCAGTAGCCTTGAGAAAGATCTAAAATAGAGATCGAAACGTCGGCAACTTGAAAAAAGCAAGAAGTTAGTTTTCTTTTCTCCCAAACCCGCTATCCACCCTGATAAATAGTTGAGAAGGACACAAACTACAAGA
Source organism: Gonioctena quinquepunctata (assembly GCA_018342105.1). Classification (NCBI taxonomy): domain Eukaryota; kingdom Metazoa; phylum Arthropoda; class Insecta; order Coleoptera; family Chrysomelidae; genus Gonioctena; species Gonioctena quinquepunctata. Next base: position 1,076,219 of record JAFIRS010000068.1, read on the forward strand.
ATTTCCTCATTATTTTTTTTTCCAATGAATAATGAATGTATTTTTTCCAGTTGCCATCAGGTACCAGAAAGCGAGCAAGACAATTTGCTTCTATACTCAATAGAATGGCAAGACGATATAGAAGAAGGTCACAACCTGACATTGCCAAAAAAACGTCTGAGTTATGTGAGAAGGCATCTAATGAATATCTCAAAGCTATCCAAAGCGACAAAGGCCACAAATTGGTGAAAGATGAAGTTATAGAAACGACAAAGTGAGTTCCGAGTATATTTTTTCATCAACAAATAGAATATATATGGTGTATCAATATGGACAATTGAACTCATTTGTGAACTGCACACACATATTCAAGAATTAACTGATTCTGACAATAGTGACACTGATTGTATGTGAACGTTTCACATCCTCCTTGCCCCTCAGGTGAGAGCGCATATGGTACACATTCCAAATAGCTAAACAATTTTCAGAACATTACACACTTTTCCTCTTATCCTATCCTAATTACACAAGTTCTAGACAATTGGGCCTCTCAGGAACTCTTCTACTCCGCTTAGGGCGAACTAGCGGATCATTTATGACATTGTCCGTTGAAGCAGTGATAGGGTATTCCTTCGAAGAACAATTTGGGGTACTTGAATTTCTCCCGGAATGAACTTTAGATTTATTGATCTCATAAATACTCGTTTCCTAACGTGAACTCCTCGTCAATGCAAAACTTTATTCCATTGAAATGTTTTTTCACTTGATATTCTCAATATGAACCTTCCCAATGTTGATATTTTTAACTGAAAATTTTTCAATTACAGCCTCAACCCAAAACGGTTTTATTCCACGATAATCTTTAGCAACCACAACTTGCCCTATACTAAAATTAATCTTTGTTCAACCTTTGAGATGTCACTAGATCTTTTCTTATTTCTGAATTACTTTCAATACTAACATCTCATATCAAATCAAGACGAGTTCGCAGATATCGTTCCGAAAATAGTTCAGCCAGGGTTTCTCCTGATGAACAGTGGGGAGTATTTCGGTATTGCAATAGAAATTTATTTAATGATAAATAAATGTGAGCCAGCTGATTTTTGGACACCTCTTTCGAAAAAAAATGTTTAACAGTCTTCACTTCTCAGCTGCGCCATTCCAAACTAGATTGTAGGGTGGAATTGTAACATGATTTATTCCATTAATTTTCATAAATGAAATGAATTCTTTATTATCTGAAACTAAATTTCAATATAAAATTAGAAGATACTTCAATAACAGATCATCGCATAATATACACATCCATTGAAAAATCAGATTGCTTTAAAAAATTACATAAAACGCGAAATCATCAAAATTGATTACCCCAAATTCAAACAAATACTTTCTGATAATTTAAAAAGTACCCAATGTGGAGAATTTCAGGAATTAATGAATATGATTTTAGAAGCTAAAGATCTATCTTCTACCAAAATATATATGAGAATACGTGAAAACAATGATTACTGATTAATTCGTGAAATGAAAGTTAGAAATAAAAAGTTCGAAATACATAAACAAAATTAAGAAAATGAAGAATTATTCACTGAATATAAAATTCAGAGAAATAAAGTTAATGCCATGATTAAAAGAACTGAAACTGAATATTACAATAAAAAATTTGAAGAATCACAAGGTAATCCAAAAAAACTATGGGATACAATAAATTATTGATAAAAAAAAACAAAATTCACCAAAAAATTAATTTTAGTAAATGGCCAAATTATCAATAGTGAATTAGAAATAGCAGAGAAAATGAATTCACACTTTTCAACTATTGGTGAGAATACAGCAAAAGAATTGAAAACCTTTTATAATAATATACCTAATGATACTATACCACCAACTAAAAATAATTCAACATTGTTACTATTCCCCACTGATGAATATGAAATTATAGATATAATTAATACCCTTAAAAAACATGTCCTGATCCAGAAAGTTCTATTAAACGAGATATTGTAGAATTAAAAAATATTTTGGCAGAACCATTAAGTAAATTAATCAATAAATCTTTCATAACAGGAATTTTTCCCCATGAATTAAAACATGCATCAATAAGAGCAATATATTAAGGTGGAGATGCCCAGAATCCAATCAATTACAGGCCCATAGCATTAATAAGCATATTTTCCAAAATAATTGAAAAAATTATTAAAAAAAAGAATAGTAAACTTCATAAATAAAAAATATGGATTTGATTTAAATCAATTTGGTTTTCAAGAAAACAGTGGAACACAAGCAGCAGTACTACAAGTAATTAATTCTGTACAAGACAGACTTGACAAGGGAAATTATGTAATAGCAATTTTTATGGATCTTAAGAAAGCTTTTGATACAGTTGATCATATAATTCTTTTGAAATATCTCGATTTAATGGGAATTAGAGGAATGGCAAATGATCTAATGAAATCTTACTTCGAGAATAGAACCATTAGAACTATAGTAAACAATTTTGAATCCAAAAAATTATATATAAATAAAGGTGTTCCTCAAGGATCTGTGTTAGGTCCAATTTTATATTTATTATATATTCAAAATATTTCTGAAATAAATTTAACTAGCGAAAACACCATATATGCAGACGATACAGTTCTTTTATATGCAAATAAAAACCCTACAATTCTAGAATATACGATAAACGAAGACCTAAAGAAAATAGAAAAATGGCTATATTCTAACCTCCTTTCTGTAAATTCCAATGAAACTCAGTATATGATTCTCCACCAACGAAATGAACAAACTATTAATCTAGATATCCGTATAAAAAATAATTGCTTGAAACAAACGTCCCAAATCAAATACCTTGGTATTTGGATTGATGAGAAACTGAAATGGGACAAGCATATTGATATTCTCAAACAAAAAATATCTCCCATTATTGGTGCATTGAGAAAATGTCCCAAACTTAATACATATGTAGCAAATTTAATTCTTCATTCTCATATCCTCAGTCGAATAAACTATTTAATAAATATTTGGGGATCTTGTTCAAAAAATAATTTCAACAAAATGTCTGTATTATATAAGAAATCATTAAAAGTCCTGTATCGTCTTCCATATGACATACCAACAAATCAACTGTTTGATAAAACGAATACATTTTCTCTAGAGGAACACTATACAATCAACACTCTGAAAGTTGCTTATGATATTATTATTAATAGCCTGAAATCTAATTTCATATTAACAAGAAACTCCGAAACTCATACTCACCACACTAGACAATATGACTGGTTTCATCTTGAAGCTATAAATTCTACAATAGGTCAGAAAAAATTTACATATGAGGCAATCTCAAAATTCAATAATCTACCCGATAATCTAAAAAAAATGTAACAATATATTTCAATTCAAAATTAAAGTGAAAACACACATTATATCACAAAGAAATAACTGATTCCATTCATTTTACAACCTCCATTTCTCCTTTTTATTATTATCCTATGTTCATTAATTTCAATTGTATTATTAATTTTTTTTCATTATTTAATTCTATTAATAATGTCTGAATATTTGTTATTACGTTAGCCCAAAACGGCCAAAATGTTCTCGTTATTTTTTAATTTTCGCATTAGTAGTTATCGACGTCATCGGAATACCTCGAGCATTTCGAGAAGGCACTCGTTATCACAAATAATACGTATTTTTCAATAGACCTAAAAAAACAATATGAATACGCTGCCAAATTCCTGTCGGAATTGGCCACGGTTGCAATGGCATTTTTTTTGAGCTGTTCTGCGTTCTCTGACACTCTGTTCATTTTTTGGTTCCTTTTTCTATATCTTTATCAAGCGACAGCCACCATACGTACCAGAGGGATTTCATTCTGATTATCTCAAAATATCCAGCAAGCTAAAATTGCCTACCGCAATGAAGAGGGAATTAGCACGCGATGACCCCAAAGAAGAACGTCTTTCTCCACACTCAATTCAAAGCGTCTTTTAAGAAATAGTTTGATTTCCTCGAAACAATTGGAGGGCCACTCGCCCCTTAAGTGAATCAGAATATGGGTTAGAATTGGATCAGAACTCGTTTCCACTTTAATTTTGTTTATGTCAATAGGGAAATCCTGCTAACTCGATAAATAATTTGAATTTATGTGGGAATTCTTGTAGTTCTTCATTTTCTCTTCAAGATCAGAACATTTTCCACTTTATTCTCCGTCTTTATCAACAATTGGTAACCTTGAGAGGAAATCAGTACGTATTTGATACTACCGCTGCAGAAGATTTGCTACCATCATTGAAATACCCTTTTCAGGCCCGAAAATACTGAAATACTGACCAATGGGCAATCGTCACTGAGCAATATGAAATGCCTCCCATATAAATATTGATGAAAATGCTTGACTCCAAATATAACCGCTAATGCTTCCTTGCCTAACTGCGAATAGCCTTTTTTGGCATCTGACAGGGTACGAGATGCAGAACATATAGGTCGTTCTACCCCCTCTCTGCATTTTTGCGATCAAACCGCTCCGAGGCCGTAATCACTACTATCCACCGCTAACGATATTTCTAGCGTGGGGTCGAAATCCACCAAAGCAGTATCTGAAAGAAGAACCATTTTGATTTTTTCAAACGCGTCCTGACATCGTTTATCCCGATATGCTTCCCTGTAGGACTGTGGAGTTAAAATATTAGTATCAAGTTCTGTGTGGGTATCGTTCAGCGTATAACTGACAAGCGGCGACACTGTTTTTAAGACATTCTCCGTAAATTAATAAAATAGTCAACCTGTTCACTTCTTGTGAACCTATACTTTTGATTTTCCCTTTCTACCGATTCTTGGAAGTTAACTAATGAGATGAAAAATGACAGCAAAACACAATTAGTTAACAAGATTCAGAAATGTTGTTTTCCACAGCTTACTGAGTTGAAAAATTATTCGAACTGCAAGGAAACTCATGAACTAGATTTTTGAATGTATACAATTTGTTACTGCACCGAAATACAAAAATGATGTGTCAATTTTTTCCTGAATGTATGTTCTAGAGAGACATGTAGGTGGCCCATAGTGGTTCCATTTGTAAAAAAATAACTTTTGATCAAAATGTGATGTGATTGAATTGATTCATCAATAAGTGACACAACAAATAATTTTTCGGAAAAAATCATGTTTCTTTGTTATGTGCGACTCATTGTGAATAGCCTCGACCAAATCGCATTTATCCTCAAGGTAAAATAAAAAAAATAAAAATTTTCATTGTTTTATAAAGAAATTACATTTGACATTAGATTTGGACTTGTTTTGACCTGTTGAACTTGAATATGTGAAAATATTTGAAAAACAAAATTGCTCGCATTTGCAGAAAAACCGGAAGTTCGCCATAGTGGATTGTAATGTGATTGAATCCTAAATGGTGGCCCGATATCCTGTGTCACCCGGTATGAGGTATCAATTGAAATTGTTCAGCTCCAACGGAATGCTAGCATTCTGGCGGAAATGACCGCTAAATCTCTTTTGCAATTATGTTGGTGTTAATATCTGAACTATGAATTTCATCATACAATATATTTTTGTTGAATGTTCATTCAGTTGTTTTGGCAGGTCACCTCCACATTCACCGACGGATTGGTAGAGGTTTGTCGAAAATAATAATCAGGTATTTGAATATCCACACGTCATATATCCTACAGGAAAACTATGTTTGTTGGAAAATGCATTAATTACATCTTTTCATATTGGAACGATTACACTGTTCCTCACAAAAAATGGAAAGGTTTTTATATTTTCATTTACTACAGCCAACAATATAAACCAATACCTTTCCTTCCTTAGACTACGTTTCTATCAACGGTTTTTTTTTCAGGGCTTTCTCCGAATGTGCTCGAGTAGGTTCTTCACCGAACATGGGAATCATTGAAATACATGACACCGTTGATATGACCGAAACCCCTTTTCCTCTATTAGACGTACCTTTGATAACAGAAGAATACATTGACTATGGCGATGACCAGAATACTTCAAAAATTTTATCGAAGGTACGACAGTTTAGAAGATTACTGATATAGAATAAAAACTAGTGTGCGGTCGGGGGATCCCCGTCATGAACGATGTTCCTCACGCTTTATTTTTCTATGTCGATATTTTTTTTTGACGCTGAGCATATGATTTCACTAGTGTCTCTCTGTAATCTATATAAATAGTAAATACAATCCCACAACCCTCATGTGCTACAAATACAAGAATAATTCCAAAGACCAAACGGAGCTGCCGTGAAACGAGGGACTAGGGTGATTGCGCCAGTAGTCGGCCACTTAAGGGGATATTGTAGGTTTGATACGGTTCCATATTTACATATTCGCATATAGAAAATTAAAAAAAATATGACAAATAGAACAAGATATAAGTAATATGAAAAAAAATATTACAGAACCATAGGGCTTCCACACCTTCAAGAAAAAAAAATATCTACAAAAAGTACACTTTTGCTAGTTCTCGGCCACCAAATTTCAGTTCTCGACCTGCTAGTGCACCTACCCAGTTCCCCATCAATAAGGTTGATATTAGCGATTTTTTGAATGAACAGCTTACACAACATATTTATTGAGTTTAATGAAACAGAACAGTTTACAAAAAGAAAAATATAAAATATATCAAATAAAATGAAAAAACATCTAAAATACAAACGTCAAAAAATAAAATACTTTTTCTTAAAACAAAAAATCACAGAAAATAAACATCTAAATAAAAAAGTATGGAGTTGCGATCAGGTACAATTTTTTTATATATAATCTTTTTTCCCAGCCTCAGAATAAGGTAGAGAAGAAAGATTGGTACATCGCAGGTGGTACCACCTTATACAGCTGTCGCAGCCAATATTCTTCTCTCCCTTATCCTCTATGTAGCTAATCAGAACATCGTCACACATGGAACATTTTTGCTTTGGCTTCCTAGGTTTTGGTTTGGATTTCAATTTTGATTTCCTTTCAGCAATTTCCTTTCTCCTAATCATTCTCTTTTCCTGCAACTTCACTTCTCTTTCTGCCTTCAAAGTTGCTCTTATCTTGCGTCTATTTTCAATGTCTTTGGTTTTTTCAATTTCTCATCCTCTTTAAGTGAAATGCTGCTACATAGGCACCAACTATCGAGGCATAAATTTTTTTTTAATATTTTGTAGTAAAATAATATGTACCTAGGTATTATCGGACATATTGTTGGAAGCACTCTTCTTTTCATAGCAAAATTTGTTGAAATTCAATAAAACAAATCCAATCTCCTTTCTACAAATTATCAAAATTCTTATCGAACAGCTTATCCAACATCACAGGGAAGGATGATTTCCATATCAAGGACTTTTTCACTTTTAAGAAATTCATAGATAATATAAACCTTCCAGAAAACCACCAATTCATATCACTTGATGTAACATCATTATACACAAACATACCAAACGAACTTGTTGAAAACATCATAGAAAAAAAATGGCAGGAATTAGAAAACCATACCCCGCTTCCCAAAAACGATTTCATTAATGCTCTAAAACTTACCCTACCTACAAATTATTTTCAATATGATAACGACTTTCATGAACAACTAGATGGTTGTGCAATGGGTTCCCCTATTTCCAGCACTGTAGCAGAACTGGTCATGGAATCCTCAGAAGAAAACATTATAGAAAACTTAAACATAAAACTTCCCTTCTTTAAAAGATACGTTGATGACTGTATCACAGCTGTCCCAAAAGAAAAAGTTAATGATGTAATCCAAGCTCTCAACTCTTTTCACCCAAAAATATAATTCACCGTTGAAATTGACGAAAACAAAAAAATAAATTTCCTAGACATAACCTTAATCAGAACAAATACCAAAATTCTAACCGAATGGTACACGAAACAAACCTGGTCAGGTAGGTATCTCAACTACAATCCAAACCACCCACTCAAACAAAAAAAAAGTTCAATAATAGGAATAGCAGATAGAGCAATACTTTTAAGCATTCCTATTTATAGAGAAGAATGTCTAATAGAAGTCAGAAATACCCTACAAAACAACAATTATCCCCTCCATTCAATCAATAAAATCATTAAACAAAGAATTCATAAATTTTACAACACATCCAATCATAGACCCTCAAATAATAACACACAATACATTTCACTCCCATACATAGCAGGATTATCAGAAAACAAAAAACATTCTAAACAAACATAATTTCGACGTTAGTTACAAATCACACAATAGGTACATTGAAACAATTTTACACCCCATTAAAAAGACATAAATATACGACAAAATCAAGCACTGCGCTAAACAAACATATTTTAGAAGATAATCACAACCCCAATTTCACAAACACCAAAATTTTAGCTTCTGAACCAAACCTCAACAGAAGAATAATCAAAGAAATGATATACATAAAAAAAACAAAAATACAATGAATGACAGAAGAGACATAAACAATTTAAGCCAAATATATCATACAATTTTATAGTCAATCACACCAAATAAAAATTGAATAAAACTACACCTATCTCCCCCAAACAACACCTAAAACACAACAGAGAAAAACATCAACACCCACGCGCATACCAACTAACACTGGACGAATCAAAAGCCAAACTAACGAACACGTCACATCCGTCCTCTACGGTTCGCCAACATTTGACATTACACACATACATAGAATATCCACTCGCCATATTAGATATAATTATACATCCATCAAAGGACGCAAAAATGAATAACAAAACCACAGAAAAATGAACCAAGTTATTTATAAACACCACTGCCGATACAAAAGAACCTACCACACAATCATTAGACGGTAGAAAATGTATTGTTTAATAAAATGTTTTGGCATGGTACGTACTTACAAGTTATAATTAAGTAAATATCATATTAACAATTATTCCCTTGCAGATTACCAAACAATCAATGTAATTATATAATTAAAAAAATTGAAAAAGCTCCCAACAAGGAGCGAAATGTCTTGTTCAAAATATATAAAATTTAAAAAAAAAACGACTTAATTTTTCAAGAATCCAAAAACCTAAGAAAGATGTTACTAACATATCAAACAGGATTCAAGAACTGCCCAAACCAATATATATATATATATATATATATATATATATATATATATATATATATATTACTTAGTATACCTAATTTGGTATACTATACACGACGGTCATACAGCTGTTCGGTACGTCCGACAAAAGTTTCAAATTTATCTAGGAAAATTAACCCATAAAATTGAGAAAAGTGAATGTCCAGAGGGAAAAACAGTGGAACCACTTGAAGATAAATGAAAACGTATGTACATTTTACCTAAAAACGTATGTACATTGCACTTAAATCAAGAAATCTTGTTAAAATCTCATTAAAGCATACAAAATTGAAGGCAACAACTATTCATTCGAAGAAATTACAGTCGGAACGTAAAGAAAACCATACACGTCGATCGACGACCTATTTAAGATGTTAGAAGTTGAGAAGTCGGTTGAAATTATTCATGAAGAGATCCTGAAAAATCGTGTCGAAATAAAAAATTATATAGAGGCTAGTGAAACCAGGCTTCTACTGAAATTTGGACAACTAAAAAACACAGTTTCGAAACTAGAAAAAAAATTATACACTCAGAGAAGAAGTCGAAAACCCAAAGAGAATCCAAAATAAAAAAAATATCATAATATTCGGACTGAAAAAGAAGAGAGAGGAGATTACGGCAGAGAACCTGTGCAGACATTTGAAAGAAATACTTGGTGTGGAACTGCGAGAAGGTGATGTTAGTGACATCTACCCTCTAGGAAAATCAATCAACTGCCCAATGAAAATCTAATTCGACTCAAACCTTGAGAAAAAAAAGTACTAAAAAATTGTAATAAGCTAAAGGGAGAAAACATATCCATAGCCAACGATCTAACACATACCCAAAGAAGTGAGAATAAAATACCAAGAAAACATCTTTTTCTCGCCAAGCAAGAGGAAAATTATAGATATTGTTACATCAGAGGGAACATACTATTCGTGGATGGAATATCCTATGGAGTCGAAGACCTGGAAAAAGAAGATTATCCGAAAGCCAAACATAACAGTGCACCTTCAACCCCAATAGTTGAATCTTTAGAGAAAGTCTCCACTGATTTGCAAAAAGGCCCAAGTACCCCAAAAACTTCAGTAGCAGAAGAAACCGTACCACCGATCTACAAACCAGTACTGGAAAAACCGAGAACACGCTCGATTAACAAAAACCAATGAAAGAAGAAACATTAAAACTAAAGTAAGACTCTTGATCGTTATTCAATCTCATTGTTATGTGATTTTATTTTATATACTCTACTAATTCCTAGATCTTAATTTTATCCTGAAACTTTTAAATCTATATTTCCATTTCCCCTTACTTCAATTCATAAAAGTTAACGCTATACCAATCTACATTTGATCAAACTCTGTAATTAATTAACAATGGATCCTTATGTAAGATACTTTGATGTGAAAAAACAGAGACCTTGACGCTAGATTCAGCATTTCAAACAAACGAAGTACTAAAAATCAATAACCAATCAAATAATTTCAAACTAATACACAATAACATTAGAAGTATTAAAAAAAACCTAGACGAATTTCTGATTTTTCTCAAACAGTTTGAATTTGAATATGATTGTATTGTACTCACAGAGACCAGAAAAATTGTAGACACTAGTGTATTCAATTTGCCAGGATACAAAATAATTTACATTGAAGGAAACAGAACGATGGAACTGTTGTTTATATTAGAACTAAAATTTATAAAAACCACGAACTATTGCCATTCAATGATTCAGTTTAACTGAATATGGAAGTTGATTTTCATGGGAATTCCATATTAATTAACGCCATTTATATGTCCCCCTCCACTTGTATCGAACATTTCAATAACAATCTAAAAAATCACCTAGAATCCCAAACAAAGAATGAAAATAATATAATATTTTTGTTGGAGATATCAACATTGACATTTTCGACAAAAATGACGATAATGTTAACGATTATTCAACCAATATGGCAGAGTATGGATACAAACCTCTTATAAATGCACCCACACGCCTAGAATCCTGTCTTGACCACATCTTCATGAGAAAAAGTGGCCAAAATACAGAAAATATAATACCTATCGTAACCTGTTCAGACATCACAGATCACTCAACCATCATTGTCCAAATAATAACTGATGAAAATAATTACAGAAGAATAAATGAGAGAAAAACTATAAAGCGTTTCAATGATAAAAAATTTGTGGAAAATATAGAGAATACAAACTGGTCAGACAATCTGTTAGAGAACAACTTGGATAAAATGACTGAGATATTTGGGATGACTTTACAAAACGAAATTGAGCAATGCACTAGTCATATACCAATAAAAGGAAAAAAAAAGGGAAAAGGCTGGATATCGACATCTTTGATTGAGTCGGTAAACAAGAAAAATTGTTTGTACCTTCAGTTGAAAAAGATCCAAATAATAAAGACCTGAAAACCGAATACAAAAATTATAAGAACACTCTCAATAAACTTATACAAAAAACCAAAAACGAAAACTTGGAAAAAAAATCAACGAAAACAAATATAATGCTGGCAACTTGTGGAAACATATAAATGAAATGTTTTGTGAGGACCCAAAAGTGGGTATACATTCTATAAAAAATCAAAAAGGAAATATAACATATGATATGAATGAAATAGTTGATACTTTCAATAGCACTTATATAGATACGGAAAAAGAACTAGCGAAAAGAATGAAAAGGTCATCAAATTATGAATTCAGGCAATATATGAATAAAAACTCCATATTTCTCAATCCAGCAAGTAAAACAGAAGTTTTAAATACAATAAAGGAGCTAAAAAATCATAAAGCACCCGGAATAGACAACATAAAAAGCGAAACATTAAAACTAATGGCTGAGTACATTGCAGGACCGATAGCATACATATTCAACTAGGCAGTGGAAAAGGAGCACTTCCCATCGTGTTTGAAGCTATCAATAGTTACTCCTATACAGTGAGGGCGTAAAAAGTCCTCCCCTCCACCAACTTCTGAACGGAACAAGCTGTCGAAGTCGGATAAAATTCAGGTAAAAATGTCACTTATACCACTTTTTGGCATAAAAATGATTGTGGTCACGTGGTCTAGTGTCAAGAGGGCACCATCAACTTTTTTTTTTCATGTAAAGGGGGGGTCACGTGGCTGCTGGTTTTGAAGGCCTTCCGATTCTCTATCCAACACTGCTTTGATTGTGAGAATCAGCCGAACCGTTTCAAACTGACAAGCGTTTGAAATTTGCTTCAAATATTTTACAAATAAATCAGTTTAACTATTAATTGCAGCCGAATTTCGACTCCGTTAATGATTCTGGTCGAAAAGTAGATTTTTTGTAGTAAAAAATGTTCGCATATTATTTGTACTTTAAAATGTGCTTTTTGTTTAATTTTTTTATATCTTAGTTATTTTGCTGGAGAGTCCAAATAACATTTCATTTCAATCTCAGTCTAATAGTGACGTTAATCATATCGATACGTTCGACAGTTGTCATAGGTTTCAGCATTTCTTTATAATTTTCAAATGCCTCGTTCTCGTCCTTTAGAAGAAAAAACCGAAGCAATTTCAATTTACGCTGAAGCTAGGCGTAATTACCATGAAGCAGAAATAATATTTAATGAGCGCTTCCCAAATAATCCAATATCTCGTACCTACTTAAGGAAATTGGTTAGTAAATTTCTGAGGACTGGTTGCGTAACAAGGGGAAAAGGATCTGGAAGAAAATCTATTACAGAAGAACAGCAAATCGACGTTCTGACAGCTGTTGTTAATAATCCGCAACAAACAACGAAAACGGTTGCCACGGCTTGTGACGTATCCACGACCACTGTGAAAAAATATCTTGAAAAACACAAATTTCACCTATATATTTTTTTTGCATCAATTAATTGAAGACGACCCGGATAGAAGACTGCAGTTTTGTGGGGTCATGTCTGACCGCATAACCCAAAATCCCGGTTACATTAACTCTATTTGTTTTAGTGATGAGAGTACGTTTTATCTAAATGGAACAGTGAATAGACAGAATGTGCGTTATTGGTCAGGCATAAATCCGCAGGTTTTTCGAGAGGGTCATACTCAAACTCCAGAGAAGATCAACGTATGGGCTGGTATTTTGGGTGACCATATCAAAGGTCCAATATTTATGGCAGGAAATTTAACTGGGCATCTGTATTTAAATATGCGTCAAAATCAGATCCATCACAGTATTCAAGAAGTAGTTGGGGCAAACCCAAATGAATTTACCATGGATGTTACCTTTCAACAAGATGGTGCACCCCCTCACTACCACAGACCTGTCCGAGAATGGCTTAACGAGAATTTTCCGGGACGGTGGATAGGCCGACGTGGCCCCATTGAATGGCCAGCTAGGTCACCTGATATGACACCTATGGACTTTTTTCTGTGGAGGTACATAAAATCTAAGGTGTACGTCACCCAGCCATAGTCACTCCAGGAACTTATGAACCGAATAACAGATGTGTGTTACAGTATTACCCCGGAAACTTTTAATAACGTTCGGATAGAATTTCACAACCGACTTTTTTTCTGTCAAGACGTGAACGGTGAACATTTCGAGCACTTGTTGAGATAGTTGCAATTGTTACTTAAAATTCTGTAGCAATTAAAAGTTATTTAGGTTTTTAATTTATTTGTAAAATATTTGAAGCAAATTTCAAACGCTTGTCAGTTTGAAACGGCTTGGCCGAAATTCAAACTGGTACCACAACCCCATATCGGGCGTCGAAGACATATAACACCCCCCTCAACATAACTAACGCTTGTGGAAGGGCGAAGGGGTAAAAAGTCCACCACTTTCTACAGTGAATACCGTAGTCACTGTGGATGAAGAGCCATCCATTGCCCAGAGCATACTCGGAATGGATTCGGTCTTTCTAGGCTGGAGATTTTAGATTTGACTCAGGAGTATGTTAAACAAAAAGAAAAGGTGACTCCCTTTAAAAGTGGAAGACTTACTAGTGACTGGCTAACTGAATTCACGCAGAGAAATAATTTGTCCTTGAAGTGAAATTCGAAGGAAGAACTAAATTACTACCGATTTTTGTATGATTATTTCTGCCTTGTGTTCTACCTTCTTTTGAATGAATGAATCTCAAAATATGTATCTGCTGTGTTGGTGGGTTATTTGAAATTGAACATCCCCTCTCACCAGTAGCTACTCAAGTGAAATAGTACCTGCCTCATGAGCATTGCGCTGTAACATATAAGTTACTCAGGTAGGATTGGTATCAGCTCAAAATTCAAGCCAGAACTGGAAAATAATTAGTGAATTTTTTAAGATGCAATATGGAGTCACAATAGCCAAAAAAAGCAATATGCCATTGTTTTAACTTTTATGTTTACCCCCCACTACGTAGGGTACATGCATTTTGTAGGTAATTGAATTCCCTACAAATTTTTATTTTGATACTTGTTCACCTAGAATGGGCCATAACTGAATTACAGCGTTCTGAAGTTAAAAGTTTGTCAAATTTCCAGAAAATGCGTTTTTTTTTAAGTGCACATCTCCGTAACTATCAGTCCTAGAAACAAAACTTAGGACGTAAATTATAGGTAATTCAATTTTTCACAACATTGAGTGGAATTATTTTGTAGCTTTAATGCACCTAAACGAAGATATAAGCGAAAATCTGAAGAAAATTCAGATTTTTTTCGGTTTTTTCAATATGGCGGCGGGCGCGGATGGGGGAAAATTGTGCATTTTGCATTTTGAATACTCAATAAATCATCCTAGACAACATATAAAAAATTTAGAACTACCGGACCGTTTTTGAGGTAACCCCTCTCTCTTTGTCTCTATTCATTGGGTTACATTGGATTCGGAATGATGTGCGGAAAAATGAATTTCGATGATTTTTACAACACATACAAAGTTGCAATTTCTATGAACAAATCAGAATGGGAAAAAAGGCATTCAGTTTCTTGCTAATAATCCAAAAACTATTGATAATCAAGAAATTTTTAAAACGTTTCCAGAAAAGCAAGAAATTTCCGAAAAAATAGTCCCAACTCCCGGAACTTTTTATCTATTATTTATAATTTAACGCCGAAAATTGGGCTCCGCGCGGCAAATGCAGCATGGGCGCAGCTGAAGACAGTATACCAAATAAAATATTTTTTTTATAGTATTAATCATCAATTTAAACATTTGAAGAAATCATGCTGTCATCTAAACACTTGAATGAATAAAGTTCCGTTGGTAATAAATTTGTATGTTGACAATTCAGAAAGTTAAACGATTGTTAACTAACAAGTTTCTTCCCGAACTCCATTTTCACAAATGGCGACATAAAAGGCGTGGTCGCTTAGCCACACGTAGGGTATCATCATGTGTGGAACCAGGGGTTCTTGTCCTCTTGGTTGAAGGCTCAGGAGCTTTTCTTCCCGAGGGCAGAGCCTTCGGCTGCCCAGCCTTGGCTGCGGAGCGTTGAACGGAGGTTTTGATGTCCCCCTTAGCTGGGCCCTTATCGCCATTCCCGCCCAGTCGCCCAGTATTTGGCCCACCGATCCTTTTTTCAGAGTCAATAGAGGTGGATATTTGGGCAGGTGCAGCTGCCCGTCTCGCCTCCCTTCTTCTTCGTTTCTCCGACCCTTCGATCTTCACTTTTCCAAGGGTTCGTGTCTGTGCCTATCGACGCAGAGCCGGGTTTGGGCTGTTCCGGGTTCCCCAAATCGGAGCCCGCCGGAACGTGAGTAGCGGACCTCATGGAAGAGCCCGCTCGGAGGGTGGAGGCGGGGGACCCTAGATTTGAACCCACCGCTATTGGGGTCGATGAAGTTGAGGACCCTGTTAGGGTTTGTTTTTTTTTCCAACGGGACCTTGTTTTTTCAAGTGTTAAAAACACACCATAATTCATTCAAGTTTTTAAATTGATATTTAATATCATACAAACATTATTTTATGTGGTGTACTCTCTTTAGAGACGACGCGCGCAGAAAGAGTTCCGAGAGTCCAAACTTTTTTATTCGAAATTTCCCCTTCTTTGGGAATCTTTTCCTTATTTCCGCTATTGCTTATAGTTTTTGAGTTATTCTCAATAAACTAAACCCTTTTTTTGGTTTATTTTTTGTTTATAACGATTGCATTTTTGTCAACAAAAAGAAATAAAAAAATATCCTATACAATATTGCATCCCAAATCGAATGAGCTATTGCTTATATTTTCTGGAGACCTTTGAACTATTATTCGCAGGAAACTCACATCTCGGCTAGACTATGTAGAAGGCGCCAAAGAAATCACAGAAAACTCGAAATACAGCCGCTTTCAATTTGCATTGGCTTATTCAGTTGTCAGGAATCATTGTTCTGTGGAGAGTGAATGAATGGAGAAAAATCTGTTCAATATAGCCACGGACCCGAAATTCGTTACAATAAGATAACGAATTTTATCTGTCATCTCAGTTTTATCCTTGGAATTTCACAAAAACCCGTCAGCGTCAAAAATTCATTTAAATTAGTTACGAGTCATCTTGAATACATAAATGATGACAGAACCTCAAGAACAACTGAGTAACAATTCTGAATAGCTCCTGACCATTGGTTGGTTGGTTGAAAGCTGACGAGCCAGAGACAGGGTTGGCACTTAGCTTTCCTTGACACTGCGACCATCTGGGGTCTATTGTATCACTCTGTCGTCAGTGGTTCCTCATTCTAACAGGTTTGGAATGGACTTTAATTTCACAGATCGAAGAGACAATCCTGGACGGGTCTATTGTAGTATTCAGATTCTTCGTCCAGCATCACATTTCCCTTGGCCGATTCCGTGAAATCACTATCATACCTCATCAACTGCCGGAAATGCCTCTTAGACAGCGCGTGCTTGTTGAACACGTGACTCATGAACTCGTCTTCGTACACCTCGGCCAAATTATCGACCCTCGAATGCGCCTTCACCTCTTCCGCGGTAAGCAGGATGCTATTCCAAGGTGACCACTCTTCTTCCTTCTTCCACCTGCACAGCCTCAACTGGTAGATGTCGTTGCATTCGGACAGAGCGGAATGTCCGTGCCAGATTTTCATGACAGTGTGGTGGACGTCTTTGTCTTGCAGGATGAAAGCTACCGAAGGAGCCGCTTGGTGAAGTCTCTCGTAGTTCCTGATCTGTCTCAAGATGAAGCGGAAAGGCAGCAGATCCACCCAAGGTTCTTCAGCTCTGTCTATCCACTTGCAACTTCTGCATGTCTTCACTTTGTCCATTCTGGCGTTCAAAGAGAACTCGTCGATGGTCTTGAGTCGTTGGCAGGTAGGGCAGAACAACAAGTTCTTCTCCATCTTCTTCTCCTTCTTCCTCTGCATGTGTCTGGTGACGCCCTCATTGCAATCCATTCTCTTGAAGTGGTGGAGGACCGTAGCTTCGATTCTTCTTTTCAGGTTGATCAGATAACTCTCGTGCATACCCTTGCGCAAGAGCTCGCACACTCGATCTAAAAAAATTGAAATAAATGAAAATATTCTTGAAAAAACTCAAACAAAGTATGCTATTATGGGGATGTTCAACAATACATGTATGTATGTTTATTTATGTTTATTTGAATTTTTATTTGAAGATATGAATGTGTATATGTGTCTGTGTGTGTTTGTGTATATATTTAATGTGTATAATTATGTGTAGGTATGTATGTATGTGTATGTATGTGTGTGTATATGTGTATATATGTGTATATATATATATATATATATATATATATATATATATATATATATATATATATATATATATTATATATGTGTATATACATGTACATTTACTTAAGATTTGAATAGGTATTATTACCAGTTAGTTCTAAAATGGTTGAAATTTATAATTGTAATCAATCAATTAACTTCCTCATACCAGAACTTGTTCTGTTTGGAAGATGTATTGCAATAAATAAATAAATAAATAATTGGGTTGAGTAGCCTGTTAATAAGGTTCCTTGGATTCATGCCTGTTTCCGGGCTGATCTCTCCAAAGGTTCTGTGTCGCCTACTACTTAGGGCGTCACAGTCGAAGATAAGATGACAGGCTGTTTCCTCCTCTTCGTCACATAGCCTACACTCCACGGTTTCCCTGCGTACTCCCATGGTGTTTAGGTGCTTTCTTAGGCCGCAGTGTCGAGTCAACAGACCTACTATTAAACGTGCCTTCGTTCTGTTCAGGTTCAGAAGGTCAGCCGTCAGGGTCCGGTTTGGATGCCCTACCATGACTTTGCTGTGTATTTGCCCGACAGTTTGATCCCAATATTGTTGGTGTATTCTTTTTATCCACTCGTCGATCAGGGTCCTGCATCGGCTTTTGCTAATCCCATGTACAGGTTCTGGCCCTGTGAATAGCGTTCCAGATGCTTGTCTAGCTAGTTGGTCCGCTTTTACGTTGCCTTCAATGCCTCTATGACCTGGCACCCACATCAAGGCGACCTTGTTGTGTTTTGCCAGCTCGATGAGGTACTGGAGGCAGTTCCAGACCAGTTAAGACTTTATCTGTATGGAGTTGAGTGCTTTGATAGCACTTTGACTGTCAGATAGAATGTAGATATGTTTTTTCCTATAACCACTTCCTAGATTCTTCTGAATGCATACCATAATAGCATGTGTTTCAGCTTGGAATATCGTGGAACATTTGCCAAGTGGTATTATGTAGCCCTTCTTGACCTTACCCCATGTATTCCTGCTCCCGTTTCTTCAACTGTCTTTGAACCGTCCGTAGTTGATTGCGATTCTATACTCAGGGCCCATCGGGGCCAATCCGTGTTCCGAATGGTTTTTCTATATTGATTACATGACTGATTCTGGTATGTCCAGTTGTTCGGATTCTCCGGTTTTTTGGTTGTTCCAGTCTGTATGCACTCATCCTGGCCTCTCCAATGACATGTGAGTCAAGGGGTTCGGAGTTTAGATTGATTTCCATTGCAGCTGTTGGAGTGCTATTCATTGCACCCGTGATACAGAGACAGGCAAGCCTCTGGATTTTCCCAAGGTTGGTTTTTGCCTGTCTTTGATTTGTTTTTGGCCACCATAAGAGTGAGCCATAAGTTACTCTTGGTCTTATTACCGCTGTATGGCTCTCGGTTTGAGCCCCCAGGTTTTTCCAAAAGCTCTCCTGCACATCATGAAGGTTATCTTGCTTTTATTGGTTACATGTTGAAGATGCGGGTTCCAGGTGGTTAGTTTTTTGTCAAGAATCAGCCCTAAATATTTCACCTGCTCTACTACTTGTATATGTTCCACCGAATAGTCTGGGAGGTATGAGATCTCCCATGTTTCTTCTCCGGGTGAAGGGAATTAGTGTTGTTTCGTTCGGATTTGCCCTTAGGCTCTCACTGTTACACCAATAATAATAAAATTCTTTGAAATGTGTGCCATATAACCTATACATAATAAAAAAACCGGAATGGAAACCTGTTCCATTATTTTTCGGTTCAGAAAACATTTTTGGAAAATTCTGAAATTTCGAATTTAGGATATCTTTCGAAAATAATTACCAGTCTCAACATAGCTAGAGTTTTTGAAACAGTTAATTGACGATTAATGTTTTGCTATGGAGTAACACAAGGTACAGTTTTGTGACTGATCCCATTCAACATATAACACAATTATGTTTTTGTTTTGGAATTTTGAAAAAATGTTTAATTTTTTGTGATTACTCGTTAATTTTATAAAACTCGTCAAATGTTAGGAAATAATGTAACACACTGTTGGAACAACTGAACGTTGATTCAATCACATTCAACAATGAAAACTCTTTAACAAAAAATCAAACCGACGAAGAAACAAACTGAAAAGCAAAAATCAAATAATGACTCAGCTCCTGAACCAATGTAAGAAACTATTTTTGAGTAGGCGCCAAATAAACAAGCATATTTATCACCTAAAGCGTAAAATGATGGCATGATGAAAAATTTTTTTTTCTCTGACACATAAATTCCATCAGTCTTTACCTTTCTTAGATCTATACATATGAAGAACATGTCTTGACTGACTAACTGGCGATCAACTTGCTAGCCAAACCGCTGGACCTAAAAATCTGAAATTCTGACAGCCCATTCCAATAATAATAACCACTAAGAAGGTTTTTTCGATATTTCATCCCTGAAGGGGTGAACAGGGGGGTAAAAATATGTATGGAAGTTGATTGGTATTTGAGCTCTCTTCTTCAAATAAAGAACATGTGTTCCAGGGTTTTTGAAAACTCAACCCCAGAGGGGTTGAAAGGTTGTTTATATATTATCGAAGTCAGGGACCAGAGAATTCATATTTGGGATCTTTGTTGCGAATAAAGAAATAATTCAACCTTTAAAGGGGTCAAATGGGGGGTGGAAGTTTGAAGAGAGGTTCCGTCAGTTTTGATGTTATAGTAATGAAAATTGGTAATTGGGCTCTTCTTTCAAGATGAGGAAACATATATATCAACGTATTTGAAAATTCGACCCTAAGGAGGTTGGAAGAGGTAGTTTGTAAATTGGGGGCATAAAAATTGTTAGTTGATGTCTCCGTTACAAATGAAGAAATATGCGTTTCCGTGTTTTTGAAAGTTGAACTACCAAAGGGGTGGAATGGGGAATCAAAGTTTGTATGGGGGTTCCGTTAGTTCTGAGGTTAGAGTTATGGCAATTGGAAATTGGGCTCCTTTTTTCAAATGAAGAGGTCCGGATGATGGGATAAGGATACAACGAGAAGCGGACGAAACAACAAGCATAATCTAGATGGAACAACATAAAGAAGAACAAATGGAAGAATACTACGCGGGTACCAGCTAGTATAATACATGGGTACTAGCTGGGAAAATATACAACAGCTAATCTGTCAAGTCAGAACGTCATCTATGTGTCAGAAATAGTTCATGAAATCTACCAATTTTCCGATTGGACTTGCCATCGGATTTTCTCATTTTTTCAAAGTCTATCCTTCGTAAACATTTCAACTATGTATACCCTTCTCTTGGTGAACAACAATGAAATGCATTGGAGTTCTTCCAGTGACAATAGGGTTCAAGTTGGTGTGACATTTTTATATATTTTTTTAGTACGAAGTTGTTAGCAACAAAACGATGTCAGTCTGCTACCTGAATGCCAAATCGCTAGCTATGGTTGCAAAAGGCAAAACTGAAAGTGTTGGTGACGACTCTTTCACATTCTCAGCAACGAACAAACTGGGAAAGTATATTTCAGACACAAATATCATTTCCCATAAGGTGAAAGTGCTCGTATCGAAAGATTTTGTACGTTATGATGAAGAAGAAGTCAAAGTTCTGGTAAGCATTAATTACACATTTTCTGGTTGATTCTCATACCAAATCATTGAGAATTGGTATCTCAGGTGAATTCCTAGAAACATGAAAAATTATTTGCTTGTCGCAATTGATAAATTAAGACTCTCGAATACAGGTAGATTCCATAAAGTTCCAATTTGAGACTAACTGTTTGCTGTCAATGCTCCAAAATCTGGGCGCAAATTATAGTATAGTCACACCAGAAATATAAGAAGGTCGTAAATCAATATTAGACGACGATCCTCATTATAACCTTTCGTTCGAAATATAGATAAGCAATAAAAATGTGTGTCCCTTGAAAAACTCCCAGGTCCAGATTAAAATATCTCATGAAATACTTTGGCATTTCAATAATATTGGGCTCTCCATTATTTTTGGCTTTTGTTGACAGTTTTGTATTCGAATTTATTTGATGATAAAAAATCTCGTAAGGTTGATTCAGAGCACTTGCTAAGGATATGTTCAAAAGTGTGTAAAAAATAAAATTCACTTACCTGGCCACCAGACTTTCAGTATTCAGTTTTCAGTGGTCTATTTACGGTAACAGAATAAATTACCTACCAGATTTAAAAAACAAGACTGTTTTGAGAACTGACCGCTTTCCAATTCCAGAAAGGAAAGGGGGAAAGTTAAACAACATTGAATCATTACCTACCTAATATTCCGTTGTGTCAGTGGTGTCTAATCGATTTTTGTGTCGTAAAAAATGTGGCCATGGGCTCATCCTGAAGCTAGTACTTCAACCGGTGGTCGTAGTACCACTAGTTGACAAATGTTACAACCTCATGGGAAACAAATTATATTAAATGTTCATAGTTCCCTTCTGAAACGTGGAATGCCAAGGATCAAGCTGTGCAAGAAAGTGCTTCTTCCCTATTTTGAAAAGAAAGGAACGAAAATACTCTGGCGGTTCAAGGAAACTAGATGGCTGTGATGAAGATATAATTCGAAAAACTATATATGCCTTGTATAAAGAGCAAATTGTCCTACATTAGATATTTTGATGTAACGGCTAGAAAAAAACGGAACTGGTATCCAGTGTTGCAAAGAGGAAGTCTCTTCAACAAAACAGATTTGAATTTAAAAAACTCACTAGTAGCAGGAAAATTTAAATGGAATCTGCGCGCCTCACGAAATGGAGATTTAAATATTTATTGGCAATAAACGAATTTAGAGAATATGGCGGAACAGTAGTGTATCTGGACGAAACTTGGTTCGTTACACACGACATTCCAAACAAAAGTTGGGTAGACTCATCTGACGTGTGCCAAACTAATGCGCCGTCTATTGAAGGAAAATGCATAATGATAATGAACGCAGGAACCGAAAATGGTTTTATACCAAATGCGTTGTCTTCATCGGCAGAAAATATTAAGGACTCTTTGGTAGATTATCATGATGATACTATAGTCGAATTATTTGGAGACTTAGAATTATGCCACCCAACAGTATTATCGTCATGGATAATGACACCAAAGCCACTATACAAGAATATATGTTGAATAATGATATGTACTATCAGGAAAAGTACACAAAAATACAGTTACAAGAAGTTTTACGCAGTTATTCGATAAAATAGAGATATTTTTGTGATTCATTGGCTGAAAGCTTGGGACATACGGTGCTCAGACTTCCTCCTTATCACTGTATGTTTAACTCAATTGAACATATATGGCATCAGCTCAAGTCAGCAGTTCGAAAAAATAATACTTCTCCAACCTTAAGTTCAACTGTGGTAGCTCTTATGCAAACAGAAACGGAAAACATTCTTGATAGAAGCTGGGCGAAGTGTGTTTCCCATATTAAAAAGGTAGAGAAGTCATATATAGATATAGAAAAGATTCCTAGAAAAAAGTTTATTATCAATTTGGATGACGACAGTGCAAGTGAAACTGATCTTCGTGAGTTATTTTGTTTATAGATACATTTTATCGAGAAACTGAACATTTATAAAGTATAAAGTTTGACATTTCACATTAATTAGGTACATAATATATTATTATATAATATAATATAATTATATATATATATATATATTATTATTATCATACCTATATTACATAAAAACAAACAATTCTCAATTATATTCTAGCGATTTTTTTGAATCATTATGTTAACCTAATATCATTATACCTACCCATAAAACAAAATTTAATGGCTAGGACAGGTACAACTCTGCGTAGAATCCAGCGCCTGCTGTTAACTCAAGTGGTTGGTGATTCACGACCTTCTTATATATCTAGACAGACTATACCCTTCCATACCTTTCGGTTCTTTTCATAGAAGTTATATCATAATTTCAAAACATTCATTTTGAGAAACTGGATATTGTTTACTGTATGTATTTCATCGACTCCTAATGTACTGATTACTCATTAAATAATAATTATCCGACTGAGACATGAATATTTATTGATAGACGTTCTGATATTAATTCCGCAATATTTTTGTTATATTTCTGGGCGCTTCCAGCATACGAATCTTAACCCTGAATGAAGAGAAAGATTCCTCATCACATATTTATTTACGAAATATTCACTATAAAACGGTTTCAAATATACCTGCGGAAAATCTTGAGAATTATTATACATAAATGATTTCGACGACAATCGATTTGAAATCGTAATATGAAGGATATTCAAAATAGTTGAAATATTTGGGAATCTAAATTTTTCTCGTTCAACATAGACAATTGAAAATGTGTGTAGTTCTCATGATGTTTTCTAGTTGTGCACAAGTTCGAAAAATCCATTCTGGTGGATGAGAAAACAAAACATTAGCACCTCTGTGGCGATGCTAACATTTATTGTTAGAAACGAAGAGGTCCACGAATTCGAGAAACCATTTACCATATCATTCGAAAACACCCAGGAAAACTTTTCTTGGATACCATTTCATGAAACTTCAATACCCAGACAACCAAATCATACAGCTTTTTATGACCCTGACTTTGAGAAGATGCAAATGTTTCGCATAGATGTTTTCGGTCAACAGGGATATGTAGTTGAGTTTATGGATTTGGCAGCCAATGATAGTTTCTATGTGAGTATTGTTATTGAATATATCTCTATCGGTCCATACTTATACTCCGCAATTTTACAATACATTATTTTTCACACCTTATTACGAAATCTACCGTACTCCTACTATTAACAATATCCCCAGTCTCTCCCACTAACTTCTTCGTTGTGTGAAAGACATTATGTGCTGATTGAGAAAGCCGAATAAAACTCAACTTGATATGAGTATTTATATCTCAAAGACTAAAGTGGAGAATGTCACTATTATAGTCAATACGCCAAATTGAATCCTGTTGAGCGAAGTGATGTGGGATCGTCCAAATATGCTGCTGATGCATCACTGACGAAGCAGCAGGATGGCTGGTAGCAAACTCTTTCTGTATTAGTACTTGGAAGGGCACAGAGTTGATGGTGTGCCTGGAAGATAATATTCTGAGACAACAATATCACGTGTTCTCCTTCATGAAATGTCAAGAGTTAATTCTAATAGATACTGACTCCGATAGGCCACTTTTGATCTGTATTTAATTTTTTTTAAACGAAAAATATCCCACCGATGACGCCATTGTGAAAGTTGTGAATTGACTATTGACTGCCTTTCTATTTTAAGTTTTTCAAAAAAAAAAACAATTACAAAAAAACTATTCCACCGATATCACCAGTTGTAATACGTTGAAATAATATACTGTACTTAAAAAAAATATATTCATAACACTATCTTTCTCTGATGTACCATATAGTCAAACTTTTTTTTTTATTTCTAATAAGACCAAAAGAATACATATAATATTCTGAATATATACGAGCAGCTGTCACCAGCAGAATGGCAAAAAAAAAGATTTTTCGACACATTCCACAAAGTTTGAACATCATTAAATTTAATTTACCAGATTTCGAAAATTCTTATAAGGCACTGATTAACTTTAGTCACCTGTCCTTCAGGACCATAAATTCGACCTCGGCTTAACATGCGAGGTCTTCGTTGAACAACTCTTCTTATCAAAAAAATAAATTGTTTTTTTTTCTTTAAATAAAATTTCTCTAAATATGAGAAAAGGAAGAATATACTTTTCTGTCAATATAAAATGACTTATACTGAATTCAATTTATCTTTTACTCTACTCTAGTTTCAAATAATTCACGGGAAAACTTCAATACTTCCATTAAATAAAAACATATACAAAAAAATATAACGCCTTAAAAAAAATCATCAAAACAATGGCAATAATAATCGAATGAACAAATAAAATCATATCTAGCTTTAAGAAAATTCAAAGCCATACTTTCAAAGTTTACTAATCAATCAACATCAAATTTAGTTCAATAAAAGAGCTCATACTTCCATTTTCATAATTAACTTTTTCATTATCAAAACAAAATGAAATCCGTATTTTCCCTGAAACCCTCGTATTTTATGTGTACCGATAATTCTCTGATTCAATGAAACTTTTTGTGCATTGGCATCAATACAAAATACTTTCACTATAAGTGATTCACCTGCAAAAATACGAAAGATTTTTGAACATGTGGTTCACCTCAAGAATGGAATTGAAGTCAGCGTTAAACTACTTTTTCCTGAAAGCTCAACACTTACCCTGTGGAATAATTGTGGTTTCCAATAACCCAATTTTCAAAATAGTTTTCCCAATGTTCTGTCCCATTTTTCGTAGACACTCGTATATTTTCCCTCTCGATCTATCAATGCAATGAAAATTCCATATTTAAATACCACCCATTCCAATTTACGAAAAACTCACTTCAATCCGAAACTTTATGTAAATAAATCTTCCGACGCTTCAAAAATGTATTCAAACAAAAACATTATTCCCAACCGTTGTATACCGAAACGTGGCGTTTCTACGCGACGCCCAACGCCCGGAATGTTTTGTCAAACATGGTCCACCGGACCACAACATCCGTACCTACGCACGCCTTATCGAGGCGAGGCCCGCCACGCGAATATCTTTTTCACCAAAGCCAAAAAATAACCAAAAACATTGTCTACCGAATCACGGCACCTGTGCTTGAGCACGTCCCATCGAGGCAAAGCCCGCCACGTGAATCTCTATTGGTTTTTTTTCAAATCTAGATCAAGCCAAACTTCATTCAATCTGACATATATGCCCTCCCCTCATTGGTGGAAGTACATTACCTCATTTCGCACTACATAAAAATTATAAGTCTTGAGTTTCACATAGATTCTCATGACATCGCGAATTTTTTAACGAAACTTGCTATCTTTCTAGCTCCAAACTCTCCCTCAAAACAACCGCTATTTGGCGATAAAACACGTTTCAATCCCATCAATATTTCATCTTCATGGACGATATATCATTCCATGAAAGAGAATTTCTGAATAACTAAGATATGAGCTCTTCCAGTATTTTTTCAACAATGAAATTTCAGTCTCATGATTCACCAGAAAAATACATACTTTCATCAACGTCAAAAATAAAAAAAATAGTAATACCTGAACACCTCACAGGCCGCAAGAGGCGGCAAATGCTCACCATCGATATCGATGATGGAAAATACTACATATATTAGATCTGGAAAAAGTACCGCATATAGCTCACAATAAGAGCCAAAACGCAAAAAAAACACAAGGGAATTACGGAGGTGAGCAAAACACCAGAGAATATGTGACGAGAGATCCAGCACCTAGTCGGGTCAAATGAGTACCAGAGACAGTCATCTCGACGTGACTTGAATATCACTATGGCTATTGAGTTCTGTGATAGTGAATAGACATGAAGTATTGACCGAAACACTCGGTAATTCAACTATTACACCAAAATGGTATGTGATCAGACAAACTCTCCGCCCCTGACCATAAGAGTATATCGTTCAACGCGGAGAAGCTCAACATTTTTATAAAACATATTGGGAAGAATACACAACCATTTCGGGTATCGACCTAGAGCAGATCAAGTACAGAGCCAAATACCCCTGAATACACTGAAACAAACCGTAGAAGAAGTCAGAGGAGCAGTAAGGGGCGCATTTGGATCCAGCTGTTTTATCGGAGATAAGCCTACACATGGAGAAATGAATGAACACCTGCCAAATTTGAGATCATAAGTATGCTGGTTCCTTACGAAAGGTTGATAAACTTCGATGAACCAATGACGAACTACAACAAAGGAATAGGAAATGTGAAGAGAAGAGTTTTAGCAACTTCTGTGAGACAATAATCCCAAGCTCGACTGCCAGACTTCATGAAAACATGGCAAAAGGCAACAAACAACAACCGATGTAACTTGGAGAATCGGTTAGCAGTTACACAGCGGATGAAGGGTAGCACGCTCCCAGAAAGTATACCATACGAAACAGAAGACATGCATCCTGTAATGAACTTTGACAATGAGACAAAACCATATGTACTTCCCGAAGGTTCATATGAACAATCCACCATTTCCAACTATACAAGTCCCGGGCACTGATGACATTCTTCCAGCCCTTTGATGAACAGGGGAAATGAAACTGCTGTCATAATCCATAATCAAACCAACCAGAATCAATTTGGGAAAAGTGTTAATGAAGAATAACTTGGGAGAGAAATATTTCTCTTTTTTGAAATCCTTCAAATGAATCTGTTTTTGCTCCTCTTACTGGGAAAACTGAAAATTGTTGTAGACAGATGCACCAGAAGCCAATGCACCAAGCATGCGCATGTTACGCGAAGACGCCTTGGAGTTTTTTTTGGTGAAATAACATTGTCCTATTGTTGTTAATATTTTTCCGAAGCATCCGCACGCTTCATACGATGTTGCAGTAATCGGAACACTTAATTGCACTCCTGTTTCTGGAATTCTATTTTTGAACAACAAGGGTGCCACATGATCTTGTCCATGTGGTTTTAAATTTTTGAAAAGTATTCTGCTACGGAAAATATGTTGACATTAATGAGAGGTTCTGATTTGATTCTTGGTTGAGAGCAAGTAACGATATATTCCCAATATTGTCGAAGGATTTTAATCCCTTTGAATGACATTTTGTAAAATAATATTTCTCCTGGAGAACTATGCCCCAAACGAAACTCAATTCCGCAAATAAACAATCCGAAGCAAAAAGTTGCCTTATAAATGATATTGGTTGGATCTATCAATGGAACACTCACTGGAAATTTAGATGAAGAAGATGCTGAGAAATATAATGAAGAAACAAATAATGGATTTGGAATCGAAGACATAGTGAATAAATAATAAACCGTCAAAATTCTATGGATACTTCCAATAAAACCACTCAGTCTCTCGCCGTCAAACCAATTGACTATCTAATCTGGGATCATATAGATCGAAGGAATTCCTTATTTCAGTATTGAAATTTTTATTCATCTTCGATTATTCAAATAATTGTAGGCATCCAAACGGAGTCCGATATTTTCGAAATGGTCATCACGTTTTCCGACATCAGTGTCTGGACTATTATTATCTACCTCTTCACAATTGACTCTAATGGTAGTGGTTCAGGACGTCCTCAGAAGAACATTTTCAAATCATGTTGCAACTCTCAGGATTCAATTAACTCTAAAGACGAAGGATGTATGGGCAGACTCCCAATTCAGAATGCCATGATTCCAATAGTAGTGGCAAGAAATGGAATACTCATCAACTCCAACAAAACCAATAGCAGAGAGATCTTTTAAGATCTTTGTACCCTGACTTTCAACATTCAATTTGTATTTCATGTATAAAAAAATCTTTCTCCAGTAGAAATATTCTTTGAAAAAGCATCACATTTTTTTTTCTCAACACCTATGCAATATTCATCCCATAAAAATAATTCAGAATTGTAGACAGCATGTTGATGAATCTTTTCTAAATTGCCAGCTAGACAACCAAAAATGCAAACCTAAAAAAAAATCAGTATTACAAAAATTAAATCAAATACACATGATTGAGAAATAAATGTTCTAATTCTCAACCACTATTATATCGAAATGAAAGTATGTAATATATGGTTGTATATATATATATATATATATATATATATATATATATATATATATATATATATATATATAATATATATATATATATATATATATATAATATGAAAGTGGAAAATTGTGTCCGAGAGAAATACATGAAGAAGGTAAGGGCGTGGGTCCGACTCCCACTTGAGGATGCTTTGTTTCTTTAATTTAATAATTTGTCCAATATGCCGCAATTTCCTTTTTCATATATATGTATACAGGGTGTCTCTGGAATTCATTTCTTCCTCTCGGGAATGTATAGATGGGGTCAAAATATTACCAGTACTTCATATAACTTTTGTTCCTAAAAGCCTCCGTTACCAAGTTACGGGCCCTCAAAGTTACAAAATGAAAAATATTTTTCTTAGATAACTTTCAAAGTGAATATTCAAAATCATCTTAATTTTGGTGATTGACTGAACGAATGAATTCCTTCGATGAGCTTTCATGCAGGAGTCAGTTGTTTTGCTACAAAGTCAGTAACGGACTATCCCCGATGGTCCACACTCCAAAACTTCGAAATGACTGGGATTTGTCAATATGTTTTAACAAAACAAGGTTACCTGGACCATTTCCTGAATAAAAGTACTCGTGTGGAAAATCGATCGGAGCAACGATTTTTGATAAAAATGCATTTTTGTTCGACGACATCCAACCTGCGATGTCTACCATTATTCGAAAAAATTAATTTGTAATGAAAATAAAAATGATAGGTACAATGTTCATAACAAATTTTTATCATGCAAACACGTTTACCTTACAAAACTCATGGTGTAAATAATCAATCGCAAGCCTCAAGAGCAAACAGAAATGCAAAATCCGCTACAAAAACTACTCGATATGACCCCCGTCTCCCTCGATACATTTTCTTAGTCATCGCAAACACCCTTTCTGCACTTGAAATAGCATGCCAGGGTCGTTTCGTATGGCTTCAGAATGTAATGTAATTCTATTCAACAAGGCATCTCTGGTGTGAATAGGTGTAGCATTAACGAGCCTTCTAAGATGCCCTCATAGAAAGAAATCCAATGGATTCAAATCCGGAGACCGCGGTGGACATGAATATGGCCCACTTCTACCAATGTATCTATTGGAGAAAATCTGGTTCAGATGGTCCCGCACAATCAAATTAAAATGAGGAGGAGAGCCATCATGCATCAAACACCCTCTCTGCACTTGAAATAGCATGCCAGGTTCGTTTCGAATGGCTTCACAATGTAATGTATTTCTATTTAACAAAGCATCTCTGGTGTGAATAGGTGTAGTAAACGAGGCATTTTAGATGCCCCCACAGAAGGAAATCCAATGGATTTAAATCCGGAGACCGCGGTGGCCATGAATATGGCCCACTTCTACCAATCTATCTATTGGGGAAACTCTGGTTCAGATGGTCCCGCACAATCAAATTGAAATGAGGAGGAGTGCCATCATGCGTGAACCACATATCTCTTCGGGTTTGCAATGAAACATGTTTCAGAAGTTCATTCAAATCGTTCTGAGTGAACTCCAAATAACGTTCTCCATTCAATCGGTCATGTAGAACGAATGGTCCCATATGATGGTTTCCTATGATACCAGCCCAATCATTCACGTTGAATTTCCGTTGGTGTTTGGTTTGCAATATCCCATGGGGATTTTCTTCGGCCCATATATGGAGATTATGAGAGTTGATTACTCCATCTCTCCTGAAACCTGCTTCATCAGTGAATAAAACTCGAGTAATGAAAGTCATATTGTCTCTCTGCTAATCCAGGAACCAATTGGCGTATTCCAGTCGTGCTGAAAAATCTTCAGGTGTCATGGGATGTACCATTTGGATGTGATATGGGCGGAGCAGTAGTTTCCTAATTATTCTATGAGTAGTGGACTTGGATGTATGGAACTGTTCTGATAGGTTTCTGATGCTCATTGAAGGATCATCAGCGACAGCTTCCAAAATATTTTCCACCAATACAACGGTATGCACAGCCCTAGGAGTGCCCTCACCACTTCGTTCTGGCAAAACTGAAACCTACAATAATATCGAAATAAAACAACAGGCTCCAATTAATTATCAGTTAGACATGCCTGTCTCCCTCGAACTGCAATCGACACGCTCGAACGTTTCTCTTGTCGGTAACCTGCGATTGGAAAAATGCTCGGCATACAGACGAAGGGCTTCTGCAGCATTACCAAATGCTCGTCCATACAATGCATGCATATCTGCATATTCGTTGAACGTAAACTGTTTGGCAATATCGAAATACTCCAAACTGTCCTATTAGAATATTGACAATACAATGACAACGCACCACTCAACAAAACAAAAGCGCATTCCAGTTGTCATTTTTTATCCACACTAATTTTATTCCTTTCTACAAGGTGTTTTTGTCAACATCTGTGGAAGAAATGGAACATAAATTTATTCACCGGATATTTTTAACCTATTCATGTGTAGCCGTTTTTGTAGTATATTCGTTTGCTTTTAATTATTTATGTCTTCCGATGTGCGTTTTTTCAGCTAAATTTATCTTCGGGATAAAGGTTTTTCCCATGAAATTATACTTATCAGTGAAACTCCTCAACATTTGAGCTGTGAATACGAATTTGCAACATCCAAATGTTGAGTTTCATGAGATTCAGATAACACAACACGAAACGTGCTCATTCCACGCGTACATACAAAATATGGACTGAATTCGATATTTCATAGTGGAGTAGCTTGTTAGTTCAGAAACACCACGAATCTACATAACTTGATATTTCATTTGAAAAAATATCTACATTGTGAATGAAACTTTCAACTAGGTACTGTTCTTTTTGTTTACGACTTAATTTTAGCATATTTTGTATTATCCCTGTTATAAATGTTGTTGAATTAACGTTAGAATTAGTATTTTTACTGTGGAAATTTTTCATTTCAAACAATGGTGGACGATCGGGTTTGATGTCGTCGAGTAAAACTGCATTTTTATCAAGAATCGTTGCTCCGATCGACTTTCCACAAGAGTACTTCTATTCAGAAAATTGTATACGTATCCTTATTTTGTTGAAGACTATTTAAAAATTATCTGTCATTTAAAAGTTTTGGGGTGTGGACCATCGGGGGAAGTCCGTTACTGACTTTGTAGCAAAACAACTGACTCCTGCATGAGAGCTCATCGAAGGAATTCATTTGTTTAGTCAATCACCGAAACTTAGATGATTTTGAATATTCACTTTGAAAGCAATCAAAGGAAAACATTTTTCATTTTGTAACTTTGAGGGCCCGTAACTTGGTAACGAAGGCTTTTAGGAACAAAAGTTATATGAATTACTGGTGATATTTTGACCCCATCAATACATTGCCGAGAGGAAAATAGGAAGTCCAGGGATACCCTGTATATATATATATATATATATATATATATATATTTTATATATATATATATATATATATATATATATATATATAAATTGATTAACTTATATTCAAATCATTCATTTATCTATAAATGGTGCGATTCCACCCAAATAATTGGCGTAAGCTGACCTGCGTGAGCAGTACTCAACAGTAATATGTGTCATCTAGTATTCAAAAAATTATCAGTTGTAATACCACAAAGAGTGAGAATAAAGTGAAACTAATTTGACAGATTTTCGAAAACTTGTTGCCAGGCAATAGGCCAAATGTCAACAAGTTTGAGAAAGAAATCAGGAGGATTATTTTCTACTTTATCGAACTCTCGTGTGGTATTCTATAGATTATTTTTCGATGCTACGATCATAAACACATTTCCCCGCAAAATGATAAAAATGTACTGAACCGGTTTTTATTCATTTCTCACTTTTCATGTAGATGAATGACAGACGTCAAATTAAAAATATACTTTGTCAGACACTGAAAACAAAATACCTCAAATTATTCCCGCGGCAATTTCCCATGTAGAATATTCCCGAAGAGAGTAAACGTTATCTGAGTAGAAGAGTCTATTCCCCATGAAAGATTCGATTCGAATTCTATAAAATTGAAGGCAATTTGATCGTGTATTCTCGCCATCCAACCAAGTCGGCGCGATTTGATTGTATTGGATGGCAGCTGGTCCGGTCTGCAGCAGTACGGCATTGTTGGTTTGATGGTTTATTTTTTTCCACTATTCTCGTGGACTCACATCATAAATGTGGCTTCAATCACGCTCTACGATCAAAGTTATGGACTTTTCTGCTAATACAGGCGTTGAAAAAGCTATTTTTTCATGTGTGGTAGTTTCCTTTTTGTGTATTAAGGTGTGCAAATGCTTATCAGTCCGCAATGTGATTATTTTTTTTTCTTTAAGGTTCATATTTCAGATTTTGTGAAACCCAGTCCAGATGAATTCGAAGAGAAAGCCATACATATCCATGAAAAAAACTATTTGGTATTCATTCCCCACGAACACCATTTCAACAGCTGGCATTATTTGTGTATTTTACCGAATGAGAAAATGGTAAGACTATCGGATATATCTACATCAAGTTTCCATAGTGCCTAAACCACATCAGATTGCAACTTCGTGAGGCTCAATACGTCCTCTGGTGGACATAGAGGTTTCTGCTCACTGGATCGGACCGTGTCATGACCGTACTCGTTCCTATAGATGCAAAAAATTATTTTTTGGGTTATTTACAATATGATGACTCCCACTTCAACGTTTTGCAACCGACATGCAAGCATATGGACTTGAATACACAGGTTTGTTTGGTTCGATTACAGTCACGGCACGGTCAGTGTGAGCAGTGAGCTGTATCCGCCACTGGATCCTATGATCATTGATCACAAGCGAGGGGTAAACCACTGTGATATTACAGTGTAAAAATGTTAAGAATGCCCACGGAATACTGATATGGAAGTTTCTAATGGGCAGTACGCTTCATTTTCCAAGCGGACGACCCTCAGATATCAGAGATGAACACGGGTTCGCAGAGATGTAATTTTATTCAGGAGTGATAGAATGAAATGAAAATGATATGTTTTGCCGTTTTTTTCATCAACAATTTCGTAGGTGAAAATTACTCAAATACTCACTGTGAAATAGTTCTTCAGTACCAACCTATTTCTGGAATATAACTACCATACCGAGTTGAAAGTTCGTTTCTAAATCCGTTTGGCCTGACGAGAAATGAGCTAGTCTTTTTTGTTTTTGTAGGATTACTGGAATTCGGATTATTTCTATTCCACAATTTCAATTATCCAGGTACAAAATGTATTCAAATGAAAAGTGGTGGTGATATAAGAAATATGGTATTGGAGGGAATACAAAATAAAAGCACACTTTCTGAGTTACACAATTTGAAACCATCCAATTATTGTATTTGAACATCCCAGAATGTCACCCAATATCATCCAATTACAGATTACAGATTTTTATTCAGAGTAAAAGTGTACATAACATGATATACAGTGATTTATCTTAAAGTTTCTAATTGGACCACAAAACTGCACCTAAGCATACTGAATGCTTGTGTTGTGCTTGTCTGCAATCCTCCAGAAACATTGAGATTGTACAGAAATTCATTGATGGTGATAGTTTTTTTTTGATAAGTATAAGACATTTATATACAATATATTAGGTACATGAAGGCAATATTAACTTATTGTTGAGTGAGATGTTCTTAAGAATAGGTGGGTACTGAGTAACACATCGACTAAATTAATATTTGATAGATTTTTGTTTGATTTTTTTGAACGAAAAGTTTTGTTTGTTTTTTATATTTATGGAGTTTTGTTATTGTCTTCATTTCAGGGGTAGAATATTATAGAGTTTCGGCCCAAAGAAAAAATAAATCTTTGGTATGACTCTTTTTAATTTTTGTTTCTAGTGATCTGGTATTTTTTATGATTTCCATGGGACGACTAAAACGTTGTGGAACATCCATTCCAGGCATTGATAGGCATATAAGCTTCTAATGTCTAGTATCTGCAACTGCTCATACAGTTGTACAGTAGAATGTAGTTTAGGTTTTTTAAATATGATTTTTAGAATTTTGTTTTGCATTGACTGGAGTTGTATTAAATTATTTTGGAATAGCCCGCCCCATACCTCAATACAATAACCTAATATGGATTCAGCCAAGGAATGGTAGATTACTCTTAGTGTTTTATAATTCAGAATATCTCTCAATTCATACATTTTTCGAGTCAGCTGCCTAAGCCTGTTTGTCAATGATACCACATGCTTTTCCCACCTTAAATGTTCGTCTATCATGACACCTAAATATTTGATGCTATTACATTTTTCTATTTTCGGGCAATAGCATGTTGAACGATTTTGGCAATCATTTTCGTGTACAAGAGTACTACTTTTTTCTGTCGGTTGATCACTTGCTGTTAAAGAAAATGAGATGTACTTTGTTTTCTTAACATTCAAGCTCAGTAGGTTTTGGTCTAACCATTTCTTAACTTGTCTTAGTCCATTATTAGCATTATTTATAACTTCGTCCCAAGTTTTTGAAGAAAAAATCAAAGTAGTGTCATCGGCATAGGAGATTATATGGCCTTTACAGTTTTCCAGATATCCGATACTATTTATGTAAATGAGGAACAGGATTGGTCCCAAGACTGTTCCTTGTGGTATACCAATTGTTATTTCTAATGGGTTGCTGTTATATTCTCCAAGCTTTACTCTCTGTGATCTCTTGTATAGATAATTTTGTAGAATATTCTTAATAGGCCCTCTAATCCCATAATTATAAAGCTTCTCCAAAAGTAATTCGTGAGATATAGTATCAAACGCCTTGGCAAGATCAAGAAAGATAGCGAGACATTTGTCTGATTTATCCAAGGCGTTTACGGTTTTTTCCACAAAATCAAGATAGCAAAATTGTCGATACTCAAAATCATTTGTCTTTCAGTAATAACGTTATTTTTGTTTAGAAAGGTTATTAGTCTTTTTTTGATGCGTGTTCAAAAATTTTTGCAAAATTGTCGATCACAGAGATTGGTCGATAATTTGCGATAAGTTTCCGTTCGCCAGATTTATAAACAGGAGTGATTAGACTTTTTTTCCACTCATGTGGAATTTCACCGCTTTCATAACAGATGTTTATGATATGAACCAGTGGATCTACTAGATAGTTATGAAATTGTTTAATGAGTTTTGCTGAAATTTTGTCTGGACCTGGTGAACAATTGCATTTGAGCAAAGCTATAATATTGATGATCTCATTTCTTGTTGTAGGCTCAAGAACCATTGTGGATGGCACTGTTGGGTCATTTGAGAGTCTTTGAGGATGTTCGAGCAGGGTTTTATTTATATTGTTTTGCATCTTTAATCTATTTCGATTTAATATCTGTTAAATTTTTTTTTTTATTAAAAATTGGATCTGTTATTGGTATGTTTGTTAAGGAATATTTACTAGGATTTCTGTTTAAAGTCTCATTGATTATTTGCCATGTTTTTCTGCTATCACCTTTTACTAACTCAAATTTATTTTTATAGTATTCATTTTTTGTTTTTTTTATTAGGCTATTTAGTTTATTTCTATAAATTTTATACTCTCTGTCATTTTCTGGTGATTGACTGTACAATAATCTTTTCTTAAGGATGTCTCTATGTCTAATGGATGTTATCAAGCCTTCTGTTATCCAAGGTTTGATTTTATATTCATTCTGTTTAAAATTCCTAGTATAAGAAGACATTTCTATGTACTTTTGAAGATTTTGCATGAATTTATTATAACTGATTTGTGCATTTCTACAACTAAAAACATCTTCCCATTCATCGTTCCTGAAATAAGATTCTAGCTTAGAGAAATTGATTATTGTTTTTGATTTAATTTTGTTTAATGGCTTTTGCTTTTCTTTTTTTTGTGTGACTACAATATAAGTTGGGTAATGATCTGTGATATTTGAATGAAAGATAGCCGGGTGGAAATTGGTATTGTTTATATACGAACAGAAACCATGTTGTGATAATATATTCAGGTATTCACTGACCGAAATGTCATGTGTGTCTGATATATTTAGGTTAATATCTCCCACGAAAAATTCAAGGTTTTTTTTATGCAGGTTATCAAAGAAATTTTCTAAGTTTTCTAAGTAAGTGTTTATGTTTATTGATGGTGGCCGATATGACGCAGTTATTCCAGTCTCAATGTCTCCAAATTTCAAGTTGATTCTGATTAGATTTGTTTCTTCAAAGTAAATCGTTTCAGTCGCTGACTTCCACATATTCTTCACATAAATAATTAGGCCATCGTTCTGATTTATTTTAGATTCACTGTAATAAGATGTATACCCTTGAATGTCATAGTCACTTACCTCATTAATATTCCACGTTTCGGAAAGGATGATAACATCAGTATTTTTGAAATCTTCAAGATATAAACATAATTCATCAAAATTTTTTCTAATACTTCGTATATTGAAATGTAATATTGATATGTTTTCAGTTTCATCCCATTTTCCCATTTCTCTCAAAAATTCATTTGGATAATCATATTCTTTAGTTTGTATCTCACCTTCATTATCAATTTGATCGAATAACTCATTCATTTTTTTCAAATCAGCTGAAAATTAATTGGAATTTTTCAATAGCTATCTACAGAAAGTAAGGTGTAATAGTTGTAAGTATATCTAGCATGTCCCAAAAGTTATATTGTAATTGTAAAAAGTAAAAAGTGATGAAAAAACGATAATTATATAGCTAATAAGAAGTTTCATTTCAAATTATTTAAAAAAAATTCCTTGTTGAAATTTACAATCGTCGATTTGATGAATTTTTGACTAGGATAGTAACTCTCTCCATATGAATAATGTTACTCCTGAATCAGCTAATATGAATGAATATCACTTCTTCAATATTATGCATTGTCCAACACTATTCTAGAGCACTATGCATTTTTGTTCACTCGAAAATATTTCAAGCAGAATGGCTTTGCTAATAGCTTGAGCAAACGCGAGATCTTGTGTAGCATTCGTGGCAATGGAAACCTGATGTACTATTTCTGGACTATATTTTTTTTTTACCAATTCCAGGGTGATCAGAGATTAGCAGTCAAGTTCAGAATTTATGCTCTGTCTTGTTTCAGCTGGGAATCGGAGAGCAGATCTTGGGTGTTTTCGTGTGCGGTAAGGAATTTTCGAACTGAATGACTTATTTATCACATCTTTTGCCATATGTACACCTGAAAAAATATGCTCTGGAGAGTCTCCTATGTGGCAAAACATATTATTGATACATTAGAGTCGTGAGTTATTCTATTGTGGTATCAGTTCATTGTAACACTTCAACTTTTTCATGCCGCTGGTCGAATATTTTGCACACCAAATTTTACGAACTGAGTATATTTTGAATTAAATTCCGTTATCCACTGATTCGAAACATTTGTACTAAGAAGACTGTCAAGGCGCAGTCATACAAACGTGTCCAATCAGGTAGTAATGTGTGCATGATATTTGACATTTTATATATCGAATTAAGTCAACAAGCAAGCATTTTCCTAAGAAAGTTCTGATTGCAATCATTTTGAATGCTATAAAAGGAGGAGATGAGTACAAAATGTATTCCATCGTACCCCACGAGATGGATGGAAATTTTTTTGATGAATTGTGTGACTGCGTTTCAATCGTCTGATAGTGATTTGGATGGTGGCAGTAATGCAGATCTGATCGTGAACGTTTACGATGGAAATGTTTTCCCTGAATAAAAAAAAATATATATTCCGTCGCTAATCCCCCGAGAGCTCCTGATGCGCAACTATCTGAAAATTGGAAAAGCGTATGGCAGCAACTTTTTTTTTTTTTTTTTTTTTATGTTCTGGTTCCCACGAAAAGGGATATCCTGTAATGTTCAGAGAACATCGTGGGAACCTAGGGAAAGAAGGGAGTTGGTGTTCTTCTTAAATTTCTGAAGGTTGTATGCCTCGGGGAACACCTCCCTAGGCAAAGAGTTCCAAAGCCTCGCTGTTCGTTGGATGAACGAGTCTTTGGAAAGTGATGTTCTGCAGGTTTCCAAAGTGACCACGGAGGGGTGTGATGACTGAACTTGACGGGTTAATCTCGAAGAGACTGCCAAAGCAGGAACGATTGTTGATATTTCAGAAGAGCATCGCCCATGCAAATATCTATAAAATAGAGACAAATCGCCAACTTTTCTACGGTGTTCCAGACAAGTGAGCGAGTTTGTAAGCGAGGCATCACCGACGAGACGAATTGCCCTTTTTTGGACAGAATCCAATAGCCTCAGGATATGTTTAGGTGCCGCACTCCAAATATGGGAACAGTATTCCAGGACAGGTCGGATCTGTGCCTTATAGATCATAAGCAGCTGACTGGGGGTGAAATAGCTCTTGGCACGAAACAGAAAACCAAGTTTTTGGGATGCACTTTTGGCAATGGACCTCACGTGATTTTGTCAGGAAAGGTTATTGCTGATAGTAATACCAAGCATCGATATGGATGGCTTCAGTGGTATGGTTACTCCTGACAAAGTTATGTTAGGCACAGTGAGATCGGCTTTTCTAGAGAAAAGACATGCTTGTGTTTTGTTTGCATTGAATTCTACCAAGTTATTAGATCCCCATTCGAGAATTGTTGCCAAGTCCATATTTATATTATTAACATTTCTTCCTCGTTCATTTCTGGTTTCACGGGCTGATATAGGGGCCCTGGGAGAGAAAGCGGTATGGAGGGTACTATCATCGGCAAAGCTGTGTACTGGACATGAAGTTGCTTTCAACAGGTCGTTGATGTGAAGTAGAAATAGTGTTGGTGCGAGAATGGATCCTTGCGGAACACCAGCATTTATGAGTAGAGTGTCAGATGAAACTCCATCGACCACTACATGGAGAGACCTGTTTGAGAGAAAACTAGCAAGCAGAGAACACAGCTGAGGGGGCAAGCCATAAGACGGAAGCTTGGCGAGGAGTCCCTGGTGCCAAACTCGATCGAACGCCTTGGAGATATCTAATGCCACAGCTAAAGTTTCTCCATGCTTTTCAATAGATAGCTGCCATATATGTGAGACGTAAGCGAGCAGGTCACCAGTTGATCTCTGATGGCGGAAGCCATATTGCCTATCGTTGACAATTCCTGAGTCTTCCAGATATTTCATGAGCTCGATGTTGATGGCTTTTTCCATGACCTTTGAAATAATAGATAGCAGTGCGATAGGTCTGTAGTTGCTAGGTAGGGCCTTTTGCCTTTTTAGGGACTGGCTGTACTCTTGCAATTTTCCAATTGGACGGAAATACCCCCAAATTGTAAGAGTGGTTGAACAACTTGCAAAGAACAGGGGTTAGTTCGGGGGCACATTTCTCGAGAACAATCGGCGGGATTCCGTCAGATCCACAGGCTTTGTTGGTGTTGAAACCCAGCAAAATCTTTCTGATACGTACGTGGGCGAAAGGTGATCTCGCGCATGAGACTGTCAATAGGTGTAATGTTCGGGGGTTGTTTTCCCGATGAATCCAGAGTGGAATTTCCAGCAAATAGGTGCGCAAAGATATTGGCTTTTTCCTGGGCAGTCGTTGCTAGTGTTCCATCTTCTTTGGTTGGGGGAGGAAATGAGCTGGAAGTGAAATTTATTCCCACAGCTTTGGCGAAAGACCAAAATGAACGGGATCCGTTAGGACATTCAGCAAGTTTTGATCTTATTTTGGCTTTGTGGGCATCTTTTGAGCATTCTATTGTCTCTTTACATATGCCTCTAGCCTCGACATATGCTGCTCTGGTCTCAGGGCCCGGATTTTTTAGCCATCGATGGTATGCTGCCTGTTTGGAAGCCACAGCTCTAGAGCAGTTTCTGTTAAACCAGGTCTTATCGGATGATATTCTTCTTTCGGTATTCGGTATGTAAGTTTGCATCCCCAACATGATGATTTCAGAAATTGTCTCAGCACATCGTGTTGGATCTACTGAAGAGAAACAAACTCTCTTCCATGGAAACGCTGAGAAAAACATACGAAGACCTTCCCAGTCGGCCGAATTGTAATGCCACATGAGACGGGGTGGTATTGTGCAGCTCGATGGTAAATGGAAAGAGCATGTTGTGGAGATGAGGGTGTGGTCAGAGTTTCCAAGTGGGGCACAAACTTCTATTCTATACGGGTCAGGATTGGTGGTGAGGAAAAGATCTAGTGTATTGGCAGACTGGTTGTTGACATCAGGGATGCGGGTTGGTAGCTCGACCAGTTGTTCTAGACCATGAGTGATGGCGAAGGCCTCGGCTTGACGACCTGCATCATCTGTTTTGTTAGAGAATTTGAGCCAGGCAGCGTTATGTACATTAAAATCTCCCATGATTATGGTTTCAGCTGTTGGATGGTTCTCCTGAATGTAGAATTTGGATCTACTCCTCTACAATTACTCTCCTGTTGATTTCTTTCGCACATTGCAGTATTGCGTAAACCTTTGCTGAAACAAAGAGGGTGTAGTTGATTTGTGAATGGCTGAAACTAGTTGGGTTTTTAGAGGACACCTCTACTCCCGCACCATTTCCAGTCTCAGATCCGTCTATGAACCAGATTTTTGTCTGTAAAATGTTGTTAAGTTTAGTTTCAACCAGCTTAGATTCTCTGAATGATTTGTCAAAAGTTGATTATTTCGCAATGTGATCTGATATCATCATGCACCAGATGTAGTGAAGAAAATTCCAGCAGTGTCCCCATGGCTGGAGTGGGCGCTTCTTTGTTGTGTTTTTGGACACCTCACTGAGGTTGCGTACTTTATGGTTGTCTCAACCACTATATTGTATCTCCAGTATACCATCTGTGGTCCCTATTTTTTCAAAAGACTGGAAATAGAACCCCTTCTCGTGGGTATCCTCTGGCCACCCAGGCCACTACATTAGGTTTGCGTACATTATTCTGTTTCTTTACATCGAGACCATCTGAGCCACAAGGAGTTTCTCAACCGATACATATCAGAGAGCCCTGTTGTTTGAGTATTCATAAGTTTAATCAAAAGCTACTACTACTACTACTACTAGCTCTCTGCTTTCCAGCGTGTTGCCCACTCTTCCTTATGTGCGTATATACCAGCTCCTTTGATGTCTTCAGTCCAAAACATAGGTTATTAAATTGGATTCCTGTCCAGTTATTCACGATTTTGGTATGAAAATCCACCATATTATTTCTCAATGTATTTGGTATATGTCCCAAAGGCAAGCTATTTTGCAGAGTATACAATAAAGCAGTGGCGCAGATCTACGTCGGGTGAGGACAATCCTTCCACATCTCAAAATATTTGACAATTCCTACTCCAGGATGTTTTCGAAAGCCCCTCCCCCACAAATTTGCACTGGATCAGTCACTGCATGAAGAAATCCTTATCCCTTCTTCTGGGTATATCCCGCCCTGTCCCAGTAACTTGTACGGTTCACATGAACTCATTGCCCACTGCAACATGAGTCACCCTTCAAAAGTGAACCCTACAGTGTCTCAATGTTTTTCACCTGAGTACTCTTCATCTCCTCATAATAACTTCTCCATGGGTCTTTCTTGGTTATGTTCAGTGCACTTCAATAATTCGTAAAGGCATTCTTGTAGTCATTCCACTGTCTAGTTTCCTTGGGTGTGTTGAAAATTCTTCAAGTTTCTTTTCTCAACCTTGGACGTTCAGGACACGTTCCTATTTGACTTCCTTGTGATAAAAAGGGACAATTATTGTTGAACGCAGATATGACTCTGCAATCGAATTGCTCCACTGCTAGCTCTAGGTCAGTGTTTATACTTATCGATCCCCGCAATCCTAGAAAGTTATGTGCTAGGTCTGCCCTAAATAATTGTCATTCTATTTTCTTTAGATTTTTATAATTTCTGTGGTGATGTTGCTCTCCCATTATTCCTGTAACGAAATTATCCACAAAGATGGAGGCTATTCATCATTCAAACGTCAAGTACCTTCCTCCTGTTTTTCGTAACGAAGGTTGGTTTGTTGCCTACTTCGGAACATCGAGGTCCTTTGCTAGCATGAATTGCAGCAGCAACTCCCCTCTTTCGTTGGTGTCGCTGCTGGACCAGACGATATAGTGCGTGTTGGCATTGCAGACGATCAACACTTGCAGACCTTTTTGCTTGCAGAACTTCATCAGCTCTTCCACAGCCCTTGAATGTGTTGGTTTGGGATAACCTCAACAAAATAAGCCGATGCGAGTTGAACCTTTTTGATTACTATCGTTTCGGACGTCCATCGTCTTAATGTGTTTGAAAGGTTCCCACGACATTTCGAATGCTTGTATCTGCAATCGTCTTCAGGTGAAAACTGACAAGTTTAGGTGCTACTTACCAATTTATATGACTGTCGGCGCAATGATGCGTGCGATTCCGCCATGTGTAGCGGTGCGTGTAATTTCGCGCGGTGTGGTGGTGCGTGGAATACGTTCTTGATCTCAACGCTTGGTTGACTGATGGCGTTATTGGCTTCGATGTAGGCGGCCTCTTTGAACTTTCGTTTAAACCAATGCTCCTCTCTATGTAGAACACTCGCGTCGTCCCATAGAACTCGATGGTGCTCAGTCCAGGCTTGGTCAGCGATTCCCGATTTTGATGTTTCTCCACGTTGAGTCCATTCCTTGTGCTCATCCAATCTTACCGATAATGGTCTCTTTGTCTCTCCAATGTAGGAATCTCCGCATTCACATGGAACTTCATAAATGCAATTCTTACTGATTTCATTTTTGTTGTCAGGTTTGGTCTTGGTAGGGAAACTCCGTAAAGTACTGCCGGATTGGAAGCAACTCTTGATGTTGAACTGTGCTTTGTTGTTGCTCTTCAGAGGTCTTCGTTCTCTGGAGTTGTTTTCAATACTTCTCCTAAGAGTTTCTTGGGGTATCCATTCCGATGGAGGTCCTCTCTGATGTGGTTTAATTCGGCATCTAGTGACTCCACGTCGTTGCCTATGTGCGTCGCTCTCTCTACCAATGTTTTCTTGAGAAGAAATCCTGGAGATGTTTGTCTCCGTGATTTCATATAATGAAGGTGTCATTCACGTACCTCAACCACAGCTTTGGTTTGTATTCTGCCTCCCGTATAGCCAATTCCCCGAACCACTCCACGTATATGTTGGCGATGATTGGAGAAAGGGAAGATCCCATCGGGAGTCCGTCGACTTGAGAGAAGAATCGGTCCTTTTCCTAGAAATATGAGTTCTGTAGGCAGCACTGTAGTAATTCCAATATTGCGTAGGTAGGAAGGTCAGTCCTCTCGTGCAGCTGGTCATCCTCTTCGAGTTTCCTTTTGATGATACTGAGAGATTCCTCTATAGGGACATTGGTGTGAAGGCTCTCCACGTCGAAGCTGATTGCTCCAAAATTTTTGCCTGTTTCTCGCAGGCCCCGTTTTGACCGCGGTGCCATACATCTGTCGCCATGGCGTTCAGCTTGTTTTTGGATCTATTCACCAGAGCCCCGTTGGTCAAGTCGTCAACTACCCGAATGTCTACGAACTGTTTTATTGTCATAATTGTCATTTCTCAATAGGGTGAGA
Organism: Gonioctena quinquepunctata; assembly: GCA_018342105.1. Classification (NCBI taxonomy): domain Eukaryota; kingdom Metazoa; phylum Arthropoda; class Insecta; order Coleoptera; family Chrysomelidae; genus Gonioctena; species Gonioctena quinquepunctata. Next base: position 1,120,956 of record JAFIRS010000068.1, read on the forward strand.
GAAAAAAAATTTGTATGAAAAATTTCATTGTTTATTGATTTAATAATTTGTTATAAACAAATTTTGACTAACATTATATTTTCGATTTGTTTTCTGTCAGACATTCACAAGAAATAACTTCATTTTAATCGTGGATTTTTCAATTCACAGAAAAATCTTTCTATCAATATTCAATTGAGAATGTTTCCCTTTTCAAAATTATATTTTCATTCTGAAAGTACTTAGAATTACAGAAACAGCCATATGTAACAAAATACTAATTTCTTTTCTTCATTACACGATACCGAAGTTATAACGCCACTTGATTTGTTAAGTAACAAACTGATATAACTTTTGAACTATTAGAGGTACGGTAATGGACATTCAAGTCGTTTTTATGGAGGATTAATTACTTTTCACAATGAGTTGAAGACCAAGTTTATAGTTATCGTTGATCAGCTGTTATATCGCTTATTTATATTTTACTATAATTTCACTTTCTATGTATTACAATAAGTTATAATAGCTTCCTACTGAAAGTGCTACTTTTGTTCATTTGAAAATAAATAGATTTTCCGATAAAATCCTGGAGTTTTACTCGAATTTTTTCAAGTTTTCTCGGCTGTGTCTTCAATATTTTTATACATTTGAAACGAAAGAGAAATACTATAGGTAAAAATTCTTGCTGCCAAAAGTACAAAAAACCATAATAAATGGGGGAAGTCTGACTTAAATTCAATACGAGTTTGATAAATATTACTCAACACACGTATATAATTTAAACAAAAAGAGATATGTGGATATGACTCGATGAAAATTTGGCAGATATTTTATCACTGAACAAAATTATATTGCAGGTCCATTACTGTATTTGCATTTTTTAACAAGTTATAAGTCATGAAAGTTACGAAAATGTCAAAAAAATCTTGAACTTTTATAAATAACAGCTGATAAACAATAGCTACAAACCCGGTCCTCAACTCATTCCGAAAATTAATTATTCGTTTATAGAAACGACTGGAATGTCCGTTATCGTATCTCTAATAGATAATTTTTTTTTCAGTATCTTGTTACATATGGCTCTTTCTGTAATTCCAATTACTTCCAGAAAAAAATACAATGTTATTCGGAATTTGTTTATTATAAATTGTAAAATCAATGCACAATGAAATTATTGATAATTTTTACCCTATTGAGAAATGCCAATAATTTTTTGACTAATTATTAAAATTATGGAAATAGAAAAAAAAAAACGATTATAAACAATACAAAAAATGTTAAGAAAAAAAAAACATTGTTTTTTCAAATGATTATTGACAACAAAATAGGCGAAAATTATAAAGAAAACCTGTCTATTTGTTTATAAATAATGTATAACAAATGACGCAAAACAGTCTTACCCAGCATTACTTGATGCCATTGTTAGATGCGAAAACGGCAATAACATTACATTGATTTTCTCGATTATATATATGAGGAAGGCTTCAAGAAGCAAAACATTTTAAGTCAATTATTTAAACTTTCATGTCGCCATTTGTGACAACGGAGGTCGGAAAAAATCTAGTTACTTAACAATTATATAACTTTTTGAAAAATGAACATAAGAATATTTTTCCAACATGACTTTATTCTCCCAAGTGTTTAGATAAGAGCATGAATTTTTCATATCTTTAAATTGATATTTAATACTATAAAAAAAAATTATGTGGTATTCTGTCTTCAGCGGCGGTGCGCCCATGTCTTAACTGCCACGCGGAGCCCTATTTTCGGCGTTAAATTAAAATTATAAACAATGAAGACAAAGTTCCAGGAGTCATTACTTTTTTATTGGAAATTTCCTCCTCTTTGAGAATCTTTCCTCCAAATTTCCTAATCATGACTAGTTTTCGAATTATTGGCGAAAATCTACATGCGTTTTTTTTCCTCTTAATTTGTTAATAACAATTGCAATTTTTCAAGTGCTGTAAAATCATCGAAATACATTTTTCTACACGTCATTTTGAATCCAATGAGCTATCGCTCATATTTTTAGGAGCTTTATCGATAATCAACACCATTTTGAACTTCCGAAACAATATACACGAAGGTCTTTCGACAAGAAAGATGTTTTAGATAATTTGTTCTTGATATATCAGGTGTTTTGATAGAGCATTGAAATTATTGAGTTTGGCTGAACATTTAATGAATGTTTCAGGCAACTGGAACTCCATCGTTGTCCCGATTCGATTGCCTCTGTTACCATTCATCAGTTTTAGCTGGAAGAATAACGACTAATTATGTAAAAGAAGAAAGAACCACCTCATTTCTCGAGCATGCGCTTGAACTACAAATTAATTGGATAATTTTCATATCCGTAGCAGTAGTTTTTTTTCTATATTGTTTGCTCCTGATAATGATATCTCTGTCATCAGACTGGGTGAGTATCATTCGACTCTCGATCAGATAACACGGAAGAGTATTTTAAAATGAATATATATATATTTTCTTATTCATTCACCAAATATTGTAATTTAATAATGAGAAGGTGAGTAGAACTAACAACGTTGCTCTTCGAATAAGAATGTACATATATATATATATTTATATATACATATATATATATATATATATATATATATATATATATATATATATATATATATATATATATATATATATATATGTATATATATTGTGCAAGTGGGAAATTATTGTACGTGAGAAATTATGAAAAATGAATTCGTGGCATAATGGACAGATAATTAAATTAAAGAAAAAAAGCATCCTCTAGCGAGACTCGAACTCGCAACCTTAAGCTTGCCGGGCTTACACTCTACCAATTGAGCTATGGTGGCTATGAGAATCGACGCACACTCGTGAACACTTTACTTCCTTCAATTTAATGTGATATTGGAAATGAATCGAAAATTGAACGTACTTATCAGTGGATGTCGAGACCCAGTACCCATTCACCCAAACATCATCGTCGAAGTGACGATTTCAGTAGAAGTTCTAATTTCCCACTTGCACAACAAATATATTGGGCTAAGATCTTATCAGTGGTTGGAGATCATCTTCGCAGAACTTCTACTGAAATCTTCACTTCGACGATGATGTTTGGGTGAATGGGTAGCGGGTCTCGACGGCCACTGATGAGTACGTTCGATTTTCGATTCATTTCCAACATCACATTGAATTGAAGGAATAAAGTTTCACGAGTGTCGATTCACGTACCCCCATAGCTCAATTGGTAGAGTGTAAGCCCAGCAAGCTTAAGGTTGCGAGTTCGAGTCTCGCTAGAGGATGCTTTTTTTCTTTAATTTAGTCAGCTGTCCATTACGCCACAAATTCCTTTTTCATATATATATACCGTGTGTAACAGGATCATGGTACACCCCCTGTATCTCCTTTAGTTTTGGAGGTAATTGATCGAAATTTGGGATATCCCATATACATGATGAGCGGCACTTTTTGACTCACAAATGATTTTTTTTTCACTTCCGGTTTCGCCGGAAGTGATACCAACTTTCGATTATTGAATAGAACACCCTGTATATTATTGCATTTCTGAAATCTGCATGATACTACATAAGTGACATTTCAAATGTCAATATTTTTGATAACTCAATTTTTAGTTTTCCATTTAAGTGTGCCATGATGGTTCCAATTCATTCCAATTAACCCATCTGATGCTAGAAAAATCGAAATCCCGTCAAAAATACCAAATTGCGTTTTTTATGAGCAAATAAAGTTAATCGTAATCGATTTTGGGGTAAAACTCAATTTTTTCAAATGGAACCATATTGGTACCGTGGTACCATTTATTAGTACTATTGATAAGGAATTTATTCATACCTGCTAATAAAATGTGCGATAAATACAATCAAAATTACAGCTAAAAGAAAATAAGATAATACAATTACTTTGTTCTAATTTAATGCTAAGAAGTTACTAAGGTGGCTTTGAAATACAAAAAATGAACACAAAACATCACAACAATTGTTCGAAATGCTGTCTATTAACGTCAATGCACTTCTGAACTCGCATAGCTGTTTCTTGAAGAACGTTCGCTAATTGCTGGGCCGTTATACTATTAATTGCGCGTCTTACTCGCAACTCCAGGTCTTCGTGGGTTGTAACAACGGTTGCATAGACAATGTTTTTTAAATGGTCCCAAACAAAGAAATCAAGAGGTGTCAAATCAGACGACCTTGGAGGCCATCGCACAGGACCATTTGTCGAAATTACGTTTTCTTGGAATGCCTGTTGATGGTAATCAGTTACTATTCTTGAACTATGGGGAGGAGCTCCATCTTGTTGGAAATACATTCCCTGTCGTAGATGGACAGGTAATTCAGTTAACCTGTCCTCAATTCCATTTTGCAGAAATCCTAAGTATCTATCTCCAGTCAAGCGTCTTTCAAATATTATTGGACCAATGATTCTACGACCGAGTATTCCAAGCCAAACATTGAAACCGAACCGCACTTGAAAGTTACGCTCCCTCAATAAATTTTGATTTTCTTGTGACCAATACCTTTTATCTTGTCGGTTAAATAATCCAATATTTGTAAACCTAGACTCGTCCGAAAATAAAATCCTTCCCAAAAAAGCATTGTTTGGCTGCACATTATTCTGCAAGATCCAATTGCAATATTCCATCCTACGTTCATAATCATTTTCGTACAGGTGCTGGTGCAATTGATATTTGAAAGATTTATAATTATGTTTGTGCAAGATTCGGCTCACCGCTTGGTGACTAATTTCCAATTCAAACCCAATTTGCCTTAAAAAAACAGTCTTATCAACTTCTATTCGAACTAAAACATTAATTTCTGTTCCTTCGTCAATGATAACGTTTTCTTCAGGATCTCTTCAGAATTGATTTTCAAAAAGATCAAAATAATTTCTCGCTGGACATTGTCTATCAGGATATCGGTTGGCATAAAGGTTTCTAGCCGCAACGGCATTTTTTCTACATTCCCCATAAATAATTAACATGTCCACTTTTTCATCCCTTGTATAAATGTGGGGCATTTTGAATGAAAATAACAACAAATTTAAAGATTTTTCCAATACACAATAAAAACACCGATAAACCAATACCTATTTATTTGACAATCTGAATGAATAATTTCATTGTTTTCAAAGCCTCCTTAGTAACTGATTACCTTCAACAGGCATTCGAAGCTATGCGAGTTCAGAAGTGCATTGACGTTAATGAACAGCATTTCGAACAATTGTTGTGATGTTTTTTGTTCATTTTTTGTATTTCAAAGCCACCTTAGTAACTTCTTAGCATTAAATTAGTACAAAGTGATTGTATTATCTTATTTTCTTTTAATTTTGATTATATTTATCGCACATTTTATTAGCAGGTATGAATAGAGTTCTTATTAATAGTACTAATAAATGATACCACGGTACCAATATGGTTCCATTTGAAAAAATTGAGTTTTACCCCAAAATCGATTACAATGAACTTTATTTGCTCATAAAAAACGCAATTCAGTATTTAGTATAAGTCAAAAAGTGCCGCTTATTATGTATATGAGATATTTCGAATTTCAATCAATTACCGTCAAAACTAAAGGAGATACCATGATCCTGTTACACATATATATATATATATATATATATAAGGTAGTGTTGGTGATTAGGCTCACCTAATGTTCGTAAAAAAAAATTCGCGTTATTTTTTATACGAAAAATTTCGGAACATGATGAGTTTATTGTTTGTCATGTCTGCTATCATGTGCACATCAACATTGGCCTCCTTTAAGACCTGAATAACGAAAATAAGGCAAAAATCAAAAATTTGCTGTCGGGCCTTATTACCCGCATGGTAGGGTAATGAAGCCCATTGCAAGTTATGTAGAATTTTGTATATTTATTGGATAAATAATATTTTATATTAATAAAAACCCAGAAACGTGAGAGAATTATTATATATTATCATTAGAATTATTATATAAAACAAAAATGAACATATTTTTTTACAAAACTGTGATGAAGTAACAAAAAATTCTAACATTGTAAAAGAGTAACAAAAGTAATAAAAAAATCTAACAAAAAAATTCAATTCATTTTTAACAAACAAAAACGTTAATCACATTCGCTGCAGAGCAAATCTTCAACGTCTTCTGCCGTCAATTCGACGCAAGACTCGTGGGCCTTATAACGCAATCATTTGTTGGGCCTTATTATCGGATGGGCACGTTTTTCTTAAATATGCATTTTTCAGGAAAGTGAACAATGCTCTTAATTTTTCTCTTAGTGCAAAATATACTACCAGTATTGTAGCAAATGATGGCGACCTTTTCATTTCTTCGAGTAAATTGGTTTGAATGAAAAAAAAATTCCTACCGTATTATATTATAATATGATCGGCGTAAAACTGCACTTGCCCCTCGTGAAGTTACCGGCGGGCTGAACTCAACGATATTATCATATAGCTTCCCCGTTGGGAAGATGCAACGAGCCATGTTGCTAGATTTGAAAAAAGTACCAGACTTCAAGAAGAGATGCTGGTGGGCCTTATTGACTGCCAGGCCTTATTCACCGACACTACCTTATCTAATATATAAAATTCTCGTGAAGCGGTGTTTGTAATTAAACTCCTCCGAAATGGCTTGACCGATTCTCATGAAATTTTGTGTGAATATCGGTTAGGTCTGCGAATCGAACAACATCTATTTTTCATCCCCCTAAATGTTGAGAGTGATCCACTCCTTAATTTTTCATTTTATTTTTCAGATAAATTTAAATTTTTTCATTTTTTTATGATACAGCATTCAAAAATACATACAACCCTGAATTTTCACCCTTCTACGATCAACCCCTATTTTTCCATCGCGATTTTTATTTTTTTCATTTTATCCACAGACCCGCAATAGGGTTGCAAGATGGCAATTGAATATAATAATTGTAGTGCGATAAATTGAGAACGGGATAACAAGATAAAGAAAAAACGGGTTAACAGGAAAACGGGATAACGGGAATAACGGGATAACGAAAAAACGGGAAAACGGGATGACAGGATAAGGGGATAAGGGGAAAACGGGAAAAAAAGATGGGATAACAGGAAAACGGGATAACGGGAATAACAGGATAACAAAAAAACGGGAAAAATGACAGGCTAAGGAGATAACGGGAAAATGGGATAACGGGATAAAGAAAAAACAGGATAACAGGAAAACGGGATAACGGGACAACAGGAAGCGGAAGGAGTCAAAAGCATAGTCTAGATGGAACAACATAAAGAAAAACATAGAAAAAAAGAAATTCTACGCGGACGAGAGTTTTCGGGAAAAACATTTTAGAAAACATAGAAATTTGAACAGGACAACGTCTGTCGGGTCAGCTTGTATATATATATATATATATATATATATATACAATATATATATATATATTTATATATATATATATATATATATATATATATATATATATATATATATATATATATATATATATATATATATATATATATATATATATATATATATATATATATATATACAGTGTGTCCCAGCTAAAACTTGTCACCCCCCAAATCTCCGAACCCGTGAAAAAAATTGAAAATCGCTCAGACCTGTCGATTTTTATTTTAAGGGGGAACACTTTCACCAAATACATCATCATTGTGTTGTCAACCCTCTCAGTCCCAGCACTCCCTACTTCAGAATTTTCAATAGGACTACTATACTTGTGATACATCATTTTGAAGGGAATTCAATCCCAAATACATCGGTGTACCGAAATTGAGGATCGATCAAGTGTTGTTGATGTTTTAATGAAAACTAAGTTTTATCAAGATATTTTTATTTTTCATCACCTGAAATGTTATCATCGTACGAAAGGTTCAAAATGTGAACCATTCAGTTCCATACAGAAGTATAAGCGATTTTCGAAATGTGTTCGCACATTGCTCAACATTTCTGGAGTCACTGCACGACACTCCACAACAATTCTCCTGCGTAGATCATCAAGAGAAGTTGGCTGTGTAATATAAACTTTGGATTTCAAATGACCCCATGAAAAGAAGTCCAATGGTGATAAATCAGGAGATCTAGCCGGCCATTCTATTGGTCCTCGCCTTCCAATCCATCTCCCTGTGAAATTGTCATCTAGAAATTGACGTATAGGTGCAAAAAATGTGGAGGAGCTCCATCTTGTTGAAATGTGAGCTGACCTTCAAGTAGTCTATCATCGTCTTCAAGTAACTGAGTGATTCTGGGGTTCACAGTTGTATCAAGAAGTTCAAGATACGTTTCTCCATTGAGGTTACCATCAATAAAATATGGACCTTCAATATGGTCTCCCAGAATACCAGCCCAAACATTAAATTTCTGGGGAGTTTGTGAATGAGTTTCCCTGTACCAATGGGGATTTACGTCACTTCAGTATCTGCCGTTGTGCCTGTTCACATGTCCATTTATATAAAAAGAAGATTCGTCAGGTAATTATTATCACCAATCAATAATTGACTCATGATTTCACAAAACTCTGTACGTCTGTCAAGATCATCTTCATTTAATTCTTGTACATTCTGCATTTTATAAGGATGGAATTTTGCTTCTTTCAGAATTCGATGTACGCTACTTTTCGAAATTCCAGAAATAGTCTCAAGTTGTCTTAAAGATTGAATGTTGTCCATCACTGCATGTCCTACAACTGCAACAGCGACCCCTTCATTTCTCATAGGCTTCTCTCGTTCATGTTTTTTATTCAGCACTGATCCCGACTCCATGAACTTATTCATCAATTGAAGCACGTACTGATATGATGTGGTTTTTTCTGGATGAATTTCATTTATAATTCGAGCCGTAGCTCAAGCACATCGTCTATTTTCAAAATACGCAGCTACAATGGATATTCTCTCTTGTATAGTATGAACCATTTTCGAAAGTTTTCAAATTGTTGAATGAAGTGACTCGAATACATCAATATACCAAGGCGTAAACAATGATATGCGTATACAAAAACACATGGCGACAATTTTTTTTTCCTGAAAACGTCTGTCCCACCTTTTAAACTATTATTTCTGACAGCATATTATTTTTCAATACAGTGGCGTACCCACAGTGAACCTTTCTTTCTTACGATGATAACATTTTAGGTGATGAAAAATAAAAATATCTTGATGAAACTTTGTTTTCATTAAAACTTCAACAACACTTGATTGATCCTCAATTTCAGTACACCGATGTATTTAGGATTGGATTCCCTTCAAAATGATGTATCACAAGTATAGTAGTTCCATTGAAAATTCTGAAGTAGGTGGTGCTGGGGCTAAGGGGGTTGACAACACAATGATGATGTATTCAGTGAAAGTGTTCCCCCTTGAAATAGAAATCGACGGGTCCGAGCAATTTCAAATTTTTTTCACGAGTTCGGAGATTAGAGGGGTGACAAGTTTTAGCTGGGACACACGGTATATATATATATATATATATATATATATAGGGTGAGTCAGAATAAGACCGACAAACTCCGACTACAGACTCTTCACCTCATCTCAAGGTATGTCCTTTGCATCCCCTCTGAGATACAGGATGTCGAAAGTGGGAAAAAAAATAAGATTTTATTTTTTTTCTCCAAAATTCCTGAATGAAAAAATTTCAAACTTAGTACACTAATCAACGTTTACCAACGTGCTAATTTGAAATTATAATTTTTACATTGTCATAAGTATTTGATTGGTCGAATAAAATAGAGTTCAACAAATGTTTTCGATAAACTTGTATATGAACAAATATACAATCATTACTTCAATATATTTGTATATGAGTTTTCTTCGATTATGTTTATTTTTCATGGAGAAAGGACAGAAAAAGAAGAATTTATTGCTTGAGTGATATGACAGAATCCTCTCAATATGAATACCTCCTTATAACTAAAACTGGAAATGGCTTTACTGATGGAACAACATCCCATATTGTCTTCAAACTATATGGAAAAGAAGCAGCTACCAAGGTGAATAATATTACAGTGACCATTCCCCTCATTATACAATAAAATTACCTGAGATATCTTAGAGACAACCAATCGAATTGGTTTTATAGAAAATCTTTGGCCGCTCCTCCATAACAAGAATTATTGATTGGATCAGAAATCGTTTTGATGTACCACAATTATTCATAATAACAAATCTACCAGGGTTTATGTGCACTGTTAAATCGACAATATATTGTTTCATTACAGATCTGATGTTTTCAAATCTGCCATCGTCGCTTGGCATTGCGAATAATGTTCTAGTTCTGACATTTATAGTCTTCTTGCTGTTTCATACTGTTAACCCTTTCAGTCATCCTGTCCATAACAATGTTCTAGTTCTGACATTTATAGTCTTTTTGCTGTTTCATACTGTTAACTCTTTTAGTCTCATGTGCATAACAATGGACATAAATTGCCTATACAACTTATTAGGTTTTGTTCAGCAAATATTACGAAAATCACAGTGTCTCTGTGTGGGTACATGCATAAAGTTGACGTATCGAGCCCTGTAGCGGCATCTGTTGCATGGGTTTTTGAATAGGGGTTTTCTTATAAACAGTGTGCTGTGTGTGAGCGTTCAAAGTTATTCACAAGTGCATAAGGAATACTAAACATTGTGGACAGAACATAATTTTGGTGTCTATTTTCATTTGATTGGTGAGTAGATTTGTTGTTCTAGGCTTTGTTATATGTTTTTTTCATAATTTTTATATTGAAGCATGTGAGCACTTCGTTGAATAACGATGTTCATTGAAATTGGCAAGTGACTAACTCAAAAATTGAACGATTTTCATTTTTTTAGATACAAGTAAAATAGAAGGTGTTTCGTCTACGAGTAAAAAAATCGTTGAATAAAACTTCGTACTGAAGAGCAACTTCTACACTACCTCATGAACGACGATTATTCAATAATTCTAGGACTGTCAGATGATAGGTTTGTTCGACTTCCAATTTCAGAACGGTTCAAGAATCGTTCTTGAACTGCGCAGAACTAGTGCGCACTCGTTTCGAATCCTAGGACTGTTTGAGAACGGTTCACGATTCGTGAAAACCCGAACGCGGCAGTGATCCAATGAATAAGGACAGCACAAGAGAGAGAGTAGAGAACAAGAGATATTAAAAATAACATAACCCTTATTCAGATTTCAATCTTTATGAAAATTTCAGGTGGAGGTGTGTACATAATGGTCCCTTATGTCAGAGATCTAATTTTTTATTCAGATTTCAGTATGGACGAATTTATCTGTTTTCAAAATAAAATGATTGTCCCCAGGATGGAGATGAATATTTCAATAGAGAAAGAACTCTGGAAGCTCCTTGAGCTGTACCAATTACACTTAAAAAAATGGGTACCTTCGAGGTGAAATCTATGAAGAAATTATGGGAATTGGTTGGAAGAGAAATGTCTAATCAATATAAAATCACAATTTCTTCCAATAAATACGAAAATCGTTTCAAAGTATTAGAGAGGACATACAAGAAGCTTGTTGACAATAACAGGAAAACAGGCAGAGGGAAAATGAAAAGCTTTGAATTTCAAAGCAAAATGGATGACATTTTTGAAAGAAAGAAAAATATCCGACCAGCAGTACTCCTATCAAACTTATTAGGTTTTGTTCAGCAAATATTACGAAAATCACAGTGTCCCTGTGTGGGTACATGCATAAAGTTGACGTATCGAGCCCTGTAGCGGCATCTGTTGCATGGGTTTTTGAATAGGGGTTTTCTTATAAACAGTGTGCTGTGTGTGAGCGTTCAAAGTTATTCACAAGTGCATAAGGAATAATAAACATTGTGGACAGAACATAATTTTGGTGTCTATTTTCATTTGATTGGTGAGTAGATTTGTTGTTCTAGGCTTTGTTATATGTTTTTTTCATAATTTTTATATTGAAGCATGTGAGCACTTCGTTGAATAACGATGTTCATTGAAATTGGCAAGTGACTAACTCAAAAATTGAACGATTTTCATGTTTTTAGATACAAGTAAAATAGAAGGTGTTTCGTCTACGAGTAAAAAAATCGTTGAATAAAACTTCGTACTGAAGAGCAACTTCTACACTACCTCATGAACGACGATTATTCAATAATTCTAGGACTGTCAGATGATAGGTTTGTTCGACTTCCAATTTCAGAACGGTTCAAGAATCGTTCTTGAACTGCGCAGAACTAGTGCGCACTCGTTTCGAATCCTAGGACTGTTTGAGAACGGTTCACGATTCGTGAAAACCCGAACGCGGCAGTGATCCAATGAATAAGGACAGCACAAGAGAAGAGTAGAGAACAAGAGATATTAAAAATAACATAACCCTATTGTATTGAAAAACCAACCAATATTTTTTTCAATCTTTATGAAAATTTCAGGTGGAGGTGTGTACATAATGGTCCCTTATGTCAGAGATCTAATTTTTTATTCAGATTTCAGTATGGACGAATTTATCTGTTTTCAAAATAAAATGATTGTCCCCAGGATGGAGATGAATATTTCAATAGAGAAAGAACTCTGAAAGCTCCTTGTGCTGTACCAATTACACTTAAAAAATGGGTACCTTCGAGGTGAAATCTATGAAGAAATTATGGGAATTGGTTGGAAGAGAAATGTCTAATCAATATAAAATCACAATTTCTTCCAATAAATACGAAAATCGTTTCAAAGTATTAGAGAGGACATACAAGAAGCTTGTTGACAATAACAGGAAAACAGGCAGAGGGAAAATGAAAAGCTTTGAATTTCAAAGCAAAATGGATGACATTTTTGAAAGAAAGAAAAATATCCGACCAGCAGTACTCCTATCAAACTTATTAGGTTTTGTTCAGCAAATATTACGAAAATCACAGTGTCCCTGTGTGGGTACATGCATAAAGTTGACGTATCGAGCCCTGTAGCGGCATCTGTTGCATGGGTTTTTGAATAGGGGTTTTCTTATAAACAGTGTGCTGTGTGTGAGCGTTCAAAGTTATTCACAAGTGCATAAGGAATAATAAACATTGTGGACAGAACATAATTTTGGTGTCTATTTTCATTTGATTGGTGAGTAGATTTGTTGTTCTAGGCTTTGTTATATGTTTTTTTCATAATTTTTATATTGAAGCATGTGAGCACTTCGTTGAATAACGATGTTCATTGAAATTGGCAAGTGACTAACTCAAAAATTGAACGATTTTCATTTTTTTAGATACAAGTAAAATAGAAGGTGTTTCGTCTACGAGTAAAAAAATCGTTGAATAAAACTTCGTACTGAAGAGCAACTTCTACACTACCTCATGAACGACGATTATTCAATAATTCTAGGACTGTCAGATGATAGGTTTGTTCGACTTCCAATTTCAGAACGGTTCAAGAATCGTTCTTGAACTGCGCAGAACTAGTGCGCACTCGTTTCGAATCCTAGGACTGTTTGAGAACGGTTCACGATTCGTGAAAACCCGAACGCGGCAGTGATCCAATGAATAAGGACAGCACAAGAGAGAGAGTAGAGAACAAGAGATATTAAAAATAACATAACCCTATTGTATTGAAAAACCAACCAATATTTTTTTCAATCTTTATGAAAATTTCAGGTGGAGGTGTGTACATAATGGTCCCTTATGTCAGAGATCTAATTTTTTATTCAGATTTCAGTATGGACGAATTTATCTGTTTTCAAAATAAAATGATTGTCCCCAGGATGGAGATGAATATTTCAATAGAGAAAGAACTCTGGAAGCTCCTTGAGCTGTACCAATTACACTTAAAAAATGGGTACCTTCGAGGTGAAATCTATGAAGAAATTATGGGAATTGGTTGGAAGAGAAATGTCTAATCAATATAAAATCACAATTTCTTCCAATAAATACGAAAATCGTTTCAAAGTATTAGAGAGGACATACAAGAAGCTTGTTGACAATAACAGGAAAACAGGCAGAGGGAAAATGAAAAGCTTTGAATTTCAAAGCAAAATGGACGACATTTTTGAAAGAAAGAAAAATATCCGACCAGCAGTACTCCTATCAAATGATGCAATTTTAGGGAAACACCACCAGAACCTTCAAGTTCTACTGTGGTCCCCTGCATTTCAATTCCCGAAAATGAGAACAAATACTCATTGTTACGAAATCCCCCATAGGTCGAAAAAGATTGCAAGTGAAACATAAGCTTTTTTTCCTGGCTGCACATATCAGAAACGTAATGACATTTTGGTAGAGCTTAAAAATGATAAGAGGTCTTTTTATGACAGACGAGACAAAAGGGAGAAGGAAAAGCTAAATATTGCAAAATAGGCTGGAAGAAAAACAAAAGCACAATGATTTACTCCGGTAGTAAGGAATAATTATTGCTTTTTGCTAGTCATACAGTAGTGAAGTTTATGCTAGTCAGAGTACATATTTACATATGAGATTTATTTTATGATTTTTATTGTGTTGGAGTTTTTTTTTAAATTTGTATTCATATAGTATTTTATATCTTTGGATAAGTTTTTTTATAATAACTTTTTTGTTATTTTATTGAATATTTTCCCCTTTTTGTATCAGTGGTAACAATTTTAAATGTTCCATTTATTTGAAAGCTTCAGATTTGTATCCACAACTTTTTGTTGTACAGGATACTGTTTTTATAATCAGAATAATGGAAAAGTTTAATGATATATCCACTTTGCACAACTGTATAGGTTCACTTTTGTACCTGACTGAATTATTGTGTTATTAGGAATAAATGTATTGTGTGTTTATTTTTATCTCAAACATGAAACACATTTATATAAACGTTATTTTGAGATTTTGTTAAAAAGACCCTTTGGTTTTCAATATTTATATCTTCTTCAGGTACTGAAGTCTATTTACTTCTAATCTACTAGTACAGGAATTATAATAAAATATAAAATCAAAATATAGTGTTTTATTGAAGTATATATGAAAAAAAAAAATTTAAATAGGAATTTTGCAATAAAAAAAAATTGAAAGATTAACAAACACATTCAATGTTATCAAAATTGAACAATGGTCAAATATCAAATATGGCAGCTACATAATTTCTATAATTCAAACCAACTTCTGGTGTAATTCATTGAGAATCAGATCGTTCATGCACATATTATGTAACACGCAGCACGCTCTTGCAAAGTGGCAAATAAATTCAATTTTTCTGCACTTCAGATGGTACAGTTGACGAAATCGCATCACAAACAACCCCCATAGTATATTCGATGAATACTCTGCACATATCTAAATGAAGTTCACTCATTGCTGACAAACCATAAAAGACCAAAATACATTTCTCACTGCCTATTCGTTTAAGGCCTGCATCTTTTTTGGAAAAATATTCCGAAGCTTCAAACTGTCCTTTGAGTCCATTGACAATGTCTCTAGAATCCCTTAAAAGGAAAAAATACTGTAATATATATAATTGAGCATTTTAGGAAAAATTATTGGTAAATATATTCCATCATAGCATTTGTAGCTAGATTTTCAACATGTTGTACAGAGCACTAATATTTTCTAAGATAATACCTATACATGAATTTTGACTCACCTGAAATGTTCAATGCTGAATATAATGGTAATGTCTCGTCAACGTAACCTTCATTTTTAAGTTTGTCTAACAAAAGTTCGGGAATCATCACATTAGGTACAATATTTTCAGCAAGGAACTCTTCACCACTACTATCAAATAAATGTACGAACTCCATAATTCATAAAATGAATGAAAAGATCAAATTAGGTTTAAGGTTATCAACAAATGATCGCTCTCCTTCTTATGGCAAATGCTATTGAGCATGCGTCAAAAAAATCCCAGAACGGTCCAGAACAGTTCTTGCTCGAGGAGAGGTACTGATTTCGGACAGTTCTCACAGTTCTAGGACCGTTCCAGGACGATTCTGAGAAAAACCCGAACGCGTAACAAGGCAGTCCTAGAACAGTTCAACAAAACCCGAACGCGACCAATTCTACTGCGCAAACTCCTGACAGTTCTAGAACAGTAATTGTACGAAGTCGAACAAAGCTGATGATGCTGACGACAATATATAGTTGCGGACCTGTCAGATTTCAACCACGATCACGATTATGATATTGTTAGTATACGTTACGAGAAATGGGGACAGAACCATCTAAAGTGATAGAAGATGTACAGATGATTGTTAGGGGTGAAAGGGTGACAATATACAGAATAAAATAAGTGACGAAAAAGCATTACGGAAAAACCAAAGGAATTTTTGGAAACTTCTGAACTGTTTTCTCGATTTTCATACAAAACAATAGTAATACCAGCCTCAGTCTATAAAAAAAAATACTTTGGGTAATTCTCATTTTTTTTTCCTAAGGCACAGTGTCCATTATAATGACATGTCATTAATTCTGTCAAAATTGACATATAGAAAAATGTATGTCCCCAAAAATCTTCAAAAAAATTCGACATACCCTGTTCCAATTTTCAGATTTTTCGACTGCCTCAAAAGTTCTGAGACTGAAAGGGTTAAATGCATACTAGCCACTGTCAAAAATATATGCCTACACAATCATTTGGTATGGTGTAATTCAAAGATGTAGGTCGTCTTTCGTTCACTTCATGCTGAAATGAGGATACATTTAGTCTGAACTCATCGCGTGACAAAAAAAATAACAATACAAAATGCAAGTGCAAGGAGTTATGTAGCTCATAATGTAGGACAAATTGAGGTCCTGTTCTAACACACCTTATATCCTAACGGTAGCGGTAACGGCACTCGGTGAGATCAAACCTTCTGATAATAATAACTCAGTCTAGTGAATTCAATAATGGGCAAGGACACGAAATTTCCAAAATATTTTCAATGGATTCTACAGCTTGTGAAATATCTGTTAGTAATTTTTTTTTTTTTTTGTTAAAGTGAGTTTATACAGAAAGTAAAATGAAATAAGAAATAAAATAAAGTAAAATGAGAAGTAATAATTTTCAGAGTGTTTATAGAGCTGAGTAAATTAATGTAAGAAGTAAGAAAGATGTCAATCGAAATTTGGGATTTTATGTTGTTACCTCAAACTTCAATGATGAATACTTGAAAATTTGGTCCCTGTTATTGTTTATTGAGTAAAATATAAGCCATTGTTGACAACACTACCAATATTATGAAATCTAGACATTCAAAGACAAAAAGAAATTTAAAAATGCCAGTGAACAAACACACCGTTTTCCGGTTATGAAAACAAAAATATGATATTAATGTGAAGTTATCCACGGTTTTCCGTCCACGCTTTGTGACATGTAGAGAGTCGCAGTTGGGATGGAGGAAATTTTACGCGCAGCGTTGCCAAGTTTCCTAAATATCATAGCCCCGATTTTGATGCTTATTTGTGCATATTTTCCCCAATAATGAATGATTGTTGATAATTTTCGACCATGATTCATAGATTAATTTTCAGAAGTCAATTCGGATATATTTTTCGTGGTTATGAGTTATGGTTATGAGTGAAAACATTAAATATAAGAACATCATATTTGGCATATTTTACATATTTTCGCTTATATCTCGGTTAATACTGGACGAACGTTAACAACTTTCCCACCCAAACGATCTGAGTAACCCATAGAATATACCCATAGTCTCGAATCAATTTGGGGCACCGTCCGGAAGACAGCAGAAAATAGAAGCTGTCATTTTCGACATATTTTCGCTAATATCTCGGTTAATATTGGACGAACCAAAAAAATTTTCTTCAACAAATCAATCTGAATAACCTATAGAATGCACCTATACTCTCAAATTAATTTGGGGAGCCAAAATTGTTTTGGTGAAGAAAATTTTTT
Source organism: Gonioctena quinquepunctata (assembly GCA_018342105.1). Classification (NCBI taxonomy): domain Eukaryota; kingdom Metazoa; phylum Arthropoda; class Insecta; order Coleoptera; family Chrysomelidae; genus Gonioctena; species Gonioctena quinquepunctata. Next base: position 1,138,678 of record JAFIRS010000068.1, read on the forward strand.
AGTTCGTCCAATATTACCCGAGATATTAGCAAAAATATGTCAAAAATGACAGCTTCCATTTTCTGCTGTCTTCCGGACGGTGCTCCAAATTGATTTGAGACTATAAGTATATTCTTTGGGTTACTCAGACCGTTTTGGTGGAAAAATTGTTAACGTTCTTCCAGTATTAACCAAGAGATGAGCGAAAATATGTAAAAAATTATTTTATCCATTTTCTGTCTTTCAGACGGTGCCCCAAATTGTTTTGAGACTATAGGTGCATTCTGTTGATTATTCCAAACGTTTGGATGGAGAAAAATTTTTAGTTCGTCCAATATTAACTTTGAAATATTCAGATTTAAAACTGTGGACGAAAAATTTTGGCGCCCCAAATTGATTTGAGAGTATAGGTGCATTCTATAGGTTATACAGATTGATTTGGTGAAGAAACTTCTTTAGTTCGTCCAATATTAACCGAGATAATAGCGAAAATATGTGAAAAGTGACATATATTAACCGAGATATAAGGGACGGTGCCCCAAATTGATTTGAGACTATGGGTATATTCTATGGTTACTCAATCGTTTGGGTGAAAAATTGTTAACGTTGTCCAGTATTAACCGAGATATAAGCGAAAATATGTAAAATATGCCAAATGATGTTATTATATTTAATGTTTTCACTCATAACCATAACTCATAACCACGAAAGATATATCCGAATTGACTTCTAAGAATTAATCTATGAATCATGGTCGAAAATTATCAACAATCATTCATTATTGGGAAAAATATGCACAAATAAGCATCAAAATCGCGGCTATGATATTTAGGAAACTTGGCAACGATGCGCGTAAAATTTCCTCCATCCCAACTGCGACCCTCTACACGTCACAAAGCGTGGACGGAAAACTTCACATTAATAATATGATGAGGACTGCTATTTATATCATGTCATGTATCATCCTATCTCGTCAATTTGTCTAAATTATTCAATATGTACATATGCCTAACAAATTGTCAAGTAAAAAAAAATAAAAGATAAAAGGTAACCATCTTTTATTTTACTTCCTATTTAATATTACTTTTTATTTTATTTTATTTCTGTATAAACCTGTTATGGATGTTGTGTAGTTTTAACTTTTTAAATTACTTAATTTTATTTCTTATTTTATTTTACTTGCTGTATAAACTCACTATCAATTTTCTAAAACTAAAAAAAGTCGGCAAAATTCAAATGGCTTCTTTCTAGCGCCATTACAAAATGTTTTGACGTAACCACTCGATCAACCAATCCCACAGTTGACAGCTTCAATCAAGTTTGCAACGTTGCCATATTTTCAAATCTTAGGCCGCGCCTCCATAACAAGAATTATTGGTTGGCTTTTTCTTTATCAGAAATCGTTTTGATGGACAGAATGATTCATAATATCAAGAATAACAAGGTTTATGGGCACTGTAAAATGGACAATATATTGTTTCATAGCAGATCTGATGTTTTCAAATATGCTTGGCATTGCGAATAATGTTATTGTTCTGACATTTACAGTTTAAGAAACTTGTCAACATTACCGTTTGACGTCACAATCAACCCGCTTTCGCCTATTGGCTGCTCGGTCGTTTACGTCACAAAGAGGTATTAGTAGCTTAAAAATTTGCTGATTCTCAAAAACGAATGGGAACTGCTGTAATTGAAATTGGACTGAAATTTGTTTTTCTGGGTACATTTATATGAGGGTTATGTATTTTGAAGCATATTTGAAGCCATAATAATTCCTCGTGTCCTCGTTGTCCGTTACTCAGAAAATTACTCACGGGCCCTAAAAATACTCACAAATGTGAGCAATAACTGAAAAATTGGCAATCCTGCTAAAAGTATTCCATATATGTCCGTCAAAAAGAAGCAGGTGTACCAACAATAGTGTAGCAGACAGATGCTGCTCAAAGTTATACGGGTAAAATACTATATAGGCATCAAATTCAGAAGAGAACAGAATAAAGAGTTGAAAATAAAAAAATACATAAATGTTTTGAAATAGATCCGACAGTAATCCGTAGATACAAGCAACGATTCAGTAGAAGTTCCCATAGCTGCATCATGTATCTACCCAATGACATATTTAATAAATGGATGTATGGATACAGGATGTTTTCCGAAAATTCTCAAAACAGGACTAATCGAACCATTATATGAGAGCGGGGATAAAACAGAAATGATTAATTACAGACCACTCTCACTGATCTCAAATGTGGCAAAGGTAATAGAAAAAATACTAAAAAAAGGATAATTAATTCTTTTAATAAATATGGAGTCATTTCGAATAGACAGTATGGATTCAGGGAAGGTAAATCGACGGAAGATGTAATACTTGATTCAACCTCTTATATTTATGATGCTCTCGATAAATAAATAATAGTTTAAAAAAACTAAAAAACACGCTTTTATAGAAAACCAGACTGAAAAAATAGAAAATGAGAAAAAAATTATTTCATTTAAAAAAAGCGTGGGGTGCATGGTATCGCCTCGGTGTATAATGTACTATATAATTATTGATACCATGCGCCCCACGCTTTTTTTTAAATGAAATAATTTTTTTTCTTACTTTAATTATTTTAGTCTGGTTTTCTATAAAAGCGTGTTTTTTAGTTTTTTTAAACTATTATTTATTTCCTACTTCTTAGTGTGGTTTATTTATAAAAGCGTGTTTTTTTAGTTTTTTTAAACTATTATTTTTATTATTTTTTTGCAAATTGAAAAATGGAATGATCATCATAATCTCCGACCCCAAAAACCCCCACATACCAATTTTGAATAGAATCAGACCATAGTCACAAAACTCGGCCGCCATTTTGAAGCCGTCATATTGAATTCTCCAATACTCACAAAAAAATCATAAAAGGACCCCAAAAACCTCCACATACCAATTTTGAATAGGATCAGACCATAATCATAAAACTCGGCCACCATTTTGAAGCCGCCATCTTGAATTTTCCAATTTTTACAAGAGAGTCATAATATTCGACCTCAAAAACCCCCACATACCAATTTTGAATAGAATCAGACTATAATCACAAAAGTCGGCCACCATTTTAGAGCCGCCATCTTGAATTTTCCAATTTTTACAAAAGAATCATGATATTCGACCCCAAAAACCCCCACATACCAATTTTGAATAGAATCTGACCATAAACACAAAACTCGTCCACCATTTTGGAGCCACCATCTCGAATTTTTCAATTTTGACAAAAGAATCATAATCTTCGACCACGAAAACCCTCAGATACCAAATTTGGTCGAATCAGACCATAATCACAAAACTCGGCCGCCATATTGGAGCCGCAATTTTGTTTTTTCTTCACACAAAAATTTCTTAATGCATTGTCACCGGAATTATGTACACCTGCCAAATTTCAAATCATTCGGACGTCTGAAAGTGGGTCAAAATCGCGCCAAAGGAGTCGGTTATAAACAAACAAACAAACGAACAAACAAACAAACAAACAAACAAACAAACAAACAAACAAACAAACAAACAAACAAACAAACAAACAAACATACAAGTGAAGCTAATATAAAGCGTGTAGAAAAAATCCACTTTGTGCATATTCGTCAACCTATCCAAAGCATTCGACACTGTCTGCCATCAGAAACTTCTGAAAAAAATGTCATCGCATGGACTAAGAGGAAAAGTATATAATATACTGAAAAGCTACTTATTTGGAAGGGAACAACGAGTAACTATTGATGGAACAACAAGCGAGACTAGGACTGTATCCTACGGAGTCCCACAGGTAACAGTACTAGGACCATTACTGTTTTCAATTTATATAAACGGACTACTCGAAATAAAAACAGAAGGAAACATCTTCAGTTTCGCCGACGACACAGCTATTCTCTATAAATCTGATACATGGCAGGAATTGGAAACACTGGTAGAGAATGATTTTCTGCAAATAGAAAAATGGTTTAGATCCAATAAACTGACGCTGAATTTCGATGGAACAAAGTACTTACCATTTCCCTCTTATATCAGCGGCTTACCGAATATGGGTCCGCTGAAAATAGGAGAGAGCTACAAAATCCCAGAAGGCAAATCAATGAAATATTTTGGGATCATAATAGATCGCCATCTGCGGTGGGACCTACAAATTAGAAATGTTGTGGGAAAGGTAGAGGGGATTATTACATAAATTCAAATACCTGGGAGATTTTCTGGATATTGGAAATTTAAGAACATAATACCATGCACTAGTCGAGTCTCAATTACAGTACGGAATAATTGGATGGGGCGAAGTGACTGATACTTACGTAGAAAATTTGAACATTATACAAAAATATATTCTTAAAATAATGTATCGTGAAATACCTACTTACCCTAGCGACGACGACCTTTTCGAAGAATTCGGTGTACTCGACGTGAGACAACTATTCTGTTTGAGTTTATTGAAAAATATTAAAAAAGGGTGTCATGGCCATGACACGAGAAACAAAAAAAAATTATGTACTACAGCCTCGTTGCGAAAAATATATAGATCAGCGAAACGCATCTTACCTAGGTGATCGTCTCTGTAACATCCTACCAATACCTATAAAATATATTGCAAACAAAAATTGCTTCGAAAAAAGCCAAAATATGGATAATGGAATCGAATAGATCTTTTTTTGGAAAATTTATAAATCAGATATGATTCTGACATTCATCATACATACATCATATATGTATGTATGTGTATGTATGTATATATATATATATATATATATATATATATATATGCATACATATGTATATGTGTGCTGATGTATATGTTGTGTATACTTGTGCGTCAAATGGTATGAGCAGTCACGCACAAGTGGTATATCAACTGATAATTGATATGCACACTTCAGTGACCTATTCATGTTTATTTGCCATGAGAACAGCTTATGGCTTCTACATTTATTTATAGTTGTTTCTACTATTTTTATCATATTATAAGACATTTTATTCATACACAATACTTAGCATAGTATTTTCGCTAATATATTTTATTATTATTAAGGGTTATATTTCAAAATAATTCATTTGTTGTATCATATTGAATATTATGTCATTTTCAATCCAATCATAATCCATCTCCATGTATCATAGGCGAATATAGTCACGCACAAGGAGTATAACACTCAAAACTGTTATACACTTCTGTGGCTGTCCTATGTTTATTCATGATACTTTCAATTATATATGTTTTTTCATTATTTTATGCGAATAAACATTATTATTATTATTATTAAAAAATGACGTATTGGGTGGGTCCATGGGTATTGAGTTGAGAACTTTTGCTATACTATAGGAGGAATATCGTTTATGAGAAGCAATATAATGTTCAACAATGTGAATCTGGTCTTTATGTCGAACATTCACAAAAAGGATTTGAGATCGGAAAAATACTCTGTTGAGAAGAAGAGGGAGGTTCTCAGATACAAGAAGTCTTCGAAAGCACGTGCTTCGAAGAAATCTTCTTTCTTTGATACTCAGCCAGCCAAGTTCTTTGAATTTGTTGGACACACGAAAAAACTGCCGCAATCCATGAATCAATCTGACACATGTGTTCTGTATTTCCTATTTACGTGAGATATCTCTTGTTGTCAGGCAAGGACTATAGATCACATCAGCAAAATTGAGTTGGGATAATACCGAGGATTCTGAAAATAAAGATTTTATTTTGTTGATTCAGATTGTATCTGCATCCAAAAATAATTTTTAGTTCAATGAAACATTTCCGAGTCATATGATCCACATGGTTTGTGGTCCATTGTCCCTGGAGTTCCTCTTCTCCTCTGGGAAATGTATAGATGGGGTCAAAATATCGCCAGTACTTCATATAACTTTTGTTCCTAAAAGCCTTCGTTACCAAGTTACGGGCCCTCAAAGTTACAAAATGAAAAATGTTTTTCTTTGATAACTTTCAAAGTGAATATTCAAAATCATCTAAATTTTGGTGATTGACTAAACAAATGAATTCCTTCGATGAGCTTCCATGCAGAAGTCAGTTGTTTTGCTACAAAGTCATTCAATCGGTAATGTAGAACGAATGGTCCTATAAGATGGTTTCCTATAATACCAGCCCAAACATTCACGTTCAATTCCCGTTGGTGGTTGGTTTGCAATATCCCATGGGGATTTTCTTCGGCCCATATGTGGAGATTATGAGAATTGATTACTCCATCTCTACTGAAACCAGCTTCATCAGTGAATAAAACTCGAGTATTAAAAGTCATATCCTCTCTTTGCTTATCCAGGAACCAATTAGCATATTCCAGTCGTGCTGAAAAATCTTCAGGTGTCATGGCATGTACCTTCTGGATTTGATATGGGTGGAGCAGTTGTTTCCTAATTATTCTATGAATAGTGGACTTGGATGTATGGAACTGTTCTGATAGGATTCTGATGCTCATTGAAGGATCATCAGCGACAGCCTCCAAAATATTTTCCGCCAATACAACGGTACGCACAGCCCTAGGAGCGCCCTCACCACTTCATTTTGGAAAAACTGAACCTACAATAATATCGAAATAAAACAACAGGCTCCAATTAATTATCCATCAGACATACCTGTCTCCCTCAAGCTGCGATCGACATGTTCGAACGTTCCTCTTGCCGGTAACGTTCGATTGGAAAAATTCTCGGCATACAGACGACGGGCTTCTGCAGCATTACCGAATGCTCGTCCATACAATGCATGCATATCTGCATATTCATTGAATGTGAACTGTTCGGCCATATCAAAACACTTCAAACTGTCCTATTAGAATATTGACGATACAATGACAACGCACCACTCAACAAAACATTCCAGTTGAAGTTTTTTATCCACACTAAATTTCTTCTTCTACAAGGTGTTTTTGTCAATATCTGTGGAAGAAATGGAACATAAATTTATTCACCAGATATTTTTCACCTATTAATGTGCAGCCGTTTTTGTAGTTCATTCGTTTGCATTTCATTAGTTAAGTCTTCCGATGTGCGTTTTTTCATCTAAATTCATCTTCGGGTTAAAGATTTTCTCCCCTGAAATTATACTTATCAACATTCAAGCTGTGAATACGAATTTGCAACATCCAAATGTTGAGTTTCATGAGATTCAGATAACACAACACGGAACGTGCTGATTCCACGCGTACATACAAAATATTTCATAGTAAAGTAGGTTGTTAGTTCAAAAACACCACAAATCTACATAACTTGATATTTCATTTAAAAAAATATCTACATTGTGAATGAAACTTCCAACTAGGTACTGTTCTTCTTGTTTACGACTCTATCTTAGCATATTTTGTATTATCCCTGTTATAAATGTTGTTGAATTAACGTTAGCATCAGTATTTCTACTGTGAAAATTTTTCATTTCAAATAATGGTGGACGATCGTGTTTGATGACATCGAGTAAAACTGCATTTTTATTGAGAATCGATGCTGCGAACGACTTTCCACACGAGTACTTCTATTCAGAAAATTGTCTACGTAAACTTATTTTGTTGAAAACTATTGAAATATTATCTGTCATTTCAAAGTTTTGGGGTGTGGACTATCTGGGGTAGTCCGTTCCTGACTTTGTAGCAAAACAACTGACTCCTGCATGAAAGCTCATCGAAGGAATCCATTTGTTCAGTCAATTACCAAAATTAAGATGATTTTGAATATTCACTTTGAAAGTTATCAAAGAAAAACATTTTTCATTTTGTAACTCTGAGGGCCCGTAACTTGGTAACGAAGGCTTTTAGGAACAGAAGTTATACGAAGTACTGGTGATATTTTGACCCCATCTAAACATTCCCGAAAGGAAAAGAGGAAGTCCAGAGACACCTTGTATATTCATACATATTTCCCTATGAAATTAAATATTGTTGTAGCTGGAACTGCATTTGACAAAAAAAAGATCTACTGCTAGGAATCTAATTCGAGCCTTCCGTGTGATAGTCTGAAAAAAAAGTATGTTTCTATCTCAACTTTGAATCACGGGCGCCAGATGTCTAATGTTCAGTTACTATTTGTATTTTCAAGATGCTGTGAACTCTAATTACAATATTTTGTACTGGACACCGGTTGCATTTATGTCCACAAAAAGACAGACAGAGTCGTCTCCCACTAGCAGACGGACAGAGCTTGGATTTGTTACTCTCCTGAATCTATATTTTATGTACCTGAAACGAGAAGGTACTTTCCACAGTTAATTCAGAGTGTAATAAGTTTTGAATTATCTGGTATTTTTAAAATTTGGTTATGGCAGTGTCTTACAATTTGTAACGGTATTTCCTATTACATTACAAGTTCATCGGTCTGGCAACCTCAACTATGTATAATCCAAGTACAACTATTCATATTACTGGTAAATCGGTATTACCCCAATAATATACTCATATTACCCAAAATTATTACTAAGATTTATACAGCGGGTAAATCGGTATTACCACAATAATATTTTATTATCAGAAATGAATACCATAACAAATATAAACCGGTTATCGATATCTTTCGGATCTTGAAATAGAGATTTGCTATAATCTTGTTACGGTGATGATTCGAAAAATGATTTTTCTAGGTTGTGGCGAATAATTTTTAAAATTAATTAAACCCTTTTTATTTTTACAAATATAATTTCCACATTCCACTCGGTTATTCCCTGAGCTTCACGTTTGAAGTAACTCCAACCTTGAAACTTCACGCCGCCCCTCATTCTAGGCCCACCTGATAATGATTCAATTGTTCTACACATTTCGGCCGTTATTCGAATCCGGTTAATCTATGAATTCGAACAACTGTTCTTCTTGAATTACTGGGCTTGGATTCCAATTACGAGGTACCAAATTTATCTTCATAAAAATAAAAGTATAATTCACTTAGTGGAGAAACAACAAAAGGGTATTCACAAGATCATCTTCAAGAATCGGGATATGAATAATATTCTGAAAAATCCTTGTGCGGGACTATCATTATATAAATCAAAATAATGCTCTTCAATGATTTTGAGAGACAAATATTAGCTGTTTTGATATCTTGGTCGTTGTTCGAATCCGGATATTCCCTGAATTCAAACACCGGTAAAAATAATTTTCGTTCGGCGATTTTCCTGAACTCAGACAATTGATAACATAATTTAACAATTATTTGTGTTCAAAAGTGGTTCTCATTGATCATCGAAATATTGAATGGATGAAAATTTGATCTATGACCAATCAAAATAATTGCAAAAAGACAACGACGGCACTCGGTGTTCCTGAGCGGTCACCCATCCAAGTGGAAACCGCGCCCGATGTTGTTTGACTTTGCATGACATTCTAGTTACCTAACCATTACTCCACAAAATTTCTTAATTGCCCGAGAATATGGAAATTAACTGTTTCACTGCTTTACTTGGCTCATTCAACAAGCTGAGAAAGGTATATATTTGAATTCCAATATTAAATCACTGTTTATAGTGAGCTCAAAATCAATTTTGCATTTTCTGTTTTCTCACAGCAATATAATACATGATTTGAATGCGTTGACAGATGATGATATGACACAGTGTGGTATTATCGCAAAACAATCCCGAATCTACTAGTGGTTTTATCAGTATAAAACAGCAAGAAGACGTTTCATCACTATGAAACTGATCTGATCGGTTCTCTGTTTGAAATTTCGGCCATTTGATTGGTTCAAAAATGATGAGGGAAATAGTCACATGAATTTATAATTTTTGCTCGAGCAATTTGCCTATAGATTATCAGATATAAATCAGCCAATGAGCAATAAAATCCCCAATGATGTTGATTATATTATCCTCGATTAATTATCGGGGTTATTTGAGAATTCTATCAACATATACTTCTGGGATATTGATGTACAATTCTATAGGGTTAAACAATAATCATTTATCTGGAAATATGAGATACAAGTTCAGTGTAAATAAAAATTAGTTCAAAAACCAAGGCATGACTACTGAAAAATCACGCTCTAGAAATTATGAAATAAAAATATGTTCTAAAACTAAAACCCGACTACTGAAAAATCGCGCTCTGAAAAGTATGAAACAAACACACTCTCATCTGAAATTGTTATGTACAAACTATTCGATATTTATCGTCTATCAAATGAACAACTTACGCGTAATATATTTAAATGTATTCAATTCATTTTCATAGTGATGTTCAGAGGATAGCTGTGATCATATGTCCCTTTGCCCTGAAGCTTATGATCGCTTACTACTGTTAGAATGTATTGTTTCGTTAGGGTAGGTGGCATATGACCAAGGCTAAACTCTGAACATCACTCTGAATCTGTATTAAATACATTAAAATATATTACGTGTAAGTTGTTTATTTAATAGACGATAAATATTGAATAGATCATTCATAATAATTTCAGTTGAGAAAATTTATTTTCTCATACTTTTTGAACTTATTTTTATCTCATACTTTCTGGAGCGTGATTTTTCAATAGTCGAAATTTAGTTTTTGATCCCATTTTCATTTCATACTTTCTAGAGCGTGATTTTTCAGTATTTTCGAGTTATTATTTCGTGATAAAGTATTTTCGGAGCCGCTTTACATTTTTTTTTGGTTTGGGGTTCTATTGTTTTACATGTACCCAGGTAATATACCGGGTGGAGGTACTCCCAGCTTATGTCATTATTATTACACACGTTTTGTTTTTTTTTATATAATTTCAACATGTGTACCATAGTCCATAATAATATGCGAAATTATCATATATGTATTTTGGGTAGGATTGGAGAGAAAATATGTTTGGCTCACATCTGAAGCATGATTTCAGAAATTATTCCCAATTATCGGGTGCATGCAAGCAAAGCCGTGAGCAACAGCTCACCATGTATATATTTATATCTATTTTCAAAATGTGCTAATCAAGCCCTTTTATTTGCTACCCAACACGGCATCATTGAATAATCTTTTTTTTGGTTGATGACTTTATGTCCTCTAGAGGGGGCCATATTCAATTCAATGTGACGTCACATAACCTTCAACCAGCGGGCGATGAAGACGCTTCCAACGATACCTCATTTGTCAAATTATGATAAGTAGATTAGAAGTCATGAGAGAATATGTGAACATACATACCCACATACATACATACATACATACCGATCGAAATCATAACCCTCCTTTTTACCCCGCCGTAGTCGGGTGATAAAACACTAGTGGCATGTGTGACTCTTATTGTGGATTATCGCCACCCGACAAGACAATAAGAGACACAATGAGAATGGCCATTATTGCTTCAAGTATCAGAGTTATGAAAAATGTACATAAGCAAACATTCCATGTAGACATAAAATGAACAAAAATCAATCATCATTAATAATGATATAACGGCAGCACACATCGATGGTTTCCTTCACTTCATCGATGGTATCCTTCACAGGTTTTCACTGTCAAATCAGAGTGTGCATTTTCAAAATGAATGGAAGACTTGAAATGAACACTGTTTAGAATATAATCTGCATGCATCAATTTCATTTGTATGTTTTCAAACGTTTTCTTCAAATTTTAAATAATAACCATATTTTTTCAGGAACATGTTTTGAATTTACCTGATCCAGATAGAAATATCCTGCAGAGAAACCAAGAGGATTGGTTTTTTTTTGCAACAGAAAACTATCTGGGGGACATAGAGAAATTAGAAATTTGGTTCGACTGCGTTGGACCCAAACCATCATGGTAATCATTTCCAAATAAAACACGTTTGAGCTCTGAATCCATTTCAGTAGTTTTCCGTCTCTGAGAAGAAACAATGGTGAACTAATGTAGTGACAGTACCTACACATATGAATGAAATGAATGGTGCGATCATAAAAGCTATTGCTGATGTCATTGCTCATCCTCTATCACTTCTTATTAATGCATGCTTTCTGTTAGGCCTTTTTCCCGATTCTCGGACAATATCTGTTATTCTGCCTTCATTGAAGAAAGGTTCCAAATGGATGGAAACTCCTGCCCAATCTCTATAATTCCCATAATCGCTAAAATAATAGAGTGTCTAGTTTGAAAAGTTCGACGTCTTTCCTGGAAGCGAATTCTCTGCTATGTCCTGGTCAATTTGGTTCCACGAAAAACCGATCAACAACTGGAGCTCTGCAGAAGGATCGTTTCAACGATTTTTTTAGATCATATCTCAGAGGAAGATTACAGTGTGTTCCAGTCGAAGGTGTCAAATCTGATCTAAAAAAAGTTTTGCATGGTGCACTGCAAGAATCTATCCTGGGTCCTACCCTCTCAACTTATTTATTTTATTTATTGTGATACATCTTCCAAACAGAACAAGTTCTGGTATAAGGAAGTTGATTGATTGATTACAATTAAAAATTTCAACCATTTTAGAACTAACTGGTAATTATATCCATTCAAATATTAACTGAATGTACATATATAATATATATATATATATATATATATATATATATATATATATATAAATTTAGAAATAACGACTGAAAATTGGTATGAACAGTGAGGAATAACGGGGATCTTCAGTCAGCACAAGTGTTGAACTATGAAAAACTCTTTAATACGATGGACCGAGCTTTCGTTTCAATTTTGAAACTTCTTCAGGAACCTAAAATATGTAAATGACAATATTGTGAAAAAAATACTTAAAATGAAGGAAGTACTTACAGTAATCTGAGTAGATGATAAATGAACATCAACTTTAAAGACAAAACGTAAAATATGTAAAAATTTGTCGGAATGGTGTTATATCTTTGACGCTTCGAGTGACATTGAAGGATTTGAAATGACAACCTATGATTAATCGTCAGAAAAATATAAAATATGTAGTGGGTGTGTTAATGTTTATATTATATTCTTTGGGAATCATCAGTTTTAATCCATTTGTAGAAGATAACTGTAGATTTTGCTAAGATTTTCGATATCTGTTTTTTTGTTCGTATTTTGATTGGATTTATTAATTTCAATCATTTCAAGAAATAATCTTTTAGAGAAATTTTTTTCTGAATGTAAAACTTGTGGTTCCCCGAATTATATTTTATGGCCTGTTTCAAGAGTTTTTCATAGTTCAACACTTGTGCTGACTGAAGATCCCCGTTATTCCCCACTGTTCATACCAATTTTCAGTCGTTATTTCTTAATTTATCGATCTACCATGGGGTTTTATGAAGAATTCGAATCACGTACGGCCCCGAAGTCTCTCAAAGAATGAAGGAATGGTGCAACATCAACAAGAAACTGGCTGCTTACAGAAATAGAAGAATATTCTTACTAGAATGTAGACGTAATGGTGTTATACCTTCACACATTTTGAATAATATCAAAGATTTGAACATCCCAATTGACACAAATAATGGTAAGAGTGTACACGAAATTCATACATTCAATGAAAAATTAACCAAGAAAATGTTAAATTTAGAAATCAAAATAACACATAATGACCTCAAATCATCAGAAATTTACTTTTCGAAACTTTCTAACTTCCTCATAACAAAACTACCTAATGATATCTGGATAAATTATACAGAAAGACAAACGATTTCCTACAATAAAATATTCGAAGATATAAAAATTGAAAATATCAACAAGATAAATAGATTTAAATTTTCTTTCCAGAATGATATCAAAACAAAGAGAACTTGGCTCAAAAATTTGACTGATATAATTATACCAAATGATATTGAACATTTTCTTGCTTTGGGATTCAAATTCAGTTTACCTCCTACTACAAGAGACGTATCGATTTCAAAACTTTTGTCTGATATCGAATCACTAATAAGTGGATTCAATAATGAGAAAAAAGATATTCTCAGAGCAAAAATAACAAATATGGTTTCTAACTTTTTTCAAAAACCTCAAAAAAATGAAACAACACTCAATTCTCTTCATAAAAAAAACAAAGAATTTTTCAAAAACCATCCTAATCTTATTTCAACAAAATCAGATAAAGGTAATGTAACAGTCATTTTAGAAAAAACTGAATATATAAAAAAATCTCATGATATCCTTGATGACGAAAACTCTTACACCAAATTAAATAGAGATCCTACCTCAACCATTGAACAAAAAGCAAACAAATTTATTTCAGAATAAAAAAAAATAAAAAATTATCACTGAAGAAGAAGCAAAAAAATGTATGATATACGGTTCTGTACCACCAAAATACTATGGTTTACCCAAAATTCATAAACCAATCATGAAACTCAGACCTATCATTTCATCTATTGATACACCCAATAGCAAAATATCTAAATTATTCACAAACATTCTCACAGATGCATATGACTTTGAAAATAAGTTTTATGTTAAAGATTCTTTCGAGTTTTCTAAATTCATCAACGAAAAACAACTTCCACAAAGCTATGTCTTGATAAGCCTAGATGTTGTTTCCTTATTCAGTAACATACCGATAGAATTAGTGTTGAAAAGTATAACTAAAAGATGGAGTAAAATAGAAGAACACTGTAATATTTCACAAACAAAATTTTTAGAAATCATTCAATTTATATTCAAATCTAGGTTCTTTTCGTCCGAAGGAAATTATTACAAACAAATTCTTGGAACACCTATGGGAGCTACCATCTCACCAATCATTGCTTCGTATGTAATGGATGACCTTTTCGAAGAAATATTACCACAATTGACCTTTGAAGTTTCATTTTTAAAAAAATTTGTAGATGATATTATTTGTGCAATACCAATGGATAAATCCGATGAAATTTTAAGAAAAGTAAATTACTACAGTAAAAATTTACAATTCACAATTGAATTAGAAAAAAATTTAAGTATTCCATTTTTAGATACTAGAATAATTCGTAGAGAAAACAATTCACTAATCACAGATTGGTATATAAAACCAACAAACTCTGAGAGATACATAAACTATCATTCCTTCCACTCAAAAAGAATGAAAATAAATTTGATTCTTTGCATGAAAAAAAGAATCAAGATGTTGGTTCATCCTTCATTGAAAAACAAAAATTTTAAAATTATCAGAAATATTTTACTAGATAATTCTTACCCCAAAAAACTTCTTAATAGAATTCTTTTCAATACCAACTCTGATAGACAAATTAATAATGATGACACAAATAATCAAAATTCAGAAAATAACAATGAAAGGATAATTTATTTTTCATTTCCTAATATAGGAATTCTGTCATCAAATATAATTAAATTATTAAGAATGAAAGTAACATAAAAATCTCACAAAAAAATATCAAGACTATTGGAAATTTGAATACGAGGTTAAAAGATCCCACACCAGATTTGAAGAAATCAAATGTTGTCTACAGCATACCATGTAACAACTGTGATTTGAACTATATTGGTACAAGTTCAAGAACTTTAAATAATCGTATTATCTCTCACAGAAGTGATATAAGACTCAACAAGAAGTCATGTGCATTAGCTCAACATGCTATTGAAACAGGCCATGAAATATCATTCGAGGAAGCACAAGTTTTACATTCTGAAAAAAATTTCTCTAAAAGATTATTTCTTGAAATGATTGAAATAAATCCAATCAAAATGTGAACAAAAAAACAGATATCGAAAATCTTAGCAAAATCTACAGTTATCTTCTACAAATGGATTAAAACTGATGATTCTCAAAGAATATAATATGAACATTAACACACCCATTACATATTTTATATTTTTCTGACGATTAATCATAGGTTGTCATTTCAAATCCTTCAATGTCACTCGAAGCGTCAAAGATATAACACCATTCCGACAAATTTTTACATATTTTACGTTTTTTCTTTAAAGTTAATGTTCATTTATCATCCACTCAGATTACTGTAAGTACTTCCTTCATTTTAAGTATTTTTTTCACAATAATGTCATTTACATATTTTAGGACCCTGAAGAAGTTTCAAAATTGAAACGAAAGCTCGGTCCATCGTATTAAAGAGTTTTTCATAGTTCAACACTTGTGCTGACTGAAGATCCCGTTATTCCCCACTGTTTTTATATATATATATATATATACACATATATACACACATACATACATATACACACATATATACACACAGACACATATACACATTCATATCCTTAAATGAAAATTTAAATAAACAAATATACATATTGTATACATACATGTATTGTTGAACATCCTTATAACAGCATACTTTGTTTAAGTTTTTTTGAGTATATTTTCATTGATTTCAATTTTTTCAGATCATTTGAAAGTTTGTTATAATTTTCCATTGAACTAGATATTGGATTATTTATCCCTTTATTTGAATTTATTATTTTTTAATGTCAAATTATTAGTATTTTTGTATAATTCTAACGAAGGTGTTTCCCATTTTTTTTTTTTTTTAAATTTTAATTAAAAGGTTTCCCGGGTTTTTTGAAAATAATTTTATTTGCTTTATTCATAAGACGATAAATTATACCTTTTTGTTTTTTACTACAGGATGACCATATTGTTATTAGATATCTGATATGAGAAAGAATATGGGCATTGTATATTAGTGTTTGAATATGAGTATTCAGAAATTCAACTCTTCTAATTGCTCCAATCAGAGAAATAATTGATTTTTTGATTTTATTTACATGACTTTCAAAATTTAGATTTTTATCTATAATCAGACCTAAATATTTGTGTTTTTCAACTTCAGTTATAATTTTATTCTTTATTGTCACTTTTAATTTTATTGGCTTTATATTTTTTTGTTTGAAAAGCATGAGAACAGTTTTTTCTGAATTGATTGTTAGGTTTATGTCATCCAACCATTTTTCAATTAATTTCATATCTTTTTCTATATTTTTCTCGAATATTTTTGTGTCTTTGGCCGAATAGTAGAGTACAGTATCATCTGCGAAAGAAAAATGTTTTCCTACAAAATTTATTTTACTTATGCTATTCACATAAATCAAATAAAATATTGGGGCCAATACTGAACCTTGTGGGACTCCAATTGTGCATTGTTTTTCAATTGAACTTTTATTTTCATTTATAATTACATATTGGATACGATTTTCGAAATAATTCTGGAAAAGTTTATAGGAGTGACCTCTTATTCCCAAATTATTCAGAATATCTAATAAAAATGTATGATTAACTGTATCAAAAGCTTTTTTGATATCTAAAAAAATTGCAGCGCCATAATTGCTCTTATCTAAAGTTTCATATATATCATGTATGCGATCAGTAACTGCAGATTGTGTATTAGAATTTGGTATGAAAGCATACTGAAATTTTTCAAAGCCAGTATTATCACTAATGAATTTGATCAGTTGAATTTTCAATACTTTCTCGAAAATTTTTGAAAAATTATTTAAGAGCGCAATTGGACGGTAGTTAGGAATATCATTTCTTTCTTGTCCCTTATAAATTGGTTTCAATATGGTTCTTTTGAGGTAATTTGGAAAGACGCTATTTTCAATACATTCATTAATAACAAGTGATAGTGGAAGACTAATCAAATCTACTATATCTTTCAAGTTTTTTGAGGTTATTTGATTTTCAACAGGAGCAATGTTGGATTTGAGAGTCATTATTATTTCATGGATGTCTTTTTTCGACACTGGTTTTAAAAATATTGATTTATTGCAAGGTGATGACAATATTGGTTTAGTTTGGAATTTTTTTGATGAAATTAATCCAATTTCCGAGAAATAATTGATGAATTCATTACATATTTCTTTCTCAGATGTTATTGGTGTTTCAGATTTATTTTTAATTTGGCTATTGGAATGATTTTTTTTTATTTTTATTTCCTATGTTGCTATTGATAACATCCCAAATTTTTTTTAGGTTCGTATCAGCTTTTTGAAATTGTTTATTTAGGTTTTTCTTTTTTAAATTTCTACAAATTGTATTTATGTCATTTTTTATTTTTTTATAGGAATTTTTTATAGTTCGATTATTTGGATCTTTTTTGAATTGTTAATATGATTTATCTCGAATTTTTATTTTATCAATTACAGTTTTAGTTATCCAGTTATTGTTGTCTCGTATTTTGAGTGTTTTTATTTTGCTGGATTTTTCTTTAGATTTTTTAATACATTCAGCAAGTTTTCAAATGTTAGTATATTCGTGAAAGAGTTTATTACTTCAGAAATGCAATTTCGGAATTTATCTTTATCTATAATTTTTATAATTTTGTTAATCATTTTTGATTTTTTTTTGGTTATTATTTCTGTTTTTATATTCATTATTTTATGATCAGAAAAATGGAAATCTTCATATTCAACGAGATACTTGACACTGTTTAATTGAAAGTTAGTCATAGCATGATCTATGATAGTTTTTGTATTGTTGTGGTTTTGTCTTGTATAATGTTACATTTAATAGTTTTCAACCATTTGTCATGTAGATACTTCTGTATTCATCTACCGAATAATTTTTTTCTGATAAATTTAAATTTATATCACCTAATAAAATGAGCTTTTTATATCTTCCAGTAATATTATTAAATATTTTCAAGAATTCTAATGTATTTGTATGAGGTGGTCGATAGATCATGCCAGTTTTTGGTTTTGGACATAGAGATATTATTTCGAAAATAATAAATTCACAATTTCCCAAGGTTTTCTTTTCAAGAATGTTGAATTCCAAGTTTTCTTTCAAAAATATGGAGACTCCTCCGCCGCGCTTGATCTTTCTGCATTCGTGGATTTCTGAGTAGTCTTGAATTTTCATGAATGGAATTTCATTAGGGTATAACCATGTTTCAGATAATGTTAAGATATCAATTTCTTTTTTTTCATATATAATTCTATATCCATTAATTCATTTCTTGAATTTCTTATGTTCATGTATGATATTGATAATATTCTATGAGTCATAATCAATCTGGGATATGTATTTGGTATTATAGAAAGTTCTTATTAGACATTTTTCATTGGTTGCTGCATGTTCAATATAATGATTCGTTTTGTATGTCATATATGAAAATTCACAGTTTAAACATTTCATTTTGATTTCCTCACAGTTTTTTTCTTTATGTATTCCTCCACAACGAGCACAGTCTATCGCGTTTTTACAGTTTTTGGATGAGTGGTTGTATCGGTGGCATTTAAAACACTGTGTTATTTTATTATTTTCATACACTTGCCAATTTATAAATAGTTTTCCATTGTTTTGTTCAAATATTTTTCGGAATAAGTTACCATTCACTTCTGCAAAAATTGAATATTTGTTTTTGTGAGGGATGAATTTCACATAAGATATTTTTATAAAATCATTTTCATTTATGAAGTGGTTTTGTTTTTTCAGCAGATTTTATAAATTTCCATTATTAATAGGTTCTTCTATTGTGAGTCCAACTATTTAAATTTTTGGGTTCAGTAATTGCTTGTTCTGTACCGTATACTTTGTTCTCAATTTATTTTCTATTTCTGATTTTAATTTGTCTTTTTTTTCACAACATATTTGTAGGTCTCCATTTTTCGCTTGTTTTACAGCAGTAATATTTATTTTTAGCTCTCCAATGTCAATATTTTCTTCAAGGACTTTTTTTATTTTTGAATGATCTTGATTTGATGTTGGTTTGATAATCAAGGATTAAAATGAGTTTGGTTTTTTCATTATTCTAAGATTGATTAATATTTGAGAATATGTTGGTTTTACTTCAGGAATATATTTTTTCTCAATTTTTTCAATTTTTCTGGGATTTTCTAAGGTTCCATTATTTTTTTCCTTTAGTAATTAATTCATAGTTATAAAGTAATCTTTCGTTTTCTTTCTGTAGTTGTGTAACATTTTTATTTTTTTCT
The DNA here is from genome assembly GCA_018342105.1 of Gonioctena quinquepunctata. NCBI lineage: Eukaryota > Metazoa > Arthropoda > Insecta > Coleoptera > Chrysomelidae > Gonioctena > Gonioctena quinquepunctata. The sequence goes on from JAFIRS010000068.1 coordinate 1,158,379, forward strand.
ATAATTAGACATTCTTTTTCCTCAATTATTTTCCATAAATGTTGATTTTCTTCTTTGAGCTTTCGAATTGCTTCTACTTCTTCACAATGGCTCAAATTTTCATAGTCATATCTTATTCATTGTGATTCTTGTGATTTATCTTCGTAGTTTTCAGAAGAGCTGTTTCTTTTCTTTCGTCTAGGCATTTTTTTATTTTTACTTTTTCTACTGGACTATTGAATTTGGTTTGGGATCATTTTACAAAATGACATATCAATAAAATGTCATACGAATTTTCACTTTACTTCTTCTTCGAATTCGGGAATAATTTCACTGTAACTTCTTCAAATTTCTGTTCTCTCTGTGTTGGGCTTCAGGAAGGTGCCTTAAGGTGTTTTCTATTCGACGTCTTTTATGCAAATCTAAATCAAATTGAGAACTGTCACTGGTTTATACTATAATATACTGCCTAAAATTTGTGTTTTCTCTGCTAATGACACTACTTTGATGGATCGCAATTGTGATTTGAAAGATCTGATAAACTCAGCCGAAGAGGAGTGGTTCTGCTCTAACGAGCATTTCTCAACTCCGAGAAAAATCAGAATTTAATAATATCTTTCAATTCAAATATATCAGAAGGAAAGAGCGTCGAACTACTTGGTGTGCATATAGATGATAAACTCAACTGGTTGTGTCATATAGACAAGCTAGCAAGTAAATTATCCAGTCACATTTTTTATTCGTAGATTGAAAACCTAGTAGATATCGGTACCCTGAGATCTAGTTATCTCGGACTTGCCATAGGCACATGACTTACGGTATCACACTATGGGAAAGTTCCTGTCATGCGATAAAAAAATTTGTGCTTCAAAAAAAGGTTGTACGTTTGATAATGGGAGCTGGATATGGAGATCATTGTCAGGTTCTCTTCATTAAGCTCTAAATCATGCCAATTCCAACTGTTTTAATTAACCATACACTTCTAGAAATACACAGGAATATATCTGATTATTGGCGGAAATAGTCCATTTTCTCGAAGTGGATATCATGATTTTGAGGTTATGGAAGGATCTCGAAGTCGTTATCCACGAGAATAAAACAACTTGAAGTTGATTGAACTGTATGCATTTCGGAACCATCTTCAGTAAAGTAGTACGAGCTGAGAAAGGTAGTGTACATTTCATTGAATTGGCGTCCAAGATGGAAGAAGCTTACTCACCAGATAGGGAAGATGGTTAACGAAAAAAACATCAAAATATATTGTTTTGGGGTTATATGACCTTTGTGTGGTGAAACCCAATGTAGAGGGTCTTTTCAATTCATTTTCTAATGAGCATGATTAATTTTTTCTTTCTCAACATTTGAAAAAATATTTTTCACTTAGTCTGATACTTGTCATATGAGCAAAGGTGATAGAAATCAAGAAATCTTTATGAACGATTTACAGAATACCGAAGTAGGCCTCTGCTTGAAGTAATATCAATTAATGTGTAGGAACTACAGTAGGTTGCAGAAAGCTTCTTCGTGAAACCGTAAAAGTACCGTTAAAGTATTTTCGGTCAACATAAACTAGATGGCGCTATGAGTCACAAGGTTTCCAATAGCGAAATTTTTTTGAACAGAGATGTGGAGTTTGGGGGTGGGAGGTATAGAAAAGTTGATAGATTCGTTTATGAGGATAAAAAGTGAAAAAATAACCTGTTGAATGTTATTATAACTCATGGAAGATAGTGATTTGAAAAAGTTGATACAATCAAAATCGATCTGGTCATTAACACAATTGGGGATAAGAGAAGTTTAGTTTGGGGTCCTTAGGGCAAGAATTTAAGAGATATTGATAGAAAAATTTGAATGTCTTGACTGAAGCAGATTGATTTAATTCTTCCGGCTGAAGAGAAAAAAATTGTGTCCAGAGCTGCACTCTGTTAACTAACGTTCTCTTCAACGGTGAACATAAAAACTAGAAAGAGAAATAGGCTTAAATTAGCACCTATCTCACTGAAATAGTTGTATTTTCATTGAAGTGTTGATCCTATAACCCTTGTTTTTTACTATTGTCTGGCTTGCAAACGCAACTCACCAAATTATACTTTGCGACTCATAGGTTGAAAACAATGTACTATACAATAGCTCTCCACTTTTTTCTTCCAGACCTTCGATTCACCATGTCGAATCCATGGTTCCTGCATAAGAACCACTACGAGGGATCTCATAGCGACTGCGAATACTGCTCTGGCCACCACACAGTGCTGGAGGTTTATCTGGATGACCCTTATCATTTGCTCAGTACCCCAGGGAATTATCTCCCGATTTGGTAGTATGCTCAGAATTGCATCCTCTTCGAAGCCATGGTAGAAATATCATCAACCGAAATGGCCAATAGGTGTCTTCATATTCTCTCGGTATTTCGGCTGAGTGGACATTTGTTCCTCCGAGTGAGAAAAAAAGGAAAGATTCATCCCTGTGGTGCCCCATGTGTAGGGCTGATTACTTCCTGGAGGCTCCGCTGCATCAAGTTTCTTTTTAGACCCCGGTACTACACATAATTCCAGTTATCGCGAAAATCATAGAGGCGCTAGTCAAAACAAGGTTGATATCCTACCTGGAAACAAACTCCTTGCTGTGTACTGAGCAATTTGGCCTTAGAAAAAATAAATCAACTACGAGAGCCATCCTGAGCGTTATTGCGAATGTAGTTGATGGACTCGAGAAGGGGGAGCATTCTTTCTTAACGCTTTGTGATCTGACTAAAGCTTTCGATTGTGTTTCCCATGATATATTACTTGAGAAACTTTTCTGTTATGGCATTCGTGGACTTCCATTGAAATTTTTCAGGTCTTATTTGCATGGGCGATCTCAGTGTGTTTCGGTTGAAGGCACCAAATCAGCATTAATACAAATCGTCCATGGGGTTCCACAAGGCTCTGTTTTGGGACCAACCCTATTCATTCTGTATATCAATGATTTATATTATCTAATATTACCGAAAAAATGCATTCTCTTTGCTGACGACACCACACTGATAGATCGTAATAGTAAATTAGAGGAACTGATTGACTCTTCCAAACTCACCTTGCAAATGACAGATGAGTGGTTCTGTTCAAACAAGCTTATGCTCAATTCTGCTAAAAATCAGAATCTTATTATATCTTCAAACTCCTCACTAACAGGTGGGGAAAGTGTCAAGTTACTTGGTATATCCATTGATGACAAACTCAACTGGATGTGTCACGTGGAAAATCTGTCGAAAAAATTATTAAGCGTCACGTTCTTGATTTGCAGATTGAAAATCCTTGTTGGTGCAGATACTGTAAGAGCCAGCTATTTTGGACTTTTTCACAGTCTTATGACTTATGGAATTGTCTTGTGGGGTAATTCGTCTCATTCGAACAAAATTTTTGTTTTACAAAAAAGGGTTATTTGAATAATATCAGGGGCGGGCTTCAGAGATCACTGCCATGCTCTATTTATTCATCACCAGATCATGCCTCTTCCTACCGCGTTCATATATTCCACTCTGCTTGAAATACATAAAGAAATATCAGATTTTGCTCTTTCAGCGGACACGCATCAGCACCAAACAAGGTCAGGAAACCTCTTGAAAACACCAAGATATAGACTCTCTGTATCACAGAAAAATTCATTGAATATAAGCCTATATAATAAACTACCTTTGGAAATAAGAAATATGACCTTTTACAATTTTAAGAGATCAGTGAAATCTTGTCTACTGATGAAATGCTTTTACTCCGTGAAGGACTTTTTAAACTATACTTTTAACGTAGATGATCTGGGCTTTTAATGGGCTTTTATGTGTTCGTCAATGCAACTTTTATACCCCTTTATGTATTGTTCACAATGACTAGTTCTGAGTTAACCTCATTTTATTCCTGTGTTGTAATGTGATGTATCACCGTAGGAAATTCAGTTTTTACTCTTTCAACTTGTAACTTTTAATTAAAAAAAAAATGTTTTTCTCAAGGACCTGCTAAAAATGTATTTATATATGTACGTAGTTAATAAATCTCTCTCTCTCTCTCTCTCTCTCTCTCTCTCTATGTCGGGTCTGTATGCCAGAGCCTCCTAGTTCAGTCGTGGCTACCCATACGAATGTCTACAAACCGTTTCGTTTGCCGTGAGGTCCGTTCACCCCAAACTACGTGATGTTGGTCTACACTAAAGCTTTACAAAGCACTTCAACATAATTTCGGACGCGATTCGAATAATATACTCAATACGTCCGAGTCGTCAAGTTTCCAGGGGAAATATAAATAAAACAGCTGGTTTGTACGTCATATGTTAGTGACGAAACTTCAACCCATAATGGAAAAATATCCCAGACAGATAATTCGAAATATGTTTTTGAATCTTTGTGCTTTTGATAATCAACAATTCATGTCATAATGAAACGAAGAGTCGTTATTGCATTTCAATTATACAAATCTTGAAGGTACTGTTCCGTAATAGAAGTTCTCGATCTGCAGAAGAACATATACTGGAGGTTCAATATCAAACATCGATTCGAAATCAGCACCAAGGAAAAACATTTTCTGACTGCAGTACCAGAACGTCTGGAAGACGAAAAGAAGAAGGGGAAATTATCAAGTAAAAAAGTTTCGATGGGGGAAAGTCACTGGTGGAATATTTTTAGGTGAGTTCTGCTTGTCTAGTGAAAGCTATTACGTATTCATATATCGTATTGCTTCTCTTAAGATACACAATAGGTTTCAGAGTAGGTTTTTCTCCGTCATTAAAAAATATGGTATTTAGGTAAACTTTATTCCAGTGTAGGACCGTCGATATGTCTGGAAAAATGTGTGTCTGAACCAACGACGATATTTGGAATAACTTTGATTTTTCCAATATAATTCTGACAGAATAATGTACTTTTCTTACCTTCTAGATACTTCTTTCCATCGTCGTAGTTGAGAATTCTTCGAAAAATTCATATTGGAATATCATCCAGTATAAATATGGCGGGAATGTTCTCTGAACATGTACAGTGCTTCTCAAAAGTCCTCTCCCCCTTCTCAGTTTTGGAACGATTATACATAAACAAGTGAAATTTGGAAACTGAATATTAAAGGTTGTAAACTTCCCTACTAGTGATGATCGATGACGAAATCGTTGAAGATGACGTCACAAGGCCATTGTGACCAATAATTTTAAATGGAAATCTACGGCAAGTGACACCTCTTTTGAAAGGTTTAGAAAAAACCTATTCAATGATACTGATTTTGTTTGTGTTTATGGCAGTTTTGGCAACTCGCTTCCAAAAAACGCAAAGCTGTGATGAATTAAATCAGTTAATACTAAAATTCAAAATTCAAGCTCCGCCTCTGGATAGTTGTCGAATGAGCTGACGTTTTTGTTAGTCTCCCTTATTCGACGTTTTTGTAATTGTCCAAGTTTTTGTACAAGTAATAATTTGTGTATTGTTGATGGAACGTTTAACTGTTTTAGCAGCTTTTGGTACTTTTTAATATTTTTGTACATTCTACTAATTCGTTAAACTGTTGTGAGCCAAACGTTTAAGTGATTCAAGAAGCGAAATAGTACGGGCTTCAGGTGATAAAGTAGCAGCGATCCTAATTCTTGGTGAAACTGGACAAAATATTCATGCAGCAGAACGCATTTTTAATGAGAGGTTTCCCGATCACCACGTTTCGAGGACTCATTCAGGGGAGCTTTTTCGTAAGTTTGAAACAACGGGTAGTATTAATGATGCGAAACGATCTGGCAGACCACAAATTTCTGATGAGAAAAAAATTTATTTACTGGCAGAAGTAATAGTTGATCTTACTTCTTCAACAACTCACGTTGCACCTACCTGTGAAGTCAGTCGAAGTACAGTACACAGGGTGTTGAAAAAAAACAAATTTCATCCATACAAATTAAAAATGGTTCATTAACTCTCAGACGACGACCCAGACCGAAGACTAGAATTTTGTAAAAATATGGAAACTGAAATTAACCAACAGCCAGACTATGTCAAAACAATTTGTTTTAGTGACGAAAGTACTTTCTATCTAAATGGAAATGTAAATACACAGAATGTGAGGTATTGGAGTGACGCAAATCCTCACCTGTTTCGTGAAACACATACCCAATATCCCCAGAAGGTGAATGTTTGGGCAGGTATCCTGAGAAACCACATCGTTGGGCCTAATTATTCAAATACGAATCTAACTGATGAGGTTCATCTGGAGCTGTTGCAAAACGCAATAGAACCGTTAATCCTTGAAATTTTGGAACATAATCCACATGAATTCGGCAATTTGGAAATAACATTCCAACAGGATGGTGCTCCTCCACACCATTACGGTGCAGTAAGATAGTATTTGGATGAGGAGTATCGTGGTAGATGGATTGGACGACGAGGTTCAACGGAATGGCCACCTCGATCACCGGACCTCACACCTTTGGATTTTTTTTGTGGGGTTTCCTTGAATCGGAGGTTCACGCCACCAAGCCTGACGATATTGACGTTTTAAAACAACCCATTGTTGCAGAATGTGAGGCTGTTTCCGCAGACACATTTGCAAAAGTACGGGAAGAGTTTAAAAATAGGATATTCCACTGTCAGGAAGTAAATGGAGGTCACTCCGAGCAATTTCTTCAAGTAGATACTGCTTCTTAAATGTGTAATTAATATCATACTGAATGGAATTTAAATTTTAATGTTTACTAATGAGCCATTGAAACTGCCATAAACACAAACAAAATTAGTATCATTGAATAGGTTTTTTCGATACCTTTTGAAAGAGGTGTCGCTTGCCGTAGGGTTTCATTCAAAATTATTGGTCACAATGGCCTTGTGACTTCATCTTTAACGATTTCGTCATCTATCATCACTAGTAGGGAAGTTTACAAAATTCACTTGTTCATGTATAATCGTTCCAAAAATAAGAGGGGGTAGGGGACTTTTGAGAAGCACTGTATATATTTCTACAATATAATTCTGTGTTGTAAATAAAGGAGAAACCCTCTTTCCCAAAATATTTGCTGAAATTATCATTTGTTCATTTGAACAAATCCAAAAAGGCAATACATGCATTACTACTTGGATAGGAATAAAATTCTAATGTGGTATAGTACACAAATATATGAGGTTAGATACATTATGTAACGAATTGATTATGTGATGGATGCCCAGGCTATTCAGTGCGGTGTGGAATTCTTTGGACCTCTCTTGTTTCAAATTTATTTATGTTTCAAGCAAATATTTTTAGAAATTGTAAATTTGAATGGACGCCAGAATTTTTTGTTCAATTGGGATAAAAATTCAAACTTCCTAGCCAATAATGATTGCGTATCAAATAATGTCACCTTCTGCAAATCACTACAACAATGAAACAAATACGAAATTTATATTGGTCCATTAACAAATATGTACAAAATATTCTGCTGTATAACAAATATGTACAAAGGTTTCTGCTGTATAACAATTTTAAGTTTCTTTTCGTTCATACAATTCCAAAGAATATTGTTTAGGGTTGCTGAACCTGTCGGTTTTATTGACGACAATGTACCTCTGATTGAGCGGAGTTGTGTAGCTCGTAGCTAAACTTAGCGTAGTCGTGTGGCTCGCAACCAGGGGGTACCAATGGCTGCTGGGCGACCGATCAGGTTGAACAGACAAGCATCAGCTTCTTGTTCATGGAATGATTGTTCTCAGCAATACGACATGAAAAGCAATATTGTTGGTGTCAGAATTTGTTTCTACTAAACATGCAATTTCTTGGAATTTGGAATTTCTCAATTTACTCCCCAATGCACAGTTGTTACAGATGAGTATAATCTCATCAAGAGATTATCGCTTGAAATTATTTGAACATACAAATCAGCCTGTGCTGAGATTTGTCATTGATATTCAATGCTGAAATTGAAGATTAAATATTAAATTTTGACATAGACAAACATTGATCTTTGCTCTAGATAAAGAAAATATTGTTCTGATCTTGATCAGCCAAGACTATGTTTGAGAAAGAAAATAAAAATCAGAAGTCAGCACAATGAAGTTAGAAGAATTGTATATCCGAAAATTACTTCAATTGCAATGATATTCAGAGAAAGTGTATAAGAATTATCTTTGACCAATCGTCAAATACTTCTCAATAAAATTTCCTGTATGATAAGAAATATTCCAAACTCCAAGGATATATATATATATATATATATATATATATATATATATATATATATATATATATATATATATATATATATATATATATATATATTGTTATGTTATGGAGGACCAGTAATATATTTTAAAAGGAAAAAAGAAATAATTTCATAAAAAGCCCACAAAAATAATAATTACTTAATAGTTAGTAGTTCATGAGATATTGTTTTTACATTTCTTTTTAATTCTATTTCCTTCATAAAGCCTCCGTATAATATTGATAGGTAAAAATATACAAATACTATAATGCAATCATTTTCATACATTGTCAACATGATTACAACCTATAATTGTTCAAAATACAACAAAAAAGACTAGATTCACAAAATCATTCTGAATTAAATGTGATCAACAAAATTATTAGTTCGAAACATACAGTATATGAAATTGTATCTAACTAAAATCAGCCAATGGGAGAACAACAAACTTCTTGATGACAATAGCCACTCAGGGGACAGTATGGTCAGATGTAAGATTTGAAATTGTGGAAAAGTAAGAACTGTTGAATGTTAAAGACAATTATCATCAAATATTGTATATAGTTTATAAGAAAAGTAAAATATAGTAGTTCATAAGTTTTTTCAAATAACCCCAAATGAGTGATAATGTGACAAGAAAGTGCGCGAGTTTGAAAATTCAAATAAAATGGACAAAACAGAAATGGTATCCAGGGAATGAGAAAACAAAGCTGGGGGAGATTGAAAAATTTTAGAAAACGACGCCACGTACAAAGTTTTAGGAAAAATTCCTTTCAAGATTTTCACGAATACAAGGAAGTTTATCTTTAATAAACTAACCAATTCAACCTCAAGAGAATTTCGACACAAAAAATAGGAGAAAACAAGATTACCTTTTATGTACTCCACATGAAACTGTTTCCAAGCTGATTTCTGGGAATGTGTATGGTTCTTTGTGTAATGGAGGGTCCTGGAGAGTAGTGGATGGAGAAAGATTTCAGATTATTGGCATGTATTGTAACAGCGACAGTTCCAGCTCCAGGTATAAACTTTTGGTGCACATCACAAACTGAATCACTTTACAACATAACTCGTATATCTGAAGAACTCTATTTTATTTTGGTATTGAACTATAGAAGATTTCTTCCAACCCAAAGAAAAAGTGAGGTTATGTATACTCTATCCTTCACTGTTTTTTCATTATTTCCTATCAAAAATTGTCAATTGATTATAGTATAAGTTATATATCGTAGGCTAGGTTAATATAAGTTTTCCTGAATGAAAGAAATAATTGTTTTTGACAGGTTTTTGTTTATTTTCCACAATGATCTGCAATCTTACTTATAAACACTGAATTGAAATAGACATCAAGACCAGGCAGTGGCTCTATTGCCAGTACCGGCTATCTGAGACGAAGGCGTACCAACTGAGTTTAGTCGTGGTAGGAAAAGTAATAACAATTGCAGCAACGTGACGAGAAAACAGTGACGTTGGCTAGCAATTATTATTACATAACAATTTATCATTTCATAACAATATATTATACAGGGCGAAAATAATTATTATAACATTTGGCTCCCAACGAAGAGCGAAGACAATTATCTTTCACATATCATATCAATTTGTATCCCAAAGCTGGACAAAATTAACAACAATTATTTTTACAATTAATATTTCATAACAATTGGCGCCCAACGTGGGGTGGGGCAATAATATTAGTAATCATAATAATGATAAATTAAATAATAACAAAATTCATTTTATGAAAATTAGTATAATATTACATAATAATATATATGTATATATATATATATATATATATATATATTATATATATATAAAAATAAAAACACAGAGATAAACATAACCAAATCAAAAACTATACCAAAACTAGGTCAGAAACAAAAAATCACAGCTCTGTGATAATCATCACCAAATCAGAAACTATACCAAAATACATTCCCAAGACCATGAAAAATATATAGTCAACTTATCACATACTTCTTGTGATTCAGACCAAAAATATATCCAAATGCAGTGTGAGTGATACCATAATATTTGAGAAACCCTCTTTTATACCCAATGAACCCTTGTCAGAGGAACCAATTGAAACAGATGAGACTGAACATAGATATCTTGATTCAATTCGATAATATTACATGTGATATTTATAATTCCACCTGAACTCATTTGAAAAATAAATATGGTACTGCACTGAAATCAATTATCTGCTTAACCTAAATGAGTTTAATCGCTGTTTTCTGAGCAAGGACTATTGATGAATCAAGATAACGGAACTCCATGAAGAAATATCCCACTTTTTCGTTAGAAAATATTTCAACACGACATATATTCAAAATGGCCAAAAATATTCCTATATACCTCGATATCACACTATAATTCACTGCTTTGAAATCACTTCTGCAGAAGAAAGGAAGATTCTCTGATTCATTAGTTATTTAAATATAAACAAATTGTATTTCTTCACTTAATGGCTGAAAAGCTTCAGAAGACACGATTTCTCGATCGGAGATGGATCCCTAAGGGACGAGGATCGCTTCAATCGTACTGTCAAATTCTTTGCGCTCACTCGTTTTCTCTCGACTCTAATGACTGTTCGCCGTGAGATCGCGCTTAGATTTGCAATAGTGATTCTTAGATTGGAGTCAATAAGATAACTTGAGCTACTCTCAATTATTTTGTATCTCTGAGCATATCATTGAAAATGTAACAGATATATCGTTACAATTACTAGCTAAGTGGTGTAATTCTATGATATACTGAGAGACGAGGTTTTAGAAGGGTGGAGACGAGAGAGGAGGTATTTACTAGATGGAATTCTGATAACGAAAATCTGATATCATTTTAAGGAAACTTGCAAGTGGGGTAATCCTGTCAAGATTCAGCAGCAATCCAAAACTGTTATATAGTTAGAAGATCGCGTGGGTTGTTGAGATTAGGAGGGATACGAAACGATGAATGTGTTCGAAGGTACATCAACTGGTATCAATGAGAGTATTTGGGTAAAATCAATTTGGTTGTGTGTCAGTTTGTACAGATGTAACATCGTGTTGTTCTCTTCTGATCTCCAAGAATACTTATGAAAACACTTCCCTCAGTTCACTTGATCTTGAAGAGATAGTCGGGCCTCTTATTACGGTTTTTAAAATAAGGAAATCTGAGACACTTATTCTGTATTCTTTCAATCAATTCCAAATAAGTTTCCCAGATATTGCAACATTTTAAATATGCTCACTGAAGGTTCACTCATATTATATAGTTGGATTTGAAGGGAGGTAGTATTAGGGTGTAAAACACATTCTTTATCGCTGATGTTTTGGGATTCTTTTATTCCTTTTTCGAAGCTGAAATAACAATATTTACGTATCGATGAAAATAGAGACGGTTTGATTTCATTTTAACATGTCTGTATTTGCTTGTATACATTTTTAAAGTTTCTAATGTGTAATTTATATCGACAGGAGTTTGTATCGGTTACTTAACAGTTTTATGGAGTTGACAAGCAGGAAAAAGGTGGGTCGTAGATAAGTTCTCTGATTTCATCTAGACGTAAATATTGTCATTTCAGCTCAAAAGGAATGAAATAATTCCGAATCGTCAGCAATAAATAATTAGTTTTACTGCCTGGTTCCAATTCCCGTTGAATCCCACTATATTGAATTCGTGGGACGATGAATCATTTATCAATTTATATTATGCCTCTGAATCATTCACTACATTTTGCCGTCTCATAGTCAAATATCATTGAGTCCTTCGAGTGAGTTATTGACAATGCACTTTATTGAATTGAAGTAATTTTTTTTTCAATTCCAGTATCATATCTACTTAAAGTGTCACACAAAAAAAAACAAAAATCCACAGGGGTACCCAGTTAAGGAAATCTAAAAAAGAAGTGAATGTTAAAGTATGAATTACTAATACCAAATATTTATACACGTGAAATTTATAGAAAAAGAGTATTGAATTGAATAAATTGAATAGGGAATATAATACTAAAAATATTGCAGAGTACCAGTATTAACAAAAAGAAAAGATAGTTAATTGGGGAAATATATTGAAGTTAATGTTTTTTTCAAGCTAAATCTCAAGTATTTATTTACATAAAATTTAAAGAGAAAAACGAAAATGGAGAGAAAAAAAGCTAAATAATTACAAACACGAAATTCTTTAAAGTAGCAGCATTGACATAAAAGTATATAAGATCATTATAGGTGGTTAACAGTATATGTTATAACAGTGTTCACAGATTCAAAATGAATGTCACAGATTTCACATATTTTATTGAAGCTTCGCAACAGAACTTTGTATTGTGTCGACCACCGATTCTAGGTACTGAGAAATTATTATCGTTTAAAAGGGCAGTTCAATCAATATTGTTGTTGATTAGTTTTTGTGGGAATTTTATACCAAAAATAATTCTGTTTGTTTCCAACGATGTCATTTCAAATCGTGACAACAAAATATTGTGGTCGATGCCTCCCACAGGATATTGTCCTTCGACTTTTAGGCATGAATATTTCAAGAGGTTTCTCCTAACACCTTCAATTCCATTTTGATTTCCATATCAAAGAACCAAACCCCAATCTGGATCAAGCGTTCGCAGAATTGTTACAAATGCAACGAATAATTGGGGAAATATGTAGAAGTGAATGTTCAAGTATGAAATACTAATGCCAAATATTTATACACGTGAAATTTAGAGGAAAAGAGAAAAGTAAATTGAATAAATTGAATAGAGAATACAACACTAGAAATCTTGCAGAGTACCAGTATTAACAAAAAAAAATTAAGATAGTTAATTGGAGAAATATATTGAAGGTAATGTTTTTGTTTCAAGCTAGATCCCAAGTAGGTATTTATTCACATAAAATTTAAAGTTAAAAGAAAACCAATGAAAAAAACAAAAAGAAGAGAAAAAAAGTTGAACAGAATACATAACACTGAAAATCTTGAAAAGTAGCAGCATTGACATAAAAATGTATAAGATCATTATAGGTGGTTAACAGTAAATGTTATAACAGATTCAAAATGAATGTCACAGATTTCACAAATTTTTTTGTAACTCCTACACAGGAAATTCAACGGTGATCGTAGCATAACGTTTGTTCGTGATGCGTCGCGATATAACTTTGTATTGTTTCGACCACCGATTCTAGGTACTGAGAAATTATTATCGTTTAAAAGAGCAGTTCAATCAATATTGTTGTTGATTAGTTTCTGTGAGAATTTTATACCAAAAATGATTCTCCTTGTTTCCAACGATGTCATTTCAAATCGTGACAACAAATTATTGTGGTCGATGCCTCTCACAGAATATTGTCCGTCGACTTGTAGGCATGAATATTTCAAGAGGTTTCTCTGTTAATCTTCGACATATGTTTTTTGGTAATCGTGAATTGGATTCCATATCAAAGAACCAAACTCCAACTTAGATCTAGCATTCGCAAAATATAGCAATTTCATGGTGGCAACATTTTTTTAATTCTTACTATTTCTGTAAATGAAACCAAATCCTATTTGCATCGGCTACCGTATTTCTGATAGGGGTTGTAAATGTTAGTTTGCTGTCATATGTAATACCAATATATTTCATCTCATATACTCGGTGGATTATATTATTGTCGAGTATATAGTCATACATTGAAGTTCTCGATTTTTTTGTGAACGATGTCATGTTGCATTTGGATACATTCAGTTCTGGACGATTATTATAACACCAAAGTTTGATTGCGTCTAATTCAGATTGTACTCGTTGACAATCAGTAATGTCATCGATTTTATTGTATCATTTGGGGTCATCTGCAAACAGTTGGCTAGGTATATTCAAAGAGGTTGTCAGGTCATTAACAAATAATTGAAACAGAAGAGGCCCCAGATTGGAGCTTTGTGGCACTCTGGACGTGACTACGTGTGAAACAGATTTGAATGATTCATATTCGACAAATTGTTTTCTGTCAACTAGATATGATTCAATTGAAGTAAGCAGTTGCCTAGAGAGTGCCAATTTTGTTAGTTTGCTTAGGGGGACATAATGGTATATTTGATCGAAGGGCTTGAGAAAGTCAAGTAGACAACATCGACATGTATTTTTTTTGTCCAGGTAAGTACAGAGATGTTGATCTGAGCTTGCATGGTTTGTTATAAAAGATCTTTGTTGTGCGAAACCATGCTGAGTAGAAAAAATAACTTTCTGAATGTTAGAGTACATAACATGTTGCATATATATTTCGAAGAGTTTGGAAAAATTACATGAAATGGAGATTGCTCTATAGTTCGTGATATTACTAGACCTACCTTTCATTAATATTGGGCAAACTCGAACAGCCTTCCACATCTTGGAAAAAAATACAGGTTGTTGCAATCAGATTGGATTTGCCCATTAGAGGTGCAAAAAGTATGCTACAGTCTTTTACTACCAGACTGGGAACATTGACAAAGCCTGCAGTAAGTTTATTTCTGTTTTTTTTTTTAAAGCAGTACAATATCGGTTTTGGGAAAAGCGCCCATGTTTAAAGTTTCTAATTCATGAGTATTAAATTGTTCACGAAGCGAGTTCTTATCAGAAACCAAGTATACACTTTTGAGATAGTTTGCAAATCCGTTGACAATATCATTAGGCCTGTCAAGTACTGCTTCTTCAACTTTCATTGTACCTGGAATACGCGAATGCTCTTTTTTACTATGTATGAATGACCAGGAATTCGTACTGTCCGATATTATTTTCAGCTGTATTTGTAAATTTATTATAAGCTGCGTTTATTTTATTTTCAATAGTTTTTCTCAGTTCCAAAAATTGATTCTGATAAGAAGCTGTTTTATATTTCTTGTAGTTTTTGAAAACTGATTCCTATTTTTATGTGGCTAATAACATCGGCCTCGAACCAAGGGAGAGTTTTACGTGTTTTCACTGTTTTCAGTGGAATAGTTTGACTGAAGATGCTGTGTAATTTTTGATATAATGAAGTTCATACTGAATGGATATCAATAATCCCAGCAATGTCACACCATTTGCTTGTCCTGATCAATTCAAACATGGGAATTTTGCCCTACGAAAATTAAATTGCTTACTTGCATCTGTTGCATTATTAGAAGAGTCATTGATATGGGGAATTCGACAATTTAATGCAATTTAAAGTACAGGATGATGATTATGTATGTTGACAAATCATATTTGGAGACAATACAATCATCATAGTTGGATAATGCAAGACCCAGTTTGCGATTATTAATGTTCGTTATAGAGTTGTACTGTTTGGACTCAGTTGCTTGCATGAAATTGAGAATGTACTGAAATTTAGCGTCATTGAAGTCATCCTCGTAGTTACGAATATTGAAATCACCATGTAGCAGAAATTTCCCTTCAGTTACAGGATTCGAACTCTCCGAGAAATCGAACAATGTTTCATAGTTAATATTGGAACAACTGATACGGATGTAAACTACGATAATGCTCAAGGTGAAGTTGCGAGCTCTAATTTGGAGCCAACGATATCAATTTCGGGAAGTGTGTCGGTTGGAGCTGAAAACGAATTTGGTAGTAATCTATTACTGTCTCTGGACGCTAAAAGGACGGCACCTTCTCAAGTGACATTATTGGTTGTCAGATCACGAACACATCAAATTACATTATACATTGATGGAAATATTTTCTGGTTGATTTCATCATCTTCAGGATTGGTTTCGGAGAGGCAGGCCATATCCATTTTCCCACTGGAGGTAGAATAATGAACGGCAGTTATTTTTGTTTGGTTGGGTACCGGATCTAGTATGAATTTACGATTTTTTTTTTATGTTCTGGTTCCCACGAAAAGGGATATCCTGTAATGTTCAGAGAACATCGTGGGAACCAAGGGAAAGAAGGTAGGAGTTGGTGTTCTTCTTAAATTTCTGGAGGTTGTATGCTTCGGGGAACACCTCCCTAGGCAATGAGTTCCAAAGCCTCGCTGTTCTTCGGATGAACGAGTCTTTGGAAAGTGATGTTCTGCAGGTCTCCAAAGTGACCACGAAGGGGTGTGATGACTGAACTTGACGAGTTAGTCTCGAAGAGACTGCCAAAGCAGGAACGATTGTTGATATTTCAGAAGAGCATCGCCCATGAAAATATCTATAAAATAGAGACAAATCGCCAACTTTTCTACGGTGTTCCAGACAAGTGAGCGAGTTTGTAAGCGAGGCATCACCGACGAGACGAATTGCCCTTTTTTGGACAGAATCCAATAGCCTCAGGATATGTTCAGGTGCCGCGCTCCAAATATGGGAACAGTATTCCAGGACAGTTCGGATCTGTGCCTTATAGATCATAAGCAGCTGGGTGGGGGTGAAATAGTTCTTGGCACGAAACAAAAAACCAAGTTTTTGGGATGCACTTTTGGCAATGGACCTCACGTGATTTTCCCAGGAAAGGTTATTGCTGATACTAATACCAAGCATCGATATGGATGACTTCAGTGGTATGGTTACTCCTGACAAAGTTATGTTAGGCACAGTGAGATCGAATTTTCTAGAGAAAAGACATGCTTGTGTTTTGTTTGCATTAAATTCTACCAAGTTATCAGATCCCCACTCGAGAATTGTTGCTAAGTCCATATTTATATTATTAACATTTCTTCCTCGTTCATTTCTGGTTTCACGGGCTGATATAGGGGTCCTGGAAGAGAAAGCGGTATGGAGGGTACTATCATCGGCAAAGCTGTGTACTGGGCCTGAAGTTGCTTTCAACAGGTCGTTGATGTGAAGTAGAAATAGTGTTGGTGCGAGAATAGATCCTTGCGGAACACCAGCATTATTGAGTAGAGTGTCAGATGAAACTCCATCGACCACTACATGGAGAGACCTGAGGAAACTAGCAAGCAGAGAACACAGCTGAGGGGGCAAGCCATAAGACGGAAGCTTGGCGAGGAAGTCTGTTAATGTATTTGATAGTGTTGAATTTGACGGAGTGTCCTATCGAAGGATATAGAAAAGTTATTATTATCACTTAATTTTTTGAATTTCTTTCACATGCCAGTACTGGAGCCTCACCATCTAGACTTACTTGAATGGGACGAGAAGTGGTTCTATTGCTATCGTATTTTTCTAGATACATATGTCGAAAAATATCGTTATTTATATTTGGATTCACAATCTTTATGACCATGGAAACATTGTTCAATTCTGGAGTGAGTCGGTCTTCCTTGGGTTGAGCTCATTCTTGTTCGGAAATGCTAAAAATGACAAGGTTGCATTTACTAGCATTCCTTCCTGGATTTCTTTAATTATCTTTCCAAAAACCATCCAACTGACAACTCAAACCCAAAAGGATTCTAAGAACAATATAAATATTGGTAACCTAAATATTTCAATTATCACCATGAAATTTCTAAAAAATGGTGAAATTGAAATCAAAAGGGAAAATGAAAATGATTCTATGATATTGAGAAAAGAAAAAGAATCTGAAATGAAATACGTAGACACCAAAAAAACGTATACAATTTCTGCTGAAGTAAATGGGAATTTATTCTATAGAATTTTCAGTGATACTGAACAAAGATTATGTTTTGATTGGCAAATCTGCAGTGTATTCGATGACAATAAGTTGAGTATTCGATGGAAATAAGTTAACTCAATGCTACAACTGTTTCCAATTCAATCATGCTGCCCACAAATGCAGGAATACTTCCTTATGTCCAAGGTGTGCCGGCAATCATAAATTAAAAAATTGTCCGAATGAAACTAATAATCACCCTCAATGCGGAAATTGTATATCCTCTAACTCCGAATATAATACAAAATATGATATCAACCACTCGGCAGATAATCATATATGTCTCACTTTTGGATATTACCGAAAAATTTCAGAAAATCGTATAAATTAGGGCATCTCTCAATAGTGTGAACATTTCAGAACATACATCGCTCCTTGACTATAACTCCATATCAACAATTGAAGATTTGGAAGTCTTCTACCTGAATGCAAGATATTTGAAAAATAAACTAGATCAGCTTGAAATAATAGCAGGAGATGTAAATCCTGACATTTTAATCATTTCTGAAACGTGGATCAGAAAACAAGAAAAAATGTTTTATAACTTGAGCAATTATAACTCCATTTATTCCACCAAACTCAAACGTGGAGGTGGTGTTGGTAATTTTATAAAAAAAAAATATTTTTTAAATAATTGGAATAGAAGAAAATGCTTTTTTCTATGTAGCGGTAGAAATCAATCCTCTAAATGTGATGATATGCGGACTATACCATTCTCCAAGAGATAATACTAAAATTTCTTGAACTTTATTGATGAGAAATTTCAGAGTTTCAATATAAGTGCAAGACATGTTTTTGGTTTGGTGATTTCAATATTAACACTTCAACAACGAACATAGAATCCAGTGCTTTTGTGGACATATATAAATCCAATAACTTTTTTCTATGCAACACATTGATTCCAACAAGAGAATTGTCCGGGAGTGCTTCTTCAATTGATCATGTTCTAAGTAACTTTAATGGACAAATCCATATATCAATTATAAACTCGTCTCTTAGTGATCACAAATTTATAATAAAAAATACAAAAATGAAAGTCGCAAATCTGGAAAATCACATAAACTATTGGAATATAAAAACTTATGACGTAAAAAATTTGAAAATAGAACTAAAATGACTAATAAACCAAATATGTGATATACAAGATCCTGAAGAGATTTATAACAGAATGATCAGTCTCTTTGAGGAAAATTCCAGAAACATCAATATAAAATTCAATGCGAATTCAAAACCATGGCTCAATAGCAAAATTGCCCAAATTATTAAACGAAGATATACATTTTATTATAAAAAGAAAACGAATCCAGGAGTATCAAATTTCTCGCAATCATATGAATATTATAATAAATCAGTGAAACAAACTGTCGTTAAAACAAAAAAAGTTCATTTTCGAAATTTATACAATGATACATCACCAAAAGAACTTTGAAAAACTGTCAATATTCTTTAATATAATGAAATAAGTGGTGAATCATCTCAAAATAATATTGAATACATCACCATAGATGGCAGACGAATTGAAGATCAAATGGAAATATGTGACCATTTCAATGAATATTTTGTAAATATTGGAGCTGAATTATCCAGAAATGTAACAGATACCCAAATCCAAGATAGGTTTTCTACCTGTTCCTCTCCCTCTTCTATGTTTCTGAATCCCACCGATTATCAAGAAATTCGAAGAATAATTGACGAACTAGACGACAAGAAAGCAGCAGGAGTTGATGGAATTAATGTTGAGATCATCAAAGGAGTCAAAGATCGAATTATACCATTTTTAAATAGATTGATTTATACATCTTTTGAAACAGGTATATTGCCTGACAAATTGAAAACAGATAAAGTGAAACCAATATTCAAATCTGGAAAAAAAATTGCATAGGAAATTACCATCCACGTTCAATTCTGCCAATATTTTCAAAAATTAATGAAAAGATAATTGATAGAAGATTGAGGGAATATCTGAAAAAATAAAAATTTCTGTTTGCAGAACAATATGGATTTCGGAAATCTAGTGATACTGAGACTGCGGCAGTAGACAAGATACCAAGAATAAAACTGGAAATAGATTCGACAGAAAATTTCGGCCTATTATCACTGGATTTACGGAAAGCATTTGATATGGTTAACCACATAATTCTTTTGAGGAAATTATATGATATTGGAATAAGGGGAAAAATTTACTTTTGGTTCAAACATTATTTGAAAGACCGAAAACAACTAGTATACAGGGTGTAACTGAATAAGTGTAAAACATTTAAGGAGGTGATTCCTCATCGAAAAAAAGATAGGATCTTTCATATAAAGAAACTTCATTGGAGCATCCCTTGTTAAGATACAGCCCCTTAAAGGGGGTACATAAAATTTGTATAACAATTTTTTTCACAAGCACTGAAAAAGTTACAATATTGAAATTAACCTGACGTTTTGTACTACCAAAAAGACACTTAGCCAGTAATTTATTTGGTTTACCCCATGGTTGTAAGGGTGAAACACGCAACCCTAAAATTTATTTCCAATGTAACTTTTTGTCTTATTATTTGTTTACCATTTAAAAATTTATTTCCAATAGCCTGTTTCATTCTAAACAAAAAATGTCTCTTGGGTTTTTTGCCCAAAATAAACCAGTAAGCAGCAAAACATTATTTTACGAACAACTACAGAGATACATCGTCATAAATGCGAAAATACGAAACTAATCTATCTAGTAGGTCGCTATTAGCGATAGTGACAATTAAATTGGTATGACGCTGTCAGTTTGGGAATTTTCGAAATTGAATTAATACTAATTGTGTGTTGTTGTTCTGTTCTTAATTTGTTACTTTAATAATTCACTTGTTAATAAAATGGCATACACAAATGAGGAAATGGCTGATAAGCATTACGTTTACGGTCTGTCGCAGGGGAATGGGTTAGAAGCTTCTAGAAGATATGCTGAAATGTATCCTCAACGGCAGCATCCTTCACATAGAATATTTGCTCGACTTCATCAACGATTACGAGAATATGGTTCATTCGACAAAAGAACGCAGGATTGTGGTCGCCATCGAGAAATACGAACACCACAGCTTGAGGAAGCAGTACTTAATTTGATTGAAGAACAACCTACTACCAGTACTAGAAAGATTGCTTTCCAGCTAAATGTTGATCATATGACGGTATTTCGAATTTTAAAGGAACAACTCTTATACCCTTACCAGCTGCAACGAGTACAGGCACTGTTACCGCGAGACTTTCCGAACCGTCTTGAATTTTGCAATTGGATGCTGGAAATGATTAGAAGAAATTGTGACTTTCTGAAGACGATAGAATTCACAGACGAATGTAGTTTTTCTCGGGACAAGATTATTAATTTTCATAATTACCACATATGGGCTGATGAAAACCCTCACGCTATTGTCGAAACTAGCCATCAAGAACAGTTTTCTCTTAACGTGTGGCTCGGGTTATTGGGGATGATTTAATTGGGCCTCATTTTCTACCTCCTCGATTAAATGGTGAGGCATACGTTCAATTTTAAGAGAAGTGCATCCAGTACTGCTGGAGGAAGTTCCTTTGGGCGTCAGAAGGGATATGTTTTTAAGCATGATGGGGCTCCCGCCCATTTTAGTCAAGTAGCACGTCAGCATTTAACTGAAACATATGCAAATCAGTGGATAGGTCGAGGAGGACCACATAAATGGCCCGCTCGATCCCCGGATCTCAATCCTCTCGATTTCTCTATTTGGGGCCATTCACAGCATTTGGTATATCGTACTCCTGTTCGCGATGCAGAGGACTTAAGAAACCGCATCATCGATGCGTGCAGGGTAATCAGAGAGACTCCAGGAATATTTGAGCGAATACGTGGCTCAATGCGCCGACGTCTAGACGCATGCGTAATGTTTGAAGGTAGACATATTGAACATTCACTATGATTTCTACATGTTGTGTGTTTTGTTATTAATAACTTAGTTTTGTTTATTACCCTTTAATCGTTTAATGCAGGTACTAACTACAAAATAACAATAAATCCAGTTCGCATTTATGACGATGTATCTCTGTAGTTGTTCGTAAAATAATGTTTTGCTGCTTACTGGTTTATTTTGGGCAAAAAACCCAAGAGATATTTTTTGTTTAGAATGAAACAGGCTATCGGAAATAAATTTTTAAATGGTAAACAAATAATAAGACAAAAAGTTACATTGGAAATAAATTTTAGGGGTTGCGTTTTCACCCTTACAACCATGGGGTAAACCAAATAAATTACTGGCTAAGTGTCTTTTGGTAGTACAAAACGTCAGGTTAATTTCAATATTGTAACTTTTTCAGTGCTTGTGAAAAAAATTGTTATACAAATTTTATGTACCCCCTTTAAGGGGCTGTATCTTAACAAGGGATGCTCCAATGAAGTTTCTTTATATGAAAGATCCTATCTTTTTTTCGATGAGGAATCACCTCCTTAAATGTTTTACACTTATTCAGTTACACCCTGTATATCGAAAATACACTTGGTTCAATTAAAAGTATCAAATGTGGGGTACCACAGGGATCTATACCTGCTCCAGTTCTATTTTTGATATATATATATATATATATATATATATATATATATATATATATATATATATATATATATATATATATATATATATATATATATATATATATATATATATATAAACTCGATATCAGAACTCAAACTGAAAGGTCAAATAAAACTTTTTGCTGATGATTCAACAAAAATATATTTTGCATAGAACGAATTCGAAATTCTATCTACTATTGAACACGATCTTCAAATCTCATTACATTGGCTCATTGCTCATAAACTGTTGTTGAATTTTATGAAATCTTCAATTATGTCTATTTCTAGATGAAGTATTGCAACTGATTCACTAAGAACAATAATATTAAAAAATTCTCAAATTCAGTATACCAACAATACAAAATTCTTGGGTTTAAATATCGACACAACACTCTCTTGGTTCAATAATATCAACAATCTGAGGAAACAACTCTCATCTTAGATTGGAATACTATTCAGAATAAGACAATATATCCCACTGAAATATTTTAAAATCATATACTTCGGTTTAATTTATTCAAAATTGCAATACCTCATATCTGTTTGGGGCTCAGCCAAAATTTCAATTTTGAAACCACTACAACCTTTGCCAAATAAAGCTATGGAATGCATATACAAATTGCCATTTTTATAACCCCCAAGAAAATTATATGAACCTAATGATCTACTAAATCTTCGTTCTTTATATTAATTTAGAATTTCAATTTTCATCCACTATGTTTATACAGAAAAAAACATTTCGTTTTGAATCAAAATTTGGAAAAACTTCTATTTTGTATGTGGGATTCGAATACAGAATAAAATACACACACACACAGCCTTTAAAAAAAATAAAGACTAAAAGTTAGTTCAAGAAAAAACTTAAAAAATGTATACTTGACAAGTAACTTTCCAATTCCTATAATAATATTTCACCTTTGACTGCTTTGCTTTTCTCTTCTTTCTATCAATTGTTTGATGTATTCATTAATTCATGTTTCATATGTATTGCCGTCATTCAATTTATGTAAAAAGTAATCCCCCCATGAACAGCAAAGTTTCTTGGGATCAATAAATGAATGAAAAAACTTATATATATTTGTTGGAAAGTAGATAGATGGAGCTTTTGCAATTTTTTTCAATTCTTTCATTACATCCTGCAAAGAAATGATAGCCATTTCTGGAGAATTGATGTCAGTGCATAGGTCGAAGAGAATCGTTAATCGTTATTTATATTTGGATTCACAATTTCCATGACGATGGAAACATCGTTCAATTCTGCAGTGAGTCGGTCTTTCTTAGGTTGAGCTGATTCTTGTTCGGAAATGCCAAAAAGGACAAAATTGCATTTTCTAGCATTTTTTCCTGGATTTCTTGAACGATATCCTCCGAAATATTTGTTGGAATGGAGATAGGTGAAGCTTTGGCCAACACCTTCAATTCATTCACTTCATCTTGCAAAGAAATGATAGCCACTTCTCGAGATTGTATGTCAGTGCTAATGCTTTCGCATTGAACACAAGTTCAAAGAGATATTTTTCGGCTCTGATTGTGACGGTTTCGGATGAAGAAAGACCGGTACATGTATTGCAGATAGAGCAAGTGAGCTTCAAATGTGAGTCAGTTGCTTTCTGACAATTTGTACAATTATCCATTTCATCACAGACAAATGTTACGCCTATGTTGACTTCTGGGTGATAATAGAACGAAGCTAAGTGAGGTTACCTTACAGGTCATGAGCTTGTAATTTTCAGGTTGATAGACACAGAACGATATAAACTACTCACAGTATATACTCATCACAATTTGAAACATATGTAACACTTACTTCACACACACTTCGAAACGAGTATAAATTCACTCAAGATATTTGAGGTTACCGGCATTTTTTCACATTTTAATGTCATCTTCGGATGCAGTACATTCATCAAGAAAACGAATAATAGTGGTGATACCGTTGTGGTATTCCAGAATTAATGAAGTGTTTTTCGGACATATACCTACCTACCTATTTCTCTTCCATAACTATTTTTTGGAGAGCTACTAAATGACTCTTGAATAATCCTTCAGTAATACATATTTGCTCATTTTCTTCAGAAGATGATCGTGATTAACTTGGTCGAATGCTTTACTGAAGTCTGTATAAATTATAATAGTTTGTAATTTTTTTCCCAGGCTGTCGTTGGCCTCATGAACATACTGAAAAAATTAGCAATTACTGATATTTCCGTGAGAAAGGTTTTGAAATGTGTCTAGTTTACTATACAGTGCTTCTCAAGAAGTCCCTTCCCCCCTCTTACTTTTGGAACGATTGTACATAAACAAGTGAAATTTGTAAACTGAATATTGAAGGTTGTAAACTTTCCTACTAGTGATGATAGATGAAGAAATCGTCAAAGATGATGTCACAAGGCCATTGTGACCAATAATATCAAATGGAACCCCACGGCAAGCGAAACCTCTTTTAAAAGGTATCGAAAAAACCTATTCAATGATACTAATTTTGTTTGTGTTTATGGCAGTTTTGGCAACTCGGTTTTGAAAAACGCGAAGCTGTGATGAATTGAATCAGCTAATACTAAAATTCAAAATTCAAGCTCCGCCTCTGGATAGTTGTCAAATGAGCTGACGCTTTTGTTAGTCCCCCTAATTCGACGTTTTTGTAATTGTCCAAGTTTTTGTACATTTAATGATTTGTGTATTGTTGATCGAACGTTCAACTGTTTCAGCAGCTTTTGGTACTTTTGATATTTTTGTACATTTTAATAATTTGTTGAACTGTTGTGAGCCGAACGTTCGAGTGCTTCAAGAAGCGAAGTGGTACGTGCTTAAGGTGATAAAGTAGCAGCGATCCTAATTCTTGGTAAAACTGGACAAAATATTCATGCAGCAGAACGCATTTTTAATGAGAGGTTTCCCGATCAACCCGTTTCGAGGACTTATTTAGGGAAGCTTTTTCGTAAGTTTGAAACAACGGGTAGTATCAAGGATGCGAAACGATCTGGCCGACCATAAATTTCTGATGAGAAAAAAATTTATATACTGGCAGAAGTAATAGTTAATCCTACTTCTTCAACAACTTACGTTGCATCTACCTGTGAATTCAGTCGAAGTTCAGTACACAGGGTGTTGAAAAAACACAAATTTCATCCATACAAATTAAAAATGGTTCATCAACTCTCAGTCGACGACCCAGACCGAAGACTAGAATTTTGTGAAAATATGGAAACCAAAATTAACCAATAGCCAGACTATGTCAAAACAATTTGTTTCAGTGACGAAAGTACTTTCTATCTAGATGGAAATGTAAATACACAGAATGTGAGGTATTGGAGTGACGCAAATCACCACCTGTTTCGTGAAACACATACCCAATTTACCCAGAAGCTGAATGTTTGGGCAGGTATCCTGGGAAACCACATCGTTGGGCCCCTTTTTTTAATACTAATTTAACTGGTGAGGTTTATCTGGAGCTGTTGCAGAACGCAATAGAACCGTTGAACCTTGAAATTTTGGAAGATAATCCAGATGAATTCGGCAATTTGGACATAACATTCCAACAGGATGGTGCTCCTCCACACTATTTCGGTGGAGTAAGACGGTATTTGGATGGGGAATATCGTGGTAGATGGATTGGACGACGAGGTTCAACGGAATGGCCAGCTCGATCACCGGACCTCACACCTTTGGAATATTTTCTTTGGGGGTACCTTAAATCGAAGGTTCACGCCACTGAACCTGACAATATTGACGTTTTAAAACAATGTATTGTTGCAGAATGTGAGGCTGTTTCCGCAGACCCATTTGCAAAAGTAGGAGAAGAGTTTAGAAATAGCATATTTCACTGTCAGGAAGTAAATGGAGGTTACTTCGAGCAATTTCTTCAAGTAGATACTGATTCTCGAATCTGTAATTAATATCATACTGAATGGAATTTAAATTTTAATGTTTACTAATGAGCCATTAAAACTGCCATAAACACAAACAAAATTAGTATAATTGAAAAGGTTTTTTCGATACCTTTTAAAAGAGGTGTCGCTTGCCGTAGGGTACCATTTGAAATTATTGGTCACAATGGTCCTATGACGTCATATTTGACGATTTCGTCATCTATCATCACTAGTAGGAAAGTTAACAACCTTTGATATTCAGTTTCCAAATTTCACTTGTTTATGTATAATCGTTTCAAAAATAAGAGGGGGGGAGGGGACTTTTGAGAAGCACTGTATAGAATCTGTTCAAACAATTCAGATGATGCGCACAATATAACACTATCCAAATAATTTTCAATTTCAAGTTTGGAGCTTGTGGATGTCTTCCATTCATCAGGAAAGCGAAATGTTTTCACTCATTAATTTCTTTGTAATCCAACATGGAAATTTTTGAGTTTTTTCACTCGTGATATTTCATTTGGAAATACAATCTTCAAGTACCCTGGTAATACGTTTTCAAAATTTTTCAAGTGATGAATTAGGATCATTTTTAGCTACTTCGTCGTTCAAGTTACCGCCCCTACTACTCTCGGAAAGCTTCAGAAAATAACACCGTTTGAAAATGAGTTTCGATACGCATCATCATCACCATAATTATCATCAAACTTTCAAAATAGGGTTCTATTAGCGATATGTACAATCATTCATGAGAATAAGAGATCTGTTTCATAGTGCGAAGTGGACGAAATAATTTTTTCAGATGTGTCGTTCCATCTCAAGTAGTTTTTGATAGCCTACCTTCACACTGTTGGGCTCGACTTTTGCATGAGAAATTGAGTGCAAGAATAAGTTTCTCGTAGAAAAACCCCAAGGCTAATTCCTCACACCTTTCTGTAG
Source organism: Gonioctena quinquepunctata (assembly GCA_018342105.1). Classification (NCBI taxonomy): domain Eukaryota; kingdom Metazoa; phylum Arthropoda; class Insecta; order Coleoptera; family Chrysomelidae; genus Gonioctena; species Gonioctena quinquepunctata. The sequence continues at coordinate 1,185,422 of JAFIRS010000068.1, forward strand.
ATCTCAAGATATTCGTGATTATTACAGGACAACCTCTCACGGACTCCGAAACATAGGAGATCACGTTTGAAATAAGGACATCGCAATTCATCGATATTTTCTCCAAAAACAACAGATATTGACGACTATTGCAAGATTGGGGACATTGCCATTATAAAAAAAAAAACATATTCAAAATTGAGATGAATTCCAATTTCGAATCTGAATTTCATAATCATAAAACTACTCAGTTGCGCGTCTATCAAAGGCTTTTAGTCTCCTCGTGAAAAATACAGAGAAATATAATTGTGTTTTTGTATGGGTAGAAGTACATAGGTACCCCTGCCTTCCAAGATTTTATCTACCCAAGATGTGAAGGAAAATATGACTATTGTAGAAGGGCAAATGACTAAACTCGCCCCGATACGCGAATATTATTCAGAATAACTTCAAGAGAACTAGAAAAGAAGATAAAAGTATGTTGAAAAGGGGAACATTCTCAATTGAATATTGATAGAAAGATTTTTCTGTGAATTGAAAAATCCACGATTAAAATGAAGGTATTTTTTGTGAATGTCTAACAGAAAACAACTACTTCCCCGGCTAAAGCCACGCTGGACATTGAACTACATCTGATAGATATTCTGAAAGGGCCCTAACTCAAAAGAAAAAATCTGAAATTGAAAATTTGCATTTTTTTTCAGATAGTTATTTGATTTTCTATTCCAGTCTTAATTGAGAACTCATAAAGATGAATGAGACAAAGAAGAATGTTTTCCAAAAGAGAGTACTCACCAGAAATCATTCGTAACATTGACGCAGGAGAGACATCGCATTCACTAGGTCTTCAATACATTTTTGTCGACGAAAATCTATTTCACGCTTCCACGATCATCAGGAAGACCGGAAGAAATGGGAAACACATTTTCAAGAAGCAATCTCACTTTGCAAAGATGGAAAAAGTTAGAATCATTTCTTTCGGAGAGACACTTTGAAATTAGTGTTTTCTGACATTAAAACCTGTCATGGGGTATGATAGATTGATTTGTTGAAAATATAAACAGGATGTTCATAAAATCAGATGTGGAATCATCTGCGGCTGAAAGATAAACTTTAGTCACTATCTTCCATCGTCAAGATAACCTCTTGTGGGGTATTCATGTTGAAAAGGGGAACATTCTCAATTGAATATTGATAGAAATATTTTTTAATGTCAGAAAATACCAATTTCAAAGTGTCTCTCAGAAGAAATGATTCCAACTTTTCCATCTTTGCAAAGATGCTGAAATTGTCTTCTTCGATCTAATGATGTGAATGAATGTCTCGTCACTATAACAGACGCTCTAATTTCGAATGATTTCTGAGTGATTACTCTCTATTGGAAAACATTCTTTGCCTCATTCATCTTCATGAGTTCCTAATTAAGACTGGAATGAAAATCAAATAACTATCTGAATGAAAATGCAAATTTTCATTCAATTTTCTTGAGTTAGGCCTTTTCAGAATATCTATCAGATGTAGTTCAATGTCCAACGTGGCTTTAGCCGAAGTAGGTTAACCTTTTCTGTTAGACATTCACAAAAAATAACTTCATTTCAATCGAGGATTTTTCAATTCACAGAAAAATCTTTCTATCAATATTCAATCGAGAATGTTCCCCTTTTCAACATGGATACCCCACAAGAGGTTATCCTGACGATGGAAGATAGTGACTAAAGTTTATCTTTCAGCCGCAGATGATTCCACATCTGATTTTATGAATATCCTGTTTATATTTTCAACAAATCAATCTATCATACCCCATGACAGGTTTTAATGTCAGAAAACACTAATTTCAAAGTGTCTCTCCAAAAGAAATGATTCTAACTTTTTCCATCTTTGCAAAGTGAGATTGCTTCTTGAAAATGTGTTTCCCATTTCTTCCGGTCTTCCTGATGATCGTGGAAGCGTGAAATAGATTTTCGTCGACAAAAATGTATTGAAGACCTAGTGAATGCGATGTCTCTCCTGCGTCAATGTTACGAATGATTTCTGGTGAGTACTCTCTTTTGGAAAACATTCTTCTTTGCCTCATTCATCTTTATGAGTTCTCAATTAAGACTGGAATAGAAAATCGAATAACTATCTGAATGAAAATGCAAATTTTCAATTTCAGATTTTTTCTTTTGAGTTAGGGCCTTTTCGGAATATCTATCAGATGTAGTTCAATGTCCAGCGTGGCTTTAGCCGGGAAAGTAGTTGTTTTCTATTAGACATTCACAAAAAATAACTTCATTTCATTCGTGGATTTTTCAATTCACAGAAAAATATTTCTATCAATATTCAATTGAGAATGTTCCCCTTTTCAAGAGGTTATCTTGACGATGGAAGATGGTGACTAAAGTTCATCATTCAGCCGCAGATGATTCCACATCTGATTTCATGAACATCCTGTTTATATTTTCAACAAATCAATAAAAGTATGCTTCGAAAAGTTAGCAAAAGAATCATAACTTTCATAATTTTTTTGTTATGAAAACATTTTTCAAAATGAATTATTGACAAGTTGAAAATTTACCATATCTAGACACAATATGTAGTGACGTATTATGGAAAAAAAAATCCTTCCTTCGTCCTTTGAGATTTTTAACCAGCAGGTGAAAGATAACTCAGAACAAAAATCGAACAAATATATTAAAAAGTAAATATGCCATATTGTATTGTATAATTCCTGAACTATTCGCTGAAGCGCAAAAGTTATCAGCATCGACATATTTCCTTGACATATCGATGGGTAGAAAAAAATCAACAACCTATTGTCTATTCGTTTATTTATATCCTTGATAAATTCTTTCAATTTTCCCTGAACATTTCTCCATGTAAAACTCATGTTAGCTTATTTCCTGTTTTTGTAGACATGGATTAATTTGAACTCATGGTTAACACAAATATTGATTATAAGAATAAAGTTTAAACTGTATTAACCTTAATATAAAATACAATACTATAAATGGACTGTACCACTTGAAAGGTTGTCGACTCGTCTGTCTTTTAAGTTCAAACAGGCACACACTCTCAAGTTTATGTTACGAAAATATGAATATAAGAGTTATATGTCTCTAACCATACGCGGAGCGTTCGCAGACACAATAAAGTGGTAACAACTCAATTATCGATAGTTTGTTATTAGGCATACAGAGATAAAAAAGGAGAAAGAAAGAAAGTTCGGGACTGATGAATTTGAATTGAAACAGGCTTCAATTCATGAAACGGTGGTGTTTTTCTCATTTCAACATTATATCAATTATTCACAGGAAGCAGGATGTCACGTTCTCAAGATTCAAAAGACTCACAATTATGCTATCTATCTTCATGACAACATACGCTATTCTTTTATTTCTCTACGGTTCTCCGAGACTGCAAGATAGTGACATACTAGGACATTACCCGGAATACGGTTTTCATGTCCAATTGATTTGGGTCACAATTGCTGGTTTTGCAATAACATTTTTGTTACATCTACCCATTGTTCATTTTTTCAGGTGAGGAATGGAAGATAGTTGGAAACTTGCATGTGTAAATATATCTGATTTCAGATTCCCTTACCAGGCCAGATATCACGAATATAATGGGGAAGGAATCAGTTATTATTCTTGCTCCGATGTAATATGTTGGTAGGTGAAAAATTCTATCTTCACTCGAAGAATTTCTGTGACTTTGTGAAGATAGCTCGAATGAAAAATGTATCGAATATCAACATGATGAAGAACTCATCCAAATAGATCATTATTCCAAAACACACCTATATGAAAATTGAAAAAAATTCCACGCACGAAACCTACTGATGGAATCGGTCCTATAACGGTACTGGTATGCAGCTTCATCTAAGGTACAGATGGAATTTTTTTCCAGGAATAATTCTACATTCGACATGCTTTTTCTTTCACTTTATTCACTGAAAATGCAGAGAGTCAGGAAAAAACAGGGAATGTCTATTTTATTTCAAAAAGAGTTAGAGATGACATCTATTACCAAAAATAACTAGTTATATTTCGTTGAAATACAATTATTCAATAACTAGGCTTCGTCTCTCTTCAGTTGTTAACGTGAAATTGTGGAAAACATAATGATATTGTCTGCGTTCATTATACGGAAATGACTGACGAATAAAAAAGTGGTGTGAATGTATGAAGTTGCTCAAAAATCACATCTTCAATTGCATGAATTTGGGACGTCTTGCGAGTGTAAAAGGCTCAAGTATATGGAAAAAGGAATCCGAGTGACAGACAATCTCTTCATAATTATTTCAATTACCTGGATGAAAACAATGATCGAAATTTCTATTTGTTCTCTCTGATATCAATAGTTACCATAGAACAGCGAAGGCCAGGTTCATGACAGTAGCTACAAATATCGGGTAAGAATTGAAACTGAAAACATTATTGAAGGAGTAGAAGTGTGCGCATAGTTTTTCAAGGCAGTACACTGGATGTCTTGAGCAGAGTACCTACAGAGGTGTTTCTCCAAAAGATAAGCGCGGAGAAAAAAAACACTGAAGAATGAGCAGCAATACTTTAGAATGTATTTAATCGCACATTGCTTCTTTCAAGACGAGGCAAAGTCATAACAGCTTGAAGGACAACAAAAATATTTGCCGGATGAACTTAACATTGAAAATATGTACAGGATTTTCAAAGATCTTCACCCAATTCGAAAAGGATATTATCAGTCTTATAGGAAGGTATTTGAGAAATAATTTCATAAAGGATTTGGATATCCTAGATCTGATACTTGCAGTCAGTTTGACCAATTTTCGGTGAAGCGATAATTCGAAAGTTAGTTAACTGAATATTGAAAAAGAGCTTGCGAAAAGTTTTTGAGATAAAAAAAAGCTGCTCGCAAGAGAGCTCAACAAGATAAAGAAATCGAAGCCATAGCAATGGACTAGCAAAAAAAACATATCCATCAATGATGTATATAACAAGCGTCAACTATCCATGTCCTCCTTTAATATTCATGTCCTTTCCAATGCTCAATTATATTTTCAAACATATCCAGAATATAAAGCAAAAAAAGGAGCTGATGAAGTATGTTATTTTCTCTTCGACTTTTGTATGAATCATTTGCCCAGAGATGTATAAAACTTGCCTATTTCCTGCGATGCTGCAGGAGGGCAAAATAAAAACTACACTTCCGTGCATTCTACCCACTATATGGCAAACGTTATAATACGCCTCAACTCAATTCAGTTGACATATCCAATTCGCGGGCATCTTTATTTAGAGTGCGATAAGAACATACGACTAATTAATACAAAATTGAGAATGGAATCTCGCAGGGACTGGCAACAATAGCTATTTGTATAACAAGGGAGGAAAGTGCTACTTCTCCTCCCGAGGATGGAGTTTACTGCCCGACGCGTAGTGGAGGGCAGTAATCATTCAAGGGAGGAAAGGCACTTTACCCCCATGTTATACATATGATTTTTCCGCCTCTCTCAGACAACAAGTCATTTTTAGATAATTTATTTATGAAACTAACAAACAAAATTTATTGAAGAACTAAAAGTAAGAAGTAGGTACAGTATAACTTATAGGCACGTTATTTTCATTCTTGTATCCTACATATTTTTAATTTGTGGTAGAGTAATTATTTATACTAATGTCAAACGTGCAGTTTTGAGCAGTGGTTATTTGAATACCACTAGAAGTGAGAGCTGGAGCCAACGCAGTTTTCGTGATATTTTCATTACCAACATTATTATACAGCTGGTTTCCCCCGGAAGTACTCGTAATTGGCTAATTACAATCAATTCCATTAACTTCAGTGACTCCCATAATTTAATTCGGAATGTTTCGCTTTTTTGCAAGATATTGCTCCACATACCCTTCAGCGATATTCGTAGACTTCCAACCTCCGTGTTGCATTAAAGCAAGAATGTCTCGATTTGTTGAAAATATAAACAGGATGTTCATAAAATCAGATTTTTTCTTTTGAGTTAGGGCCTTTTCAGAATATCTATCAGATGTAGTTCAATGTCCAGCGTGGCTTTAGCCGGGGAAGTAGTTGTTTTCTGTTAGACATTCACAAAAAATAACTTTTAATCGTGGATTTTTCAATTCACAGAAAAATCTTTCTATCAATATCCAATTGAGAATGTTTCCCTTTTCAACATGAATACCCCACAAGAGGTTATCTTGACGATGGAAGATAGTGTCTAAAGTTTATCTTTCAGTCGCAGATGATTCCACATCTGATTTTATGAACATCCTGTTTATATTTTCAACAAATCAATCTATCATACCCCATGACAGGTTTTAATGTCAGAAAACACCAATTTCAAAGTGTCTCTCCAAAAGAAATGATTCTAACTTTTTCGATCTTGCAAAGTGAGATTGCTTCTTGAAAATGTGTTTCCCATTTCTTCCGGTCTTCCTGATGATCGTGGAAGCGTGAAATAGATTTTCGTCGACAAAAATGTGTTGAAGACCTAGTGAATGCGATGTCTCTCCTGCGTCAATGTTACGAATGATTTCTGGTGAGTACTCTCTTTTGGAAAACATTCTTCTTTGCCTCATTCATCTTTATGAGTTCTTAATTAAGACTGGAATAGAAAATCAAATAAATATCTGAATAAAAATGCAAATTTTCAATTTCAGATTTTTTCTTTTGAGTTAGGGCCTTTTCAGAATATCTATCAGATGTAGTTTTCAATGTCCAGCGTGGCTTTAGCCGGGGAAGTAGTTGTTTCCTGTTAGACATTCACAAAAAATAACTTCATTTTAATCGTGGATTTTTCAATTCACAGAAAAATCTTTCTATCAATATCCAGTTGAGAATGTTTCCCTTTTCAACAAGAATGTCTCCTCCAGAATTTGCAAGTAAACTTGCCGAGGTTCTTCTGTGACTATGCACGGTATAATTTATGGTGGAAGGCAGTTTTAAAAATTCTGCAATTTTTTTGCATACATTTTCCTGCTCCATATCAGACAAATGAACGTGTCAGATCTGTTTCAGGGCGTAGCGATATATATATATATATATATATATATATATATATATATATATATATATAGCATACTGTCATGAACATAGCGTATTATAATATTTGCCGTTTAACTTTTATTTTCTTAATATATTTACTTCTTGAAAATATCTTCATTAATAAATAATCATCATCGGGTGCTCCTAGTAAAAATGTATTTACTTCCTCTTTCGAGAAGGTTTTTGCCTCATCAGGTTTAAATCCCGGGTTTTGTCTTTTCAAGAAAGCAATTAATTTTGGGTATTTGGTATCCACATTTTCTTTTATTCGAAGCAGCAGCATCGAATACTTGGACCACAATGTAGAGGCTTTCAATGTATTTGCTAATAGCAAAAAATACCCCAAAATAACATTTTCTGAATGAGTACGAATATGCTCCTCTTCGGCCCATTGCTTGAAATGTAAATACTGTTTTTCGTATTTTTTTCTAGATTTTTGGGGTAATAGAGATTGTACTGTTACATTAACTTGTTCCAAAATATCCGATGGTGTATTATTCATATCTTCAAATTCGCTTGAATCACCCATTTTTTTAATATTATTCTATATTTTGTAGATATATTATAGCGTAACACACTTTTAAACTGTTAATTTGTCAATCGACCATAGCATGCTATAATATTTCTGTCCTAAATTCGAAAACCGGATGAATCTATGAATTGAAGTCAAATTAATAATGTAAAAATCGTTAAATTAAAATTACAATTCACTGATTTCTACCATTTTGCAAAATAAACGGTAAAATTCATACTTATATAATAGAATATAGTTTAGGTCGTCAATGCCGTATAAGTATTTTTCCTCTCTAGGGAGGAAAAGTACGACTTTTCTCCCTACAATGAGGTCAGGAAATATATACTTTGAATAGAGGTAGGCGGAAAACTATTTTTTCTACAACCTTTTACGAATAGACGTCATTTTGTAACAGAATACCTTCAGCAAAAACGTGATTTCCGTCGCAAGTGGGAGAAATTTTCATAACGTTAACTTTTGTTTCTGGTAACGAAAGTTAAATTCATATTGTCGATCATTTCCCGCCCTCGTGTATAATGTTTTGATGACTTTAAATTATTATTAAATAAAAACTTTTTAACAAAAAATTAAACCGACGAATAAATCAACTGAAAAGCAAAAAATAAAATAAACCTTCTTAGTCTAAATGATAATTGAGCTCCTAAACTAATGTTAGTAACTGATTTTGAGTCGGCGCCAAACAAACAATTATCAAAGATCATTATATTACTTTGAAACATGTAATCGAAACGCAGCCGTGCATCTCGCTGCCATCATTTTACGCTTTACCTAATTCAATTGCTAGTTTGTTTGGCACCGATTCAAATTCAGTTACTCACATTAGTTTAAGAGCTCAATTATCATTTAGACTTAGAAGGTTTATTTTTTTCTTTACTTTTCAGTTGATTTTTTCATCGGTTTAATTTTTTGTTAAAAAGTTTTTATTTTTCAATTTTTTGTTGCTGAAATCTACTAATTACTACCTACTTAATTTTTGATTACTTCCAAAATGCTTACTCACCTAGCATATTTCAACTATTAACTATTGAATAATATAATTTTCTATTTTAACTATTTATTGTTATACAGGGTGTCCCGGGACTTCCTCTTTTCCTTCCAGGAATGTATAAATGGGGTCAAAATATCCCCAGTACTTCATATACCTTTCGTTCCTAAAAGCCTTCGTTACCAAGTTACGGGCCCTCAAAGTTACAAAATGAAAAATGTTTTTCTTTGATAACTTTAAAAGTGAATATTCAAAATCATCTAAATTTTGGTGATTGACTGAACAAATGAATTCCTTTGATGAGCTTTCATGCAGGAGTCAGTTGTTTTGCTACAAAGTCAGGAACGGACTACCCCCGATGGTCCACACCCCAAAACTTTGGAATGACTGAGATTTGTCAATATGTTTTAACAAAACAAGGTTACCTGGACAATTCTCTGAATAAAAGTAATCGTGTGGAAAATAGATGGGAACAACGATTCTTAATAAAAATGCAGTTTTACTCGACGACATCGAACCCCATCGTCCACCATTATTTGAAATGAAAAGTTTTCACAGTAGAAATACTAATGCTAACGTTAATTCAACAACATTTATAACTGGGATAATACAAAATATGCTAAAATAAAGTCGTAAACAAAAAGTACAGTACCTAGTTGAAAGTTTCATTTACAATGTAGATATTTTTTCAAATGAAATATCAAGTTATGTAGATTCGTGGTGTTCTTGAACTAACCAGCTACTCCACTATGGAATATCGAATTCAGTCCATATTTTGTATGTACGCGTGGAATAAGCACGTTTCGTGTTGTGTTATCTGAATCTCATGATACTCAACATTTGGATGTTGCAAATTCGTATTCACAGCTTAAATGTTGGGGAGTTTCACTGATAAATATTATTTCATTGGAATTTTTTTCAACCCGAAGATAAATTCAGCTGAAAAAACGCTCATCGAAAGACATAGCTGATAAAAATCGAACGAATAAACTACAAAAACGGCTGCATATGGATAGGTGAAAAATATCCGGTGGATAAATTTATATTCCATTTCTTCCACAGATGTTGACAAAAACAACTTGTAGAAAGAAATAAAATTAGTGTGGATGGAAAATGACAACTGGAAAGCGATTCTTCTTTGTTGAGTGGTGCGTTGTCATTGTATTGTCAATATTCTAATAGGACAGTTTGAAGTGTTTTGATATGGCCGTACAGTTTACATTCAACGAATATGCAGATATGCAAGCATTGTATGGACGAGCATTTGGTAATGCTGCAGAAGCCCGTCGTCTGTATGCCGAGCATTTTCCCAATCGAACGTTACCGGCAAGAGAAACGTTCGAGCGTGTCGATCGCAGCTTGAGCGAGAGAGGTGTGTCTAATAGAATAATAATTGGAGCCTGTTGTTTTATTTCGATATTATTGTAGGTTCGGTTTTGCCAAAACGAGGTGGTGAGGGCGCTCCTAGAGCTGTGCGATCCGTTGATTTGGAGGAAAATATTTTGGAAGCTGTCGCTGATGATCCTTCGAAGAGCATCAGAAACCTATCAGAACAGTTCCATACATACAAGCCCACTATTCATAGAATAATTGGGGAACATCTGCTCCACCCATATCGCATCCAGAAGGTACATGCCATGACACCTGAAGATTTCCCAGCACGACTGGAATATGCCAATCGGTTCCTGGATAAGCATAGAGAGGATATGACTTTTATAACTCGAGTTTTATTCACTGATGAAGCAGGTTTCAGTAGAGATGGAGTAATCAACTCTCATAATCTCCACATATGGGCCGAAGGAAATCCCCATGGGATATTGCAAACCAAACACCAACGGAAATTCAACGTGAATGTTTGGGCTGGTATCATAGAAAACCATTCGTTCTACATGACCGATTGCATGGAGAACGTTATGGAGTTCATTCAGAACGATTTGAATGGACTTTTGGAACATGTTCCATTGCAAACCCTAAGAGATATGTGGTTTATGCATGATGGCGCTCCTCCTCATTTTAGTTTGATTGTGCGGGACCATATGAACCATATTTTCCCCAATAGATGGATTGGTAGAGGGGGACCATATTCATAGCCACCGCGGTCTCCGGATTCAAATCCATTGGATTTCTTTCTGTGGGGGCATCTAAAAAGCCTCCTTTACGCTACACTTATTCACACCAGATATGCCTTGTTGAATATAATTACATTACATTGTGAAGCCATACGAAACGACCCTGGCATGCTATTCCAAGTGCAGATAGGGTTTTTGCGCCGACTAAGAAAATGTATTGAGAGAGAAGGGGGTCATATCGAGCAGTTTTTATAGCGGATTCGGCATTTCTGTTTGCTCTTGAGGATTGCGATTGATTATTTACACCATGAGTTTTGTGAGGTAAACGTGTTTGCATGATAAAAATTCGTTATGAACATTGTACCCATCATTCCTATTTTCATTACGAATTGATCTTTTCGGATCATGGTAGACATCTCAGGTTGGATGTCGATCAAAAATCGTTGCTCCGATCGATTTTCCACACGAGTACTTTTATTCAGGAAATTGTCAAGGTAACCTTGTTTTGTTGAAACATATTGACAAATCCCAGTCATTTCGAAGTTTTGGGGTGTGGACCATCGAAGGTAGTCCGTTCCTGAATTTGCAGCAAAACAACTGACTCCTGCATGAAAGTTCATCGAAGGAATTCATTTGTTCAGTCAATCATAAGAATTTAGATGATTTTGAATATTCACTTTGAAAGTTATCAATTTTTTTTTGTAACTCTGAGGGCCCGTAACTTGGTCACGAAGGCTTTCAGGAACAAAAGTTATATGAAGTACTGGTAATATTTTGACTAAATACAAACTACTCAATAACATTACCCAAAACTTATAACTACCAGAATACCATAACACAAACATAGAACATACTTCAAAACGCAAACTACTCAAAACACCACCCAAAACCTATAACTACCAAACTAGTACTCAAAGCACCTACAAAACTCAACTAATACAAACACACACTCAAAATGCCACAAAACCTAATAACTCAAACATATACCCAAACGACGTCAAACAAATCATATTGCAACCAGGTTTTTTACTACTATTTTCCTGGAAGCATCCACAAAAACTACATACACAAAACAATCTCATTCATAAAAAAATTTAAAGATACTTCAGAATTCGGCATAAGCGTAAGCAGGAGGCTGAAATCAAATTCAAAAACCACCATACACTTACTGAACGCTCAGGAGAAACAGCTTCAAAATCTGCTGGGACGGTCCATCTCCTCGCCTGGACGTAGGAAGCAACCCGTCTTGGGGCCGGGTCATTCGTCCGGAGACCGGAAACGGATCTCTGGGGGGATTGTTTGGTTCTCTCCGGAATTCTGGTGCGCGTACACTAATCATTCTGTAAAATGTATATATGTATATATGTAGAATAAGTTAGTATTTAGGTTAAGTGTATGAAATGTAAATATAAAACGCAGAAATAAATATTATTGGATTGGATTGGTAATATTTTGACCCATCTATACATTCCCGGAAGGAAAAGAGGAAGTCCAGGGACCCCCTGTATAATATGAATCAATTTTGAAAGTTCTGGTTAGTTGATTACTTTGTATATCATTCCATCCTTTCATAGAATATAATCATTTTGATGGATGTAGGAGGGGCTGTCAATGTCAACTACATATGTGTGCCAAAGTTCACAAGTGAAAAATGAATCATCCCCCATTTTTCTACCCATAGGAATATATCACTTCATTCCAAATCGGGATATGATCAACTATGAGGTATATATACCCTTTCTAATTAAAAAGGAATCATCCAAATCGGAAAACCCACTACAAAATTATGCCTGATAAAATCGGTTAACACACCAAAAGTCTCTGGGTGAACGATCAATATCCTTCATTTTGCTACCGTTAGGGATGGATTTTGTTGTTCAAATTGAGATGGGACCAACTTCGAAGTATACCCTATCCAAGAATCATCGAAATAGAACCGCTCTGTGATTATACATAAAAAAAAATAAAAAAATATACGCGTCGAATAGAGAACCTCCTCTTTTTTGGTTTCGCCGGTCAACAAAGACAGGAATCATTTCTATAGTAAGAATGCATTGTTTTCCTTTTGTTTGTTTAAGAAGCAAAATAGAATCGTAACAAGAACGTGAGATTCAAAAACAATTCATATCTAGTTGCCTGGTTTCATTAGTTTGACGTTCCTCGTCAATTGTTTAGACTTATCAGTTTGCACTGAAAGCATCGTTAGTTTTTTAAGTTATCATGATTTCTGATTCGAAAAGTGATTTAGATTTTCCAAATACACCACCACAAATAGCGAATCAAGCTGAGGAAACCTCTTTGGATTCATAACTAGTAAAAACTAAAAGGAGATATGAAGAAATATATGCAAAATGCATGGATTGGGGAGTTGATAATCTCATAAATCCATTTTCGGCAACTGTGCTGCTTGCGTATTTTGTCATGGTCATGGTCTATGTATTCGATGTTGAGAACCACTTTATCGATTGAAAATAATATCGATATCAGTAAATATCCCAAACAACGTTCTTTTTTTAAACGAAAATCTGATGGTTTTAAAAGTTGAAAGTCTTAAATTTTTTATTGCGATGAGAAACACACTTTCTTTAAGAATGCACCGACTCCAAATACTTAATGACTGAGGTCAGTTGATTAATTAATTATTGCGACAAATTCTTAATGATATTAATATGAACGTTTGTAGGTAGCCTTAGTTTTTGGAATACCGGGGGCTTGTCGTTGCCACGAATTAAAATATTTGACAGTAAATGATGTAAAAGATACCAGCAGTATACTCTTGGTTACAAAACGTAATACAAAAATAAAAGTACCGCGTTTCTTCCACATTTCTGGGTTCTTCTACGATATTTCTAAAATATATATGAACCTCCGTCCACTAGATATGGACAAAATAAATTCAAGATTCTTTATTAACTACCAGGACGGAAAGTGTACTAGACTGGTTGTGGGAATAGCTCAATATTTAAACTTGCCTGATCCCCAAAAATATATTAGGCATTGTTTGCGTAGAACTTTCGTAACACTATAAGTGGATGCAGACGGTGATTTACTCCAACTAAAAAAGCATGGAGGCTGGAAATCTAGTAACGTCCAAATCCAAACAAAATATGGCGCATCTTCATCTGCAGTTAACAACATCGTCTACCTCAATACAAAAAAATCTTGATTGTAATACTACCAGAATTTAGAACAATTAACCAATATTCAAATAATCAGTAATGTTTAAAGACATTGTGTTATTTTTAAATTAAAATATACATATTTGTTCATCGTCCTTTTAAGCATATTATTATGATATGAACAGGGTGGTAGAAAAAGTATAGTGTTTCACTCGTGGAAAACATTTTTCGAAGCTCGTGAACATTACCATCAAACCATTGAACTGTTCTCCCGCTTCTATAAATTTTACTTTCGCCACTCGTAAAACAATATACTATCAATGTCTCGAGTAAAACCAATGCCATTTGATGTAGTTTGGTAATTGGACTGGGGTTTCCCGCACAAAATATGCAAAAAGGTGTCCATTCCCAATTCAAAAAATCAAAGAGTTAAGGGTGACTAATGAGCATGTACGATTTGTATCACATGTGTATCACGTGATTCCTACAATGGGTCGACGTTGCAATGATTCTTCCTCTCTGAAGAGCAGTGGAACCTAATTTTCCCGAGTGAAATCAACCCAAGAAGCAGAGATTTCGAGTTTGAATTGCCTTTCCAATCTCATTTCGAAATTATTCCTGTAGATACAAAGAAACCCAAAGATCTCCTGTCGTTACTGAAACTTTGCGAAAGTCATGAAGTTGAACAACTTTATGCCAGTCTTCCACATGCTGAAAAATCAAGTCGAAATCGCACAAGGACAGATGATGATCTCAATCTTGGAAGTTTCTCCAAAGAACAGGGTGAAATTGGTTCTAGGACTCGTTCTAAAAAGAAAGAGGCAAGTCTTCCACGTGCTGAAGAATTAATTCTCGAACGTACAAGGCTAGATGTCAATCGTGCGGGTTCCTCTAACAAACAGGATAAAATTGGTTCAAGAATGAAGGGTAAAAACCCAAAACGTAAAGCTACACCTGAGAAAACTACCAGCAAGAAAATCATCGATCGGAAAAGTCCTGAAACCACTTAGGTGAAAACCGAACTAAAAACGTTTTTTTTTTTAATCATTTCATTGTTTCAGGTACACACGAACGGACATTTCCAGTTTCCTATTAAAATGACGATACATCAATAATACTGCAATTTTTGACAGAATTCCACTCTTATTTTAAGTTAAATTTTATTTCAGTTATTTGATAAATATTAGGTATTCTTGCTTTCATTACATTGAAAACAAATTAACTGTAACATTTTGAATTTAAAATCGAATTTACTCTAACATTTGTAGCGAGGACATTCCCTGTTTTCACCTGACCCCCTTCAAATGTAAATGAAGAATTTGTGTGTAATGAGAATTATTCTCTTCATTTCGTTTGTGTTTGTTATTGTTGAAGGCAACTGGTAATAGAAACGATCTTGCAGTTGTATCTCCAAAAACTGTTCAGATTTGGAAGCAACTGGTGTTATTCAACTCTTGTTGGACTATCCTGAGGTTATGATACATACGATAACGATAGGAAAAAAAAATCCTATCGCATCGCATTACCTTCTCCACTGTGGATGAAATGATTGGTACATACCTTCACTAGACGTTTAATCCCAAATTCCTATTCCCGGCAGAAGTACTCAGACTGTGAGCGGGTGACCGTACGCAGTCCTCATGCTGACGTCACACCATCCGTAATACTCCGCGTAACATGGACTGTGATTGACAACGCCTGCTCTGTGCAATGCAAACATGAATCACGTCGATATTCGTGTATTTCTCTATAGTAAGACCCACCATTGTATTTCAGACAGCATAAACTACGAAAACTAAATCATTAATTTTCGACACATATCGAAAAAATCCTCCTTCGAAACAGCAAACTAACCTAACCTCAATCTGAGGCAGATATCCGAGCTTAGGATGTATGTGTTGAAGGAGAATTTTTTTAAAGTGGTTTAGTGTTGGTAGTTCATGCTGGTTGAAAAAAGGAGGCATTTTGAGTGTTTTTTGTGCGGGAAAACTGTGCTTAAAAATCACCTTATGAAGAAGGAAAATATGTTATATATCGGGAACGGTATGAGATCGCTGCGTTTTGATCTTTCGGATCCGTGTTCAGGAGGCAGAAACTCGTAACACTCCGTGTTATTCACACTGTGTTTAGGCTCGCGTCAAATTCCCGCTTGCACTCGGCAATGCAAAATACAATCGTCGATCATGAGAAGGCATGCAAAAAAAAGTTCATGAAGAGAAAATTAGGTAAATGTATACCCGTCGTGTTCATGCTTCCTGAAATTAGCTGTAATACATTTCTTATGAGTTTTTGCCTTCTGAACACGAATCCGTTCCCGATATATAACATATTTTCCTTCTTCATTAGGTGATTCTTAAGCACAGATTTATAGCACAAAAATCACTCAAAATGCCTCCTTCTTTCAAACAGCATTAACCGTACAACTTTGAAAAAATCTTCGTTCAAAACCTACATCCTAAGCTCTGACATCTGCCTCAGATTGAGGTTAGGTAAGGTTGTTGTTTTGAAGGAGAATATTTTCGATGTTTGTCGAAAATGTATGATTTAGTTTTCGTAGTTTATGCTGTCCGAAATACAATCTCATCGCTTTAGTCCACTTTGTAATCTACTTTCACTCAGTTACCGTAAATTTGTGGGTCTGGAGAAATACACGATTATCGACGTGACGTTTGCATTGAAGAGAGCAGGTGTTGTAACTCACAGTCTAAGTTAAGCGGAGTATTTTAACATCAAATATTTATTTATTTTCATATTTGAGTTTATAATAATTGTGTATATAATGGAAATGGTACATATAAATTTAAAAATAGAATATTATGTATAATCAGACAGTTATTAACTAGTAGAAGGTTATACATGGTTTTAGATTGATGTTTAATAGTATTAAACTTATTGGAAAATAAAAATATATCAACCTAATAACAACTATTCAGACATCATTGATAGAACTAAATAATGAAAAAAAATTATAATACATATGAAATTGATGAACATAGGATAATAATAAAAAGAAGAAATGGATGTTGTAAAATGAATGGAACCAGTTATTTCTTTGTGATAGAATGTATGTTTTCACTTTGATTTTGAATTGAAAAATATTGTTACATTCTTCAGATCATCGGATGGATTGATGAATTTTGAGATTGCCTCATATAAATTTTTTTGACCCATTGTTGAATTAAAAGCTTCAAGATGGAACCAGTTATATTGTCTACTGTGGCGAGTATGAGTTTCGGACTTTCTTATTAATATGAAATTAGATTTCAGCCATTTATTAATAATATCATAAGCAATATTCAGAGTGTTGATTGTATGGTGTTTCTCTAAAGAAAATTTATTCGTTTTATCAAACAGTTGATTTGTTGGTATATCATATGGAAGACGATACAGGACTTTGGTTGAATGATTTCTTATATACTACAGAAATTTTGTTGAAATTATTTTGTGAATACGATTCCCAAATATTCATTGAATAGTTTATTCGACTGAGGATATGAGAATGAAGAATTAAATTTGCTATATATGTATTAAGTTTGGGACATCTTCCAATGCATCAATAATGGAAGATATTTTTGTTTGAGAATATCAATATGCTTGTTCCATTCCAGTTTCTGATCAATTCAAATACCAAGGTATTTGATTTGGAACGTTTGTTTCAAGCAATAATTTTTCATACGGATATCCAGATTAACAGTTTGTTAATTTCGTTGGTGGAAAATCATATATTGAGTTTTATTAGAATTTACAGAAAGTAGGTTAGAATATAGCCATTTTTCAATTTTCTTTAGGTCCTTGTTTATCGTATATACTAGAATAGTAGGGTTTTTATTCGCATGTAAAAGGACTGTATCATCTGCAGATATTCATTAGTTACATTGATTTCAGAAATATTTTGAGTATATAATAAATATAAGATTGGACCTAACACAGATCCTTAGAAAACACTTTTATTCATATATAATTTTTGGGATTCAAAATTATTTACTTTAATTCTGATGTTTATTCTTAAGGTAAAATTGCAGTAGATTTTTTGCCATTCCTCTAATTCCCATCAAATCGAGATATTCCAAAAGAATTATATAGTCGACTGTATCAAAAGCTTTAAGGTCCATAAAAATTGCTATTACATAATTTCCTTTGTCAAGTCTGTCTTGTATAAAATTAAATACCTGTAGTACTACTGCTTGTGTTCCACTGTTTTCCTGAAAAACAAATTGATTCAAATCAAATCCATATTTTTTATTTGTGAAGATTAATATTCTTTTTTTAATAATTTTTTCAATTCTTTTGGAAAATATGCTTATTAATGCTATGGGCCTGTAATTGATTTTATTCTGGGCATCTCCACCTTTATATATTGCTCTTATTTTTATGAAATATTTATTGATTCCATGTATTCTCATATATATTTCGGTAGAAGATAGATCTATAATTGATTTGTTGAAAATATAAACAGGATGTTCATAAAATCAGATGTGGAATAGAAAATCAAATAACTATCTGAATGAAAATGCAAATTTCCAGTTTCAGATTTCTTTTGAGTTAGGGCCTTTTCAGAATATCTATCAGATGTAGTTCAATGTCCAGCGTGGCTTTAGCCGGGGAAGTAGTTGTTTTCTGTTAGACATTCACAAAAAATTACTTCATTTTAATCGTGGATTTTTCAATTCACAGAAAAATCTTTCTATCAATATTCAATTGAGAATGTTTCCCTTTTCAACATAGATCTATAACTTCCAGAATCATATTCATTATTCCTGAAATTCTTCATATTGGGTTCTTTTCAAATTATCAGAAAGTATTTGTTTGATTTTGGGGTAACCAATTTCAATTATTCCGCGTTTTATGTAACTTTTTAAAGCAATTTCTGATATTTCAATGGATGTGTATATTATGCGATGATCTGTTATTGAAGTATCTTCTAATTTTATATCGAAATTTAGTTGATGGCAGTTAGTCAAAATATGATCAAGTATGCTGAAAGAATTGTTTTGTTTTCTGGTATAATAATTTGGTTCAATTTTATTCATGATCTGAAAATCCTTAGTGTTTATTATATTTTCATAATAAGTAGAATCACTGTTATTCGTGAGGAGATTGATATTAAAATCACCTATTATAATAAGTTTTTTATTAAAATTCATTATTTTATCTAAATAATCAAGGAAATCGGCAAGATTTGAATTTGGTGGTCTAAAGAGGAAAATAATTTTCAATTTTGAATTAAAATTATGAATTTTAATTTCAATTGTATTGTATTCTATATTTATATTTTTATGTATTCCTTGATATTTCAAACCATATTTCAAGTGAATAGCAACTCCTCCCTCTTGCTCATTTCCACGGCAATGGTGAATGTTTGTAATTAGGGATATTAAAATAATCAGGATGGTGTGACGTCAGCATGAGGACTGCGAACGGTTACTCTCTCACAGTCTGAGTACCTCTGCATGGAATGGAAATTTGGGATTTAACGTCTAGTCATACCTTCCGGTTGTTGTGATAGTAAACCTAACCAACAATTTCAACAATCGTATGGTAAGCCAACGTTACAATGAAAAGAAAGTGCTTCTCTGTCCAAACTACGACATGGAAATGAAACAGCTGACAAACTACCAGGACCGTATTTGAATTTCTAGACGTTTTCAATTAATTATATCCCATATATCTTCATACTTTAACGGAAGTCATTTTCTGAAGAGTGACTTATTTGATGAGTTAGTTGAGTACATTGGATACCATTTGATGAATAACACTGGTCTACAGTGGTTTTGTTGCCCTAGATATGAAAATGATTTTGGATCTATTTATGCACACAATTCATGAAACTATCAATGATTTTGTAAGATTTGCTCTGATTTTTTTTTAATCTTTATTTCCATTTAACATAACAAAAAATAAAAAAACGAGAAACAAAATAACATATATATTTATAATCTCAGTTATGTTTTGAGAAATTAGGATACATCGAAGTAAATAAAGACGAAAATGTCGAAAATATATTTCATATTTCCATAAAACGCTTTTTATGAGCTTTTTTTTTATAATTTCTCAGGAAATAATCTCTTTCAAAGACAGCAGTAATCTGCCATCATGTGACAATCTCATCGACCATGATACCTTTCCTCCATCACTTTCAGATCTTGGTGGAACTGTTCTTCCTGTTCGTCACTATAATTTCCCAAATTATCCGGAAATGTATCTAGATGATTGCGGATATAGTGTAACTTATTACTCATATTTGCTCCTAAAGTCTGAAAGTTTGTCACAATTCCTTCATAATTTGCTGCTTGGTTACCTAGGAAATTTTCGACAACCAACACAACATTTTTCCAAGCTTTACTTTCCGGAACAGTCATGACTGCGATAAAATCTTAGTCTTTCATCAATTGCCTAATTTGAGGACCAACAAATATTCCACCTTTCAATTTTTCCATACTAAGCTTCGGAAATTTTAGGCAAATGTAAGAAACAATCTCCGTCCTTGTTCAACGCTCTAACAAATTGGTGGAAGTATAATTTTGTCTCTGCTCACCAGCGGCTCCCTTATTACATTAGCTTCACCGACAGTTAAAGAATTTCTTACAGGCCAAATATCTTGTTTCCAATGAAGTTGCTTTGCTCTACTGTCCCACATACAGATAAAGCAAGGGTATTTTGTGTATCCACTTTGTTGGCCAAGTAAAAAATAAACCATTTTTAAATCCACACAGATCGGCCATTGATGCTCCGAGTATTTAATTTTCTCTAAAACTAATTTTACATTTTCATATTCTTCTTTGAGTTTTGTTGAATGGGCAATTGGAATTGATGCAAATTTATTTCCATTGTGCAATAAGACGCATTTCAAACTTATTTTGCAACTGTCAATAAAAAGGCGCCATTCAGTGGATTTGTATTCTTTTAAACCCATTTTTAGAAGCAGCCTCGCGATATCATCACAATACACCAATCTTTCATTTTAATCTTCTCGCGCTTTGTATGTTGTAATTGTTACTGTTGGTACTGTTGGTGCCAATACATTTTTTTCTTTCAATCTTGAGGCTAATAGTTCTGATCCTTGTTTTGATAAATTGAGATCACGTATTAAATCACTGAGTTCATTTTGAGAAAATAATTTTGGCGTAGATGTTTCACCCTCTCATTGAGTTCCACTGGTAGACGATCCCGATTTCTGTGAATTTGGCAACATCATTGTGTCTGCGGCTCAGATCAATAAATAACCATAGATAGGCCTGATGCCACGTAAACAACCTATGCGTTGATGCACACATAAGTTTGTTTTTATTTACCATCTACTGTTTACAAATACCGAATCCTTGTTGTCAGATGGACATAATTTATAGAATGTACATGAGTTTATATGTAGTCATTCACATTATATATTATTAGATTTATTCACCTAAATTTTATAAAATGCGGTAAGGTCAATCAACTCTGAACAAGGTTTAAAAATCTTTTTTCTATGTAGACTAGGAATACAATTTTCAACAGTTAAATCTTAAGACACCCCGGAATTTGTGGGACGCCTCGATAAATTGAACGATTCTTGGCAACCCTGTTTTCTTCGCCATCGGCCATTTGCTTTGACGTATTTGACGTAAAATAATATTCAGATATTTTCAGGGTGTTGATGGGATATAGTGCTTTTTCATTTTCATTAAACAATATTGCCTTGGTTTTACTGACATTTAAAATACTCTCTATGCTTGTGAAGTGGTTCAGTGGTGCAAAATGTCGAAATACTGCTTTGTTTACAAAACAAATGATAGTCAACAAAAATTTCACAGGTAAGCTACCAGAGGCGTCGAATACGAACGAATTTTCCAAGTAGAATTTAATTTTGTCATGGAGTTTTTACTTCGAGAGGTTTTGGCCTGCAGTGCTAAAGACATTTGTAAAATGCATAGCTATGAATTCACGCAGACTTCTTGTACAAGCTATACCTAATACTCTGAGGAGGTGACGTCATATTTTACTACTTTCATGCCATCTAGTCCTCTACTTTTCTTGCCGTGTGAACCCTCATATAGTTATTATTTTGAGTTGAAATTAGGAAAACAAAAAATTAAGACAAGCTCTTATATAAATGCACTCAAAAGGAAAAAATAATTTCTTCAATTGTTTGACCTAGGTTATTCTCTGAGTAGCGGATTCAAAATCTTACCGCGCAACAATACCTATTTAATATTCGCGGCAACTTTTAAATCTGCTACTAACAGAATAATCTGGGTCAGACAAAGACATTATATTTTCCTTTTCAGTGCATGGGTATGAAAGCTTGTCCTAAAAATTTCTTTTAATCCTTTTTATTGAATTATTTCTAGTCATTCATGTAATCTGTCACCTTATTGAATTCTGACAAAAATTGTTAATCTCCGACCTCAAAAAAACCCACATACCAATTTTGAATGAAATCGGGCCATAATAACAAAACACGTCGCCATCTTGGAGCCGTCATCGTGAATTCATGAATTTTGACAAAAACATCATGATGTCCGACCCCAAAAACCCCACACACTAATTTTGAAGGGAATCGGGCTATAATCATCAAATTCGTCGCCATTTTGGAGCCGCCATCTTGAATTCATGGATTTTGACGCAAAAAATCATGATCTCCGACATCAAAAACCCACATTTTCGAAATCGGGCTATAACCACAAAACTCGTCGCCATATTAGAGCCGCTATCTTGAATTTATGAATTTTGACAATAAATTCGTGATCCCTGTCCCCGAAAACCCCCACATACAAATTTTGCATAGAATCGAACCATAATCACAAAACTCGTCCGCCATATTGATTTTTCTCTAGCAAACATTCAGTAATGCATTGTTACCAGAATTATGAACACCTTCCAAATTTCACGTTGATCGGACAACTAGAAGTGGATTGAAATTCACTTACAATATTTGAACTAAACATACATACAAATGTGTAGTTAAATAAAAGCTTGTAATGAAAGAAATCAGCCGCCATTTTTAATTTCCATGATAAGTTTTTAATCCGCGACTCATAAAATACTTAGATGACGATTTTTAGTCTAAATCAGACAATAATAAAATTGCAGCCGTCATTTTGAATTTTGTCATGAAATTTGTTATAGGTGATTTAGAGAATACCTTCAGTGTTGAATCGGACCATAAATGATAGATTTTGTTTTCAATTTCGAATTTTCATCATATAGAAAAACCAAATTGTAGTTCCATGGAAACCTTTTTGCTTGCATGACAAATTTCAAGTAAATCGGACATGTGAAAGTTTTTTCTTACATTGATAACAAACAGACATACTCATGTACACAAGTGAACCTCAATTGAAGTGGATTAAAAATACTGTTTTGAACCCCTTGAAACGGCACGGCACTGCGCAAGAGATGTTTTGTTTTGGTTTGTCTCGCATATACACAAAACATTACACGTCCCGCCAAAATTATGTTCGCATCAAAACATTGCAAGGTAAATTTAGCATCGGGCCTATCTATGTTTACTTATTGATCTGAGGTCTGCGGGCATGCGCATCACTTTTGAGACGTAAATAGGCCGAGGGAGACTTTCACTGTGTAGAACCGGACATTCCGTAGACTGTAAGTCTGGGTACCTCCACGTTTGATTTCGATTGAAACAAACATCTACTACGCAAAAGTAACAATCATCTAAATGATTCGTAGGCTCCATCCAGATCATGGGAATACCAAAGTCTAATCCAGAACGTTCTCCTTTTGTCCATAACCGTAAAGACTCAACACAGGACTTACAGACTTTATTAGGAACCCATGGTTTACCTAATTTGTCTATTTTGAAACCGAAATATTCAACATAAGTCTCTTTGAAAAAATCTGTGATATTTCTTTTTTGTTTTTTTGGTATATGAACACCGCAAATATAACAAAATAAATCACTAGAATATTTACACTTTCTTCGTGACGAACTCATATTTTCGGAGACAAGACAAATATATTAGAATGGACATTCAGTAATTGAAACAAAATATTAATCCATGACAACTTATCCAGCTTCACGTGTAAGTACTCCGATATTGTCAAATAACTGAGATCTCAGCTGTCCTGTGGAGCAAGGGGTCTGAGATTGGGGATCACGTGATGTTTGTATGCGCGAAAAAGTTGCGCAGAAGCTTAATCATGACTGGAAAATCAAATTTCATTTTTAACAAGCCGATAATTGTTCAAAATATAAGATATGCAAAAATCAATATGCAAAAATCATGAAAATACGAGCACATTGAGAACTTTCATGAATATATTCGTAATCTGGGCACTTGAAAACGTAAAAATTTGCGATGATATGCAGGGCAACAAAAAAAAAAGTTTTTTTGTAGAGAGAGTTACTTCACAAATGCATAACTGTAGACATATTTACCAGTCCCATTTGAAGTGACTACCTGACTCCATGATGTTGATCCCCATTAGTCAGGGTAGCTGCGAACCTAAATGTACTGATATAAATATATCCCCTTCAAAGCTTGGCAAATGCTTGGCGTATGGTTGAATCCACTCACCTTCGCCACATCATTTAAGCACAAGTATTACTTTCCGAATCTATAACTGGAAAATGGTGACAAGTATTACTTTCCGAATCCATAAGTGGAAAATGGTGGAGCACAGTTGAGTGAGTTTCTGCATGTGCAGGAAGATATCCTGATCGATAAAGCTCATATTGATCTGAGCAACTATAGGTTAGTAAACTGGGTCAGATACCCATTTGAAAACAACCACTTCCTTTGGTGATGCTTTGACGAAAGTTGAATAACATCTGATCAGCTTACAGATGATCTTCGATTCCAGCAGTGAGAATGATACCCTTTTTTGTGTTAAATAATCATGGAATGACAAATACTTAATATTTCTAGGTGTTCGTTATTAGTTTTGGTGCTGTTTTCAATGACAGTCCTGCCGGTTTTGGGATTTTGGGTTCCGCATGTAACCGTTTTACTATGGATGACATCTGCTATGGCAAGCTTATTCATTTATATAATTCTACTGGAAAATGTTGTTCGACTTGTTTACAACTTCACAGTGGGAAAGACAAGAAGGGTGAGAACTTGAAATGAGGTTATTCTGACTGCAGTGATTCAACAGAAAATATAATACCTTGTTTATGTAGACTAGACTGGAATGTATTGGTGTTTTTGAACTATAACACTATACAAATATAGTATCGATCATATATTTTCAAGTATGAATGGAAGTATGACAAGAACAACAAATATCACAATAACAACAGATATCGTTGATATTCAAAACACAAAACAAGAGTGTGGTCATTTGGCAATTTTAAAATTATTTGCACAATCAAAATAAACAGCTGGTTTATGGGCGATAATCTTATTGGGTGCACTTAGAATCGTCGGAAGTCAAAGTATACAGGGTAGGCCAGAATATATAAAAATTATTCAGGAGTAAAGTACCCTTCTTTCAGAAAATTCAGCAAAATCTTAATGATAAAAGTTGTTCAAAATTGAAAGTAATGCCTAAGTGATTGAACGTGGCCTCACAAGATTTTGTTAACATTAATAATTTCCCAACTTTTTTTTTCATATTCCCACTGAGTTGATCAAAATCAAATCAATTTCGCATAACTCTGTTCAAATTCAGGTATATTTATAAAATTAACTTAGATTTTAAATTTCTTATGAAATCAAAAACTTTATATTTGTTGCAACGATACACTTCAAAATTTAGGAAAATTTCATTTTCAAGTTGAAACGACAGTGATGATAATATGCATATTTTGGAGTGCAAAATTTGTATTTAAATTTTTTTTCAAATAATCGCGGATACCCATGGGAAAAAGGAGGGTTGAAAGTGAACATTATGACTGTTTGCTGTCATTAATTTTTTATTCTTGAATATTTATGGTTGGATTATTAAGTCTATTTGATTCCAAATACCTCCTACAAGACAGTTAACGTTAGCCGAGAAGGCAGAATTAGTTTTACTATGTGGAGATAACAATAAACCAGTGCGTAAGCAGATATTTTCAATGATCGACATCCAGACAAACAAGTTCACTTTTCAGCTGTAAGCAGAATTCTAAATTTCAAACAGAGTCTTCAGACTGTAAATATAAAAATGAACGTACCAAAACTGTATTCACTGAAGAAAATCAACTAGGAGTACTCCAGGCAATTGTTGAATACTCAAGAAATTTCCGCTTTTACGGGTGTGAAAAAGGCCCTGTTGAGAAGATTCTTAAGAAAAATTAATATAATGACTATAAGCCAAAGTTTATTCGTACCGTAGAATGGGGATACATTGATCAATTCTTTAGTTAAAGGTGAAATAACTCCTCCCTTCTGCATTGAAATTTGCCAAAAGAAACTGCAATATCGGTTTTTATTCTACTAACCATTTTGAAAAAATGGGGGCAAACAATTCAAAAGCACTCGAGAAAAAAAATAAAGAGTTGATGATCAAAGTTCTACCTGAGATTGGGGTTACTTTGATCACCCTAGCGTTTTCAACGGAATATTAAAGTAACCCCACTAAAAAGGTTAAAAAAAATAATTAATTTTTTTTCCCATTTCTCTAAGGGCAGAAATGCAATTTGGGGTAAGTTTGATCACACTAAAAACCATTCTACCAACTGATCTTTATTCATTATAAAAGGAACAGAAATAATATAGGTACACAAAAGGAAATGAAAATTCACATATGCTACATTTCTAAAACTTCAATGTCAATTTCAAATTTATAAAAGATATCATTATCATTTTTCTCCAAAGAGGGATTTGGTAAAATCTTAATAATGTCACTTGCTTTGAGCTCGGAGGTGTCATCAGGAACAAGTCGAAATAGTCTTTTACTTTTTCTTACTGATTTTAATCCCACAACAAGAATGTTGGAGTCCACTTCCAGGATCTTACAAACATATTTATATGTTTTTTTCCCTTGTTGGGAGTGGAACGTGCCCAAAATAAATTGGCCAACTTCGAAATCTTCTGAATTAGCTTCCTCTTCTCCAACATCGCAAATTGAAGAGACAGATGCAGGACGGTGTTCGATTCCAAGCTCCCCATCTTCGTCATCGTCAGATTCTTGTCCATATGCTGCCGTGGATATACTACATCCAGGTTGAACCTCTAGTCGTGTTTTTTTTTCTCTGTGAAGGGACTGCGTCTCCAAACCTTTGCTCTTTCAAAAATGCTGTCAGTGCATTTTCGACAATAGGAGTACGGTCAGCAACTTGTTCTGGTGGCAACTTCTTGAAAACCTGCTCCCGATCTGCAGGATGAATACCAGTACTCCGGATTGAATTGATCAAGTTTCGTTTATTTGCAGATTCTAACTTGCTGGTTTCAAATTGTATCTGGTTGGTTTCGTTTGGTTTGACAACTCGCGCGGTTACGGTGTCCCTTTTTATTTGGGCTTTTCTTCAGAAGAGATGAAAACATATCTTTGGGAACAGTGCTTAGACGCAGATTTTGCAATTTAAAATCTGTTAGTGTTTCACGCCATGCCCCTTTCATTGGTCTAAAGAACCCAACGTCTAAGGGCTGGCAAATATGGGTTGAATTTGGAACCAATCAAATAAAATCAATATCGTTTTCAACACACATTTTTAAGACACCATCA
Source organism: Gonioctena quinquepunctata (assembly GCA_018342105.1). NCBI lineage: Eukaryota > Metazoa > Arthropoda > Insecta > Coleoptera > Chrysomelidae > Gonioctena > Gonioctena quinquepunctata. The sequence continues at coordinate 1,212,725 of JAFIRS010000068.1, forward strand.
TCCAAGTGAGATGACAAATCATCCCCAATCAGAGCTTTTCTCCCTTTCAAACGTTTTGCATGTGGCAAAAATGAAGTGGTAAACCAATTTCGAAAGGTCACACCATCCATCCAACCACTTACGGTGCGATTATATCTTGTGCCCAAGCTACAACACGGCTTGTTACAACATGGAGGTCCTCTTGGACCATTTTCTCTCCAAGAGTCATAAAGGTGGACACTTCTATAAATCACATAGGGCGGCGATAGTGTACCATCTGTTGCACCACATACCATAATTGTGGTGCAGCTTTTCAAGTGATTAATAACCTTTTCCGGGTATTTCACGCCCCGTCTATAAATCCTGCGCTTCTTGCCAGGATCATCGGACAAATTAGATTCGTCATAATTAAATATATTGCTGCTTGGTAGACCTCTTAGTTTGTTCTCCAAGTTGTCGTGAAATTCTTCCAAAGTTTTCCTTGACACTGATGCTCTAGCCCTTTTGATGTTTGTAGATATGCGTTGTCCGTAAGATTTTTCATGCCGCTGAAGAAGACTGTATGTCCAGTCTATTCCAGGAAGGTTATTCTTGAATATATGCACCGTTCTTCCTTTTCTATCTAAATAATATTTGGCCATCATTCTCATATCCAGAAGCGATAAGGGGAATCCCCAATCCGCGCATTAGGCAGCCGATTTCAGAATGGCCAACTCCTCGTCATGGGTGAAAATTGTTGGATGACCCGGATTATTACCATGGATTCCTTTAAATAAGGTAATACAAGGTTCCAAATGGAATACTAAATTGTCTTGTCGCCTCGCGAATGGACGGTGTACCATCAACCACATTTCCTAGTGCTTCTTCCAACTTTTCTTCGGAGTAATTTTGGTAGGATCTAGATCCAAGTAAACGTTTGTCTTTGCGGGCCATTTTTCTGAAGATAAAACAAAATTACTTAGAATATTTATCTAATCATTTTAAGTAATTCAACCGAAGGGGCAACATTGATCGAATGATCAATGTAACCCCAGACACCGATCAAAGATACCCCTACCTCTACCAGAAGTTAGGTTAAGGAAAAATTACTCAACACATTATTTTTATGCATTCCCAAATATATGCTTGATATAGTAGTGAAGCAGAAAAAATATGAAAAATAAAACTTACTGGTGTAGGCACAAAGTTTTGCAAACCTTATGAATCAGTCAAAAGAGGCGTCAACATAAAAATGAGCAATTCAGCACAAACACTGACAATACTGCTCCGTCAAGCAGTGTGATGACAACTAGTATCAAGTGAACCACAATGGAACTGGAACTGTATTGATGGTTGCATAAATAGCGTGGCTAGGAATATTTAAAATTTAAAAGATGTATCGATCAAAGTATACCCAAGATTCAAAGTATCCCCATTCTACGGTCCGTTTCAAAAACGGGACTATGCCTTGCGGTTTGACTTCTGCTTCAGATTCAAGGACAGATGAAAAATCAATGGATGAATCCACGTTCACAACACATGGCGTTGTCTCTTCCTAAAATTGTAGGTGGTGGTCGAACGGAAATACAATTTCTGTTATTGCCAATGAACACCAGTATTACAGAAAAATAAATGTGTGGTGCGGTATTATTACCAACGAATTAATAGGGCCGTTTTTTTTCGCCAAAACCTAAATGATGATCCCTATTTACAGTTTTTGAAAAACGAACCGACGGATTTTTTGGATAATAAGAGTTTACAAAAACGAAAAAAAATATGGTTTGTACATGATGGATGTACCGCTCATTCTACCAGAATTGTTTCTGAATGGTTAAATAGGGAATTTGGTGATAAATGGTTAGGACGGAATACCGATTCATGGTGGTCTCCTCGTTCGCCAAATCTCAGCCCAATACATTTTTTATAGGATATTTAAAGTAAAAAGTATTAGAACCATTCAATAATGTTGAAGTTGCTTTGAAGTTCAATACGATTTCATTTCAGAAATATTCCAATAAATGTATTGCGTACTATGATCGGACAATGAAATACATTGAACGAGAAGGTGGATCACAGAGACGCTTTGATATTCATTTCACACATATTTTTTTGCCTTTCAAATATGTTGTTCTAATTCCTTGTGATTTGTTGATTGTTAATTTATAATGAAAATTAGCCGATAAAAATTGGCAAAATCATCGGCATCACATTCAAATACGTTTGAAAACATTAATAATTATGGGATTATGATTACTTTCAACCTCCATTAATTTTTTTTCTATGGGTAATCTGGGATTATTTTAGTAGGATGTTTGTCGATTAATTTGTACCTTTGGTCCAATAATTTGCCGATGGTTCCCAGTGTGTCATCAGTCGTGCCTCTTCTATCTGGATAACTGCTCGTTTGCGGTTCATCATTCCATCAAGGTATACATGAGCAATTCTGAAAGTAATATATTGTTTCCTACTGATGAGATATCGTACAGGTAATGATTTGTTAGGGGATTCTTCACATGACTATTCCCTTCCAACGCAGTACTCAGGGTGTTCTTCTAATCAAGCCTCAACGATCTTTCCAGATGAACCAGCTATTCTGATGGTTTTGGACATTTACAGTTTCACAGTTTACCTTTTTCCAAATGTTTTTGTTTGAATCATTCGTTCCTCGCCACGATTTTCTGCTTACCATATCAAAAGGCATCAACAGTGACTTATCAGATCCATCCCAAGAATGAACTCCTCTTTCGAGTGTTGATGTGAAGTCAGCTTCCCCTGGTTTCGGTGCCTTCTCTCTAGTGACTGTTCGAAGGACAAAACACTGTACGGTCCTAGGATACCGCTGTTGGCCGAAGAAATTGACGCATAAGTATCTATAGTGCATATAACTGGTTTAACTATTAGTAGTTTTTTTTTATCCTGTTGATTTGAATGACCCTGGGGGTTTTGTCATCACTAGGCAGCGTGCATCCTGATATGCTGGCTAATTTCAGTTTTGCTAGTTCTTATCCGTGTGTTGATCTCAGAGTTTTTTTGTATTCCAGCATTGCTCAACCAATATACACTGTCAACTGTTCTCTGGAATCTTTCATGGACCTCTTGGTGAGCATTCTGGATGAGTCTCTGTATGCATTCTGTGGGTTTTCACCAAGTTTCTGTGTTTTGAACTGTGCCCAGTTCAACTATTCTCGGTGTTGGTCGCGCACTTCAATTCTAGGACAGGTATACAAACTCGCGCTGCTATTGTTATGTAATGGTCCGTAACATTTCCAAAGCTGGATCTCTAACAGCCATCATGATTGTAGTAGCTTTTCCTTGGTCATCCCATCCATGTACCGCTGCAGCAGCACTGAACTGTCAACGATATGAGGACATCGGCAACTGTTGCATAGTTTCTTTATGCACCACCCACACTACCTTCTTTACCCTTTTTTTCCGCAGTAGCTTTTCTCAAAGTTTTATTCAGCAGTATCTCCTTCCTCTGCTTCTTCTCGTACTGCGTGAACTGATATTTAACTTCCACTACATATTTTTCCTTCATTTTTCAGACTGTCCTGAGTTCGTCTACCCCTCAGTTTTCTGGAACAATTGATCGAAAAATGCTTTCTGTTGCTCCTATAGTTTTTCTCTCTCTCATTCTCATTCATTTGTCGTCTCACTCTCTATCGGTATTTCTCCTATTCTAGTTATTGTTTTCTCTCTTTCGTCGTTCCTTCTCTTCCTGCTTTCCATCCTGCCGTCGTTCCTCTCCTTATCGTTTTTCTTTCAGCAATCGCCTCTCTCACTCGGTGAACTGCTGTTCGATCATTTTCATTATGGACATAAAAAAATTATTAAGGGTCCTCTACAATATCGGCCATGATGAACGAATACAGTGTGGAGGGCATAATCGCCTGTAATTGCCCATGATCGGTGACGATTGAGCATAATCGCCGCTGTGTCGGTTTTTCGGACAAATATCAAAGGAAGTTCGGCCATGATTGTGCGCTTGCCCTAACGATCACCGATCATTCAGTTCAATTTTGTTTTTGTGACGGTAAGGACGCGTACTATTTGTCGTAGATGAGTATGATTTGCATAGGCAATTTTAAGTACCTGACTACAATGTCGGACCTGAAGTTGTCTGATAACGAAACATTCATATGACGGACAAATGACAGATGACAATTAACGAATGTGGGCTGCACGATCGTGGCAATCATGGCCTACTCTGTTGTCTTATATCACGGCCTATGATCTTGAGCACCCTCCAACCTTTCTTGAAATCGATTGAATCGACTTGTTCATTCTTTTTCATAACATTATATTTTTAACCAATGGTTCAACCTTTATTCCAGATCGATCGAATTATCCCTCGGATAAAACCTGTCCTTGCCTATATAGGAGCCCAGATGGATTTTGTGAAGGAGAAATATGGAATTGATTCTCTTAGGTCATATTATGGAGATCTATATAAACCTTTGGGTCGATATAGAATAAAGGTATGTGACTGAAGTTTTCCTCCAAATGATTTGCCTCAGTCTTACTCATTACCCATTTGGACCACATATAAAAATAAAAAAAATATATATATATATATATATACAAAACTAGGGATATTGAGGTAAGCTGCAATGAAAAAATTTACACTTTAAGGTTTATTGGAAATGATTATTTCCATAATCATGGAGACTACAATAGATGAAAAACCAATAGTAATACATACTCAAGTGCAAAACATTATCCTTCCTACAATTTCATTAAGGTTGGATTCAATGATGTTGAACAAATTCATTTAACATAGTGATACAAAAGAAAAAACATAAATTAACGAATAAAACAAAGTTCAAAGTTGGTACAACCACATTAACATTGTTTGAAATTATATAAATATGAATGTGTACTCTCATATTTATATAATTTTAAACAATGTTGATGTGGTTGTATTAACTTTGAACTTCGTTTTATTCCTTGATTTACGTTTCTTCACTATGTTAGATGAATACTTCAACCAAAGTTGTAAGTGCCATAATGTTTCGCACCTGAATATGTATTACTATTGGTTTTTTCATCAATTGTAGTCTCCTTGATGACGGAAACAAACATTTTCTAAAGCTTGGATGAACCTCAAAGAGTTCAAAAGTATTAACTTTTTTATTGCTGCTGACCATAACTAACCTAACTAGTCAGCAAATATATATATATATTATATATATATATATATATATAAAATAACAGTTCTTGATTTATATATATATATAAATATATATATTTTCTTTCTTTCATTAACATACATTTTGATCCACCAGATATTAAATATATATATATATATATATATATATATATATATATATATATATATATATATATATATAATATATAAATATCTGGTGGATGCAAAATGTATGCTTAATGAAAGGAAGCAAAATTGCTGCGAGATGTAAATATATATAGATAACTTCATATAACTACGTGAATACAATGTTTATTTATAGCTGGTCCAGAAAAATGAACATTTGTAGGGTCCTGTAATAGGTCTGAACTCCACATAAAATCAATAACATATAATGTATACAACATCAATCCACTACTGCACATAATATGTATTGAAATAAAATTATTATATATATACATATAAACTAGTACTCCATATACTCCTGAATTGAATAGAACCCATTTTCTGAAAGAAATATTTTCAATATTTTTTTGAAGTAAGGCATGTCTAGAATCTTCCAACTGGTTGGTAATTCATTATAGAGAGCAATATCTCTTGCAGATTTGTTTAATCTGAATATCTGTGGTCTGAGATGCCCAGCTCCGCGAGTATTATATTCATGAAAGTTTGAATTTTTACTTAGTTCATTATTTCTATTATGAATTTCTAGTATTTGGTGGAAAATATGAAGAGCAGGTGGTGTCATGACTTTGAATTTCTGGAATAAAGGTTTACAGTGGTCTCTGACGGCAACATTAGCATTAATTCGGATGGTTTTTTTCAAGCCTAAATCTTTGAAAGAGTCAGATGCATTACCCCATAGAGTTACCCCATAAGGAAGATGCAAGTGGAAAAAATCATAATAGATATTCATCAGTGTGTCAGAACTTATTACATTATTCAGTTGTCTCGGAATAAAAATCGTGCTTGAAAGTTTAGAGCAGAGCTTCTCGATGTGAAACGACCAATTAAGAGATGGAGCTAAAAAAATTCCTAAAAGTTTTGTGGGTTTATTGGTTCTTGTTGCCTGTGGAGAAAATGTCATATGATTCGTTTTGCTTGCGTTGAGTCTCAAACTGTTTGCTGCAAACCAACATTCGGCATTTTTTCAGTAGCTTCATTTATTGTTTTCTCGTTTATATTTTGATGGAAGATAGTGGTGTCATCTGCGAACATGATACAGGTTGAGTCAACTAGATGATAAAATGAGTCGTTTACGTAAATGATAAATAGAAGGAGCCCCAGCACAGAGCCCTGCGGTACCCCATATTTCATTTCTACTGTTTCTGACGTGATAATATTTATGCACACAGACTGTCTTCTGTCTTTGAGATATGAATCGAAAAGAGCTAAGGCTATACCTATTACACCGTATAGGTTCAATTTTTCTAGTAACAAATCGTGATTCACGCAATCAAATGCTTTTGTTAAGTCAAATAGAGTCAGTGCAGATTTCCTGCCGTCATCCTTCTACTATAGTTTTTATGGTGGAGGTGTTTTTCCGAAAACCAAACTGATTTTCATGCAGCAATTTGAATTTCTCAAAGTACATGGATAATCGATTTTTCAAAATTATCTCGAATATTTTTCTAAAGAAGGAATAAGAGAAATAGGTCTGAAATTATCTGGAAGATTGAAATCACCAATTTTGTGTATTGGGACAACTTCACTATGTTTTAAAATTTCTGGAAAAATACCTGTACTAAACCAGGATTTGTCAATGTAACCACTATCATATCTATGGTATTTTTCAATATTTTTGTATTCATTCCGAATATATCTGTGGCACTGGTGTCCTTCAAAGATTTCACTGCCGCCAGTACTTCTTCCTCAACCACAGGTTCTAGAAAAAAGGAGCCCTGTGTCGTTGGTATACTTACAAATAATTCTGAAAAATTAATATTTGTCATAGGCAAGGTTCTTATAATTTTTTCCGCTATGTGACCAAAAAAACTGTTGAAGTCGTTGGCTTGTAAAGAAGTGTCAATTGTTTTATTATTCAGACGATTTCTCTCGTAATTTATTAGTTTCAATGTATCCCTCATTTGAAATTTCGAAAAAAAACATTGAAAATGCAAAATTTTTTATTTTACTAAACATTTATCTTTGAAGCATCGGATTTTTTTGATATGAACTTCGGAACACCCATATATTTTGACTAATTGCAAATATATTTCTGGATTTACTCAGTGGATCGATATCATGGACACTCTAACAAAGATCCATAACTTACGAGTTGATCGGTGGTTTTTTCCCAAATTTTACTTGAGAAAAATTACTATCTGAATTCTCCACTTCTGAATTTGATACTGAAACAACAGAACTCATCAAATATATTTGTAGTAATAGCTCTTCAGAGATCCATTTCTTTTCGCAATAAAATTTCGCAAGTATCCCAGAGCAAACTCCCGATTGAATATTGAGAAATCATTCAATCCCAAGAAACAATTTCGAATCTACAGGAAGAATCCATATAACAAGTTTATTTAACACCAAATTTCATTTAGTTATCTCAGCCAATCTCAAATCAAGTAGTGTGTATAAAGGCTAAGAGCGGGCTGCAGAAAACTTGAGCGGGCTGCAGAAAACTTGGTCAATCGAGTAATAGAATGAAATGTTTTCAAAATGTTAGTACTCACAGCAAACAAAAGAAAAATCATCGACTGCCTGGGCATTAATAGTTGTGCATAAGTTTTGTATGGCCTTTACCATACAAATGTAGCTGAAGATTGGTAATACTTTCGACTAAAGTATCTTCCCAGTTGGTCGAGAGATCCAAGGACAGGTTCACGAAAGAGAGCATGTGTTCTGGCAGTTTTTTTTTATTTTCTTCTTCGAAATTGGAAAATGATTTGTTTTGGGCGAATATTCGTCCTAAAACAAATCATGTCTCATGTCTAAGAGCTGGTTGCAGAAAACCTGGCCGATCGACTGACAGAATGATTTTTTTTACAAGCTTTTATTTAATTTCACACACAGTGCTTTTCTTAATATCCCCCCCTTTTATTCAATATATCAAAAAATTGAAACTTGGGGTAATGAAATTGATGCATGAGTACTATATTTTGCAGTAAAATTGACAGATGAAACTGTCAAGATGGCGACTAGCGCCATCTGGGAAAAAAATTTCTTGTGACACATCTTTTTGAAGCTCCTGACGAATACTTCAAAACCCTAGAATATAAAGTCAATATTTTCACTACTACAAAATGGCGGAACATTTGATAATTACCGGCATACAAACAAATTAATATCGATACATCTAGGAATATTTGTTTTTCTCTGCCTTATGGCAATCTCAACAACCCGATGAGGTTTGATAGGTTATTTTTTGTTTAAACAAAAAATGACAAAAAATGTCAGTACGACAACGAACATCACTGTTCAGTTGAAATATTCTCATTTAGTTTTCGGTTTTACTATTAAATGGGTACCACGTGAACTATCTCTAAAATGGTCAATTCTCGTCCATTGGAAAAAAAAATCGAAGCGATTTCCATTTACGGTGCGACGCGTAACTTCCACGGAACCGAAAGAATTTTTATTGATCGTTTTCCGAATCGTCCTATATGTAGAAAATATTCAAGGGAATTCGTAACCAAATTTACAACCACCGGTAGTGTACAGAACAAAAAGCCCCCAGGTCATCCGTCCTTTCCGGAAGAACAGCAAATTCAAATAATTGGTGAGATGATAGTAAATCCTTAACAGTCTACCTCCTCCGTCGCGAATGTTTGTGAGGTGTATGGAGACTTCTGAAGAGGAATAAGTATCATCCATACAAAATCAAAATGGTACACCAGTCAACTGAAGATGACCCTGATCGAAGAACAGAATTCTGCGAAATTATGACGGCAACCATCGCAAGGCATCCTATCTATCTCCACAATATTTGTTTCAGTGACGAATCTACATTTTATCTCAACAGCAAGGTTCACTGACAAAATTGCCGTTCTTGGAGTGACACCAACCCTCATATTTTCCGGGAAACTCATACTCAATATCCAAAAAAAATTTACGTCTGGGCAGGAATGTTGGGAAACCATATCGTAGGACCTCTATTCATTGAACGAAATTCAACAGGGGAACGGTATTTGAATGTGCTGGAAAATACTGTTGACCCTGTAATCACCGAAATCGTCGAAGCGAATCCCAATGAATTCGATATGGATATCGTAATCCAACAAGATGGAGCACCACCACATTACTACGGACAAGTAAGAAACTATTTGGATAATTCTTTCCCCGGTCGTTGGATTGGCCGTCGAGGTACTACGGAATGGCCAGCCCGCTCGCCAGATTTGACACCGGTAGACTTTTTTTCATGAAGCTATTTGGAGCAAAAGGTGTACGAAACTGACCCTGCTTCAATATTGGATATACGGCAGAGAATAATAAATATTTGTAGAAATATTGACGTTACTGTGTTTGAAAATGTTCGGCGTGAATTATCGGATAGGCTGTTATTATGTCAAGCAGTTCAAGGCAACCATTACGAGCATCTTCTGAACTGAACTCAACTTCCTCAAATTATGAAGTTAAACGTCGATGTATTCAGGCAATTATTAAATGTTCCGCCATTTTGTAGTAGGTGAAGATATCGACTTTTATTCTAGGGTTGTGAAGTATTCGTCAGGAGCTTCAAAAGGATTTTTTTATGATTAATTTTTTTTCCCTGATTGCGGCCAATCTCCATCTTGAAAGTTTCATCTGTCAATTTTACTCCAAAATATATTATTCATGCATCAATTTAATTATCCCAAGTTTCAATTTTTTGAGTCGACCCGTTCAGAAAGTAAAAGGAGGGGGGGGGGGGGCATTGAAGAAAAGCACTGTATGTATGTATGTTCAATTCAAGTCTTGCAAGTGAATTTTGACCCACTTCTAGTTTTCCGATGAACGGGAAATTATGAACACTTGCTCATAATTCCGGTGACAATGCATCGTGGATTTTTTGCCAAAGAAAAAACAAAATGGCGTCTCCAATATGGCGGACGAATTTTGTGATTATAGTTTGATTCTTTTTAAAATTATTATCAATTGGTATGTGGAGGTTTTCGGAGGTGAAGATCATGATTTTATGTCAGAATTCAATAATTCCAGATGGCGACAAATTCATGAATTCAAGATGGCGTCTTCAGGAAGTCGATGCGTTTCGTTATTATGGCCCGATTCCATTCAAAATTGGTATGTGGGTTTTTCGGGGTCGTAGATTATAAATTTTTGTCAGAATTCAATAAGATGACTGGTTTCATGAAGAACCATTAAGAATCAACCCTTCCAATGCTCTTGACGTATATATACGCCAGCCGCTTGACTGCTCTAGACGTATATATACGCATCGAAAATAAAAATTAGATAGGATGTGTATTTGGATACACTTGCTGATAATGTCATTTATATCTCTAATCTGCATAATTAGTCTAGTTAAATCTTCTGAATATCTAATCTTGGGAAATTCTCCGAAGCGATAAAAAAATTGTAATACTTTATAAAAAAAAATACAATCGCGTTTGTATACCCTTGACCAATTGTAATGGTACAATTGTTGTTTTGCAGAAATGCGTTGTTGCCACGTTGGTTACTTCGGATTACTGAAAATCTGATATGGGGATGATTCGAAGTGATTACTATACTAATCAATCAGGCAAATCGTGCAATGATATTGAACTTTGCGGAAATGTGCTGTTGCCAAGTTATGGACGCTAGAAATCATTTGGTAAAGTTTCATAAGAAATTTTGCTTGGAGAATATCGAGATAACTCTTCTGCTCAATAAATTTTTTTGGTGTAATTTCCGTCTTCAGAAAATGCGTTGGTGCCAAGTGGATACTATATCTATTAAATCAAGTGAATTTTGCAAAAAAAATAGTCTTTGCAGAAATGCGCTGTTGCCATGTTATGGACGGTGGTTGTCGTTGAGAAAATATTTATGGAAATTTTAGATAAAAAATTAATATAAATCTTTTTCCAAATCGGTAATTATAATTTTATGATGCGTGGAAAATTTTATTTGAAGAACACGAACATAGATCTTCATCTATTTTGATTTTGTTCTTTGTTTTCCGTGCATTAAACATAAACGAATATATTGTTACGAATCCATACTACGCCACTGGCTAGGATTCCGAAAAAACACAGCGAGTCTAGAGCGGAAACCAATCGAGAACCAGCATTACCCGCGCGAATATTCGAAATGTTCACGAATATTCCAGCAGCGGAACTTACTTGAGCCAGGAATTCATTATAAGGCCTCGACGCGCTGCGACATGTAGTACACAGTACAGATTAAAGTCAGTTCGGAGGGTAAAAACTACAGATTAGCGACTTTGTTCACTTCAATTATTCCGGCCAATACATTTAGGCTAAACTGCACGCTTTTTTCTAATCTTGTGCGGATTTTCTACAGCCCAGACATGAATATTGTGGAAATTCAGCACTTCATCGCGGTTAAATCAGTCAGTAAAAAGGACGCGTGATAAAATTTCTTTCGGATTTCTTTCGCACTTTCCAAGTATCCACCTGGTGAACTGCAAACGTCGCGGGAAATCCCCTGGAAGCAATCCTTGAACACGTTGAACATGGTATGGATATAAACTATTTTCACTATACCGTGAAACACAAACGTCATTCTTGCAAGTTAATCAACTAACTGTTACAATTTCAACGTCAAAAGCGTCAAAGGGGGAAATAAGGTAAAAAGTCATAGCCCACTGAGTATTTTAGTTTGTTACTTCAATATTCCCCTTTCATTTGCCGGCAATTTTCTCGAAAACTGTTAGCTGATTCAAAAAACAGCAGGAGACCAACATTTCAGGTTTCCTCATGGCCAACTCATCTGTGATATTGAAATAGTTAATTTTTTCGAAAATAGAAAATTTTGGCTATGAAAACTGTAGGCAACCTTCATTCACCCCTTTGAATCAGTTACCTTATTTTTGGAGCAAGAAATGAATAGAGCGTCCAAAAAACCAAGAGCCTGTGAATTTTCCGAACATTTGATGCATAATTGTAGCCACAATTCAAAATTTACGATTTTTTTCGCGCAACTTGCGATGTCTGTAGCTTGGAGGGGGTGAATTTTAGGACACATGTTTATGGAAAAATAAGTCTTATTTTGACCCAAGGAACGCGCCCTTGAAATATTTGTATTGAATTATGTAACACCCTGTACAAATTCAACTGACATTGGATGAACTTCGACAAGCACGCATGAAGCTTTCGCGGGCGAATCGTAAGGTGCTAGCTGAGTCCGTAATATGAAGATGAGTCCGCGGAAGCCATTTGCGTGAGTGCTACATACAATATTTTTTGTACAAGTTTTTCAAAGAATGTCTAATATAGAAGCATTTTGTTTCTGCCATCAAAATAAAGAAATATCAATAATCAATAAAGTATGACAACTTTAGGAACTGAAAAAATTCCAAAATTGCAACTTTTACGAACTTGTCCATGAAGTGAAGAACAAGTCAGTAAAGTATCATTTTTGGATATTTTTTTATCCTGATGTAGTATTAAGGAGCGTGCACAAAATTTTTTTTTCAAAATTTAATACACCGGTTCTCTCTCGCAGGATAGGCAGACGAGTACTCGATCGGAATCGAGAAATACGTTTAACTGAAAGATATTCCCTTAAATTAATTCCTAGGACTAGAAATACAACGTTGTGAAGTTTGCGCGAAACAGAACAAAAGACGGGAAATCAGACATACAGTGTTTCTCAAAAGTCCTCTTCCCCCCTCTTATTATTGGAACGATTATACATAAACAAGTGAAATTTGGGAACTGAATATTAAAGGTTGTAAACTTCCCTACGAGTGATGATAGATGACGAAATCGTCAAAGATGACGTCACAAGGCCATTGTGACCAATAATTTTGAATGGAACCCTACGGCAAGCGACACCTCTTTTTATAGGTATCAAAAAAACCTATTCAATGATACTAATTTTGTTTGTGTTTATGGCAGTTTTGGCAACTCGCAAAACTGTGATGAATTAAATCAGTTAATACTTAAATTCAGAATTCAAGCTCCGCCTCTGGATAGTTGTCAAATAAGCTGACGTTCCTGTTAGTCTCCCTAATCCGACGTTTTTGTAATTGTCCAAGTTTTTGTACATTCAATAATTTGTGTATTGTTGATCGAACGTTCAACTGTTTTAGCAGAATAGGGAAACATTCTCAATTGAATATTGATAGAAAGATTTTTCTGTGAATTGAAAAATCCACGATTAAAATGAAGTTTTAGCAGCTTTTGGTACTTCCAATATTATTGTACATTTTAATAATTTGTTAAACTCTAGTGAGCCGAACGTTTTAGTGCTTCAAGAAGCGAAATGGTACGCGCTTTAGGTGATGAAGTAGCAGCGATCCTAATTCATGGTGAAACTGGACAGAATATTCATGCAGCAGAACGCATTTTTAATGAGGGGTTTCCCGATCGCCCCGTTTCGAGGACTTATCTAAGGGAGCTTCTTCGTAAGTTTGAAACAATGGGTATTATTAATGATGCGAAACGATCTGGCAGACCACAAATTTCTGATGAGAAAAAAATTTATATACTGGCAGAAGTAATAGTTGATCCTACTTCTTCAACAACTCACGTTGCATCTACCTGTGAAGTCAGTCGTAGTACAGTACACAGGGTGTTGAAAAAAAAAACAAATTTCATCCATACAAATTAAAAATGGTTCATCAACTCTCAGACGACGACCCATACCGAAGACTAGAATTTTGTGAAAATATGGAAACTAAAATTAACCAACAGCCAGACTATGTCATAACAATTTGTTTTAGCGACGAAAGGACTTTCTATCTTAATGGAAATGTAAATACACAGAATGTGAGGTATTCTGAGACACATACCCAATTTCCCCAGAAGGTGAATGTTTGGGCAGGTGTGCTGGGAAACCACATCGTTGGGCCTCTTTTATTAAATACTAATTTAGCTGGTGAGGTTTATCTGGAGCTCTGGCAAAACGCAATGGAACCGTTAATCCTTGAAATTTTGGAAGATAATCCAGATGAATTCGGCAATTTGGAAATAACATTCCAACAGGATGGTGCCCCTCCACACTATTACGGTGCAGTAAGACGGTATGTGGATGAGGAGTATCGTGGTAGATGGATTGGACGACGTGGTTCAACGGAATGGCCAGCTCGATCACCGGACCTCACACCTTTGGATTTTTTTTCTGTGGGGGTACCTTGAATCGAAGGTTCACGCCACTGAACCTGACAATATTGACATTCTAAAACAACGTATTGTTGCAGAATGTGAGGCTGTTTCCGCAGACACATTTGCAAAAGTACGAGAAGAGTTTAAAACTAGGATATTCCACTGTCAGAAAGTGAATAGAGGTCACTTCGAGCCATTTCTTCGAGGGGATACTGATTCTTGAATCTGTAATTAATATCATACTGAATGGAATTAAAATTTTAATGTTTACTAATGAACCATTAAAACTGCCATGAACACAAACAAAATTAGTATCATTGAATAGGTTTTTTCGATACCTTTTAAAAGAGGAGTCGCTTGCCGTAGGGTTCCATTTAAAAAGTATTGGTCACAATAGCCTTGTGACGTCATCTTTGACGATTTCGTCATCTATCATCACTAGTAGGGAAGTTTACAACCTTTAATATTCAGTTTCCAAATTTCACGTGTTTATGTATAATCGTTCCAAGAATAAGAGGTGGGGAGGGGACTTTTGAGAAGCACTGTATATGTCGCACATGTGAAGAACCATAGTGCCTCATTCCTTGTTTAGGAACATAACATACAAAAAACATTTTTGATATTTTATTAGTTATGGTTGAAAGTAGAAACATTCTCAGTTGAATATAGGAAAGAGAGATTTTTCTGTGAATTGAAAAATCCACGATAAAAATGAAGTTATTTTTTGTGAATGTCTAACAGAAAACAACTACTTCCCCGGCTAAAGCCACGCTGGACATTGAACTACATCTGATAGATATTCTGAAAAGGCCCTAACTCAAAAGAAAAATTCTGAAATTGAAAATGTGCATTTTCATTCAGATAG
Source organism: Gonioctena quinquepunctata (assembly GCA_018342105.1). Lineage (NCBI taxonomy): Eukaryota > Metazoa > Arthropoda > Insecta > Coleoptera > Chrysomelidae > Gonioctena > Gonioctena quinquepunctata. Next base: position 1,227,915 of record JAFIRS010000068.1, read on the forward strand.
TAATTTGATTTTCTATTCCAGTCTTAATTAAGAACTCATAAAGATGAATGAGGCAAAGAAGAATGTTTTCCAAAAGAGAGTACTCACCAGAAATCATTCGTAACATTGACGCAGGAGAGACATCGATTCACTAGGTCTTCAATAAATTTTTGTTGACTAAAATCTATTTCACGCTTCAACGATCATCAGGAAGACCGGAAGAAATGGGAAACACATTTTCAAGAAGCAATCTCACTTTGCAAAGATGGAAAAAGTTAGAATCATTTCTTTCGGAGAGACACTTTGAAATTAGTGTTTTCTGACATTAAAACCTGTCATGGGGTATGATAGATTGATTTGTTGAAAATATAAACAGGATGTTCATAAAATCAGATGTGGAATCATCTGCGACTGAAAGATAAACTTTAGTCACTATCTTCCATCGTCAAGATAACCTCTTGTGAGGTATTCATGTTGAAAGGAGAAACATTCTCAGTTGAATATAGGAAAGAGAGATTTTTCTGTGAATTGAAAAATCCACGATAAAAATGAAGTTATTTTTTGTGAATGTCTAACAGAAAACAACTACTTCCCCGGCTAAAGCCACGCTGGACATTGAACTACATCTGATAGATATTCTGAAAAGGCCCTAACTCAAAAGAAAAATTCTGAAATTGAAAATGTGCATTTTCATTCAGATAGTAATTTGATTTTCTATTCCAGTCTTAATTAAGAACTCATAAAGATGAATGAGGCAAAGAAGAATGTTTTCCAAAAGAGAGTACTCACCAGAAATCATTCGTAACATTGACGCAGGAGAGACATCGCATTCACTAGGTCTTCAATAAATTTTTGTCGACGAAAATCTATTTCACGCTTCCACGATCATCAGGAAGACCGGAAGAAAGGGGAAACACATTTTCAAGAAGCAATCTCACTTTGCAAAGATGGAAAAAGTTAGAATCATTTCTTTCGGAGAGACACTTTGAAATTAGTGTTTTCTGACATGGGGTATGATAGATTGATTCGTTGAAAATATAAACAGGATGTTCATAAAATCAGATGTGGAATCATCTGCGACTGAAAGATAAACTTTAGTCACTATCTTCCATCTGATTTTATGAACATCCTGTTTATATTTTCAACAAATCAATTTAGTTATGGTATTTTGTATGTCTTTTCGAGTAAATATATACATCAATCCAAAATATATTAAATTTGTTTTCTTTGAATACCCGATGAATTGGCCCACACTGCTCTAGACGTATATATCCGCACAACCTAAAATATTGCGCATGTAAAGTAATATTTAAAAATCATTTTTGCAGTGAAAAGGTTAAATAAAAAAAATTGAAAGAAGATCAAGACAAGCTATTATACAAAAAAAGGAAAGAATAATTCCTTCAATTTTTGAATAACAGATTCAAAAGCTTGACGCGAATATGAGATGGGTATTCGTGCGTGGCAATATGTTGAATCTGTTACTCTCAGAATAATTTGGGTCCAACAAAGGAATTGTTTTTTTTTTTTTTGTATAAAACCTTGTCTTGATTTATTTGTAAATAATTTTCCATAATTTTTTTCAATCATTTATGAAATCTGTCATCTCATTAAATTCTGACAAAAATTTACAATCTACGACCCCAAATAAAGCCACATTACAATTTTGAATGGAAGTGGGCCATAATAACAAAACACGTCGCCTTCCTGAAGCCGCCATTTCGAATTCATGAATTTCGACTGAGAACTCATGATGTCCGTCTCCAAAAACCTTACATATCAATTTTGAATGGAATCGGACTAGAATCACAAAATATGTCGCCATATTGGAGCCGCCATCTTGAATCAAGGAATTTTGACAAAGAAATCACAATGTCCAACCCCAAAAACTTTCACATAATAATTTTGAATAGAATCGAACGATAAGTCCTTCGCCATATTGGAGCCGCCATTTTTTTTTTGAAAAATTCCATAATACATTTTCACCAGAATTATGAACACCTGCCAAATTTCTCGGTAATCTGTCATTCTGTTACTTAGTGTTGATATATTGTAATAAAATTCACCAAAATACTTCGAGTCAAATCTGATTTTATTTTTAGATAAGATGTTGTTGAACCGTAAGGGTGGGTGAAATTTAATAATGAATAATAATTTTTGGAGTGTTTGTTGATTTCAGTCATATTTGCTGATTTGGGGTAGTGAAGTGGACCCTCGAAGAGCTGCGTGCAATTGACGTAAAGACTCGCAAAATGATGTACCTACATCGTAGTTTGCATCCGAAATCGTCCGTTCCACGGTTGTACCTCCCCCGAAAACAAGGAGGCCGTGGACTTCTGAGTTTGGAGTGTCTACACAACAGGGTGGTGCTGGATGAAGCCTGTGAAGTCATCAGGAGCTTGGATCCCCTTCTCTGCATGGTCAAAGACCATGAGATCACAGGGAAAGGATCGTTTCTTTTTCAGGCAGCAATCCGCGCAGCCGATGAACTCGGTCTTGTATTCGACACCGAGCAGGATATCCAAGACCCTATCACCGAGTTGGAGCCCGCTCGTCGGAAAGTCCACATAAAAGCTGCAGGGAATACTGTACATCTGCAGCTCCACAAGGATAAGCCGATGCATGGAATCTTCTACAAACATATTGAAGACCACGGCTTATCCGAAAGTCTGTCCTTCGCTTTCCTTAGGTCAGGTGGACTCAAGTCGGAGACTAAGGGGTTCATCATGGTTTGCCAGGATGGTGTTTTCAACACTCTCGTGTACCGAAGTCACGTGATGGGTATATAGGTCCCTGACACGAGATGCAGGGCCTGCCGTGGAGCGCCTGAGACCATCATGCACTCGCTGTCAGCATGTACAGCATATGCGGTCTCAGCCTATATCCATCGCCATAACGCGGCGTTACGAGTGCTGTATTACCATTTACGACACTCGTACGGTATTGATGAGACACCAGTCCTGCTATACGCTCCGGGGGATATTGAGTCCGTTGTGGAGAATGAGGAGTGCCGAATTCATTGGAACTACTCATTTCCCACCCTCAGGCAAATACAAGCCAACAAGCCTGATGCAGTCCTCTTCGACCGCGAGCAGAAAACGATATACGTTATAGAGCTTTCGGCTCCGGGCGAGACGAATATCGTGCGAAGCGTGAGAAACGGACGAAGTATCGAGATTTACTCTTCGAGCTCCGCAGACTCTATCCAGACCATTCTGTAAAGATAGTGGTTCTGATTATAGGGGCCCTTGGTGGAATGATGCCAACGCTACTCTCAAACCTGGAAATTATACCGGCATGCCGTAAATCGGCAAAATCTCTAGCCGGCCGCATGCAGAAGGCAGTAATTCTCGGATCGTTACGTCTGCTCAGAGCACATGATTCTCGGACCCAATGATCTCTCACTTCACGGATGTGGGGAGAGGTCATTGGTTTATGTAACCAGCGCGCCCTTCCGAATGGGTCGGAGCTTCGGAAGTTAGGGCCTGACTGGAAGTGTTTAGATTGAAAATAATAATGATAATAATAATAATAATAATAATAATAATTCGTCTTTATTCACTATAAAAATATAACAATAACATAATGATAATAATAATAAGTACAAAAAGTAGAGGTGAAAGGGCGGAGTGTCAGCGAGAGCTGTTTTTAAACTCAGCCTTGTTAAAAAAAAAAAGAATAAATATGAACAAAATGTTAACAATATGAAAGTCAGTGAAGTAGCAGTGTGTAAATCTGAAGCTAGTAAACGCTCTCGAGTACAGAATAAATAGTAGTAGTAACTTTCTAGTAATAACTTTCCAGTAATGAATAGATCAGTGGATGAGGTTAGCCAGGTCAGTTCGAACCATTTCAGTCTTTTTTTAAATTGCTCAATGAATAGGATCTTTATTCACTGAGTAGTGAGTTATAACATTTCGGTGCGCTGTACGAAAGGCTACGGGTGAAAAATTAAGTTTTGTGCTTTGGAATGATGAGAGTTGTTCTATTACGAGTGGAAAATCTGTTCAGGTCCGAAAATGTTTTAAGCCTTTTGGAGAGGTAATCTGGCCGTTGGATTGGTGGGACTTTGTGGGTAATTGTTAGAAGGTGTAATTTCCTAAGTTTCTCTAGATTCGGCCAACCTGATTTCCTCATCGGCTCGGTTATATGGTCGTATTTACGAATGCCGAAAGAAAACCTCGGGCAATTATTTTGTAAACGTTGTAGGCGGTGACAATCATTTTGGCGTAAAGCTGAACCGTATATACTGTCACAGTAGGAAATTTTAGAAAATATTAGCGACCCGCTAAGTTTTATCTTTAATTCCGTTGAGAGTAAGTCCCTATTAGGGTAAAGATGCCTTAAGACGTTGTAGGAAGATTGTCTGAGGTGGCTGACGTGTTTAGTGAATCTCAGCTCAGGATCCAGCCAAAGTCCTAGATTTTTGAATTATTTCACAATTGGGAGAAAGACATCGTCTAGGCGAATTTGTATGGTGTTCATTGAGACTTCTCTGTTCTTTTTGGTGCCGAATAGCATCACTGCAGACTTTTTTGGATTGAGTTTGAGTTTATGGGCTGTAGAAATATCGAAGATGGTTTGGAGATCAGTATTAATTTGAGTTTGTGCCAAGTCTAGGTCACGAATGGGAAATGAAAAATAAATTTGGGTGTTATCGGCATAGTGGTGTATTGTACAAGTGTTGGCGAAAAGGTGGAAGTCAGATATGTAAAAACTGAACAATAAGGGTCCAAGAATGGATCTCTGCGGTACGTCACTAGTTACAGATAATGCCTCTGAAATCACTCCATCAAGAGTTACCTTTTGGGTTCGGTCTGACAAATATTTTTTTATTGAGCGTACTGCATCCAGCGAGAAGCCGAAAACGACTAGCTTCTGACAGAGGATGTCGTGGTCGATTGTGTCGAACGCTTTACTATAGTCGAGAAAAACTAAACAGGAAATACAGCCCTCGTCAACCGCTCTAAGAAAATCGTCTGTAATTGAAAGAAGAGCTGTGGTAGTAATATGTTGCGATCTGAATCCCGACTGGACGGATTGAATTATTTCATGTTCGTAAGAAGGTAAAATAAAAATAGTTCGGAGGTCTGTTAAGTCAGAGGAAGTGTTACATTCTGGCAGAGGTATAACTTATCCGCTTTTCCACTTATGAGGAAACTGTCCCAAAGTTATTATTGAGTTGATGATGTGGGTTATGTGGTTCAGTAGAAAGTTTTCAAATAGGTGGATCATCTGTATGAAAATGTTATCGGAACCTGTTGCGTTACTCTTTATCTTGTTAATGTACTTTTCAATCGTGTGTGCAGTTACGGTAGGAGAGAAAAACAGGTTAACGGACTTCTCTTGTACTTTGTAGTAGTCAAGTAGAGAAGTCTGGTATGCAGACCTGTCAGGCTGCGAAATTGTGTTGAAGTATGAATTGATGCGATTCACATCTTTCAAATCATCCGGGATCCCAGGGGTGGCTTTATCCCTTAAAATTTCAAGAGATCTGAGTGTATTCCAAGATCTTTTGCAGTCTTTCTTTGCAAGGATAGAGTTGAGATAGGATTTCTTTTCACGACGGATAGCCCCAGTTGTGTAATTCCTTAGATCTTTGTAGTTGTTTCAGTCTACTATGGAGTGTGAGTTCTTATATTTTTTGAATGCGCGGTCTCTCACTAAATCATTTATTTTATATTGAACAATAGCCAGGGAGCAGGTGGCTTACTAACCCTTTTATTTCGATAAGGAGCATGTCTATCGAAGATATTCAATAAGTTGTCGTTCAAGAATGATATCATGTTGTCCACATTGTTCAATAAATAGATATTATCCCATTCGATATTTCGCAGATCTGTATGAAAGGAAATAGTATCGAAGTTACGGTAATCACGAAAAGATACAAATTTGACTTCATGCTGTATTTTAATTCTATCGATTTTACATGAAACAGCCATGTGATCCGAGATACCTTGTATATCATAAACTTCGACCGAGCCAACTTTATCCTTGCCAGAAACGAATAAGAGTGTTTGGGAGAGAGAAGTGACTCGTGTGAGACTGGCAACTAGCTGATGGAAGTTGAAGGAATTTAGGAATTCAGAGAACCTTTGGCTTCGTCTGTCATTAGCAAGTAAATTTATATTGAGGTCTTCAGCTGCTAATAGAAAATCACATGTGGCGATCAGGTTGCCAACACAATCCCCCAGTTCGTTTAGGCAATGAGTTAAATCAGCACTGGGAGGACGATACAACACGCCGAAGCATTAGGTTTTTGATCTAAAAGTTATCGAAATCCATAGCTGTTCAAGAGCAGGACTCAATTCAGAGTGGATAATTTTGTAGTTGATATTACTATAAATAAAAAAGGCTACCCCACCAACTCTTCCGTCCCTATATGCACGAACTAGGTGAAATGAGTTGTAACCAACGTCATTGGAGGGAATATCAGACGAAAGCCATGTGATAAATAACCTAACTGCTATAAGAACAGTAAGGAAATAAATCTTCCTAAAAACGAACAAATTTTTTTTTATCTTAATTAATTCAGTGTTTATATAACAATGTTATCAGGTGTTCTTTATAATGTTTGTATAGTCCAGGCGTCGTATCAATGTAGTTCGCCTGGGAAATGAAGATCATGAAATGTAGATTTAAACACGGAATCCCGTATACAGAACATTGAAGGCAATTATGAATTCGAATTTTTACGAAGGGAACTTCTTAAGTTTTCTCTGTTATGCAATGTTTCCCAGCCGCAATTTCTTGATCCTGCTTCTTCTTTGATTTGGGAGTAACCTGTGAGGGTAATAATGTCTTCTTGCTATCAGATGAAGTGTGGAACGTCGTTGGAGGACGGTCCAGAACTGGTTTTTGTGTGGGATCTTGATGTTCTAGGATGTTGGACCCAGATAGTTCTGTGAAAATAGGTGTCTGTGGAGCGCTGGAAGCCTTCGTTTCGTTTGGAATATCTATTTCTTATTCTTCTTCATGAGGTTCCAGTTCATCTATGGTGTAGTTGATATTATTGACAACTAATCTATTTCCTCTTATGAAAGCAATATTGGACACTGTCTCCCGGGCTCTTTTCAGGTGCTCTCGCAATATTTTATTTTCCACACTTTGAATTTCCGTCATATCATGAACGATAGACACGTTCGAACCTCTCAGCTTATTGCAGTTTTGTAGTATTAGTTTTTTTTCAAATGTGATATCAGCTCTAACTTCATGGGACAATCAGATGTGCGGCCAGGAGGAAAGAGATCATTTATCTCTGCCTCCGTTATGTTGACTTGGAGAAGTTTCATAATCTCTGTACAGAATATTGCAGGTTATTTTTTTTGCGGTTTCGATTAAATAATTCAACCTTCTCTTTCAACTCTGTATTTTTTCTTTCAAGCAACACGACTTTATTTCTCAAAGCATCTAGGTCAAGCCTCACTCTTGCTTCGCTGGCCTGAATTGCATTCTTCAGTTCTTTTTCGCTATTTATAATTTCATTGAAGACTTGTTGAATTGTTATTTCTCCATTTGCTGGCATATTTGAGTTAGAACTGAATATACTTAGAAGTGGATAACAGTGGATAAGCGCCCAGACTATCGTATTTGGAAGTGTCACGCGACCTGCACCTTTTAAAGATTAAGTGGGGTCCTTACTTACTCGTTACAGGTGTATATCTTAATTTTTTCTGACGACTTCAAAGGCATTCCTCTCTATTGGATTGAAACACCAAATTTTGAAATTTAACGGGCACTTTTACCTAGTTTTCAGAGCCATTTCACCATAAGCACACAGTACACTTGTTTCAAGTACGAAGTAGGTAATGTAGTGATTTAGATGTATACATTACCAACGGGGCCGGTGGCTCAGACGGCACGGGTTCGAGTCCCGCAGCCAGCAAACAATTGTTATAGAGGGGTTTTGGATCCCACTATAAAAGATAAGGCCACCGTGATCTCAACTCGTACAAGATTTCATTAACTTCTCTGGGTTGGCCACACAGCTAAGAAAGCGGTTGGAAACAATTTTACAATATCGGAAAACGTACAGAGCCTTCCGTTAAATTGTTGTGATCCATATTTTTGGATTCACCCAAACTCTGGAATTGATATCGTGTATATGGCAAATCATGAACATTTCAGCATTCTATAAACTTCCCGAATGTAGTTATGCTGCTAGTAATATGTGAAGCGGTGCCCAGAGTCATCCTAATATGGATAAAGATCAGTTCGTCAATTGAAAACATCGGTACCAGCTTTCGACATTGTTTTGAAACACTTTGCATATTTGGGAATATTGTCCTGGAATAACAGTTTCAGCGTGAATATGAACGAGATTGGTTCAATTTATATGGTGAATGTGTTATGGAAGCCTGGGAAACTGCTGCATGGATTTTTTTCTCTCCATTAGTAATAGTAATTCTCTCTGATATTTTTTCTAGAGACGGAAGTATGGGGCAAAAATCAGGAGAGAGCTTCTTGGAATTGTTCAAGATATGATGATGATTTTAATCTACGTAGTGTTGTTGTATATAGCAATTTTGAAGGATAATGACCCAATGGCGCGAATAAGTAATCAAGAAGTGAGAGATCTACTGAGTGGCATTCATGCCAGAAGGATGACTCCAGGACGAGAAAGCTATAATAGAAAGGAGTAAGTTTTTTGTCTCTTCTCATTACGGAGGCGAAACAATCAAATTTTCTATACTTGAGTAGTTCATGTTGCTGTTTTTGTATTTGTACAGTGTGGTGATTTGAATGTGCATTCTATGGACATTTTTTAAATTAATTGTCCAACAAAAATACAATTATTGCCGGAAGTTGGTACAAGTGCGATAATAATTTTAGTTGCACTAAAAACATTGCAAGTTAAACTGCATACAGGGTAGGCCAAAAAATATTAAATTATACAAGAGTAAAGTACCCTTATTTTAGAAAATTCAGCAAAATGTTATCGAGAAAAGTTGTTAAGATTTGAAGGGTTCACCTGATTACCGAAACATGGCTTTCAAAGAAATATTTTTTTCAACATTATTAATTTCCGTTTCTTTATACTTCCATGAATTATTCAAATTCCCCATTTGAACATTCAGGAAGAATTCTAACACAATCATTTACAAATATAATTTTGTTTCGTTCTTCTTATCCAAAAAATCCGTCACTTCGTTTTCTAAGAACTGTAGATACGTATCACCATTTGGGTTCCGGTTGAAAAAACGGACCTATCAATTTGTCGTTGATATTACCGCATATAGGCATGATATTTTGTTCTTTAAGAATCGTCTCAACAGAGCTTTTTTTACACCCGGATAAGCAGAAATTTCTCGGGTGGAGCTTCTAGGGTTTCAACAACTACTTCTAATTGATTTTCTCCATAACATACTGTTTTGGTATGTTATTGATACTAAAAATATTTATTTATTTTCATACCTGGGAATACAATAATTGTATATGTAATTGAAAATGGCACATGTTAGTTTAAAAATAGGAAAATATGTACAATCTGACTGTTATTAACTGGTATGAGATTATACATGGTTTCAGAGTGATTTTTGAAAGTATTAAATTTATTGCAAAATAATAATATATTAATTTAATAAAAATATTAAATTTTAATTATTATATATTAAATAATTGAAAAAATATTCAATAATAAATTGGAAACAATGAACACAGGATGATAAAAAAAAGGAATGGAGGTTGTGAACTAAATGTATCAGTTATTTCTTTGTGATGGAATGTATGTTTTCATTTTGAATTTAAATTTGAATATATTGTTAAAAAAAATTATCGGGTGGATCACTGAATTATGAAATGACCCCATATGTAAATATTTCCTGACCTAGTGTAGAGTTGATAGCTTCAAAATGAAACCAGTAATATTGTCTAGTGTGATGAGTATGAGTTTCGGAGTTTCTTGTCAATATGAAGTTATATTTCTTTTTTTTATCAATTACAGCATAAGAGTGTTGATTGTATAGGGTTCTCCCAAAGAAAATGTATTTGTTTTATGGAACAGTGATTTGTTAGTATATCATATGGAAGACGATACAGGACTTTCAGGGATTTTGTTGAAATTATTTCTTAAACAAGTTCCCCAAATATTTATTGGATAGTTAATTCGACTAAGGATATGAAAATGAAGGATACATTTGGCTATATAAGTATTGAGTTGGAGACATCTTCTCAATGAACCAATAATGGGATATATTTTTTGTGAGAGAATATCAATATACTTGTCCCATTTCAATTTTTCATCAATACAGATACCAAGGTATGTTATTTGTGAAGTTTGTTTCAAGCAATAATTTTTATACGAATGTCTATATCAATAATTCGTTCATTTAGTTGGAAACTATTTTACTATTTTCTTTAGCTTTTCGTTTATCGTGTATCCTAGAATTTTAGGGTTTTTTGTGCATATGAAAGAACTGTATCGTTTGCATATATGGTTTATCCACAAGTTAAATTGATTTCAGAATTATTTTGAATATATAATGAAAATACAATTGGACCTTGAGGAATCCCCTCATTTATATATGATTTCTTGTGTTCAAGATTATTTATTTTTGTTCTGATGGTTTTATTGTCGAAGAGAGATTTCAGGAGGTTATTTGTGATCCTTCTTATATCCATTAAATCGGGATATTTCGAATTGATATGGTCAACTGTTTCGAAAGCTTTCTTAAGGTCCATGATAATTGCTATAACATAATATTCTCCGCTGAGACTGTCTCGTATTAAATCAATAACTTGTGGTACTGCTGCTTGTATCCCACTGTTTTTTCGAAAACCAAATTGATTCAAATCAAATTCATATTATTTATTTATGAAATTTACAATTCTTTCTAAAATGACATTTTTAATTATTTTGGAAAATATGCTTATTGATTTTATGGGCCTGTAATTGATTTTGGGCATCCCCACCTTTAAATATTGCTCTTATTGATGCATGTTCCAATTCATTGGGAAACATTTCTAATATAAAAGATTTATTGATTAATTTGGTTAATGATTCTGCCATTATATTTTATAATCCTACAACATCTGGTTCAAGCATTCTTTCTGTATCAAGGAGTGTTTTTTAGGGTTCTAGTTATATCCATAATTTCGTATTCTTCAGTGGGGATCAGTAACAATATTTAATTATTGTTGTTTATTTGAAATTAGTCAGAATTCTGCTCACAGTTGCCCAAGGAACGTGTTTGTCTGGATGTATTTCATTGAAAATATATGCTATTTCACCCATGGTTTGTAGAGATCTTCACATATTGAAACTAATTCTGCCTTCTCGGCTAACGTCAACTGTCTTGGAGGAAATAAACCTAATGATCGAACTATAATTATTCAGGAATGGGAATTTAATGACACCAAACTGACATGTTCACTTATAGCTGTAACGAAGAATTTTTCCCAAGCTCCGTTACTGAGAACGGCTAACCAAAAGTTTGAAGCAACTTTGGTACGTCCCTGCCTATTTGGGGTTTGATATTCATTATGGTCTGGCACCAAAATAATGCCTCGTTTAGAAAATAAGTGTAAATATACAAAGCTACTGGATCGATCGAAGGAAAGTCCTAATCGCTCTCTTTACTTCCGTGTCGAGCACAAGCTCTTTTTTTCCCGTCCGGGAGCAAGCCTTTTCGGCTTCCGTTCCGAGAACAAATTTGTTATTCTCCAGAACAAGTGATTAAAATCGTTCTGCGAGTCGCGAGTCAAAGAAAATAGTTTTCCGTAAACATTAGCATTGATGCAAAACTTTTTTTAAGTAGTGAGGAAACCGTAAGTGGAACATTGTGTTCAAACATTTGATAATCTGTTGATCTGATTGAGTCATTAAGACACCTTCATAATAATATAATAATATTGCCCTTCTGTAACTATTTTCCCCACACAACCGTAAGTGAAACATTGTATTTGAACCTTTGAAAACCTGTTGATTTGATTGGGTCATTAAGACACTTTTATAACGATATTGCCCTGTTGTATATATTTTGCCCCACTGTGTTCGGAAACTGTTTGAGTTTATCAGGTTGGCGAAGAGATAAATCAAGTTGGGCGTTATTTTTTATTCCGGATTGTTTTTTGTCGTGGGGTATTGTTGTTGAACCAAGAATATAGATAAAGGATTCCTGTCTCTACGATAGCAGGCTGTCTTACCAATTGACCGTCGTAACTTCATTCAATTTATATTAATTAACAACCATTCGAGCACATAGTACCTCGAGTTACGATGTCAGGTGCCGTCGAAGGTCACAATATGTGAGTTTTTCTAGCTGCTCAAGTTGTGATGCATGGCCGAAAGGGAGCAGTTAGCACGCTAATAAATCAGATCTCAAGTTACAACTTTTTGTTTTCCTCAAGATACTCGCATGGTTAAGTTTTTCATCTTAGAATGTCAATAAGGCTGATATACAGCTATTAAGGCTTTTTAATTTAGGATAAAGTTCCTGAAAGTGGTTACACTAATTATGAATCTAGTAAGTAATACACGTTGATGTCTCATATGTAGAGTCGTAGCCATATAACTGCATTCCGCTAAATTGGTACTCAGCTAGGGGTAGATCAGGAGTGTGAGAACACCATAGTTTGGGCTTTGACGAAGGGTGGGTCGAAATATCAAAGTGGTTCTCTTTTCTTCCCTCGAGGCTCAAAGTAAATATTACGAGTAGCCCGTGAAACTTTGTTCTTATAATGAGACGAGTTTATTAAGTCATAAAATTAGAGTGGACAAATTCAATTTCCACGCACACCAGAAAAATCACTATCTGAACTTAGATTGTAAAAAATAGGAGAATCGGTCTCTGGGGTGACAAAGTAAGATAACGATTCTGATAATTATATTTTGTTAGAGGTATTCTAGTTTATGTTCATTGTTGGAACTTATAAACGGATCAATTTCTGTTCATCTGTTCAATAGAGTGAATAGAATATATTGTTGAAGTTTTCATGGCCTGTGTCATGAATAAAAAAATGTGATAATTGATCAAGTGGAAATTCAATAAAATTATCATATTGTAGTGACATTTGTGAGCTTCTATGGAAAGTACCTTTTCCTTCTCAAACCTATAAATCATAGGATCAGAAAAGTGTTCAAATTAAGATGGAGACAGATCTGTCTGACTGTCTGTTCAACCAAATTCCAGTCCCAAGGGCTATAATTGAAGCCAATTTCAATTCAGTAGAAAAACAGACTCCTGGACATTCCTTATCTCCATCTGTTACTACTCCTGGTAGTAGAGTGAAAGACTGAAAAATCCGGCGCTCGAGGGTTGAAGTTGAGTTAAAAAAATAGTTTGAAAAAGTGGCTTCCCTTCGTAGATAACGTAACGATTCCGGCGATGATAGTTATCATTCTCGACCCTAGAAAAGCGCGTTACATAACCCTCATTTGTTTTTTCCCATGGGTATCCGCGATTATTTTAGTGGGATTTCATGTTTGTTGATTAATTTGTACAGTTTTTTAATAAACATATAAATGCAAAAATTGCACTTTAAGCAAGAGTTTTCAATACGCATATTGTCATGACTATTGTTATACCCTGGTTGAGAAAATTCAATGTTTAATATCGTTGCAACAAACACGAAGTTTGTGATTCCCTAAAAAAATTGATATCCAGGTAAATTTTTTCAATTATGTTTGAATTTGAACTGAGTTATGCGATATAAATTTGATTTTCAATGATTATTGGAAGTGTTCACGGTGAATATAAAAAAAAAGGAAAATTATTATTGTTGAAAAAAAAACTTGAGAGACCATGTTTTTGTATTCAGCTATGACTTTCAATTCCTAACAACTTTTCCCAATAACTTTATGCTGAATTTTATGAAATAAGTGTACTCATCTCCTGTGAAAAAAATATATTTTTTGACCTACCCTGTCTGCTGTTTGACTTGCAACGATTCTAATTGCATATATAGGTGGGTAATATTAGCTGACTAGTTAGGTACACAACTAGGCATATTGGTGTGAGCGGTAAGGAATAAGTTAACTATTTAAAGTTCATTCAAGCTTTCAGAAATATGTATTTCGAACATCAGGGAAACTACAATAGATGAAAAAGCCAATAAGTAATACAAATTCAAGTACTAAACATTATGCTACTCACAACTTTGTTGAGGTTGGTTCCAATGATGTGATACGGAAGAAAAGAACGTAGACCAAGGAATGAAACAAAGTTCAAAGTTAAAACAACCACATCAACTTAGTTAAAAATTATATAAATATAAATGTGTACTCTATGTGGTGTGACAAGTGAAACTGAGGTTGAGAATGATTTCCGTAATTACATTTGAGCCAAGGACACCTGACATGTGTCACTTGAAAATTATTACAGTGGTGCCAACTGATGTTGCCAGGTGGCGATAATGTTGAAAAAAAAATCATTAGATATTGCATTGTTGTCGATTTCGATTGATATATATATAAACAATGAATAAAAGCAGATCTATCTCAGACGGTTAATATCTGTTTTTTCATTGTTACAATTGTTTTTTGGGAAATGAGAGTCATTTCTAATGATATTCCCTTTGATGTACGTCACTCTCTCGCTCGCACTTTCACTGAATCGTAACTCATCTGGTGGTAAATTTATTCACATGTCCTGCCAGAGCACATCTTTCAGGATGCAATCTGCAGTCACTTTTATAAAAAACTATTCTGTTCGATAAATATCTTTGTGTTTGAACAATATATTGTTTATTACAACCATGACAAAACATGAATCACATTTGACATTGAGAGTGATGGGGTTTTATCTTCAACTTCAGGATACATTGATCGGATTGGTAGAACTGTTTTATATGAGATTAGAAAAATGTTATGGTAATGGAGTGAAAAGAGGTTGAGTAGGGGTGGTCATTGTTGTTTGAATCAATGGTCGTGTTATTACTGTTTGAGGCTAGGACTTCTTAGTGAGATGAAGTTCAATATAGAATATTATTCAGTGAAGTTTTTGGATATGAATTTTCCTAGAAAAGGATAAAGAGAATGTTTGAATTCTGTTTATAGAATTCCATAGACTGTTTGAGATATGGGTGGTAATTCAAGTATCTGCCTGAGCTGCATGGTTTTCTATACCAACCTACCAGTAGTTCGTTTTCTGATGTCCGTATAAGCTTGGTATCAAAAAATGGTAAGGAACTATCGCTGTTCTCAGATTAAATTGTGAACTGGATATGGGGATAGTAGTTATGGACGATATTGAGAATCTCATCCACACCATCATTCGGTAATGCCAACATAATATCATCAACATATTTTTCTTATGAATTTGAGATTGAAAGGAGAGACTGGAATAACATTGTCTAACAAATCATCCATGACATACGCTGCTGAAATGGGCGAAATGGAGGCCCCCATTGGGGTACCAAAGGTATGTTTGATGGAGTTATGAAAAAGAAACTCCCATGCTATAATGGTATGTCTCCAAAATTTTATTCTTTACCCTTCCAGTCAGACTCCTATAGGAGCCCTTACTGAAAGGATAGCCTAGTTTTCGACAGAAATTTCAACTAACGCATCCAACTTTGACAATGACTATTGTCTGAATCACCACTAATATCACAGTCTATGGAAGTAAACTTGGTGAAACCAATGAAATCTACTGGAAATCTCAGATCCTAAATTCCATAAACAGAATTTGAATATTCTCTTCAACATTTTCCTAGGAAATTCATATACAAGAACGTAACTGAATAACATTCTAAATAATGCTTCATCTCACTCAGAACTACTAGTTCCGAATAGTAATAACTCGAACATTGTCTCAAACAACAAATGAAACTAACTACCCCTTCTCAACCTTCTTTCACTTCCTCATCATAAATGAAAGAGATCACTCTAAATTCGCCAGATGATTTCACAACCCTAAAAAAAATTTAATAAATAAAACATTTCTAACAATCAGATCAATGTATTCCAAAATCAAAGATATAACTCCATTACTCTCAGGCCGGTATTTTCACTGCCGGTTATACTAGGAATAAATAACCAACGGTTAGAATATGCTTCTGTTGAAGTTTATTGATAAACAAAAGCACATTCTAACCATTGGTTAATTTATTCCTAGTATAACTGGAGGTGAAAATAGCGGGCCTCAATGTAAAATGTAATTATTAGTATTCCTCCTCATGGTTGTAAAAATCAATGTATTGGTCAAACGCAAAGATCATTATTCAACAGAAAAAATCCCCATAGAAGTGACTGCAGATTGCATCCTGAAAGATGTACTCTGGTAGAACATGTGAATAAATTTGACCACCAGATGAATTACGATTCAGTGAAAGTGCTAGCGAGAGACACACATACATCGAAGAAAGGGCTTTCATTTCTCAACGAAACAATTGTATCAATAAAAAAACAGGTATTAAATATCCGAGTAAGATCCACTTTCATTTATTGTCTTCAGAGATCAATCAAAATTGAAAACAATGCAAAATTAAAAAAAAGTTATTTTCTCAAATGGTACCAATCTAACAGTTGGTACCACTGTAATAATTCTCAAGTGGCACCCGTCATGTGTGGTTGGTTTGAATATAATTGCGGCAATCATTCCCAACCTGTCAGTTTCACTTGTCACACTAGAGTTCACATTTATATTTATATAATTTTAAAGTATGTCCTTGGTCTACGTTCTTTTCTTTGGTATCACTATGTTACATGAATATGTTTAACACATTGAAACCAACCTCAATAAAGTTGTGAGTATCATAATGTTTCGCACTGGAATATGTATTACTATTGGTTTTTCAGCTATTGTAGTTTCCCTGATGATGGAAATAAACATTTCCCCAATATCTCTAGTTTTGTATATATATTTAGATATATATAAATATATATATATATATATTCATATATATATATATATATATATATATATATAACGAGACCCCATAGTGAAACGTTGCATAGCAGAATTCGAGTAAATTATCATGTAATGACCTGATTTATAAAGCTCCTTCGCTTTCCATAGATCAGTCATTCTAGGATTTTCAATTGTATGAAGATAAGTCTGATGAGTATCTGTCTATCAATAGAAGACAAACTGTCATATTTTGATTCTCCTTGATATGAACGAAAGAACCTATATAAATATTTTTTGAAGAAGGGTTAGAATTATTCCATTCTGATTTGGAATTATAAGGAGGAATACATTTTTCTGGATCATATTTTCTTCTTCCCAAAAAAAATTGAAAAAATTAAAGTATCGAGAGATGAACTATTTCTTCCGAATAAATCTGAAAACCTAATTAAATATTTTTCTCAAGTATGTGGAAGGACAATTTTTAATATTGATTCATGAACATAGTTAAATTTCATTCAAATAGTATAGGAATTTTTTCAGTGATGAGTACTAAAGTCGTGATTATGATAAATTTGAATGAATGTAAAATTATAGTTTCTGATATTGCTTCAGTCATTCGGTTTCCAATAATTTTAGTGATTGTTTGAGAAACTGATATTTGACTGTGAATTCTGTTATTCGTTTTTTCATTACTTTTATAATATTGTGATTTGCAGTTCCCCATACTTCTATATGAATTTTCATGAAATAGCTAGTGTGAATTAATGTATCTTCCTTTGTCGAGAATGATTTCAATGTTCCATTCGAATTTTATTCTGGAACAAATCCATATAAATGAGAAAGGGCGATGGTGTATTATCCCAAAGTATTCTTAAACTGGAATGAGACTGATATCTACAAGTTATCTTATTCATTCCAACGAACCCTTCGAAGTATTTCATAAGAAATAAAGAATACCAGCACTACCACTGATACTAATACTACATAAAAGATCTTCCCTAATACTTTTTGTGTTCATTATTCAGACAACGAAACGAAAACAAGCAACCTTTTTTTCAGATTGGAGAATTACATCAACAACACATTGATTTTCTCCCTGCAGTCTCTTCAGTGGTATGAAAAATACCTCAGCAGTGATCCAGGCATGACGATAGATAATAATAATAAATACATCGGTATACCACGACTCCGACAACAAAGATCAGATAATTACAGGTAAATTATATTTTATATTGAAAATTTCCATATATGCCAGTGGAGGAAACAATAATTCTTTATAATCATAATATAGAAGAAGCGGTGACAGCAGGTTATCCTTTGTCATCGGATACTTGAAAAATTTCATGGAGGCTGTTAACAGGAGTATGAGTAAACCACCTCTATTATGGCTGATATCGAGAAGTATCAGTGAAGGTAGTTCGAAATTAGACATGAGAAATTTATTCCAGGGTAGGTTAAGACAATCCGTTGAAAATTTGAATGATTTTCATCTATAAAACGCTCCAAAATATATATAGACCAATTGATAAAGATGTTTTCGTGACAAAAATACTAACAGAAAACCGACTGTGCCATCACTGTGTTTCCTTCTCCAAATTGTCATTGCTGAATTTATTATGAACATTCAAATGCATTTTTTAATTTTTTTTATCGTTTTGACTTGTAATTTGAAAACTAATAAAGCAATCTCGATACTCTCAATGGACCAGCACATCTCGATTGGATTATTAGTAACGGAGAAAAACCGGAAACCAGAAAAACCGCAAAAAGACTGCGTTTTTGAAATAAATTCATAACACCACCATTTTTTGTTTTGAAACAGGCTCTCCACGGCATATTGGTGATTGATATGTTCTTTATGTCTGAAAAACTCAGGCTCTCTTGGATTATTAGTTTTGGCATAATTGCAACATGATTTTTTAAATGTACTTCATTGCAGCAGACCAGGATGCGTCATAGATGGTCCGATTTCAATTTTCCTGAAATATTTTGAGATTTGAAGTATAGTACTACAAAATGACCATTCTAATTTTGCGTTAAAATGCTGCGAAATAGGTGAGAAATACTTGCAAACATGACCTAAAACCGGCGAGTGCATAAGAGCGGCTCAGGAGTGGGGGTAGAGCAGCAGCTTCATAACGGGCGTAGTGCGTTGTATTGCTATTCGCTGTGTGTAAGACCGTTGATGCCCTCTAGTGACTCGATAGCTGAAGTTTTCCTGGTTTATTTTCAATACTCACTGTGCAACAATCAACATTTTTCAACAATGTCCAAATAATCTACCACGATATAACAATTTTGTGCCAGATGAATCCGAAGTTTTTTTCTGTCAAAAAAAGTTAGTTAATGTTGAAAGTTCACTGCATTTGGAGGTTATGCATGTCAAGTTATAGATATTCTGAATATCATAAAGTAATGCTACTTCTGTGTATTTTTGAGTACACAAGTAATGGGCTTGTTCATTAGTTTATTAAGGTCGCAGGGTTCTGAGGCCTTGAGAACATGAAAAGAGTGAGGACGCCAAGTAGTTTAACAAATTAAAAAAGTACTCATATAACCCTGGCTGGCTTTAAGCTGACGGGAAACCACCAAATAACATCAGATTCAACATATAACTATTCAATGAAATTCTCAAATAATATAATAATCAGAGAAGGAATGGGGTTCTCAATTCCAGTTGGATATGGGATCCCAATGTTACCCTTGCAAGGATGTGAGAACGTTTCTAAATTATACTAACTCGTCTATACTAACTCTATCATGTATAATTGTGTCAAAAAAAAATTGCGTATTTCTTATAGTGTACAAGTAACAATGTTCACTCTAAGTACGCAAAGTGCATTACATTTAACATTACTTCACATGTAAGGCCCATTGCTTTCCAACCGTAACCAGTTCGTGAAAATTGAAAGACAAATCCTCTGCGAGGTACTTATTTTCATCCTGATAGAACGCCAGTGTATGATAGACATTTCGGCAAAACATCAAACGTATCTCGGTCCCCTGTTCATAAGGCTGACCAGTTTACAACACCGTCCAGCCGTTTCCGAACTCGCAGCTCAAGTCGCTATTTGCTTTTCATCACCGGCTCAACACTGACCCACGGAACTTGGTTATTATTGTCGTATGGAAAACGATTTTCTGGGCCAAAACCCTTTCATCAGCTACCCTGTGTACATTTGATCTCAGAGGTTATATGCATATGAGGAATGAACACGGTATTCGTTTTTCCAGTTTCAAACTGAAATTGACCTGGAGGATGTAATTGGGGTTCCTGCCCCGAGTGCGCTCGACGGGTGGCCCATAAACCCAGTATCTATTGTCAATGGCACTTGAGATTTTCGGCTAGAAAGGCGTAATTTACCATTGCGGATAATCCTTGGAAGGCCTTTCAAAAGTTTGGGATTTCTAAAACAAGTGTACGAGATATTGTTTCTTTGTTCGGCATCCGATATGTTTCTTCAAGATGTCGAGTTAAAAACAGATTCCTTCTGAGAACCATAGAAAAAATACAACGGACGAACGACATTTCGGCCGTCCATAGGTGGGGGAGTAATAGTTTCGAAGCCTAGAAAGCTTTTCTCAAATCGAGAATGGTCACTTCACTTCTCTGCGCTCGACTTTCCGAGCTGGAATATGCTCTACGACCTGGCGGTGAAATATATATTTTTTCTAATCTTCGAAGGCACGCTGCCTGCGTGCGATTTCCTGCGAATATAGCCAGTCCAGTGGATATTATACGAGTGCTTCCTGGGGAGAAGCAGCTCATTCTTTCACAGTTATTTGGAGTCCTAACTGTGATCTCGAAGCCTAGCGATAATTTTTCTTTATTTTGAGAATTCTCATCGACGCTACGCATCCTACACCGTCCTAAGGACTAGATACGAGGGTTGATAGCCAACGGCAGCAGATTGAGGGATTTTTGGATCGTTAAATTCAAGAGTTCCAGCCTCCAGTCTTTTGAGTAATCAACCTTATCGTTTCAGCTCCTGATACAGGTTTTTCCAGCGTCCAGCTGATTTCTTCGTTATACGTTGATTTGTATACTGATTAACCCTTCTCTTATAGAATCCTGCACTCGTGTGCTTTGGTATGCGGGGTGGTCCAAGCCTAATTTGATTTCTCCTGAGGCTGGGAGAAAACCCCCTTATCGTCGGCAGCTCACTGATGTGATATTCCTCACAAACCGCGATTTGTGACAGATACACTGAAGCGAGACGTCAACCAGAGTTGAACCTAGATATCGTACACGTGTATGAACCTCAGTACACGGGTGTTTCTGCGGCTAAAAACGAATCACTTACACTGCGGTGATAGGTGTGAACACGGGTTATTAATAATAAATTCTGTCAACAAAACTAAAGATTTTAGTTCATGTGTGTCGAATATGTGTAGGGATCATAGGTGCTTCTGTGTGACCGTCGTGTCTGCAGTTGTATGCGTTATATAGTTCTGTCTCAGGGGAATTTTTTAAAGATAGGTACGGTACGCGCCTAATTTTTTAGGGAGTTAATTCATTTTTTTTATGTCCCTATGTCCTACAATTAACGCTTGAGGACTCGCTTCAAAACACAAATTCAACAAACTTCATGTGTACTTCACCCCGTTGAAAGTATCACGCGAGTTTCATATAACCAAGCTCTTGTTTGTTTTCCATATGAGAATCAGTCGGCTTTTCAGCCCATTCTGACTATGCCAGTCCGTGGTTCATTTTCTGTTGAAAATAATTTTTTTTTGGCTCTAGCTTGGGGAGCCCTGGAATCAATAGAGATAATTCTGTCTCAGAAAGTGTAGGCCCGAAGAGCCCACAGCTGTTTGTTGAATCGCGACGCGTCGATATTTGCGCTACGGAATCTAGCGACCACTAGATTCGCAAAAAGCGGTGCATTTAAATTCACTTACATCTCCGAGGTTGAACCGTATGAGAGAAAGTATGAATTGTATGAATCCGAACAAAATTTCCGTTGGGAACTTTTCTGTTGAAGACAATGATGAAACACCGAATGATTTTTTTGTTGAACAGAATACAATGCGTGATCTGAGTCAGAGGAAAAAATCCAATAATTTTTGTTTCAATGGGCCTCCAGTAATATTTTGAATTTTGACGCCGCGGTAACTCATACCCCAATGAATATTGGCTCACAACAACGAGTTGTGGAGGCCCTTCAAAATTTAGATCGCGATACGTTAAGTTCCGAGCCTCCAGCCCACTCAATTTTTTTGAACAATTTTCAATAAATTCAGGAATGAATGAGAATATTTGAGTCAAACCGCCATCGCACTCCAGACAATAACTCAATTATATCAGAGCTCAATCGCTCGAGAACTAGTGACGAGCCCCCGATCGAAGGGGTCCCTCTTGCACGCGAGGCCGTTCATCAAACGGCCCGCTCGAATGGTGAAATCCCTGCTATTCGGCAGGTGGTATCGCAGGTGGAACAGGAAGAATGGAATTTATTCCTAAGATTTGAGAGTGTCCGCGGAATAAGACGGAAGACACGTGTAATTGATGCCGGTGAGGAAATCTCACCGCCCTTCCCCTGTAGGTAATCGACCTGTTTCGAGACATTATTTTACCATTGTTCAAAGAAAAATTATTTTCCTCTTTAAAAAATGCTTTTACTGTCCACTTCTAGCCGATCGAATGGAAAACGGAAAACATCTGAAATATTTATCGGATGAAAACCTCACGTCCCGGAATTAGAGATTGGAATATCGTGGAATAACACTAATCTCTTTGCTGCAGCTTATGTGATGCCGATGAAAATATATAAAATTTACACGTACCTTTGTTGCAATCGACTACACAGCAATAGTGGGGGCTCATTGTTATTATATATATGTTGTGATACTACCCAACCGTAACCGTTGCCACTTTTATTACCAGAATTATTACCTACATCTGCCACCTTGGGCGCTGTCATAGTTCCATCTATCCCCTCTAGCCTAATGCACACAGCGAATAGATACGCTTTCCTGCGTCTGCTGCTCTACCTTCAATACTCAGCCGCTTTCATGCACTTGCCCATTTTTCGATCATGTTTGCAATAGTTTTCACCTGTTTTGCAGAATTTTAACGCAAAATAAAGATATAAGTTTTGTAGTACTATACTTCTTCTCTTGAAATCTTCCTGAAAAATTGGAATCGAACCACCTATAACGGATCCAGGTCTGCTACAATAAAGTGCATTGAAAATATGCAGATTGCAATTATGCCAAAATTATTGATTCGATATCGCCTGAGTTTTTCACACATGAAGTACATATTAATCACTACTATTTCGTTGCCCTACAACAAAAAAAATTGCGGAATCCTGTTTTTTTTTAAAGAAGCTGATTTTTTCCGGTTTCTTGGGTTTTTCTCCATTACTACTAATCCGATTGAGTTGTGCTGGATTCAATTCCCTTTGCATTTGAATTCTCCACAATTCGTTGAGATTGCTTCATCAGTTTTTAAGTTTTAAGTCAAAGAAGATAAAAAATGAAATAAAATACTTTCAAATGTTTATAACAAATTTAGCAATTATAGTTAGGAGTAGGAAACATAACAGGATATAACCGTATGATGGCATAGTCGGTTTCCTGGTAGTATTTTTGTCACAGAATCAGTGGAGCAGAAAATCTCTATTGATTGGCCTAATATTCTTCATGTCTGAATTTTGCAGCCCAGACGATAAAATCTACTCCTGTACAAAACAGTTCATAACTCAAAGAGTATCAACAACAGGAGGATGATATTATGAGAGTAACACTATTACAGGTTATTATGCATAATAGAGTGAGATCAGTCAAAATTTGAATACCCAGTGATTGAAACTGAACCCTTGAATATTTGAATTATTTCAATATATGAAACTGTTGATGAAAAAACTGATTAAGAAAAAGTAAACCATTTGTGAATTTTGCATGTTGAACCTAGAGAATAATTATTGTCCATAATATCCATGGAAAAAGGCGTAACAAGACATTTTTATTCAATTTTTGGAATGAATTTTATCTATAAAACAGTCAATAATACATATTTTCATGTCGGAATATGGCCCTCCAACCGATAAAATCTAATGTTATTATAAACAGGTAATATCTTGAAGAGTATCAGCAACAAGAGTATGATATACTGTATGAGGGTTCTTACTACATAACAGTTTGGAGTATGAACTGCAGAAGCATCGATACATCTTTTTAAATCCCAAATCATCTTTCTAGGTTGAGTACATATTTATGCAAACTAAAAAAAAAAATGCCCGATAGCGAAGCATATCTTACCCCAACGATCTGAAGAACTGTTAGAAATATTTTGAATTTCTTTTATTTCAGCTGTGTGGTACAACCATCAATGGAATTTGTAACAGATCATTGTATTTCTCCATTCGCCGATGGCCCAGAGCTCAGGGATTTCAGCGAAGGGTGGGGATATGAAGCGGATTCCGACAACTTTGCCAGATTGAATTTGGTATGGAAATACCAAACAGAAGAAATATTCGGAGTTTCCAATTATATAGGTGAGTAACACGAGAAAAAAATTATATTATAATCGATACCCTCGCGTTTTTCAGTTCTCTGAAATATACCAATTCGGCTCGTGCTGAACGCTATGTACTCATGAATAATTTGAATGTTTATGTTAGCGTCACTTTCAAAATAGGAATAATACTATTGTGATAGCTTTCACTCGGTTATCATTCATAATAACCTGGAATTTAGAAGATGCATGAATCTCCACTCTACTCTGTTTAAATCCTCATATAAACAACCAAAGAGATATCTTCTGGAAAAGTTGCCTAGTGGTGCGTTGTCAGTCATGTATTATTGAACAAAATAATAAGTATCCATAATTGTTCCAGGAAAATCAATGGGAATAGTATAAGTTTTCCCCAGATCTCCTTCCATTTTTAATTTTGTAGTTATAATTATTGTTCGATGCCCTGTATACATGTTGCAATTGAACCATCCATAGAATTTTCATTCATTTGGAAAAAAGGCAGATTTATAAATTCGAAAAACTTTGAATTTCTGATATTTTCCTATTATGCCATTGAAGAAGACTTGCCATTGCGAGAATTTATTGTAGTTAAACCCAAATTATGATGATGACATTAATTGTCAAGAAGTATCGATATGTCACATGAAAATACTAAAGTGATACTGAAAGATGAAATTTCAAACAGTGATGTCAATTGCACGCAAGTAAATCATAATAGGGATAACGGAAATTCGACTGGTAAATTGATATTATCCCATTATTTTATCCTCACCCAACCTACACCTGAGAAAACTATAGAAAACGATAATAAAATAATTCATCTCAGAAGAGAAAAGGAACTTTTACAAGAAATTTCAAAAGCAAAGGATAAAACCATTTCATAAAATGAAAAAATAATTGATACTCTTAATAGTCAAGTATATTTATTATCCAAGGAATATAACAAAATTATAACGGAGCATAATGATGAAGAAGAAACTCATTGAAAGAAAAACTGAATCATAACCTAAAGGCCAACAGAATTGAAATAATGAAATGAAATCAGATGCTAATATAGTCAAGAATAATAATCAGGAACGGAATACTACCCTACATAATATTCCAGCATTGATTATCAAACCAAAAAATCAACAAACATTTCAGAAAACTAAGGAAGATATTCAAACAAATGAATCCAGTTATTGCTAGCTCGAATAATGGAAATTCAAAAAATTCAAAAAGGAGGAATTCTGCTGAAGTCAAATTCGGATGAAGTACAGATGAACTGGAAAAAGTGCTGGGCATATTCAATTACATCAATGATGATGATATATTCAATATCAAATTCAAGACAATCAAAATATTCCAAAAAATTTAATTTGAATTAAACAACGACTAAACATTCAACAAATCAGTGAACAAAGACATAATCCTTGGATGGCATACATTCAAAATCAGAGAGGATATCAATATTATATCTTGTTTCAATTGTGGCATAGACCACATTTATCGAAATTGCAAAAATTCCCCATCTTGGTAATGATCGAAATATTCCCTGTTACATAATTTCAGAAAATTAATGAAAAATTTAAGTGTAATAATAGCCAAAATCATACTTCAAATAGTAATGAATGCCCAATTTTACGAAAAAAAAAAAAGATTTATCTAGAGACAGGATTAGTTATGAATTGTTTCAAATCTGTTGATGTTACAAAAATCCAAAATTCAAATATACTTGATCATAAGTAAGGTGATAGTCAAGATGGCAAAAAGTAACACAGTCAGCGGAGAGAACTCTCTCCAAAATAAGTATAAAAAATGTAAAAGAAATGTAGTGGTTGGTGTAAAGTGTATGCAGTGCGAATGCACCTTCCATATTAGTTGTGCAAAATATCCTAACTACGTGAAATTTGTTAGTGGAGAGAATATAATCTGCTGCGAACAATCCGAGGTACTTAACCTCGAAAGTGATAGTGATCAAGCATTCTTCGACGCCATGGAAAACATCTACAACTCCAATAATGGTAATGTTGATTTCTAGATCTTTAACTATGTTATAAAACAAAAAGATCTCATTATTAACGAACTACGTGATAAAATTGATCTGCTAACGGACCAACTGACTC
Organism: Gonioctena quinquepunctata; assembly: GCA_018342105.1. Classification (NCBI taxonomy): domain Eukaryota; kingdom Metazoa; phylum Arthropoda; class Insecta; order Coleoptera; family Chrysomelidae; genus Gonioctena; species Gonioctena quinquepunctata. Next base: position 1,254,272 of record JAFIRS010000068.1, read on the forward strand.
ATATGAAGACAGTTGAAAAAACGGCAATCCCAATAAAACCTGCCACCTCGAACGAAAAAACGATCCCACAAATCAAAGATAACGACTTGGCTAAAAAAAAAACATACAGCTGCGACATCAAGCACATCGAGTAAATCTACATATTCGGACAGTGTTGCCGGATCTTCCAACAATACTATAATTACAAATAAACAACTATCAAGTGCCCTGATCGAAATTGATTCTGAAAATAAGGGCCGGGAATACATTGAATTAGCCAGTGATGCGAGGAAACCGAAACCTGGCTAAAGTGAAGAGTGGAAAACAATCCAAAGAAGGAAACCTAGGAGACAGGTTGTTATTGGTAACAACACTTCAATCCAAGTGAATGGCAGACACATGAAAGGGGTACCAAAATTAATCGATATACACGTCTCGAGAGTGGATCCTTCCATGAGTGCTGAGGATTTGAAAGAATTCGTGAAACCTAATTTTCCTGGAGCGCAATGTTCAGCACTTCGGTCGAAATACCCTGACGAATATCCATCATTCAAGGTTGGTATTCTTGGCAAGAATTTTAAAGCGGCTATGGATCCAAACGAATGGCCGAGTGATGCTCGCATCCAACGTTTTTTTCAATTTCCCAACTCAACAACAAAACACTCGTAAAGTCTTCTTCTGGTTGTGATCTACTTTTGCTGAACATTCAGACTTTATCTCAAATTAAATTAGACAACATTATCTCTGATTATATCAATGATGACTTGAAATGTATTTGTTTGACAGAAACCTGGTGTTGTTCTGAAAGTATAGAAAGCTTTGTATTCCCTGGATATATCCTTTGTGATTATTATTGTAGAAATAGGTACAGGGGCGGGGAAGTAAGTATATGGCATAAAAAAGAATTGAACGTCAAACCGATTGATCTCAGGACGAACTGTATCGATAAAGATATTGAAATCGCTGGACTAATATGGGTAACCAAGTCGAATGAAACGGTGATTATTCTTTCTCGCTACCGGTCTCCATCCGGAAACTTTCAAGTATTCATGCAAAACATGAATATAATTTTAAATAATCTTTTTGATCCAAAGATTCCAATGGAGCTGGACGGGGATTTCAATATTGATTCAATGACTGCCAACGAAAACAATAACTTTTTACGATTACTCACATCTTATAACCTCAAACCTAGGATCGAAGTCCCAACCCGTATAAATTCAACCACCGAATCAATACTGGATCAAGTATACACCAACCTCCCCAGTATTGGAAAGTGGTATGTCCATGACAATAATATATCTGACCATCGCACGGTCCTCTTTTGGACTGGGGTGAACGATGTCAGTGAACCAAAAATAATTTATATCAAAAGGAGATCCCTAAATGATACTAATATAACAATCTGAAGACGTCCCTTGAAAATGAAAATTGGGAACAGACCTATACAGCCATCGACTATGAACAAAAATTCAATACTTTCCACGATACTTTGATGTTTCACCTGAATCAAGCCTGTCCCATGAAATCTTCATCATTTTCTAAAGCAAATACCAATGAATGGGTGGATGACACTGTGAGAAAAACCAGTGAAAATTAAAAAAAACTCTTTTATCTTCAAAGGAATTATCCTATTTTGAAGGAGCAGTACAAAAATGCAAGAAAAAGGCACAATATGTTAATAAATACTACCAAATCTAATTATTACTCTGACATACTACTGAAATCTAATAATATAAATAAAACTGCCTGGAACCTCATTGCAAAACTAGGCAGACAGGAAAAAAAAGAGCAAAACAAAAACATTACAATAAAACAGGAAAATGATAGTATTTCTAATCCCGCGGAAATTTCCGAAATTTTTAACGATTTTTTTGTGAATGCTCCACATGAAACTATAAAAAAAATAGGTGAAACATCAACTGTGACAAATAAAAGTCTAGTCAACAGTATGTTCATTTCCCATATATCGGAAGAACAGGTGCTCTTTATTATAAAACAAACAAAAAAATTAACACATACACATACATGTGGCCCAGATGGAATTTCAGGGTTCATAATTAAAAAAATTGCAAATACGATTATAAAACCTTTAACTTACCTCATCAATCTATCATTCCGAACAGGAATATTTCCATCCAGAATAAAAGCCGCGCTTGTTTGGCCCATTTTGAAAAAAGGAAATCCACAAAATTTGAAAAATTACCGTCCTATCACTATTACACCCATCATTTCGAAAAAATATGCGATATTAGAACAACTACTGAATTTCATGGAAAAAAATGGGGCAATTGCTGAAAACCAGCACGGTTTCCGTACTGAACATTCTACTATAACAGCTATTCACAGTTTTTACGAGAAAATTTTACTCTCCCTGGAAGAAGGCGAAGGCGCGGTTGGTGTATTCTGTGATCTCAGCCGTGCCTTCGATTGTGTACAACATGACATTTTATTGGATAAATTATTCAGATACGGAATCCGGGGCAAACTTCATCAATGGTTTTCGTCATATCTCAAAAGACGTCTTCAGAAAATCAAGATAAATCATGTGGCGAACAATGAAAAATTGGTATTTTTCTAGTGAACTTCCGATAGGAATAGAAGTTCCTCACGGCTCAGTATTTGGGCCCTATTTTATTTACACTTTACATCAATGAATCACCTCTAATCCTCCCGAATGCATTCACCTGTTTATAGGCGGATGATTCCACGTTATTATTCACAGGCAAATCTGAGGTACAAATTCAAAACAACATTAACACTTATTCTCAGTCACTTCGTAAGTGGTTATACGATAATTCTCCATTTCTGAATAGTACCAAAACAAATCATATAAATCTTCACAGCAGACAGAATGGAAATAACCCAGCAGTAGAAATAACTATAGATGATCAAATTATAGACAAGGTGGAATGCTCTACTTTTCTAGGTATTAGACTTGATCAGAATGTATCCTCCAATACTCACTGTGAAATTTTAGCCAATACACTGAGTATTACATGTTTTCAACTAGGATCTCTCAAATCTATAATTGACATACAGGGACTCCTGCTCTTCTATTTCGGGACAATCCAATCCAGATTAATATACGCAATAACCATCTGGGGTAGTTCTTCTGCAGTTAATGAGGTTTTTCTTGTGCAAAAGAGGATTATGCGATGTCTTGCTAATGTTCTCAATGGTACCTCATGCAGGGATCAATTCAATATATGCTGTATGGGGTCGGCTTTAGAATAGCCCCATGGTAAATCCTGCCTGTCGTAAGAGGCGACTAAAAGGATAACCGTAGGTGGAAGATGGTCTCATCGCCCGGCGAAATACCACCATATCGACTTTGTGTGCTGTGAAATGGATCATTCCATGTTTCAGTGTTCGGTCGATACTTTCCGGTCTCCCTGTTTCCTTTTCCCCAATTCCTCCCTCATTTTCAGGTGCATCCTAATAGTAATAATGATGAAGTCTCCCAGAGTAAAACACTCCGGAAGCAAAATACCTCTCCATTCGGATTTTCCGGGCGAAAGGTACTCGAGGGGACTCAACATTGAAGATTAATTTTTGCAACATCCGCGGACTCAACAAGAACATCAATGACGTCCACCATCACCACAGACGAAAAAACCGGATATTCTGGCTCCAACAGAAACACAAGTAAACTCGTCCACCAACAAGGTCCATATGCTTTGTCCTGGTTACGAACTCCATTCTCAATTCAGGATCAAAGGTGGAGTCTGCCTTTACGCTAAGGCTAACCTTTCATGCCAGCGTGAAGAGAGTTTGGAACCGAAAGACTTTGATGTGATGTGGTTCAAGCTATCTGATACCAAACTGACTAAGTTCCTCTGCTGCCTTTACCTATCACCTAATGAACCTTCATATAAGGACCTCTTTGAGTTTTTATCACTCAAACTGGACTACATTCAGGAGAACCATCCAACAGCTGAAACCATAATCATGGGAGACTTCAATGTACATAACGCTACCTGGCTCAAATTCTCTAACAAAACAGATGATGCGGGTCGTCAAGCCGAGGCCTTTGCCATCACTCATGGTCTAGAACAACTGGTCAAGCTACCAACCCGCATCCCTGATGTCAACAACCAGTCTGCCAATACACTAGATCTTTTCCTCACCACCAATCCTGACCCGTATAGAATAGAAGTTTGTGCCCCACTTGGAAACTCTGATCACACCCTCATCTCCACAACATGCTCTTTTCATTTACCATCGAGCTGCACAATACCACCCCGTCTCATGTGGCATTACAATTCGGCCGACTGGGAAGGTCTTCGTATGTTTTTCCCAGCGTTTCCATGGAAGAGAGTCTGTTTCTCTTCAGTAGATCCAACACGATGTGCTGAGACAATTTCTGAAATCATCATGTTGGGGATGCAAACCTACATACCGAAAGAAGAACATCATCCGATAAGACCTGGTTTAACAGAAACTGCTCTAGAGCTGTGGCTTCCGAACAGGCAGCATACCATCGATGGCTAAAAAATCCGGGCCCTGAGACCAGAGCAGCATATGTCGAGGCTAGAGGCATATGCAAAGAGACAATAGAATGCTCAAAAGATGCCCACAATGCCAAAATAAGATCAAAATTTGCTGAATGTCCCAACGGATCCCGTTCATTTTGGTCTTCCGCCAAAGCTGTGGGAAGAAACTTCACTTCCAGCTCATTTCCTCCTCTAACCAAAGAAGATGGAACACTAGCAACGACTGCCCAGGAAAAGCCAATATCTTTGCGCACCTATTTGCTGGAAATTCCACTCTGGATTCATCGGGAAAACAACCCCCGAACATTACACCTATTGACAGTCACATGCCCGAGATCACCTTTCGCCAACGTACTATCAGAAAGATTTTGCTGGGTCTCAACACCAACAAAGCCTGTGGATCTGACGGAATCCCGCCGATTGTTCTCAAGAAATGTGCCCCCGAACTAACACCTCTTCTTTGCAAGTTGTTCAACCACTCTTACAATTTGGGGGTATTTCCGTTCAATTGGAAAATTGCAAGAGTACAGCCAGTCCCTGAAAAAGGCAAAAAGGCCCTACCTAGCAACTACAGACCTATCGCACTGCTATCTATTATTTCAAAGGTCATGGAAAAAGCTATCAACATCGAGCTCATGAAATATCTGGAGGACTCAGAATTGTCAACGATAGGCAATATGGCTTCCGCCATCAGAGATCAACTGGTGACCTGCTCGCTTACGTCTCACATATATGGCAGCTATCTATTGAAAAGTATGGAGAAACTTTAGCTAAGGCATTAGATATCTCCAAGGCGTTCGATCGAGTTTGGCACCAGGGACTCCTCGCCAAGCTTCCGTCTTATGGCTTGCCCCCTCAGCTGTATTCTCTGCTTGCTAGTTTTCTCTCAAACAGGTCTCTCCATGTAGTGGTCGATGGAGTTTCATCTGACACTCTACTCATAAATACTGGTGTTCCGCAAGGATCTATTCTCGCACCAACACTATTTCTACTTCACATCAACGACCTGTTGAAAGCAACTTCATGTCCAGTACACAGCTTTGCCGATGATAGTACCCTCCATACCGCTTTCTCTTCCAGGGCCTCTATATCAGCCCGTGAAACCAGAAATGAACGAGGAAGAAATGTTAATAATATAAATATGGACTTAGCAACAATTCTCGAGGGGGGATCTAATAACTTGGTAGAATTCAATGCAAACAAAACACAAGCATGTATTTTCTCTAGAAAAGCCGATCTCACTGTGCCTAACATAACTTTGTCAGGAGTAACCATACCACTGAAGTCATCCATATCGATTCTTGGTATTACTATCAGCAATAACCTTTCCTGGGAAAATCACGTGAGGTCCATTGCCAAAAGTGCATCCCAAAAACTTGGTTTTGTTTCGTGCCAAGAGCTATTTCACCCCCACTTAGCTGCTTATGATCTATAAGGCACAGATCCGACCTGTCCTGGAATACTGTTCCCATATTTGGAGCGCGGCACCTAAACATATCCTGAGGCTATTGGATTCTGTCCATAAAAGGGCAATTCGTCTCGTCGGTGATGCCTCGCTTACAAACTCGCTCACTTGTCTGGAACACCGTAGAAAAGTTGGCGATTTGTCTCTATTTTATAGATATTTTCATGGGCGATGCTCTTCTGAAATATCAACAATCGTTCCTGCTTTGGCAGTCTCTTCGAGATTAACCCGTCAAGTTCAGTCATCACACCCCTTCGTGGTCACTTTGGAGACCTGCAGAACATCACTTTCCAAAGACTCGTTCATCCAACGAACAGCGAGGCTTTGGAACTCATTGCCTAGGGAGGTGTTCCCCGAGGCATACAACCTCCAGAAATTTAAGAAGAACACCAACTCCTACCTTCTTTCCCTTGGTTCCCACGATGTTCTCTGAACATTACAGGATACCCCTTTTCGTGGGAACCAGAACATTAGAAAAAAAAAAAAAAATTCTTCCTCTCTATGGCCTACATATATTGGAACTTTTAACATATATACACAAGCAACGCAAAACTTTGGTTAAGAATAACTCACTACATGATCATCATATAAGATCAAAAAATAATTTCCATCTGCCCAATGTTCGTTTAACAGTATCTCAGATATCTGCAGATATACTGGGACTAAGATTATATAACGTTCTTCCTGAAGAACTAAAATTGATGGAAAGAGTGCACACAATAAAAAAAGAGATAAAAAGACTTCTCCTTGCCCTCTGCCCCTATAACATAAATGAATTTTTTGATAGTTTTAGATAAAATGTTTTGTTTGCCTATATTTTATATCTCATCTTATACACTTCATTTTATATCTTATCTTATAAACTTTATGTAAAACTTGTTTGTATCTGACTTGTCCGATAGCCTCACAGCTCTATGGATTGAATAAAAATTGAATTGAATTGAATATATGAAGTATGGTGAACAAAATTGATGAAATACAAATCATTCTAAAAAATTATATACAAACAAATATATTGATTTAAACTGAGACATGGATGTAACCAAATGAAAGAGATTATTTTAATATCTCTAATTTTACAAATATTCACCTCTGCCGTGAAAATAAGCAAAGGGGTGGGTTTGCTATTTACTCAAGAAATGGTTTGAAATATCAAGGAATACATAAAAATATAAATAAAGAATATAATACAATTGAAATTGAAATTCATAATTTTAATTCAGAATTTTGAATTATCCTCCTCTATAGACCACCAAATTCAAATTTTGCTGAATTCCTTGATTATTTAGATGAAATAATGAATTTTGATAAATTTGAATAGTTGATATTAATATCAATCTTCTCACGAATAACAGTGATTCTACTAATTATAAACATATAATAAACAGTGATGATTCTCAGATCATGAACAAAATTGAACCAAATTATTATACCAGAAAACAAAATAATTATTTCCGCATACTGGACCATATTTTGAAAAACTGCCATCAACTAAATTTCAATATAAAATAAGAATATACAATGAATTATTGTATAGTAAATAAATCAAAATTCACCAAAAAACAGATATTGAATGTTTATTAGTAAATGAATGTGTGAATTAGAAATAGTAGAGAAAACGAATACACACTTTTTAACTATGATAATACAGCAAAAGAATTGATATCATTTTATAATAATATAGGTACCTGAAAGTGATTCAACATTGTTACTATTACTCACTGATGAATATGAAATTATAGATATAATTACTACCCTGAGAAAAACATGTCTTGATCCAGAGGGTTTCATTAAACGGGATATTGTAGAATTGAAAAAAAATTTGGCAGAACCATCAACTAATTTAATCAATGCATCTTCCATAACAAGAACTTTTCCCAATGAATTGAAACATGCATCAATAATAGCAAGATATAAAAGTGGAGATGCCCCAAATCCAATCAATTACAGGCCCATGGCATTAATAATATTTTCCAAAATATTTGTGAAAATTATTGAAAAAAGAATAGTATATTTCATAGATAAAAATATGGATTTGATTTGAATCAATTTAATTTTCAAGAAAAGAGTGGAACACAAGCAACAGTACTACAAGTGATTGATTTCATATAAAAATGACTTGACAAAGGAAATTATGTAATAACAATTTTTTTGGACCTTGGGAAAGCTTTTGATACAGTTGACCATTTAATTCTTTTGAAATATCTCGATTTGATGAGAATTAGAGGTATCGCAAATAATCTACTGAAATCTTACTCCGAAGAATGGAACCATTAGAACCAAAATAAATAATTTTGAATCCCAAAAATCATATATGAATGAAGGTGTTCGTCGAAGATCTGTGTCAGCTCCAATTCTATATTCATTATATATTCAAAATATTTCTAAATTCAATTGAAATAGTGAATATATCATATATGCAGATGACTTCATATGCAAATGAAAACCCTACAATCCTAGAATATACGATAATCGAAAAAAAAAAGAAAAATGGCAGTATTCTAACCTCCTTTCTGTGAATTCCAATAAAACTCAATATATGATTTTCCACCATCGAAATAAACAAACTATTAATCCAGATATCCGTATAAAGAATGAATGCTTGCAACAAACTTCACGAGTCAAATACCTTTGTATTTGGATTGATGAGAAACTGAAATGGAATGAGCATATTAATACTCTCAAACAAAAAAATATTTTCCATTTTTGGTGCAATGAGAAGATGTCTCAAACTTAATATATATATATATATATATATATATATATATATATATATATATATATATATTTATATATTGACTTAGGAGAAATCACCTTCTTACCCATATGAATAGAACCTAGGAGTAGGCAAATTGACAGTTCGTTTCAAAATCACTTTCTTTCATCATTAATTAATATTTTTATTTTTTCCCCCACTTTTCTTGAATATGACTGTGAAAATATTCAAATTTTTATACGGGGTTTAACCCGAAATTTCATCATTCAGAATAATCATGACCACAGAAACCATTCCAATCATGTAATTTGTGAAGATCAGCGTAATTATTGCCGGAAACAAGGCCTCGTTGAACTTACGGCAATAGAATTGTAATGGTTGGAAAAAATTTGAATTCGTAGTAAAGGTCACCTGACAATGGACACGATTATGAAATAATGCCATTCGTCACAATATTTTGGGAATATTTCCAACATTTTTCCAATATGTCTACTATTCTTGGAGGAGCATCAAGTATATCCACCATAGGATTCATGATTTTGTTCACTCGATGTTTGACGATATTATGATTAGTTTTCGTGGCAAATTCATTTATCAGGCGCCCCAGCGGCAGCCATCAGATGAGCTCCCAAGTCAAGAAACTGTTTTCTTATAGCAACCAGAAGTGCCCTTGTATTAGCATCAAATGGAAAATCACGCTTTGAAAAGGTATTACCAAAAAAATATTCTGATCTGAAATAGTTAGGTACAAACTATTCATATCATCTATTAAATAAACAACTTACTCGTAATATATTTTGATTTAACAATATTCATGGTGATGTTCGGAGGATATCTGTGGTCACATGCCACCTACCATAACAAAACAATACATTCTAACAGTAGTAAGCGATCATAAGCTTGAGGGCAGAGCGGCATATGACCACGGCTATCCTCTGAACATGACTATGAATATATAAATACATTGAAATATATTACGTTTAAGTTGTTTATTTAATAGATGATAATTATAGAATAGTTTGTACATAACAATTTCAGATCAGAATATTTTCTTGTTCCATACTTTTCAAAGCGTTATATTTCAGTAGTCGGGTTTCAGTTTTTGAACTTATTTTTATTTCATACATTTTGGAGCGTGACTTTTCAGTAGTCAGGTTTTCAGAGCGTGATTTTTCAGTAGTCGGGTTTGAACTTACTTTTTATTCAAATTACTTCGTGATAAAGTATTTGCAGAGCTGCTTAACATTTTTCTTTGTTAAGGTTTTATTGTTTTACATGTACCTAGGTAATATACCGCGTGGAGGTAACCTCAGCTTATGTCATTATTTTCACACACGTTTTGTTTCTTCAATATGATTTACACATGTGTTCCATTGCCCATAATGGAAAATGTATTTTTATATATTTATCTTGTGTAGGTTTGGAGAGAAAATATGTTTGGCTCACATCTGAGGCGTGATTTTAGAATTTAATCCCAATTATCGGGTGCATGCAAGCAAAGCCGTGAGCAACAGCTTACAATATATTTATATTTCTGAAATGTGCTAATCAAGCCCTTTCAAGGCAGCATCATCAAAAAAAGTTTTCAGTTCATGACTTTTTGTCTTCTAGAGGATGTCATATTCAATCAAATGTGACGGCGCCTATAACCAGCGGACGATCAAGACGCTTCCAATGATACCTCATTTGTCAAATCAAGATAAGTAGTTTAGGAGTAACAGATGACCATACATACAAACATACCCACATACAAACCGGTCAAAATCATAACCCTTCCTCCTTTTTGCTTCGCCGTAGTCGGCTAAAAATGGACAATGAAGATGAAACTTGAAAGCTTTTGTTTGGAGTTGGCTGCTATCCACTCGGGAGATGGTCATGAGAAACATCCATTATTGAAAAATATATTTTAACAAGTATTGCGTATTCAAAAAACCTTTTCTTTTTCTTCAGGTGACTTCGCGGTATACCCTGGTGGAGGATACGTAGCAACTTTGGGTCGGACTTGGAAAAACTCGCTTATCAACATCAATTATCTACAACATAACAATTGGATTGACAGATACACCCGAGGCCTTTTCGTTGAATTTCTTATGTACAGTCCAAACAGCAATCTTTTCCAATCGGTCAGAGTGGTATTCGAACTGAGTACGACTGGATTAATCCATGAAAAGTTTAGGGTAAGCGATTTACGAATTTTTGGATAACGATTGAATTGGGATATTTTGTATCCACTTTGTAGCGAAAATGATGATTAGTTCCGTACTTCAAATGAATATATATACCGGGTGTCCCAGTATACCTGTTCCAATGGATTATCTCAGCCATTTCGGAAGATAAAAATTTGAAAATTTCATGATTTCCAATTCGTTCAAGGAACCTTCAACTGAGAGAAACAAAATTGAAAGTCACTTCCGGTTTGACTGGAAGTGACTCTGACTTTTTTATTTCAAATAGCATCCTTTATATTTTTTGCAATTTTTTATTTATACTCAAAATTATCTTTCCAACGATGTATCACACTTTGTATTTTACATTTGATTTGATGGAGAAAACGTCAATTGAAATTTCAAATTGAAAGAATTGCAGTAGGCTACGATATTTTGTGTAATCTTGATTTTGACTTCAATAATAATTGATAATTCATGAACAATTTTGCATTCGAGATGATGAAGAGAATGTCAAATTAATTAATAATTCTTAAATTAAAACCTTAGTGTGCCATGGAATTATTTGAATACGTTTGTTTAAAACTTTGACAGTTAATAATTCTCAATAGTTGTGTGCACCATCATGTTGAAAATGAATGTTTCTACGCATATGTAAAGGAATATTTTCAAGAAAATAAGGAAGTTCATCCCGAAGGAATTCTAGGTACTTTCGACCAGTTAACGTACTGTAACGTAAATAAACTTAACTTGGTTCTACTAATTTATTTCACACTCAATCTACAACTTAATTTATATTACTACGCCACTGAATAGCTCGATCGTATGGGCTCGTTCAGACTGTCTACTCCCTCTTGAGGGCTGTCTATTTATCTCCGATACAGCATTCTCGATGTTTCGAATTTGGACGGTTGGCGACTAGCATATTCCAATTGTTTCCAATATTGACCGTTGTTTTTTCGCGGCAGAGCGACTGGATGGTTCTCGAATATCTCCGGGGATGATCTCATCGCTGTCGATGGCAACACGTGAGGCGACAGGTCCGGCCTAGGTTCGTTACATTGCCCCCTTCTTAAAGACATTTCGTCCCGAAATTTCATCCTTGGAGTGTGACGATATCTGCATGACTCCCCATATCTGCACCGTGAAGTTCGATGGAAGTAACACTCCACGGTCTTCATGATCGGTCGTGGAAGAGGGTTACAGCAAACCAAAATCTTGACGCCGCTGGATCTGAATATCGCCTCCAGCATACTTCTTATGACTCTCCAGTCCAACCCATCAATACCACAGGACAATTTTGGAATTGCTAGATCCACCAGATTCTGGTCCACCATAGTATCTCTTAGTTTGGTGAGACTCTTCCAGACATCTTCATAGGACGGTTTATCTTGGGAATGCCTCTTGGTAACTAGGTAGTAGATGTTTCTCTGGCCTTTCTTCAACTGTAGCACCCACCAACTTCTGGATTCTGCTCCCGCAGTGTTTGGAGTTGACCAAATTTCTTGGAGAACACTACGGCGATGCCCTGGACATTTGAAGATCTTCTGCCACACAGTGCGCTAGTGCGTAGTCAGCAGGCACCTCGAAAGGTCTCGTGACTCCTCTCTAGTAACCCCATGTAGAACTTTCTGCCCGTTTGAATACAAGGACATAAACTTCTCGAACGTCATATCATCCTCCGGTGGCGAGGGTGCGAACTTGGTCATGGTTTCCAGCGTAAGGGGCCAACCTGTTGAAATGGACGACCCTTGGTTTCCCTCGGGTGGCTTATGGATTCGGTACACAAGGTCGTTTATCCTTTTCACGATTTTATACGGGCCTTCCACGAGTTCCGCAACTTTGGTGATAGTCCACGACGACGTTTGGGGTTGTACAGCCAAACCAGATCATCAACCTTAAATCCTCCAGCGTCGGCCTTGATGTCATAGGTCTTCTTCATTTTATCGCTGGCACTCTGGATGTTCAACCGGACTCGTTCGTGGATGTCGTCCATTCTCTGCCGAAGTTTGCTGACGTAGTCCTCTCCCGCAGTGTCTTGCCCCGCGGTATCCCAAACTTCAGGTCACAAGGCAGTCGCAGTTCTCGGCCCATTATAATACTAGCAGGAGTTTGACCGGTTGACTCGTGTACTGCGGATCGATAGGCCATCAGGAACAAATGAAGATACTGGTCCCAGTCTCTTTGATGGTCAGAACAACCTTGGACAAGTGGCGGTTGATCGTCCTGTTCATCCGTTCCACCATTCCATCGGACTGCGGATGTAGGGCCGTGGTTCTTGTCTTGCGGATGTTCAGCAGTAGACATATTTCTTGGAAAAGGTTGGATTCGAAATTTCTGCCTTGATCCGAGTGCAGCTCCATTGGAATACCGAATCGACATATCCACTCTTTCACCAAGACGTCGGCGACGGTGATGGCTTCCTGGTTGGGCAGGGCATAGGCTTCCGCCCACTTACTGAAGTAGTCCATTGCCACAAGGATGTATTTATTCCCGTGGTCGGATACGGGAAACGGGCCGGCGATGTCAATGGCGATTCTCTCGAACGGGCTGCCTACGTTGTACTGACGCATCGGGGCCTTGGGGCGTATTCGAGGTCCATTGCTAGCAGCGCATACAGCGCACTTTCTGCACCAGTCCTGGACGTCAGCTTGACAATTGGCCCAGTAAAACCGTTGCCTCGCTTTCTGCAGGGTCTTCGTCACTCCCAGATGTCCTCCGGCGACTCCATCATGGATTTCCCGCAGCACTTCCTCTCTTCTGTTCCTGGGAACAATTATTTGGCGTCTGTCTTCCCCACCAATGTCGGCCTCCAACACCCGTTTCAGGATCCCATTGTCCAGAATAAGAGAGTTCCATTGTGCCCAATAGGACTTAACAGCCGGCGAGTAACCTGCGACTTCCTGCCATGATGGTCTTCGATTGCCCTTCTTCCAGCTGACGACTAAGCCAAGGTCGGGGTCTCTCTCTTGGTCTTTCTGGATCTTGCTGTCATTCCAGTTGTCATCCATTGCCGCGGTTCTAAAAAGTGTTGCTTCTTTCTCTTCTGCTCGTCGGCAATGTGAGCAATCATCTGGACATGGTCTTCGCGACAAGGCATCTGCATTCTTATGGCTAGTTCCGGCTCGATGTTCGATCTCGAAATCGAATTCTTGGAGTCTCTCGATCCAACGTGCTACTTGACCCTCAGGATTTTTGAACTGTAAGAGCCATTTGAGAGCTTCATGGTCAGTTCTCAACAGGAATCTTCTTCCATACACGTACTTGTAGAAGTGTTCCACTCCCTTTACAACAGCTAACAGCTCTCGCCTGGTGACACAGTAATTGCGCTCTGGTTTGCTAAGCGTCTTGCTGAAATAACCAATGACCTTCTCCTGTCCCTCCTGGATCTGAGATAGGACAGCTCAAGTCCCACGTTGCTGGCGGCCGTATCCAAAATGAATTTCCCTTTGGGTGGGGATAGCTCAGTATAGGTGCGTTGATCAAAGCTCCTTTCAGCTTCCTGAATGAGTCTTGACATTCTTCGGACCACTGGAACTTTGTTTGGCCTTCCGTGAGCTTGGTCAGTGGTTTAGCGATGTTGGCGAATCCAGCACATATCGGCGATAGTATGTGCATAAACCAAGGAAACTTCGAAGTTGGTGAATGTCTTTTGGGATGGGCCAATCCTTAACAGCTTTGATCTTCTGGTCATCCACTGCTACTCCTTCCCCAGAGACAACGTGGCCGAGGTATCGTACTTCTTTTGGAACAGATGGCATTTCTTAGGGCTCAGCTTCAATCCGGAGTTCCTCAGTCGCAGGAATACTTCCTCCAAGTTTTCCGTGGTCCTCGAACGATCTGCCGACCACAATTATGTCGTCGAGATACACTAGACACGTGTTCCATGAGAGTCCCTTCAGCACTGTCTCCATCAATCTTTCGAATGTGGCGGGAGCATTACAGAGCCCGAATGGCATAACGGTGAACTGCCACAATCCTGAGCCGATGGTAAAGCAGTCTTTCTCGATCTTCCTGAGCAAGTTCTACTTGCCAGTATCCCTCTTCAGATCAAGGGTCGAGAAAATCGTGGAACCAGCCAACGTGTCTAGGGTGTCATCTATTCTCGGGAGAGGGTAACTGTCCTTCTTCGTGACATTATTAAGTTGGCGATAGTCTACACAAAGCGTGTCGATCCATCCTTTTCTTCACCAGTACGACTGGAAGGACCAGGGACTGTCAGATGGTTCGATAACTCTTTCTATTCCCATATCGCTGACTATTTTGTCAGCCTCTTCCTTCTTGGCAGAGGAAGTCTTCTTGCTGATTGCCGGATCGGTCAGGCACCCCAGTATCAATCTTGTGCTGGACCACATTAGTTCGACCCCTTTTCCTTGTCCGGTATCGAAGATGTCTTGGTACTTTTTGACTAAATCTCTTAGTTTGGGCTGTTGAGCTGGTTTTATGTCTTTGGAAGAGATGGCAACTAATTTTTCTAGTTCTGTGGGCAAGTTGTTGGGTTGGCTAATCGTACTTCGTACGCCCCGGATCACAGATGAAACTGACGAGCAGTGTCCTAAAATTGTTCCTTTCTTTAAGGTCACTGGAAAGTAATTGACATTCATGACCCTCACCGGTACAAATTTTTCAGCACGTAACAGGGTTTTCCCTAGGGCAATCCCTCGTCCAATTTTCTCATCATGAAGTTTGGGCTCGAACATCATCACGTCTCCACTGCTCGCACTCCCGTCCAGGCGAGCCTCCAGAATGGTTTCAGCCCTCTCAGGTACGCTTACATCTTCAGCCAACAGCACACGGATCAACTCTTCACTTCTCCCATGAAGTACCAGCTCTTCTCCGTTGACACGTAGGACGCCGTCTTTGAAATCCAATTCAAACCCTCTGGAATTCATGATGTCCATTCCGATGATTGCATCGTCTTCGATGTCCGCTACAAGTGCCTGATGTTTCACTTTAGTGCTGCCCAAAAATTTTTTCAATCGGTAGCTCGCCATATACAGTAGCTGGCTCCTATTGCTGTGCGTAGCTTCAAGTTGTCGGTTCAATTCGTTCCGGTGTTCTGGCAAAGGAAGGTCCGAGAATTGTCCTAGTCGCACCTGTATCTAGCAGCATGGTGCAAGGCTCGTTATTGATGAGACCGTCTACGAAAACACCTCTGTTCTGTCGTTTCAGGATAGCGACATATGCGTTGTTAACCGGGGCTTGCTGGACACAGGCCGACGAGTGCCCCTTCTCGTCGACCTTCTTTAGTTTTCCTGCATCGGAGTCGTGTTCTCGAATGTTGGACATTTGCTACGCACATGTCAATTTTGCCTAATTCCAGCATCTTATCTGTCTTTTCTCAGGCAAAACTTCCTTCATCACTTTTCTTATGGCAGCTTCCAAGTCAGCATGCTCCTGTGAGTCTTCTTCAATACTTCGAACTTTACTTTGGTTTTTGCAGGATTGCTTTGCTGCCTCAAATTCCAAAGCTCGTGCCAGTGCGTCTACGAGATGTGTTGGACGAGCTAATATCAACGCTTGTCTGGTTTCTTGGTCACGGAGTCCATCCAAGAATGCCTGAACCGCTAATCGCTCCATTACATTTTCCGGTATGGCTGGATATGCGAGACGAACCAAGCGTGCAATGTCAGTTTCAAATTCTTGTAAGGATTCGCCCGATTTCTGACAGCGATTTTTCAGCTGGGAGTGGTATACGTGTTCCAAATGGGCGTGGCCATATCGTAATTCTAGATGTTTAATCAGCTGATCATAGTCCTCCTGTTCTTGGGCGGTGAGAGTTTGTAGAATATTTGTCGCTTCTCCACGTAATGCAAGTGTCAGTGCTACAGCTCTTTCCCCTGCATTCCATCCGTTTGCTTTGGCCGCTGCTTCAAACTGTCGGCGGTAATTTTCCCATGGAGTTTTCCGTCGAATTGAGGCGGCTTCATGGAAAGCTTCCTATTTCAGAAATGACCTTGACATCTTTTATACCCTCTTGAACTTTATCAAGTTCAAACTCAAGTCCATTGCATTTTCGTTAACCATCTCTGTGGAGCGCACTATTAATTCGTTTTCAGCTTACTGATCGTTTCCTTCATTTTATCTACCTCGTGTTCATTTGCTCCTAATTTTATCTATCTCTGTCTCAACGGTTCCATTCTTTCTTCTAGAAAATTAGCCACACCACACAATTCTTTTAGGCCTTCTGTGTTTTCCAAGGACTTCTCTTCCAGGCTTCTTGCATTTTCTCGAAGCTTCTCTTCCAGATTTCTAGAAAGCTTCTCTTCCAGATTTATAGAATTTTCTTGAAGCTTCTCTTCCAGATTTCTAGAATTTTCTTCCAAGCTTCTTGAATTTTCTTCCAAAGTCCTCGAATTTTGTTGCAGCTCTTCTTCCAAGGATTCTATTATCGGACTCAAATCACCTCCGGGAACTTCGAATAAAAATGTTTCGGGGTCCTCACCTTCTTGTATAAGTCCTTCTGCAAGTCTTTCCTGGAGTACTTGCTTTTTACCCGTTGTTTCCAGTTCCCTTTCCTCCAATTCCTGTTTCAATTCCGCTACCTTCAAATCCGCAAGGCGCACTTTTCTTGAACACATTTTGTCTTTGACGAGGTATCAGTCTGTTTCACACGAAAAGTTTATCAGTTTGTTAAAATTCACTTCGCGAATTCTATTCCACGGGCCACCAGTCTATTATCTGTTTCACGCGAAGAGTGTATCAATTTATATTCCCACGCACAATTGTCCACTTCGCGAAAACCGGGCCACTGTCTATTTTCTGTTTCACGCGAACAGTGTATCAGTTTATATTCCACGCACAATTGTCCACTTCGCGAAAACCGGGCCACTTTCTATTTTGGGCGTACAAAAAGGTCTATCAATTTATTTTTCTGACTATCCACTCCACGATCACTTGTTTATTTTCAAAATCTCACTTCCGACACCAATTGTAACGTAAATAAACTTAACTTGGTTCTACTAATTTATTTCACACTTAATCTACAACTTTATTTATATTACTACGCCACTGAATAGCTCGATCGTATGGGCTCGTTCAGACTGTCTACTCCCTCTTGAGGGCTGTCTATTTATCTCCGATACAGCATTCTCGATGTTTCGAATTCGGACGGTTGGCGACTAGCATATTCCAATTGTTTCCAATATTGACCGTTGTTTTTTCGCGGCAGAGCGACTGGATGGTTCTCGAATATCTCCGGGGATGATCTCATCGCTGTCGATGGCAACACGTGAGGCGACAGGTCCGGCCTAGGTTCGTTACAGTACCATAGTAAAATTTTGGTCCTAAAATGAATCCATCAATCATGCCGCACCATACATTGACTCCCCAGATAACTTGAAAATTAGTTTGTCTCAGCCAGTGTAGATTATTTTCCGACCAATAATGACAATTATGTCGATTTACAGTTGCATGATTATGGAAACGACTCTCATCTGACCACAATATCGAGCTGATAATACCATCTTCACGTTCCGTAGCTAACCAAGTAAGAAACGCAAGTCTCCTCTCATAATCTGTGGGTAGTAATCCTTGATGCAGATTAATTTCAAATGGTTTGAATTTGGCAATTTCGAGAATGCGCTGAATTGATGAACGAGAAATACCACTCTCCTGTTCTATGTTTCTAATAGAGATATGGGGATCAACAACCACTCTTCCTAAAACTGCAACAGCATGTTCTTCGTCCGTAGCATTTTTTCTTTCAAAGACAGTACGCTTTCTATGAAATGGTCCACTTGTTGCCAAATTCGAAGCCAAGCGTGTGAAATACATAGCGCTTGGCATTCGTCTATCAGGGTATTTCTCTCTGTATGCACGTAGGGAAGCCCGACGATTATTTTCGCATTTCCCATAAATCAGTATCATATTCAATTTCTCTTGATTAGTGAAGTTATCATCATTTTCACGGTTATTCATTCTTGAATGTTGGTTTCTCTGACACGCACACAACTATTGAGATTTTTTAACTGTCAAAGTTATAAACAAATGTTTCCATGGCACACTAAGGTTTTCATTTAAGAATTAGGAATTCTTCCAGTTCTATTACAAATCTAATAATTTGAAATTTGACGTTCTCTTCATCATCTCGAATGCAAAATTGTTCATGAATTATCAATTATTATTGAAGTCAAAATCAAGATTACACAAAATATCGTAGCCTACTGCAATTCTTTCAATTTGAAATTTCAATTGACGTTTTCTCCATCAAATCAAATGTAAAATACAAAGTGTGATACATCGTTGGAAAGATAATTTTGAGTAGAAATAAAAAATTGCAAAATATATATAGAGTGCCATTTGGAATAAAAAAGTCAGAGTCACTTCCGGTCAAACCGGAAGTGACTTTCAATTTTTGTTTGTCCCAGTTGAAGGTTCCTTGAACGAATTGGAGATCATGGAATTTTCAAGTTTTTATCTTTCGAAATGGCTGGTATACTGGGACACCCGGTATATATATATATATATATATATATATATATATATATATATATATATAATATATATATATATATATATATATATATATATATATATATATATATATATATATGGAAAATAATGGTTAGTTTCGTACTTCAAATAAAAATGAATGGCCTTTCTCTAGAATCATTCACGCATTTCAGGGTTCATAATTAAAAAAATTGCAAATACGATTATAAAACCTGTAACTTACCTCATTAATTTATCATTTCAAACAGGAATATTTCCATCCAGAATGAAAGCCGCGCTTGTTTCGCCCATTTTGAAAAAAGGAAATCCACAAAATTTGGAAAATTACCGTCCAATCACTATTACACCCATCATTTCGAAAATTTTCGAATATGCGATATTAGAACAACTACTGAATTTCATGGAAAAAAATAAGGCAATTGCTGAAAACCAGCACGGTTTCCGTACTGAACATTCTACAATTACAGCTATTCACAGTTTTTACGAAAAAATTTTACTCTCCCTGGAAGAAGGCGAAGGCGCGGTTGGTGTATTCTGTGATCTCAGCCGTGCCTTTGATTGTGTTCAACATGACATTTTATTGGATAAATTATTCAGATACGGAATCCGGGGCAAACTTCATGAATGGTTTTCGTCATATCTCAAGGGACGTCTTCAGAAAATCAAGATAAATCACGTGGCGAACAATGAAAAATTGGAATTTACTTCTAGTGAACTTCCGATAGGAATAGGAGTTCCTCAGGGCTCAGTATTGGGCCCTATTTTGTTTACACTTTACATCAATGAATTACCTCTAATCCTCCCGAATGCATTTACCTGTTTGTATGCAGATGATTCCACGTTATTATTCACAGGCAAATCTGAGGTACAAATTCAAAACAACATTAACACTACTTTTCAGTCACTTCGTAAGTGGTTATACGATAATTCTCTTTTTCTGAATAGTACCAAAACAAATTATATAAATTTTCACACCAGACAGAATAAAAATAACCCAGCAGTAGAAATAACTATAGATGATCAAATTATAGACAAGGTGGAATGCTCTACTTTTCTAGGTATTAGACTTGATCAGAATGTATCCTTCAATACTCACTGTAAAATTTTAGCCAATACACTGAGTATTAAATGTTTTCAACTAAGATCTCTCAAATCTATAATTGACATACAGGGACTCCTGCTCTTCTATTTCTGTGAAATCAATCCAGATTAACATACGGAATAACCATCTGGGGTAGTTCTTCTGCAGTTAATGAGGTTTTTCTGGTGCAAAAGAGGATTATGCGATGCCTTGCTGATGTTCCCAATGGTACCTCATGCAGGGATCTATTCAAACAATTTAAAATTCTTCCTCCCTATGGCCTACATATATTGGAACTTTCAACATATATACACAAGCAACGCAAAACTCTGGTTAAGAATAACTCACTACATGATCATCATACAAGATCAAAAAATAATTTCCATCTACCCAATGTTCGTTTAACAGTATCTCAGAAATCTGCAGATATACTGGGACTAAGATTATATAACGTTCTTCCTGAAGAACTAAAATTGATAGAAAGAGTGCACACATTCAAAAGAAATAAAAGACTTCTCCTCGCCCTCTGCCCCTATAACATTAATGAATTTTTTGATAGTTTTAGATAAAATGTTTTGTCGTCTATATTTTATATCTTATCTTATACACTTTATTTTTATATTTTTATATCTTATCTTATACACTTTATGTAAACCTTGTTTATATCTGACTTGTCCGATAGCCTCACAGCTCTATGGATTAAGTAAAAATTGAATTGAATTAGTATATATAGTATATAATATGGAATATATCATGGTTTGTTAGTAGAGCTGTTAAGTGTGAGCAACCTTTCAATTGAATCTTCATACTAGGCCACCATCTAGAATCGTTTATTACCCCACATCTACAAAATATGTATATATATATATATATATGTATATATATATGTATATATATATATATATATAATCAAATCTCTATACTATACCACTTCAACTATTCAACAAAAAGCTAATAAAATAGTAAGTTCTTTAAGAACCAAAAGAATAATGGATGAAATAACTGCAAAAAACCTAACAATTGAAAATGCTGTAGCGCCAAGTTTTTATATGCTTTCTAAAATCCATAAACCTGTATCATCAATGAGACCAATTACATCTTCAATTAATTCTCAAAACAGTAAAATAACCAAATATATCACCAAAATTTTGACAGATTCCTATGATACTAACAATGCCTACTATGTTGAAGATTCGTTCAATTTCAGTGAATTCATCAATGATATCACTTTACCTGAGAGTTATATTATCATAAGTTTAGATGGAGTATCACTTTTCACTAATTCACCACTCAATTTAGTTAAAATTAGCATAGAAAATAAATGGGATATTATTTCTAATTACTGTCCTTTTGATGGAAAAACTTTTATGGATGTTATTGATTTTATATTTGATTCAATCTACATGATATTTGATGAGAAGTTCTATTAACAAATTCTTGGCACTCCTATGGGTTTTGGTATTCCACCAATTTTATCCAGTTTTGTACTAGATGATCTTCTTGATGACTGTTTGAAAAGAATAAACTTCGAGATCCCCTTCATAAAAAGGTGTGTTGATGATCTCATACTTTCTGTTCCTCAACATAAAATTGGAGAGATTCTCAATATTTTTAATTCATATGATGATAACATACAATTTACAGTAGAAGAAGAAAACTCAGTTCCATTCCCAGACATGAAACTGATTAGAACAGAAGATAACAAATTGATCACAATGTGGTACAGAAAACCCATCAATAGATTGATATATTAACATTCATATCACCCAAACAATATTAAAATTAATGTTATTACTAATATGAAAACAAGAGTGGAGAAATTAACCCATTCCTCTTTGAGAATAGAGTGTTTGAATGAACTAAATATCATACTTTCGAAAATTCATACCCAAATTCTTTAGTTAATAAATGTATTTTCAGTACTTCTTCATATAACATTCCTCCAATTCAAAATTCACCAAATAATAACAACATAAATAGAATAACTTATAAAAGTTTACCTCATATTCAGAATCTGACTCCAAAATTAATTGAAGTCCTCAATAACAATAATATGAAAATAGCAAAAACTAATATAAAAATGTTTCCAATCTCCATACTGAATTAGAAGCACCAATTTCGAAGGAGTTCGAATCAAATATTATTCATAAGATACCATGTATTGATTGTCATAAAGTTTACATTGGCCAAACAAAACAATTATTAGAAGATAGAATCACAGGCCACAAAAGTGATTGTAGAAGGTTTATAAGATCTCGTGCGCTATCCAGTCATTCTATTGACGAAGATCATCGCATCGATTACAATAATTCTGAAATTTTAGATTTTGAAAGTGTCTTATCTTGAAGTTTTTCTTTAGAAATGGTACATATCGACAAAAATAAAGATATCATTAATAAACGAACATATATTGAGTATCTGAACTCTATACTTATATTTTTCAGAAACAAAATGAACTGAATTCAAATAATAATCTTATTTATTATTTTTTTTCCATCTGTGTCATATTTTGACAATTTGTGAAAAGAATTGCACTGTCTAAAAATTTCCTTAAAAAATTTTTTTTTTTTTTTTTTAATTGTTAATAATATTATTCTGTTATTAATCACACATATTGTAGAGAAGTCTTGATAAAGATAATAAACATCATCGAAAGCTTGACTGAAAAAACGAAGAACATTCATTGAATCGAACATACCTGACAAATAAAAATCATTACCCTTGATATTTCACAGTCGAAAAATATTCATACAGATTATAGGTGTCGCTATCTATAATGATAATAATAATAATAATAATAATAATAACAACTTCATTCATCCAAGAAATAACACAATTATTTATATTAGGGATACAATACAAAATAAATAACATATATTTTCAAACAAGTGTATGAATTATTTTATCATATGAGATAAATCAATAAAATAGGTTGTATTTCTCTTATTATAATTTTGTATATTATTTTTTGCACAATAAAATGAATAAATTATTGAGAGATCCAATATTTTTTCAAATGAGTCTTGAAAAGGCTATCAAAACGCATATTTTTCAAGTGATCAGGAATTGAATTCTATGTCATTATACCTTGATAAAATATTGACTTCCGACCAAAGTTTGATTTTATCGGAATAGTACATAAATTTTTACACTGACGAGTATTATAGTCATGAATATAATCAATTTGTGTGAATGTGAGGTTAGAATGTTTAGCAGAATTTTTTATAGAGTGGATTAAACAGCAGATTTTGAAATTATATAAATTTCCGATATTGAGTAATTCATTGAGTTTATATAAGTTTACTGATGGTTCGAGGTACTGGTATCTGAATATACATTTTATTATTCTGTTTTGTATTACTTGCAATGGTTTCATGATTTTTTTATTTGCAGTTCCCCAGACTGATATAAGGTATTGTAATTTTGAATAAAGAAGACAAAAATAAATGTTTTTTAAATATTTCAAAGGAAGATAGTCTCGAATCCTGAATAGAATTCCAACCATAGGTGATAGGTGACGTTTTAAATTTTCTATATGTATACTGAAAGAAAGAGTTTCATCTAAATATAGTCCAAGGAATTTAATTGCAGTGGAATATTTGAGATTATTAGCGCCGAATTTAATTGTATGATTTTGAACATTTGCAAGTTTGGTTTTAGTTATAAACATAAACGAAGATTTTTCAATATTTAATGTAAGCTTATGCACATCCTGCCAATGTGGAATTATTTTCAAATCGTTTTTCATATGAATTTTGATGGAATCTATGTCATAACTATTGTAAATTAATGTAGTATCATCTGAAAATAATTTTAATGATCCGCTTGATTTCAATTTTAAAGCCGAATTTATATAAATTAGAAAGAGTAATGGTCCTAATATAGATCCTTGAGGTACGCCACAAGATATATCTCTAAAAGAACCATTATAATCTCCAAGATTAACATATTGTTTCCTACCATATAAATAATTTTCAAACCAGTTATGAACCACTCCACGAATTCCTATTTCATATGATTTTTTCAATACAATTTTATGATTAACAGTGTCAAAAGCTTTACGTAGATCCAGTGAAAGAAGTCCACATTTTTTTATTTTTATCTAATTGTAATTGGATATCTGTTATGACATCTAATACTCTGTATCACTGTGTTTACGAAATCCATACTGTCCCTCATATAGAAAATTTATTGATTCCAAATATTCCTTCAATCTGCTGTAAATGGCCTTTTCAAAAATTTCAGAAAAAACGTTGAGAATTGGTATTGGTCTATAATTATTGGGATCATATTTTTTACCATTTTTGAAAATAGGCATAACTTTGGCCATTTTTATATTTTCCGGTAGTTTCCACTCTCAAAAGATCTATTTATTAGAATACTGAGAATGGGTGATAATTCTGATTGGACCTTTTTCACAATATATACATTCGGATTATCAAAACCAGGTGATTTTCTAGAATCTAAGTTACTGATGATTTCTTCAATTTCTTGGCTAGTTGTTGGTTCCAGAAACATAGAAGATAAAGAACTATATTTATATAAAGAATCATCTTCAATATTAGTAATGTTACCAGATATTTTTTCTGCGATTGTTACAAAATGTTCATTAAAATGATCACATATTTCTGTTTTTTCTTCAATTTTCTTGTTGTTGTTTAATATATAGTGGATATCTGATGTTTGTTGATTTTTATTGTAAAGAACTTTATTTATCGATTTCCACATAGATTTTGGGGTCAGATTATTATTGAATTCATTTTCATAATATTCCATTTTTGTTTTTCTCAAAGTTTTTTTTACAAGTTTATTATAATAATCATAGGATTCTAAAAAATATACATTAGAGGGATTTTTCTTCTTCTTGTAATGAAATTTATCCCTGATTTCAATTAATGTTGAAATTTCTGCATTTAACCATGGTTTATCATTATTAGAAAACCAAATTTTTCTTTTAAAAGAATGTCTTTCAAAAATTTGAAAAAGTTTTCCATAGTTTATATCAATATTATTATTTAAAAAAATATTAGTGTCTGAAGTTAAAAGATCATTTTTATTACTTTTCACATTGTAATTGGTGAAAACTTTTTTATATCTCAATCTTTTTTTCTCACACTGAATATCTATTGATGCTATTTGAAACTTATGGTCACTTAGTGCTGTATTTAAAATTGATAATTGTTTCAGTCGGGAAGAATTTGTTAGAACATGATCTGGTGCTTTTCATATATATATATATATATATATATATATATATATATATATATATATATATATATATATATATATATATATATATATATATTCGATAATAATGCCCGAAAGCATTGCACAATTATGACTCGGTTGAAAATGGATCATGGATGCTTTCCATATCATTTGCACAAGATGGCGGTGTTAGATTCTCCTCTTTGTGATCTAGAAAATGAAATTGCGGACATAAACCATATAAATAATTCAAGATAAATGATTCATCAGAAAACCTGGTGAACATCGGTACTCAGTTACCAACATGTGTACAAGCGTGGCTATCTACTGCAGATAAACATGTATATGATCTACCGACTGGTAAACTTCATAACAAAAAGCTATATTGAAATATAAACTTCATTTTAAGATTTGTGTGTGGCCATTATGGAGGAATTTTTTTTCCCAATGGTGAAGATATTTTTTCTTAATTCATTGACAGGTCTACAACTCCTGGACATATTTAAATTCTTGATAAATGCTATGGCGGCCTGATTTTTCTTGTTGTTAAATGTATGACAAATATTTTTTTAGTCCAATTCACTGTCAAGTAAACAAGAGACATTCACTTCACCAAATGATTTTCACTAAACTGGGTTTACGAAATCACGTATTTTGCTATACAATAGGGAGTCGAAGTATGTTGACAGCGCCACCGTTTGGTGATATTTTTGAATTTTGTGGTAGCTCGTCGTGTACAGTGCATATTGGGAATTCAAAATTAGATGCCAGCGCCAGAGTGGTGAAAATTCAAACCAGACATACACACATTGTTTGTCTACTTTCTCAGAAGTTATACACTTGTGTTTGGAGACTTCCATTTTGAAATATTTCCATTTTGTATTTTTTCCAGTTTTTTTGTGTAGTGACCTAGATATCACTCTTTTTCCATACTGTATGAATAATCTTCGGTATGTCGAATAATATCTCTATTTTCTCTTCTTGACTCTATTTTTTTTAACTCTCTTTGCAGATTCTCTTTTTAACTTTTTTTCGTGGCCACACAGAAAGATTTTGGGTATTCTTCTTCAAGATCTCAAGAGCCCGTCGTCTGTCTGTAGACTCACTCAATCCTAGATTAGTCTGCACCAGTACGTTACATTCATTTCCTCACGGAAAATGATAAAAACTCATTCCAGTACAACGGGATCGTTTTGTTCGAAAGTCACATTGAAGTACACAACAATATTGATTTGAACTAGAATCACTCATTTTGTCACTCGAGGACGTACAATAGTCAACAGAATATTCACCAGGTAAACCAGAATTTCAACAATCAGAAGAGATTCAACAAGTTTTGAGTGTACGATGGCTAGAATCATATGAACATTAATGTTTCGTGAAGTAAACAATGTGTCACCTAGATATACATATATAGTCGCTCTCTTTCCATAGTGTAGGAAAATTTTTCGGTATGTTGAATAATATCTCTTTTTTCTTTTCTCAACTCTCTTCACTTTCCTCACAACTCTCTTTGAAGGATCTCTTTTTCACTTTATTTCTTGGCCACAGGCGATACAGGAAGATTTCGCGAAGGGACTGTATTCTTCAAGAGCCCATTGTCTGTCTATAAACTCGCTCAATCCTAAATTAGTCTGCACCAGAACGTGACATTAATTTTCTCATGGATAATGATGAAAACTTATTCCAGTACAACGGTATCGTTTTGCCAAGAGTCACATTGAGGTACACAACACAACAATAAAAATGATGATTTGAACTTGAATCACTCATTTTTTTGCTCGAGGATAAACCATTGTCAACAAGTAAACAAGAATTTTAACAATCACAAGAGATTCGACAAGTTCAAGGTATATAATGACTTGAATCATATAAACATTAATCTTTGGAAAAGTAAACAATATACGTAGGTATAGTTTTAAAAATCATTTTATTAGTCCTAATTCAATTCCAACGTGTCTGTGCATGTAAATATATAATTACGATCATTTTTCTTTATGAATACAATATATATTATCACCAGGATATAGGTTTCATTGACTCAACTCGATTTATTTATATTCATTTCAACTTCTTTGATTGTGTTGATCTCACAAAGTCCGGCAATTATTTTTTAGGAGGAGATAGAACATCCAAAGTACATCTCTTAGCATATTTTGCAATTTGTGCCTGTGTGAGCTTGTTCCACAGCTTTGGTCAATCTGTTTTAGAACAGGAGTTCTCTGTATTGACGAACAAGCAAAGAGCAGGAGCATGTTTGCAAAAGTCTTTTCCACCTTTGCAGTTGCAATTGGTCTCATGTACTGATCGATCGAAATTCAGCTAAAAGAGATATATTATTCAATCAGAATTATGCTGATGAAAATGAAATGAGATACATTTTTGGAAATATTTATAATTACATTCTTGAATACGCCACTTTTCAACATTGAAAATTTCCGATTATTTCTCAATATTCAATATGGGTTATATTCAATATTGGAAAATCTCCAATGTTCTTCTAAATAAGCCTGAATATCTTTCATGATATCTATTTCTATTCATCAATCAATTTCCGTATTTTTCATTCTGGTATAATTGGAAATGAAATTAAACGTACTGACAATTTTTGTTGGTTGATGTATGACCCATAAACCTAAGATTAATTTTATTCAATATATTCAGTACTTATTCGAACTTACCTCAACTGTGATTTCATGATCAATTGTATTCGTTTTTCAACTTCGAGCTCCTGGAGTTTCCCGCAAAATTCTTCCACAAATGATCACAAAATTGCCATCAGCTCGTTCGTAGACGTTGCCTATGTGACAACTTTTCAATGAACCTTACCCTTTTGAAAGCCTTTTTTTCGGAAAACATCAACAATCATTTCTTGGAATCCGCTGCTGATTATGATTGATATTTCTGAATGATGTGATGTTGACAGCGTAAGAGTTAGGCTACCTCAACGTTAAAAAACCGATTGGAGCGCTGTGTGTTTCACGGTCGAGTTACTTCGACTCCCTATAGATTTTTCAAGTGGAGATTATACTGTATTATCTCCGTCAAGTATCGGCCGTATCAATTTACTCACTGACAAGTGACAGCCGTACGAGGGAGAGTAGTCTGGAAATATGTGAACCGACCCACGCTTACCTGCGGGAAAGGAACTTTGAACTGGTGAAAAATTACTAGAATGGACCTCCATGAGAAAAAGCATGGAATTCGAGGCCACCTCTCTTACAGCCTGCCCACATCATAAAATGCCAATATAATATATTATTGAACTTTATTAACCCTTATCGATCGCTTCACTGATGTATCACCTTCAGTTTTCTCTACAAACTGGGATATCTCTATATTTCGTTATATAGTGCTTCTCAAAAGTCCGCTTCCCCCCTCTTATTTTTGGAACGATTATACATAAGTGGAATTTTGAAACTGAATATTGAAGGTGTGATGATAAATGACGAAATCGTCAAAGATGACGTCACAAGGTCATTGACTAATAATTTCAAATGGAACCCTACGGCAAGCGACACCTCTTTTGAAAGCTATCGGAAAAACCTATTCAATGATACTAATTTTGTTTGTGTTTATGGCAGTTTTGGCAACTTGCTTTTAAAAACGCAAAGCTGTGATGAAGTAAATCAGTTAATACTAAAATTCAAAATTCAAGCTCCGCCTCTGGATAGTGGTCAAATAAGCTGACGTTTTTGTTAGTCTCCCTAATTCGACGTTTTTGTAATTGTTCAACTTTTGTACATTTAATAATTTGTGCATTGTTGATCGAACGTTTAACTGTTTTAGCAGCTGTTGGTACTTTTAATATTTTTGTTCATTTCAATAATTTGTTAAACTGTTGTGAGCCGAACGTTTAAGTGCTTCAAGAAGCGATATGGTACGTGCTTCAGGTGATGAAGTAGCAGCGATCCTAATTCTTGGTGAAACTGGACAAAATACTCATGCAGCAGAACGCATTTTCAATGGGAGGTTGCCCGATCGCCCTGTTTCGAGGACTTATTAGAGGGAGCTTCTTCGTAAGTTTGAAACAACGGGTAGTATCAAGGATGCGAAACGATCTGGCGGACCACAAATTTCTGATGAGAAAAAAATTGATATACTGGCAGAAGTAATAGTTAATCCTACTTCTTCAACAACTCACGTTGCATCTATCTGTGAAATCAGTCGAAGTGCAGTTCACAGGGTGTTGAAAAATTTCATCCATACAAATTGAAAAGGGTTCATCAACTCTCAGACGACGACCCAGACCAAAGACTAGAATTTTGTGAAAATATGGAAACTAGAATTAACCAACAGCCAGACTATGTCAAAACAATTTGTTTCAGTGACGAAAGTATTTTCTTTCTAAATGGAAATGTAAATACACAGAATGTGAGGTATTGGAGTGACGCAAATCCTAATTCAACCAGTGAGGTTCAACTGTTGCTGTTGCAAAACGCAATAGAACCGTTAATCCTTGAAATTTTGGAAGATAATCCAGATGAATTCGGCAATTTGGAAATAACATTCCAAAAGGATGGTGCTCCTCCACACTATTACGGTGCGGTGAGACGTTATTTGGATGAGGAGTATCGTCTAAGATGGATGGACGACGAGGTTCAACGGAATGGCCACCTCGATCACCGGACCTCACACCTCTGGGTTTTTTTCTGTGGTGGAACCTTGAATCGAAGGTTCACGCCACTGAATCTGACGATATTGACGTTTTAAAACAACGTATTGCTGCAGAATGTGAGGCTGTTTCCGCAGACACATTTGCAAAAGTACGAGAAGAGTTTAAAAATAGGATATTCCACTGTCAGGAAGTGAATGGAGGTCATTTCGAGCAATTTCTTCGAGTAGATACTGATTCTCAAATCTGTAATTATTATCATACTGAATGGAAATCAAATTTTAATGTTTACTAATGAGCCATTACAACTGGGTAATAAAATTTCTCACCGAAATATTATTGAAAAAATACTAGGCTAATGACGGTTTTTGATGGTTTTGGAATTTAAATAGTAGGCCCTGTGTGTTAATTTAAAAGGGTAATATTTTTTATATATGTAATTTTTCATGGGCGTGGTGTCAAAAGTTGAAAGAATATTATACTGTTTTTATGAAAATGTCTCGTTTTGGGAGATAAAACCAGGACGTAATTAGAGAAGAAGTTCAATAACTGATCCCGGATACTACCAAAAAATCAAAGACAAGCATTTGGAAGCAGTTTCTAGAATTTTGCGATGTGAAATCCTATAATATACACCAAAAGGTACCTGTTGAATATCTGGCTAGTATTCTAGAAGATTATTTATTTAATATGAGAAAAGCAAATTCGGAAGAGTACAAAGAAAGTGTTGTAAAAGTAATGTGGAATTCAACTGCAAAACAATTACAGGAAATGTATTATGAAAAATATAAAGTTAAATTTGATCCGTTTTCTGACATAACGTTTGGAAACGGAAGAGCAGCACGTGATGCCAAACGTAGGAAACTACAAAAAGATTCGACAAAACGTAAGCCTAGTGCTTCAGCGTTAAGTGACGCAGAATACATGAAGATTGTGGAACTGTGGATTGAAGATTGTCCAGAAGGTCTTCAACGTAAGTTTTTCCACATCGTTTCCCACGAATTAGTTTGGAGAGGTGGAGAAGGTGCAGCAGCAAGTATTGAATACTTTGTGGAAGAGACCGATAACTTGGGCAACTTCACTGGTCGCATAGAGTATAATCTCATTTTTTCGAAGACAACACAAGGCGACTCAAAAATTTTAGCTGATAACAAGTGGCTGATTACAAATATAAATAAGTCAAGCATATGTCCTGTTCGTCTTTTCAGGAAGATGATGGAAAAAAAAGTGATTCGTTAGAGATCAATCGCTTGTTTGTAACTCCTAATCCATTTTGGGATCAAAGAAATTCAAAGGGATGGTATAACAATTGTCCATTGGGGAAGAACACGATTTCAACATGGTTTGAATCGGCTGCACAGAAGATTGGTGATGACACAAAAAAAGTGAAAATCACGAATCATTCGGCGAGATCAACTGCAGCGTCCAATTTGACATAAAAGGGAATTGGGAAGCAGCGATTGATGAAAATCACAGGCCATAATAGCAGTCAATCCATGAAACTCTATTCACAGATGGATATAGGACACCATAAAGAAATTAATGAAGCGAAGCGGTGTAATCCGAATGGCAGCTGCGCCAATGATTCAGTGTCAAAAATGGTGCAATCGGATGCGAATCAACCATCAGTTATAACTTATAATAATTGTACATTTAATGTTACAAATAATAATAATTATACTAATATTAGTGGTCAAAATAACAGTAATAATAATTATTAATATTCCCTTGTTGCGTAATATATCGAATTTGCTCATAGGGGTGATACAATTATTCTTCTTTAGTTAATATTTAAGCAGCTATAGGTATTCAGATATCAATATCGGTGGTTTTATTTCTAAATATGTTCTACATTTCTATTGTAAATATTCCAAATTTGTATTGTTCAGAATTGAAGGAATGTGGCTTGTCATCTGAGAAATGATTCTGGACCAAGACTCCAGTTAAGATTACGCTGAATAAAATACAAAATACCGACTTTAGTTACGCAAAATAATAATATAGCAGCTGGTAGTAGTTCAAACCATTATTCTTGACTAACTTTATTCCACTGAAGTTGGTGGAGATATATTTTGTTACAAAGAAATTAAAGCAGTATTTAGTAATAATAAAATTCGCATGCATAACATTGTTAGATTAAATAAAACACAATTAATCTACTTCAGTTACACAAAATAATACAAAATAAGTCGATATAGCTCAATTTCTCAGTTTTTTCAGAATGTATTCCACTAAAGTTGGTAGAAATATTTTTTCTTACGAGGAACTCGAAGTGGTACTTAGTATTAATGAAATGTGCACGCGTAATAGGTTGAATAAAATACAATTAATCTAATTTAGTTATACAAAATGACGAAAAATAAGGCGATAGTAGCTCAAACTCTCAGTTTTTCACAAATCCATTTTACTGAAGTTGCTAGAAAATAATTGAATAGGTATTTGAAAAAATAATAATATAAATTGGTTAAGCAAGTAAACCAAATATTATGTCATAGTTACCCACTCCAGTTGAATGAAACTTTTACAAAAAAGTTAATAATGGTTTAATTTTTCTTTTTTGAATGAATCTTATCTACTGATAGTCGTCAAAATATATGTTTTTTCCAAAACGGGCAGGATATACCGATAATTAATTAATTCATTGTAGTCAAACGTATAGAAGGCCATGGAATGCATTTCAAACCTAGTAATTATAACTTTTGACGTTACCTGAGAATAAATTATCTAAGTAAATTCGTTGTGTTGTAGAGTTTATAAGAATGGAGTGATTTGCGGATATATATATATATATATATATAAATATATATATATATATATATATATATATATATATATATATATATATATATATATATATATATATATGAACGTCAGAAAATTTCCAGTGTAATTTCATGCTCTTTACCCCAAGTAGAAGAAACATTTCTGGGATTTTTTTCAGTTGCTATGGTAACGTTACATGATACAGGCTCTTAATTGGTCGAGAATGTTAGGTGTGGAATTTTCTATAAAATCAATAGAAGATCTGCCATTCGTTGAATTTTCAAAATGAACGTCTGAAATTTGTACAGTTTGGACCCAAAATAACACTCAAGAAGTGTGCGAATGGAAAATGAAATTAAAATTTTATTTCAAATAATACAGTGGGCAAAAAATTTAATAATTTCATAAAAGGACCAATTTGAATTTTTAGACCATTCTTCAAAAATCAAAAACTCCAGTTCAAAATGTGATATCAAGATTTTTCAACTGTATTTTCCGAAGCTTGTAATCTGTGCCCACTACAGCTGCAAAATGCAACTCACTTCATCTGCAGACTTACATCGCTATGACCGAAAATCATATTTGACAACAAACAACTACTTTCCGGGCACACACCCCACCGAATAATGAATAAAACAATCAACAAATATTCTTTTTCTACTAGCCTTTGGCATCCAATCGCCTTTTCATTCTACGATTGTCTCTCCTGACATCCTTCGAAGCCATTTGCTCGCAAATTTCCCTACAACATTTCCGATACGGTCCTGCCTCTTAACCATTTTTCTGTGGTCCCACCTCGATCTCCTGAAACAACGTCTCCTCTCCTCTGGTCCTTCACTCAACCTCCTAATTCTCACAATATTTGTTCTCCTTCAGAAGAACATCTCCCAAGGCCACCCTTTCGCGGCGTATACTTCAACTTCTAAAAGACAACTTGTTCCATCTGCAGACTTCCATCGCTATAACAACAATCGAATTGGGTGACCAAAAATCTCTACGGGCACCTACCCCGACGAACATTGAATTACAATCATCACATACCCATATTTTTACCACTTTTTCGTCCTCTGAAGCCATTTGCTCCTTTCTCAGCTGCTTCCGTCCAGCAACCTACAACGGGGAAACTTTCCTCAGGGGGCACTAATTTTCTTAAGTACGCCTCTGCTACTCCCAACTGCTCCTCTCCGCAGCTCATAAAAATAACCCCCAACCTTGGACTGAACACACATTTCAGCGAAATTACCTTCAGTTTGGTTCTAAAATTCTCCCAATATCTTGAATATTTCTCCACAAAACTTTTCAAAAAAAAACAGCCCCTTTCTCCAGGCTAAAGAGTGTCACAACATGTTTTCCCAAAATAAATCCTTGACTAAATCCAAAAAAAACAACAATTTTATAAAATCTCCAATCCCCAATATACGTTTCTATCTCTTAAATCTCCTGTAAACATCAAAATCCTGTAACAAAAATTACTCCCAAGATCCGAAGAAAATTACAATCCACTGCATCAACTCATATTTTCGTATATTTTCAATTCCTGAGATATAAAATCCCTAGTACTTCTGTATTGAAATTTCCTTGATTATTTCTTTCATTTAAAATCAAATATAGAGGTATCGAGGAAAAAATCAATTTCAATCATTCATGTATGGTCTGTACTTGTATGTGACAACCTGATATTTGAAACTTTTTTATTTTCTATCTTATTTTCCTTTCTCTAACTTTCATTCGAAATATCAAAATGTACTTCTTCAAGATTACCTTAAAATAAATTTTCAAAATTTTTTCAACAATAACTTTTACCAAAAAACTTTCCTATTTTTGTTTTTCTTTCATTTTCTCTCATTTCTCAGCTATCGGCTTCCATCGATGACTCATTACAGAACGTCTTGGGTGAGTAAATAGGGTGAACTCAACATGCACATAAAAAACTCTAGTCAAAAATCATAACCTCAAACATTTTTATGGCTTCTTCGTCGATACTACTCTGAAAATTCCTAATTGGTTACCAAATCAATTTTTTAATTACTATCAATATCAAGGTTTTACCTTGAATTCAACTATTGGGCAACAAACACCTTATTCTTCTCCCCTTTCAATAGTAAAAAATATTCGAACATTCAGTTTAGTTTTCAAGTTTACCCTGTAAGAAAAAAGAACATTTTTTTTTCATAAGTTCGAGACTTCGATTTATTCTGAAGAAACAAATCAACAATTTTTTTCTCAACAATTCAGAAACTAAATGGGGAATTGTAGTGTGTTAGAAAATAAGCGGTAAAATCGATTTCGGCACCTCCTACTTTTTCTGGAAAACAATTTTATGTATGAACTTTCCCCAAAATAATTTTCTATCTCTCTAGCCATCCAAATGAACAGTTCCATTCATTTGTGACTAAATAAAAATCATCAACGCTGCGTCCCTACTTTGTGAAACACCAATCAGTTTCCCAAACATATTCTTTTTTTAAAAATAATTGTCAACTCAGTTGTCAGTTTTCGAAAATCCCACCTTTTTTTCTTTAAAAGTTATTCATATATCCTACCTCTTTCTCTTCAAAAGTTATTCAAATATCCCACCTTTTTTTTTCCTTTAAAAGTTATTCAAAAATCACACCGCTCAGTCACCATTGTAGAACATGCCAATAAACTATCGAATGTCTTTATTCAAAATTTTACAAGAAAAAAATTAATTAAAAAAAAAACTATTTTGCCGATAACTTTTCCTACCGAAAAATATATCGAAAGAATGGACGAACTTTAGATGAATTCGTGCGCCCGATTTCATAACATAATGGAATTTCCCATACTTACTTATATTATCTGAACTCCTCGTGTGAAGTATAGTCACACTCTCTTTGTGCAAAAATGTTTCTACATATGATATTGACCTATTGTGAGGGCAGCTGTTGTCATCAGGGTGTATGTAGAAAAATGGATTTTTCTACACACATCACCGTTTTTGATATTTTGATAGAGTGTTTCTATTCTATGATGTAAGGCACTGATATTTTGGTTCACCACTAGTCCGTCGGACTTGGATACATGCCTTCGGTACATGCCATCCTTAGATGGATTGTTCAATATTTCTGTGTATTTTTCCAAACAATCTTATGTATCATATAACTGATGAAATGGCCTCGCCCCGCATCAATGGGAAATTGGCTTTCGGTGAATTTGCTCGAATTTTTCATATATCGCAGAACTCGTGATGCTGATCATATATCTCTATCACACCACCGCTCTAAATTCAACAGTTTAGATTATATAGAGTGCTGACGATAACTTTTCCAAAATTTCAAATGGCCACTGTGAAAAGACGTTTTCGAATATATAAACCAAATCGACTATGGAATTTCATTCATTTTCAGATATTTTGTAGAATACTAATATCAAATGAGATTGATGATATTAGCATTTCCTGAATTGTACTGACATATCTATTATGTATTTATCATGAAACTGCACCAGTCCTGTTTATTGATATATCCAAATGCCTGGAATTCCGGAAAAGTCGGTTACAAACTCGATCGTTCACGGTGGAAGATCACTCTGCAGATACATGCAATATACAGGGTGGATGAAAAACTATTGTCCTTTACTGACAATGTCCTTGAAGTAGTTATGATTGATATTGATGTCATTGAAGCATTTTCAGAAATATGTTCTTTTCGGCACACATCTGCCGAAAAATTTTGAACAATATTATTAGTAAATGAAACTTCATCTACTACGATTAGAAGAACAACTCGAGAGATATTGCAGATAATCAAAACAGAAACATTGATTGACATCAAAATAGGAAACGAAATATCCTCATATTCCATTAAAAAGACGTAACTATATGGAATGTATGAGTTGTTGATGGAAAACGACAGGAAATCCAGAATTATTCGAAGTTCACTGCTCAGATGACATCCTGTTGAAAACATTGGTCTCACCGTCGGACAACTGTCAATTGATCTTGATTGATGATGTATTATATAACCTACTTCAATATGAAACTGTGGAATTCTTCGAACGGAAAAACAATATATAACAGGGTACCAATGAACTGGAACGAATGATGACATGAAAGAGTCAGAACACCTGAATAATTTGTCCCTCTCGGTGTTCAGCATCCTCTATATGGATGAGAACTTTTTATAGATTCCTTATACACTGTCCATGACGTGCGTAGCCAAGGTACCAGACAACACTAGCCACATGGGCACAATATCCAAGGGTCCTGGCTCCAGTTTCACAAGTGCAACAATATCCAAATATAACACTATCGATTTGGTAAATATCCTCTAGATTTGCTTCGGATGCTATGAATAACTTATATTTTATGGAATTACGGAATCTTGAATGAAATCTCATTCGTGAAAATCTACGGTCATTCGTTTTTGCATTCATTTGAAATTCATTTTCATCATGATGATATACAGTATTTTGTATATACGATGCTGCCAATTCAACTTGGTGTATGCCAATAGTTATATATCGTACCAATTGTAGATCTAATTTCGGGAATTCATTGAAATGATCCTGTCTGAGTAATGTCCACTGACCACATCTCAAATTTCAATTTTCTGCTTGGCTTGAACTACGTTGTCCCTATCAGCCTTCTCCAACATTGAATTGCCTGATTCTAGGTTGACATTTCTCATATGAATGAGTGGAAGGTACTCATTCATTATCGCACCTGCTATTTATAGGAAATATTTTATATTCTTTATATGATGTGTATCAATTTTGTGATAGAAACATTTGAACATTGTCTTTGAACAACCATTCCATGCCTCAACTATCCAACTTGTTTTTGTTATGATTCTGTACTTGTTGGCTTCGTCAGTTAGTAGTTTTCTTTGCCCTCGAGGTGGAACTGAAGGCATTTCACAATGAATGCCAATATTCTGAAGAGAAGGAAAAGCATCTTGGTAGCCCCTATGAACAATGAAAATATTACCTGGATGAAACCATCTACTCATTTGGTTGACATGTATACTCAATTCATTCTGCAGTATGCGTGCATCATTATGTTCCAAATCTGCGAAATATGGGCTTCGAATATCCAAAATGTAACCATCAGTACCCACAATTGGGACTGGTTTGATTAAATGTCTCCGTTTGTGTTGAGAATATGATTGTCGTAATACCCGAAAGTTACGAATTTTGTCGATGGATTTCACAATTGATTAGCAAAAACACTAACATGTCGTTCTATAATTTTTTTTTTGCTATTACGATAAATCCTATATTATAGGGTACAAAAGGAGTTATCAAACATTCCCGCACTTTAGTTATCACCAAACTTGTTCCCTGGCAGCTTGAATCAGAAATACCTTGTCGGAGTTTGCAAAAAAATGCCAATAAATATTGTTTTGAAATATGTATCTCACCTCTATCTTGTCGTGGTAGAGATACACAATGATTTATGTATGTCACCAAACCGTTCTCTTGTGAGCGGAGCAATGGATTTGAATTCTTCATCAGACAAACTATTCTCGTCTACGTAATCCAATTTACGCTTCGCGGATAATCTGAGTTCGTTTAAAAATGATTGAAGTGCCTGACCTACCATAGCGTAATTGATATATCTTAAGCCTATCTGTAGGATAGGAAATAAAAACCCACGATCATCAAGATGAATTCTACAGGAACGGGTATTTTCTGGTATGTAGATGTTCTGATTTATGAACACGTTGACTCTGCATTCTATGTGAGTCTTTGAAGATCATCTGTACCACTGCAAATGAGACACATGTGCCTCGAGGATTGTGTTGAAATATGCAATCTCAAACATTCTGGATCTTCTTGAAGGTGACGAATCTCTTGGATAATTGATTGGTTGCATGTCAAACAGCATCTATTTACATCAATTTCTGCGACATGTGAAAGTCTCCTTTGCTCGCGTCTTCCAATGACAATTTCTCGTTTCAATTCATTTGATTTTCGAGTTGCGTCATATTTTGTGTATTGAATATAACATCACACGTAAAGCAATTCAATCGGTGACGATTAGCCATTTTTTCAATAATTGATATGATTCCAATGAGAACTTAACATATCCAATGATTGCAAAATGACAATCCAGTATTTGTTGAACAAATGGATATGGTTGCTATCTGTCATTCCAAACCAGAGCCATTCTGACCAAACTGAAGTTGCAGCTAGTCTATCTCCTCACCAAGTGTGGGTACTTTTCAAATGAACTTAGTGTCGGGATAGTATACATGAGTTAGGGTGAACATTTTATGGCATTGGCTTACAAATGGAAAGTGTGAGTCTATACTTCTTCGTAATAAAGAAAGCATGTATAAGCATTCACAGTAGGCTACTTTACATGTATTCCTTTCCATATACATGAAGTTTCGATAACCAATCAATAGACATTTCACCAATTGAGGTGTGAATTCGATTAACGAGTATGTTCTGCGAATTGGTAGTTTTGCTAGTCATTGGGTGGAAGTCGATTGTGGTTTATTCTGAGATTCCATATATCTAGAATCTAGAAACTCTCCACGGAATATCAAAATTGTTTTTTTCACGCAAAACATACACTCTGTATAGAAACGAAACATTTTTTGTAATGAAATATGTGCATATTCAGTTACCAATAATATTGTTATTCAATGATATTGTTTTATTTTTTGATATTTTTTGATATTGTTTGAGATTCTTTTACCTTCACTCGAGTCGTTCTTCTACTCGTTGTATATATAGGTTCATACATATCATTCAAAATATTCAACTTGTTCATAATATTTCAACAGATGTGTGTCGAACACATATCTGTGGAAATGCTTCAATGACATCAATATCAATCATAACTACCTCAAGGAAATTATCAGTGAAGGACACCAGTTTTTGGTCCACCCTGTATATTTGATGTATCTGCAGAGAGAACTTTCACCGTGAACGATCCAGTTTGTAACTGACTTTTCTGGAATTTTAGGCATTTGAATACATCAATAAGCAGTTTCATGAGAAATACATAATAGATATGTCAGTTCATTTCAGGAGATGCTTATATCATCAATCGAAATTGATATTGGTATCCTACGAAATATCTGTTAATAAATGAAATTCCGCCCTCTTGATTTTTTGGAAATCACTGGAAAACTTGCTAGATTTGGACTCGCCCTGTATATCGTCTGTAGGTGCAGCAATCATTGTTCTCTTCTCCAAATCGGCCAAATGAACAATAGATGCATACTCGATTTGGTTCATATATTCGAAGAAGTCTCTTCACAATGGCCATTTGACATTTTGGAAAATTTATCTTCAGCACCCTTCATAATCTAAACTATCGAATTGAGAGCAGTGGTGCAATGTAGACATTTGATCAGCATCACGAGTTCTGCCATATATAGAGAATTCTAGCAAATTCACCGAAAGCCAATTTCTCATTGATGTGGTGCGAGGTCCTCTGTGAAAATCTGGCTTCGGGTTTATTGGGCTCTTTTTGGGGAAATATCCAAAAATAATAAAAAATTATAATTTTTCAATTCATTATCCATTCTGAGATCTATCTTGGTACCACTCCATTTGAATTCGAACCTTTTTTTTCAGGTGCGAACTACCCGTCTTCTTTTGGTGCAAAACAAATCCAGCGTAATGCTACAAGTAGTGCTTGCCCTACTCATAGTGATGGTACTCGTTATGTTGCTGAATTTGATGTTCAAACTGGTGAAGAAAAAAAAACTCGTTTTCAAAGACGTGTGGAACTTAGCAGATATAATTATAATATCATTGTCCGTGACGTGTTCCTTTTTTTACGTGGAACGATCCTTTCTGGTGAAGATTCTGCTTGATAGAGTTGGGGAAGCAAAGCATAATGAATTTATCAAATATTTTCATCTTTTCTCCGCAGAAGCACTACTATATATTTTATCAGCTGCATTAGTATTCATAGCTACTTTGAGGCTCTGGAAGTTACTCCGATTTCTTCCGATCATAAAAATAACTGAAGAAACTTTGAGATTATGTATTCTACGTCTCTTTTTCATTTTCTTCCGCCAAATGTTGGTAGTTTTTATGTACCATCTGGTTGGTATGATGCTCTACGGGGACCAAAATGAGTTCAGGAATAATCATCATTCTATGATGACGTTAACACTACTAGCGTTGTTTTTTCTCAAAACGTATGATTTTAAATCAGTCAAAACTTCAACGCAGCAATTATACTTCTTTTTCCATCTGATCATTTCCATTTTTTTTTTCACCTTTTATATAGCTGTGATCTCCACTTGTTATACAGAAGCACGATCAAATTATTCCAATCGACAAAAGTATGGCGTGTTTAGTTACCTTTATGAGCAGTACCAATACTACAAGGAAATAGTTTCGATAAGAATGAAAGGATTCAGGCAGAGGGGGGGACAAGATGGAACCAGTTTCATAGAGAAAAAACTGGTTTTTGCTAAAGCAAACGAGTATCGATATGCCAAATGTTTGAAGATAACTAGAAATAAAATAGATACTATGTCATACATAACTCGTGGAATCTTGAGGAACATGAAATACAGATCTGATTTCACGAAAGAGGATGAAAACTCGATGAAACTGAT
Organism: Gonioctena quinquepunctata; assembly: GCA_018342105.1. NCBI lineage: Eukaryota > Metazoa > Arthropoda > Insecta > Coleoptera > Chrysomelidae > Gonioctena > Gonioctena quinquepunctata. Next base: position 1,295,766 of record JAFIRS010000068.1, read on the forward strand.
CACTACTCACATGATCAGACCCGATACAAGAGGTGAAGATTTTTTTTTTGTGGAGAATTCCGGAAATAGAAAAGCAATTCTTGTTGATGATTTGGTTTTTAAGAAAATGGAGAGAGTTATTACTTTTCTTCTCACTGAATGGGACGAAAAAGAAGATATTGATAAGACGATATTAGAGAATATTCAAAATAACTTGTCAGATATATCGAGGCTGCTTAATACAATTTTATTTAGGTTGAATTTCTATAATCCAACAAAATAACAATGTATTTATCCAAATATATGTTTCCTGATTTTATTTATTTCAATATTAACAACAGAAAATTAAAGTATAACAAGAAATAGAAAAGTTGCTTGTAGGGTTAACCACCCAGTTATTGGACACATGGGAGTTATTGGACAGCTGCTCTTTGATGAAGAAAAATGAGATTTCTGTATGCGATAGCTTGTCTAGATTCTCGTAGGTGGCGCAGGTAGTATTTCGAGTAATATTATTTTGATCGCTATATTTGACAAAATTTCAAGTACGCTGTTGGTCGTCCATCGTTTATTGAGGATGGTTTTGTTATTAATGTGTTAAGCGAAGTTATGAAGAACTGTGTATGAAAAAGTGAACAAAATAAGAGGTGTTCATTGTACTGGAAACATCAAACAAAAAGCTTAGGCAATACGTAAGTTTTTTAAACATATCAGAAATATAAATTTAGGGAGTTGGGTTATATTTATGAAGTGTGCAATAACTAAACAACGCTTATGTCATTTATCAGTTATTGGACAGGCGTCCAATAACTAGTGGCGATGAGTTTTTTCATTCGCAAATGATCTGGTAGTGTATTTTTCGGTTAGATGAAGTTTATTGCTCTATTCATATCACAACCAGTATTGACGTGTCCAATAACTAACATGTTTTATCACAGCAATAACTGAGGTGAAACTCAAACAAGAGTTTTTAAGAGCTGCTGCAAAAAAATACGGTGTGCCCAAATCGACCTTAGGAAACATATGAACTATCACCCATACTTATTGCAAGAGAAAAGGAGTTAGTGAAACCTACATTTTCAAATGAACCCTATATACTCCAGATGGGTAGAGGAATTAGAAATATCAAGTAGTGTTCGAAAATTTCTTTCAATAAGAATAGTACCGGCGATTGTCGTTTTGAATTATCCCTTATGAAGGTAATTAATGGCGAACCTTCTGGTGATTTATTCATTTCAAGCATTCCATAGAAGACATCCAATTATCGAACAACGAACCAGCAGTGGAGCTGTTAGTTAGTGCACAATTACTTTCACTCCTATCGACAAAAGTATTGGTGACTGGAAACACCAGAAAATCAGACTAAAAATTAAACGGAATATACAGGGTGATTCAAAAGTAATTTGACAAACTTCAGGAGGCGATTCCTCACAATATTCTAATATTAAGTGTCGAAATGAATATATGTCCGGGAACGCTTCGTTTCCAAGATACAGAGTGTTGAAGTTTTATTTTTATTTTTGTTACTGACCTTAATTGTATAGAAATTGGTATTGGGAGGTTTTTTGAGGTGTCGAATTCGAACCTGATATTATTATTTCTCTTACTTGTGGGGGGCGCCACCAACACGTCTTTTTTTTTTTTATTCATAACTTTTTTGAGCGTACTTCTAGCACATTCTTCAGTGAAAAAAATAATGTTTCTATCATATCTACGTAAAAAAGCTTTGAGTAAATAGTTTCGGTAATTACATATTATGTGACAGTTTAACGTTTTGTTTTCTTGATGAAGTTTCTGTGAGTTCTAAAACACAAATTTTGAAAAAATTATTATTTAAACAATAATGCTCATTAAGCCGACATGCATTTCGTTTATGGCCTTGCGGATGGCAATTAGCGCGGAGCAAGGCGTATTTACCAGGAGCGATTTCCCAATCGAGTACTGCCTTCAGCTCCAACATTTACCAGTCTCCACCGTCGTTTGGCAGAAACAGGTAGCTTTAAGAGGGCAGCTGATATTTTTGGAAGACCACGAGGAGAATCCAGAAACAAGTATAAGAATAATTGCTTAAGCTCTCAGTCCACTGTTTGGAGAATTATCCACGATCAACAATTGTAGCCATACCATATTAAAAGCGTATGCTCTTTTGCCATGATACATTTCCCAACGCATTTCTATGTGTCAGTGGTTTCTGATAGAATTGGCTGAAAATCCTCAATTTCTAAGATATGCACTCTTCACGGACGAGGCAAACTTCTCCCGGAATGCTATCACAAACTTTCATAACAACCATATTTGGTCTCTGGAAAATTCGCACGCAGTTGTTACTTGACTCTATAGAACTCTATAGAAAATGAATTGCCGGTACTACTTCCGAATGTACCATTAGAAATTTATGCATGATGGGACTCCGGCCCATTTTAGCGTTGTAGCCAGGGAATTCTTAAACACTGTCTATCCAAATCGATGGATCGGTAGGGGTGTAGAAAAACCTAACCAGGCGTGGGCACCAAGGTCTCCAGATCTGAATCCGCCAGATTTCCATTTTTGGAGACGTTCGAAGTCACTTGTTTATAAAACTCCAGTGGCGAACGAGGAAGATCTAAGAAACCGAAAAGTAGACGCCTGTCAAGCAATAAGAAACACAGCAATAATTTTTGAGCGGGTACGAGATTCAATGACCAGAAGACTGAATGCCTATATCTTCGCTGAAGGTGGACACATGGAACAATTCATTCGAATACAATTTAGTCTTCTTCATTTCATTTATTCTACATATCAAAAATTTCTTGAAATAAAATGATATTTCCTGCAAATTGTATTAAAACAAATACAGATTCTACACCCTTGATACAAAAATAACTATTTCGAACGAGTAATAATGGAAAGAATAGGTGGCGCCGCCCACAGAAAAACAAAACTACTTACTTAAACGTCAAATTCATTTCTTACGCATTCTTGTGAAAAATGCAAAATAATGGTAATAACGCATCGATTATCAAATAATCGACTTGAAATTTTCAAGTCCACTATCTAGAAAGCGGTTGCTTATAGCGTCTTGTAACAGGGGTAGCTTTTTCACGTAGACATGATAGGAGAATTGATATTTTTAATCAAAAAAGTTGCTAGAAGTACGCTCAAAAAAGTTATTAATCTTCGAATAAGAAAAAGAGTGTAGGTGGCGGCTCCTACGAGTAAGAGCAATGATAACATCAGGTTCGAATTCGACACCTCAAAAATCCTCTCAATACCAATTTTCGTTTGATTTAGGTCAGTATTTCGAAAGAAATTCAAGAAAAACGAAAATAAAAATAAAACTCAAACACCATGTATCTCGGAAACGAAGCGTTTCCGGATATATTTATTTGGACAATTCATATTAGCATATTGTGTGGAATCACTTCCGGAAGTTTGTCAAATCACTTTTGAATCACCCTGAAGAGCGCATCCCCCTTGCAGTAATATCCAGAAATTACCAAGAATAGTTTGAAAAAAAGTGTGCTCTTGAAGAAGAAACGCAAAGAGAAACACAAAGTGAAAGGTCAATCAATCAATCAATCAATTTATTCATCATAAAATATACATATAAATTCAATCACAAGGACCAAAGACAGAGCATTTCATGACATGTCACAAATACACATCAAAACAAAATAAATTAAACATCAAAACAAAATAAAATGAAATATATACCATTAGATTGAAATATATGATAGAAATTGAGAAATTCATCTTTGCAGGAACATACTTTTCGGACAATATATCAAAAAAAGGTAGAAGATGTGAATGCACAAGAGACAACAAGAGAGACAGTCGTATATATAAGTATGCTATATTGACTACAAATCAAATGAATTGCATATATCGCGAACATAACTCAAATTATACTGAGTACTCATCTATAGTGTAGCAGGCCTTCTGAACTAGCTGCTGTTTCAGTCTTGTTTTGAAAATATTTAAACTGAGGGAGCTTTCATTATGCTCATCAAGAGAGTTGTATGATTTACAGCAAGTGAAAACAAACTTCTTTGGTACAGCGTAGTCCGGTGATTCTCAGGTTGTAGTTGGCCTTCGAAACGTGTATTATGGTTATGCTTCTCAACAGTATTTAAAAACTTGTTTTTATTTTTATAGACGTATGTACAAACTTCCAGTATATATAAGCTTACAACAGTTAGGATTTCGAATTTTTTTAAATAATATCTGCAGCTCGTTCTAGTATCGATACTAGCAAGAATTCTAATCGCATATTTCTGAAGTACCAATACTCCATTCACATGTGCACAATTCCCCCAAATCAAAACTCCATACTTTATATGGGAATGAAAATTTGTATAGTACAATGACAATAGTGTGTACTCACTACAGTGGTTCTTCATAAATTTCAGACTATAACAGCTACTCTATAATTTTTCACACAAACAATCAATATGACAATCCCAGTGAAGTTGCCTATCATAGGTAACCCCCAATAGTTTCACTGATTTACTACTCACTATTTCATCATTGGAACCTTCAGAAAAATTGATTTCATCAGTCCTGCCATTACCAAAAAGAACAGTTATTGTTTAACGATGATTCAGTTGTATTTTATTATTGTTGGACCATTTTACAATATCGGCAAATACCGCTCCAGCAGTAGTTTTCAGCTTATTGAGATCCTTGTCAACAACCGAAATATTCGTGTCATCTGCATAGCTGATAACATCAACATTCTGAACCCTTTGAATATAGAGAATGAGATCGTTAGCAAAAATGTTGAAAAGTAGAGGACCTAAGACACCTTGCTCCACATCCATTTCTTCAGAGAAAATGTTATTGACTCTTATTATTTGTTTTCTTTTACTGAGGTATGACTCGAAAAAACTCAAAGGCAAACCTCTTATTCCATATCTCTCTGATTTGGCAGTGATTAATCGATGATCCACTAGGTCGAAAGCTCTCGAGAAATCAATGAAAATACCCAAAGCAAACATTTTTTTGTCAATACTTAAAATGATCCGACCGCTGAACTCAGATAGTGCTATCTCTGTACTTTTGTTACTGCAGAAACCATGTTGGTCGGACGATAAGAGTTTGTACTTAAGTGAGTAATTGGTTAACCGATCCTTAATTGCCATCTCAAATAATTTAGAGATACTGCATAACAGGCTTATTGCTCTGTAGCTAACAAAATCATTCCGATCTCCTTCCTTGTAAAGTGGCTGAACTATTGCCAGTTTGAAGTTATCTGAGAAATTTCCTTCCTCAAAACAAAGATTGATTAGGTAATTCAGAGGTTCACTAATCCACGAGCTGCATTTCTTCAATAAATTATTGGAAATATTATCATGGCCAGAGGAGTTGGAAGATTTCAGTCTACTTATTAATGACTCAACTTCAACAATCGTAACGGGTTCTAGATAAAATGATATGTGCGATGAAGGAATATTTGAATCTAAAAAGCTATAGTCACGTTCAAAATTTTTATTGATAGGGATGGTGAACTGGTTTGCAAACTGATTAGCAACAATCTGATCTGGTAAAGGATATTTATCTTGTGATAATTGTTAAACAAAATATCATCATTGATGCATTTGAAAAATACATAAACAACAGATGCAGACGATAAAGATCTTTCTATTTGCCGTATGTGGTATAGAGAAGAAAGTAAAGAAGTGAACTAAGATACAGAAAATGTAGATAATGATAGCTCCGGAACACATACAGATACAAGGGATTAAGATATTGACGATATATGTAGTAGGACGAAGGGTCAGGAGGATAATACAAATGGGTAATATCTAAAATGATATAAATTGAATTCAGAAAGTTACTAGTCATGAAAATTCACATATCGTATTCTGAGTGATATAAGCTTTTCAAAAATTTTCAAGACAACACTGATAAGAGATATAGGATGATAATTCTCGATATTTTTGCTGTCACCATTTTTCAGTAAGGGGTCGAGAATGGCAATTTTGAGAAATTCAGAATATTCTCCAAGAGAGATACATAAATTCCCTATTACGTCTGATAATTCATCTACACATTCTTTAACAATTTTTGTGGAGACTTCATCATGTCCTGTGCTTTTTTCATTGGCTTATGATGGTATACTTCGTCCGCTGTAACGGTTTTGAAAAACATCGTTGTATTAACATTTACCATTGTCGTACAACTGCCTGAATAATCACCCGAGAAATTAGTGTTTTCGTCAATTATAGTTGAGAAGGATTCTAAAAATGTTTTCGTCACTTCTACTTCATTACTGATATATTTCTGATTGTGATTCAGGACTATACGTTCACTTTCAGTTGTTCTGGATGGATGCTTCATTATATCCCAGAGAGTCTTGCTTTCATTGCTGGAATCAATAATTTTTTTCATAAAGTGATTAATCTTCTCCTGGCGTATTCAATTTTCTACCCTTTTTTTTGCTATCTCATATGCAGTTTTTTTTTTTCAGAGTTCTCATGTTTTCTCAGATAATTCAAGGGCCTAAGATCTTCAGTTTTTTCCTTCAGTGGGACAGAATAGGACGGGAGTTCGTTATGATTTGGAAGCCAATTCAGGAGGTTTCAAAGAAGGTGCCAGGTTCAGTTGGTATTCCTCAAAATACCACAGTGTCATCACCAAAACTAGTTATTTTACCAACTGTGTCGGGAAAAGGAGTTCATTTATTCCATTCCAAAGTCAGCATTCGATACTATTGTGTGAACACCTGTTTCAAGTTACTCCACATTAAGTTGCCATTTCTACAGTTCAAAAGTGAAAATAAATATTGAAATTTACATCAGTGCAAATTTCATAAAATAATCTATGAACCTGTGTGATTCCAATGGATAGATCACCTAATTCAAAGAGAAATTTGCATTATATGCATAAAGGAATGTTATGGTGCATAAAAATATAACAAAAAAGTACAAAGTGAAGAAACGTGGAAAAAACCCCACTGAATAAAAACACCTGTGAAATAGATACTCCATACATATATGTCAAGATAAGCAGGCAGTGGCGTATCAATTCAAGATAGAATGGAAAAGGTATTTAAATGTTGCAAAAAAAACTTTAATAATCTCTGTTGTATTACGTGTTATGACATATTCCACTTGAGCTGCCTTGACAGAAGAAGCGATTATAAAGAATTAGGTGGTTATAAAATTTACTGCTCAACAAAATGTGAAGAAAAAGATCAAAAAAACAAGAGAAACGAAGAAAATAATCTCAAAGAAATAAGAAAGTTGAAAAATGATATAATCCAAAGGGATGAGCTTATGAACAAATTTGGATATGAAAAGGAAGATAAGCTAAAAGAACTACAGAAGAAGATACATGTACTAGAGAGGGAAATGAAAGAAAAGATGCTGCTTATAAAAGGAGAAAAAGAAAAACTTTGGATTTTGAACATGATGTAATAGAAACTGATCAAAAGATTGCCATCATACTGAAGGAAAATGAACAAATAATTAAGAAATTGAACGAGAAAATAAGCGACCTAAGTCACACAAATGAGGAATTGCAAACCAAATTGAAAAGCCAGGTGGAAGAATTGACAAAAAAGATGATGACCTTGGGGAACTGAAGGAAATAAATAAGGACATAGTTTCCTCAATTAAACTACAAAAAGAATAACCAGGATTATATTAGGGAACTTCTTAGACAGATTGAAACTGAGAAGGAAGCTAATATCAAACTGAATGAAGACATTACGGAACTCAACTTACTAAGTCGAAATATGGTTTCCACCATCGCTACTCTTGAAGAAGAATATAATGAATGTGTGCAATCGGCAAAATTATTCAGAATGGAATTAGAGAAAAGTGAACATATTTCTTTAAAGATCGAAGAAAAAGGAATTGTTGATATACATGGAAGCGAAACTAAGCCAAATAAAATCCTATTCATAGCTGGAAGTCATGGAAGACACCTTGTGAATCTTCTTCCCAGTAAACTGCCACACAGTTACCAGTTCCTGTCTATTTTGAAACCTAATGCAACAGATAATGAGTTACTAGAGACAGCCATACATAATAGTGAAAATCTCACAAAAAACGATGTAGTCATATTTTGGCCCAATAAGATAAGTAGTAGTCTAAGGTTTTATAATAGATTAAATTTTACAAAAACTATTATTATTACTGAGCCATATCGATATGATAAGAGTCATTTAAATAATTGTATATATGATCGTAACATCTCCTTGATAAAGGAACTGCACTATAGCGGCTTACTCTGTTCCCATCTAATTAAAGTAGATAAAATCATTAGACGAACAAATTATCATTCCGATGGGATCAGTATCAATAGAGTGGGTAAATGGTTCTTGGGCCAAGCAATCATCAAACTTATAAATTATTTATGTAGTGACAATCATTCCAATAATGTACCTTACTGTACTAATAATACTGTAGTTTCAACCATGGGAAATAAAAATATTGTTGTTTCAAATACTGAAGATGGAAATTGTGGTGCTTTAATCACTGCCAATGAGAATATTGTGACTCAACAAATAGATTTACCGAATCAAATCACTCCTAGCCAGGGCAATTCTTTTTTAGAAGTTCAAAAAGTGATAGTTTCATAGGCATGAAAAACAATATTATATTTTATGCAAATGCTGCTAGTCTTGTATGCAATTTAAATAATGTTTTAATGAATATACATTGTCATAACCCATTGTTGTTATGTATAACCGAGACTCGTATCACTGATGATATTAATCAAAATGAAACAAAAATAGATGGATTTGATATGTTAAATTGTAAATCTACGAGTAGACACACTGGTGGGGTCAGCATTTATGTTAAGACAGGTTTGGAATACCAACAAGTAATGAACAAATCAATCTATATGAACACGTGGATGTTAGCAGCAAAGGTAAGACTGAATAGTAAAGAAACTTATACTGTTTGTACACTTTACCATTCTCCAAATTCTTCTCACTCAGAGTTTTGTCATTTTGGAAGAAAATATTGAGATTTTAAGTGGAACGAAAATCTATATTGATTATAACAGGTGATTTCAACATAGATCTAAAAGTAGACTCAACGTATAGTAGAAAAATTAAACAGCTATTGAACCTATTTGGAATGTATCAAATTGTTGAAGGAAGTACAAGAATTACTAAAGACTCGTCTACACTGATTGATTATGTGTTAACAAGTGATAAAAATATTAAACACCAAATATCTGATTATCTTAAAGTTTCCGACCATTCTAATATACTTATCTCGCTGATAACAAATGAGGTGAAATTGAATTTAAATACACCAACTGTCAAAAGAAACTTAAATAATTTTAATAAGCTAGAGTTTCAAAATCGTTATTTGATCTGGAGTGGGATACAAATAGTACTGATGTGAATAAACTGGCAGACTCATTCGTTAATAATGTTGTAAAATTCTAGATGAACATGCACCTTGGAAAGAATATAGAACATTCAATAACTTCAAACTGAAAGTATGGTTTACAGACGAGATCATGGAACAAATAAAATATAGGGACCTTTTGTATAAAGTGGCTAGGGATTCGGCATTAGAGGAGGACTGGATTAACTATAAGAAAGTTAGAAATGTTGTTACTTCATTGATTAGGCAGGAAACGAAAAAATACTACGAAGAACAAATTGATCAAAACAAAGGAGATGCAAAGGCAATGTGGAGGTCTCTCAAAGAGTTAATAAATGGAAAACCTCAAAATAGGCCTTCTAAAATAAATTTCGGTAATCATTGGAAAGAAAATGACGCAGATATAGCAAATTCTTTCAATTCATACTTCATAGAAAGTATATTGGAAATTGTAAGCGACATCAAACCTGTTCACAGCTCCGATTATATCTTGGATGTTTTGCCTCGACACCAAATGACGCTTACCACATTTGAAGCACTCACAATGAATGACCTCAAAATGATAATGAATAGAATGAAGAAAAACGGTGGTGATAAATACGGCATCAACTTGGAAATATTAAAATTAACATTCGAAGTTGCTGGTAACCATATATTATATTTGATTAACACTTCATTGATGACAGGACAATTCCCTGAAAAATGGAAAGTAGCCACAATTGTGCCTATTGAAAAAGTGTCCAATACAACCTCTTGTTCGGAATTCCGCCCGATTAATACACTTCCTATCTATGAGAAAATATTAGAATCAGCAGTAAAGGATCAGCTACTACAATTTGTAGAAGATAATAATATACTAGTAAAGGAACAATCAGGATTCAGGCAGGCACATTCGTGTGAAACTGCATTGCATTATTTATTGTCTAAATGGAAAACTGAGATAATCAATAATAAAAAAATCATTATTGTTATATTTTTAGACTTAAAGAGAGCCTTTGAAACTGTAAATGTCTCTCTGCTTCTGAGAAAACTCGAGAAATTTGGCATTAAGGAAAATGCGCTGAAATGGTTTGAAAGCTATCTTTCTGGTAGGTCTCAAATAGTTAAATATAATAATACATTTTCTGGCAGCAACGACATACATTATGGAGTCCCTCAAGGAAGTGCTCTAGGACCAATATTATTCATTTTGTTCATCAATGACATAGTACACCATGTTCAAAATTGCAAAATAAAATTGTTTGCGGATGATACTATGATCTACTGCGAAGGAGATGTAGAGGATATTCAGAGTACTATATCATTAATAAATCAAGATTTGAGAAATTTGTCCATATGGCTGAATGACAATGGTTTGAAATTAAACATAAGTAATGAAGTAACAATAGGGCTTCATGATAGATAATGAACTGAATCTTAAATCACATTGTGAGTATATTAAGAAGAAAATGGCAAGAAAAATTAATTTCCTATATAGATTGAATAATAAGGTATCATCTTTTACTAAGTTAACTATATATAAAACCATAATATCTCCTCATCTTGATTTCTGTGGAACATTCATATACCTGATGAATAATGAACAAATTGATACATTACAAAAAGTACAAAATCGTGCTATGAGAGCCATTCTATTATGTAGAAAACGAACATCAATAGCTTACATGTTGGAATCCTTGAATTTATTGAATGTTCGACAGAGAGCTGCTTATAATATGCTAAAGTTTGTGTATAAACTCAAGTCAGGATGCTTACCAACCTATCTAACTGAAGAAATAACTTATCTCCAAGAAATACATAATCACAATACCAGATCACATGCTTCCAATGATTTCTATATTAATATTGCTAATGCTGCTACAAACACAGTGTTCATCAAAGGCTTACAGCTTTACAACTCATTACCAAGAGAATTGAAAGAATACTCGTCATTTAGAGAATTCAAAAGCCAGTGTGTAAAATATATAAAAGGTTTATAACCCATCATTGTAATATCTCTTCTTGTATTATTTCGATTTTATACTGCTAATTTAACTTGTTCGTGCATTGTATTTTATGTGTTCTGTACTTTATTTATGCTATTTTATTTATACTATACTATTTTATTTATACATTTATACTACTATTTTATTTATACTATTTATAATTGAGAGCTGATGCTAATAAAGATTATTATTATATATACGATGGAGGAAATTTCTCCCAGAACGTTGCTTTGGGAAACTTTAGACAAACTCACCCTTCACAATGATATAAGTTTCATGAATTCGTTCGATTTGTTTGTTCAAGAGTGGAACATGTGTGAATGCTTCGAAGAGATCAAGGAATATACACACGTCATCGACTACTTGTACTTACAGGGATGGATAATGGCGTCATTCTTCGATTTATCATCTCTGAAACCCAATTGCTTTTCGGATAATGAATTGATATCATTCAAATATAACTATAATATGTGTTTTACTGCTTTTTCGAAAATGATGGTCAGTGATGACTAACGAGTACTTATTACCAAGCGGAGTTTCATCTCCTTTTTTGAATAGTGATTTGAAAACTTAAGTTAATTGGGGACATGGTTTCGTTGTTGAGGTATTTGCTCGGATATAAATTTCAAAGTTTTCGTTGGGGCCTTGTGGAATTTGAGGGTTGCTATAATTATTTCAATCTCGATGTGGGTCTTTTGTTGTAGGAAAAGTGATTTAAGTAATTTTTTATTCATTTCATGTCATTCAATCATTCAGTTATATGATTTTCCTGCGATTTATAATTCTAATTATCATCAATAATCCCATCATTGAACCATATTTTAAACAATCTGTAGCCACCTGTGCTAGGCTCGTGTCGTGCCTGTTACAGATTGATATTGGTTGTGTTATATAATATATAATAGAATAAGAACATAAAAACTAAGACAGGTCGTTTAGTTATATACTACTGTCTACCTTACTAGGTTTAAAACCGCAGTTGGAGAATTAAGGCTAGAGGGAGGTAATAAGAAGAGAGAGAAAGCAGTTAATTTAGCTCAAACATTTTCAAAGATATCCTGCAATTGATCATAATAATTTCTGATGAAAACTTTTAGTTCTATCTTTAATTGACAGTTATTATTAATATTCTTTATATGGTATGTCCAGCGTTTCTATCTGAGGAGTCTTATTGGCTATTTCAGAACATAGATTGGCAAAATAATCATTGAACGTGTTTGCGATATTCAAATATTTTTCTTCAATTCTATCAGTGAGGCACATTTGCTTTATGTCATGTCTACGTGTCGATAAGACTATTTCACTCATTGTCTTGGTATTGGTATATTGTCACACAAAAAAATATGAATCCATTGATAAAAGTGAACCTGTTTTAGGTATTTTTGTCGATCTGGAAAAAGCCTTCGATACAATGAGCCATGAAAGATTAATTGCAAAACTTGATAGAATAGGCTTCAGAGGCAATGCTCTGAAGCTAATCGAAAGCTATTAGACCGACAACAATATGTGGAAGTGGAGGGATCATTGAGTAGAGGTCGAATAATCGAATATGGCGTACCACAGGGCACAGTTTTGGGTCCTATATTATTCGACCTCTATATAACTCTATATAACTGACCTTCTAGAAACAAAAGGTGATAGAATTTTACTCAGTTTTGCAGATGACACAGTGGTACCATATAAGGCTAATTTTTGGGATGAACTGAAAACGAAAGCGGAAGAAGATTTTTCACGTTTTGAACTGTGGTTCACCACAAATCTCTTGACGGTCCTGTACTGAAAAATTAGTTCATTCCAATCACTTCATATAATAAAAACTTACCCAATTTTAATGCACTGGAAATACTTTCCGGAAATAAAACCGTATATATTAAAAAATCTGGTTAATTAAAGTTTCTTGGCATAATGATTGATGAACATTCCAGGTGGGATGCGCAAATGAGTTATGTCGTTAAAAAGATCAGAATGCTTTTACCGCAGTTCAGATATCTCAGAAATTTCTTGAAGATATATTGCTGTCAACTCTATATTTTTTACTCGTACAGTCACAATTAGCATACGTGATAATTGGTTGGGGAAGTGTACAAAATGAATATCTCAAAAAGCACGATAGATACACTAGAACTGAACTCACTGCACAAAAGGAGTCATCCTATGTGATATACACTGCACGCCAGCAGCGATGGAACCACCCATTTTTCCGGAAAATTATATTAGGGGGCAAAATTGGCCCGAAATTCCTTCGGATTCGTGTTCAGGATCCCCGAATCACTACTAATACACCAGTCTCCTGAAAAAATTTTCATTCCTGAAAAATTCTATTTTTTTTTTAAATGATACACATGAATATAAGGAGCATCTAAAAGAATTATGATGAACTTCTCTTTCTTTTAAATACATATATATATATATATATATATATATTACCAAGGAAATTTCAATAAAAACGATTGAGTCATAGTCTATATTGAAGAAAACTTAAATTATAACTATGAGACCATTGATATGGGGCCAATGAAGGCAATCGAAGTTTATATTTCTAGAATAGAGAAAAACATAAAATTGACTGCGTTATACCGATCTCCAAATACCTGTACAGATGAATTCAATAATAATTTGCTTGGGTACCTCCAAAATATTATTGAGTCAGATATCCATATCATCACTGGTGATATGAATATCAATCTTCTTGAAGATAAAAATTACGTAGAGGATTATAAAAATATCTTGACCTTACTCGATTATATTTCTTACATCAATGAAATCACAAGACCCAGAAGTGGAAAATGCCTAGATCACTTTCTTATGAAAACTCGAAATGAAAATTCTGAAGACATTAGTTCGCACATTTTCCACCATTCGATCACCGATCATTATCCAATAGCACTGAGAATCAACTTACACAAAAAAGATCCATTACCAGTTAATATTCCAAACTTCAAAAAAATTTAATTGATTTATCCAACGAAAATTGGAATCAGATACATGTAATGGGAGATGTAAATGAAATGGCAGATATATTTATAGAAAAACTCATATACTGTATTACTAATACTAAAACTAAATACTAAAACGGTAAAAATTCGAAAGAAATCAAAATTGAGGAAGCCTTGGATCACACCTACATTATTTGTTCCAATAAACAACAAAAGTACATTATATAGGCAATTGCAATTCAATCCCGATGACCATGATCTTCAACAGAGATATAAAGCTGAAAAAAACAAATTGAGTCTTTTATTACAAAAAACAAAGAAAGACTATCATAGGAAACAAATCAACAAAAATAAAGATGTATCTAAAAATTTATGGAAATGTGTAAACAAAATATGTGATTAAAGAATACCAAATACAGAAATAGACCAATTCAAATGATATTTTGAAAGACATAATCGATATATCAAATGCATTTAATAATTATTTTAGTGACCTAGGAAAAACATACGCTAAAAACATTGAGGCACCAGTTAATTTTACAGAAAACATACCTTATCATGAGAAAACAATGTTTTCATTCCCAACGAATCCTGTAGAGATTCAAAACACGATACGTTCAGTAAAAAAAAAATCTCCTGGAATTGACAATATCAGAACCGAGACACTTAAAGAAGTAGCACATATAATTACTGAACCTCTATCCATCTTATTCAATAAAAGTTTCAGAACTGGATGTTTTCCTAAATCATTAGAAATGGGATCAATTCGACCTTTATATAAGATTGGAAACAAATACGATCTCGGAAATTATAGGCCAATCTCCCTCACAAGTAATTTATCAAAATTACTACAAAAAATTATTAAGATCAGAATGGTTGAATTCTTGGCAAGAAACAATATCCTTTCAGATGGTCAATACGGCTTTAGAGAGGGAAAGTCTACCGAAGATGCAATCTACTCATTAAATTCGAATCTGTGAAAGGCACTCGATTCAAAAACCCCTACATTATGTATATTCATTGACCTCTCTAAAGCTTTCGACACTGTATGTCACAACATTTTAATAAAAAAAATGGAAACTTTATGGCATTAGAGGAAATATATACGACCTATTGAAGAGTTACCTTTCAGATAGGCAACAACGGGTAGTTATTGACGGTAAATGTAGCGAGATGAGGGATATCACATATGGTGTTCCCCAAGGCACCGTCTTGGGACTTTTGTTATTCATACTTTATATCAATAGTTTATTATCCATGAACACCAAGGAAACAGTGCTCAGTTTTGCAGATGACACTGCGATAATTTATCAAGCAGAAAACTGGAATATTAAAAAAAAAGGCAGAACAAGACTTTAAATAAATTAAATCATGGTTTCAATATAACAAATTGACATTGAATATAGAAAAAACGAAGTATTTACCTTTTACATCATTTACCAATAATTTACCAAATCTAGGATCACTAAATATTGATAAAGATAGAAAAATTCCCGAATCAACATCAATTAAGTATTTAGGGATAATAATCGATCGACACTTACGTTGTGACTTGTAAATGAATTCTATTGCAAGAAAATTCAGAGGACTTCTGTCTCATTTCAAATTCTTGAAAGAATACCTAGATATTTCTCATCTGCGAACTTTGTACTTTTCCTCAATACACTCTCAGTTATTATACGGAAATATTGGATGGGGCGGAGTCCTTGATTGTCATCTAGAAAAAGTCAATGTATTACCGAAATGGCTAATAAGGATAATATACAATAAGGACAGATGTTATTCAAGCAATGATCTGTTCAACGAAAGTGGATTCCTTGATTTGAGACAGTTGAACTGTCAAAAAATGATAAAAAACATTTATAGAAACAAAGCAAAAATTTCCACAATAGGACACTGCTATGAAACAAGAAACAGATCCAATATTATTGTACCAAAATGCGATAAGAATGTCCGACAGCATAGCTTCGATTTTCTAGGTCCAAAAATCTTCAATATAATAATAATAATAATATCATTTATTATGCATAAAGTACATTTTATACATAAAAGGAAAAGGGTTAGCCAAAGGCTATCTTCCACCCCTCCTAAAAATTAAATAGTGTGTGTAAGAAAATAATGATAAAATTAAAAAGAAAAATACTTATTCATTACCAAAACAATGTTGGGAGAAAAAAACAATGTTAGAGAAAAAAAGAAAGAAATCAATAATGAAGAGAGAAAGAAAGAACAAAACAAAATTTATACAATCATAAATGTGCTAATAGCTATTAATATCCTTGACATTCCATTGGTCAACTTAACGAATACATTACAATATTATACATTGAGTCTTATATTAGCACTGAGCAGTAAGCAGCTGTGATTTTATGTTTTTCTTGAATTGATGAATATTATGATGTAAAATGGGTAAAATTTCATTCAGATAACTAGGGGCAATATTTGAAAAATATCCTTCATATTTGAAAGTACGGTGCCTAGGTATGTTGAATGAGTTAATTCTCAAATTGACCGAATGTATGTCAGAATGCCTGCTCAATAGACTATATAAATAACTAGGAGTTTTCGTTTGGAGCAACTTAAACAGAAAAATTGTTATCAAATATTGGACTCTGTACCTCACATTCAACTCCTTCGTTTTTAACAAAAATGGCGTGACATGTTCACCATATGGAATGCAGCATACAAATCGCATGAAAGCATTTTGTATGCGTTGTAACTTCAATTTGTTATATTGCGGCAAAAAATTGTAATACACCGAACAACAATACTCGATATGGGGGTAAATAAGAGTTTTAACTAGCCTGAGTTTAATTTCTTCAGATAACTGATACTTGAATTTATATAGCGATTTGAGTTTGAAGAATGATACTTTGAAAATGTTTTTCACTTGTTCATCGAAAGACAAAGAGCTATCTATGATTACGCCAAGATTTTTAGCACTATCTACCCAGTCAATGTCTGCGTTATCGAGAGTGAGCCTAAAGTTTCTTCCGGTTTCAACTTTTTGTCCCTGAGATCCTATGCATAGAGCCAAGGTTTTATTTGGATTGATTTTCAGTCCATGATGCTCCGAGTAAAGGAATGTTTTATGCAAATCTGAGTTTAAATTAGCTACGCAACTTTCTGTATCAGTGTTATGGGAAGACAAATATAACTGTATATCATCTGCGTATAGATGTACCTGACAATGTGATAGGGAAGTGGGGTAATCAAAAATAAACATTGAAAACATCAAGGGCCCCAAAATGCTTCCCTGTGGTACACCTGAGGAGGTTTCTTTTAGGGTTGACCATGAGTAATCATCCAGTTTGACCCTCTGTGATCGGCCTGTGAGATAGCTGGTCATCCATTTAAGAGAAATGTCGTCGAATCCTATGAACTTGAGTTTGCCAATGAGCAAATCGAAATTAACTAAATCGAAAGCTTTGCTTTGATCAAGCAGTACTAAAATGGTGACTTCTGACTCATCTCTGGCTCTCGCAAGATCGTTGATCACTTTCGAGAGTCGGTTTGTTTGGAACCAGCGCTCGTTCAAGTATTCGATTGATGTTGAAAACTGTCTAAATCAGATGTGGAATTCTGCGACTGAAAATAAACTTATCACTATCTCCGACTGAGAAATCAAACTTCGAAATGCAATTTCACAGCTTGAGTTAGCTTATTCATGATTGTTCAATGTCCGTTTTAGAAAGTTGTTTCGTTAGCATCTACAAAAATAACTTGATGTGGATTACACAGATTTTCTCTTTCGAGAATATATTATTTCTAGAGAATGAAAGGAGTAGCAGAATGCTAATAGGGCGCAGGTCACTGAAAGAGGTAGGTGTCTTCTTTTCGGGATTGGAATTATATTAGCATCTGGAAAAATACCCTGTCTGAAGGACTCGTTGAAAATATGTTTAACTTCATCAATACAGTGTGGTATCACTAGGGAAATCATCTTGATATTTATATTGTCAATTCCTAAAGCATTGGATTTTATTTCTTTGATAGCAGTCAAAATATCAGCATTACATACATCGGTAAGGGAAAAGTTCAAAGGAGCATTCAATTTATTACTATTATAGAATGAAAGAGTGTCATTATTTACTATTGAATGTCCAGCCACATTTAAAAAATAGTCATTAATTTCTTCAGGTCTACGTAGTTCAATTGGCAGGCTATTAATTTGTGAGGATGATTTTGTAGTAACACCCCAATCTGCAAGATTTCTCCATGTCTTTTTTGAGTTGTTTTTATTTTTGTTGAGAACAAATTGTATGTATGCTGTTTTTTCACGTTTTACTGCATCACTGACGTAGTTGCGTAAAGTTACATAGTATTGTCTAGTTGCTGCTGTTTTTCTTTAAGATATTTGGCATGAGCTCTATCACGGGTTTCATCATCAATTTGATATTATAAGTTATATAAGGGGGTGCTTTATGTTTCCTGTTCACAGTGCAAATAGGAGCATGTTTGTCAAATAGCATAATGATGCATTCATTTAGAAAGTTTACTTTGGAATTAATATCTTGCATAGTCACAATTTCACCCCATGGTAATTTATCAGCATCTAGGGAAAAAAGTTCATGATTGAAATTCCTAAAATTTCTATAAAAGATCAAGTCATCATGAGTGTCTTCACCTTTGAAATCAATATCGCAATATACCATCAGGTGATCAGTTATACCATTCATATCAAGTGTATTAGAATTTCTTACCATTACATCCTTACTAATGCAAATAACATCAATCAAGGATTCAGAGGTTGTTGTTATTCGAGTAGAATTTTCTACAATTTGGTTCATATCAAAACAAGAAACTAGGGCAGTGAATAGTTGAGTATCGCGAGAGTCACAGTTTAGCAAATTAATATTAATATCACCAACTAACACCACCATGGATGTTTCCAAATACACTCGTTCCAGTACATCACCCATCTCCTGCATACAGACCTCTACATTTGTTCCTGGTGGACGATAAACAACTCCACAGGCTACTTTTTGTTTGTTTATATTGGTTATAATCCATAGCTGCT
Organism: Gonioctena quinquepunctata; assembly: GCA_018342105.1. Taxonomy (NCBI): domain Eukaryota; kingdom Metazoa; phylum Arthropoda; class Insecta; order Coleoptera; family Chrysomelidae; genus Gonioctena; species Gonioctena quinquepunctata. Next base: position 1,315,015 of record JAFIRS010000068.1, read on the forward strand.
CTAGACCACTTGTCGAAATAGAAGAGTGGTATAATTTATAATTATACTGTGATTTGATGAAAAAACATATTCCACCACCTCTACCAGCACGGTCCATACGTATCAAGTTGTAGTTAGGTATAGTAACAAATTTATCTGGATATTCTGGAGCGAGCCAAGTTTCTGTGACTCCTATTATTGAAATTTTGTTATTATTAATAGACTCTTTGAAGTCACCAAAACAATTATTCAAGGAACGAATATTCACGTGACCGAATCTCATGTTGAGTTTTTTGATTTGCTGATGGATGGAACGCCATAAACATATTTGATATATATGTCATCCTCGCCATTTTGTTTCCGTTCCTTAAGTTGCACAAGAACCTTTCTCAAAATTTCACGTTGAAGAATTGTCTTATCGTATTTGTAATTATTGTATTTTTAGTTTTGTTTTTTATATCGTCAGTATTCACTGTCTGTGCAATAGCTCCAATTATATCTTTGGCACTTTTCATATCGGAGTCTTGGCCATCATCCTTCAGTTTATATATAATTATATTTTTTTCTTTACGTTGCCTTTCCGTTATCTCAGTTATAATGGTTTCAGTATTATCAGAGTATTTAATCTCCTTGATTTCTTCCTGCAAACCTCTCACTAGTGCAGTGAGATCCTTGATCGCCTGGGTCAATTCGCGGCAATTGGCACACTCAGTACCCTGTGCGAAAGCCGGGTCCCCGCCCATGAGTTGTCTGCAATCCTCGCACTTAAAAAAAGTCCCTTCCATGCTGATAAACAGAGCAATTTGTTCTTTAGACATTCCAAGGCATTTGTAATGAAAAAGTTTCGAACAAGAACTACACTGTAGGCCTGGCGCTCTATCATTTGTAGTTTTTGCGCATTTGTCACATTTCGCTGACATATTCACTGATTTTATTCTTTTTCACTCAAAATCAGAATACAACTGTGAAAATTTGTGGTGTTATGCGTATAGATTGTAGCACTGAACTTTTGGATTATCGTTAGTACATTTATTTAGTATTATTTCTGTCGTATCTTTCAAATAAAATGCGGAGCAATTTCTCACACGTCTATACGCGACGATCGCTGACTGATTGTATCATACCGAATAATATAAAAATAGCAACCAATTACTTAACTTTCAAGAAAGTGATTACAAAATGGTTACAAAATACACCAAGATCAATAATTCATGACATAATAAATACCAGGATAAATTGATCTGAAGGAATGGAATGTCTGAACAAATTATTTCGCATGTCGCATGTCCCATGAATTAGACTTAGTATTATAACATGTGTTTTTTATAATTATGTACCGTCATATGTATATTGATTCCATTATGTAACACTACCCGATTCAGACGATGATCCCCATCATGATCTAACTCCCTGAACCTGGGATAATTTCCAGATTTTGTTATAATTCACCTTATCATGAGTATCTAACAAATTGTATTCCAATTTCAAGCCACATACAAGCTGCATTTGCAATACAGCTCCTTGGTTCTTCCATGTTTATTCTAAACCATACCATATTTCTGTAACTGAGTTCACTGAATAAACATCATTAATTTTTTATTATTATCTAGAGTTCCAGATGGCGCCGACGTCGTTTTTTGTCATAATTCAGTAAACTGCAATTACAGACCACACAGCGCGTTTTTGTGATTTGTGTCGCTGATCTATTCTGTGATTGTGCTTTTGTCGCCTTTAAGGTTATGTCAATTCTTTGTAAAATATTTTGAGGTTGATAGATCGATGTAACATATTAAAGAACGAACTATTCCATGTACTATGTCAATGTTATATGGAATTTTCTAGAGGTGTTCCGAATTGATTCTAATTTATTTTGTATGGTTAATTTCCTATTGATACGGCCCCACCGAGTTGGTACTTATGTTTTTCTGTATCTGTTTGCTCATGATAAAAATCTTTCGATGGAGCGGATAATGATTTCATGAGGTGCTGTAAATTACATACAATTACTCAATTTAGCTTTCAAACCAATGAAAGTACGAGAGATGCAATCTCTTTCGCTTTCTGAAAAATCTATATTCTAGTCTGAAGGAAGTATTTTGCGACATATCTGAAGCTTTTGACTGTTACGTGAAAAAGAAAAAAACCTCTCAGCTTTCGGACAATTCGAGAGGTGTTCTCTATTTTAGCAGACAACACGACTATCTTATCGCAAGAACTCAAATTAACTTCATATAGCGAAGTAAAAATAGCTTAAAATCATACTTTATTTTTGAATCCTGGAGGACTCCATGGATTTTCCTAAAACTTTCTGATATTACTTAGAAATTGCTTGCATAAAAAAGTTATAAACTTATTTTCGTGTGCTGCTTGTTTATCAATTGCTTAAACAATGAAAAACAATTTTGTTAGGCAAATTTCACCCGAATTGATGCTATAGGGGTTTTTGAGGTCGCTGAACCAGAATATAACATTGAGAAAATGATAACGTGGCCAGACGTAAAAGTAGATTTCATGAATGATAATTTACAGCTAGCTATTTTTTATTTATGTGTTCATCTTGGAGAAAAAGTTGTGGAGGTAATGAAGCTCTATCGAACGACTTATACTTTGCCGATATTGGGTATGGAAATGAAATATTTCGAATTTTTTTAAATCTATCAACAGCTGCCATTTTGGGACTATTGGACCATTTTCGGAATTAGCCGAGGTATTCATGAGAAGTATTTTTGTTTCATTCGGTTGAAAAATGTGGCCTCCACTCAACAAATTTCGTTATATCCCATATATCACATTTATCATATCTCATTTTGAACTAGAGTTTTTGAAGCATAGCCTCAAAATTCAAATTTTTAATTTTTTTAAATTATTCAATATTTTAAGGTCTGTATTTTTTGAAAGAATTTTTTTTATTGGCCTCTTTTTTATTTGTCAATTTGAGAGTAATCTGGAAAATTTCAGATATTCAACTTGCAAATAAAAAAAAATTGATTTTAGACATAATTCTGCTTTACGTAATTTTATTTACGTACTATTCCCATACATATTCTCTCACTTCTGAAATCATGACTTCTTATAAGCTGCATTTTTCTTCTTTCAGTTGAATTTTTGTTATGTTACTTTGATCGATTAGATCAAAACTTATAACAAATTCAGTGTAAAGCGCTCGTGGCTGCGTGCTCCTCCAGCGCTGCACTTCAGAGTCGCCGAATCACATTCAGTCGCACGTTAGCAAAAAAATTCTGCAGCTTACAGTTTTTATTATGAAGAAGAATTTTATGAACCTTTTTTATGTAAAATCATCCGTTTTTGCGAGTGGCACCATTATTCATTCATTTTTCTCAATATTCAATATACAATGTGATTTGGCAACTTATTTGTTAAATAATTGATCAAGCACACACTTTACGGTTGGTTACTTTTTATATGTTGTTCCCAACATCATCACTAATGTACAGTGAAAGTCATCATCATCCCCCAACTTCTAGAAGCTAAAATTACTCCACTATTATACGTAGAGCGCCAGGTCAGCACTAAACTTACCGATCAAGTGTTCTCTGATGTTCAATCTCTCTCTAACATTCAAACATGATATTTTCGATCCAATATGAAGTACATTAAAAAATAATCTTATATTTTTATTCTAAACAAAAATTTTGAGCAGGAACTCATTTATAAAAATTAACAATTCGGCAATCTATAAAATTCTTATATATTTATAATTATAACTTATTTTTTTTTCTATATTAACGTTTTTAAATCTTATTTAACAAAAAATTTCACGGATTTTGGAGCAACATTTATTTATTTTTGTCGAAATTTGATTAATAATTTTGATGAAACCAATCAAAAGTACAGACTACAAGCTTCAGAAAGTACTATTGAAAAATCTTGATATCACAATTTTGAACTAGCGTTTTTGCTTTTTGAAGCATGTCCTAAAAATTCATTCATTCATTTTTTGAAATTTTTTCAATATTTTGACGACTGTATTTTTTTAAATAAAATTTTATGATTTTTTTCATCGCACATCCTCTCAAGTTCATTTTGGGACTGAACTGTATAAATTTCAGATGTTTGTCTTCAAAATGTAAAGAATGGCAGATCTTTAATTGATTTTACAGAAAATTCTACTTTCACATAACTTCATATATGTACTATTCCTATTAATTTTTTCCACATTTGAAAACAAGACATTCCATTGGGTACTTCTTTCTTCTCTCAGTTGAATTTTTGTTAGCTTAATTTTATCAATTAGATCAAAAGTTTTAACAAATTAAGTGAAGCGCGCTCGTGGCTACGTGCTTCACAAGAGATGCACTTCAGTGTCGCTACCTCACGTTTTCGTACGTTAGAAAAAAAAATCTGCAGCTTACAGTTTTTATTTAAAAAAAAATTATATACCTTTTTCATATAAAATCTTCCATTCTTTCGAATGGCAGTATCAGTTTATTTTTATATATTTTTCAAGATATCCAATGAACAATGTAATTTTGCAACTTATTTGTTAAATAATAAATTTATTTGGTACTCGCTTCTATAGGAAAAGGATCGTATCCAGGGAGACGCATTTTGTTTCTAAGAATTCCCAATTTTACGACTGGAATTTGCCAATACTCGAATTCACCGAATGGATTTGCAATCTGAAACTTGCATAAAAGTGGTCTGAAATATCTGTTGTACGAGAAGAACCAGGTTTCTCTCCTGAATAAATACGGCATTTACCAATTTTCAGCCATATATTTTTGTCTTTGACGTATTGTTGATAACTCACGCTACAGGACAACTTTTACTTTGGAACTCTATTTTCAACTCCCACGCTTGGTAAGGTGGGTAAAAAGTATATCAGCTTGATGAGAGAAGTGTATTCTTTCATTTGATATATTGGATTAGTAGAGAAATATTCTAGAAAGATGACAGGGTAGCATAGGAGTTGAAATGTCATCCTACATGTACATATTATTTCCTAGATTTGGTTTTAATATTTCCTAGATTTGTGTATTCTATGAATTAGGAAGTCATTTCAGCAGAGAAATATTATTGGAACAATACAGGGCATCGTTGAGGTTGAGTTGAATATCCTCATCTCTATAATGTTCCCAGATTTGTCCTTTCTGTTTCTAAGATTGATATTTGTAGGCTCAGATTCATCAATGGAGTTTGTATTTCAATTCTAGATGACAAATTGTTTGGAAAATGTGTTTGGGAGATGGCAGCGTAGTGCTGAAGTTGCATCGTAGAAAGTACATACAACGTCACCTGAGAAGTGTATGGACCTCATACCTTGGAAATGATTCATACTCACCTTGTTCTCTCCATACAATCTTAGACTTGTTATCAGTTGTCGTACAATTCCATTACTTCAGTTGCAGAAGAGGGAAAGAAATCTTCGAAGGAATTTTACTTACTTTCTGCTAGATTCTTGTCATCGGAAACCCTCTTCTTGTAAGTACAGATGATGATGCTAACTAACTGCTTGGTATGTTCTTCTTCTGAATGATATTCGATCCCCAGACGATGCTCTGGTTTTCCACAGTTGACTTCATAACGCAATTTTTTTTTTTTGTTAAGAAAACACTTTTCATATTATTTTAGTATACAAAAATTAATTTAATTTTAACCTTTCCCTTATCATCACTTTTATATTTATTTTTTATATTATATATATTTTGTATAATAATTTTCCCATGAGATGACAATCTTCTGACTAAAAGTATTGGAAAATTCCAAATATAGTGGATATTTGCCATGGGACCCTCTGTGACGGTTTGGAATCCAGTAGCCAAAATCAAGATATCTTCATAGAATGGAAAGTCCACGCTTACTTGTGGAATTTATGTTTATTAAGAAGTGATAATTAATCCTAATCATAGTCATTAGCGTTATCGATCTTGGGAGTGGGTCTTGTTCTTCCGAACAACTGCTTGGTTTAGAGCGCCCCTCGTCCGATTATCTCATGCGGAATGTTACTGAAAAATGAATGAAAAGCATTTATATTATTGTTTTCCCCTCACCTTTGTTAGTAGGGCTCACCTTTTCCGGAGAAGTCATTTTGAGATAGCTGGAAGCAGCCTAGACTGTCGCACACCGGGATTCATAGATTTCTCAACTTCATCAACATATTTTATGATTTTATGAACTCTCTGATTTTGTTCATATCAGAAGGTTGTTAGAGAAGTAATAGTCCAGCAGAGTTGAACAGTGAATGGCTTGGTAATAGTTTGTATTGGAAAGTTTAAAAAGTTGAATGGAACAATGACACCGGGGACATTTTCCAATCCCCTCCATTTTCAAGTTAATTCAACATCTAGAGACATCAGTCCACTCTCCTACCTTTTCTCATTCCTTCGTGGAAGTTTCCATGATCCCAGAAAGGCCATTGGGAAGAAATCACTTCGAAAACATCGCCAGGCAGACTTCAAAAAAATCTGATTTTTGACAGACAGATTTAAACATTGTAGTAGACAATGGAGGTAATTTTCGAGGATTTCATCTCATTTTCGCGCCAACTGTTCTGAGCGGGATCTTGTTTGTAGAACTATCATCTTCGTAAACGATCAATTCACAATTTTTTGCGTGAAGTAATGTTGACAGAAAAGAAAATTCCATAGGTTTGAAGTTTGACATTTTGCGTGACACAAACAACAAACATTCCTCAACCGTGCCATCCACTAATAAGTTCCAAGCAGAATTCAACGTTTTTCATTTGTTGTCCCCCAAAAATTCTGAACGAAATCGAATCAGTGAATACACCAGGGTTATTGGGCATCTCAACCTGGGTCTTGTCAATTTTCCATTCGATTTGTCTAATCAACCCAATTTAACTACTATCCCCTTCTGACTTTCAGTTGATATAGTAAATAAGGATACTCTTTTGGAGAAAAATTTGAAAAAATTTCATACGATAGGCTGTGATAGAACTGACTACGTCAATTACTGAAAATACAAATTCAGTGACAAGTCCTCTATTCATAGGTACAACATCGATTCTGGTTAGATGCTAATTAAGTGACTGAACAAACTTACATTACATTTGAAACACTTTTGTGTTACACACTTATGACATAGAGCACATCTTCGTTGTATGACATTTCTCATCGGCCGATAATCAATTTTATCGAATCGAACATCGTGCTGTACATTTCCAGTTTTACGTGGTACAACTCCTTGTGGTCTCACTATTGGAGAGTAGTCAATAGCGGGATCATGATTGCCCTGAGAAATATAGCTGAGTTATTCCTGGGTGTTCATTTTTCTTTCGTGGGTTCCGCTATATCTGCGATAATTCGTTACTTTGCAAACAAGGTCATCCGAGTCACCAGAGTCACTCGGCTATTGGCTATCTGAATAAACTAATGTTAGTAGTTTTTTCCTTCAAGTCATGGACCAATTCCCTTGGTTATTTTTTCAAATCTGTTGGTGGAGTTTTCTCTATTATGTCGTTACGAATTGAACCAGTTATATTGATGTTGTTAGTTTTGATTCCTTCCAAGAATGGTAAGGGGTTGAAATAAATGTCAATCAATATTCCACTATTTTCTGGTAAAAGAATTGAAACAATTTTTTTAACAGAATTGCTTCATGGATTTGAAACGAACGCAGTATCCATCAGGTCTATTCAAGCACCAAAATGTATAACCAAAAAAATTGGTTTTCCCCTGATGAACTGTTTCATATGGTGGTGTCCATAATATGGCAACATAGCTGCATCGAGTGACAAAACTGATGACAAAGTCTAGGCATAATTTTCAAATGTGATGACATGTGGTCCAATGATGGTCTCAGTTCACGGCAGCGATCACTTTCATCTGTGGTGTTATTGTCCCTGAAATGAAGATTCCTGGAAAGTCTCAAAACATTGTCTCTGGATATTGCTTTCGATTCGGCAGTGTTTTGAACATTGGCTGTCTTTTTGAGTCGTTTCTTCCCAAGATTATCCATTATTTGAATATCAGCTCTCTGGACTAGAATACCTTGTTGTCTCCTTCAATAATGAGACCGTCATCGGCAATGTCGTCAATGTTGGTGTCATCATCTACGTCCAGAGGTAAAAGAGCAATATCAAAAGATTCAGCTCCTTGAATTTCTTCAATATCGAAATTTGATAATCGTTCATTCGTTCGTTCCTCAGTTGTAAGCGGTCTTCTGCCATGAACAATCATATATCACATGGAATATTCCAGATGCTACAGTCTCATTCATGATCAAAAAGCAAAGGATGAATTTTATAGCAGATTTAATATGTATGACTGGCAACATTGAGGTTCATGGGCTAATTCTCATAAACGCCCATCGTATGAATTCTCATACGTCAATCTTCAACCTAACTTAATATTTTGTTCTGGATACTTATTGACAAAACTTGGAAAAAACCCCATTCCTAAATATTTTTTCATGAAATATATTATTTTCATGCACATAAAATTAAAGTTTAGGAATTTATAAGGAATATACTCACTTCACCTAATATTTTGTGGATTTTTTTGGAACGTAACTAGTTTTAGATATTCAAAAGCGTTGTTGTAATCTTGCGTAAATAGGTCCCAATTATAAGAACCTCGGAATATCACTTGCGGAGCCTAAAAAAAATCATGAAACACATTATAAAAACGTATGAATTTTTAGACGGTAGGTGTGCATTCAGATATTTTTGCATTATTTTTCTCTCTACTTCACAATTATTTGCACTGTCGAGTTTTCCAGTCGACTTGAAAAAACTGTTGAGCGACCAGAGAGTGGTATGACGAATGATTTGTCATTTGATGATAAAAGTCAGGATTTTATTTCAAACTATTATGTTACCATTCCCGATCAAAAAAATTCGGATCCACTCCATAACTTTCAAGTCGAAATTATTTTTTTTCTCTACACTTGGAATATATTTCATTGCAAATTTCGTAAAAGAAACAATTTCATTGGAATTATTGAATGAATGTGATTTTTTGTGGAGGAACAACGTTTCTCAACATGGTTCTTTGGGTAACCTTTCACAGTCTGAAAATGAAAATATAATCAGGAAAATCTATACAGAAAGGGCAAACTAATTAGTTCACTCCAATGAGTTACTGCGTTCATCAAATTATATTTCCTAAAAAAATTAGTCAATCGATCAGTAACTAATTAGTTTGCCTTTCTACACTTGTATATATTTTCCGGATCATATTTTCATTTTCAGACTGTGGAAGCTCACCCAAAAAATTCAATGGAATTATTCGAGTTCTTATCTGGGAGCCTAGAACTGCACAGAAAGAGGTTGATATGTTCTTTGAATTGCAACAAATTGCAACTATAGTTCGAATAATCGCTTATATTCATATAGTTCCGAGAATATTCTTTTCCCAATATTATACATATTGGGGCTCAACAATGCGTTCTACGAACATTTAATGCACTATCGGACAAAAATTTCTTCATGAGAAATAGCTCGTGATATTTCTATCTACTCGGCTTTTTTTAGGTGATATATGAGAGGATTTACTCGAAAACGCCTGCTCGGCAATAAATAGTTGATAAATTATCATTTTCTTATCCCATATTCCTGGTCTATCTTTCTATCAGTACAAACACTGATAGTAGACATTCTGTCTCCATACTGTATTCCATATCTGTGTCGACCTGACAATTTCTGTCAATGATGAGAATATCACTACAAATAAGTGTTCTTTTTCTTGCAGCTGCATGTATTTGTGGTGAGTACAAGTGTGTTTCTAACTGTTTAGTCCAATTTTCAGTTCGTTGTCAATTTTCATCCGATCCTTGCCCGCAATGGATTTCAGTGATGCCATAACTTTCTGATTCCAGGATCGCAAGTAGAAAATACCAGAGAGAAATCAGTTTGTGGGAGTGTAATAGATTTACTGGATTGGTATGTATATTCTTGGTGCAATCTTCTGACAACTCTTTGGATTTTTCAATGCAATCCTGAATCATACTGAGCTTCTACGATTCTAGAGACAAATACCCTGAATCATAGGTTCTGATATAAAGACGAATTCAAACCATTCTATTTGTGAGAATGTTGTTTCACAATCGAGACAAAGATAAACATTTTCTCGAAAAAAAGAGCAAAACTAAGCACATGTTTATCATAAATTAATCTGTTATGGAGATTCAATTTTTTCACAACACAAAGTTTGATCATCAAAGATTTCCCCATATATTTCTAGGGTATTTCAACGATTCTGGAAAAAAAATATGAATTCCAATAATTGCTTTTTGCTGAAGGATACTTTGATCCGGCGCATAGTGTGTCATTTTGCATATCTAGCCGGACAAAATTACAAGCAAGATAAAAGGCGTTTGATCGTATGTGAAGTTCAATAATGAGTGGGAAAAAACCTTATATTTGTGAATAATCAACTGATAATAATAATAATAACTATAAATTAAAGAAATATACCAAGAAATATTATAAATTGGACACGATGCAATTTTTTCATATTATTAACTTCAGAGTTACTTCAGCTCTCACGGCTTGAAGAGTCAATGGCATTTCCTTGCATTTGTTTTGGAGTTGTATGTATAGTTGGTACCTCCATAATTTATCTCAAACTTCGGTATCAGTTACTGTTTTTTTTGGTTTTTTCGTGCTGTTTCAATGATATTATGGAAGGATCGGAACCTATCAAAAGATTGTGTAATATGTCTGTATTTGTTTTGGCTCTGAAAATGTTTGTTGAATACTACAATAGAAATTCGTTTCTTGGTTGAATCAACTAACGAGTGCAACTCAATTAAAGCTGATGATTCGTTGATTGTGTAATCTTCATCGAACTGATGAAGAGTGTTATCCGCATTCTGTATTTCATGATAGGACGGGTGAATCTTAAGCCCTTTTTGTAATGCAGATTTCCTTATGAGTTGGTATTTTCTATATGTTAGTTTTGTTATCAAGGCTAAAGGTTCTTTGGGCATATACGTTGGTTCATTTTTCGATACCCCTTTTGTGAGCTCTTTTGAATTGAGTTGCAATTCAAGGAGTCGAAACCAATTCCTCCAACATACTAGCAGCATCCCTTCTTCCGCTACGTCTCAGCTCTATATTAGTAGCATGATGAGTTGACTCACTCAATGTAACTTTTCTTGTTTTCGACTTCATTTCACTAGAATCAAAATCTTTTTGAGGACGTCCGGGTTTTTTGTATTCGATCTACTTGTACTGGACAAACCCAAATTTTCTATTGATATACTAGTATTCAATCAATCATTATATTCATTTAAAGAGTTTTTTCGTTTGAGATGACAAGCTTTCCATCTCTCAAACTCAACCATAGACGGATGGACAAACCGAGTCAGTTCATTCAACATCAGATCAGAACAGTTGAATTTGTCTTTAAGGTGATCCACAATGCTTTTTCCAGAATTACATTTAGATTTTACTGGTTTATTATCGTCATTTCTGATTTTTTCATAAACTTCTCTTCTCGACATAGTGTGCGTAGTTCATCTGTTATAACATAAATATATTCTCAGAACGCACATAAACGCGAATAAATTCAGAATTTATCAATGCTGAAAGTCTCAAAAGATAAAATACAATTGAAATTATCACGTACAAAAGCATACACAATTTTTGGCAACCTGATAAAACTAAGGTGTGGATAAGTTCCCAGCTATTTCTCAACATATATTTATACAAAAATTAATAAAACAGATGCATACCTTCACATACCTTTAGGCAATATATCTATATTATAAACAAGATCCAAAACACATAAATCACGATAACATCCTGCTCACTGAAGTGCAATTTAACGACAATAGTCTGCCTATTATGAAAACCAGGAAAAAACCTTCTGTTGTACGGCAAATAAAAAAGAAATGGGAATGCCTACTGTTATTATATTTCATGACTAGTTCGTTTGGAGTATCTACATTGTTTCTTGAAGATCACAAGTCTTTGTTTTGAGAGTTGATTCTAGAGTATTCTGTCCGGCAAGATATGTAAAATGACAAACAGTGCGGCGTTTCGAAATATCTGAATGGCTATGTTGTAACCACATCTTTATCCAAATGACATTAACTTATTTATACATATTTCCTGCTTTTCTTGGATCTTAATTTGTTCCCCATTTTCTGTTACAAAAATGGCGTGGGTTTGTTTTGGTTCTATGAATAGTAGGTAATCGAAAAACAATCAGATATTCCAAAAATCTGCAATAGGTCATAATATGTTTCGGAAGGAGTAACATGCATGTGATTCAACTTGAAATAGTCCGCTCCAACACATATTTCTGTTGAAATTATTATAAAAACGTGAACTATTTTGAACCATCATCGAGCGTACGGAAGCCCAGAATGCATGGGCACTCAACGTATTGATTATAATTATTTTCTTCTAATAATTGATCTTTCTAATATTTTTTTTATGGTTTTCATGTCAGTTTTCCGGTATGAAATATCAAAATGTGTCACAAACATTGATATATTTATGTCAATCTGTGTGATTTTATATGAGAATTCCACTGAAAAGTAAATCATAAACATTTTTACAAATGTGATTCTCCTAAAATCTTCTCTATTGAATTATGGAAGGTGGCCTATGTTCCAGAATTTTACGATTTTCGAAAAAATTACAGGTGGAGCTTAGTATTCAGAAAATGTTGATTTTACTTTCCAATTTTCCGGTGCATTTGATGGGTCTTCAGGAGATATAAACATCTGAGAAAATGTTATAAACGGGTATGGTACATGCCTGATGGAAATCATCCAGATTCCAATAATTTTATCAGAAGTGTAACCGATCCCACCCCGATCTTATATGATTGGAAACATTTCTGGTTGATTTTCATTCGTTTTTTATGAATTTTTTTTTGTGTGATTGTCTTGACAGCCAGCTCCACCCCTCATGTAGCAGGATCTGGTGAAGGATATTCAATCCATCTGCTCTCAGAAGATAGCTCGTTTTTTCATATATACGGCACACAGCCTTATATAGATATACCCTTGAGTCTGGACCTTCGATTTTCCCACGTCTGTGATTTTTAATGTTTTTTAGGTTATGAAGTTCTGTTCAACCAATGACAAATGAAAGACAAATAGGTAAAGGAGGACATATAATGAATACAAGAGATACAATCCAACTTGTGTTTGAAAATGAATTAGAAAGTCAACTATTTCACAAGACAAAACAGGGGTTATAGAAGTTCCTCTTTTGTTGTTGTCTCCTGTTTGAATATACAGGGTGATTCAGAAGTACTTTGACAAACTTCAGGAGGTGATTTCTCACAATATTCTAATATGAATTGTCCAAATGAATTTATGCACGGAAATGCTTCGTTTCCAAGATACAGGGTGTTGAAGTTTTATTTTTATTTCCATTTTTCTTTAATAATAATAAAATTGGTATTGAGAGGTTTTTTGAGGTGTCGAATTCGAACCTGTTGTTATTATAGCTCGTACTCGTAGGGGCACCGCCTACACGTCTTTTTTTTTTAGCGTACTTCTAGCACATTTTCCAGTGAAAAAATCAATTCCCATATCTACGTAAAAAAGCTACCCTTGTGACAAGTCGCTATAAGCAACCGTTTCCTAGATATTTGGACTTGAAAACTTCAAGTCGATTATTTGATAATCGATGCGTATTGAAGTTATTAGCATTATTTTGCATTTTTCACAAGAATGCATAGGATATGAATTTGATGTTTGAGTAAGTGGTTTTGGTTCTTTGTAGGGGGTGCCACCTATTCTATTTATTTTTACTCGTTTGAAATAGTTATTTTTGTATCAAGGGTGCAAAATCTGTATTTGTTTCAATAAAATATGCAAGAAATATCAACATTTTATTTCAAGATATTTTGAATATGTAGAATAAAATAAAATGAAGGAAACTGAATTGTTTTCAAATGAATTGTCCAAAGTGTCCACCTTCAGCGAAGATACAGGCATTCAGTCTTCTAGTCATTGAATCTCGTACACAGGCGTCTACTATTCGGTTTCTTAGATCTTCCTTGTTCGCTACTGGAATTTTCATAAACTAGTGACTTCAAATGTCGCCAAAAATGAAAATCTAGCGAGTTTAGATCTGGGGACCTTGGCGCCCACGCCTGGTTAGGTTCTTCTACACCCCTACCGATCCATCGATTTGGATAGACAGTGTTAAGGAATTCCCTGGCTACAACGCTAAAATGGGCCGGAGCCCCATCATGCATATACCACATGCGGATACAAATTTCTAATGGTACATTCTGGAGTAGTCCCAGCAATTCAATTTCCAGGAATTCTCTGTAAGTTGCGCCAAAGGAAGGACCTATCAAGAATTATTATTTCCGCCCATACATTTACCGAAAATTTATACTGATAATGTCTTTCACTATCTGCGTGCGGATTTTACAGAGCCCAAACATGGTTGTTATGAAAGTTTGTGATAGCATTTCGGGAGGAGTTTGCCTCGCCCGTGAAGAGTACATATCTTGAAAATTGAGGATTTCCAGCCAATTTTCTTAAAAACCACTGACACAGTAATGCGTTGGGGACAGTCTCGTGGCAAAAGAGCTTCTACCCTTTGAATATGGTATGGATGAAATTGTTGATCGTGGATGATTCTCCGAATTGTGGACTGAGTAGAACAGAGAGCTTATTCTTGTACTCGTTTCTTCCAATTCTGGGGTTCGGACTGCTCGGGGTCTTCCAATAATATCAGCTGCCCTCTTAAAGCTACCTGTTTCTGCCAACCGACGGTGGAAACTGATAAATGTTGGAGCTGAAGGCAGTACTCGATGAGGAAATCGCTCGTGGTAAATACGTCTTGCTTCGGGTGCATTGCCATCCGCAAGGCCATAGACAAAATGCATATCGGCTTAATGGGCATTATTGTTTAAAGAATATATTTTTTCAAAATTGGTGTTTCAAAATTCACATAATAGTCTAGTCAACAAGTGCTTTTTGGGCCAACTATTTTCAGCAGTCTCCGAAAATTATGATCGAGGTGTCAGTCGGAATGACATCTAGATGATTTTTGAAAAAAAAATGAAGTTCCGCTTGCGAAAATTGTGAAAGTTATTAACAATTAACTAAAAAAAAGAGGGCTTTGGTTTTTCGCAAATATCTCAAAAACTAATGAAGATTTTTCTAATCTGAAAAAAGATTCAAAAAGAGGAGGAAATTTCCTAAGAAAATTTCGTAATTGAAGGATCAATATTCATAATTTTTCCAGATGGATGAAAATACGGCCGAAAACGGGTACTCTGGCTTGGGAAAGCCGCGCCCACTTTGGACACTTTAACAATAAAAATCATTTAAGCATACTAAATATGAAAATAAAGAATTGAAAAAATTCAGACCCTAACTGAACAGATGCATGAACAATAATCCGCTTGAAAAAAATTGTTATCACAATTTTTCAACTAGTTATTCGATAGTTGATTAATAATTTTTTTCTGCTTGAACATGAACATTGCAAGTGTGATAATTGTTAAACTATAACTTTAAGATTTTTTTCCTCTCTTGGAGCAATTCTTGCAAGGCTTCAGAATAGAACCCCGTTGAAAAAATTTAAAAAAATTCATTTTTCAGTTTTTTATCAATAATTTATGTTGTTGCAAAATTAAATACTTAAATTAATCATTGAAAAAAATATTTTTTTCCAAATATTATTACTGATCTGTTTTCATGTTATCAGAAACTGGATAGAAATGATTTATAAATTCTTTTATCTCTAATTGTTTGAAAAATTGTTATAAACAAATGCGTTGTTCATAAATAATTATTTTTTTTATTGATATTAATCTTTGATACAATATTTTTTAAATTATTTGCTCCATTTTAATAAATATTAGATTTTTCTTTGAAAACTTATTTGTTTTCTTTTTGATATAAAAAAAAATTCATTTTATTTAATTTTTCATTGTTTATGCAATAAACAATTTGTTATAAACAAATAAATTTTTACCTCATATTTTTTTTTCTATTCTACTTGCTGTCACAAAAACAGACATGTTTTTTTTTATATTCTTTTAATATGATTTTTTTAATTTTTAAATATAAGTTCTCTGTAACTTCGTCATTCTTACTTGGTTTTTCATCCTTAAAATTATTATAATTCATAAACTAATCGGAAATACTTGAGACTCATCCATTCTCCATTAGATAAAGAACAAATTTAGCTGAAAAGTTTAATTGTTACATATTTATTTATTAAATTTATAGCAATTGTTGATGAAAAATACTTAGGGAGAAGTTTTTTTTTGCTTTAATGTTTGAAAATTTTCCTAGAAAATTCTTTTCTCTTTTTGAATCTTTTTTCTGATTTGAAAAATCTTTGATAATTTTTGAGATATTTGCAAAAAACCAAAGCCCCCTTTTTTTTAGTTAATTGTTAATAACTTTTATAATTTTCGCAAGCGGGACTTAATTTTTTTCAAAAATCATCTAGATGTCATTTCGATTCGATCATAATTTTCGGAGACTGCTGAAAAAAGTTGGTCCAAAAAGCACTTGTTGACTAGACATAAACTTCAACAAAACAACAAAACGTTTTACTGTCACATAATATGTAATTACCAAAAATACTCACTTCAACGTCAAATTCATTTCCCAAGCATTCTTGTGAAAAAATGCAAAATAATAGTAATAATTTCAACACGCATCGATTATCAAATAATCGACTTGAAATTTTCAAGTCCAAATATCTGGAAAACGGTTGCTTATAGCGACCTGTAACAGGGGTAGCTTTTTTACGGAAATATGATGGAGGAATTGACTGTTCCACTGAAAAGTGTGCTAGAAGTACGCTAAAAAAAGTTATTGATTTTCGAAAAAAGACGTGTAGGTGGCGCCCCCTACGAGTGGGAGCAATGATAACATCAGGTTCGAAACTGACACCTCAAAAAACTTTTCCATACCAATTTTCGTTCGATTGAGGTCAGTATTTCGAAAGTTATTTGAAAAAATCGAAAATAAAAATAAAACTTCAACACCCTGTATCTTGGAAATGAAGCGTTTCCGAACATATATTTATTTGGACAATTCATATTAGAATATTATGAGGAATCACTTTCTGCAGCTTGTCAAAGTACTTTTGAATCACCTAGTATATTTGTTCAATATGGTGAGATCCTAAGTACACTCTATACCTTGGCAAACTGCTATGTCTCAGGAATATATCTTTATTGTCTATTTCTAGTTATCGGCAGCTTATATTTTCGGTACAAATCGCGCATATATTCATAACTCTGCCTTCGCCAATTGAGGGGATGAACTCCATAGTATATTCACACTACCCAACCAAGGGTTATCGAGAAACATGCCTTGTGACAGGCTGGAATCTTTTTGTGCGCACACGTAATCGATAAATCGTTACCATCCTCGGTCACTCTCTGAACACTACTCCCTATTTATAGAGGAAATTTTGATTTATAAGTAGAGCCGTGAACCACGACTTGGCAGAGATTAACAATGTAGCAATGTAAACATACTCATTACAAACATTTCTCAACTAAGCTATAAAATTTTCGTGGTTCGATCATTTACAGAGATGAACTCTGGGCAACTGAATCTTGACGATTTCATTTCACACTGATATTATTCAACTTACAGGAGTATAGGTATATTCCTCAATGTAGGTATTCCAGATTTGAATCAGGAAACTATTCCGAAATTAATTTCCTATTTTCACAATAGTTCTTGAATCCCAAGATGGTAGATGGTTGTTAACTTATGTATTCAACATGTAAATTCGTGTTTCATAATTAATTATTCTGGTAACTTTCCAAAATTCCAATAGAATTTACTCACGACAACGTTTGTGAATAGTCCTCTAATATCTCCGCCTCGCCACAAATCGAAGAGTTCGAAGGGACCACGCCTTGTGATAGGCTGGAATCTTTCTGGGTGCACCCGTAACCACAAACCCGTTACTTTCCATGGTCATCGTTCCCGTTTGGCCAGGTGGTAGAACTAGAATTTATTCAAAATGTCTATGTTTCGTGTTGAAATTTGGCATAATGGTAGAGCCAGGACTTCCATGGTCACTCTTTTGTGTTGAACTGTTGGCTCAAGTGGTAGAACCGGGAGTAATATTTGAAGCGAGTAGCAACATTGGAACAAGGTAAACATACTCAGTTCTATTTTTCCACAGTTGTGTCGATGGTTCATGAAACATCTACTTCAATCGATGTTATAATTGGATATAGTGATACAGAAATGATCTTGTAGATTTCCAGATTCTATTAAAAACAATTGAGAGCTTCATATATAAAACTTGGTTACAACTTCTCCAGTTCTCTCGCTTTCGGCGAACCCATTCACCGAGCGTAGTCTGTGTGTTGGTGGTTTCATCCTCTGATAACCTGAATAGAATTGCATTGCAAGAGATGTTGTCAAAACCAGGACCCAAGCTGAACAGACTCCCGATCGGTTCTGGGCTCGCTTTAATAGGAAAAAGGAAAGGAACAGGCCAATATTCGAAGTTTCTGAATGGATTTGCAATCTGCAACTTGTATACAAGTGGTCTAAGATACCCGTTTCTTAAATTAGAACTAGATTTCCGTATTTACCGAATTTCACTATAAACTTTGGTTGTTGGAGTTTTGTTGACATATGATGCTTCAAGACAATTTTCACTTCAAAACTCATATCGACTTGATAAGAAAAGCTTATTCTTTCAGTTGATATATATATATATATATATATAATATATATATATATATATATATATATATATATATATATATATATATATATATATATATATAGTTAGTGGACTAATAATACTGAAAGATTGCAGAGATGGTTGAAATTAAGGTGTAGTCCCTGCATACTTATAAAATTCCTGAATTTGCTTTTGCTGCCTCCAAAGTTATTATTATTAGTATCAGATTGATTATCACAGTGTATTATTCCATATGAGATGTTACATCAGCAGGGAATTATGATCAATACATTACAGGCTCTGGATGAAGTTGAGTTAAGTACCCCCATCTCGATGAGTTTCACAGATTTGTTTCTGCTGTTCCAAAAGTACATACAACGTTTCATATGACCTTATACATATAAAGTGTTCATACTCACCTGGTTCTCTTCGTACAGCCCTAGACTTGTTATCAGTTGTTGTGTTATTCCATAACTTCAGGTGCGGAAGAGTAAAAGAAACCAACGAACTTACTTCCTGTTAGGTTCTTCTTATCGGAAATATTTTCTTGGAAGAGCAAATGCTGATTCTAACTACCTGCTTGAATTATATTTCTTACCTCAGTCAATGCTCTGATGTTTTTCATAGTTGACTTTATGAATCTAGTTTGATTATGGAAAGAACACTTCCACTACCTACCGAGATCAAGGAATTCATATAAACCAATTCTTCCAGAAGTTATCATAATTAAGATAATTTTTTCTTTAAAATTGGTTTTCTGGAGCAAGTGGTTGAAAAAAGCTGTTGAACTGAATACTCTCAGTCGCTATCAATCAGTTCTTTTCACATATTAAGTTGCTTCCCTCGGTCCTGGACGTGTACAATCACCTTCAATGTACATTTCCACGAGGTTCCAATGAACATTTGAGTATTTGAAATTTACAAACGGAAATGACAGTTTGACTCTGTTTTGCTTATGAGATATGCCTACTTCCGGACATGGCTTCAAAATTTCACGAACGAGCTGAATAAACAATAATCATAGCCGTTTTCATCAATATATAAATGTTTTGGGATAATAATGGTGTTAGTAGTGAATAAAATAATATACAGTGCAGCTTTTAATAGACCCCCCGCTGTTAACTTTTGAACGATTCGACGTAGAACAGAAAAAAAAGGTATTGTATGATATCACCTAAACTACTTTTTGAAATGAAAGACACTGTGATTGACCTATAGATGATGCGGGGGGCACATCAACTTCAAAATTTTAAATCGCATGGGGGGTCATGGGGCACATCGTTGAAAAAATAATTCAATTCTCTTTCCAAATATCCAATTGTTTTGATCATTTCTTTGATTTGTTTTTTCACAATGTGTATTTGAAATGCCAAGCATAAGTGCGGATCTGAATGGTACCCTTATCTCTATAACTTTAGAACGGTTTCATGTGGAACAATGAGACAACAAATATTTTGAATGGTATTACCGATCCCAGTTTTTGAGAGAAGAAACATTACAATTACCCGACAGAGGGCGCTGGGGGCATAACATCTTGAAAATTCCGAAAGGCATAGAGGTCGAGTTGTACACCGTTGGAAAGGAAATTCAATTCATTCTACTTCTACTAGTATTATTTTGAATTTGGAACATCATAATGGTTTGTGTACGTCCTATTAAAGGGAAAACTGAAACAATCCACATTTTCAGTGAGGCCCGTGGGAAGTACCATGCAGCAGAGATAATTTTCAATGAAAAATTCCCGATCATCCCATAACTCGAGTAGAAGTATTTGAGAGACCTGGTTAAAAAATTCAACAGACTTGGCACTGTTCATAGGGCCAGTGGAGCTGGCCGAGAATCAATTTTGGAGGAGACGATAATTGCCAAATGAATATTGTGGAAAAATGTATGAACGAAATAAAATAAAAAGTTGGAGAGGAAATTGAATTGTCATTTCAAGGATGAGCCACAATACCCCCCATGCTATTTGAAATTTTCAAGTTGATGACCCCTGCGCTATATATCGGGCAATGACGCATTTCAAAAAGGAGCATCGGTGATACCATTCAATAACTTTTTTTCCATTGTTCTTCGTCGAACCATTCAAAGGTTAACAGAGGTAAGGGAATATAAAAAGCCTCACTTATGCATGACATTTCGAATGCACATTGTGATAAAACAAATCAACGAAATGATAAAACTAATCAGATGGTTGGAAAGAGAATTGAAGTATCATCTCAACGATGTGCCACATGACCCCCCCATGCTATTTAAAATTCTGAAAATGATGCCCTTTCCCCCTCATCTATCAGGCAATCACATTGTCTTTCATTTCGAAAAGTAGTATCGATGGTATCATACAATATCTTTCATTTTCATTGTCCTACGTCATACCGTAAAAAGCCGCACTGTATACACCATGGTTGACTTTTAAAGCACAATCACGATTAATTCGTCGTCGATTCACTCCTCAGTTATAATAGAACCGATAATTATTTTCGTCGAATTTGGTGAAAATGATGTTTTGAATATTTATTTGAATTTTTATATAATTTTTTGGGGCGGATTTGTTGACTTCCATGAGCAAATTACTATTGATTTGAACCGAGATTTGAACCATACAATTGATGAGCCGAATTGATTTCATATTTAGACAAGGTTGTTCAGATATTCATTTGAATTATGACATGCTTGTATTGTGAACTCAGGAAAAAAATTATTCAGGCATTTCAATGATTGTGACTTATAAATCATGAGAATCACAGGTTCAAGGACAGAACCCTGCGGTATTAGATGTTACCTCAGTTTGGGATAGGATGTTTCGCACCATTCCAACAACACGTCGTGTGTTCTACCGATTATATACACCTTTACCAATTCAGAAGCGAAAGTAACCAATATTATGCAAATTGTGGTCATATTAGTTCATATATCTAAGATTGTTCACATTTTCTCAGTGTGGTAACGGTTGGAAAAGATGGGAATCAAGGACTGTGAGAGACAGGTCAAGGATCTGCTCAATTAAGGTAGTTGTCGTGAAATACACTTCCAATCAGATTGCGTTTATATTCATACCACTTCCAGTCAACATTATTACCTGTATCATATTGAATTTTTGAAATGATTTACCACACCGAAAGCGAGATATAAGGCTTCAAAGTTGCAAAGTTCAACACGTTATCCCTATAGTGAGCTACTGCGGACACCACATTTTAAGGCATAACTAAAAACCCTCCATTCAGATCTTTTTGAAAAACTAGTATATTATTGAAGGGTAAATAACACATTCTATAGAAAAAATTAAACCCGCATAGCCATACAGTTATTGTGTGCAAGGCTGAGAATCGTGGCAACGCCACGAGCGAACGCTTGTGATTCAAATGAGCGAGAACGCGAGGGTCTTACTGTTTTGAATTGAATTTTGTTTTGGAATGCACATATTTATGGATATCAATTGTGAACATAAACGAATATGATTCAGATTTCTAACAGGCTTATAAAATATAACGTATAAGCCTACAAAAAATATAAACAACAATGAATATTTTTTCTAACTTCATGCAAAAGACAAAACTTCATTGAACTATATTTAGTGGAAAAAGTGGTTCTTTATTGCATTAGTGCAATAAAATGTTTATTGCACCCATCTGTCATTCTACTACAGCGTTTTGTGATCCTAACAAACATAAACGTTCAAATCGACGCCATTTTTAGTCCATTTTCTGTGATATTGTATTACCCTTTTAAACAATTGCATATTTTATATTATTTTCAATCATATTTATTATATAATGGATTACGGAATGACTAGAAGATGCAATTTATCAAAAATTAAGTTTGAGTTGAATTGGTCCTAACATAGGTATTACTTCCTAACTTTCTCAATGCAAATCGATAGTGCTAATTAATTATTAAATATTTTGCTATTAAATTACTCTTCTTATTTTCCCACACTGAGTGCCACCTAAATGAACATTTTTTAATTTTTGCATGAACGTAGAGAAAATATTGTATGCAACTCGTGCAAAAAGTGTTTATTGCACTCGACGTGCTGTCCAACTCGGCCTGACGGCCTCGTCGGACAACTCCATGTCGAGTGCAATAAACACTTACTTTTTGCCCTTGTTGCATAAATAACTATCTAACTATTATACTAAATAATCACATGATTGACTAAACATTTATTGTCAAAGCATTGATGGTTTTAGTTAATGTTTTCCTATCTTTAGTAACTCTAGTTTTTCCATTCTCCAATTTTTCAAATAGGTGATTAATCACAGCTTCTTCTCCTTCATCGTGATACATTCATTTAGATGCTATCGAGTAATCACTGAACAGATACCATTTACTCAATGTTGATGATTTTTCAGTCACCCTTTGGAACCAGTTGCCTTTTCTCGAACAAAGGCTAACACAATCCGATTTTGGTATGAGCCTGGCGACAAGTGTGTTATCAAGAATGTATATTTCGATTGGCTTCTATTATTCGAAAGTAAGTGGATATAACAACATTTTCGGAACAATATATTCTTTGATTCTGAAAGAGTTTGAAGGTACTCACCCCTCGAATCTCACTACATATTTGGTTGAAGCCATATGATAAATGTACATTATGGATATCAGATCCGTATGTCAGTTTGTTTCCGAAACACGTACTCCTATAATTATAATAAATCGGTGAAAATCGATCAACTATTATATTTTCAAATTGCTGACCTGATCAATGGGAAAAGTTGGTATATTGATGAGTTCTATAGCATTTTTCAGAATTGTTAATTGGTCTTCTTCTAATGTGAATTACAGATTATTTTTACTTGCAATGAACACTTTCTCGAAATATCTTGGAACCAAAAACTAATATAGTTCATCAAAATTGTATAGTTTTGAAGACGGTATGATGCATATGTTCATTTAAATATTATGGATAACCTCAGATGGGATTTTTCGTATAAGTTTTCCATTATTCAAAATCTGAAATACCTGATAAATAGGAGCAAAAGATGCAGGATGTATTTCAGTACGATGGAATTTGGAAACGAATACAACTCGGAGGTTTTTATTGGCTTGTTCATGATTCTTGTCGACGTATTTTATATTGATAAATTAATGATCATCACAGTAACATAGTTTTTTTTCGATCAGGAAATATATTGTACCAATTTTTGTATTTCACCAAAATTTCGATGCCTCAAGGTTTAAAATGATGTAAGTCATTGAATTTCTATCATATGAATCCTGATATCACCACCATTCACATTTGGTATATTGAAAATATAATGAGCTATAAATAACACCCCGATATTTTTGGGAGGTATGGTAATATAACTTCAAATCTATTTGATTTCTTCCTCCTGAAACGAATAAATGGCACTTAACTGGTCAAGAATGCTGTTATTACTAAATTTGCCCTATTACGTTACTGCGTTCTATTGTTAAAACAAACACAATTTTCAATTGGTCAGTATATGAGAAGAAAATTTAACAGTTTCCTATAATTAAAAATGATTATATATCCGCTTACCATTGATGCAATGTGGATGTCCCCACTGAAAGAAGAGGTGCAACTAAATACATTAGGAAGCAAATGAAAAAGATATCTAGAAAACTCCGTGCTTGTGGCCAGTTTGGGATGCGATACTCGGACTGCTGACACATGGAGCCTGAGCCACTACAGAAATGGAAGAATTATCAATCTGGTTTTGTTGTTCTTCAAAATTCTGATCAACATAAAATCAATGTTCACCAGGTTCAATCATCCTGTGGACCAGTGTGCTGTATGTCAGATTTTAAAGAACAATTGTCAAAACAAGGCAATAATAATTAGTGAATCCATACTGAAATGATCGATTCAATGCATCAAGTAACAGAACTGATTTTCGGAACGTCAACAGAAGACAATTTTAGATGAATTCATCTGGAACGCCAAAATTTAACATTTTATACCTATATTTTGGAATACAGGATATCAAAATTCAGTATCAGTAAGTATTGCGGCAAATTCATCAATTTGCCTTCATAACCAGATAAAAGTGAATTTTTCACTTTCATTGTTGAATGAAGTGACTTTGTTGTATCTGGGCTCCTCCGCTGATTTTGATAATTCTTGGACTATCTTTTGCCGTCTGAATACGAATCTGTAATCAAAACTTGGGGATAATTTCGGAGTTATAGCCCTCCGAAGGGCTATTTTTGAATCATCTAATTTTTATCAAATCAATATTAATGGTATTTTTGGAACAGATATAAAGTCATCGAGTGCGTTAAGGAGAGACATGGAGAGAGTGTGATTGTATATGATTGTTTGTCATGAGTATAATGATACTAAGCAGTTCTACAATATTGAGAAGCGATAGTTCGTATAATTTCAATTTTGTTTGTAAGCGATTAGCTTGTTATTAAGTATTGGTGCCGAAGACTTCCGCAGTGATGACATGCGAATGGTTTGAGATTCATCAACTCTGGATAATAGCATAATAGCCTATATGTTGTGGAACATATCTGATTATATTGATACTTTCCTGGATTTCTAACGGCCGAAAGCAAATTTTTCATGAAGATCAGTCTGGACCTTTGAGGCGATTGGAAATGTATGCGGTATTTTTGTGTCAAGAGTAGTCGATTCTAGGTCCTAAATATAAATGCTTATTGTGGTGTGAAAACCTGCGAGCTAGTGGTAGAAAATTCTAGTAAATTCTTACCCTCCTGGCTCTCGATGAGCACAGCTGCGTTATTTGGTGTTATGACTCGTTATGCGTGATCTTCAATCATGCTTATGGGAGTTGTATAAACATTCGCCCTCCACGTGTGACCTCCCTTGATCTCTCAATCGCAAATTTGAGGAGGAATCCGATTGGAATTCAAGAAGTGAGATTACTTTGCTGGTAGGCTGTTCAGTTCGATTCAGTAGGGTCGTGAGTGAAATTCAACTAATGACTCAATAGTTCTTTCAAATTGGGTCACTGAAAAAATTATACATCAATAAACTTCTATTCTATTGTTGGGCGCCAGGCTTGCAGAAAACAAGAGCCAAAAGAGGAAGGAAAATATTTCAACCCAGCTCTTGGAAATAACCATACAGAAAACCAACTGAACAATTTTATTTCTCTTGAAAATTTGTACAAGATTGGTTGATGCAGGAGAGATGTAAGAATATTTGACAATGCAGAAATAAATAGTATATAAATGATGCAATAAAATTTCAGAACATTTACAACAGTGGTTCGCAACCTTCTGTCTACCAGGGACCAATTTGATTTCATTGTTTATAGCAGGAACCACAAGGTTGAAGGAAAATGAACCGTCGATCTATAAATGAACTTCAACATATGTTATCGTGGAACATGCATAAACAATACTATTATAATAGAACTTATCATTTCAAGTATAAAATTGAATTCAGTTTGCAACGATGTGATTTTTGGGCTTGCATATCCTGTACAAGTTCAATGATCCTGAAGCTATTGGTGAAAGCTACATGAAAATGTATCCTTTCAGTTTCTATCATTTTGGAATTCAATGCCCATCCTGAATTTTTTTGCATCTGCTCCAGCATTAGTGATAAAATGTGTGCGAATCAATTTCTGGTCAACTTTAGCTTCTGTAGTGTTTTATTCTGGGAAGTAAAGCTGAACCGCTCACGTAAATTCTTGGAACGAAATAAAAGTTTAAAATCCGTCGCGAACCACTGATTGGGCAACACTGATTCACAAGGATTATCAGTTTCTCAATAAATATGGTCGTTAGGAATAGGATATGCCTGGAAAGAATGATTGGTCTCAGCAGGGAGGTTACTGTACTGGTTTGGATTGGGCCGCAGTATAAGTTGGATGACCGCTTAGTTTAGGAGTGCTGCAATACCTTGCGACATGCCTCAATGACCACTTCTGTCGCAGGCTGTTGTAGGATCTCCCAGTGTAACTAATCTTTCTGCAACTAGTTATAGGGCTTTCCACGAAGATATATTACATGTAAAGAACAAGATAGGAATCAGAAATAGTTATTACAATTTTGGGGGGGGGGGCGAATCTCAAGATTATATTCTGAATCTTAATGTGATGAACCGATTGCTTGATTGAAGAAAATCTAGTAATTAATATCAATCAGTCAGAACGGCTGAAAAGCTACATTCTATGGTGAAAATGAATTTGAGATATTCATAAACAGAATACGAAAGGAAATAACCAACTACATTTTGTTTAGATTCATTCCTCTAAGTTGAAATCGATAACTTGAAATTATGCAATAGTGTTGAACCCAGCCGAAATAATTTGAATAATTTATTCGATTTAATATTATAAAAATGAATTATTCTTTGATATATTGTTGAAATGTACCATAAGAATACTGGATAGAGGTTGAAGTAGCCAAACTTTTGCAAAATACTCCAAAGGAGATAACTGAGGGACCAAACCCTGTTAAACAAAATAGCTAATTTCAGAGTCGCCAAACCTTCTTGAAAGACATGCCCGGTAAATCTTCCTCAATGCAGATAGATAAGAAAACTGTCCACTGGAATCCACCAGTTATCTGGTATCTGAAATTTTATTAGCGTAAATACTAACTTCCTCAAATTGAACATTGGATCTCTCGTCTGAAACAAGATCAAATATGCGTTCTAAACGAGCTTTTCAAACCATCCGCAATAACACGAGTACAGAACATACTTCGAAGATCGAATTTGGGATTCAACTGCCTGCTGTCGTGGGAGATGGACGTTGACCACGCGGTCAGGAAGTCAGGTTGATGCTTGTTTTTGCACAGCCGTTCCACGTGCACCATAAAATTATTTTTTCTGTTGTAAAAGTTTTGGGCATTCGTAGTATCATTTCGAGTGAGACCCGTTTACTCCCCAAAGGGAAATTGAAGCCTACGGAATACGTTCTGGTGTGAAGTGGATTTCCGAGGATGGCGAATTATCTGTAAAGATAAGCCATGAAAAACAAGCAAGTCAGCAAGCAAATACTTCGAAAAATCAACGTGGGTAGCGTTTTCAAAAAAAAAAATTGAAAAATAACCAAATTTTATTTACATAAGCCAAATCAGAAATGGTAATATATGAATTACGACTGGTTATTTCATTCATAAATGTCAAAAATTCCAACCTCAAATCACGTGCCCGAAATAATATGAAATTTACTGAAAATATGACTCAGATGAAAAATTCGTTGATTGATATTGAATTTGGAAAATATGGAATAGATAAGAAGCTCAACAATGCAACGATGGCTAGAGACTTTGCGGGTATTTGATCATGTACAATTTCCAACCTCCAACCACATGCAGTATGATTAATCAAATAGCGTAGTTATAAACACCAGTGAGCCAAACAAATGTTGATGAATAAATAATTCAATGAAGGAGGGAAAGATATACTCAACCAACTATCAACAATGAATAGCGATTGCCTTCGAAATCAAAGAAAGGTCAGGACATACCGGAAATCAATTCGCTTCGACACTTCACTCGATCCGTTTTCAACCACACTCAGAACGCAAGCAAGAGAAAATGTCTGCCTTTTGCACGCTTCTTACAAATATCTTGCGCATACCCATAGACCACATGTCTTCGTGACACTAAGGCAGTGTATAATACCGGCTTATTTGAGGCAGTGTCTAATGACTCAATACTGAAAAGTAAAGAGGACAATGATTTGACGAATGATTACTTTAAATTCATAAGGATGGAATAAAAAGTTCGTTAGACACGGAACCTGTGCTTTCATCTCAGGAACCCTAGAGCGGTGGATCCCCCCATGGATGAGGAGTATGATGTTGATGAATGCTGAATGTTCTTGTGATATCTGTAGGATTACAAAGTTTAGATTGCTGATTTACCACAACGAAAACATTTCGCAAGATGATTCATCGTTGAAAATGAATACGTCCAGGAATTTTATCATATAACGTTATTTTGGATGATCTTTCGGTTACAACTCACATTTGAAATAAGTGTATGTATCTTCTTCATCTAACTTTGGGATACTCTTTCAGGTAGAATGGTATTCAATCATTCCAATTATGATAGAACTGACTTCGTGATAGAACCTTACGCACTTAGATCTGGAAATTATCGGATTGTTTTGAATGTTGCGGAATATGACGGAAATGGTTTCAAAAATGTGCTCTCAGATCAGGTATGTCACTTGTATTGAAGCATGTTATCATTATAATCAAAATAACTTCGGAAATTGAAAACGTAAATTACTATCTCATCTCAGCTTCCACGAAACCATGATATTTTGTGCCCGATCTACAGAATAAATCAATGTGTGGCGATGAACAGCACAAGCCTTCACTTTCCGTCACATGAAACAGTCTGATTAACAAGTTAAAAAACGGGAATAATTCTTGTTCTCGGTCCTGAAAATATGTGCGATAGCTCAATCGATTCGGAATGACGTTTATAATAATGTATCTCGAGCATTTATTAGCGCATACAAAATTGCAATTGTTATTTACAAAATGAGATGAAAAAAAAATCAGTTTTTCGTTAATAACCCAAAAACAATCAATATATGATAATTTTTGAATGAAGATCCTTGAATAGGAGAAAATTCTCAATAAAAAAATCCGGACTCCCGGAATTCTATCTCCATTATTTATAATTTTTATTCAACGCCGAAAAAAGGTCTCCGCGCGACCGTTACGGCATGGGCGCAAAACCGCTGGAGGCAGTATATCACCCAAAATAATTCT
The DNA here is from genome assembly GCA_018342105.1 of Gonioctena quinquepunctata. Lineage (NCBI taxonomy): Eukaryota > Metazoa > Arthropoda > Insecta > Coleoptera > Chrysomelidae > Gonioctena > Gonioctena quinquepunctata. The sequence continues at coordinate 1,344,256 of JAFIRS010000068.1, forward strand.
TCTATACTATTAAATATTGGTTTGAAAACTTTCAAAGAATCATGGTGTTATCTGAACATTCGAAGGAATGAAGTTCTGTTGGAAAAAAATTATGTCGATTTTTCAAAAAGTTATACGATTGTTAATGAACGAATTTTATCCAATCTCTATTTTTACAAAAGTCGACATAAAAGTGTAAATAATTGACCTATAGATTTCCCGCTCCTTGGTGCCCTTCTTATATATATACTCAACAAGATCACGTGATGAAAGTTATTAAGTTTTATATTTTGTTTTATAATTTTTTTAAATGAAAAAAAAAATATCAAAAATGTTGTTAAAAAAAAATTGTTGACAATGTCATTATAGAGCTACTTTTGCATCTAACAATAAAATAATTAACGTGGCAACAAAAAAAATCTGATTTGTTTAGAACTTATTTATAAATAAATACACAAGTTTAATATTCAAAAAAATAATATTTCTTACTATTTTATTGTCAAGATGAAATGATGACTTGAAAAAAAACTCCAAATGAATTTTTCAATTGTTTATAATCGTTTTTTATATAAGTTGTTCAAATAATTAATTAAGGCAATTATTCTCTTTTAAAATTGTAATTGGCATTCTCTATAGGTTAACAATGAAAAAAATATTTGTCAATAATTTATTTGTTTATAAATTACCAATTTGTTATGAACAATTTCTGACCCTCGGTTTATTTTTTTCCTGGAAGTGAAAAAAAATACAAAAACAGCAATATTATATCGAACAAGAAACTGAAAAAAACGCCTTTAATTTCTTATAACATTTTTAAATATTACACGTACCAAAATCAAAGTGGCCTCTTAATTTTTCGAGTAACAAATAGGTATAATTTCTTTGTGGAGGATTAATCAATCTTAGAAATGAATAAAAATCCAAGTTTGTTACTATTGCTAATCAGCTGTTACATGCATTTGTTTATAATAATTCGTTTTTTTTTACATTCTCGTACTTTTTTTGTCTTATAACTTGTGCTGTGAACCAATCAATTTTTTGTCACGAATCAAACACTTCAGATTAGTCCATTGTTATGGAATGATAATAATTATACAGATAATATAACCAAATAACGTTTGAAAAAAAAAAGAAGAAATTAAAATTTTTGGTTATGTAAAAGCACGTGGCATTTCCGTAATTATGTTAGATATGTTCTATAAATTACTGAAAAGAAACTTAGGCCCGATTTCACCAACCTCTTCAAACGAGTTTTGTTCAAATTGAACTTAGATTAAGCTTTCTACACGTCATATTGGATTTCACTAGGAACTATAAACCGCGTTTAATTCTAAACGGCGTTTCCACTCAAAACGGGCTGAATTTGGCCAGTTACGAAGTTAAACAACGTTTAGTTTATTGGTTTCGTGCACGTTTGACAGATGGTTGACATTGGAGGTAAAACAACCTTACTTTTCCGATTTGTTTATGTTGGAGAATCGAACATTCTTACCTATTTCAAAAAGAATTCAGTAGTTGGATTACATGAATTTTGAATTTTAGTATCAACTGATTAAATTCATCACAGCTTTGCGTTTTTTGAAAGCGAGTTGCCAAAACTGCCATAAACACAAACAAAATTAGTATCATTGAATAGGTTTTTTCGATACCTTTCAAAAGAGGTGTCGCTTGCCGTAGGGTTCCATTTGAAATTATTGGTCACAATGGCCTTGTGATGTCATCTTCGACGATTTCGTCATCTATCATCACTAGTAGGGGAGTTTACAGCCTTTAATATTCAGTTTCCAAATTTCACTTGTTTATGTTTAATCGTTCGAAAATAAGAATGGGGGAAGGGACTTTTGAGAAGCACTGTATATATAATTCTACTTTACGTGTGTCACTGAACTCTTCCTAAACGGCTGGACCGATTTGAAGGAATTTTTTTTGTATGCGTTTGGGTGGCGCTTTGGATGGTTTGATTCACAAATCAGCCCGGCAGATGGCCTGCAGTCGGTATCATAAACGGCTGGACCGATCAGAATGACTTTTTTTTATGCGTTTGGGTGGCGCCCCGAATGGTAAGGGTGGTCCACCCCTCAATTTATTTTTTTATTTTTCAGAAAAAAATTATTATTTTCGTTGTTGTATGATACAGCATCCGAAAATACATACAATCCTGAATTTTCACCCTTCTACGATCAACCCCTATTTTTTTGGCAAGATTTTAATTTTATTTTGTCATAAAAAAATCCATATTACTCTTAATTTTCATCCTTTTGAGATAAACCCCTATTTTGTATTTTTTTAATAGAAAAAAACGGGATAACAGGAACGGGATAACGGGAATAACGGGATAACGAAAAACGGAATAACGGGATAACGAGATGACAGGATAAGGGGATAAAGGAAAACGAAATAAAGAAAAAATTGGATAACAGGAAAACGAGATAACGGGATAATGGGATAACGGGATAATGGGATAACGGGAATAACGAGACAACGAAAAAACGGGATAACGTGATGACAGGATAAGGGGATAACGGGAAAACGGGATAAAGAAAAAAGGGGTAACAGGAAAATGGGATAACGGGAAAACCGATATCGGGACAACAGGAAGCGGAAGGAGTCAAAAGCTAATCTAGATGAACAACATGAAGGAAAACATTAAAAAAAAATTCTACGCGGACGAGAGTTTTCGGGAAAAACATTTTAGGGAACATAGAAATTTGGACAGGACAACGTCTGTCGAACCCGCTAGTTTTGTATATAATCAAACCTATCATTTTCATAGCAACAGTGTGTCTTTTTCAAAGCAATGATGAATTTATTTGCCATTTGTATGCCATTGTAGCGAAACTTTTTAACAACCTCAAGATTATCCTTTTTTTCGGTACCCTAAAAAGGTATTTCGCGGCCTTGGCATACACATTTTTATCTTTCTGCTCCTGATAACATAATGCACTAACAATTACTATTTACAGTGTGAGTTTACGATGATATCAGGACAACCACTACCAATTATAAGAGGTACTGAGGAAATTACCATGAATATTGTTAAAACAATTTCAGTTGATCTTAATGTTACACCCAATCCAAATGGATCGCTTTCCTACGAATGGAGTTCTGAAGTCGTAGAGAAACGTGGCTCTTATATCGTTAATGGAGGAATAAGAAATGGTATGAATATTTTTTAGATAGTTCCAACGACTTCGAAAATTGAAATGTACCTACAGGTACAAAATGACTATTTTCAAACTCCTGCCGGTTTGTTTCATGTGTTAATTTTCCATATTCTCAAATGGTAATACAAAATTATTTCATATGGTATTCTCAAATATACGGATAAGTACTGCACGTACACTATTTTTTCGAGTATTCACATAGGATGGTTGAAACCATTCGAAAACCGGGTTCTAGTTCGTTGTACAGATAGTGAGTTGACAAAAATTGTTCATTAGTATATTGCAATATAGACACAAAATTACACTCATTTCTCACAAGTATGTTTGTTCGTTCAACTTTTCATTTTTTAGATATATATATATATATATATATATATATATATATATATATATATATATATATATATATATTGTTATGTTATGAAAAACCACTTGAATATTTTGAAAAGAAATAAAAAAAATAATAATAATTGATTAGTTATTAGTTCCAAAGATTTTTTGAATAACTTTTGAAGTTCTATTTATTTATAAGCCTTTGTATGATATGGATAGATACAAAATGTCAAAGTACGATAGAACTCCTTGTATACACTGTCAAAATTATCATAACCCATAATTGTTCGAAAGACAACTAAAAGTCTAAATTTAACAAAATTTGCAAGAATAAAAGGAAATCAACACATTTATAAACTTGAAACACACTGTACATGAAATTGTAGCTAACTAAAAGCAGCCAATGAGAGAACAGCAAACGTCTTTATGAAAAATAGCCAATCAGAGAATAGATGGTCAGGTGAAAAGTTGGAAATTGTGAGAGAATAGCAACGAGAGGGTATCATAAGCAATTATTATTAGAATTTGTAAATAGTAATAAGTATGGAAAAATAGCTCGATATATAAATTGAGTAATATAAATATAAACAGTGAGAAGTGACAATTTAGTGCGCGAATACAAAAATTCAAATAGGAAAACAACAGGAAAAAGATGTATCTAAGCGACAGAAAAACAAAGTCTCGAGGAAGATGAAAAAATATTTCCAAGCAGATAGCACGCACATATTTTTATTAATAAAAAAATTGAATAATTCCGTCATTTTGGAAACAAAAACAAATATTACCTTAATGATATAATATAACCACGAATCCTGATGCTGATTTCCACATCTATATCGTTCCTGATACTGGTATTGCAGTCCTGACAGCGAATGAAGAGAGGAGACATCCTGTTTTATGGTATAGTTTGAACACCAACAGTTCCAACCAGGTATGAAAACTTTCATAGTGTATTTCCGGTCCAGAACTATTTCACAAATAACCAATTGCACATTCGAAGAACGATATTCCACTTTACTTTGAACAATAACAGAAAATTTTACATTCACGAAGAGTGAGGTTCTGTTTATCTATCCATGATCTGATTTATCATTATTATTCGTGAATATTTGTTTGATTCACTCTAGTAATAAGTTATTTCTCGTAGGCCAGGTAATTTTAAGTCTTCCTGAATAAAGGAGATGATTGTTTTTGATATTTGGTTGTTTATTTTCTCACAATGAACAACTAACATAACAAAGATCATTCAATAAACTGAAGTTAGTCACCAGTGGCAGTGTATCTATTGCTTTGAACCAGCCACCTTTCGAAAAAAGCGTACCAGCTGTTGTCTAGCCGTGGCAAGGAAAAATAATAATTGTTGGTAGCGTGACGAGAGAACAGTGACGTTCGCTGGCAATTATTATTACAGAGGCAGAAATATCTATTTATATCATATAAATTTGGCACAAAGAATAACGAAAAATATTAGTCATTATTATATAAAAAAAATTATATTATTAATTATCAATAAAAAATATATATATATATATAATATATATATATATATTATATAATATATTACAAAGTGGAAAATTGCGTCTGTGCAAAATACAAGAAAGGAAAAAGTGTGGCATATCAGACAAATTATTAAATTAAAGAAAAAACCATCCTCCAGCGGAAGTCGAACCCACGACCTTTCCATCTCCAGTCAGACATTCTACTAACTGAGCTTTTTGATAACATAGGTACCGCTACATATTTGTGAATCACTTTTCCCAATAATTAAACGTTAGTGTTGGAACGATTGAAAAGATCTCGAGTGCTCATCAATGGCCATCAAGACCAATTGACCTTTCACCCTAACATCACCATCGACGTGACAGTTTCAATCGAAGTTCAGGAGGATGATCTCCAACCACTGATGAGATTTTGCCAAATATATAAATACGAAGTGGACAATTGCGTCTGTGAAAAATACATGACAGGAAAAATTGTGGCATATCAAACAATTATTAAATTGAAGAAAAAAATACATCTCTGAGCGGGAGTCGAATTCACTACCTTCTCATCTCTAGTCAGATGCCTTATCAACTGAACTATTTGAGGACATAGGTATCGCCGCATATTTGGGAATCACTTTTTTTCATAATATATTGTAAGTGTTAGAAATTGAAGAAAAGAAAACATCCTCAAGCGGTAATCGAACTTACGATCATCTCATCTCCAGTCAGACGCTTCACCAACTGATCTATTCGAAGACATAGGTACAGTCACCTATTTGTGAATCACTTTTTCCCATAATGTTAGTGTTAGTGTTAGAACGATAGAAAAGAACTCGAGTACTCATCCATCAAGACCAGTTGACCTTCCACCCTAACATCACCATCGACGTGACGGTTCCAATCGGAGTTCAGGGAGATGATCTCCGACCACTGATAATATTTTGCCAACTATATAAAATTCTTTATTCCTTGGTATTTCGCCACTATCCTGGCCTCTCATAGGGTGGTTTGGCGTTCTGAAATTGTGATATGCCCTTCTTCGATCTTGTTGAGATAGTTGCCCTAGACCTCTTGAATTGTTCAGTGTTTAGGCTTTACTCGAATCGAGGTTCTCAATGTGCTCTGCTCATTTTTTTAATTGGCAGGGTTTCCCAGGGAACAGTTGGTGCATTTTGCCAGGACCTCTGGGCTCTTCTTGCATGTGCCTGTGGAATGCTCTTTGGCACATTCCAGCCATTTTGGGGTTAGATTGCAGTTCACTGTTGCGTTCACCCACCCCTGGCATCTTCCACATCAAGTGAGGATTTCATCTGATTCTCTTATATCCCAATCAATAAGGGAGTTGTTCAGACTTTACATCTTCTTCGTCCTTGAGCCAATTCATGATTTCTGTTGTTTTTGGGCCATTGTTGATGGTTTTCAGTATGGAAGCATGTTGTTCCTTTGTTTTATGGGCAAATTAGAAAAAACCAAAATTTTTTTTTCTAATATAATCCTTTTTCTTCGAAGTCTTCTAGGCTCTCGGAGCAAATCATGAAATCATGGTGTTTTTCTGTGTATACTTGATAGATACATCATTTTTACATATTTTCTAGGATTTATCATATATATTTTCTTTGATAATAGGCTTCATCTCTAGAATCACTGGAGTGGGTACCGATTTGCGTGTGTTTGCAGCTCCGATTCCATGTCTGGGTAGGTGGCGTTTGCGTATGGTTCTTCACTTGTTTGTTCTCTATTTTGTATTTACTATCTTCATTAACTTGGCTCAACAAGTTGAAAACTATGGAAAGCACCAGACTGTCCAAAATTTGCTATTCACGTCTACTTGAGTTAGAGCGAAATGACACCTGATTCAATTGGCTCTCGCAGGTGAAAGAATACTTTATATTTGCTGACTGTGAAAACTTATGGCAGCGTTTTCTCAATTATAACTCAAAAAAGCTCACGGACGACATTCTGGTTAAATTGAAGCAAAAGATAATTTCGCTTGACTCATAGAGACTTGCAAGTTCTTCCTACCCGCTCATATACAGAGGCTTATCAGCATCCGATTTTTCAAAATCCTACTTGAGTATTCCCTACAAATTTATATAACACGTATTATTGCTCAAATCAGAACCTCTAGCAATGAGTGTTTGATGTTTTCGTTTCACGGCTCGTATTACCGGATCGACACTACAGAGTTGTGTTCAATTTGTAACTTACAAGTGACCGAGTCATTGCAACACATCCTGTTTGAATGCCCTATCTACTTGGGCATAAGGCAAAATGCGATTCTGTCGGAAATCGGCAAAATTGATGGTCTAGTACTTGTACTCAATACACAAAACATGTTACTATTAGCAAACCTAGCGAAGTCCCTGATGAATATAATGAAGCTACGTTCGTTCATTATGAATGAATGACTGTGTAAATGTGGCTATTAGCTACAACGTAGAAATTTGTACAACTCTTTATTATACTTAGGATCCATGTGGAATTACGCTCGCTTATTAGCCGAGCCCTTGTAAATAAAAATGATTTATTTTTTTTAACACAATAACTTATCTATCTATCTATTTGACTATCTTTGTCAAGTTCAATTTATCGTGGGTTTTTGCAGTTCTCCTTCTTCTACTATTTTTTCTGGTTTGAATAGCTTCTTATTTGCTGGAAAGGTTGTCAGCATTTCCGTCTTCATCTGAGCTCGAGGACATATCATACGATGTCTGTCGCCCCTTTTGTTTGTAATACATTTGGAAAAATATATGATATATGATATATAATCTTACTCTTCCCGACATTTGTCAGAATTTTCCATACTGTCAGTTGGTTTTCCTTGTATTATGCCTTTTATCAATTTGAGAACTTGTCTTATTTTTGCATGCTTGGGTGATTAGTTTTTTTATTATATAACGAATTGTCTTATTGTCATTTATTTCTTCGCCCCTCTCCTGTGTTTGGACGACTTCTCAACAAATATTTGAATGAGTGTCTCCAATGAGCCCTTCAAAGTCATCTTTTCCACTATTTTTCCGGTATTCTTTGAATGCTGGACCTTTTGGGGTTCCAAGTTCTTTTTATACATTGATATGGACTACTCTTTGTATAATTTCATTTTCATACTTGGCAATTAATTGCACAGTTCCTCTGCTGAACATGGAAAACTTGTTTGTAACCTCTTCCATGTTGTTTCTTCATGTCATTTGAATAACTAAACTATTGTTTATATGTTCAATATTATACAAGTATATTCATGTTTTGAGTTTCTAATTTGTGTTCTGTTCTTCTGATTATTTTCGCCAGATTTTTGTCCTATGTAAGTTGGCTACGTTTGAATCAGAAATTTCCTTTCACGGCGACGATATGTTTTCGCTCGCTTCAGAAAATCGATTTGGCAAGTATTTCATAGTGTTCTATATTCACGAGTCCATTCTCCTTTCCCATTGGCCTATGGAGCAAAAGTGGGCACAGTCGTTATTTCCGATATACACGATTCTCAGAGAATATTTTCAACCAGTATTTGGTGTGGTGCTCATTATACCCACTCATGTACTTGAACACCACTAACCTGCGTTTTCCTACTTTTCTTCTCCAAAATATATATCAACTCTGCAGTAAATAAAATGTTCCGGGGATCGACTGCCATAACGGATCGAGACCCAATTCTGTATCATTATAAAATCATTCTAGTAACAGTTTTCATGTTTGTTTATTTTTCATATACACGGTGAACTAACTTGTTGCACTCATGATCAGTTGGTTGGTTGAAGGCTAACGAAATGAGAAAATTATTTTTTCCTCCATCCTCTTTCTTGCGAGGGAGTATTTATTGTATTGCTTTATCGTCAGTGTTTTCTAGTTGTATAGCATATGTCTTCTACAAGGTATATTTCTTTTATTTTTATTTTTTTCAGAAAATTTAATTGATCATCAAAGTTGGTGCATCGTTGGATATATACAATGGAACTATGCTTTTTGAACCAAAACTTGTGTCAAACTGAAACTGATGATTTCAGTGGGGTGTAAATATTTGCAAAACTCATAGTTTGGTATCGATCTAACCGTCATTGTAAATCCAGTAAATGATTATCTCTCACTCAATAAACTATTAGCTTGTTTCCAAGTTCAACCAATATTCGGTGTTATTTTTTTCAACTCAATTATTACCAGCCATTTTTTGAGTAACGGATATTTCATGTGCATTCTCACAATATTCTTTGCGTTCCGGAAATACCATATATTTGATTTTTCAAAATAATTGACCTCAATTATTTTAGAATCCTCATTAACACATATTACTCACATGCGAAAAAGCCGATTCGAATACTTAATGTTTGAAAAACCAAGGTATACAAAGTCTACGGAAAGTTCTGAGTGCGCATTCTCTTCATTCAAATTTGAAAATAGCAACCTTTACTAATGAGTGTGGTGATTAATTGGCATATCTATAGTACGGTACGCTTTGAATTTCATGGAGCCCCAGTGGGGGGCGACTGAATCTATATTGAAAAAGCCCGGAAAAGAGCATGAAATAATATCCTTTTCAGAACATTTACACTAGGATTTTACCCCATAGACTGAATAAACGAAAGGTATAATGTTCTGTTGTGGAAACCAAAACATTACCCAGGTCATCATATGGAAGTTGTATATAATATTTAACCAAACAATTTGAAAAACTTTTTTCAGACTTTCAGGACTTTGTTATTATTTTTTCAATTCCAAAAATATTCGAATTACTCCGAAAAAATTATATATAAATTTGTTTTCATCTTATAGATACCCTTTCAAGAATCACGAGGGATGCAATGAAAGACAAAGCAGAGTTGGTGTAAGTATTTTCGATATGTCTGTATGCATGTTGAGGTTAGATATTATATTAGAGTCAAACTATAATCTGTGGGATAGAGAAACCCATCTCAAACCTTATATTTCCTTCGATTAGGTCATTGAACAATTCGGGGATGTTTTGGAAGTTTCATAGTGCAAGCCCAGATATTCTGCAATCAAATTTAATCAAGGATCATAAAAGAGTTTCATTTAATTTTTTATTCCCAGTCAATTATACATGATTATGAAATATATTGTTCTATTGATCGATATCAAGAACTCTGGGCGAGATAGTATATTATGCAATGATCATGAGATAATTGCTATCAATACATGAGCACGAGATTAGTGTGTGAGCGTGTGTATTAATAGCCATTACATGTTCGTTGCATACACTTTTTTCTACGATCAATAAATAATAAGATAAAAACAAGAATTCATTTCAAACTATTCATGGTGTACAAGATAATTCTCCACTGCTCGACATACTCATAGGTACTCTTGACGCGTTGTGATTGAATGTCGATTGAAATTAAATGTCAAACAAGAATGTAGAAACACACCACTTGATTATTCCCAAGTACGTGTTCCTAAAGGCCAAAAATTCATTTCATAATGAAAAGTACGTGTTATTATTGGCCAAAATCTGTTTCAAAATGAAAATCCGTGGTAGATAGACAATATTAATAAATCGAAAGTAGATATTCAATTCGCGTATTATAATATGGGAGTAAAAAACGCTTTTTGCGGCGAAGTATTCTTAAATAAAAGGTGTATAATCACCCAATATCAATTTTCGTTCAATTAAGGTCAGTATTTCGAAAGTTCATCAAAAAAACCAAAATTGAAAAATGAAATTTCAACCCTGTGTCTTGGAAACGAAGCGTTTCTGGACATATATTTATTTGGATAATTCATATCACAATATTGTGAAGAATCACCTCCTGAAGTTTGTCAAAGTACTTTTGAATCACTCTGTATAGTTCCGGTGACAATGCATTATGGGATTTTCATTCGGAGAAAAGATGGCGTATTTATGGTCCGCTTTGATTGAAAATTTATATGTGGAAGTTTTGAGGTTCGCAGATTATGAATTTTTTGTGAAAATATATAAATTCAAGATAGCGGACGAGTTTTGTGATAGCGGTCAGATTCTATTCAAAATTGATGTGTGGGTGTTTCTGGGGTCGAAGATCATGATTTCTTTCAGCTCAAAACTTACAGGTAAGATACCTTGTAATAATGATGCTCTGTTAGAAATGAACAAATTGAGGCGAACAAAGTAGAAAGCAAAAAATGAAATAACTAATAAAAAACCTTTTGGAGATAGGCCTTCATTTAGGCCGTATATTAAAATGTATAAAATAAGTTTAAGTTACCGCTGACAATGATTCAATAATTTTTTGTTGAATTATTTGTTTTCAAAAACGTGTCGCGCGAATTATATTGAAATCAATACTTCGACAAGTTGTTACTCACCAACCAATCATTGTCCAATTGAGTTAATTGATACCTACTTTTATGAATACCTCGCGCGACAAAATTTTTGAAAACAAATAATTCAACAAAAAATAAGTAAATCATTGGCAGCGATGACCAACTTATTTCAACGTTTTGGTACACGGCTCAAATAGAAGCTTGTCTTCAGAAAGGTTTTCCATTAGTTATTTTATTTATAATTTATCGTCTTCATCAGACCACGTTTAAAGAATTCCTATTGATTTCATTGTTAACGGAGATTTCAATTTAAATGTGTATAAAAATTATGCTTTCGATATTGTAGGCGCTTTATGATCAGGTTCAACTCAACCCAACCATAACATGGCCAACACGTCTCCAAACACAATTATCGACCAAATTCCCATAAATTTCGATAATGAAGGTCTAGTATCTCGTTTTCTGAATAGGGGGTCATAAAGTTGAGAATTACCCAGTTTTTATAATTTTCTTTCAACTTACAAGCTATATTGATTTTTTGTTGCATGCACATGTTTTCGGTCATACATTAGTAAATACTAATGATTGAAAATATTTATATATACGGGGTGATTCACGAATGTATGACGGTAGTTTTTTGCAGAATCTCACTTTTTCTACTGTGACGTCAGGGAAGCATATTTTTGGAAAGTATTTCTCCATACAGTATTTTGACGACAGCATATTGCAGAGTACACATTTCTTGTACAGGGTATCATGTAGAGGACCACAACCTATATCTTCAGGGAATAATTCAAAACCTTGTACTTATGAATTGATTTTTGGGAAAGGTAATACCACTGGCATATGTGTATCTCTAAGCTCCAAAATGTACAAGGTGGTTTATCTTCCGGAAGGTATAATATTTCAAGACCATGTAACCATTTTCTCAGTATACAGTATCAGAAAGTATTTATCTTGGATAATTTCTCCTCGACTCCCTCGAGGAAGAGATATCGACGTCACGACACAGATATAGGAGAGTCAGAGCGGTTAGCTCAGGACGTCAGTATCATACCAGCAGCAGTCGGGAGTATGTGTGCGCAGCAATGAACAAGAATTTTTTACGATAATTTCACATCAGATAATTGGAAAAGATTAAACTGAATCATTGATTCAATTTAATCTGTCGGACGACATGTAGATCAAAATATCTTTGGTGCCGTGGTGGCCGCGAAAGCAAAAGAAAATTCTTAAACATAAACAAAAGCAAACGATATTTCTGTAAGAATAAAAACAAAAAACTTATTTCAAACAGAAAAACAATTATTTCTTGAATGGCAAGAAAAAACATATTCACAAGAAAAGAGAAACCAAATTGAATATTTTGTGTATGGAATTACTTTATTAAATGTTCTTGTGTGGTCTTGACTTTGAAATAATGATAACCGTTTCTCTTCAAAATATTCCTTACAGTTCTTCCATTCAAATTCACTCCGTCGGCGATCTGTCCACTCGAACAAGGTGTCGTTTCTGCCAATGCACACACTTGTGTGTGTGTTTCTCTTATTTCATGTTCCTCGGTTATTTGTCTAGGATGCGGTGGTGGATTTGTGGGACAACATTTTTTGCAATGTGCTGCCACACACCCAAAATTCTGAAATTTATTGATAATTGAAAGGACAGTCGCTTCCGTAGGTACAGGTCGATCTGCAAAAGCCACTATGAATAGATTTCTAGTATCTTGTACAGAATTACCCCCAAAGTACCACTCAACGATCTGTTCTTTCTCTGCGGTTGTGTAAATAGGCGGCATGTTTCAAAAGGTAATACATTGTCACGGTCTTTTGTTTTCGCAACCAAGGCTCGGCAAGAAATGAGTCGATTCGGTGTGCGCTGTGTAGCATTGCCACGTGGTCAGTTAAAGTGTCGGGTGGGGTAACAGGAGGGGCGCACAGCAGTGCGTCTCTCTTGTTTATGTGGTATTATCATATCATTGCGTTCCTTGTTGCTCGTGTAGATTTCTGTCCGTAACCCAGATAAATGTTTTTCAATACTGTATTATAATTGTTATATCGTTCCAGGAGCCATGAATTGTTCATCCGATCATATGGCCAGTTTTCGAAATACAGGGCGTTGAAGTGGAGAATTGCTGATTTTATCAGGTTTTTCCTTCAAATTGAAACGCTGGATTGACTTCATGATGCGTATATGAGTACAATATGAGTTTTGGTTAGGTGTACATGAAAGGTACAGCTGAAAATATTTTTTACTGTTACAAAATGTTTCACGGATACATCACAATAGGTTTTTGTAAACACTCAGTCGCGCCACAGAAATTATTTCATGAAGGTAATACCTACTTGTTCACAAATTTGAGGCTTTCCATACAGGGTAAGCCATACAGCCAACCCTCAAAAAAATGTATTGTATAGTAGTATCCTATTATTGGATTCTCGCGATCAACATTTGCGTTGATATATACAACCCCAAGCGTGTGTTTGAAAGCATTCACCAACCTAGAGTGAATTCTAAATCTTAACCTTAGGTTCCTGATTCAACTCGTCGATTTGGCTCTCTTGTCTTTCAACAGTGTCTTTTATGTAAGATGCCGCCAAATAAATATGGTGGAGATCCGTTAAATTTGTTTAATACTCTGTTGAACCAGGGAATTCAAGTACATGCCCGTTGTTCTAACGATTCCACTGACCATTTTGCCGTAAGGAATTTTTATTTTGGACACGAATATGGTCGTTATTATTGTGTTGCGGTTTGACCAGCATTCCATTGGCGTTTCAAGGTGTTTCTCTCATTGCAATTGGGGGATGATACTTGTTTACCAAAGCACCAGTAATCAGATGAAATTCTTTCAAACGAGCTGCATGCCACGCGGAAAAAACTAAAATCGTCTTGAAGTGACCATTTCTAGATTCTACTACACATTAAGTGGTCGTAATTCTTCTGTTTTTGTTAGCCCCAAGTGTAGTAGATTGTTTTTGGCGCGGTGGGGAAAGAGTTGGCATATAATATTGAAAACCAAAATTTTCAAATGTTTCTATGGAATTTCTATAGCTTCTATCAATTATCACGAGGTTGCCGTTTCTAAACCAGTTCCTTATTCCATTAAGATCACATTCTACAGCACAGTAAAGAACAGCTGCATCATTATTAGATGAATCCGATAATTATGGTTCACGTACTTCTAATATTGGGAGCTTCCAATATTTCTGGTTTCATAAAATACCCTTTTTTCTTAAAACAGTAAGATTGACGTTATATTCTGAAGTTACTACTTTCATCAAATTTATTGTATAAACAATCTATGTGGACTATTGCTTTTTGTGGATTGGGAGTGGGATTGTACAACTCATTGATATATGGAGATACATTTCTAGCTAGGAAATTTCCTCATGTAACAGCATTGAAACCAATTTTATTCAGTACGAACCGCCTGGGAAGTGATAACCGAACATTTGAAATTGTCAGGCTTACGGTTTGTCTGGAAGAATAGTTGAAAATAATCCTCAAAAACTCATCAATTATCCCATGTCTTAATGTTATTGAAAATGTTGGCAAATGCTTTTTATTGATTTTTAGTGAGTTGCCTCATTGCTCTACACACAAAATCACAAAATGTATATAACTCTTCAAACTGATTTTTTGAAATTAAAGTTCTGAATTCGACTTCGGTAAAACTTTCTGTTTTTTCCAAATTTTGTAGTCCGCAGTTAGCATTCGCTTGAATCCTCAAGCAAGATTTAAATCGTTGAAGGTTTGGTACGAAATATGGTTTATTAATAAGATGTAAACCTAGTATCAGATCTGGTAACACAAATCCTTTTTTGTCAAGATGATGATCACATATTCTTCCAAACTTAGGTAAATAAATGTAAGAAACAACAAACACATTAACTCTACATTCTGCAGACATTCTATGTAGGTTTTCTTGGGCATTACATAATTTGCAAGAATGCCTTCGAACTGGAGAAGGAGCAGTAGATCGTAGGCAGTTCGGATTGATTAGTATTTGATCGAGTTCATCACTCACAGCATTAGAACAATTTGAACAAATCGTTGTTTTTCCTCCAACATGTAGTGGAGGAAATCCAGCATAGTGCCGTCCAAGAGAAGAAACTTGCAAAACATCAATATTTTCTCTTTGTTCCAAGCGAATAACCTGTGTTATCCTCGTATCTTTGCAATTCACTTTTGAAAAAATGGTACACAACTCTAAGACAATACTACTTTTATTTCAGAAGAATATAAAGAAATTTCTATGACTACTTGCAACTAACTAACTGGAGTAAATGAATAATAGTAATCGTGAGACCACGCAGGATCTCTTTATACCCTCTGGCAAGCGGTGTAGCAATGAAACTCGTGGAAAATGAAATAATAGATTCCGCTGACACTGCTGACTCGGATTCTAAGAGAGCTCATATCATTGTAATTTGATATTGATCGGAAGGCTTTATTCATAATGCAACAATCCCTTCTATTCGAGCAAAAATGTTGCTTTTGCAGCAAGTTTCAGTAGGCTATTGACTTATCCAAATTTGTGTTCAGTTCGATGTCTTCTGCTATTGGAGTTAGACTGTGATGGTGTTCTTGGAGGTCTTGATGGTAGGTTATCGTTTGATGGAGCGATTCCAATTATGATCGATTTCTTTCGACGACATTTTCAGAAGAAATATAGGATCACTAGATGGATGATCAGAGTGATCGTGAAGTACGTGAACCAGGTAATGAGTTTGTTCACGAAAGGTTCCTTGATGAGCCTGTCCAGTTCCTCTGAGTATTGGTTAAGCTTATGTTTGGCGATATTGAGATTGTCGGTACTGATTTCATTAAGTTCGAGAGATTTGAGTTCCGATAGCTTTGATTTCTCTGGGAGGTGGTCACAACATCGAAACGGTATCTGTACTGCATGATTCTTTCAGATTACGTTTCTGGATGGAAGTATTTTGAATGAACTCTGGTGTTACCAATGGAGGCAATGCATTCGAGTTGGAGTTTCAAGAGAGAATTGGAATCGATAAATCTTCTGATGGCCTCCCTATTGGCACATTTGATAGTGACAGGTGGTGGATCGGATATGGAGACCAGCCAAAGATTTCGAGAAATCACTTGCACGTTGTAGTCCTTTGCGCAAATCAATGTTGGTTGGCAGGAATCTGGCAATGTGGTCGTTTGTCCAGGAAGTTGAGCTTCGCAGATTACGTCATTGTCCATTGGATATGGAAGCACTCCTGAACAGATTTTCACACCGTGTCCACACAGTCCACAATTGTTCAAATTTTGGAGAGAGATGTACAACATTGAATCATCATCACGCGCAACGAATTTTTGGAAAGTTGATAGGATGTGATGAAGTCCTGTTCGGGTATCCAAAATTGCCATTGGATACAGATGATATATGTTTCTGGTTTCACGAGTGGAAATCTCAAAATCGGTAAAAATGTATAAAACCATCAAGCATTAGGTATCTGCATACACAATTATCACAAACTTTCCATATCATGTTAAAAATATTCTTCAATGTTATAAAATGCATTTTTGCCTGGGAAAAGTTTTGGTCTCCTCTTAATTGCTCTATTTTTCTTCAATCATATGTTATTTGGCAGCTTATTCCATATTTTCAACAAACCATACTGCACATTTCTTGAATATACGTAAATTTAACTATGTCATTTCTCAAATATTTTTTTTTCCTATATTGTCTTCGTGAGTTACTTCCCTATCACTAAACAGATATTTATAATTCAGTTCAAAATTTATAGACTCATATATATACAGAGAGATAACTGTTTGGATATTATTTTTTATATAAAGGAGTTTATATAAAGCAAAATTTTTTTCATTTTTTTTTTCTGAATATTGAGTACTCTTTGTATGTGGGAAGAGTTTTCTCAAAATATTATTCCATAACGGAGTTTGGACTATACATATGCGTGATAAGATATTGAGGCAGCATGCACATCAATATTTTCTGAGAGTACTTCGAAGCATATGTATATTTGGTAAGTCTCGAGTCACTGATCTATATGAGCTTTCCAATCTCAACGATGATCTATTATCACCCCTAAAAAATATTTTGCTGGATGTCTCAACTACTGACATGTCAACACTATGTTTTGTTTGTTGTTTTGTCTATCAAAATGCATGATTTGTGTTCCATCTACATTCAACAAGGGCTTATTCTCTGAGAATCAGCCAGGTTATCTCCTTTGATAATCATCGGCGTACAATATAATAGCTTGTTTAACTATTTCTGGAAGTTCATTCGTATATAAAAGGTATAGGAGTGGACCTAAAATGAAGCCTGTGGTACCCCTCTCTTTCTTACAGCCTTCTCTGATTTGATGAGGTTTCCAGATTCATCGTTTTCTCCTACAAATTGTTGTCTATGAAATGAATAAGATTCAAGCAGTCTATGTGCCACTCCCCGAATTCCATATTTTTTTATTTTGTCCAGTAATATTTCATGTTCCACACTATCGATTGCTTTCGGAAAATCTGAGCATATTGCTAATGTGCAACTGCTATCATTTTGCGCGTCAATAATTTGTACCAAGGCTCAATGAATTGCCAGTGCAGTTGTTCTTTCTTATTTAAATCCATTTTGGTATTCCGTTATAACTTTATTTCTTTCTAAAAAGTTCATCGGTCTTTCATAAATAAGTTTTTCTGGAATTCTGCTCAGATTAGTGAGTTTCTGAGGTGATCTTTCTTTCTTTTTTCAATATAGGTTTTATGTGAGCTATCTTTAATTTTTCCGGGAAGATCCCCGTTTCAAAACAGATATATATAATAGGTGCCAAAGGAATGGCTATCAAATCTGCTATATTCTTCAGGAGTGCAATAGGAATTTCATCAAAGCCAACCGATTTTTTGTTTTTCAAGCTTTTCATACATTCAATTATTTCTAAAGGAGTAACTTCATCTAGAAATATACTATGCGGAATGTAGTTGGATATTTTTCAATAATTGGTATTGGATTTGGTTTCTTCCTTTGGAAATGCATTCAAAAAAATATGTGTTTACTTGATCCAGGATACTTTTTTCATCGCAGTCAAAGTGATTGGAAATATTTTCATTTATTGATTTTTTTTCATTATATTATTTATCAAACCCCAGGTGTCCTTTCTTATATTATCTGCTGTCTGTATTTGTTTCAAATTATTCATCACTTTCGCTTCTTCAATGACCTCTTTTCGAATACTGCTATATTTTCTATAGTAACACTTGGGTACTAGTCCTATACTGAGTGTTTTCGATAATATTCGTTTATTTTGGCATGAAACTTTGATAGCAACATTTATCTATGACTTTGAACTATGTTCATATGGAGAATATTCCTTTTTTGGCATGATTCTGTCCATTACTCCAGTAATAATATTTCGAAACAAGGGATATGCCTCATTATCATCGTTTTCGAAAACAACACCCCAGTCTTCAGACTGGAGCCCTTTCCTGAAATGTTTTGATTTTGTTTCAGAAAAAATTTCCTTTGTTTGATCAGTAATTTTTTTTAGGTTACTTTTTTTTCAGGTTTACTATTTCACCATGGTGCTCGGACTAGGCTGTAACTAACACTTCACTCTCGACGTTCTCGAAGTTTACAGTTATCAATAAGGGTTGCCATTTTCTTTGTCACTCTTGTTGGAAATTGCTTGGTGGGAATTATAAGAAAGAAGTAACTCTGATAATTAAATCGATGTGTTGTTTTTTTAAAAGAGGTTTATCTTGAAATCTCCACATAAAACTATTTTATAATCACGAAGTTTGGAATATTCTCAAAATCACTCTTGCGGAATATTCTCAAAACTTTTCATGAAAACATCTATTCCACCCAAATTTAACGGGTAAAAATATAAAATTACGATTTTCACCTTTCTACATTGCACACAAGAGTATTCAATATGTCCTTCTCAACAATTTTCACTGGAAACATTCAGACTTTCGAATTTGTTGACGAGTTTTGTGACCGTTTCTATTTCAAATTGGTATGTCGGAGTTTTTAGGATCGGATATTTGGGAATTCAGTCGAAAATTTATTTTTGTCAATATTCATGAATTCAAGATAGCGTGCGAGTTTATAAAATTATAAAATTAAATGGCGGATGATCTTTGTATTATGGTCCGATTCTATTCAAATGTCATGGATCAATGCCATTCGCGTTTCAATTTTATCATTTCCACAAGTTGGATCTGCTACTAGGTCAAATATTCGGAGAAATTATGTTTTTTTTTCAGTGCATTTGTATAGAAGCTTGTCTATAATTTTTATATTAATTTTTATTCATTTCTGTTTAGTCATTTATCAAATCCGTCTATTGAATTCTGAGAGAAAATGATTATCTCCGACCCTAAAGAAACTACATACCAGTTTTGAATGGAATCGGGCCATAATAGATAGATCTTTATTCAACTACGTTATGTTATAAAACATTCGTAGCAAGTTAGGTAATGAGTAAATAAATACAGAACATTAGTATATTAAAGTATAAGTGGATAAAAAGGCTTAAAATACGCGATTTTCGAGCACGACGGACCAGTGCTCGAAATACACACAAATGTTTAAGAAAGTTATCCAATACTCCGTTATTTTATTGGTGCATTTGAAATCATATATCTGGTATTATTACTACAAAATAGAAATAAGAACTAATGAATGCAAGAAGGTTGAGATTCGTTGATGTGACATCAATATACCTTTCGTTTCATGGAAATGAGATAAATAATTTGAATTTGATTAAAGATCAATAGTTTTTTCACGGCTCAAAAATGAGATGATTCTAATATCGATTTTTGAATAGTGAGGCAGAATCTTGGTTAATACCGCGAAAATCAGTGATATATAAAAAAGAATATGAAAAGTTCATCAAATGGATGGAGGAGCACATATAAATGAACTTATTGTGAGTAATATTTTATCTGACGTTACAAGGTACTCCTGTCAGATCAATAATCAAAAATTTGTCATTTAGACTTCACGTTTCTCGATTTGTTGATGTTGTCATGGTTACCTTTAAAAAATGCGCGTTTTTTAAAGTTCGATTTAAACACGCTGAGGCGTGCTTTAAATGGGTAAAAAGGGGCACCAATAAAAAAAAAAATATATGAGTTCACAATTAAAATACAATAACAATAAAAATAGAATGATGCGTGTACACATATGTAGACATTACGATATACCATCACATACTATGGTGTTAAGATAGTTGGATCAAATCACATCCCGGGTGGGTCAGCCATGTTCTTGGCCATAGTGTCGTAACACTTTTTCTGCAGTATCACTTTGATAGGGTTTTCAAACGTAGATTTGTTTTCGATCTTCAGTGTGGTAGGAAGTATATTGTTAGGATCAACATTCGTTGAGTTTTTGAAAGACTTATTGTATTTAATTTTTTGAGACCCGATCAGATTTGCGTTGCGTGTGTTATAGTCATGGTAATTTGAGTAAGTCAGTAGTTTTTTTTTATATTCATTAATAATCTCGAGTAGGGTCTGATAAATGAACAGAGTTTGTAGAGGCATGATACTTAGTTGACAGAATAATGGCCGACAAGAATCCCTATAACCCGCATCACAGGTTATTCTGATGGATTGCTTTTGAATTCTGAACACTTCTTCAGAGTGACAGGAAATTCCCCAAAGAGTCAATCGATAGCTGATATATGATTGGATAAGAGCTAGGTACGCAGAAAGGAGGGTATTTTCATCAACAAACGATATTAGTTTTCTCAGAAGAAAAGTGTGTTCACTCAATTTGGAACAAGTATTTTTGATGTGTGGTTCGCAGCATGAACTATCGTCGATAGTTAATCCTAAAAGTTTGGCATGGTCACCTACTGTTACTCTATTGTTTGTTGAAAAAACTCTATGTTTTGTCTTATCTTCATTTAATTTTAATAAGTTGCTGCTAAACCATTCTTGGGCGAGGTTTTCATCTGATTTCATCGAAATTAATAGCGACTAATTACTGTTTTCAGGGCTCACACCTGCATGAGGCAACATATGACAAAAAAAATCATTGGTATAAATTATGAATAGAATTGGCCCCAGAACTGAGCCTTGGGGTATACCTGTTCCAACCAGATTGAGCTGGAAGGTTGTTTCATTGATAGTGACACATGGACTCCTATTCTAGAGAAAAATCAATTAGCTTCAATGATACTCCTCGTACTCCATATTGAGAGAGCTTATTCACCAGGATATTGTGAGAGCACAGTCGAAAGCCTTGCTCAGGTCACATTAGGTTACACCTGTTAGTTTACCTTGTTCAAAGCCCTCGACTATCTCTCTCAAAACCATTGCTATTGCTTGAGTAGTAGATCGTTGTTGGCGGAATCCAAATTGATGATTGCTTAATAGTTTCTTAAAATATTTGTTCAACCTTTGCTTCAGGAAAAAGCCAATATCTTTGCGCACCTATTTGCTGGAAATTTCAATCTGGATTCATCGGGAAAACAACCCCCGAACATTACACCTATTGACAGTCACATGCCCGACATCACCTTTCGCCAACGTACTATCAGAAAGATTTTGCTGGGTCTCAACACCAACAAAGCCTGTGGATCTGACGGAATCCCGCCGATTGTTCTCAAGAAATGTGCCCCCGAACTAACACCTGTTCTTTGCAAGTTGTTCAACCACTCTTACAATTTGGGGTATTTCCGTCCAATTGGAAAATTGCAAGAGTACAGCCAGTCCTAAAAGGCAAAAGGCCCTACCTAGCAACTACAGACCTATCGCACTGCTATCTATCATTTCGAAGGTCATGGAAAAAGCCATCAACATCGAGCTCATGAAATATCTGGAAGACTCAGGAATTGTCAACGATAGGTAATATGGCTTCCGCCATCAGAGATCAACTGGTGACCTACTCGCTTACGTCTCACATATATGGCAGCTATCTATTGAAAAGTATGGAGAAACTTTAGCTGTGGCATTAGATATCTCCAAGGCGTTCGATCGAGTTTGGCACCAGGGACTCCTCGCCAAGCTTCCGTCTTATGGCTTGCCCCCTCAGCTGTGTTCTCTGCTTGCTAGTTTTCTCTCAAACAGGTATCTCCATGTAGTGGTCGATGGAGTTTCATCTGACACTCTACTCATAAATGCTGGTGATCCGCAAGGATCTATTCTCGCACCAACACTATTTCTACTTCACATCAACGACCTGTTGAAAGCAACTTCATGTCCAGTACACAGCTTTGCCGATGATAGTACCCTCCATACCGCTTTCTCTCCCAGGGCCCCTATATCAGCCCGTGAAACCAGAAATGAACGAGGAGGAAATGTTAATAATATAAATATGGACTTGGTAGAATTCAATGCAAACAAAACACAAGCATGTCTTTTCTCTAGAAAAGCCGATCTCACTGTGCCTAACATAACCATACCACTGAAGTCATCCATATCGATGCTTGGTATTACTATCAGCAATAACCTTTCCTGGGAAAATCACGTGAGGTCCATTGCCAAAAGTGCATCCCAAAAACTTGGTTTTTTGTTTCGTGCCAAGAGCTATTTCACTCCCACTCAGCTGCTTATGATCTATAAGGCACAGATCCGACCTGTCCTGGAATACTGTTCCCATATTTGGAGCGCGGCACCTAAACATATCCTGAGGCTATTGGATTCTGTCCAAAAAAGGGCAATTCGTCTCGTCGGTGATAGCTTGCTTACAAACTCGCTCACTTGTCTGGAACACCGTAGAAAAGTTGGCGATTTGTCTCTATTCTATAGATATTTTCATGGGCGATGCTCTTCTGAAATATCAACAATCGTTCGTGCTTTGGCAGTCTCTTCGAGATCAACCCGTCAAGCTCAGTCATCACACCCCTTCGTGGTCACTTTGGAGACCTGCAGAACATCACTTTCCAAAGACTCGTTCATCCAACGAACAGCGAGGCTTTGGAACTCATTGCCTAGGGAGGTGTTCCCCGAGGCATACAACCTCCAGAAATTTAAGAAGAACACCAACTCCTACCTTCTTTTCCTTGGTTCCCACGATGTTCTCTGAACATTCCAGGATATCCCTTCTCGTGGGAACCAGAACATAAAAAAAAAAAATATGATTTCAAAGATCTTACTAATGTAGGGTACAATGGAAATTGGCCTATAGTTCTCGCCCTTTTTGAAAATATGTACAACTCTGGAGAGTTTCAGCTCGTCAGGAAAAATACCATCCACAATAACAAACTGGTCGCCATCTTGGAGCCACCATATTGATTAAATGAATTTTGAAGAAAACATCATGATATCCAACCCCAAAAACCTCCACATACCAATTTTCAATTGGAATTGGGCTATAATAACAAAATTCGTCGTCATCTTGTAGCCACCATCTTGAATCCATGGATTCTGACAAAAAATCATAATTTCCAATCCCAAAAACTCGACATATGAATTTTCATTGAAATCGGGCTATAATCACCAAAACTCGTCGTCATCTTGGAGCCGCACATTCGAATTCATGCATTTTGAAAAAAAAATCATGATATCCCAACCCCAAAAACCCCCACATACCAGTTTTATTTGGAATTGGGCTATATTCACAAAACTCGTCGCCATCTTGGAGCCGCCATCTTGAATTCATGGATTTTGACAAAAAAGTCATGATTTACAACGCCAAAAGCTCCCACATATAATTTGTTTTCGAAATCGGGCTATAATCACAAAACTCGTCGATCTTGGAGCCGTCAATTTAATTCATGAAAAATCCTGATGTCCGACCTCGAAAACCCCCACATACCAATTTCGAATAGAATCGAACCATAATCACAAAACTCGTCCGCTATATTGGAGCCGCCATTTTGTTTTTCCTCTAGAAATTCCGAATGCATTTTGTCATGGGAATCATCAACAACTACCACATTTCACGTTAATTGGAGAACTAGAAGGGGGTCAAATTTACCTTGTAAGATTTGATTAAAAACCCACAGATAGACATCGAAGCAGGTGAAACTAAATGAATTCTTGTAAAAATTGAGGAAATATTGCAATAGAGAGGTCGAAGTGAAAATATGGGGAGGAGTGGCAATGGCTATGTATGAAATCTGGAATGAATTAGAGGTCGAACTAATAGCAAAAAGCACGATATCGTTCTGCTTGAATGTACTCGACGGAAAAAACCCTTTATGTTTCGATGCGTCAAACTCAGCGGAAATATCGTCGCATGAAACACGCCGTGGAAAATCCGTCCATGAAGTTTGACTCCAACTGTACAAAATGCCAGGCAAAGTAATTCCTGCTCCCAAATATAAACAGGCCGACATGTAGACACAACAATGCAATTGTGCTCAGGATGCAAATCGCAAATTACCGAATCAAACTTCAATGAACTGATCGTACTGTGATGTTTGTTGCATCAAATTTCATTCGTGGCGCACTGGACAGTGCATCTTGCGTTTCAATGTTGTCAAGATGTCGGATCACATTCAATGTGTTTGTTTTTCTATATTCAAATGATTTACGGCAACTCATTTCTATTACCGTAGTTATACGACATTCCGTTTGGTCATTGATTTCGGCTCAATGACACTTTGTTTTGTCGATGATATGTGTATTGAAAAAAGTGTCTGGTTATTCACCTCCAGCGACGTTTCCAAATCAATGCTTGTACAATCCTCGAATATTTCATTTCCAAGACGACATTGTTTACATAGGGCCTTACAGATTTAGCCGGAAAAGAAGTCGTTTTATATTAGATATTTACAAGAATAACCTCATTTTTGTCGTGGATTTGCCAATTCTTAGAAAAATATTCCCATTCAATATTCAGTTGAACACCCCACAAGAGGTGATTTTGAACATGGAAGATAGTGACTTTTTTATTTCTGAGTTGCAGATGAGCCCACATCTGATTTTATAATTTTTAACAAATCATTTCATTTATTTCATTCGAATATGAGTTAGGATTGAAACTTTTTTTGTTCCATTTATTTTTCAATTTGTGCATTGAAGTAGGCCTGGGTTGGCAATATCGTGAAAACATATCAACGAAACTCATATTTTTCCAATATAATCATTGAGTCCCCGCTTTACCAATCATTTGAACTTATACATGTTTCCACAGATGCGAAGAAAACTGCGAACCCGGACTCATCGATGTAGCAAAAAAAATTGTAATGCGAATAATCTGTAGAAACTGCTATGGTACGAACTACAAAATAATCCTGTTTACGTCAGGGACCAACACTGAGCAAAATATTCCTTTTATAGAGGATAAAATTCAAATCGATGCATATGTTCTGCAAACTGGAAAGAAATACAACCTGACTTTCTTCGAAGGTGAGATTATTTCATTCCGAAAATGAAAAAATCTAGATGAAATATTATACATAACTGACATAATATTCTACTTACCATTCAATACCGACTCGCTTGTGTACCAATTCCTCTCCCTCATTTTTCCTCGTTATTTGTGGGCCAATCAAATGGCTGAAATTTCCTAGAGAGAGCCAATCGAATTATGTTTATAGTAATTATTGTTTTCTTGTTGTTTTATACTGACAAATGCACTTATGCCATGATATTAAAAAAATTTGGTAAATCCCGTTGTTTTCTATCGATGAAAGAACGTCTGAATATGAAAAACACAGGGTATTTTCCATGGAAAACCAAGAACAGAAGCATCTTCCAGAAAAACGGGAAGTCAGCTGAAGCTGCAGAATACAATTCAATGATTGATGCTTGTGATGGTAATACCCCGCAAAGTCTCCAGATGAAATTTTCCATATTGCATCATCGGAGTTAGCATGGAGGGAAAATGAAGGGGTCAACTGTTATGTCTATAATTTTCAAGTGAAACTGAACTGAAATGTCTAAAAATCATGGTGTATCCGAGCCAGAGACAGGGTTGGCACTCAGCTTCCCTTGACACTGCGACCAGCTGGGGTCTATTGTATCACTCTGTCGTCAGTGGTTTCTCATTCAAACAGGTTTGTGCCTTCAATTAGGTTTAGAAGCCTGTTGATAAGGTTCTTCGGATTCATGCCTGTTTCCGGGCTGATCTCTCAGAGGTTCTGTGTCGCCTACTACTTAGGGCGTCACAGTCGAAGATTGAAAGACAAGAGTTAGACCCGAGGCCTCCTCTTGTCTCTTGATGACAAGCCATTCTTCAGTATCTATCCCCATGTCCTGGGTTTTGATGAGCTGAAGAATCTTTTTGGTTTCCATTTTACCAAATGGCTTTGGAATCCACTCTGTTTCCGGGAGTAGGTGTTCGACCATCTGCTGATCCCTCCTTGGTTGGGTTTACGGTTTCTGGTGCCAAGTGTGATTCAACTGGAATCTCCTCGACTTCCATACCCGCTATCGGTGTTGGGTCTTCTTCAACTGGAAGTTCCCCAGTGTTGTTTTTCTCTGTGGTTACCATTTCTTCCCACGAGTGTAGGGGAAAGGGTCGTACACACCTGCGGTGCCTTCTGCGCGGTGTAAGGCAGATTACTCTGGGAGGTCGCCATGTATCCCAGAGGCTCCGTTTGTGATACCTGACTGGCTCAGGTATCATCCATCCCTCGGCACGGGTCGCTTGACGCCTTGGATTGAGCCATGTTGTGGTGGCATTTGGTTTGAGATTGACTTAGAGATCCGCAGGTTTTGACCATTTCTGGTCATTCCCACTGGATTTTCCTTGTCAACCCCGTTATCCAGCGATACCACTTGGAGGTAGCCACCTAAGTTTCCGCAACCCATCTTCATCTCTCGTAGGAGGTGAACATGTGTTGACGCAAGCTACTCGCCGGTGTATTCACTTATACCTGTAAAATATTGGGACAAACTGAAGGACACCAGCTCACTTGATGAAGGGAGTTATCTAGAGTTTCAGATAACGCCGACGTCGTTTCTTGTCGTAAATAAGTAAACTGCAATTACAGACCACACAGGGTGTTTTTGTGATTTATGTCTCTGATTAGTTCTGTGATTGTAATTTTGTCGCCTTCAAGGTTATGTCAATTCGTTGTGAAATATTTTGAGGGTGATCGATCTAAGTATGGTAACATATCAGTGATTCCACGACATCGATTCCATCAAATAATATGATTGAAAAAATGGAGTTATCGGTCTCGTTCTGACTCACCCGTACTATGTTTCCGATTCTCCCAACATCTAAAAATATTCAGGAGGTTGACACATATTCCGATATGTTGTAAGAGATTGGCATTATGCAATTATTGCACATAGGAAATTATGTCTCTACTGAGGACATATCTTCAGTTTTTCTCAATTATCTCAGAAACCTTCACTTCTAGGCAGTTTTGACCGTCAGGTCAGGAGTATCGATGTGCCGAACTGCTGTCAAACGCTCATTTGTCCATCCATTTGTCCCAAGAAAATGCGAAGGAAGGTACGACCACATACCATCGTAACTACGCCACTGGTTTACGGAAATGAAAAATTATAACTTCAAATTGGCACGTTGATAAATCATGATTGGTGTACCAAGTTTAAAATTCTTTCCTCCAGGAATTTTGGAGAAAACCAATTAAATCGTGATTTTTTTTGTACTATCGACACCCTGTATCTCAGAAAACCATACCTTGATAACAACTTTTTACCTCGAAATGAGGTGAGGAATCTCTTTTCGGAGTTTGTCGGTCTTATTCTGACTCACCCTTTTTGTAACTATGGCGTAAGTTTGAGTATATATGTATATGTGTATGAATTTATTACTCACCATTTTCACTAAATAAGTAGACGGAATGGAATTGTCTTATATATGAGTTGATAGGCATGTACAATAGAACTATGAGACGGTTGAAGTTTGGTAATATATCAAAATATCAACGCACAGGCGTGGGTCACCTGAATTCATTACCAAAAAAAGTTATTCTCACATGGTTCATATAATATGTTGATCACTAAATCCTAATAATTTCGTACACATATGTAAATTACTTTTGTTATCGTTGTCTGAAAGAAATTATATTTTTTTAATTTCAAGAAATGATGCGTTTTAATGCAAAATTGCGTGAGATCCATTTTCGAAAAGGGTGTAGCTTCTTAGCTTATAACTACAAACTCTACAATAAAAAGGGATTTTTTTTTGGTTATTCTGTTTGGATAAATGTTATGTAATCATATGACTTTTCATGAATTGAATTGATATATACAAGAAATACTCATATATTTTTGAAACGTTCGACATACATAATTGAGTTGTTCAATTCAGAACTCGTGCACAAAGTGTTGCGATTCATCGAAATAATGATGATAAAACCAATATTCTGACTCCAAATTTGAATTTATGAGTAACAGATACAAATGAAAGTAATTGAAGAATATCCGGTGTCCGGGTCAGAAAAACAACGACTAAAATTTTTTGATACTAGAACACTGTTAGAATACAGCAAAGCAGATATTGTATTTTGTAAAAACAATGTACATATATTACCTAGTGATTTCAATATAAATTTTGCGGGAGAAAAGTCACAGCCACGTGTACAATTGTTGTTTGAGAAATTCGATTTGATTATGAATAAGAATCCGACGCAACCTATGCTTCACCAATTAACGTTGGTTTTTCTGGGTATATCAATAGAATAGAATCACTAACATTTGTCTCATATTTGACCTACCACAAACCGATTATTTCTATAATTAAATGTAATGAATAGACATATATACAACGTTAATATAATTTTGACTTCAAAAATAAATACTATTATTTTAGTGTTTCCAAAAATGTCCGAATGACAATTCATTGATAATCTTAATTAAATTGAAATAATCAATAATTATTCAATATACAAAGCGTCGGATATCCCACGACACCTCAAGGTTTTTTTTCCTAGAAAGTGTTTACTTTGGAAGTTATTCGCAAAAATTATATGAACCAGTGAATGAGTCGTATTTTTTGGACATATAGGCAGATATGGACTTGCCGAGATTCAAGTATCTGATCAAAGAACATAATAAGATCACAGCTCCACCTATGTCAGAAGATTGGTATATTGAATATATACTCTTCGATTACGAATTGAAATAAAAATTATATCGAATGTCTCAAAGATGTATATTTATTACATCATTGGGGGAGAAAGAAGACAAAACATGAAGTGTATCTCTGATTACCATTACAATCACTTGTCTTTTTTTTCAGATTCTCACCCACTTGAAACCTATGAACTGATACCTTATAGAATAAAAGAGCTCTCATGTGAATTAATACCCAAATTTGGGAAAGCCCGGAAGACACTATTTCACGTGAACTGTACTCACGACAATGTGGAGAAGTTTCAGATGTTCAGTTTTACTGAGAATTCAGGTAGTAGTTGTGCGGATATATTTCTGATCACTATGTGTAAGAGTTTCACAAATTTTTATGATTCTCAAAAAATGAATAAATGAAGTTTTCTCAGGATTATCACCAGGTTGTCATCAATACTCGAAACACATTCAAAACATGAAAAAAACTCAGCAGTGGGACACCTCAGAACTTGACCGGCACGGGCCTCGGGTGACTGGGTCATTTTGTAATAAAACGTTGATGAAACATTTTCAGGGATGTCCGAAGTATATTTGATCGGTCAATTCAACAGTCAAGTACCGGTCAATTGACCAAGTGAGATTCTTCGTTGTGTTGGGACAGACGGACGGACGGACGGACGCCACACCGCCACACAGTGATCTGGCTTGTCCGTAAAACGGTTTTCAGTCGTTTTTCCGTTGTTTTTCTGTTATTAAAGAATACTCGAAAGAAACTGTTTTTGGTTCAGCTGGATATTATCGTAGTCTTACTTTCAACATATTTTTTTTTCATATCCATATCGCGCAAGAGCGAATAACCTGAGGATGCTGCATATTTGAACAATATGAATCCATGGTTTTTTTTATTGCCTATATTTTCAATACCAGTTATTGGATTTATATCAACGGAAATATCCGGCTGCCTGCCTGCCTGCCTGCCTGCCTGCCTGCCTGCCTGCCTCCCTGCCTGCCTGCCTGCCTGCCTGCCTGCCTGCCTGCCTGCCTGTCTGTCTGTCTATTTCATTTGGTATTTGTTTCAATAATTCATTCCAATATTCAATTTGTTAACTTCAATTCTGAGTTTTGAATATTTTTCAGTTTGTTTTTCTGTTTGTTGATTATTCGGGTGCATTTTTTTCATCGGAAGATTTTTTGTAATATTAGAGTATGATTTTCAGTTTGGATTTTGTTTTGGATATGATTCTAATCGTTCAATTTTGTTGTTGTTTTTTTCCAAATTATTCATCTTTCGTTATCTATACTCTCTCCACCTACTATATTTGATAATAATAAATTATAATTTTGTTGGAGCTGCTTATTTTCTTTCGACAGAAATTTTATATTTTTTCTTTTTCTTTGATTATTCCTTCTTTGTCTCAAACACATCTTTTTCAAAAATTATCAATTCATAGGTAATATTAGATTTTTTTTGCATTTTTCTATGTATTATTCAGAATAATTCCCCTGACTCATTTGAAATTTCGAGTTTTCAGAAAAATCATCTGAACTTCTGTTACATATTGAATTGTCTTTTTCATCTATATTTTCATTTTCTCTTTTTGTTTTTTCATTTTCTCTGTATGTTAAATCCATGCATATTTGTTCATATCCATTGGACCAAAATCTTCCTAGTTAATTTGACAAAATTGACGAATGGAAAATAATCGTCAATGTATTGAAAATGATCAGAACTTCCAAATCACTACAATCGTTCAAAGCACTGATGAATAACTCTCCTCAGCCAGTCCACAGGAAACCCAGAATGCAGTTATTTTCAGTTATTTCACAAGAAATATGAACTTCTTCTCACTAATAATATATTAATTGTCTGTCAACTTCAAATATACACGACCTTCAGGTTTCCAGGCATGTTTCATGTAACCCAATCCAATTCAATGCATTGTTTTCGCGATGCCCCAGAAGTAGCCAATGCAGCCTGCATTTACATTTCAGCCTTGGACTTCTGTTACAATTATGCAGTGCCAAATCACGAGTAGCATAATTTAAAATATATCACTTCCGAAACTAGAGTTATGTGCGGTATTACTTTCAGTTTATGGATAATACATCCTCGCACATAAGTAACATTACTCATTGGTGTGACCCAACCATTGTAAGTACTGCGTAGATCGCAGCTGAAGCTTATATTTAGAGAACATTCATAGCGAACAGGGTATCTCAAATTCAGGAAGTTTCACCCATGAATAAATGGAGATATGGGAGTCCATCAAATAACATAGCGGACGTGATATCAAGAGGGCAATTGATGAGTTCATCTATATGGTAGACCGCTCCGCACTAGTTGGGCGAGGATTCA
This sequence comes from Gonioctena quinquepunctata, assembly GCA_018342105.1. Lineage (NCBI taxonomy): Eukaryota > Metazoa > Arthropoda > Insecta > Coleoptera > Chrysomelidae > Gonioctena > Gonioctena quinquepunctata. The sequence goes on from JAFIRS010000068.1 coordinate 1,375,743, forward strand.
AGGTTGTGATCCAGTCAAATGTTGAAGAGTGACAAAGTCATACTAGATCAACCACTACAATATAGTGTCACTCTTTGCAACATCATTTGATTTCGATATTTGTGTGAGATTACCATCCTTCAAACCTCCAAAGAATCCCAGCTTATTTTCTTCATTTCATCAAAAATACGAATCCGAGAAAAGACAAGTGCATTCTACCCCAAAAGACTTCAATCTCAGCACTGAATTCCCAACAGAATTAGTTCAAATATCAGAATTTCCCAATGAATTATCTCACATTGAAGAGAAAAATCATTAACACGTAACAGTAAATTACTCTCTTGAATCCATTTCATGATCGAGAAGACCTCATGAGAGCACGAGGTAGACTCAAAAATGCTTAAATTCCCTACCTACACAAACATCCAGCCTTACTGCCACACCGAATTTATTTGACAAAATAAATTATAAAACATAAACATGAAAGAAATTTGCATACTGGTGCTCAAGCCACATTTACTGCAATACGACTGAGTTTTTGGCCTTTGCATTGTCGAAACGCAACTAGAGCCATAATACATCGCTGTATTATCTGCTACATTGTCAATTCACCTTATACAATTTATCGAATGGGGGTGTTCTTCAATCGTATGGGCTCTTTCTACTACATAAAGGATGGAAAGCTCGTATGTTTTGTGTTCCAGGCCGTAAATCTTGAACCAGCCGGAGATATGACACCGGGATAATCTCTAGATTGTTTGGAACGATCTATTATTCATAGGGGAATCCAGCAGAGCCACTTATAAACTCAGTCAGCTATCAACTGTTTTGCAAAATATAAAATTAGAGACAAGTTTTGCTAAAACTATTTCTTGGAAATTCATACCTCCCAAATTACCACACTTCATCAGACTTCGTAAATTTTTCGTGAAGTCATCCTAATTCCACTCAAGGAGGATTCGAGGTGCGCCTACCTTACGAGGAATCCAATACAATATAGTTCAAATGGAATGAGTTCTCGATTCACGAGCTTTGATCTAATTATCCAACGATCTCGAAGACTTCCTTCAGTAACTCCTTCACATTTCCCAATCGGTGAAGTTTCGAACGCCTCAGCATCAGAGGATTGTTGAAATATACCAGATAATAGGTTGAGTGAGTTTCAAATATTTCAAGCTTTATTGCAACATTTTTTGAATCGCCGGTTGGCAGACTGCCTCACGCAATCAAAATTCTCTTGTATGTGTGCATCTATTTCACTATGTAGTTCAAACACTGTTCTCCATCATCTAGTTTTTACTCCAAACAAACTTCAATATATTTTGAGAATAATAGCTGATGAAATTTTATCGTGCAATAATTTTGGATTTTTTATATTATATTAGCGGAATTTACTGCTTGATTCAAGTGGTTTTGTGCAAGCTATGATTATTTGCAAATGCATTTACAATAAATACTGACGAGAGAAAAATACTACCACCTGCTCAACACCATTATTTGTGAAATAAAATTTTTTTTTTTTTCATACTTCCATCATGATGATTCGGCGAATGTTTATATTCGATAAAATCAGGAGGGATGTGAAAGATTTGGAGTATAAGATCACATTCGAATTTTGTTTGCCTACATGAACGTTTTTTCTCTGGAAAACTATTTATAAAAACTGATTTTTCTACCGAGGATAATTTGTCATTTTATTGTGATAAGTAGAGATAGATTGTTTCCACTGGATGATGTATTAACAGTTATAATTAACAGTATCTTCGGCGTCTTGGACTTCATCAACACTCTTCGTGAAATCCCTATTTATCATTCATAGAAATAAAGAGTAGGATTCTCCCTTATGAATACATTTCAGAAAAAAATCTATTTTCCATGTGGACCAACTACTATTACCGAAAACTAAAACCACTACCACCTACATGGTGTTACAATAGCAACTATTCAAATTGTAAACTTTGTGGTATAACCAAACGCAAAAAGACAATAGCAACCTGTATAAATCTAATTTCATTCTGATACTCCAAATAAACCCATATCGCTTGGTTCTGCTTTGAAGCTGGTGTTATTTGTTGTCGCTATGTACTTTGGCAAATGAAGGGCCAATCAAAATTTACTCTAACAAAGCTCTTCATAAGCTTCCAATGTTGAAAAGGAACACATTCTCAGTTGAATACTGGATGGAAATATTTTTCTGAAAATAGAAAAGTCCACGATAGAAATGAAGTTATTTCTTGGGCATATCTAACAGAAAACAACTACTTCCCCGGCTAAAGCCACGCTGGACATTGAACTACATCTCATAGATATTTTGAAAGGACTCGACTTAGAGTAGGAATTTGATTTTCATCGAATTGATATTTGATTTTCTATTCCAGTCTTGATGAAGAACTCATATAGTTAGGAATGTTTCTATTTTCTCTACCAATTGAAACAGAATGGAAGCAAACAAGGGACTTTGAAGTATCTTCCTGAATGAATTCAAAATAAATTGAAATAGGTGGTAGACCACAAGCGGAAAACAACTTATTACCTGGCAAATACCACGCAGAACGTTTAATGATATTCATATGGAAATATATGCAAACTCCTATGGAAATTGATTGCTAATGTTTTTTTCTGATAAACTTGATTATGTTTATTTTATGGCAGATTCGACTACAATGCGCATACCGGTTTCAGGCTTTTCGCCCTCATCAGTACGGACTAGTCAGCAGTCAGAGATCCGAAGACCTCTGGCCGAAGCGAGACCTAACATAAATGAGAACATAATCAAGCTTAAATTACCTGTATGTACGCCAGAAAAAGTTACTTTCAACAGGCGGTACCTAGTGATAGAAAGAAACACTCCATACTGTTCACCTACCTCAATAGGATTCTACCTCGATAGGAATGGCTGTATGCCCGAACAGGCGAATACCGTGTGTAACAGGATCATGGTACACCCCCCGTATCTCCTTTAGTTTCGAAGGTAATTGATTGAAATTTGAGATATCTCATGAACATAATAAGCAGCACTTTTTGACCTACAAATGATCATTTTTCCACTTCCGGTTTCGCCGGAAGTAATAACAACTTTTGATTTTTAAATAGAACACCCTGTATATTATTACATTTCTGAAATCTGCCTAATTTTTTGATTCCAATGATACCACATAAGTGACATTCCAAACGTCATTATTTTTGATAATTCAGTTTTTAATTTTCCATTCAAGTGTGCCATGATGGTTCCAATTTATTCCAATTCACCCGTCTAATGCTAGAAAAATCGGAATTTCGTCAAAAATACTAAATTGCGTTTTTTATGAGCAAATAAAGTTCATCGTAATCGATTTTGGGGTAAAACTCATTTTTTTCTAATGGAACCATATTGGTACCGTGGTACCATTTATTAGTACTATTAATGATGAGGGATTTATTCATACCTGCTAATAAAATGTGCGATAAATGCAATCAAAATTACAGCTAAAAGAAAATAAGATAATACAATTACTTTGTTCTAATTTAATGCTAAGAAGTTACTGAGGTGGCTTTGAAATACAAAAAATGAACTCAAAACATCACAACAATTGTTCGAAATGCTGTCCATCAACGTCAATGCACTTCTGAACTCGCATAGCTTCGAATGCCTGTTGAAGGTATTCAGTTACTGAGGAGGCTTTGAAAACAATGAAATTATTCATTCAGATTGTCAAATAAATAGGTATTGGTTTATCGGTATTTTTATTTTGTATTGGAAAAGTATTCACATTTGTTGTTATTTTTATTCAAAATGCCCCATATTTATTCAAGGAATGAAAAAGTGGACATGTTAATTATTAATGGAGAATGTAGAAAAAGTGCCGTTGCGGCTAGAAACCTTCATGCCAACCGATATCCTGATAGACAATGTCCAGCGAGAAATTATTTTAATCGTCTTGAAAATCAATTCCGAAGAGAGCCTTACCATGATCCCGGAGAAAACGTTATCATTGACGAAGGAACGGAAATTAATGTTTTAGCTCGAATAGAAGTTGATAAGACTGTTTCTTCGAGGCAAATTGGGTTTGAATTGGTAATAAGTCACCAAACGGTAAGCCGAATCTTGCACCAGCACCTGTACAAAAATGATTAGGAACGTAGGATGGAATATTGCAATTGGATCTTGCAGAATAATGTGCAGCCAAACAATGCTTTTTTGGGAAGGATTTTATTTTCGGACGAGTCTAGGTTGTTTACAAATATGGGATTATTCAACCGACAAAATACAAGGTATTGGTCACAAGAAAATCAAAATTTATTGAGGGAGGGTAACTTTCAAGTGCGGTTCGGTGTCAATGTTTGGCTTGGAATACTCGGTCGTAGAATCATTGGTCCAATAATATCTGAAGGGCGCTTGACTGGAGATAGATACTAGAATTTCTGCAAAATGAAATTGAGGACAGGTTAACTGAATTACCTGTCCATCTACGACAGGGAATGTATTTCCAACAATATGGAGCTCCTCCCCATAATTCCAGAATAGTAACTGATTACCTTCAACAGGCATTCCAAGAAAACGTAATTTCGACAAATGGTCCTGTGCGATGCCCTCCAAGGTCATCTGATTTGACACCTCTTGATTTCTTTGTTTGGGTCCATTTAAAAAACATTGTCTATGCAACCGCCGTTACAACCCGCGAAGACCTGGAGTTGCGAGTAAGACGCGCAATTAATAGTATAACGGCCCAGCAATTAGCGAACGTTCTTCAAGAAACAGCTATGCGAGTTCAGAAGTGCATTGACGTTAATGGACAGCATTTCGAACAATTGTTGTAATGTTTTGTGTTCATTTTTTGTATTCCAAAGCCACCTTAGTAACTTCTCAGCATTAAATTAGAACAAAGTAATTGTATTATCTTATTTTCTTTTAGCTGTAATTTTGATTGTATTTATCGCACATTTTATTAGCAGGTATGAATGAATTCTTTATTAATGGTACTGATAAATGGTACCACGGTACCAATATGGTTCCATTTGAAAAAATTGAGTTTTACCCCAAAATCGATTACGATGAACATTATTTGCTCATAAAAAACGCAATTCAGTATTTTTGACGGGATTTCGATTTTTACAGCATTAGACGGGTGAATTGGAATAAATCGGAACCATCATGGCACACTTAAATGAAATACTAAAAATTGAATTATCAAAAATATTAAAGTTTGAAATGTCATTTATGTGGTATCATTGGATTCAGAAAATTATGCAGATTTCAGAAATATAATAATATACAGGGTGTTCTATTCAAAAATCGAAAGTTGGTATCACTTCCGGCAAAACCGGGGTGTACCATGATCCTGTTACACACGGTATATCAAACAAGAGAGCTATAAGAAGTGAAATATTGGAAAACAAGGAACTTTGAGGTCTATTCACAAACAAATTCAATTTAAATTGAAACAAGTGGTAGACCTTGAGCGAAAAACAACTACTTTCCTGGCAAATACCACGCAGAACGTTGAATGATATCTACCTGAAAATATATGCAAACTTCCATAGATTATAGAAATGGATTGCAAATGTTTCTCTCTGATGAAGTTGATTATGTTCAATTTAGGCCAGGTCTGCCTAACAATTCACCAGTCAGAGATCCGAAGACTTCTGGCCGGAGCGAGACCCAACATAAATGAAAACATCATCAAGCTTAAATCACCTGTAGGTACGCTGGTGACTACCTCGTACTGATGAAGACCAAAAGCCCGAAACCGATATGCGGATTGTTAGGCAGACCTGGCATAAATTAAACATAATCAAGTTTATCAGAAATGAACATTTGCAATCAATTTTCATTGTCTATGGTAGTTTGCATAGATTTTCAGGTGAATATCATTCGACGTTCTGTGTTGCTTTTGCTGGAAAAGTAGTATTTTTTCGCTTGTGGTCTATCACTTGTTTCAGTTCATATTGAAACAAGCTACTACCGCAAAAACATAGAACAGCAATGCATGGGGAGAGCAAGTAGATGCTCGGCGAGCGTAACACATGTACAAAGTTATTAATAATCGAACAATTCAGAGCAACAAGGTGCGCTTCTTTATTGAAAAAATTCATGAAGATAAAATACTGTTACCAAAACACACAACACTCATTGAACTCTGCTAGGACAGGTAAGGAGAGTTATTTTTCAGCAAACCACTAATTTTTCATAAATCAATCTAGTCCATTCGATGATCGGAGTCTCTAATCAGTTTAAAATTGTATCTTATTCAGAATAGGCAGAGCATTTATAGTTAACATGGAGTAAGATTGGATATTGTGATTTTCTGAAACTTTTTTTATTGGACTGAAATGAATACTACCTTGCATTGGAAGTTGAGAACTGAATATCAGTGACTATTCCACGCACCTTGGAATTTTCACAAAATCTGACCAATCAAAAACCAGAGACAGCTTGTATTATCGCGAAAACACCAGCTGTCTTTCAATTCTGATTGGTCTATCAGCATGGTGTTTTCAACGACGTAACCATGGATACGGATCGCAATGCAAAGTTTGACAGTTTGACCAAAAATAATTGTAGCTGCAAACGTCAAAATGAGTCGCTTCGGTACTACTTCAAATGAAGTGATAAACCAAAATTTTGAAGTAAATATACCCAGTAACACAAAAAAATCAAAATCCTATATATGGAGACAATTTATGACGTTCTGTGCGGAACGCAACTACAAATTAGATGCAGAAAATAGCAACGAAAGATTAGCATTCATTCTGAAAGACTAGGCATTCAATATGCGAAAAATTGATGGTAGTGATTACAAGGAGAGTGTTATCAAAACCATATGGAACACTAATGCAAAATAAGTACAAGAAAAATATTTTTGTGAGTATCAGAGACATATTGATCCCTTCAGAAATATAATGTACAAGGAGGCGAGGGCGGCTCGAGATAGCAAGAGAAAATATAGAAATATGTGCTTACAATGGGACAAAGACACGCCAGAGGGACTCCAAAAGAAGTTTGTTCACATAGCTGCGTAGAACTAGCTTGGAGAGGTAACGAAGCAACGTTTTCCAAGTTACATCTTTTTAAGGGAGAGACTGACAACAAAGGCTGTTTAACAAATAGAATTGCATATAACCCGATATTCTCCAAAACCCGCCACGGTGGTGATAAAAACTGTGCAGATACTAAATGGCTTACTCAAAATTTGAAAAATCCTGAAATGTGTCCTGTGAGATTATACCGCAAACTTATATCGAAAAGGGGAATTATTACCAATGACAGACTTTTTCTGACAGTGAATGGCAAGTGGAATAAATATAATAATAATAATTGGTACAAGAATTGCCCTATTGGTATTAATACAATATCAAAACTATCTGCAGACAAGATAGGATTAGATACTAGAAAACTAAAAATAAGAAATTACTTTAATCGTGCCACTGCAGTTAGTCATTTACTACAATCCGGCGTTAGTGAACAACAAGCTATGGAAATTACTGGACATGGAAGTTCGAACTCGATGAAACCGTATTTACATCTTAGTGCTGAAAATCATCAGAATATAGTGAATACTTTTAGGAGTACCTCAAGTACATCAAGTAATAATACCAACAATACATTGTAGCCACCTAATAACGGTCATACTATTCAAATTTTTTCATTTGCACCATTTATAATAATTATAATCGAGAATGATATATTATGCTCGTGTTCATAAAAAATTATTTATTGTTATAGGTAACAAATTATAATTGAAACAAATCGTTTATAGTTTAAATAAATATTTCATGCTTATAATTGAATTTGAATTATTTATTATTATTAAATTTCTTCCACTCATTCTGCCGAATTTAAATTTTTTGACCTTTCATTTTGTTCGTGAAATAGTCTAATAAAATACCACTCGTGATTGAATTTATCTTATAAGTCTGTCTTTTATTTCTAAACTCAACTGAGTTGCTTGAAGAAAACACTCAAGCAACTCAATTTCGTTTAGAAATAAATCGACAGACTTATCGCGAAAATTCAGCCACTAGTGGTATTACTACTGAAAATTATCTTTAGAGATTAATTTTTGTATTCGACAGTATTCAAATCCATTTCAGACTAATCCTGTCAATCACATTGTATTTTGATGATATCGGATTTCTTTCAGATTTTTGGTTGGGAGGTGGAAAAATATCGAATATGGAAAGTTTGGAATTTATGTTGGGTGCGAATGACAGAGTGAGGGTAATAGTCTTCGATGAATACCGGACTTCTTTAACAGTGGAACTGAATGTGACGGTGAGTTGATGTGAAAATACTGGAATTGTTGGAGTTGAGTTTGAGTTCAGAAATGAAAATACCGCTTAAGCTCAACGTGAATCTTTTTATGTTGAATGTACAAAATACAACATGGACCTTAACATGAAATTCGCTATATTCTCACGATTTCAATTCATTTGCGAATGATTCCAAGGCACATTTTTGAAAATGACTTCGAAGCATAGAAGTTGTTTCGTCTATATAAGGTGGTCCTAACAATGGCTTTTTCAGATGGATTGCATATTGTTGTATATCCGTAATTTTTCCATCTCCAGGGTTTCAGTGTGAATGAGTAGCGTATGAGTTGTAGATTCCAATTCCCCATAATTTTCACAGGATTTGTTCATATCTATCTCTCACAGGTTTTATGTTATTCTGCAAACTCGAAAAAATAACTAAAATAATGTTCTTGACAAGAGTTTTGATTTGCAACCTCTTGCGTCAAACGGAAAATTTGTTTTTCATTAAATTGTTTTGGTAAAATAAGTATCGGATTTATTACAAAAGTTTCAAATGATGGTTGCAAGTAGGGATGTCCTGACGTACAATGTTTTCATTAATTTGCAAACTCGTATGGAACACGGAAATGAGGCTAGAATAAAAAAAAATCGTATTTGTACTCTACCAAAAAAAGTAAAAGTTTTGCGAATAGGGCAGACAACTCACTTTAACAATTGGTGGCAGTATGATAATCTGCAAACTATGTAACAATGCATATCATTGGGAATTGAAAATTTTTTTATTTCTGCAACACCTGTGTTATTTGATTGTGAATGATATTCATTGTGTTACCAAGTTAACTATTGACCAAAAAGTAGCTCGTCAACGGTAGGTGAAATCATTTAATGTTGGTATCTAACGTTGTCGATATGAACTCTTAACAATTGGGAATTTGCATAAAAAATACTCTGAGTACGTTCGATGGGGGATAGAGAATCTCTTGACTCATTTTCATAATTTTTTTGATTCATTGAAGAATGGAGGAAATATTGAGATTTAAAAAATAACTAGTATAGTTGTACATTGGTACGATTAACCTACAACTGTGTTTCTTCACAATGTTTTGTTTCCAGAGTAATGAATGCATATCAGTTAAGTGATATGATCTATTACCAGAATAACAAAAAGACTGACAATTGTATTTTTATTACAAATAAATATATAACTAATCAAAAACAATGCACATTCATCTAATTGTCCTGGAGCTACAACTAAAAATGAATTGCCTACCAACATATTCTTCCCCTCTTTATTTTAAAAATTTGTATAAATCAAAAAAATGATTCTGACGTGTCGATTACATTTCAGTCCTCAATTCGATTTCAATAAAAAAATTTACCGACGAAACCAAAAAGGAGGAGATTCTCTAGTCGACGCGTATATTTTTTTTTATGTATGGTGTATAGTTTTTTACTGAATCGTCTGATTCCGATAATTTTTCACTGGATAGGGTGTACTTTGAAGCTGGTCCCATTTCAATTTGAGAAATGGAATCGACCCCTGAGGGTAGCAAAATGTAGGATATTGATCACTCACCCTCTGAATTCTGGTCCGCTAACCGATTCTATCAGGCATAACTTTGTACGGGGGTCTACTTTGTACGGGGGTCTTCGATTTGGATGATTCTTTTTTTATTAGATAGGGTATACCTCATAGTTAATCATATTTGGATTTTGAATGGAATTATCGACCCTCACGGGTAGAAAAATAGGGAATAATTGATTTTTCTTTCGTGAACATTGGCACACATATGTAGTTGACAATGACATATCGCAACTGTCATCATTTTTGTTCTCCTACATCCGTCACAATCATTATATCCAATGAGAGGATGGAATGAAATACAGAGTAATGGAATAAACTAACCAGAACAATAAAAGTGATTTATATTACAACAAATAGTAAAAGTAGATAATCATATTATTCAACTGGTAATAGTTGAAGTAAGGTGGGTAGGTAAGTATTTTGGGAGTAATAAAAAAACAAGTGGGTAGTAATTAGTAGATGTCAGCCAAAAAAAATTGAAAAATAAAAACTTTTTAACAAAAAATTAAACCGACGAAATACGGAACTGAAAAGTAAAAAATAAAATAAACCTTCTTAGTCTCAATAACTAAGCTCCTAAACTAATGTTAGCAACTAATTTTGAGTCGGCGCCAAACGAACAAACGACGAAGAACATTGAATTACTTCAACGAAATTATCAGAATATCACCGCGCAACTCGATGCCATCATTTTACGCCTTACCTAATTCATTTGCCTGGTTGGCGCCGACTTAAATTTAGTTACTTTAGGAGCTCAGTTCTTGAGACTAAGAAGGTTCATTTTATTTTTTACTTCTGTTTCGTATTTAGTAGGTTTAATTTTTTGTTAAAAAGTTTTCATTTTTCAAGCGAAACCACAATTGGAGAAAGTCGAGTGAAAAGGTAAATTATAATTTTTTTAAATTAAATGAATACATACCTGTAAAAATCAAATTTGATGAAATATCGATTTCATCAATTTTTATTTTTTGACAACGTTTCTGTTTGATGATGAAAATTATACAATGGATAACGTTGTGATATCCTTACTCCCATAGAGCATCGATTATTTCTTTTAAAATCTCGTCGATTGCTATGAAGTCAAGTTGTGACAAGTGAACCTTTTGAATTGAGGATGAATGCATGTCATTCATAATGCGCTGAAAAATGAATATCTTCCAATAGTGTTTTACTAGGACTTACAAAATTTTTACACTTTCGATTGTTGCATTCGAGAATATCAGATTAAATTCATTTCGCTGATTTGTCGGAAACAGTGATTGCTTCTGAGATTAATAATTAGTTTCAAATTTTGCAATGGTTATCAACTACGAAACTGTATTATTCTTCGGATGCAATTTCAATCAACCAGTAGAAAATATAACAGATATACGCGATGGACCACTGTAGACAAATGTCTGTCTAATATATATATATATATATATATATATATATATATATATATATATATATATAATATATATATATTGAACCTATTTGCACAATGTTCACAACTTATGTCCAAATTATGAAAAAAAAAAATCATTTATACAAAAAACGGCTGCAAATCTCTGTGTCACGTAAAATATCAGTCGTAATTTTAATTGCAATTTGCAGAACTTTTGCAATTATTTCAGCAGTTGTGAAAATGCAGAAATATTATTTTAACGGATAAATAGGTTCCATTTTTCGTATGAAGTTGCAAAATTACATATCCACTGAGACCGATATTCTCTTTATTTGCAACCACAAAAATTTGTTTTGTAATTATTTCAATTGGAAATGGGAGAGTCAATAAAAAAGTGAGATGAATCACTGATGCGTTTTTCAGAAATGGTTGCAAATGTTAGTGAATATTTTAAACTTTTTTTTTGTTCAGTTATCCAATTTGTAGAACTTTTGTAATTTTTTTGAACAAATTACGATAAAAACTTCAACAAATGACAAAAGACAAGGTTTCGTAACTTTTACAAGGTTACAAACTCATTGCACGTTGTAAAACAACCTTACTATAGGATGCCTAGTTTGCAGAACTTTTCAGTGCAAAATTAAAGCATGAAAACGTTTTTGGCAATTTGAACAATGTTTCGTTCATCGCTGACTTCTGCGAAATTATATACTATTGAAGTTCAAAAACTTTTGGAATTATTGTTAATTGATTGTCTATATCTACTGGCCTACTTTTCGTGAAGACAATCATGATAGAAAGAACCGCAGTGGAATTTCCAGTGATAAAAAATGTCATAACTGTAATTTGTCAACTGAAAAATATAAAAAAAAATATCCAAGCAATCATATGGCAACTAAAAAGGAACTATGTGGAACATACAAATATCTTCATAGACTACATCTTTCAAATATTAATTTTAGTAGTTGAAATGGATTGGAATATGGAAGTTGAAGAATTTCAGTCAATTTCTGATTTTTCTTCAGAAGATGATAATTCATTGAAGATTATGTATATCAATGCCAGGTCGATAAAGAATAAAATTGATGAGCTTGAATGAATAACAAATGAATGTAAGGCAAATCTTGTAGTTATCTCAGAAACATGGGTAACCAAGGGAGAGCAATGTTATTATAATGTTAAAAATTACAATTCCATTTATAAAGGGAGGTAATATAGGTATTTTTATCAAACAAAAAATCAAATTTGAGATTTTTCAGAAAGAAGAAAGTCTTATCTCATATTCCCGTATAAAAATTGAAACATTCAATTCTATAATTTGTGGTATATACCGCCCTCCTATAATATTATTACTGTTTTGAGATTTTTTAGATATAAATGAATTGAAAACTGACTGTTTCATTTTTGAGGAAATGAATTTTGGTATACTCAACAACAAAATAGTGATGTGAATAGACTTAATGATTTATATATTGCTAATGACTTTGAATTGTGTAACATCATTATCTCCACCAGATATATGAATAAATCTAGTTCACTGATTGATCATGTTCGTGATCATGATCAAACTATTCTTCCAGACTCAAACAATTATCAATTTAAAATACAGCGCTATGTGACCGTAAGTTTCAAATAGCATCGATAGATATTAAGAGAGAAAAAAAAAGATTTGGAAAAGTTTTCACCAATTACAATGTGGAAAGTATTGAAAATGATCTTTTAACTTCAGACACTAATATTTTTTTAAATTATAATATTGATATTAACTATGGAAAACTTTTCCGAATTTTTGATAGGCACTGTTTGAAAAAAATGTTCAGAAATTTCCACATCAATTGAAATTAGGGATCAATTTCAGTACAAGAATTAGAAAAATCCCTCTAATGTATAGAGTAGAGTAGAGTTCATTGACTACATTACATATTATGAATACATTTGTAGCAGGTCTCATGAAATCAAAAATATTTCTATATCTAACAGTTACAACTAATATTACGGAGTTAACATTATGATTAAAAAGACAAAACACAATCCAATCTGCATAAAATAAATCGGAGCCCAAATATCACCAATTGAATATTATTATCACAAGACAAAATACAATTCAACGTGAATAAAATGAATCGAAGCCCAAATGGTTGAGCGTTTTTCACGAATCTTCGTTCGTGAATACGTAGATGAGAAAAACAGTTCTCCTGTAAAAAAAAAAAATTTTTTTTCGAATATGTAGAAATTCAGCATTTTTATTACTTCAGGTAGTTTGTTATGGAATGTGAATTCAGATAATTTTTCTGGGGCACCAAAAGCCTGTATCTTGGCGTTCTCAGCAAATTTCCTGATCTCGTATGATACTGATGTGAATCAGATTGTGAAGCATAATCCGCTCTGTTTTTATGCATTCCAATAAGGGAGTAGTGAATATAAGCACTTGGAAGAGGCATGATCTGAAGCCAAATGGAAAGAGCACGGCAGTGATACATGTATCCCGCTTCTGCTTACACACGAATAATCCTTTTTTAGAAAATGAAAGTTTTGTTTGCGTGACTGGAATTGGATATGGCACCCCAGTTGAGCTTGTCGTCAATATATATATATATATATATATATATATATATATATATATATATATATATATATACAGGGTGTTTCCTAACTACGGGACGAAATTTCAGGGGGTGTTTTGTTAGGTCATTTGACAAAAAAAACAACATATGTCCGGAGTTGCTTCGTTTCTGAGATACAGGGCGTTGGAGTATGAAAAAAAGGTATTTATAAAATATCCTGAATATCCTGAAACCGATGTGGTTGAAATGTGGTACAGCTATTTGAAGTGATAAGGCAATTATTTGGCCCTAAGTAGGTCCAGTGGCGTCTCAGTGGGCACCACAGCCAACAATACTGAGAAAAAAATCATTATGCCCTTCTTCAGTGCATTTGAATATAAGCGTGGGTTCGAAAAAGTTTTTTATAAGCATTTGGAAAGTTCTAAAAAGAAACCTCCTATATCCATATCACATACAGCAGGTCCAAGCTCTACTGCCTAGGGATTTTCACCCGAGATTAATGTTTTGCAGGTGGTTGATTCATACACACAATAATAATTTTTCACTAAATATTTTATTTACGGTCGAGGCAAATTTTTCACGAGATTCTATTATGAACTTTCACAATAATTATTTCTGGGCCGACGAAAATCCCCACATTATTAGAGAAAGTCATTTTCAGCAACGATTTTCGCTGAACGTTTGGGTAGGAATTATTGGTGACTACCTAATTTTTTACCAGCAAGATTATGAGGTCTATCCTACACGGCTTTGTTGCCAAATCATTCACCCATTTTGTTGGAGGAAGTACCCGTACTTGTAAGAGGCAACATGTGGTTTATACACGACGGAGCTTCAGCTCATTTTAGTGTTCTTGCTCGTCAGCATCTCGACATCAACTACCCTAATCGCTGGATTGGACGTGCAGTACCTCAACATTGGCCCGCTCGCAGTCCTGATATGAATCCTCTAGATTTCTATTTATGGTGTCATCTGAAGGCTCCTGTTTATAAAACCCCTATACTAGATCTGAATGACTTGAGGAATCGAATAAGTGACAATTGCAATGTCATTAGGAATACTCCAGGTATTTTTGAACGTGTCAGACAATCAATGACACATCGATTGCAGTCGTGTATTTTATCAGACGGTGGACATTTTGCTTATTTACTTTGAGGTCGAAATTGTTTATTTTTTACTTTAGGTTTGTATTTTATGTTGTCCATGGATAATTTGTAGAAAAAGTTCAAGTATTTTTATCTCGGAAACGAAGCTTAATATGAATAAAACACAAGGGACCAAAGAGTTGTATTTTCAGTTGTTCAATCTGAAAAACTTAAATACTACGAAAAAAAGTACTTTTTTTTTCTCAGTATTGTTGGCTGTGGTGCCCACTGAGACGCCCCTGGACCTACTTGGGGCCAAATAATTGCCTTATTACTTCAAATAGCTGTACCACATTTCAACCACATCGGTTTCAGGATATTCAGGATATTTAATAAATACTTTTATTTTCAATACGTCAACGCCCTGTATTTCAGAAACGAAGCAACTCCGGACATATGTTCATAGGAATTTTTTTTTGTCAAATGACCTTACAAATCACCCCCTGAAGTTTCGTACCGTAGTTAGGAAACACCCTGTATAGATATCGAGCAACTTGACACTATGCCCCCCTGCTGAAGTGGCATTTGAAGATATAATTATATTCTGGTTTTTGTCAGAACTGAGCAATAGCTTGTAAGAACGGAACCAATCATTTGTTAATTCAAAAGTGTGTTTGGCGGATTCCAGCAATTCCTCCATATCACTGTTACGATCGATCAAAGTTGTGTCATCGGCGAACAGAATACTATTTTAGGGCGAAATATGATGATATGTCGTTTATGTATAACATGAATAGGGTCGGTCCCGAAATAGACCATTGAGGCACCCCATGTATGAGTTCCTCCAAATTTGATTCAACACCGTTAGTCGGAACACATTGTTTATACCACATATATAGGATTTGCATGTGGATGCTTCTGGATTCACATGCAAATGTGAATCCAGAAGCATCCACATGCAAAGATTTTAAGCTCACAAACATCATAAGGAGCTTGCTCTATAATCGTATGTTCTATGTGGATTTCCAGGGAAAGCAGAGTAGGTGCGCAACCAAAAGAACGGTCTACCACAGGGCAGCGTGCTGGCTCCCATCCTATTTAATATATATACTAACGACCAACCGCTTCCCATCGAAACTAACAGCTACATCTATGCTGATGACCGAGCAATAGCTGCGCAGGGAAACAATTTCGGAGACATCGAACAAAGTCTAACTGAGGTACTGGAAGAACTGAACCGATACTACAATGAAAACCAGCTAAGACCAAACCCAGCAAAAACTCAAGTATGCGCCTTTCACCTCCGCAACAAACAGGCATCTAGAAAGCTGCAAGTATGGTGGAATGGAATACTACTGGAGCACTGCCCAAACCCAAAATATCTAGGAGTCACCTTAGACAGGACCCTAACCTATGAACAACACTGTAGGAACACTAAACTGAAAGTGAGCGGGAGGAACAACATCCTAAGGAAGATATCAGGTAGCTCTTGGGGTGCTAGTCCAAGTGTCGTCAAAACCACCGTATTGGCCCTATGCTACTCCGCCGGGGAATATGCCTGCCCAGTATGGTATGAGTCAGTACAAGCCAAACAAGTTGATGTTGCGCTGAATGAGAGTTGTAGACTCATTACATAAGCCTATAAGGAAAGACTTAAATCGTCAACTTCTGAGCGACACCCTCTATATGGCCTGCAACCAGCATACCAGAGACTAAAGTCAAGAAATAGCTTCCTAACAACCACCGCAGATTTCCAGGAACAAACAAACAAGTCTAGGATCGATTTTTGGAAAGCCACCAGAGACCAACATTGGATGACTCCATCCGAAAACCTAGCTGCTGGGAGAGAGGAGAGTTGGGAGGTCTGGAAATCTCTGAATAGACTCCGAACCGGAACTGCAAGATCTAGGGTCACCCCGAACGAATGGGGATACCCAGTGAGCTCCACCCTATGTGATTGTGGCGCCCCCCAGACGACGTCATACATGTACGAATACCCGCTGTGCCCCACCTAATGCACCCACGAAGATCTGATGTCAGCTCTACCAAACGCAATTGACGTCGCCCAATACTGGGCAAGACATACTTAGTTTGATTAATTTAACAATATCTGTATACCTAACCGCTTATTTACCTTTATGGACTGTAAGTTATATATGATGTAAGGCTTCTGACTCGAATAAAAAAAAATAGGATTTGCAAACATCTAGAGGAAGCCCCCTAATACCATAATCATAATCATGAGACACGCAATCAAACGCTTTTGTGAGGTCGCAGAGCATTAGATACGAATGTTCCTTCAATTCTAAGCCTTCAACTACTCTAGAGATGACGTTTGTAATAGCTTTAGTTGTTGATAGATTCGACCTGAATCCAAATTGTCCAGGACAAAGCAGAGAGTTTGCTTCTAGATATGAAATTAACCTTTCTTCAACTAGATACTCTATAATTTCAGATATGATAGGAATTATTGAAATTAGTGGAAATTCTTCTACCTTTTGTGGATCACCTTTTTTCAGTGAAGGCAAAATCACTGCTATTTTCAGCACATCAGGGAAAATACCCAGCGAAAAAGATTTATTAATTAATAATGATAGGGGTTGAGCAATCGTATCAGCTATGGCTTTATTTCATAAAAGTCCGGACAACTCGAATCCTTCAATGACCTGATGGTATCCATAACCTCAAAGAAGTGACATGGGAAAATGAATATAATTGACCGGTGAATTGATATTCTTTATGAAGTCAGTAGGTTCATGATTTGATTCGGGTACAGAAGAAATCAATGTGTTGGCTATGTTGATGAAATATCAATTGAACACGTTCTCAGATATGAGTGTATCAGTTCTTTTGGTGAATTTCTATTACACTCGAACTTGATCAATCTCCAGGTATCTCTACTGATATTCGAGAATTTTTGCAAAAAAGTTTCGTTGGACCTCCTTTTGAATTCCTTGATAGAATTTCTATAATCCTTGTGTAATGTTTTATAGGTACGCAAAGTAACTAGATCCTTATTCACATTATAAATTAGTTTAACAGTAGAGAGCACTCTCCGATTGTTATGCAATTCATCATTTTACCAGCAAACGGACGACTTATGTCTGATATTGTTCCCACATTTTTTCAAAGGAAATATCTGTTTGATATGGCAACTAGCATACTCATGGAATGATCAGTGACGGTGATTGGAGATTTGTTGTGAAAAATGTTCCAATTATAATTACCAAGCACACGTCTCAGATCCTCCAAGCCCGAACGAAAATGTTTTCTATTATAAGTATAGTTTTTTTTTTGTTCTGGGGCAAACTCTAAACACATAAGTTAACCAAGACGATCCGATGAGCAGGGATCTAGAACAGTAGTATTATATTGTTCTATATCAAGATTCGTAATTATGGTATCAATGCAAGTATCACTCATCGGACCAATTCTTGTGAAATTAGTAATAGTGACATGTAAAAGAAAGGAAGTGAATAAGTCTGACAAATTTGAGAAATTCAATGAAGATTGCAGAAAATCCACATTGAAATCACCCGCAAGTATTAGTTTTTTGTTAGACTTCAGAGCTTTATCAAGAAAATAGCCGAGAGAATCCGAAAAACCATCGAAATTGCCAGAACAATAATCAAACCTGAAATTTCGACTCCACAAATCTCCAAGTCAATTTCGCTGAAATTTTTTTTGAAACCTAAAGGTTTTGAAGATAAAAAGTTTTCCACAAAAACTGCAACTCCCCCATGTACATGAGTTTGTCTACAGAAATAACTAGCCAAATTATATCCAGGCTAATTAGTTGTTCTGAGATTTTTCTCTCTCAACCAATGTTCAGACGAACAGATAATATCGATATCATAATTCTCCAGGAACATGAGGATCTCATCTACCTTGTTCGCTGAGCATTGAATATGAATATGAAAAACACCCAGCACTCTGGGCACAACAAGTTTACAGTTAACATCTGCTAGTGTTACTTCTATTCTTTGGGTAGCAGGCCTCCTGTGAAAAAACTTCCTCACCCATGTTTCTTCAGGCCATATAGAGGGATCAATTGCCTTATCCACATTACAATCATAGATCGTTACTTTAAAGAAAAGAATACAGATTATTATAACAAACTTGTAAAAAAAAACTTCAAGAAAAACAGGAATTAAATATTATGAAAATGAATTTCTATCCCCAAAATCTATGTGGAAATCGATAAATGGAGTTCTTCACGATGAAAATCAACAAACACTATATATTAAACAACAAAAACAAGAAAATTGAAGATGAAATATTTCAATGAACATTTTGTTTCAATCGCAGAAAAAATATCTGGTAACATTACTAATATCGAAGATGATTTTTTATGTAAATATAGTTCTGTATCTTCCATGTTTCTGGAACCAACAACTAGCCAAGAAATTGAAGAAATCATGGGTAACTTAGATTCAAGAAAATCACCTCTATGATTATTTACTTTTTCCTCGAGGATTCAGTTGCAAACTCAATGAGAATTGAGCTTGTTGAAATGGAAACCAACATGCTCTTTTTCAAACGAAAATTCCTGACTCCCGTTATAGAGTGTGACCCATTTGAAATAGAACCACCCCTGTAGAATACGAATTTTTCAATCAATCTCAAAAAAAAACCATTTTTCAATATTGAGCATCAAAAACTGTATCTTGACACGAATTTTCATAACTTTAGATTCATTTACAAGGCACTCTATGTTTTTTTTTTGTCTAAAGCGGCAAAAGCTTATTAGGCATTTTTTGTTTCCAAAGGACCCCGCAAACTCCTTATGGAAAATGGCTTTCGGCTAAATTCGCTGAAACTCTGCAGAAAGATAGTATTCGGTGTGCTGATCAAGAGTCTTGGGGGGCATAACCCTCCATTTTCAACCCCAGGCCCCCACAACCCCTCAAAGCCCCCAAAGTACACTTTCCGGTGTGTTAATGCATAACAGTTTCAATTCATCTTCAAAGTGTTTTCTTTCACTGCCCACCACTTTCTCCAACCAAATCCTACATTCTACCCTCACCACACCTCGTCTCACCCCCATACCCCCACCCAACCCTTCATTAACACCCCATTACACACTTTCAAGGTTAAAGATTCTTTAATTGTTTCATTTCAATCTTTTGAAGCTTTTATTATATATATGTATACATGTATACATTAAGCACACCCCTTTCTCACCACCCCATCCTTTATGAATGCCCCATAACACAATTTGCAAGGAAATTAAATATTTTCATGGTTACTATTAGAAAAATATATATTATTATATATATATATATATATATATATATATTATATATATTTATATATATATATATATATATATATATATATATATATATATATATATATATATATATACATATATTTGAAAGAAGTAGTCCATCCTCAAAGTGGAGTAGTAGAATATTTTGGTTAGGAAAAACTCAAAGTCATCTCCACAAGTATAGAGTTGTTTATTCCAATCCAAACATGTTTCTGGAATATATATTCCCATCTTCAGTAAAATGTACAATACAACAAAAAATTTCTGGATCAGAAAAGATTATTTAAATGAAGAAAAGGTTGATAACACATGTTTACACCTTATTAATGGAGGTGGTTTTTAAGTTTGGGAATCGAGCCCCAAAAATTATACAACGTCCACATTGTGTGGGAAAATGAGTTTGTTAAGAGGCTCAATACTTCTTTAATATATATATATATATATATATATATATATATATATATATATATATATATATATATATATATATATATATATATATATATATATATATATATATAGGTATATATATATATTTTTTTTTTCGGGTTGTCCATCAGGTTATCTTTTGCAACAGTCCTATTGAGGATAGTTGCCGAATATTCTCTTTCTGTGTTTTCGTTTGTCGAAAGCTACTTGAGTGTCGTGACCTCACATTTCAGGTACACCTCGTACATATATAAAATATTATATCTGTCACAATTGACAAATAGTTCAATAGATCTGTCAAGTACGTCATCAAGGATTCATTGTCCAATTAACATATATCACTTCGGTGGCTTTGGGGGGCTGTAGGGGGTCTGGAGTTGAAAATGGAGGGTTGTGCCCATTGAGACTTTTGATCAGCATACCGAATACTATCTTTTTGTAGAGTTTCAGCGAATTTAGCCGAGAGCCATTTTCCATAAGGATTTTGCGGGGTCTTTTGACTACACCACTGGATTCGTTGTCGTCATAAATGGAAACCATCACAGTTTCATAAAAAAATATTGGTTACCAACGAAGTTACAACAACTTCAATTTTGGAAACAAAGTATTTTGTTATAATTTTTATTCAAATTACAGACATATTCAAAATCTTGCAACACTGCCGATACATAGCAGAACACCAGTGAACTTATACGTGAAAATCCGAAGTCAATAGCGCATCCCGTTCTACAGTTATAACTCCCGAAATTATGGTAATGTGAGCGATTTGTGATGGAAGCGATTTTGTAATCAAAATCTGACTACGCCACTGGATTTGTGAATTATATTCCCTTAAAATCATTTATTCAATTGTAATTCATGAGTGAGGTATCTTTAATTAGCTTGTATTTGAATGGTTTTTGAAATAATTTCCACCCCAATTTTCAATCCAATATTACAATGAAACACTCACAACTTTGTCCATTAGACAATTCTACACTAAATTATGTAGGTATACGGATTTCAATTTGGATTTAAATAAGTTTGAGCATAAAATGTATTTTTTTTATTACATGCTTTTATAACTATATGTGAAACTCAAATGACACATTTATTTGTAAAAAATATTCTCCAAAGGCAGTACGAATACGAACTTCTCAATATCAGTCGCACATACAACACAAGTTTTAGGAAATCTTGTGTTTCTGTACATAGAGCAGCAAAAAATAGAATTAAAAAATGTTATACGTACTAAGGTTCAAAACTTCACAAGATGTCTCGAAAATAATGCGTTCCTTAAAAGGTTATGTAGAACATGCCATTCAGGACAAAACAATTCTAATATTTTTTTCCTCAAGTCACCCGTTTTTCCAATAATTGAACATCAAAATGTATATACAAAAGTAATGACTGGCAACCCCGCACTCGATGATAGATTCATCGCCGCCAAGGGAGCAGTGTTTAGTATTCACGTAAGAGCCGGTAAGTTTTTTTTTGTAATTTTTAAATAAATTATCGGACGAAATAAAAGAAATTCCACTTGCGGAACGAGTAAATTTACATTTGCAGCTCGACAGCTGTTCCGTTCACAATTCCAGGATTGTCAAACACTGGCTAAATGACCAGTTCCCAAATCATTGGATAGGACGAGGTAGTGACTTGGCCACCTAGATCGCCTGATCTAACGATACTAGACTTTTTTCTATTAGGTATTCTGACACAAGAATTATAGGAATCGAGCTGAACTCATGCGAAAAATACGACAAGCTTGTGCAGAAATTCCACCTCAACAAATAAGAAATAGTGTAAAAAATATTCGGAAGAGATAATAAATGTATCGAACTAAATAGAGTTTCGATAGTGGCCTCAAAAATTTGAGTATTCAGTTTCACATTGATATTCATTCCAGTTTTAGTTTTTGCTCAATGGCGTTTTATTGTTGAATAAATACTTTAAAACTTGTTTCTGTTCATTTCGTTTTTATCGGCTATGGAATAAGAGACTACTGCATAACTTGAAAATGAATTTTTATTTGTATGTGGTCGAACACACTCATAACCTACACTTGAATAAATATTTTTAAGGAAATATAATTTAAAAATCCAGTGGCGTAGTCAGATTTTCATTACCAAATCGCTTCCACCACAAATCGCTCACATCACCATAATTTCAGGAGTTATAACTGTAGGACGGAATGAGCTATTGACTTTGCATTTTCCCTGTAGAAGTTCACTGGTATTCAACTTTGTATCGGCAGTGTTGCCGATATAATCAAATACTTTGTTTCCAAAATCAAAGTTGTTGTAAATTCGTTGTAAACCGAAATTTTTTCATGGAATTTCGATGGTTTTTATTTATAGTGACTATATAGTCAAATTTGAAAATAAAAATTGACTAATAAATTTTTGCCGTTTTTAACAAAGAAAAAAACCATAGAGTGCCTTGGAAATAAAGCTCAAGTTATGAAAATGTGTGTCAAGAAACAGTTTTTGATGCTCAATATTGAAAAATCTGAGATTGATTGAAAAATGCGTAATCTACAGGGGTGGTTCTATTTTAAATGGGCCACACTGTACATTTTAAATGGGCCATACTGTACATTTTAAATGGGTCACACTATTCATCGAACGGCCGAAATTGTTTGGCATAAATTGTTTTATCGATACGAGAAAATGAAAATGAGCTATGATTTTCACAATTTTCAGGTGGAATCGACGTTCCAAGATGTAAACACCAAAGAAAAACTGGAAAACGAAGTTCAAAAGCAATACTTCGAGAAAAATTCGGACAACTCTTTGGATTCTCTGATGGATTCTAACAAATACGATAAAGTGACGCAATCTATCATGATTTTAGTTGGGGAATTGGGAACAATGCCAAATGGAACGGAATTGGAAGATACAATCAATAAATTGAATGTCAAGATATTAAATATAATGGAAAAAGTAATTATACACATTTTAATCGAACTGAAAAAACCAATACCAATCGTTATTGTTATATCTTGAAATGAGGGTGATTCAAATGTACTATGACAAACTTCAGGAGGTAATTCCTCACAATATTCTAATGTGAATTGTTCAAATAAATATATATCCGAAAACACTCCGTTTCCAAGAATTTTATTTTAATTTCCGTTTCTTTAAATAACTTTTGAAATACTGATTTCAACTAAACGGAAATTGGTATTGAGAGGTTTTTTGAGGTATAGAATTCGAACCTCATGTTATTATTGCTCTTTCTTGGTGGGGGCACCACCTACACGTCTTTTTTTTTTTGAAGTTCCATAACTGTTTTGAGCGTATATCTAGCATATTTTTCTGTGAAAAATCAATTCCTCTATCATATTTACGTAGAAAAGCTACCGTTGTTACAAGTCGCTATAAGCAACCGTTTTCTAGATATTTGGACTTCAAAATTTCAAGTCGATTATTTGATAATCGATGGGTGTTGAAGTTATTACCATTATTTTGCATTTTTCACAAAAATGCTTAGGAAATGAATTTGCCGTTCAAGTTAGTAGTTCTGGAAACTACATATTAAGTGACAGTTGAACGTTTTGTTGTTTTGTTGAAGTTTCTGTAAGTTTTAAAATACTGACTTAAAAAAAATTGATTATTTAAACAATAATGCCCATTTAGCCGATATGCATTTCGTTTATGGTCTTGCGGATGGTAATGCGCGTGAAGCAAGACTATCTACCAGAAGCGATTTTCTAATCGAGTACTGCCTTCAGCCCCATTATTTACCAGTCTCCACCGTCGATTGGCAGAAAGCTTCAAGAGGGCAACTGATATCATTGGAAGACCACGAGTAGTTCGAACCCCAGAATTGAAAGAAGTTGTTTTGAACGCTCTCGAGGAGAATCCAGAAACAAGTGCAAGAATAATTGCTGAACCTCTCAGTTCTACTGAGTCCACAGTTTGAAGAATTACTCAGATCAACAATTTCATCCATACCATATTCAAAGTTTTTTTTTGCCACAAGACTTCCCCCAACGCATTACTATGTGTCACTGGTTTCTGAAAAATTTGCTGGAAATCCACAATATTCAAGATATGTACTCTCCACGGATGAGACAAACTTGCTGTCACAAACTTTCATAACAACCATGTTTGGGCTCTGGAGAATCCGCACGGAGTTAGTGAAAGACATTATCAGTATCTTCTTCATTCGGTGCCGTGCCTGTCTTCAAGCGTGGGCCATCTCCATGACAATTTGGTTGAATTGGTCTCTATCTGTCGCTACTCGAAATAGTTGTGTGTTGTTATTAGTATCTATTTTCTGTAAATGTATGGGCGGCAATAATTGATAATTACTCGATAGGTCCTTCCTTCCTTCCGTTTCGTCTGAATGGCGCAACTTACATAAACTTTTTAGAAAATGATTTGCCGGGACTACTTCAGAATGTACTATTGAAAATTCGTATCCCCGCATGTGGTTTATGCATGATGGGGCTCCGGCTCATTTCAGCGTTGTAGCCAGGGAATTCCTCAACACTGTCTATCCAAATCGATGGATCGGTAGGGGTGTAGAAGAACCTAACCAGGCGTGGGCACCAAGAACCCCAGATCTAAACTCGCTAAATTTTGATTTTTGGGGACATTTGAAGTCACTAGTTTATAAAACTTCAGTAGCGAACGAGAAAGATCCAAGAAACCGAATTGTAGACGCCTGGTAAACAATAAAAAACACACCAATAATTTTTGAGCGGGTACGAGATTCAATGACTAGAAGACTGAATGCCTGTATCTCCGCTGAAGGCGGACACTTTGAACCATTTATTTGAAAACAATTCAGTTTCCTGCATTTTATTTTATTCTACATATTCAAAATATCTTGAAATAAAATCTTGATATTTCTTGCAAATTTTATTTAAAAGAATACAGATTTTACACCCTTGATACAAAAATAACTATTTCAATCGAGTAAAAATAAATAGAATAGGTGGCGCCCCCTACAAAAAAAACGAAACTTCTTACCCAAACGTCAAATTCATTTCCTAAGCATTTTTGTGAAAACTGCAAAATGATGGTAATAACTTCAACACGCATTTTCAAGTCCAAATATCTAGAAAACGGTTGCTTATAGCGACTTGTAACAGAAGTAGCTTTTTCACGTAGATATGATAGAGAAATTGATTTTTTCACAGAGAATATGCTAGAAGTATGCTTAAAAAAGTTTGGAATCTTCAAAAAAGAAAAAACGTGTAGGTGGTGCCCCCTACGAGTAAGAGCATAAATAAAACATTCAGGTTTGGATTTGACACCTCAAAAAACTTCTCAATATCAATGTTTGTTTAATGAAGGTTAGTACTTCGAAAGTTATTTAAAAAAAAAAAAACAAAAATAAAACTTCAATACCCTGTATTTGGAAACGAAGCGTTTCCGGACATATATTTAATTGGACAATTCATATTGGAATATTCTGAGATATCACCTCCTGAAGTTTGTCAAAGCACTTTTGAATCACCCTGTACATTGCATATAAGGAATTTGTTTGCAATCTTTTGAATAGATTTTTTTTTCTCCAAATTGATTCACCAACGTTTTTGTCCTTCAATTCAGAAAACGTTGTCAACAATCCTTCAATTTCAATATAGACCTGTGTAAGGGAAACCAATTTCCATATTCATCAGGGTGGATAGCGGGGTTAGGACGAAAGAAAACAAACTTGTTGCTTTTTTTCAATCGCCGACGTATCGATGTCAGATCTTTCTCAAGGCTACAAATACAAGAAAATGTCTTATAATAGGAACAATCACTCAATACAATTGAAACATTAGCTAAATATAATTTGTGTAAAACAAATAATCAGATATAAGCTGTTAGTGAAATCATTACGAAATTGGTTGAGTCATATAGATTATTGCAGGAAATCGGAAAACAGAAAATGTAAGACAAAATGTATAGAATCAATTGATAATATACTTTTGAAATCGTAGAAGTCTTGAGTCTATAGTGATAAAAAAATTTATGTTGTACCATCACAAGGGAAACACGTCACATTAACATGGGGCCAATGAACAAATAAATATGAACAGTTACAATGGATAGTACATTCACATATTAACGGAGAAATCGAGCTGTAGAAGGATGTGGGTTTGAGTTTATCTATAACTCTTTTATTTTTAACTTTTTTTATAGCTCTTATCGCTTATGGTTATTAAAAATGGAAAGTATGTTATTATATTGTGAATTGAGGCCCTGCACATTGTTAGACTTTTTCTCGAAACGTCGGCGATTTAAAAAAACAAGAAGTATTTTTTTTCGTCCTAAACCCGCTATGCATTCTGATAAATAGTTGAGAATGATACAAACTACTAGAATTTCCCTATTATTATTTTTTTCATAGAATAATGTATGTATTTTTTCAAGATACCACCAGGCACCAGAAGGAAAGCAAGACAATTTGCTTCTATACTTAATAGAATGGCAAGACGATATAGAGAAAGGTCACATCCTGACATTGCCAAAAAATTGTCTGAGTTATGTGAAAAGGCATCTAACGAATATCTCAAAGCTATCCAAAGCGACGAAGGCCCCAATTCGATGAAAGATAAATTATAAAACGACAAAGTGAGTTCCGAAATTTTTTTTCATTAACAAATTGAAATATATATGGTGTATTAATGTGGCAAACTCATTTGGAAATTACAAAATTTTCAAAAATCAACTGATTCTGACAACAGTGACATTTATTTAGGAAAGCTTTAGTCCCCCCCGGGAGGCGCAAACGGTACAATTCCGAAAGGCTGACAATTTCAGAACATTACAACTTTTGTCTTATCCTTCCATTCCACAAGTTCTAGAAAATTTTGCCTCTGGGAAATCTTCTACTCTGCTCAGGACGAACTATCGTGGAACTTTTCATTGTCAGTTGAAAAGTGATAGGGTATTTATTGACGAACAATTTTGGGGATTGAATTTCCCCGGAATGAACTTTCGATTCATTCATTCTCGGATATCGTTTCCTAACGGGAAATCCTCGTCAATGCAAAACCCTATTTGAATAAAAAGTCTTTTTCCCCTTCTATTCTTAAAAACCTTTTCAATCAAATATTTCCAACTTAAAATTATTTAATTACAGCCTTTAAACCCAAAAAGGTTTTTCCACGATAATTTTTTAAAAAAAAAACTTGCCCCCACTAAAAAATTTAAACTACAACCTTTCAATGTCACTAGATTTTTTTTCCATTACTTAATCTGACATCTTCATTGAAATGTGGTCACATCGAATCAAGACAAATTCGCAGAGATCAA